>CM040088.1:39841948-41178465 GCA_022496805.1 Pohlia nutans
CACATATGTCTGAACCTTTATACAAATTATTGAGAAAGAGGAACAAGTTTTCTTGGGAACATGATCAAGATTTAGCTATGGACGGGTTGAAAAATATTTTGAAGTCACCACCAATTCTAAAGCAAGTTGATTATGAATGTGGAAGACCGGTGATTGTGACAGTTGACACTAGTCCAATAGCTATTGGTTGGGCTGTGGGACAAAATGATGCAGAAGGGAGACGATTTGCTATAAGATTTGGGGCAAGAATTCTCACAGAGCGTCAAAGAGCATATCCACAAGTGAAGAGAGAACTATGGGGTGCACTTACTGCTTTTAAAGCAGATAGAAATTATTTGATAGGAGCAAAATGTGGTGTTGGAGACCGATTGTTTGCCTTTACTTGGTATGATAGCAAATTGTTCTTCACCTGATATTGCGATGCTACGTTGGATAGCCTACATCAAATCACTTAATCCGGTATTGATACATATTGCTGGTAACAAGAATCCAGTGGCAGATATGTTATCAAGAGCCCGGTATTTTCACGAAGAAGAAATGATGGCGTTTGAAGGAAGTGAAGAATTTTCTGATGAAGTATATATATATCAATTACAAATGGAGAAAATTCAAGCGATGAAGTCTTGCCATTTAAAGCAGAATTATATGAAGGAAGATTGAAAGATATTGGCTTTTATTTGAGCACTTTAAAGAGACATAAAGATTGGTCAGAGAAGACTTTCAAGGATATTAGACATCGTGCTTATGATTATCTTTTGCGAGATGGTTTTCTCTGGAAGAGGGCAAAAAGGGGTGATGGTATGCCATTGAGAGTAGTGGACGATTCTGAGGACTAAAACCCAAGTTCTTAAAGAATTTCATGATACACTTTGGGCCGGTCATAGAGGAATTTGGGCCACTTATACTAAAATCAAAGAGCGTTATTGGTGGAAAGGATTATATAAAGATGTTGAAGAATTTGTGGCTTCATGTGTTGTTTGTCAATTGCAATCTAAAGTGAGGTTTAGGGATGAACTACATCCCACTTATCCTCTTGCCATCCATTTTCAATGGATGATTGACTTAGTTGCAATGCCACTTGGACTTTGGGGTATGAAATATCTTGTTTTGGCAAGAGAAGAGCTCTCAAACTTTGTTGAAGGTAGAGCTCTTCGAACCAAAGCAACGGAGGGGATTTGCAAATTTATACTTGAAGATATTTTCAGTCGATATGGGAGCATTGGCAAGATGAGGGCTGACAGAGGAGAATTGGATGCAGCTGAAGCAAGAGAATTTTTCAACCGATACGGTGTGCAGTTAAGGCTAACAACTGCATATAATCCTGAGGCTAATGGAAAGATTGAGAGAGGTCATCCACCCATTGTTCAAGCATTGGTTAAGGCTTGCAAAGGGAAACTAAAGTTCTGGCCTAAGTTACTTCCATTTGCTTTATGGGCTGACAGAACTACCCATAGCACTGTTACTGGTTACATGCCTGTGGAGCTTATGTATGGACAAAAACCTTTAATGCCTGTTGAGGAGTCTATTCCTACATGGGTATTTTTGTCATGGGAAGATGGTATTACACGAGAAAAACTCTTAGAGCTCCGTATTAGACAGCTTGGAAAATTACCCGAGGATCAACAAATGGCATTAGAAAACTTAAAGCTGCGAGACTGAGCAATAAGGAGAGATTTGATAGAACTCATCGGTTGAGGACCAAAAATATTGAAGAAGGGGATTGGGTTTTAGTGTTTGATAGCACTTTGGAGCATCAACACAGTACACTGAGGAAGTTTGCTAAACGGTGGTTTGGACCTTATGTGGTAATAAAAGTGCATGATAACGCCACTTATTCACTTCGAGAATTAGATGGTACTCCCTGTAGGATACCAGTGGCGGGCAAACGGATCAAAGCTTTTCGACGGAGAGATGGAAGATTTAATGAAGAAGACTTAAATGTAATATTGCCTGCATTGCAAGATCACGAAGTTGATGAAGATGAAGAAATTAATGAAGATCAACTCGGGAGTGAAGATGATCAAGAAGATGACTGAGTTTGGCACATACCGGAGGATGTGCAGGTTTAGAGGGGGTGAATGTCGCGATGCAAATGCGCATATAGTGTAAAAACTTATAGTATTATTATTTTGATGAGTTTTTAGATAATCTCATTTAAAGAAGAAATGAATAGGGAATATTGAGAAAGATTATGAATTGATTCATAATCTCTACAAGGTTTTAATTGCCTTGTGTTTTGACTAATAAGAGTCAAACTTTACATTTTATCTTCTTAGAATGAGTTTTGATATTTAATTTGAGTTTTGATAGTTGTTGAAAAGAAAGGTGAAGATTGTTTTACCTTTCTTTTAGTTTTTTGTGAGTTTATCATTAAAATAAGCGAATGGATAGAGGTATGGGAGACTTTTGGGTCACCCAATTAGTTTTAGGGTGCCCATGTGGCTAGGTATGGGCTGATGTGTTCCCCCTTGTGGCTTGATAAGGGGGGCCTTCTTCTCCCGAACCTCATTCTTCTTGTGTTCATGTTTTAGTTTTTTAGTTTTGTGCCGTGTGTTTGAGGACAAGTGACTTACTGTGTATAGCTCGGATTTCAATGAAATTTTGAGAGCACGTTCCTCTTCTTGTTGTGATTCCAATGGTGTGTGGCGCTTGTCATTTGGAGTTAGTATGAGAAAGTTATGCCTTGAGAAGTGAAAGAGGGTTTAGTGCCGTCGAAATTCAAAGGCAGTCGCTTTAAAACTCTTGTAGAAATTTGTATAATGATCGATTAGTTTTGAAATTTTGTGAGCACATGTGTTATGTTGATAGCTTTCTAAAAAGCTATTAAACTCTTGTTTTGGAGTTAGGACGTGAAAGTTATGCTTGTAGAAGTTTGAGGGTGTGAAACTGCCGCTCAATATAGAAGTTCCATTTTTGACGAAGTATAGAAAACGGACAGTATGATATTTTAAGCTAAGATTTACAGGCAACGTAGATGGTGATGTTAGCTTTCTAAAAAATTATGGCATCATGTATTTGGAGCTTTTATGAAGATGATATGCGTCCCGAAGTGGAGAGATGTACAGCTGCCGTGAATATTTGGAGTCTCAACTTCAGCACGCTATAAATATTGAATGGTAAATCATTTTCTCTTGAAATTTTTACAGATTGTGTAGCTTTGTGTTAGCTTTCCAGAAAGTTATAGCACACTTGATTTGGAGCAAGTATGTGTCTGTGGCATTCATTTGAATGCTGACAGTGTTTTTAAAGGTTTAAGCCTTTACACGGTTTGCTATTTTGCAAAATAAAACATAGATTTGGGTTTTTAATGGTATAAACAATAAATTACACTATCATATTTCCCCATACCTTGAATTCAAACTAGTTGCAGCTAGAAACCCCGCGTTTTCCCAGAGCAAAACCCTCTCTACCCGACATTTGGTGCTTCCACTGAGAGACGCTTTGGGGCAATTAGTTTTAGTTAAAGAATGACGGGGGATCATGATGGGGCTTCCGGAGGGGGCCAAATGAATATGGAGAATATTTTGGGGGCATTGGCCCTGTATATGGAGCATCATAGAGCAAACTCTGGTGGGCATGAGGCTACCAAAGCATTGAAGGGTGTTGTGGACAAAATTGGGAGATTTGATGGGAAGAATATCACAAACTTTTTGAGGGTATATGTTTGTGAAATGGAAGTGCATCAAGTATCTGAGGATCGTATGATGTTGACTTTTGACTTGGCTGTGGTTCCCGAAATTCGTGAGAGGGTGCAAGAAATTCGGGAAGATGTGTATGTGACTTCATGGGCCACATTTGATGAGAGATTGAGGGATGAGTATTTTGATGAAGATACGGAGAGGATGACTAAGAGGTCTTTCCTTGATTGGGTGGAGCAACAACCCGGGAATGATATGGGCCCAAATGAGCTGCTCAGAGAATTTGAGAAGAAATATAATCAGTTGCTTTTAGCAGAAAGGCGCCTTCTTGATACAAGAAAGGCAGAGATGTTTTTGCAGGCAGCCGATGATGCATTAGAGGATAGACTCCTCTTGCTTCTTGGGGATAGGACCACTGAAGGTGGTTTTACTAATGATTGGAGGAGGGTGGAAGAAACGGTGACTCTTGTGGCCAAACAACGACGGGTGAGGTCTAGAGGTATTATTTCACGGACTGATGCAAACCCCATGATGGTTCCAAGGGCTCCAAAATTATCATTGGCTCCTACAACTCTTGGTGAGACATCAAAAACAAGCAAGAGAGTTGAAGAAGACAGTATTGAAGAGCTTATCAAAGGTATCAGAGATTTGAGGGTGGAGATGAGTGAATTGAAGAAGGCACGAGGAGCAAGTTCTTCTCAATCATCAGATGGTGCAAAGTCATTTGTGAAGAGATGCATCTGGTGTGATGTCATAGACCACACTCTTCGTGGTTGCACTGATTATGATGGTGCACTTAAAGAAGGTATAGTTTCTTTCAAGGATGGGAGGATTCGTGATGCATCCACTGACCTGCCTATGGACACTAATTTTGGCAAAGGTGGAATGAAGAAAATAATGGATGAGAAGAGGGGGAAGTCGAGTGCTTTGCGTGCTAAGGGAGTTGAGTCATATCATATTGAGGTGGACCATCATACTATTGAGGCCTCTTCTACTCCAGCAAGAGAGATTATGATCAGAGGAGCACAAGCTA
The DNA here is from genome assembly GCA_022496805.1 of Pohlia nutans. Lineage (NCBI taxonomy): Eukaryota > Viridiplantae > Streptophyta > Bryopsida > Bryales > Mniaceae > Pohlia > Pohlia nutans. The sequence goes on from CM040088.1 coordinate 39,846,620, forward strand.
TCAGAAAGGCAACCGGTTGGGAGGATCCTGTTGATGCAGTTAGCATCAAAGCATTTTTGGGTGAGGTGCAAAATGACATTGAGAATCATGATGCATCTGTTGAAGTAAAACGGGGTAGACCTGCAGAAGAAGATGATGCTGATGAGCCAACATTAAAGAAGAAAAATCAAGGGCTTAAAGAGGCTGCAAAGGGTGATGGACCTGGTTTTCACACACGCCAAAGGCCTGAGAAATCACCTTCTATTAATCATCCTGGAGATGCACCACTTCCAGAGAAGATATGGGAAGATTCAAGCACCAGCAAGAAGGGCAAAGAGAAGGAAGATTCTGGCAAAGGTAAAACTAAAGGGCCAGCTTACAAGCTTCAATCTGATATCGAGACTTCTATTGACATGAAGGGGATATTGGAGGAGAGGGTTTTGGATGCCAAGATTGAGTTTACATTGAGAGAGGCTCTTGGTATTGCCAAGAAAGATTTTCATGACCTTATCATTGATGTTATCAAGAGAAAAAGGCAAATGACAGCTGAGACAGTCATGATGCATGCATTGGATACTCATATGACAAAGGATGAGGAGATTGAAATCGGGCAAGTATTTAATATGATGTGTGATGCAAAGGGTGATGAAGAGAAGATTATGAACATGAATATCGAGGCATTAGAAGAGCAGAAAGATCAAACTGAAGAGATAAAGGATTATCTTACTGATGAAGAAGAAGATGATATTTTGAAGATGTTTGCTGCAGAATGTATGATTGACATCAAAAGAGATGTTACCAAAACTGAGCATTCTATTGAAGGTTTGAGCATGAAGGGATATGAGTTGATGGAAGTGAAGAGCTCAAAGAAAGAAGCCCATTCCATACTAACTCAAGATGAGGGAAAAGAAATGGTGGATGGAATGACTACTGAGGTGGCATATGAAGAAAGATTTGAGGTGGAGGCAAATGTCTTTGATTGTGGAATTGTTGATGAAATTGACCGTGAAAGAGGAGGAAAGTTGAATTATTATCAACCATTTTGGGCAAGGGCCACTACGGAGACACGAGTGAGACTTGGTGAGTTGGATGATTCTATCTTGGCACTTGTGGACCATGGCTCTGAAATAAATATCATGTCAAGGAGAATTTATGAGAAAGGCAAGTGGCCGATTGATACTCATCACGGTTGGGTCATGAGGGCTGCAAACAATGGAAGAGGAGAATTATATGGGGCTTGTCCGGCTGTATGTGCAAAAATTGGCGATGTTGAAGTTGAGCAAAATTTTTTTGTTCAAAACTATGGGACATATCCTATAATACTTGGACAACCATATATCACAGCAGCTAGAATGGAGACCAAGGTCTTGGATGATGGGTCTCATTATGCACGTATTCGGAGTCGTGATGGCAAGAGGTCTCTGCAATTTTTAACGGTGAGACCTGATCATGAAAGAAACAGAATCCAGCTTAGGGATGCACCTCTAAGATCTGGTGAAGACTTTCAGGATTTCTAAAATGCACACGTGGAGTTCGGGGATCCACGGGTGCAGATGCATCTGAAATTACTATGTCCCCAAATGTACAAAATATTGATTGTGGTTTTGTGAGTGTGACGGAGTGTGGATTTTTGAGTTTTAAGAGTATTAAAGATTTGGACCCTATTTGCAGAAGGGTCGTTAAAAAAGCAGAAAAGAAATTAAAAAAAGTGAAGGCATTATTGGATGATGAATATATCAATGGTGTCTTTGAAGAAGAAGGCTTTGGAGATGATGTACTCCATGTTTTGAAGAAGTTGCAAGAAAGTGAGATCAATGGTGATATTTATGATGCTATAATTGAAGTTCATTCACGGGCATTATATGATGAAGTATTGAAGGCGGTTACAAGTTTTCATGTTTGTAACAGTTATGGATTGAAGCATGAAGTGATGGTACATACAAAGTATAAGACGGTGGCAAAGAAGGTTAAACCAGTAGCAACTCAGTTACCATCTGATACTGATGAGCATATCAAAGAAGCAGAGAAAGAACCTGGTTTGAGAGAAGCAAGAAATATTGGACACAAATTTACAAAAGAGACACTCGCAAATATGAAGATTGGAGGGGGTGAATTCTTGACTGAACCAGAGAAGAAGAAGTTTCAAGACATGCTTCTCAAACATGGTAAAGCCTTTGCTTCTTCATCAGATGAGATTGGGTGTGTGCATCCTTGTGTGGTTGCACCTATGGTGATTTTCACGGTACCACATGTGCCATGGGATTTGAAGCCTATACCAGTACCTCGGGCATTGCTTCCGAAATTGGTAGGGTTATTGAAAGAAAAGATGCAAATGGGTATACTTGAACCTTCTATGGCTCCGTATTCGAATCGTTGGTTTACTGTACCAAAGAAATCAGGAGCTTTGAGATTTATTCAAGATATGCAACCGGCTAATAAAGTGACAATCAGAAACAAAGGATCTGGACCTATTGTTGATGAAGTAGCTGAGGCATTTGCTGGGCATGCAATTTATTCTATAGGGGACTTGTACTCTGGTTATGATCAGTTTCAGCTAGCCAATGAAAGTAGAGATTTGACAACCATGAAGACTCCTCTTGGACTTGTACGAATGTGTACCTTGCCTCAAGGTGCTACTAATTCGGTAGCACACATGCAAAATGCTATGAATCAAATTTTACGAGAGTTCGTGCCTGAAAAGACTATACCTTTTGTTGATGATATTCCTATCAAAGGTTGCAAGGAGGATGATAAAAATTTGAGTGTCCAAGATGATGGTTGCAGAATATTTGTGAATGAGCATATTGATGATGTTTCCAATATTTTGAAGAGACTTGAAGAAGTAAACTTGACTCTTTCGATTGACAAGTCAAAATTTGGAGTTGATGAAATTTTGGTAGTTGGACATTTATGTGGGTGGTATGGAAGAAAACCTAATCCTGAGAAGGTTGATGCTATCGGGAGAATGAAAGCTTGTAGCACCATTACTGAAGTAAGGAGGTTTTTGGGAGCATGTGTCTTTTATCAAATTTGGATACCACATTTTGCACATATGTCTGAACCTTTATACAAATTATTGAGAAAGAGGAACAAGTTTTCTTGGGAACATGATCAAGATTTAGCTATGGACGGGTTGAAAAATATTTTGAAGTCACCACCAATTCTAAAGCAAGTTGATTATGAATGTGGAAGACCGGTGATTGTGACAGTTGACACTAGTCCAATAGCTATTGGTTGGGCTGTGGGACAAAATGATGCAGAAGGGAGACGATTTGCTATAAGATTTGGGGCAAGAATTCTCACAGAGCGTCAAAGAGCATATCCACAAGTGAAGAGAGAACTATGGGGTGCACTTACTGCTTTTAAAGCAGATAGAAATTATTTGATAGGAGCAAATGTGGTGTTGGAGACCGATTGTTTGCCTTTACTTGGTATGATAGCAAATTGTTCTTCACCTGATATTGCGATGCTACGTTGGATAGCCTACATCAAATCACTTAATCCGGTATTGATACATATTGCTGGTAACAAGAATCCAGTGGCAGATATGTTATCAAGAGCCCGGTATTTTCACGAAGAAGAAATGATGGCGTTTGAAGGAAGTGAAGAATTTTCTGATGAAGTATATATATATCAATTACAAATGGAGAAAATTCAAGCGATGAAGTCTTGCCATTTAAAGCAGAATTATATGAAGGAAGATTGAAAGATATTGGCTTTTATTTGAGCACTTTAAAGAGACATAAAGATTGGTCAGAGAAGACTTTCAAGGATATTAGACATCGTGCTTATGATTATCTTTTGCGAGATGGTTTTCTCTGGAAGAGGGCAAAAAGGGGTGATGGTATGCCATTGAGAGTAGTGGACGATTCTGAGACTAAAACCCAAGTTCTTAAAGAATTTCATGATACACTTTGGGCCGGTCATAGAGGAATTTGGGCCACTTATACTAAAATCAAAGAGCGTTATTGGTGGAAAGGATTATATAAAGATGTTGAAGAATTTGTGGCTTCATGTGTTGTTTGTCAATTGCAATCTAAAGTGAGGTTTAGGGATGAACTACATCCCACTTATCCTCTTGCCATCCATTTTCAATGGATGATTGACTTAGTTGCAATGCCACTTGGACTTTGGGGTATGAAATATCTTGTTTTGGCAAGAGAAGAGCTCTCAAACTTTGTTGAAGGTAGAGCTCTTCGAACCAAAGCAACGGAGGGGATTTGCAAATTTATACTTGAAGATATTTTCAGTCGATATGGGAGCATTGGCAAGATGAGGGCTGACAGAGGAGAATTGGATGCAGCTGAAGCAAGAGAATTTTTCAACCGATACGGTGTGCAGTTAAGGCTAACAACTGCATATAATCCTGAGGCTAATGGAAAGATTGAGAGAGGTCATCCACCCATTGTTCAAGCATTGGTTAAGGCTTGCAAAGGGAAACTAAAGTTCTGGCCTAAGTTACTTCCATTTGCTTTATGGGCTGACAGAACTACCCATAGCACTGTTACTGGTTACATGCCTGTGGAGCTTATGTATGGACAAAAACCTTTAATGCCTGTTGAGGAGTCTATTCCTACATGGGTATTTTTGTCATGGGAAGATGGTATTACACGAGAAAAACTCTTAGAGCTCCGTATTAGACAGCTTGGAAAATTACCCGAGGATCAACAAATGGCATTAGAAAAACTTAAAGCTGCGAGACTGAGCAATAAGGAGAGATTTGATAGAACTCATCGGTTGAGGACCAAAAATATTGAAGAAGGGGATTGGGTTTTAGTGTTTGATAGCACTTTGGAGCATCAACACAGTACACTGAGGAAGTTTGCTAAACGGTGGTTTGGACCTTATGTGGTAATAAAAGTGCATGATAACGCCACTTATTCACTTCGAGAATTAGATGGTACTCCCTGTAGGATACCAGTGGCGGGCAAACGGATCAAAGCTTTTCGACGGAGAGATGGAAGATTTAATGAAGAAGACTTAAATGTAATATTGCCTGCATTGCAAGATCACGAAGTTGATGAAGATGAAGAAATTAATGAAGATCAACTCGGGAGTGAAGATGATCAAGAAGATGACTGAGTTTGGCACATACCGGAGGATGTGCAGGTTTAGAGGGGGTGAATGTCGCGATGCAAATGCGCATATAGTGTAAAAACTTATAGTATTATTATTTTGATGAGTTTTAAGATATCTCATTTAAAGAAGAAATGAATAGGGAATATTTGAGAAAGATTATGAATTGATTCATAATCTCTACAAGGTTTTAATTGCCTTGTGTTTTGACTAATAAGAGTCAAACTTTACATTTATCTTCTTAGAATGAGTTTTGATATTTAATTTGAGTTTTGATAGTTGTTGAAAAGAAAGGTGAAGATTGTTTTACCTTTCTTTTAGTTTTTTGTGAGTTTATCATTAAAATAAGCGAATGGATAGAGGTATGGGAGACTTTTGGGTCACCCAATTAGTTTTAGGGTGCCCATGTGGCTAGGTATGGGCTGATGTGTTCCCCCTTGTGGCTTGATAAGGGGGGCCTTCTTCTCCCGAACCTCATTCTTCTTGTGTTCATGTTTTAGTTTTTTAGTTTTGTGCCGTGTGTTTGAGGACAAGTGACTTACTGTGTATAGCTCGGATTTCAATGAAATTTTGAGAGCACGTTCCTCTTCTTGTTGTGATTCCAATGGTGTGTGGCGCTTGTCATTTGGAGTTAGTATGAGAAAGTTATGCCTTGAGAAGTGAAAGAGGGTTTAGTGCCGTCGAAATTCAAAGGCAGTCGCTTTAAACTCTTGTAGAAATTTGTATAATGATCGATTAGTTTTGAAATTTTGTGAGCACATGTGTTATGTTGATAGCTTTCTAAAAAGCTATTAAACTCTTGTTTTGGAGTTAGGACGTGAAAGTTATGCTTGTAGAAGTTTGAGGGTGTGAAACTGCCGCTCAATATAGAAGTTCCATTTTTGACGAAGTATAGAAAACGGACAGTATGATATTTTAAGCTAAGATTTACAGGCAACGTAGATGGTGATGTTAGCTTTCTAAAAAATTATGGCATCATGTATTTGGAGCTTTTATGAAGATGATATGCGTCCCGAAGTGGAGAGATGTACAGCTGCCGTGAATATTTGGAGTCTCAACTTCAGCACGCTATAAATATTGAATGGTAAATCATTTTCTCTTGAAATTTTTACAGATTGTGTAGCTTTGTGTTAGCTTTCCAGAAAGTTATAGCACACTTCATTTGGAGCAAGTATGTGTCTGTGGCATTCATTTGAATGCTGACAGTGTTTTTAAAGGTTTAAGCCTTTACACGGTTTGCTATTTTGCAAAATAAAACATAGATTTGGGTTTTTAATGGTATAAACAATAAATTACACTATCATATTTCCCCATACCTTGAATTCAAACTAGTTGCAGCTAGAAACCCCGCGTTTTCCCAGAGCAAAACCCTCTCTACCCGACATTTGGTGCTTCCACTGAGAGACGCTTTGGGGCAATTAGTTTTAGTTAAAGAATGACGGGGGATCATGATGGGGCTTCCGGAGGGGGCCAAATGAATATGGAGAATATTTTGGGGGCATTGGCCCTGTATATGGAGCATCATAGAGCAAACTCTGGTGGGCATGAGGCTACCAAAGCATTGAAGGGTGTTGTGGACAAAATTGGGAGATTTGATGGGAAGAATATCACAAACTTTTTGAGGGTATATGTTTGTGAAATGGAAGTGCATCAAGTATCTGAGGATCGTATGATGTTGACTTTTGACTTGGCTGTGGTTCCCGAAATTCGTGAGAGGGTGCAAGAAATTCGGGAAGATGTGTATGTGACTTCATGGGCCACATTTGATGAGAGATTGAGGGATGAGTATTTTGATGAAGATACGGAGAGGATGACTAAGAGGTCTTTCCTTGATTGGGTGGAGCAACAACCCGGGAATGATATGGGCCCAAATGAGCTGCTCAGAGAATTTGAGAAGAAATATAATCAGTTGCTTTTAGCAGAAAGGCGCCTTCTTGATACAAGAAAGGCAGAGATGTTTTTGCAGGCAGCCGATGATGCATTAGAGGATAGACTCCTCTTGCTTCTTGGGGATAGGACCACTGAAGGTGGTTTTACTAATGATTGGAGGAGGGTGGAAGAAACGGTGACTCTTGTGGCCAAACAACGACGGGTGAGGTCTAGAGGTATTATTTCACGGACTGATGCAAACCCCATGATGGTTCCAAGGGCTCCAAAATTATCATTGGCTCCTACAACTCTTGGTGAGACATCAAAAACAAGCAAGAGAGTTGAAGAAGACAGTATTGAAGAGCTTATCAAAGGTATCAGAGATTTGAGGGTGGAGATGAGTGAATTGAAGAAGGCACGAGGAGCAAGTTCTTCTCAATCATCAGATGGTGCAAAGTCATTTGTGAAGAGATGCATCTGGTGTGATGTCATAGACCACACTCTTCGTGGTTGCACTGATTATGATGGTGCACTTAAAGAAGGTATAGTTTCTTTCAAGGATGGGAGGATTCGTGATGCATCCACTGACCTGCCTATGGACACTAATTTTGGCAAAGGTGGAATGAAGAAAATAATGGATGAGAAGAGGGGGAAGTCGAGTGCTTTGCGTGCTAAGGGAGTTGAGTCATATCATATTGAGGTGGACCATCATACTATTGAGGCCTCTTCTACTCCAGCAAGAGAGATTATGATCAGAGGAGCACAAGCTATCAGAAAGGCAACCGGTTGGGAGGATCCTGTTGATGCAGTTAGCATCAAAGCATTTTTGGGTGAGGTGCAAAATGACATTGAGAATCATGATGCATCTGTTGAAGTAAAACGGGGTAGACCTGCAGAAGAAGATGATGCTGATGAGCCAACATTAAAGAAGAAAAATCAAGGGCTTAAAGAGGCTGCAAAGGGTGATGGACCTGGTTTTCACACACGCCAAAGGCCTGAGAAATCACCTTCTATTAATCATCCTGGAGATGCACCACTTCCAGAGAAGATATGGGAAGATTCAAGCACCAGCAAGAAGGGCAAAGAGAAGGAAGATTCTGGCAAAGGTAAAACTAAAGGGCCAGCTTACAAGCTTCAATCTGATATCGAGACTTCTATTGACATGAAGGGGATATTGGAGGAGAGGGTTTTGGATGCCAAGATTGAGTTTACATTGAGAGAGGCTCTTGGTATTGCCAAGAAAGATTTTCATGACCTTATCATTGATGTTATCAAGAGAAAAAGGCAAATGACAGCTGAGACAGTCATGATGCATGCATTGGATACTCATATGACAAAGGATGAGGAGATTGAAATCGGGCAAGTATTTAATATGATGTGTGATGCAAAGGGTGATGAAGAGAAGATTATGAACATGAATATCGAGGCATTAGAAGAGCAGAAAGATCAAACTGAAGAGATAAAGGATTATCTTACTGATGAAGAAGAAGATGATATTTTGAAGATGTTTGCTGCAGAATGTATGATTGACATCAAAAGAGATGTTACCAAAACTGAGCATTCTATTGAAGGTTTGAGCATGAAGGGATATGAGTTGATGGAAGTGAAGAGCTCAAAGAAAGAAGCCCATTCCATACTAACTCAAGATGAGGGAAAAGAAATGGTGGATGGAATGACTACTGAGGTGGCATATGAAGAAAGATTTGAGGTGGAGGCAAATGTCTTTGATTGTGGAATTGTTGATGAAATTGACCGTGAAAGAGGAGGAAAGTTGAATTATTATCAACCATTTTGGGCAAGGGCCACTACGGAGACACGAGTGAGACTTGGTGAGTTGGATGATTCTATCTTGGCACTTGTGGACCATGGCTCTGAAATAAATATCATGTCAAGGAGAATTTATGAGAAAGGCAAGTGGCCGATTGATACTCATCACGGTTGGGTCATGAGGGCTGCAAACAATGGAAGAGGAGAATTATATGGGGCTTGTCCGGCTGTATGTGCAAAAATTGGCGATGTTGAAGTTGAGCAAAATTTTTTTGTTCAAAACTATGGGACATATCCTATAATACTTGGACAACCATATATCACAGCAGCTAGAATGGAGACCAAGGTCTTGGATGATGGGTCTCATTATGCACGTATTCGGAGTCGTGATGGCAAGAGGTCTCTGCAATTTTTAACGGTGAGACCTGATCATGAAAGAAACAGAATCCAGCTTAGGGATGCACCTCTAAGATCTGGTGAAGACTTTCAGGATTTCTAAAATGCACACGTGGAGTTCGGGGATCCACGGGTGCAGATGCATCTGAAATTACTATGTCCCCAAATGTACAAAATATTGATTGTGGTTTTGTGAGTGTGACGGAGTGTGGATTTTTGAGTTTTAAGAGTATTAAAGATTTGGACCCTATTTGCAGAAGGGTCGTTAAAAAAGCAGAAAAGAAATTAAAAAAAGTGAAGGCATTATTGGATGATGAATATATCAATGGTGTCTTTGAAGAAGAAGGCTTTGGAGATGATGTACTCCATGTTTTGAAGAAGTTGCAAGAAAGTGAGATCAATGGTGATATTTATGATGCTATAATTGAAGTTCATTCACGGGCATTATATGATGAAGTATTGAAGGCGGTTACAAGTTTTCATGTTTGTAACAGTTATGGATTGAAGCATGAAGTGATGGTACATACAAAGTATAAGACGGTGGCAAAGAAGGTTAAACCAGTAGCAACTCAGTTACCATCTGATACTGATGAGCATATCAAAGAAGCAGAGAAAGAACCTGGTTTGAGAGAAGCAAGAAATATTGGACACAAATTTACAAAAGAGACACTCGCAAATATGAAGATTGGAGGGGGTGAATTCTTGACTGAACCAGAGAAGAAGAAGTTTCAAGACATGCTTCTCAAACATGGTAAAGCCTTTGCTTCTTCATCAGATGAGATTGGGTGTGTGCATCCTTGTGTGGTTGCACCTATGGTGATTTTCACGGTACCACATGTGCCATGGGATTTGAAGCCTATACCAGTACCTCGGGCATTGCTTCCGAAATTGGTAGGGTTATTGAAAGAAAAGATGCAAATGGGTATACTTGAACCTTCTATGGCTCCGTATTCGAATCGTTGGTTTACTGTACCAAAGAAATCAGGAGCTTTGAGATTTATTCAAGATATGCAACCGGCTAATAAAGTGACAATCAGAAACAAAGGATCTGGACCTATTGTTGATGAAGTAGCTGAGGCATTTGCTGGGCATGCAATTTATTCTATAGGGGACTTGTACTCTGGTTATGATCAGTTTCAGCTAGCCAATGAAAGTAGAGATTTGACAACCATGAAGACTCCTCTTGGACTTGTACGAATGTGTACCTTGCCTCAAGGTGCTACTAATTCGGTAGCACACATGCAAAATGCTATGAATCAAATTTTACGAGAGTTCGTGCCTGAAAAGACTATACCTTTTGTTGATGATATTCCTATCAAAGGTTGCAAGGAGGATGATAAAAATTTGAGTGTCCAAGATGATGGTTGCAGAATATTTGTGAATGAGCATATTGATGATGTTTCCAATATTTTGAAGAGACTTGAAGAAGTAAACTTGACTCTTTCGATTGACAAGTCAAAATTTGGAGTTGATGAAATTTTGGTAGTTGGACATTTATGTGGGTGGTATGGAAGAAAACCTAATCCTGAGAAGGTTGATGCTATCGGGAGAATGAAAGCTTGTAGCACCATTACTGAAGTAAGGAGGTTTTTGGGAGCATGTGTCTTTTATCAAATTTGGATACCACATTTTGCACATATGTCTGAACCTTTATACAAATTATTGAGAAAGAGGAACAAGTTTTCTTGGGAACATGATCAAGATTTAGCTATGGACGGGTTGAAAAATATTTTGAAGTCACCACCAATTCTAAAGCAAGTTGATTATGAATGTGGAAGACCGGTGATTGTGACAGTTGACACTAGTCCAATAGCTATTGGTTGGGCTGTGGGACAAAATGATGCAGAAGGGAGACGATTTGCTATAAGATTTGGGGCAAGAATTCTCACAGAGCGTCAAAGAGCATATCCACAAGTGAAGAGAGAACTATGGGGTGCACTTACTGCTTTTAAAGCAGATAGAAATTATTTGATAGGAGCAAATGTGGTGTTGGAGACCGATTGTTTGCCTTTACTTGGTATGATAGCAAATTGTTCTTCACCTGATATTGCGATGCTACGTTGGATAGCCTACATCAAATCACTTAATCCGGTATTGATACATATTGCTGGTAACAAGAATCCAGTGGCAGATATGTTATCAAGAGCCCGGTATTTTCACGAAGAAGAAATGATGGCGTTTGAAGGAAGTGAAGAATTTTCTGATGAAGTATATATATATCAATTACAAATGGAGAAAATTCAAGCGATGAAGTCTTGCCATTTAAAGCAGAATTATATGAAGGAAGATTGAAAGATATTGGCTTTTATTTGAGCACTTTAAAGAGACATAAAGATTGGTCAGAGAAGACTTTCAAGGATATTAGACATCGTGCTTATGATTATCTTTTGCGAGATGGTTTTCTCTGGAAGAGGGCAAAAAGGGGTGATGGTATGCCATTGAGAGTAGTGGACGATTCTGAGACTAAAACCCAAGTTCTTAAAGAATTTCATGATACACTTTGGGCCGGTCATAGAGGAATTTGGGCCACTTATACTAAAATCAAAGAGCGTTATTGGTGGAAAGGATTATATAAAGATGTTGAAGAATTTGTGGCTTCATGTGTTGTTTGTCAATTGCAATCTAAAGTGAGGTTTAGGGATGAACTACATCCCACTTATCCTCTTGCCATCCATTTTCAATGGATGATTGACTTAGTTGCAATGCCACTTGGACTTTGGGGTATGAAATATCTTGTTTTGGCAAGAGAAGAGCTCTCAAACTTTGTTGAAGGTAGAGCTCTTCGAACCAAAGCAACGGAGGGGATTTGCAAATTTATACTTGAAGATATTTTCAGTCGATATGGGAGCATTGGCAAGATGAGGGCTGACAGAGGAGAATTGGATGCAGCTGAAGCAAGAGAATTTTTCAACCGATACGGTGTGCAGTTAAGGCTAACAACTGCATATAATCCTGAGGCTAATGGAAAGATTGAGAGAGGTCATCCACCCATTGTTCAAGCATTGGTTAAGGCTTGCAAAGGGAAACTAAAGTTCTGGCCTAAGTTACTTCCATTTGCTTTATGGGCTGACAGAACTACCCATAGCACTGTTACTGGTTACATGCCTGTGGAGCTTATGTATGGACAAAAACCTTTAATGCCTGTTGAGGAGTCTATTCCTACATGGGTATTTTTGTCATGGGAAGATGGTATTACACGAGAAAAACTCTTAGAGCTCCGTATTAGACAGCTTGGAAAATTACCCGAGGATCAACAAATGGCATTAGAAAAACTTAAAGCTGCGAGACTGAGCAATAAGGAGAGATTTGATAGAACTCATCGGTTGAGGACCAAAAATATTGAAGAAGGGGATTGGGTTTTAGTGTTTGATAGCACTTTGGAGCATCAACACAGTACACTGAGGAAGTTTGCTAAACGGTGGTTTGGACCTTATGTGGTAATAAAAGTGCATGATAACGCCACTTATTCACTTCGAGAATTAGATGGTACTCCCTGTAGGATACCAGTGGCGGGCAAACGGATCAAAGCTTTTCGACGGAGAGATGGAAGATTTAATGAAGAAGACTTAAATGTAATATTGCCTGCATTGCAAGATCACGAAGTTGATGAAGATGAAGAAATTAATGAAGATCAACTCGGGAGTGAAGATGATCAAGAAGATGACTGAGTTTGGCACATACCGGAGGATGTGCAGGTTTAGAGGGGGTGAATGTCGCGATGCAAATGCGCATATAGTGTAAAAACTTATAGTATTATTATTTTGATGAGTTTTAAGATATCTCATTTAAAGAAGAAATGAATAGGGAATATTTGAGAAAGATTATGAATTGATTCATAATCTCTACAAGGTTTTAATTGCCTTGTGTTTTGACTAATAAGAGTCAAACTTTACATTTATCTTCTTAGAATGAGTTTTGATATTTAATTTGAGTTTTGATAGTTGTTGAAAAGAAAGGTGAAGATTGTTTTACCTTTCTTTTAGTTTTTTGTGAGTTTATCATTAAAATAAGCGAATGGATAGAGGTATGGGAGACTTTTGGGTCACCCAATTAGTTTTAGGGTGCCCATGTGGCTAGGTATGGGCTGATGTGTTCCCCCTTGTGGCTTGATAAGGGGGGCCTTCTTCTCCCGAACCTCATTCTTCTTGTGTTCATGTTTTAGTTTTTTAGTTTTGTGCCGTGTGTTTGAGGACAAGTGACTTACTGTGTATAGCTCGGATTTCAATGAAATTTTGAGAGCACGTTCCTCTTCTTGTTGTGATTCCAATGGTGTGTGGCGCTTGTCATTTGGAGTTAGTATGAGAAAGTTATGCCTTGAGAAGTGAAAGAGGGTTTAGTGCCGTCGAAATTCAAAGGCAGTCGCTTTAAACTCTTGTAGAAATTTGTATAATGATCGATTAGTTTTGAAATTTTGTGAGCACATGTGTTATGTTGATAGCTTTCTAAAAAGCTATTAAACTCTTGTTTTGGAGTTAGGACGTGAAAGTTATGCTTGTAGAAGTTTGAGGGTGTGAAACTGCCGCTCAATATAGAAGTTCCATTTTTGACGAAGTATAGAAAACGGACAGTATGATATTTTAAGCTAAGATTTACAGGCAACGTAGATGGTGATGTTAGCTTTCTAAAAAATTATGGCATCATGTATTTGGAGCTTTTATGAAGATGATATGCGTCCCGAAGTGGAGAGATGTACAGCTGCCGTGAATATTTGGAGTCTCAACTTCAGCACGCTATAAATATTGAATGGTAAATCATTTTCTCTTGAAATTTTTACAGATTGTGTAGCTTTGTGTTAGCTTTCCAGAAAGTTATAGCACACTTCATTTGGAGCAAGTATGTGTCTGTGGCATTCATTTGAATGCTGACAGTGTTTTTAAAGGTTTAAGCCTTTACACGGTTTGCTATTTTGCAAAATAAAACATAGATTTGGGTTTTTAATGGTATAAACAATAAATTACACTATCATATTTCCCCATACCTTGAATTCAAACTAGTTGCAGCTAGAAACCCCGCGTTTTCCCAGAGCAAAACCCTCTCTACCCGACAACGCGTGTGCAAATTGCCAAAACTAGCCGTGCAAATGAACATGAATGAAAGAATGTGACAATCCTTGAGACAATCTTTTTAAAAAATACGTAAATAGACTTCTAGTAATACTCTCATGCATAGTTCGGGGATGAATTTTGGATAAACCAACTAAGATCCTACATTTTTTTTGACCAAGTGGACCAACGGTTTTTGGGAACATTTTTTTGGCTTGCCCTGTAGAAAAGTAAAGAAAATTATGTGATTTTCCCCCCCAAATGATCGGTTTTGTTCCTACAATTTGTACTTAGTTAAGCAATTTTGAATTTCAACCAGCTCACTTGTAATTGAAGGTCAATTCTTTCAGGATGTTGTTCACATGCAACATGGCAAAATGAGCAATCACAGAGTGACTCTAAGCGTATGACGCTAATGCAAAGAGAGGGTCACCTTGATGAAGAAGACTGGCATGCAGAGTTCCTATACATTTTGAATACTACTAAATGCAAAGTGATTCCTACAGCCAACGTAGTAGCACGATATCTTTAATTGGCCTCCACCCACTTCGCATGGATTTCAACTAACAAAGCTTATTAGCAATCTAAATTTTTTTATTACAAAGCTTTTGGTACTAACTAACAATTGCTTTATCGATTACCATTTCACAATCAAACATTCATCAATCTCAAACTTGTGTACATGCGCTATTTACATCATTTATAACAAAACTACTCCACATTGCTCAGTCCAAGCAAATTGCAACCTTGGCACATAGATCTCGCAATGCATTCAACAAACACATCTCACCTTAGAACCAAAACCACATCCTTTCTGTCTTCAGTGAATCTAGATCAAGAAGAACAAGACCAACACGCACTGCAAGTAAATAATTAGTACTACCAGTCATCACAATAAAATGAAGTCTTTTCTAGGTCACTTTTCACTTGGTGAGTGCAACTAGCCACATAAGACAAAGTTGGTTTGACCATTTACACTCACCAAGTGAAAAGTGACTACTAAGAAATGACCAATTTCCTTGTAGTGACTGCTTAGCAACACCATATCTTGATTCCCTATATTTTATGTTTGTTTTTATATTCCACAATTACATGGTTGAACACAATGACATCGAGCCAACTTGTTAGGCACATAAAACTGTTAGGATTCTTAAAAATATAACCATTATTACAAGAAAAGTAAATGGTAAAAGTAAAATTCAAGTAATGGAATTTTCTTTTCAAAATTCATTGATAATTTTTTTATCATTATTGATGTGCTCAAAGTTACTTTACATCCATACATTATATTTTATTTTGAATCTAGGACCGTTCTATTACCACAACCTCGTAGCAGCTGAAAACAAATTAATTCAATATTTAAAAAAAGTGTTACATGTCGATTTCATATTGTATGAAAAAGAAGATGTGCATGGCGGGAAAGCTGGCATGGAACTCCGGGGTGCTAGAGCTACTACCATGTTAGGGTATTCAATATTAATTCCCAATAAGACATAAAAAAACATTAGTGAGATCATGAAAAATTCATTAACAGCTTTGAAACATTAACAAGATTCAAATCTTCAGGTGATTAAAAACAACATTAAAAGAAATTTGAACCTAGAAAGTCCGAATGAAAAAAATTAAAATTAAAGAAAAGAAACCTTTAGTGTTGCAATTTTTTTATAATTTTAATCATTTATCATTATTAATTTATTTGCCTACGCCACACAATTTCTATTTTTTAAAGTTCAACTCTTGCTCTCATCGCTTCCTCTTTTCTTCTCATACGGAAAGGAAAAAACACAAGCAGGTGACACCTTGGCCCTGCAGGGGTTTAGGGTTTAGGGTTTTAGGGTTTTTGGCTTTCCTCTGTACCGGCCTTTCCTCTGTATGCACTTCCTCTCCACTCGCCTCTCTTCTTCCTGCATTAGCCTTTCCTGTGTCCCTGGCCATGGCTCGCACGAAGAAGAAAGGTGCCCGTGCCAAGAAGGCCAAGCAGGTAGATTGCTTGTTTCCACTTCTCGTCCTGTTTCCTATTGCAAGGTCCTCTTTTTTTTTGGAGACTACAATCTCTTGTGCTTTTGGTTCGTGCAGGCTAAAGAAGATGTGGAGGAAGTGGAGATGGAGGAGGCGGACGCTAATGGAGCCAGTGCATCGCAGGAAACCCCCAAGGTGTGGCAGCCGGGGGTGGATGCTATGGGTGAAGACGAGGAGTTGCAATTTGACCCCACGGCCTACCACTGCATGCACTCTTTCAAGCTGGGGTGGCCATGCCTCAGGTACGTTTCTGCTACAACCACGGATTTTTCTTCACGTGAACTGTGGTTGTTGTTAGTGTGTACGATGACTTGAATCCACGAGTCGATTGTTCACTCTGGTTGCTTGATTTGATGCGGAAGTTGAAGATGATGATGAGGCGATTCCTGACTTGGGGGTTGGTGCTGTAGCTTCGATATCATGCGCGATGACTTGGGAGTTTTACGAAGAGAATTCCCTCACTCTCTGCAGTGCGTGGCCGGCACTCAGGTTGGTCTCGACCTTCGTTCGTGTGATTTTTTGGATTTGAGCGCGTGTGCGTTTGTTTCCACGAGAGCGTCAACGAGAGTGGCCGCCATGTTTTCAGAAAACAAGCCAACTTGCAGAAGTCTGCTTTGCCAAAAATTCCTGCTTGGCACACAAGAGCACAGTGACGATAAAACAGAGTTGCTGAAAATTATAGCTCATTGGCATCCCCAATCCAGCGAGGGGTCTGGATTCTGATGAGAAAGCCCTAACAGGCCTCTACTCACCAAATACGCGTTTCGTTTGACTTGGGTAACGTGTTTTGAAGACGGTGTGAGTGTGGAGTTGTGCAGGCTGATCAAGCAGGCAACAATGCAATCGCTGTGGTGCGCATGACGAATGTGACGGGTAAAATTCCCAAAGCTCCGTCTGCAACGGAAGACGGGGATGATAGTGACAGCGAGAGCAGTAGCGACGAAGAAGAGGAGGGAGACGCAGCCGGGACGCCCGATCAGTCTACTCAGTCCAAGAAGCCTGTTCTCAAGGTCCGTTCAACTTCACTTGATTGAGTGAATAAACTTGTCCAGGGCAGGGTTGAAGGTTGCCCAGGGCAGTCCCAAAATGTAACACCTTGTAAAGATAATCTGTTTGTGTCACTCTACAAGACTTCTCATAATTGACGCTGGGAAACGATTATCTTAACCCTAGGTTATTTATGTGAATGTTGGTATCCTTTGTAATCATCGAAACTGTAGTTGATGTGGTCCGTCGGCTTGGCGATGGTTTTGTCATTCAAAGAACATAGGGATGCAACAACAGGTTCACTTGCTTGAGGTGTCGTAAATTTATCTAGCCTGAGTACAGTTAGATTACGCTTGGT
Source organism: Pohlia nutans (assembly GCA_022496805.1). Lineage (NCBI taxonomy): Eukaryota > Viridiplantae > Streptophyta > Bryopsida > Bryales > Mniaceae > Pohlia > Pohlia nutans. Next base: position 39,864,113 of record CM040088.1, read on the forward strand.
AATTTCACTTTTCGTTTAGTATGCTTTCCTCACCACCACCTCTACTCAACATCGTCCGTGTTATGTCTGAATATGAACGGCTTCCGTATGAATATGAAAGGCCTGTGTTTGAATATGAACCGCTTCTGTATGAATATGAATGGCTTCTGTATGAATATGTTACATTGAGCTGCAAGTGGCACATGAGATTAATCGGGCCTGTTTTGTGGTGAGCATAACTGATCGGGGATATAATTGTGAATTTTGTAGGTACGTTTAGTAGCTCATCAGGGCTGTGTAAACAGAGTCCGGGCTATGACTCAACAATCGCATATTGTTGCCACGTGGGCCGACACAGGTTATGTTCAGGTACTGGTTCTCTCCTCGTAGATTAACTCTGGGAAGTTGCTCTGCCTTGAATTCCGTGGACTAAATTCTTCTTGCAGCTCCCCCATAGTGAGGCAGTTTTTTGAACAGGAAGGCATGGGCTCGTTTTGACGTGTTGCATTTGTGCAGGTGTGGGACATGGGAGCCCACATTCGATCAATGGCAAGTAGTGGACCTGATGCTCCTGGCGTGTCCAACACAGTGCGTCAAGCTCCTTTACATATTTTCACTGGGCACAAAGATGAGGGCTATGCTCTTGATTGGAGTCCGATTACAGCTGGTCGTCTCCTTTCTGGTAGGTTGAGCTGTTTGTGACAACCGCCGCAATGTTTGCAGTCATGGAAACAAGGTGGTTGTGATTTGTAGTTTTGTATGAGTGCAGAGAGGTGTAGGTGCGACTTGTGCTTTATTTTGCGTTGATGGCAGTGGATGCGACCAAGTATCTGAACATGATGCACAGACGGCCGTTCAATATTCCCTTGTTAGTTGACGGGGTTGTGGTGTTTCAGGTGATTGTAAGAGTGCTATCCATCTGTGGGAGCCAACAGCAGGAGGGAAGTGGGTGGTGGAGAAGGCGCCTTTCATGGGCCACTCGGCGAGTGTGGAGGATCTACAGGTACATGAGGAAGTCAATGTCACAGCTGATGACTTGATGGGACATGCCAATACTGATGGATGGAAGTAGGGTTTTTGTGACTGGAAGGTGTGCAATCTGTGGGTGTGTTGTAAGTTGAGGTGCAATTTGGTATGTTTCTAGGTGAGGAATGGGTGTGGCATGAGTTGTGAGCGTGGATGTTTGTATGGTTGTTGGGAGCAAGTGTTAATGGAAGTTATATGTGTTATGGCGTGTGGGGTGGATTTTGGTGGTGTGCAGTGGAGTCCAACGGAAGCAGACGTTTTTGCGTCTTGTTCTGTGGATGGGAGTTTGCGAATTTGGGATACGCGCAGTCGTCAAGGGTCTGCAATCTCGATCAAGGCTCACAATGCTGATATCAACGTGATTTCTTGGAACCGGTACGAAGCTGGATTGGCTCTTTTAGCCTTGTGATGATGGCCTTTGCGGGAATCCCTGCACATTGTGGCATTTATATAAAGGATGCTCGTATGATGTAGTGAAGGCAAAACAAGCGGAAGCAAGTTTTAGTGAACTATGCACGCTTTTGAATGAATTCTGTTATTGATGCTGCCCATGTGAATGGAATGTTCCATGTTGAGGTGTGAAAACGTAAGAACAGAATTGGGGTTAGGGTGAGTGGAGTAGGTCCCATCTAACTGTGTGGTGTGGCAACAGGCTAGCGAGTTGTTTTATTGCGTCAGGTTGCGATGACGGAACTTTCCGGATATGGGATTTGAGAAACCTGAAGGTATCTTCGTATGACAGCGCTTGTGATGTTCAAATATTGTTGTCCTCTTCAGTTGTTGAAATGTGGAGTAGAGAATTGATGAATGACTTTCTGTTTCCTATGATTGAGAACACTAAAATTTGTGGAATGCAGGAGGATACGTTTGTGGCTCATTTCAAATACCACACGCTTCCCATTACATCTATTGAGTGGAGCCCGCACGAATCGTCCACACTTGCGGTGACCTCAGCTGATCACCAATTGACGTATTCCTCTGGACCAGCACTTGGGATTTTTGTGATTCTGTTATGAGTTATTATTGTTTTGTTTTTTTCCTTTGTTTCTTGGACTTGACCAGTAATGGTGGGCTCAGGATATGGGACTTTGCATTAGAAAGGGATCCTGAAGAAGAGGCTCAGTATCAAGCCCGATTGAAACAACGACAAGCAGAGGTTCCTGAAGATTTACCGCCTCAGCTGCTTTTTGTCCACCAGGTATCACCTGTTTCCCGAAATTGGGCACATGACTTTGTTTAACGGAACATTTGTAAGAGTGTATGGATGTTGCTTGAGCGTTGGCTTGAGAATGAAGTGTCATGGTAATATGATGGACCCGGAGGTGACGACTGAGATGGAACGTCGCGAGATGTGGTTTTGTTCTACATAGGATGCAGACTGATAGGCAGAGATGTTCTACATTGATGGAGCGATGTTGTTGATTTCCAATTGTAGCGAGTGGCGACCAATTATGAGTTGTTTTGACAGTTGGACATCCAATTGCAAGTTTACTTGCTGCGTGGAAGGTACTTGAGACTAGAGTATTAAAGCGGAACTTTGTGTGGATGGTTGATGACAGGGGCAGAAGGATCTGAAGGAGTGTCACTGGCATCCTCAAATACAAGGGATGTTGATGTCAACAGCAGGAGATGGATTCAACATCTTGAGGCCAGCTAATCTGGATAATTTGGCAGCTGATCCTGATGCAACCATGGGCGGGTGATGTAGACAGGATTTTGTGAATGTAAGACTGTCATGACAAAGTTTGGGAGGTAGAGAAAAAGTTGTTTATGGCAAGGGAACACCGAAATTAGCAGGTTCCAATGTCACTTATTGTATGCTCACAGCGGGAGTTCACAACTTCGACTAGGCCAAATGTGAAATTATGTGAAGTTGGAGGTTGGTTTTGTGCTTTATTTAAGCAAGCATGGGTAAAATTTGAATATTCTATGCAGTTGAAGGAAAGTAATCCTCAAGTAATTCGAATACAGAAGCTGAATCCTGTTGGTGAATGTGTTCGTTTTTCCTTGCGCCCTCTGTCGCGCCAGCGTCCATTTTCTGGACGTGAACAGACCGTGACCCTTTGCTTGACTACATAGTTACATTTTTCATTTATCCAAATTTCTGTGCGCAAATTTCTCTGCGCCGATTTATAGTAATATGATGTGCAATGTGATAGTTTGAATAGATTAGCAAATTGATTCTAAATCTACCCCAAGTTGACTCATAAATTTTGGAGTTACATTGAATAAGTTGTGAATCTTCAAAGTCCAAGGTCTAAGTTGTTTATTTGTGATAGTAGACATGGGATATTTGTGAATGTGTCTTTAAGGATCATAAGGAAAATTTGAATAAACGTAGGTTCCACAAATGAGAGGAGTTCAAGTAGTGGTTGGAAACAATGACTAAATTATTTGAGTGATTCAAAGGCAACAATCTCTAAATTATTTGAGTGATTGTTGGTTTTTTGGCACAATGAAGTGTGAGTGATGAAGTAAATATAGGAGTCTCTTTATGGTTGGCCTTGGTTATTGATCCACTCGAGAGAGAAGTTTTGTTGGAGAATTTTTATGATATCATTTAGTAAGACCAAGAGTATTAAATAAAATTATTTGTTCTAATCTTCTATGTAGTTAAGTGTTAAAAAGATAGCAATTCCAGTCCTCTTTCGACGTTGGCATGAGTAAAGTGTCTGTCCGTGCTACGAGTGAGTGAGTGCCCACCGGAATGAGTGAGTGCCCACCGGACAAAGAACCATCGGTTTTAGAACTTCCTTTGGTTTACACTTTTTTGTTAATGTTAATCAATTAGAGTTTCACATTGTATATTTGTTTGAAGTTGGTTTATGTAATATTTATCAGATCTCAATTATATTTGAGGTGATGCTAGTGTTGGAGTCATGGGTGCGTGTTGGAGTCATGTCCAAAATGAATGATTATTCAACACTTCAATGCGAAACCAACTACTAACTTGCAATATGTTCCTATGAGTCATGTTTGTTTGATATTTTGTAGTTTTCAGAAAATTAAAGGTGAAGGATCTGAAATCCCTAATGGATGTTATACAAAATTTCTCATACCATATGTAATAATCATGTAATAATCAATGATTTACATGAATTTTGAATGTCTAATGAATCATTATTGACAACTTCAGAGTGTTGGAGTTGTTAGTTGAACAATGATTGTGGCAAAGTTTGTTTGTCATTCAATCCTTTTGAATTTAGTGTATTTTTCCGCAACAAAAGGACTTAATGAAAGAATGGACAAGTTTTGTTAACCCTTTGAAGCGCATGCATTCACATATTGAACAATGAACAGGTTAAAACTATTATCCTAACTACATACATGGACAGTTTTCATCCATCCAAATCTCTCTTGGTTCTTGTGCCAATTGACTATCATTTGTACGGTATTTATCTTCAAAATATGATATTGCAATTTTTTGAAAAACAACACAATTGGCTTATATTAAGTTTCATTCTTAGCTCAAAAAGTGAGACCTTAAACATAATTTCCCACAATAAGTAGAATCAATTAATGGAAACCATACCATCTCGTAGTGCATGTTATTCCAACTTCGTGACAATATTTTCTAATTTTTTTGTGTTAATTTGGGATTTTAAATTGAATTTCAAGAGAAAACCATGCAAAATTAATTAAAAAATATTAATAATTTTTTTAATTAACGAATCCAACCATACAGATGTGACATTTACAACTTTGCTTTGTACATCAACTCCATTTTTTTTTTTTTCATCAAACATTTTATAACGAATATTTGAAAACAGTGTTGAATGGGGACGTGAAAGGGTTAAAATCAAATTACTTCATGATAATTTAAATAACCAAGAGTCAAAAACTCTGAGGTAACCAAAAGCAAGCAAAGGCCTAAGTGATTGCAAGCAACCAGTGATGAGTCTTGCAGATTGCAAGTGAATATATGAAACAAACAGATCGTCCAGTTGTGGACACTGAAAGGACATCGATGACACTACAGTCAGTTCAGAGAAACGCCTATTATAGCACACATTCTAAACATGTGAGTAAAGAGCCCTTCATTACGGAGCTTAGAACTGAAGCATCTACATTGAAATTCAAAAAATATGTTCGTTGTGGGCAAAACCACTGCAAATGAACAGAAATCTTAGTTCCCTCTGTAACTGTCAGAATGAGGGGAAATTAAGAGAAAATTACAAACTAAGTCATGGTCACAGCGTTCATATTCTGAAGTTGTGTGATGCCTATCCTGTCTTCCTACCCATCACTGTCTACATCTTAAATTTCCCCGCTTCCCGTTGCAAGACATGCTGCACTTTAGATTACATTGATGGATACCTAAGCGAGAATGTGTACCTCTGCATCGGATGAGTAGTGCACATCTACAGTAACGAAACATCTACCTCAGAACATGATCAGAAATTACCGCATGTATACTATCTGAAGGAAGCTCTTAGTGATTCTTCACTTGGTCTGGTCACTTCAAGGTACACATCTCCAGATATTTACCCCGGAAACCATGGAAGAATGATGAGGTTGAATGCTGTGGGTAAGATGCTTGACCTCGATCAAAAATTATCACTAATATAGTATTCAAATTATCCGATTCCTGATGTCTTCGAGCTTCTTCAATATTTCACCAGGAGTTCGATCGAGATCATCGGCGATTTTCCTTTGCAATTCTGAAGTGAGTGTTGGATACTGCTCACAAAGATCTCCATCGATTACATCCTGCAATAACCAAGCAAAAAATGAGTTCTGAATGAAGTACGTATTCAGCGCTTTCTCAGCTCTAACAGATACACGAGAAAAAACTTACACAACATATAAATTCAACATTGTGTCAGAAAGATTTCAAAATTACTTTACTTCAGAGTAGGATAGGTAAGAACGAAGCGACGTACCTTGACAGGGAAGTAAGCAGATCGGAATGCCATATGATCGCGGCCGCATAAAGGTGGATTTTCTTGTCGCAGGTGCATCTCAAGATGAGAGAAGAAGTCCACGTCCTCACGGGATGAAAATGGCAACAGAGCTCCCACGCTTCCCATAATCGTGCCATAAAGCACACTTTCTCCTCCACCTGGAATGAGGGATGCTTTCTGCAAGCTCGTGACGACCTCTCCAACATGAAACTGGATAATTTCCTCAACCTTGTTTGGTGCACCGTTCAATCGACCTTGTTCCCATTTTATTTTACCCCCTGTGGGGTCATCTTCGATCTCCTCGGAAACATCTTGAGGTAATCGCATAACGTACACATTACCGAACTTATCTGCTCCAGCCATAGTGTCAAAGTCAATGTGAAGTGACGCAGTTAACCACCTTGGGCAGCTATCGTCCGCAAAAGTATACAACTGGTTCTCATCACGTCGATACTTCACATAATGGAATGACTGCATTAAGAAAACACTGATCAGTACAACTTGCCCCCTTGTCCCTCAATGAGAACATTGCTATGAAATTCTAGCTCCCAAGTAAATATGCTTGCAAAGAGGACGGGTTCAGATAGTGACGTAACAAACATAGAATACACTCAAAAAGATGAACACGTACCTCTTGAATGTCACCCACATATATTCTGTCACCATAAGTATGGATAGCAATAATTGTGTTGGGGAAATTCTTATTCTCACACTTCCGCAGCAGCTTCCTTTTCCCAAGGTCGTAAATTCTCAGCACCTGACCTACCCCAACCAGAAGTCGACCTTGGAACTGACACAAAGCTGTAGGAACCCCATCAACTGGAGTCTTATGCACAAGTTCAAGAGCCTTTCCCTCTTCCGCAAACCTATAAATGTGTATAAATCCACCAGAGGCCTCTTTCTTTGGCATGAACTGCAAGTCCTTGGCCGTTCCGACAGCTATAAGGGTTCCCAGTTCCTTGTTGTCATGGAAATTAATAGCGCAGAGGCTGAATGCTGCTTCGTTTTCTTGCAACTCCAAAAGACACGTGGTCTGGCTAGTCTTTGGATCCAATACTCGAATGCACGAAGCCCACTTGTTCGGTTCTGCTTTTGGATAGCCATACTGCTCATCAGGAAGAGGATCTCCGTTCTCTCCGTCAGCCATTTCTTCATCTTCTCCCTCTCTTGTCCCATTTTCATGAACACCTGTATCAAGGAAAAAAAACCAGTCGGTTTCAGAAGCATGCAAGTACTCCAACAACTTCCTGTATACAATACATGCGCCAGTAGGAAAGCTATTGTAGGACAAGAATTAGAGACATGAAGGAAAACATTCAAAGTGGTTAAATAGGTGGAAGCAATATAACTGCTAAAAGCCAACAAAGGTAAAATCAAAATCCAATGAAAGCTCTCCACAAGATTGTCTGACTTAGCCATCTAAAAGAAGAGATCTAATTGATGAGCACACGCCACTTCGCAACCTTCCCTTGCATCGACCTTGAAAGGAGGCGTAAAAAGCTACGAATCACTCACCAGCAGCCTCCACTGCTTCTTTTTTGTTCACATCCCGCTCTTCAGTAGTAAAAGCACCTTGATCACTCTCAAGAATGATAAGTGACTTCTGTTTAGGATGAAGAATGAACTTCCGAGGGGTATACCGGAGGGGCACAACTGTTTGATTGAATGTCTCGCCAAGTCTCTCGATAGTAAAGACACGAAGAGCATCCCCTGCCACTGCCACGACACCTTCTGCACACTGGTCTGACGAGAACGATGCAGCATACTCCAAGGTTTCGTACGACAAAGGTGTCAATAAGAAGTGACCTTGATGAATATAACCCAGCCAGGGCCTGCTGGAAAGACATAGCATTGCCCTCCTGCCCCTGACTAACGCAGAGAAGAGCTTGGGGGCTTGCAGACCTAAAAACCGGGTCCGAGTGTCTGATAGCTGTCCAGTCACCATATCTACCTCTGTCCTGAGCAATACTCCGTTTTGCAGGCCGGCATTAAGGAAGACACTCGCTGGGTGATCTGCGCCGTCCTCACCACCTTTCGAAGCCTGCACTTCAAGGAGAAGGAGCGACTCCGGTGGCGATGTGAGTGCTTGCACACTCAAAATCTGCATACAGTCATCTGGATCCAGGGAAAGGATTCGTATTGTACTGTCGTAAGAACCAACAGCTAAGAACCGTGATCTTTGACGGCCTTCAGGCACAGGTGCAATGTCGAGACAAGCAACGTCTCCTGTCATGTCCCGCTTCTCAATTTCCATCAGTTGACCTGACATGTCCATCTCGAAGTATATAAGTTCCCCCCCACTAAGGGCGATAACCACCTGCATCCGATTAAACCCGACTTTCACAATGGTCTTCCTTCCGGGTGTTTTCCATTCATTGATACGCCCGTCAGCCCTGATGTGACGAATACCACTTGGATGCACCTGCATGAGAGAGTCATCACCCAGTAGAGAAACTGCTAACGAAGGAGTTGTGTCCAAGAAACCACTGTCGCTGACTTCCTCGACGGTCTCTCCAATAGAGAGCACCAGCGTAGCGTTCACAAAGGACACCACGATGTACGCATCAAACTCATCATTAGCGTGTTTCTTAACGGTCCACACAGCACTTGGTACTCCGGGAAGCTGAGACACGGCCATCTCTGATACTGCGAGACCAGGACGTAGGATGCGAAGAGATGACCTCGGACCCCGTCCACAAAGAGAGAAAATTTGCGGAGTCTCATCTTCAAAAAGATTCGCCACTTTCATGTCCATGATAGGCATCAAACTTTCAATGTCATCAATCTGTACAAGATTCTTGAGTTTCCTCGGCATGAAGAATACGGGTTGGTAACCCTCTTCGGTTTCCTCGAGCGTGGCCGATGACGACTCCACCTCCGGATCATCTCCAATGCTTTGAAACTGATACAGGGAATGATTTCCAAACTCCGAAGCAGCGAAAAGAAAACCAGATTTCAGAACGCACATCGCAGATGTCACAGGGATGGTATCAAAATACTTTATCTTCAACTCAGTCACTTGATCATCCTTATCGTAGTCCAACGTGACCTTAAAAATGTCACCGTATTCCGTTTGCAACAAGAAGAAAAACATCGTCTTCTGCTTGTGAGTGGCAGCAGAAACAATCAACACGCCCCGATTCGGCGGCAAGTCCTGTCGTCGTGGAATGACAGCACGAACATCAGGCTGGTTCTGATTTTTGTATATAACAAAATTCTCTGCACAAACGAGCACACCACTTGGTCCATCTCCTCCACCAGGTACAGTGACTAACATATTGGCACCATTATCTATAGGCTCGGTCCACTTCCTGACCACATGATTGAGCCCTAAATCAAGCTCATAAAAAGTCAGATGCTTCTGCGCTTCATTAGCAGCTTGTCCCGTCGAGTCCTGGTCCGCCTCAGAGTAATCCAACTCAATAGCCGCGAAAATAGGGTTATCAAAACCACAGTCGACACCGGTAATCGAATAAACGATAGTATGCGACTTATGAGCCTCGAGGGGGGAGGAAATAGTAAGCCGAGCCGCATTGTCACGGTTAAGAACATACACAAGCTTCTGCTTCTCGCAAGCGCCAATCATAACCGCGCGTCCCTTAGGGTCCACAGCCAAATACTGGCCAGGCACAATCCTGCGGCATCCCGATTTCCCGAAAGTCTCCTGATGAATTTTCTCAAAGATGTTCTTCTCCTTGTTATACTCGAGGATCACGATGCGACCCGAATCGGAGCCTACCACAATGTAATCCTTCTGGGACCCCGTGAGGCGAAATTGCGCCAGCGACCGGATGGCGCCAAAGATCTCCACGGACAGCAGCGTCTGCAGCTTCCCGTTGTCGTCGGGACGCAGCAAGTCCAACACCTTGCCTCGCGCCACCACAATCTCCTGCGTCTTGCCCCCCGTGAAGTTGCCATACGTCGCACAAACGATCCCCGTCGCCTGCTGCAACGTCAAACTATACAAAAACATGGCTAAACCCTCAGGAGGCTGGCCTAAACCCTAAGAGTCGAAAAAAAATTGAGCTGCGGTGATAGAATACTACAGCAGAGAGAAGACAGGCCAGAAGCACAGCAAAAATGAAACCCTAGAAATGAAACAGATGGAGCGAGTGATCAATGCCCCATAGCGGAGCGGGCGTGGCGACGAAGAGAGCTCAAAGCTTCGGCTGTGAACGGGGGTCTTCTCTCTCCTTCTGTCGCCGCTTTGGCGGCCCTTGTAGCGGGGCAGCCGGTGGGAATCTCCCCCCTTCAAGTCTGCATCGCTAAACTAGTTGGAACAAGCGTAGTCTCTACCTTAGTATTTACCCTAGATTTACTTTTACACCTTGTTTGTACTGTTCAGCCATGTAACTCTTTAAAAACAAAGCGTTTCCGTAGTCTCTCCCTGGTGGGGCAGAGACAACAAAGAAGAGTCCAATATTGAGTTGTGTACTTAACCCCTAACTGCCCAAACGTCCATTTTTTGGACGATGTACGGATTTCATCCACAATTTCTCATCCGTCATGCACTTATAGTAGTGTGGAATTTTTACTGTAGATTCTATGGGAAGTTAGCTTCATGCATATGTGATCCGATTAGAAAGGGGATGATTTGTGAAAATTTTATGCCTCATTTCATGTTGTAGTGATTTACCCAAAATTTTGAAGATTTCAGTGTAAAAGTGCTCTAAAAAAGTCAACTCATAAAATTAAGCAACCAAAAAATCTCCAAAAATTAGTACACTTAGAGTATTACATTTCAACCAATCACAATGAATTTCATCTGTAGATTGTCAATATCTTATTCGTAATTGAATTACAAAATAATTTTGAATTTCACGTTTCAAATTTCATACAAAATTATTGGTAATAGCAATCATAGATCTAACCGTATGGATAGAATCTAAAATTCATAATGTACAACTTTTATTCATATATCAAGTTCAAAATATCCCTCTAGGTTGCATTTTATAATGCATATTTGCAAAACTGCCGAATTTGGAGAGGGCTTTAGGCATTTAGGGGTTAACCCCTAAATGTGTAGAGCCCTCTCCGAATTCGGCAGTTTTGCAAAGATGCATTACAAAATGCAATTAAGAAGGATATTTTGAACTTCATGTATGAATAAAAGTTGTACATTATGAATTTTACATTTTATCCATACCGTTAGATCTATGATTGCTATCACCACTATTTTTTTTATAAAATTTGAAACTCAAAATTCAAAATTCTTTTGTAATTTGATTACGAATAAAATATTGACAATTTGTAAATAATTTTTTTTTGTGATTGGTTGAAATGTAATACTTTAAGTGTAGTGATTTTTGGAGATTTTTTGGTTGCTTAATTTTATGAGTTGACTTTTTCAAAAGCACTATTTTACAAGCAATTTGCTATTTACGCACTTGATCATATAATCATGCATTTGGCCCTCATGCGCATTAAAAACATTGTTTAAAAATTCTTTTACAAACAACGATTTTTGTCTTTCTACAATCACTTACATTGTAAACAAACAATTATCTTTTTCTTTTTTTTATCCTTATCTTTATTATTTACTTTATCTCTTCTTTTATCTTGTTTACTTTCTTGTCATCTCTCTTGTCTTCTTTCCTGTCTTCCTTCTTGTCTTCCTTCTTGCCTTCCTTCTTATCTTCTTCTTTTTCTTCTATTTTTTCTTCATTCATTTTTTCGGTTTTTAGCTCTTCTTGTGTAGTTGCGGATCCTACATTCGCACCAAGGTTCATTTTTATTTTTTTCTTCTTCTTCTTTGTTAGGGTTCAACTTGCCATTTGTAGTGCTGAATCCTACGAAATAATAATGATAAATTTTTAAAAATTTAAAAATTAAATCAGGGTGGGTACAATTGTCGCCTGAACCCTAAACAATGCCACAAAGGAGAGAATTTTTAAAATAATAAACGAAAAAATGATTAATCAATTTTTAATTTTTTTCGGCAGTGGGTTGCTCGACTATACACCCTATGTCACTCTCCCTCTCCCTCCCACGTCACTTAAACATGGTGAGTCTCACAAGACGAGTCGTCGACATGGGATAATGGTCCTCCAATTCCTCCTTGGAATTCGACAGGACACAACCGATGTGGCGGGGGGAAGAGACAGGCATGCATGGGCGGGTGGAAACTCAATGTGTGGCGAGAGGAAAAATGCACGCAAGTCAAAAGGGACATAAGGCTAAAACACTCGACACATTTGCTCCACTCGAGGGCCGCAGCACCTAAGTTAAAGGACCAAGGGTCGAGTACATTGATTTAAAATGACAAATGCAATCAATCACATTGTCAAAAATACATTTTGGAAAGAACCAAACTTTATATCACCGGAATCACTGAAGAACATTGTACGCGTTGGTCAAAGAAAAAATAAACTTGAACAAAAGTAATTCTACATAGAACCTACTTTAATCTGCTAAAAAATCATGAGATTACACTACAAGAAAACCAGCCCAATGTGACTAGGTTTTATGACTACAATAGGGCATAAATCAAAATGTGACTAGCACTGTTTGTAGTCATTTCGACTTAGTCGCTTCGGACAATCTGACTGGGGTCATATCGGACACTTCTTGTTCCTAATGCTGTGTTCCCACAGTGTTTTGGGACCTCAAAACGGGACCTGCAGTGGGACTTGGGACCATATGACTCTATATACCGTAGTTTACAAGCAGCTTCGTCCATAAATAATTAAAAATACAGAAGCCGAATTTTTTTGGAAATTACACTTCAAGGCTGCCGAAACAAAGAGAAATTAAAATATAAGAATTTTGAAATATTCAAAAATAACAGCACATGGGTCGAAAATACTGAAAACAACAAATCAAACAGTCACAAAAGTCCACATACTCCACACGAGCTCCTTGCACGATCAAAAAGTAACTACAGTACTCTACTTTGTCAAGCTCCCCACATGGTCTGCCAGCAGAAATGTAGGACGCGTTCGCGCCAAGCTCTTCCCACGAGGGTGACATGCACCACAAACGGCATTCAATCTTGCACCATATCAGAGCCTAGGGTTACGGAGTTGAGTCTCTTTTCTCCTGTCGATGGAGGCTTCTGTCAAAGCGGAGGGCATGCTGCTGGGTGGGCGGAAGCAAGTTGGCGGAGCGCAGGCTGGTGGACAGATTCACAAGCTGGCTAGCTGAGCATTCGAACTTCACGATTCGGTTGCCCTTCTTTCTCTTTCTGTATGCTCGCTCTCTTTTCTGCTCTCTTCTTCTTGGCGATTTCAGATCTTGCTTTCTTGCTGACTTGTGCCTCTTGCTCACGCCCAGTATCTTCTCGTGCATGCAGGGTTCTAGAGGACAAGATTCAAATGACAACATTTTAGTTCAGGTATTAATTCCAATCTTGAAGCCTCTAATGAGTTCTTTATGTTGCTTATGGTCCCTCTATTGTTTTGGAGATCATTCTTATTTGCATCGCACCTTGACAATGATTCGTGCTCTTCTCTGTTTAGATGAGAAATTCTCACTAACTTCTGTTAAGATGAAACGGATCACTATTCAAATAGAATCTCCAGATAGTTATCCATTTCTGTTCTCCCCAGGTTCTGTCGACTTTCAAGACTTTGAGCATGTCCTCGGTACAATATTTACTGAATCAGATTAAGAACCAAAGCTCATAACAATTCAGATCTGAAACTAAATGATTATTTGGATCTTGGCAGGGACATACCTTTTTCGTGCAAGTTCTTTCAGAGAAGCGACCTTAGGCTTGTTCGCTGTTGCAACTTCTGCAGCGTGATGTAGACTTTGTTCCATGATAGCTTCAATGGGGATGTCTTTATCTATTTCCTCGTCATTTTCTTTTGAGTCTGGCTCAACTTCAGATGCTTCGTCTTTGAACAAAGATTTTTTCATGTGCTCATCCATGGCGCTGGTTTGAAAAGCCTGGTTGAATGCTTTGTCCAGACCACACATTTCCCATCCTCTTTTTATCATTTTCGGTTTGTTCACATACCCCCATGCTTGCAGTAGCCAGGAGCATAGATGTGGCTTTAAAGTGGTCATCTTTGTGTCCAACTTGACATCTTTCAGTTCCTTTTCGCCAATCTGCTTCTCAATGCTTTTTGTTGTGTAACTGTCAAATTGCTGCCTGAAGCTGTGTTTAAATGGTCTCTGTAAAATGACATCCGCTGGCTGAAACACACTGGTGCAATTTGCTGGGACGAAAATGAGCAAGATCTCTGGATGTGTCACTTTCACCCATGTTACAAAGTCTTTTGAGATGTGGACGCTCCAACAATCCAGCAGCCAGATTAGTTTCGAGTCTTTCTCTAAACCCATCTTCTTCACTTGTTGCTCCCTATATGGTTGTAGAATGCATTCTACAAATTGCTTGCATGTTTCCATATTGCTCCAATGGTTACTTGTGCATGTCAGGTGCCATCCTTCATCTTCACATTGTTGATGTCCAGCATTCATATGAGGAAGGCATCTTTGAGTAGTTCCTGTAAATATCAATTGGAATGGTAGGAGGTTACCTGCTGCTGCAGAGGATACTGCGACTGTAATCTGCCGTTTGTCCTCCATGCCATGGACCAAAACATGTTTTGAACCTTTCTCTGCCCAAGTTCTGGATCCCCCTGTTAGTACAAGGTGGATTCCTGTTTGATTTGTGTTAACCATCATCTCCGGAGTTATAGAATGGGCTTTCACCAAGTAAGCTGCCCTTTGAGCCATTTGTAAACCCTTCAGCTCCCAATCGCTTGGAAGTTTTCGAGCAGCTCCTGTTGCTTTTCTCAAACTCCAGTTCAAGTTTGTTCTCAAGAAGTCACGTGTCCAATGCAAGCCAACCCTAAATCCGGTTTTGTTGTTGTAGTCAAGTAAGTTAGGGTTTCTCATGCGGATTAAGCCCCTAATTATACCTCGAGCAGATGAAGCGTACAAAGGTTGTCCGGCATCTCGATGGCTCTTGAGTAAAGTGATGATATCCTCTTCCAATTCAGGATGATTGGCAAGGATATAAGCATGTTGTGCACCCCCTGTATAAGCGGCTGTTTCTTTGAAAATAGATTGTTTGATACCCGCTTTCAACTCTCCAGTGCTAGTGAACCATTCTGCTAAAGTGCTTGGGGTTAACTTGTCATAGGCACTCATAGTTTCACCTGGACGTCTATATTTCAGCTGCAAGTAACGTAATGCACTCCTCAAATTCCTATGCTTGTTTACAGTTGCAAAAATAGGATCCCATAGGGAGGGCACAAACCAGTTCATGTATGGTCCCCTGCTCCTTGATGGCTTTGATGATGATTTGACAGGCGTCTCCACTTTTGTTGGAAGTAGAACAACCTCCATCTCCTTCTTGGGCCTCCCTACAGGTCTCTTTTCAGCTTCAGGCTTCTTCATGGCTTTCTCCAGCTCCAACTTCGAATTAAGTGCTGCAAACTCACGCTCCACATTGACCTCCATTTCTTCTTTACTCACTGTAGTAAACAAACTACTTAAAAGCTTCTGCTTCGCCATAGCCTCTCACTTTCTGCACACACAACCCTAAACCATAACCAAACTTGTCAATAAGACTCGCCACCTAATGAAATTAGGGAAGTTAAGTGAACATTAGGAATAGCTAAATGAAGGAGCAGCCACCAGTCTTTAATGCATACTGTATAAAACGGCCATGACAAATGAACAGTATTCTGGATGAAAGTCGAACTTATGAGTATTTTTTTTTAGAAAAAATCGATTTAAAAAAAATTCATTTTGGAGGTGCCGAACATCATTTTTCCAAAATAATTAAATATTCGACGGTGCATGCGCGAAGCTGCTTGTAAACTACGGTAGTCATACATTTATGACTACACGTAGTCATCTATATGCAAATGGCATGACTATTTTTAGTGATCAATGAGTCAATACATGACAAGTTTTATCACTACGCATAGTAGTGAGATGGTTACTGAATTGAGTCATTCATTGAGTTGAGAGAATACGACTCTTTGGAGTCACATCTATTTGACACTCCATAGTCACAAATACAGAAATAGCTTCTGAATGATATGACGAATTGTAGTGAGGTATCAATCAATACATGACTGGTTTTATCACTACGCATAGTGGTGAGATGATGACTGAAATGCGTCATACATTGAGTTGGGAGAATAGGACTCTTTGGAGTCACATCTATTGGACTACCCATAGTCACGAATACTGAAATAGCTTCTGAATGCTATGACTAATTGTAGTGAGATATTAGTGACTGCATGAATGGTTTTATCACTACGCATATTACTGTGGTGGTGACTGCATTAAGTCACACATAGACTTGGGATAATACGACTCTGTAGAGCCACATCGAAGTAACTATGCATAGTCTACAATGCTGAAATCATGAGATGGACATGACTAATTATAGTGAGGTATTAGAGAATATAGCAATGGTTTGATCACTACGTATAGTGATGTGGTTGTGACTGTATTGCATCTTACACACACGTGAGATAATACGACGCTGTAAAGTCAAATATGCTTCACTACACATAGTCACCCATATCATCTAATGACTGCATGGAGTCCTTGTATACTCGTTTCTTTCACTACTGGGAGTCAAATTTCAATATTAAATCGGAAGCATCTGACTAGGACTTGACTGTCCGTAGTCTAATGCAAACGTATGCCATGCAGTCGAATCTACCATTCTTACGGTGCGTAGTCATAGATTTCAGTTTCAGATTAGGGTGATAATGAGATCTGTTGACTATTACAAGTCAACCGTGCGGTTGTGAGCACTTTGTCAGGTCATGCAAATGATTTTCACACATTTCATTGAAAGATAAAATTTGGTGCTGAAACAGGATGCACTCCAACTGGAACTCGATCAGTCTAAACTGCTTGGGAGAAGGACAGATCAATGTCCATGAACTCTGTGGGCCACAGTACAAAGTGCCCTACTCCTTCTCCTACCAAGGTCACGAGTGGATCATCTAGATCTACGGGTGCAAACAAACTGTAGTCGTCATCTAGGCTTTTCTGCACTTCTAGAGACACGGTTCCTGCAATTATGGTTTTCCCGTGTAGAGAAGTCCCAGCTACATTCTGCATTTTCCCGAGTGCCACAACTTTATCCTCCTCCCCTTCTTCAATTCCCTTGAGTCTCACAGGGTCACCCTTCTTGAACTCCGGGTCCTCATCTTCTTGTACAACGTATAATAATAAAAAAAACACAAAACAAGGATCAGTTGGGACTAAATTGCTGCTTTGATACAAAGATGTACTTCTCCAAGGCTCATGGCATTTATTCAAATTCTATGACTGTGAGAAGTCACATATTCTAACGTCATTACTAATATCAGTCACGTATTCTAACTTCATGATTGAATCTAGTCAAGCCTGGTCACTCGTTCCATATGAATGACTACAAACAGTCACGAACTTGGCATAATGAATTTTCTAAAGAACTAAGGCACAACATTCCAGGGAGTGGCTCATGGCACTTACATGTTCACTTATTGGTGCGTTCATGTTTTTCTTGAGTCTCACAGGGTCACCCTTCTTTAAATCCGGGTCCTCGGTTTCTTGTACAACCTATAAAAATAAAAAAACACACAAAACAGGGATCAGTTGGGACTGAATCACTGTACTGGTGCTTTCAGAAAAAAACCTGTGAAAATACAAGGCTGCCGACACTTACATGTTCACTTACCGGTGCGTTCATGTTTCTCTTCCTCTTCCCTTTCACGTTCTGCTGACTGTCAATGTTGGCTTCCTTGCTCTTTTCAGCTTTCTCTTTGCTCCCCCGGAGTGCCCTTTGCTTCTTTGTGTCATCGTGGTCTTTTTTCAGCTTCTCAACCTCTATCAAACGCATTTTCTTCTGGGTGCGAGTGTCCTCTTTTGCAGGCTTGGAAGCCCTCAAATTCCGAGTTGAGTACACAACTGGGGCACGTCCTCCTGATTCTGCCACGGTCACTGTACCACAATCCGGAGTGCCTCCTGCAGGGTTGCTCGAAGTTCCCGACGGATGTGAGTCCTTCACATCACCTACTGCAGGAATGTCCTTTGCCTTATCCGGATCTGCAGGCTGCGATTCGCACTCCCCTGCTTGCTGCTATCCCTGTTGAGTACAGAGACAACACGTCAATAAGGATCCTCTCAGTCATGGCTTTTAATCATGAGCAATGTTTACAAATGTGTTAAACAATGCCACACCTTCTTGACCATTCCAGTCACTTATTCAAATTTTATGAGTGTGGATAGTAATAGATTCTAAACTGATGACTGTGAGAAGTCACATATTCTAACTTCATTACTATTGTCAATCACGAATTCGAACTTCATGACTGCATCTAGTCAAGCCTGGTCACTCTTTCCATATCAATGACTACAAACAGTCACGAACTTGGCATAGTGAATTTTTCTAGAACTAAGGCACAAGATTTTAAGAAGTGCCCAAGCAGGAGCTGTAATAACAGGAGTTGGACAACACACATCAAGATCATACTTGTACCTGCAGTGGCATGATACTTTCTTCAATGTAATCTGGCTTTCGTGAAGTGTCGGTGCCGGTGGACTCTGAGCTGGAGCTGCTCTTTGCACTTGCTGCCTTCATGGGGGTGACAACGGGAATTTGCAGGTGTTGCATGATGCGTTCAATGTTCTTCTCAATGGATCTCCGCCAATCACTGTCGTGCTCTGGCTGTGCATCAGACACTCGGCTACTCGGGGAGGTTTCTTTTCTTAGATTGAGTCTTCGAGGGGCATTTTTGACCCGTGCAAGCTCCCTTTCAATTTCAACCCTAGTTGGGCTTCTCTCCAGCTCAATGGCCTGCACAGAGATGTTAGATTCCCTAGTTAGTGCTGCATGATTAGTGACAATTGATGAGGCTTCTCTCACGATCGCTGGAATCTACTACGTCGTCGGGTTATCACCACAATTTCACGGGCTTCTGCAAGGCAACGAGCAGGACGTGCAGGAAGGACTGGACTTGGAAAATGTTACCGATTGTACACAGAAATTGCTTACAGGAATGAGCTGCTGCCGTCAAGTGTCCTCGAAAATGAATGGGTTAACCTGGGTCAGACATCTCTATGACTAAAAAAAGTCACGAATTCGAACGTGATGACTGAGAACAATCACAAACTCTAATTTGATGACTGCACCTAGTCACTTCAAGACCTGGTTTGCGCTATGGAACAGTTGTACAGCCTTTGAGATCAGGAGCTGTAATGGACTTCTGACGAAACTAAGAAGAACATGCAAGTTTCTCCAAGTACCGGTGATCATCTGGAAATGCTGGCAGTCTAGAAAGCTTGGAATGCTTGTGATGAAAGGCATGAAAACAAAGACTGAAGACTTACCAAATTAGCTCGAACATATTCTTCGTTGCGCCCCGCTGAAGACGGCCTCCTCACTTGCGCTCGGCTGTATCGCAGCTTCTCTGCTTCATGTTGTTTTTTCTCCTCCAAGATGAGTTTTGACAACTTTACCCAATGGTCATGCCAATTGTGCTTTGGCTTGTCCTTCCCATCTTGCATTCTTTTCTTCAATTGATATCTCTTCACCTTCAACTGGCCCTTCAAAATGCTGTGGAAAGCCTCCTCTGTCACCTTGCCAAGGCCCCCATGGTACTCAAAAGTGTTGTCCACTCGTTCCTTGACAGCGAGTAGCATAGAAGTGTTGAGATTCTTGTAGTTGTCTTCGCTGAAATCTATATCCTGCGCATGACCTCGAAGACATGTTAGCCACAACGGTCGATTCTGTCCTTGTGGATGTCCTCTCAGATCGACCTCCACAAGGTGTTTTCTGGGCCCTCCTGCATCTCGAAAAGTGACCTCCTGAGCCTGTTGTTGCTTCAAAGCGACCCGTCGTCTAGACTTCTGGTCTCTGGAATATGAGGGTTGACCAAAGCTCTCAGTCATCTCTGATGGAGAATATGTGGAGGAGTTCACCCCAGGCTCCTGCATCTCCATTGCTCGCCTCCATTGCAGTAGTTGGAGCTGTCTTTCTGCAATTTCAAGGTCCAAGCTACTAATGGACCTATGCCGGGGAACGGCTCGGTTACGCGAAGGAGGTGTGCTGCCTCCCTGGTTAGGAGGA
Organism: Pohlia nutans; assembly: GCA_022496805.1. NCBI lineage: Eukaryota > Viridiplantae > Streptophyta > Bryopsida > Bryales > Mniaceae > Pohlia > Pohlia nutans. The sequence continues at coordinate 39,884,054 of CM040088.1, forward strand.
ACCTCGAGTACAACGTCATTGCAGTAATCGAAGGGCTCCCCTGATAGTGAATCGTCTGACATCTTGAGACGTTTTCTTTGTTGAGGTCGGGTTGTTTGCTGCGGACATAGGCTCGTTGACCTGGGTTTGGGAATTCCACAACCTCCAGGACCTCGCTTGCGCACCTCCCACACAGATGGCTCGGTTGTCTGTGCGCTAGCCTGCACAATACATACAACGCTAATCATTCTCAGTGTCAAGGTTAGTCATTATCCCAGTTCATGTGACTAGGACCAGTCACAAATCCTAAACATATACGGAGTTTGATAGTCAACTATTTAGTTCATGTGACTGAACTCAATCAACAAATTCATTCTCAAACCGATTCCAAGCACTCAACGAGCCTACGGAATCAACTATTCGATTACCACAAATGGTTTGCATGAAAATCTATTAATTAGCACCACAGATGAAAGGAATGAGCATTCGACACAAAACTTCAACACAAAACTTCAACACATATTGCTGGCAGACTTGAGCAATCAATCACTCCAATGCAATTGAAGCAAAATCAAGCAAACAATCAAAGCTACAGAAAAGGAGTCATGTAACGAGCCAACAAGCAGAAACCAAATTCTGTCATACACCTTGAGCATGATACGAGTTTAATTTTCGGAATTCTCGTTCATGTGACTATGAGCAGTCACTATGAGCAGTCACAGAGCTTGGAAACATGACTACAGTTTCAAGGCAAGCAAACACAAAATCCATGCCACAACATCAAACACCTACCATGACTGCAGTTTCTTCATTCAAACATGGCACAAAATGAAGCAAACAAGCAAGGCTAAAAAGAGGCCAGTACCTACAGTTCCTTTGCACTAAAAAAGATGAGCCACGTATCCAGGGCTACGTTCCACAAAAATCAATCACGAACAGTAAGAACGAGAAAGAGTCATATAACGAGCCAACAAGCAGAAACCAACATCAGTCATACATCTTCAACATGATACTAGTTTTGTAGTCAGAATTCTCGTTCATGTGACTATGAGCAGTCACAGAGCTTGGAAACAAGACTGCAGTTTCAAGGCAAGCAAACACTGAATCGAGGTAGCAAAGCAATCACCGAATCAAGCAAACATCGAATCATCGAATCAAGCAAACATCGAAGCAAACATCGAATCAAGCAAACATCGAATCAAACAAACATCGAAGCAAGGCAGTACACTCACCTGAGGATTTTGCTTGCCTCGATGTGGCTTTCCCACTGCTACTGGCGTGACCTCATCATCGCCTAGGCTACGCTCGTCATCATTCTCGATGTCAGTTTCGCTCTCCGTTTTCTCCTCTTCGTTGTGCCACTCCTCGGAGCTGCTCTTCACGCTCCTCACGCATTCCTTTGATTCCTTGCAGAGCGCGTCCTTCTGCTTGTTCCTTGCAGCTTTTCGTGGCGGGTTGTTGAGTCGCTTACTCCGACGCACGACTTCCAAACCCTCGCTGCAGTAAGCATCACTTGTTACAAACCCTTGCTGCTTACAAGAAATCGAGGAGGCATGCAGGATGCGAAGTCGAGCTAGGGTTTAGGGTTTCAGTACCTTTCTGTCTTTCTGCGGTTTCCGATGCTGCTGGCGCCAGCGCTGCGTGTCCTCTTCACGGTCGCTTGATTCCCCTCTCCTCCCCCCGCTTTGGTCGTGCAAGTGGCGTTAGGGTTGAGCAAAGATTGTGCCAGAAGCGGGACTCCGAGCTCCTGTAGCTTGAGCTCGTTCTTGCGTAAGTTCTCCTGCCGCAGCCTCTCGTACTTTGGCACAGGAACGTCCTCGTCCCTCCCAAACCCTTCCTCCGAAGCCGGCTCCTCAAGTCGCTCGGAGACCCCCTCCGAGTCGCAGGTGTCGTCCTCTTCAGGCGGCGAAGGCGCTTCAGCAAGAATCGTAGGCGTCTCCATCGCTCGAGCAAGCAGGAGCAGTGAGGCGTGGGAGGCAATCGAGCGCCCTTGTCATCGCCATTTTGATCGTCCTCTTCAGGTTCGAATGAGCTACCACCGTCAATTCCAAAACTTAATGCTTGTTAGATCATGTAGTTAGCACCACTACGCTTAAACGCCGCCAAATACTTCGCACTTATTCAAATTTTAGGGCTCTGTAACGAGCGTGCTAGGGTCGCAACTGTCATCCATTATGCCGTCTCCATCGCTCAGGCTGCTTTACAGTTGTTGCTTCAAGCTGTCCAGGAGACTGCAACGCGTGGTGAAGGACGATCTGACCAAGGTCAGTCATAAGTTTGGTTTATGTGACACTACGAAGTCACAAAACTTCATCATATAGCAAGTTCAGTAGTCAGTAGTTTGGTTCATGTGACTGACGGCAGTGACGGAGTTTAAACTTTGATGGCACACTATGCTATTGACCCCACTAATCCTCAGTTTCGAATCCTTGCAGCCCAGCTTAAAATTCTTGCAGCCCAGCTTGGTTCACTTGGTTCACAAGGGCATACTTGGTTCACTCTTCTCAACATGATGGATGTGTTCTACTGTAGAACCCCCTTTTACTAGTATTGAAGATAAATTGATAAAGTTTCAATCCATGTAATTTGTGTGGTCATTGATGTACGTACCGATTCCACTAAGGACTGAGTGAGTGCCAATGTGACAGGAGGCTATGCATTTGTGCCCATGTTGACAGAAATTTTCCACACTAGAATTGTATCATTTTCGGACATGCTGATGACCTGACACTTCTCTATAGAAAGTCACGAAATCTTGTTAATGGCAGAATTGTTCTTCTAAATCAATTCCCGTAGATATGGCACTGGATAATAAAACCTTTTGATGAAGGTTTTGATGTAGGTCGAGGGACCTCATTATGACCATTTAAGGATTTTTGACCATGAAATTGATGGAGTAAATATGAAATTTTTAGGTAAAATAAGAAGTTAGAAATGATCGACTTTCCATATATATATATATATTCAACTGACTTTGTTGGGATGTGTAAACATGATTAAAAACAAGAATATAATTGATCAGTGCATTTTGATTTGGAGTTGAGAAGGGGCTTGAAAAGGGACGGTTTGAAGGGAACAGAATTGGGGTTTGATTCTCATACTCCATACTAGGGATTTGCAGCTCCCTGGTATGTGGAAACCATTATGCTACCAATACTGTTGAGAGTATCCTGTTAAGGGAAATGATTGAATTCTTCAAACAGAGTGATATGCAGAAGGTGAGCAGATTCCAAACTCTGAAATTGAAGATTGAATTTTTATTTTTCTATTAATTTGATTTATTTGTTTATTTGACATAAATGAAGAATATTAATTTTTCTATTTATTTATCATCAAATCAACTTTCTCACACAATTTTCAAAGTCAATTGTGTAATACTTGACACCTTTACTTCTCTATAAAATGAATTGTTTTGTTCTACATCTGCCCTTGAGCAGGTGATGATCCAATACCTTATATGAAAGAGTGGGATGAGCATATTTGGAACAAAAATGAAAAAATATTACCACTGATTCTTTGTGGGTGTTGCTATGCCACTCTCCTTGACATGTTATCAAAATGTGGTCAGTGAGTGGTTGTTCTCACCTTCTGCCAAAATTGAAATTGTAACCAGAAATGGAGACCAGGATTTTTTTCCCTTTTCGTTGGAGCTTTTTCTCTAGAATTTTATTTCAGAATTGAGAGAGGTCGTTTTTCATTTTCCAATGAAACTGCTCTGTTGGTCTGCCTCAAATCTGACTCTGTAACATTGAAATTTTGACCAGAAGTAAGGAGTTTTATTACCGGTATGAACAGAAACCAAGCTGAGTTCATATGCTCAATTTTGCGTGGTTTTCTGTATAGGAGCAGGTGCCATTGACCGCTTTACATTGACAAATGGCTAGCCGTGGTGCGACGGGGGCAAGCGACCTCGACCTCTGGGAATTGGAGGAGAGAGAAGCAGATAGACTGGGGCTAACAAGTTACCGTTGCCCATGCAGAAATTGTATGGGAGGTCGTTGCATCAGTAGGGCAACCATTCGCAAGCATCTCAGGACCATTGGAAGAGACCCTCAATTCACTGTGCCTATTTTGGTATGTCTAAACTACGTGATGTAATAAGCAAGTCATTTGATGTCCAGTGCTAAAATGCTTTCAATGATTAATTCAATGAATAATTTGACACCCCATAGTCACAAATACTGAAATAGCTTCTGAATGCTATGACTAATTGTAGCGAGATATTAGTGACTGCATGAATGGTTTTATCACTACGCATATTACTGTGGTGGTGACTGCATTAAGTCACACATAGACTTGGGATAATACGACTCTGTAGAGCCACATCGAAGTAACTATGCATAGTCTACACTGCTGAAATCATGAGATGGACATGACTAATTATAGTGAGGTATTAGAGAATATAGCAATGGTTTGATCACTACGTATAGTGATGTGGTTGTGACTGTATTGCATCATACACACACGTGAGATAATACGACGCTATAAAGTCAAATATGCTTCACTATACATAGTCACCCATATCATCTGATGACTGCATGGAGTCCTTGTATACTCGTTTCTTTCACTACTGGGAGTCAAATTTCAATATTAAATCGGAAGCATCTGACTAGGACTTGACTGTCCGTAGTCTAATGCAAACGTATGCCATGCAGTCGAATCTGCCATTCTTACGGTGCGTAGTCATAGATTTCAGTTTCAGATTAGGGTGATAATGAGATCTGTTGACTATTACAAGTCAACCGTGCGGTTGTAATAAGCAAGTCATTTGATGTCCAGTGCTAAAATACTTTCAATAATTAATTCCAAGAGTGTGCTATGCTCAGATGGGTCTCGTGGATGCGGAAAACGACCTTGTTGAAGAAGAAGTCAGGGAAAGCCCTCCTGAGCTTGACAACAACAATGGGGGCATGGACGCAATAAGAATGATCATGGAGTGCCTCTCTAGATACGATAACCTCAAGGACGAAGACCGTGAGGATTGTACTCCAACAGACGATGTGGAGGAGGATGACGCAATCCTATGGGAGGAAGGGGATTGCAGGGCAGATGTAATGGAGGAGTTAGTAGAGCATGCCCGAACTCCTCTTTTTGCAGGTGCCACAACAAGTCGGTTGGTCTCAACTCTTCTGCTTCTTAATTGTTTTGTGGTGTTTGGAGTATCAAATGCATTTGCTGACGAACTACTTCAACTGCTACATATTCTCCTTCCAAGCGACAATTACCTACCTTGTTCTCACTATGAAGCCCGGAAGTGGCGAAGCTGGGACTGTCTTATAATATTATACATGCATGCCGCAATGGATGCTGCCTGTTCAGGAAGGAGCTGCAGGATGCGAAGTCCTGTCCAAAGTGCAACGCCCCGAGATACAAGTCAGAGTCCAGCCCAATCCCATCCAAAATTCTACGCCATTTTCCGTTGATTCCCCATCTGAAGCGCATGTACCGGTGTAAAAGACTGGCGGAACTTAACAAATGGCACGCTAATCGGAAGAAGGAGGGGAGTAACATGGATTGCGTCCCCGATTCGAAGGCCTGGAAGCACATTGAGTCATTGGATGCCAACTTTACAGCTGAGCACAGGAACATACGCTTGGGGATGGCTCTGGACGGAGTGAATCCGTTCGGAAACCAGTTTCTTAGTCACTCGACATAGCCGGTTCTCCTGGTGAACTATAATTTGCCTGCATGGCTAGTGATGAAGCCATTTTTTATCATGTTTGCATTGCTGATTCCAGGGAAAGAGAGCGTGACCTCGGAGAACATTGATGTGTACCTTACTCCACTGATTGAAGAGCTCTTGGAACTCTGGAAAGGGGTACCAGCGATAGATGTGTCTGAAGAGCCCCCTAGACAGCATTTTGAATTGCGGGCTCTACTTCTTTGGTGCATGCACGACTTCCCTGCGTACGGACTAACATCTGGCCAAGTCACAAAAGGGTATAGAGCGTGTACGGAGTGTGGGCCAAATGTTACAACTCGGCGGTCAAAGGCTTTAGGAAAGAATGTATATGTAGGTCACCGCCGGTATCTCAGGAGACGACATCCCTATCGTAGGCTCAAGCAAGCATTCGATGGTCAACAGGAGTACCGGCCGCCCCCTCCAATTCTAACAGGATGCGACATCAAGGGCTATGCACAAGAGAGAGTATCTTTCCTGCAGGAGTCACAGGGAAGAAGAGGTGGAGGAGAAGGCGACCCCATTCACTGGACTGGAGTGCAGCGGCTCTCAGCTCTGTACCTGCTTCCGTATTGGCAGGTACTAAGCGCATTCACTGGTTCCAGTAACTACTTTCAGAATTGTTGACTGAATCTAGTAACCTGCTTGATAAGAAGGTTGACTGTGAGTAGTGCAATTTCTGAAATCCATCACTGCATGTAGGGAGAAAAATGAATATGGACCTATATCTTCTCAATAAATGCTTAAGATTCTTTGTCAATAGTGAGCAAATCTGACGCTGGAATGCTATGCTGGGATTTCTGGCAGGACCTCCTCATTAGACATGTTTTGGATCCCATGCACTGTGAAAAAAACATCTGCGAGAACGTGATGAAAACAATTTGGGGAGTCCGTGACACTTTGAAGGCCAGGCTAGACTTAAAAGAGGCCAATATTCGACCACATCTGCACTCGCTTCCTGGAAGGAAACCTAGGTATGTCGTACTTCCAACAGTTCCATATGTACTATCGAAAGAGGAGAAGGCGAAATTCCTAGACATTCTCCGCAATTTGAAGACTCCTACAAACTACGTTGGCCAACTTGCAAAGTGCATTGCGTCGGATGGGAACTTGAAGGGGCTGAAATCTCATGACTGCCATGTCTTAATGCAACAGTTGCTCCCTTTGTGTTTGCGCACTCTCTTGGACAAGGATACGCGGGTGGCAATAATGCGGCTTAGTCGGGTGTTTGTACGATTGTGCGCAAAGTCCGTAGATCCCTCGTCCATGGAACAGTTATTGGAGTACACAGCTGAGACACTATGCATGCTAGAGAAGTTTTTTCCACCTTCATTCTTTGATGTCATGTCACACCTCCCCATTCACCTGGTGCAGCAGTTGGATATATGTGGTCCCGTACACACCCGATGGATGTATCCTATTGAGCGATGCTTGAAGAGACTGAAGGGCTATGTTAGGCAACGAGCAAAACCCGAGGGATCCATGGCGAGGGGGTACACAATAGAGGAGGCGTTAGGATTTTGCACAGAGTACATGCAAGACTGTGAGCTAACACGCAGGAGGATCTGGGACGATCAGGAGGAAGTAGGGGCCAAGAGTGAGGTCGTGGACGGTACAGGTCGATATCGACTCTTGACATCAGAGCTCAGGGCACGGATTCACGAGTTTGTTCTCACGAACGCGGAGCCTCTACAGTCATACAGAGAGTAAGCATCACTTGTTTTAGTCATGCGCTCTGTCTAGAAGGAACAATGTGACTGTGTGTAGTCACCAAAGGTCTATTGCGTACTAATTCTAGTCATCATATTGCAACACATGACTAGAGAATGTTTTGTAGATGACGTTTCCTCTATCTGCTTCCTGTTTTTGTTATCTAAAAACTTTCCATCCACTGTGGCTTCTAATCAGACGTCACTACTTGGAGATGGAAGCGCGGCACAGAATGCGTGTAGAGATACGCCGTCGATCACGGGGTAGAAGAGCAGAGTATCCACCAATCGCAAGGAATGAGCAGTTTTCTGAGTGGTTTCCTGCTGCAGTGCAACGGGATGTGGCAGCAAGCACACAGGTCGATGAAGATGTTCTTGGCCTTGTCCTACCACCTTCATGTGAGGCAAAATCGTATCGCAGCATGTATGCATATGGGAACCATATACGTGTGCGCGGAGCAGAGGTACACTTGTCAACGTGCGACAGCGGAGTAGCTACAACATTCTCACAATCTTGCCGTGCCAGCAGAAAGGACAAGAACCACAGGCTCGCGAACGTAGAGTACGTGGGGTGGGTCGAAGAGATTATTGGTGCTGACAATGGGAAGTTCGAGTTACTCCTACTGTATTGTAACTGGGTCCAAGCTACGTGGATTGGGCCACGGGCAACTATGAAGAGAGATGAGTACGGTTTCACTCTCGTGAACATTGACCGTACCATTCCGTACTCATCAGATTCGTTTGCGTTTCCTCTTCATGCTCAACATGTCTTCTTTGTTGACGATGTGGCACATCCTGGATGGAAGGTTGATGGCACAGAATGTCACTGATGATACCGCAGCAATGCCGCCTGTTTTATCAAGTTCCAGGGAGTTTTCTAGCAACGAGGTGCAGCTTGCTCTGCAAATGGAGGATACAGAGGCGGACGACAATGATGAGTCACCACAGTAGGACTGTAGGAGCCCAACTACTATCTGTAGAAATTTGGTACAACAAAGGAGTAGTCACAGAGATTGCACAGTTAACAAATTCGAGTTGTATGGAAAAAGGCAGTTCACATCAGGAATTTCGGACCCCACTGATTCTGCACTGATTCAATGCGATTTCCGATATTTCAAGGGTTCGTACGATTTTCGCACTGATTCCGCATCGTTGCGTCATTCATCGCAACTACACTGATATGACACGATGTTCGTACAAGCGGATATAGTACTGATTCGACATGATTGATACATCCATTGAAAACGTATGAATTCAGCACTCTTTATACTCGTCAAATGTCGTGTTTTAATCGTCTTTAAAACTACACTGATTCAGTGCGTTTTTCGTGCGACATCATCTTTTCCATATCTAGATTTTATTTTCTTTCTATATCTAAATTTGATCAAATTAATATTATTAAAAATTATATAATAAAACAAAATAATATAAAATAATTATTTTCCTCGCTACCCACTTCAACTACACAGAAATTGCCCGAACGCATGGTGGAGCCCACCGTAGCTTCCCAAGCTCTGTAGCCAACGGTGGGATTTGAACTCACGACGTCCCGGTTGCCAATGAAGCTTCAAACCACCAAACCACCTCCAACTCTTCATGCATAAAAAGGAACTCTTTTGGTAATTATAACGAATGAAACCATTGGCTATTTTTTGCCATGTGTATATAATTCTTTTTTCAATTTTTTTTTTTGCACTACAACATGCAGGGTTTTTCCTACTTCTACAAAAAAATTCAGAATATTTTGAGTTTGTTTTTTTTTTTGCCAAAATTGTGATGGCAGATCATGGCTGTGAGCTGTTTTTTTCTTTTCAGCGGACTTTGAATGTTTTTAACTATGTGAAAAAGACTTTTTTTCCAAATTTTTTTTTTGCACTAGATTATGCAGGACTTTTTCTATATCTAGGGTTTTTTTCATAATTTTTTGAATTTTTTAACTTTTTGCCAAAATCGTGATGGCAGGTCATGGCTGTGAGCTGTTTTTTTTTTTCAGCGGACTTTGAATGTTTTTAACTATGTGAAAAAAACTTTTTTTCCAAAATTCTTTTTTGCACTAGATTATGCAGACTGTTTTCTATATCTAGGATTTTTTTCATAATATTTTGAATTTTTTTATTTTTTGCCAAAATCATGGTGGTTGTGAGCTATTTTTTTTTGCTCCTATGATGAAAAGTACAATGATAACCAATAATACCAAATTTGAATTCTAAAAATATAAAATGATATTTCTTTGAAATTTTAATGTGAATTGCTTCTAAACTCTATAAATGTAGATCTAAAAATGTTTTGGGAAATTAAACCGTAAGTATAATTTAAAGAAGATTCTTAGAATATTCCAACATATTCCAAGATAATATAAAATATTTTGGAATATTCCAAAACATTCCAAAATATTCCAAAATATATATTAAAATATTGTACACGGATGTCGTACGAAAATAATTTGCATTATAATAGATACTGAAATCGCACGAATATAATAAATGACATTAATATGATACATATACGATACTGAATCCGCATTAACTAAAACCGCATGTTATCCGTGTCTTATTAGCCATGTAATGTAGATACACGATTAACGCACAGATTCCGTCAAGCACGACTTTCGTGCGGAAACAACACTTTTTTGATAATCATTGAAAAGACACTGCATCGACACTCTAGTAATGCATGTCACTTCCGTACCGTAACGACACTTCTAAATGCACGTATGACGTGCGGAATCAGTGTTTAACGATAAACGCACTGAATCAGTGCAGAATCAGTGGGGTCGGAAATTCTTGATGCATTACCAATATAAGTAAAGAAAACTGTCCAGTTGACTATGTAATTTTGCAATCATTACCAATATAAGTAAAGAAAACTATGCACATGACTACAATATTTTGCAAGCACTCTGACATCTCAAAAAAGTACGGAAAGATGATCAGTAATAGCTCATTTGTCAACATGGGAAACTAATTTTTGGACTCTCTTGCAATTAGTTAGTAATTGTTTGAAGTTGTATCTATAGGTGTTGCTAGAACGCAATTCATTACTAGTATAAGTAAAGGAAACTGTGTAGATGACTATGTTATTTTGCATTCATTACTAACATCAGGAATTTCGGACCCCACTGATTCTGCACTGATTCAATGCGATTTCCGATATTTCAAGGGTTCGTACGATTTTCGCACTGATTCCGCATTGTTGCGTCATTCATCGCAACTACACTGATATGACACGATGTTCGTACAAGCGGATATAGTACTAATTCGACACGATTGATACATCCATTGAAAACGTATGAATTCAGCACTCTTTATACTCGTCAAATGTCGTGTTTTAATCGTCTTTAAAACTACACTGATTCAGTGCGATTTTCGTGCAACATCATCTTTTCCATATCTAGATTTTATTTTCTTTCTATGTCTAAATTTGATCAAATTAATATTATTAAAAAATATATAATAAAATAAAATAATATTAAAATATTAAAAAATTATTTTCCTCGCTACCCACTTCAACTACACGGAAATTGCCCGAACACACGGTGGGGCCCACCATAGCTTCCCAAGCTCTATCGCCAACGGTGGGATTTGAACTCACGACCTCCCGGTTACCGATCAAGCTCTAAACCACCAAACCACCTCAAACTCTTCATGCATAGAAAGGAACTCTTTTGGTAATTATAAAAGAATGAAACCATTGGCTATTTTTTACCATGTGTATATAATTCTTTTTTCAATTTTTTTTTTTGCACTACAACATGCAGGGCTTTTCATACTTCTACAAAAAAATTCATAATATTTTGAGTTTGTTTTTTTTTTTTGCCAAAATTGTGATGGCAAATCATGGCTGTGAGCTGTTTTTTTCTTTTCAGCGGACTTTGAATGTTTTTAACTATGTGAAAAAAACTTTCTTTCCAATTTTTTTTTTGCATTAGATTATGCAGGACTTTTTCTATATCTAGGGTTTTTTTCATAATATTTTGAATTTTTTTATTTTTTTCCAAAATCGTGATGGCAGATCATGGCTGTGAGCTGTTTTTTTTTTTCAGTGGACTTTGAATGTTTTTAACTATGTGAAAAAAACTTTTTTTCCAAATTTATTTTTGCACTAGATTATGCAGGACTTTTTCTATATCTAGGATTTTTTTCATAATATTTTGAATTTTTTTATTTTTTGCCAAAATCGTGGTGGTTGTGAGCTATTTTTTTTTGCTCCTATGATGAAAAGTACAATGATAACCAATAATACCAAATTTGAATTCTAAAAATATAAAATGATATTTCTTTGAAATTTTAATGTGTATTGCTTGTAAACTCTATAAATGTAGATCTAAAAATGTTTTGGGAAATTAAACCGTAAGTATAATTTAAAGAAGATTCTTGGAATATTCCAACATATTCCAAAATAATATAAAATATTTTGAAATATTCCAAAAGATTCTAAAATATTCCAAATGATTCCAAAAATATATTAAAATATTGTACACGGATGTCGTACGAAAATAATTTGCATTATAATAGATACTGAAATCGCACGAATATAGTAAATGGCATTAATATGATACGTATACATCAGGAATTTCCGACCCCACTGATTCTGCACTGATTCAGTGCGTTTATCGTTAAACACTGATTCCGCACGTCATACGTGCATTTAGAAATGTCGTTACGGTACGGAAGTGACATGCATTACCGTAGTAGGAAGGCAGGGTCGGCACTTTGGTGTCGAATAATTAATAAAAGTTCAAAAAGTAGGGGTGGGCACTTTCAAAAATAATTATTAAAAATTCGGCTATTAATAACTAACATTAAATTTTACTAGCAGCTAAACATTTTCCTTTGTTTTTTGTCTACAATTTTTGTTGACTTTATTTTTGTTGATTTCGACAAAACACTTGATAAATTTATTTATTTTTCCGGCATTTTTTTGGGGAATTATTTTCTGCCGACCCTGCCTTCCTACTACGGTATTAGAGTGTCGATGCAGTGTCTTTTCAATGATTATCAAAAAAGTGTTGTTTCCGCACGAAAGTCGTGCTTGACGGAATCCGTGCGTTAATCGTGTATCTACATTACATGGCTAATAAGACACGGATAACATGCGGTTTTAGTTAATGCGGATTCAGTATCGTATACGTATCATATTAATGTCATTTACTATATTCGTGCGATTTCAGTATCTATTATAATGCAAATTATTTTTCGTACGACATCCGTGTACAATATTTTAATATATTTTTGGAATCTTTTGGAATCTTTTGGAATATTTCAAAAAATATATATTATTTTGGAATATGTTGGAATATTCCAAAAATCTTCTTTAGATTATACTTACGGTTTAATTTCCCAAAACTTTTCTAGATCTACATTTATAGAGTTTAGAAGCAATACACATTAAAATTTCAAAGAAATAACATTTTATATTTTTTAGAATTCAAATTTGGTATTATTAGTTATCATTGTACTTTTCATCATAGGAGCAAAAAAAAAAAGCTCACAACCACCACAATTTTGGCAAAAAATTAAAAAATTCAAAATATTATGAAAAAAATCCTAGATATAGAAAAACGTCCTGCATAATCTAGTGCAAAAAAAAATTTGGAAAAAAAGTTTTTTTCACATAGTTAAAAACATTCAAAGTCCGCTAAAAAAAAAACAGCTCACAGCCATGATCTGCCATCACGATTTTGGCAAAAAATTAAAAAATTAAAAATATTATGAAAAAAACCCTAGATATAGAAAAAGTCCTGCATAATCTAATGCAAAAGAAAAATTTGGAAAGAAAGTTTTTTTCACATAGTTAAAAACATTCAAAGTCCGCTGAAAAGAAAAAAACAGCTCACAGCCATGATCTGCCATCACAATTTTGGCCAAAAAGAAAACAAACTCAAAATATTCTGAAAAAATTTGTAGATGTAGGAAAAGCCCTGCATATTGTAGTGCAAAAAAAAAATTGAAAAATTAATTATATACACATGGCAAAAAATAGCCAATGGTTTCATTCTTTTATAATTACCAAAAGAGTTCCTTTCTATGCATGAAGAGTTCGAGGTGGTTTGGTGGTTTGGAGCTTCATCGGCAACCGGGAGGTCGTGAGTTCAAATCCCACCGTTGGCGATAGAGCTTGGGAAGCTATGGTGGGCCCCACCGTGTGATCGGGCAATTTCCGTGTAGTTGAAGTGGGTAGCGAGGAAAATTATTATTTTATATTATTTTATTTTATTATATATTTTTTAATAATATTAAATTGATCAAATTTTGATATAGAAAGAAAATGAAATCTAGATATGGAAAAGATGATGTCGCACGAAAAACGCACTGAATCAGTGTAGTTTTAAAGACGATTAAAACACGACATTTGACGAGTATAAAGAGTGCTGAATTCATACGTTTTCAATGGATGTATCAATCGTGTCGAATTAGTACTATATCCGCTTGTACGAACATCGTGTCATATCAGTGTAGTTGCGATGAATGACGCAACAATGCGGAATCAGTGCGAAAATCGTACGAACCCTTGAAATATCGGAAATCGCACTGAATCAGTGCAGAATCAGTGGGGTCCGAAATTCCTGATGTACGATACTGAATCCGCATTAACTAAAACCGCATGTTATCCATGTCTTATTAGCCATGTAATGTAGATACACGATTAACGCACAGATTCCGTCAAGCACGACTTTCGTGCGGAAACAACACTTTTTTGATAATCATTGAAAAGACACTGCATCGACACTCTAGTAATGCATGTCACTTCCGTACCGTAACGACACTTCTAAATGCACGTATGACGTGCGGAATCAGTGTTTAACGATAAACGCACTGAATCAGTGCAGAATCAGTGGGGTCGGACATTCCTGATGTGCATCTAGAAAATAAGTGGACAGATAGAGCAAGTGTTAATCATGATTTTTGGATTCTCTTGCATTTAGTTACTAATTTTTGAAGTTGTATTTATAGGTGTTACTAAAATGCAATTCATTACCAATAAAAGAAAGTAAAGGAAACTGTAACGATGACTATGGTATATCGCAGTCATTACTAATTCCAGTAAAGAAAATTGTCCACATGACTACGTTATTTTGCAATCACTTTGACATCTCAAAAAAGTATGGGAAGGTGATCAATAACGGCTTCTTTGTGAGCATGGGAAATTTGTAGCAAATTTAAGCATACAAGGCAATTTCGTGCATCTGGATCGCAAGTGGAAAGATAGAGCAAGTGGAATCATGATTTTTGGACGCCTAACCCAATTACTTACTAATTTCTGAAGGTGTATTTAGTAGTGTTTCTAGAATGGTGCCCTAAAATGACATCCTATAATGTTTGTGCGCAGACATGGTAGTGTTGAATAGACAACATCAGGAATTTCCGACCCCACTGATTCTGCACTGATTCAATGCGTTTATCGTTAAACACTGATTCCGCACGTCATACGTGCATTTAGAAGTGTCGTTACGGTACGGAAGTGACATGCATTACTAGAGTGTCGATGCAGTGTCTTTTCAATGATTATCAAAAAAGTGTTGTTTCCGCACGAAAGTCGTGCTTGACGGAATCTGTGCGTTAATCGTGTATCTACATTACATGGCTAATAAGACACGGATAACATGCGGTTTTAGTTAATGCGGATTCAGTATCGTATACGTATCATATTAATGTCATTTATTATATTCGTGCGATTTCAGTATCTATTATAATGCAAATTATTTTCGTACGACATCCGTGTACAATATTTTAATATATATTTTGGAATCTTTTGGAATGTTTTGGAATATTTCAAAATAGTTTATATTATTTTGGAATATGTTGGAATATTCCAAGAATCTTCTTTAAATTATACTTACGGTTTAATTTCCCAAAACATTTTTAGATCTACATTTATAGAGTTTAGAAGCAATTCACATTAAAATTTCAAAGAAATATCATTTTATATTTTTAGAATTCAAATTTGGTATTATTGGTTATCATTGTACTTTTCATTATAGGAGCAAAAAAAAAATAGCTCACAACCACCACGATTTTGGCAAAAAATAAAAAAATTCAAAATATTATGAAAAAAATCCTAGATATAGAAAACGTCCTGCATAATCTAGTGCAAAAAAGAATTTTGGAAAAAAAGTTTTTTCACATAGTTAAAAACATTCAAAGTCCGCTGAAGAAAAAAAAAACAGCTCATAGCCATGATCTGCCATCACGATTTTGGCAAAAAATTCAAAAATTCAAAATATTATGAAAAAAACCCTAGATATAGAAAAAGTCCTGCATAATCTAGTGCAAAAAGAAATTTGGAAAAGAAGTTTTTTTCACATAGTTAAAAACATTCAAAGTCCGCTGAAAAAGAAAAAAACAACTCACAGCCATGATCTGCCATCACAATTTTGGCAAAAAAAAAAAAAACTCAAAATATTCTGAATTTTTTTGTAGAAGTAGGAAAAGCCCTGCATGTTGTAGTGCAAAAAAAAATTGAAAAAAGAATTATATACACATGGCAAAAAATAGCCAATGGTTTCATTCGTTTATAATTACCAAAAGAGTTCCTTTCTATGCATGAAGAGTTGGAGGTGGTTTGGTGGTTTGAAGCTTCATTGGCAACCGGGAGGTCGTGAGTTCAAATCCCACCGTTGGCGATAGAGCTTGGGAAGCTATGGTGGGCCCCACCGTGTGTTCAGGCAATTTCCGTGTAGTTGAAGTGGGTAGCGAGGAAAATTATTATTTTATTATATATTTTTTAATGATATTAATTTGATCAAATTTAGATATAGAAATAAAATAATATCTAGATATAGAATAGATGATGTCGCACGAAAAACGCACTGAATCAGTGTAGTTTTAAAGACGATTAAAACACGACATTTGACGAGTATAAAGAGTGCTGAATTCATACGTTTTCAATGGATGTATCAATCGTGTCGAATCAGTACTATATCCGCTTGTACGAACATCGTGTCATATCAGTGTAGTTGCGATGAATGACGCAACGATGCGGAATCAGTGCGAAAATCGTACGAACCCTTGAAATATCGGAAATCGCACTGAATCAGTGCAGAATCAGTGGGGTCCGAAATTCCTGATGAAGCTATTATGTAAGTGAAGATTATGGACCTACTCCTATTTTACAGCACTCACCCATTGAGCCAACGACTAGAGGACTTCAAAATCATCTGATTGAAATATATGACTACTATTAGTCAGGTTATTTACTACATGACTGCATATAGTCACCCAAACCAACTCTATTACTACAGTAAGACATATAAACCATATACCCGTACAATCCGACTACATTAGTATGACTACACATAGTAAGCACTCAGAGGATGACTCTGGGAACCGAGCAGGAGAACATATGTCCCGTTCCCGTAGACGTTCCCACCCAGGTCCTCAAAAATATGACTACTTATATGACTAGTCCATGACTGGACCCTCTTAGGACTGATTTTAAACTAAACCAATGACTGAGGTGACTACATAGTCATATGCGCTTAGTCACATCCGGTCATATTGGACTGGTTTTCTTGTAGTGTTAATTTGGGCTTTTTGGTTCATTAGAGGTTAATAAATCATCAAAATACACAACTAATTAATGTTAAATTCAATGTATCATCAAAGTATATAGAAGACAATCTTTAAAAAAGTCGCATGTGTTCAGAAAACTTGAACATCCTCATCTTGGACACTCGTGCTTTTAAAAACTTCTTCACTATTTTGTAGAACTACATTGTATGATTTAGCATTGTTTCCTTCTTTTACATCATTGAAGCTTGAAACCCTTGCTATATATCATCTTTTTGTATTCTCATCAAAAATGTTTACCATCTTTCCAACAAATGAACCATTAGTTCCAAATTTTTTGCATTTTTGTTCACTTCTTGTAATGGGAGTTCCATAATTTCTTCATTCAATGGTTTTTCCAAAGATCAAAAGCGGGTTGTAATCTCCACAAAACCAACATTTCTATTTGATGTTTTTTGGAAGTTGCAATTGATTATGTTTTCGAGAATAGGTTTCTCATCGTTGTACTTTAAGGGTGATTTTGGGTGTCTCCACAGTTTTACTTGTGCTTTCCAATGTATCTACAAATAATCAATAAACCCACATATACAAAACTTATAAAAAATAAATCATTTGTCTATTTTCAAGTTTTATACATATGATATAAAATTTTAATTTAGATGATATTTTAACCCCTATAAGACCAAGGATTCATGGTCTTTAGATGAGAAATTAGATTCATCACGTTGTGAAAACTATAATTCATATGAGACCAAATTTGATATTACCAAAATTAGTGAATAATATTGCAATCCCATGTGTTCTGAAATTGTTTTGAGGTGAACCTCAAGACATGTTGAGTATGCTTTCAGATCCACTCACAAAGTGACCTCAAAACATGTGGAGGTTGCTTTGAGGTTCTTGCTGTTTTCAAAATTTTGTATAACTTTGGTTTTGAAATGACAATTTCAATTCATCACATTGTGAAATATATGATTCATATGAAACCAAATTTAATATTACTAGAATCAATGAAGAACATTGCATGTGTTAGTCAAAAAACAAATAAATTTGAAGAAAAAGAAGTACACATAGGACCTACTCAAAATTGCTAAAAGTAATATGAAGCCCAATTTTGGATCTTGGGTCCTTTGGGGATAAAATCAAACCTAATGGTTGTTAAATATCTACATCTTCAGCACTTGAAATATGGTGTTTCTTTGTATATAGTTTACCATGACCAAATCTTTTCATTGTGACGTGTGCTTGAACTGATTCTATGCTTTCTCCAATTCAAAGTACAAGAACCGCTTTACATATTTTGATGAAATATTAAGTTTCACATTAATTAATTGTGTATTTTGATGATTTATTAACCCTTTATAGACCAAAAGGCCCAAATTAACCCCCTGTTTTTTTAGAAGATTAAAGTAGGTTCTATGTAGAATTACTTTTGTTCAAATTTTTTTTTTCTTTGACCAACACATACAATGTTCTTCAGTGATTTTGATTCAATGGCCCTTTGTCAGTGGGCACCGGGTCATTAACATTACAAACATACGTGTACTCTATTCACCCCAACCTCAAAAGAGCACCGGAGTTTCTATCTTTCTATCTTTCTTTAGTGATATAAAATTTGGTCCTTTCCAAAATGTATTTTTGACAATGTGATCAATTGTATTTGTCATTTTAAATCAATGTACCCGACCCTTGGTCCTTTAACTTAGGTGTTGTGGCCCTTGAGTGGAGCAAACGTATCGACTATTCTAGCCTTCTGTCCCTTTTGACATGCGTGTTCTTTTTCTCTTGTCCCGCATTGGATTTCCACCGGCCCGTGCATGCCCGCCACATCGACTACATCCTACCATCGGATCTCAAGAAGGAATCGGAGGGCCCTAATCCCACATCCTGGCGGCTCGCCTTGTGAGACTCACCACGCTTGAGCATCACGGCTCTTCCACCCTCTCCCTCTTCTCTATATATAAGGAGACTCCTTTCCATCTCCCCTATATATAAATGAGGAGAGGGGAGTGCGAGGCCCCTCTCCCTTATATATATGTATGTATATATATATATATATATATATATATATATATATATATATATATGAGGAGAGGGGAGAGAGAGGCCCCTCTCCCCTATATATCTGAGGAGAGGGGAGGGAGAGGGAGAGGAGAGAGGAGGATGAGAGGCAAGAGGGGAAGGAGAGGAAGAGTGACATAGGGTACACGGCCGCTCACCTCATGGCCGAGTTTTTTTTTTAAATTAATTTGTTTTTTTTCCCTTTTGCGCCATTGTTTAGGATTCAGCTGGCAGTTGCACACACCTTGAATTTTTAAATTAAAATTATTAATTATAGATTTATGCGCCGCAAATGGCAACCTAAACCCTAACAAATAAGAATAAGAAGAAAAAAATGAGGTGCGAGTGTGGGATCCGCGACTGCACAAGAAAAGCTAAAAATGGAAAGAAATGAATGAAGAAAAAATAGAAGGAAATAAAAAGGATAAGAAAAAGACAATAAAAAAGAAGAAGAAGACAAGAAAGAAAACTTTAAATAAAAGATAAAAGATAAGATAAAAGAAAAGATAAAGATAAGGATACAAATTTTTTTAAAGAATGTTTTGCTTACAATGTAAGTGATTGTAGAAAGACAAAAATCGTTGTTTTTTTAGAGAACTTTTTAGACTTTCTTTAGACTTTTAAGCCAAATTAGCCTATGAAATGAGCGCATTTGGCCAATTGCATAAATAGAAAATTGCGTGTTACTTTTATTTTATTTCGAACTAAGATCTTAGAATTTTTTGGTGAATCACTGCAACATGAATTGAGGCATAAAAATTTCACAAATCATCCCTTTCTAATCGGGTCTACATGCATAAAGCTAACTTCCCATAAAATCTTTAGTAAAAAATTCACACTGCAAAAAGTGCATGATAGATGAGAATTTATGGATGAAATTTGTACATTATCCAAAAAATAGATGCTTGTACAGTTAAGGGTTAACCCTTTAGTGCTCTGCAAACCAGATTATGGTCACTCAGTGTCGGAAATGCAAATAACAGAAAATGCGTAGAGAATTGAATTTTGAATTTCAAACGTTAGATTTGGAGATTTATAACACACATCTTCTAGAAAAAGAAAATTTTAATTTGGAGTTGTGCAACTATGAAATCACCTATGAACAAAACGTGAAAATACTGTAAATACTTGAAAATACACTAAATACTTACAAATACAATAAATACTTACAAATACAACACATATACTATGCGGTCTTTCTTGTGTTTGGAAGTTTGTTATCTTGTTTTATTTTTTTGAATTGTGTTCTCTTATTCATGTTCCATTAGTTTATGTATTTGATCTTGATCCATGTACCAACTCCTTCAATACTTTAACGTATAATTTTTTTCCTAAACCGTACATGAATAAGTCACTTTCACTTATAAAATTATGTGTGAGTTTGTTCTTGACATAAAAGATTGCAACGAACAGGTGTTTATATAGGTCATTGTCATTGCTGAACCTCTTCACTTTCATTTTAGAAAACTTAATTCAAATTCTGTTTAACTTTGAAGTCACACACCCTCCAAAATCTCATTTTTGAATGTGCATTATACATTCAAAGACATAGTATGATCTTCCAATCCTACCATTGGATGATTCCTTAATTTTGACAAAATGTATCCACTGTAGTTGATAATACAATTGTACGGTTATTTTCTAATTTAAAACATTCTATTTCTAGTAGTATCAATCATAGTGGAAAAACCCAGCTAAATCAAGTGAACCCAAATACAGTGCTCTGAACACTAAAGGGTTAATGTGGAATGCACCATTTGAAACTGCCCTTAATTTTTACATATTTTATTTTTTAACGTAATTCATATGAATGTTACATGAAATGCATTTGCATGTTCTTGCTACGATTGCAAATGAAATAGTGAATGCACAAAGAGCATACGTTGAACGTAATGAATTTGTGGTTTGGAAAATTCATACGTATGCAATGCACAACACGTATGTTTAACTCTTAAACGTCGTTGCAGCCATGTACTGGCAGATGGATGTATCCCTTCCAAAGTGAATTGAAGTATCAAATAGTAGATGAAGGATTTTTCATCCAATTCTTTCGTGAAGGTTCTTCGTTCGTCATGCTACCTCTTCAAGTTAAATTAAGGTTATTTAAGCTATTTTTTAATTTTACATTGGGTCCCAACTAGAGAAAAAGTAGTAAACACGGTTCACCATATATTGTATTTTGGATTTTTCTATTTGATCTTGCTTAACCCTTGAACGGCCCGAAAGCCCTTTGCGGGCATATAGTATATCCCGTATTTGATGGTATTTGATCAAAATAACAATGACCAAACACTTTTCAGTACAAAGCAAAATTGATAATCGTGATAATATGTATCTAATAATAGGTTGTAGAGAGGGACCCCAAGGTTAAACTAAATTTAGGCCATGAAAATGAGTTCTATTGCATTTGAGTTGAACTGAAAAAATGAAGTTTTCTAAGTCTGGTTTCTACTCCATTTTGGATTTTTGGAAAACTCTAAAAATTGAATGTTTTATTGGAATTACAAGTTCGGTGGGTAATACTATGGTGTAGGGAATTGTTCTAATTTAGATACATAGATGATTTTCATTTATTGTATAGTTCTTCATTGTAATATACAACTTGTGTAAAAAGAATTGAAAGCTTTGAGTGCATTTTGTAATTGATATGAATTTTCTTTTCAATCACTTCAAAAAAATCAGAGTAATTAAAAGTTTTCACCAAACTTTAGGAAAAATTCATGATTTGTAGTAGACAGATGACATCATCTATTAAAAAATATAAAGTTGAATTCTTATCTTATTTATAGTGCCAAAATTGAGTGTGATAGGTAAAGCAAGATTCCATGGTGATAGACCCGAGGTTTACGGGTTAAAGCTGGTATGCATGTTGTATGGAGTGCATGCCAAAATATTTTATCAACAAAGCATGCATCTTTTGCATCTTTTCATGTTTCAAACAAAAATGTGTGTTTATTATATGATTATTTTTGTTTGTAGGTTTTGTAAAAAAATAGTATTATTTAAATGATGTTTTATTAAGATGTTTTTTGACACTTAAGATGTTTTATTAAGATATGTTTGAAAGGTGGGTTTTGAGAATAAATTATTCCTCTACTTGTAAGTGTATTACAACTTATTTCTAGAAACGTTGTCTTACAAAATGTTAGTACTTTTGAAAATAGCGTCATAAAAAACTTGGATCTGGTTAGACAATTTCCATTCATTTTATAGTAATATGATATTGTAATATAATAATATATCAATTTATAATGATTTAATATCGACGAATACTATAATTGCGTTGTCAAATAAAAATCTAATTAAATAATATATTTAACACTTGAGATATAACATCATATAATAATTGAATAATTCATTATTAGAAAATAATATAAAATACTATATTATAATATTATATGATTTTTTTTGTAATACAGTAATATAATATTGAAATATTACTGAAATTCTTAGGGCTGGTGGGTTTTTTAATGAGCTTCTAAATGATTTTTTAGCATAAAATATAGAAGTCACATCTCTCCACAATTTCCCAACTTATCTATTGGAATTGTTTATTTCTTAAAATAGTGAATATTAGGTTAGGTATACACATTTTTTAACTCTATATTTCATAAAGTCATGTAAATTTTGACCATGCATAATTCCATGAGATTTTGTCCAATCATGATATTTTTTATCAAAGAATGTAAAATGAATATTTATTTGTCTTTGTCTTTTTAATATCTAATTTCAGGCTCATCTTGTCATTCAAATTGAAGAAAATATTTGAAAAGGAATCGAAATCTAAAAATATAAAGTTTAGTATGCCAAATTGAGAGTAGAAGAACTCCTTGGAACACCTTTGGCCTGAAAGGATTAATAAGTATCATTTTTAATGTACATTATCCCACTGTGGTACACTGTGGTGTATTACCGTACGTGGAAGGCAGGGTCGGCACTTTCATGTCGAATAATTAATAAAAATTGAAACAGTGGAGGTCGACACTTTCAAAAGTAATTATTAATAAATCGGCTATTAATAGCTAATATTAAAAAAAATCCAATGGCCAAACGTTTTATTTTATTTTTTGTCTACGATTTTCGTCGAGTGTTATGTTTTTATTCTATTTTTTTTCGGCTCTTTGTTGACTTTATTTTTGTTGATTTCGATAAAATACTTAATAAATTTATTAATGTTTTCGGCATTTTTTTGGGGAAATATTTTCTGCCGACCCTTCCTTCCATGTACGATAGTTGGATCATGTTTTCACAATGGACTTGTCCAGTTTGACCATCTCACAATGGGCCTGCATCTGCATTCAGTTGTTTAACCCTTAAACGTCAAAGCAAGCCCCATGGGCTTAGTATAAAGGAATAATTGGAGAAAAAAGTTTCATTTCTCACCAAATCAAGCGAGACTTGTTGCGTTGGAAAGCTACTGAAAAAGCGATCCAGATTCCAAAATTTCGCCTCATTTGAGAGATTGTGGAATCGTTGGTAAGCAATCAAAGTTATGGAATTGAACAAGTTTTGAGGTTGGGGCAGCTGAAGTTCAGCAGTCCCGCAGTGCTACAGTGCAAGCCAACAGTGCACTGCAGAGCCATTTTTGCCAATTTATTATTTTATTTTTATTTTTATTTTTATTTTTATTTTATTTTTTTCGCCTCCAAAAATTTAGATTCCTTCCGGGTTGCCCCGTCCAGGCCTTCTTGACGTTTAAGGGTTAATGGCGGGGCATGTAGTTTCTGTCGATTAGTCGGTCAAAGTTGCTTGTGGCCATTGAGTTGGGTCCAAGCCGCTATTAGCGGCAGTTTGGTTGGCCTCAATTTACTTGCGTCTTTTGCTGTTGAGAATATTGTTATTGATTTTCTTTAATTATTAAAATTATAAATAGGAATTTAACATACAAAGGATGCATTCCAAACATACACATCTTTCATGTTTTTTGTATGTAATTAAATGGTGCAATTGAAACCTAAAACATCGCCCAAAACACGCGATGAACATACAAACGCATATTGTATTGAAGCAAACAATATTTCATTAAAAATTACAGTGTATCTTATATGTGGATTTCATTTCAACATTAGACCTATTATTTTGTATGTGAACAACATTGAAAAATTTAGCTTTCTAAGTTTGTGATGACCTCCTAATCGATGTCAAGAGGTGCAACCAAGCGCCTCATGATGCCAAAGGTGCAAGAACAAGGCCCTAACACTAGCGTCATTTCTAGGGAGCTACCACAATTTAAGGAGGGAGACCACCGTACTCCTTGTCATAGTGGTAGTTTCTAAGGTCTTCAAAAACCTTTCTACCCTTTTGGTCTAAAACACTTTCTAAACACATTTTTATTGAAAACCACCCACTGATTTATCACATTCTATACTAATTTATCAAAATTTCACACTATATGAATAACTACCATATTCAGTGGCCTTGTATTTGAACAATGACTTTGTAGACAAATATCCCTTGTAAATTTCTAATGAAACAGAATGCACATCTAACAAAGGAACAATATCATTGTCTTCCATATGATTTACGTTCCTGAATATTATATGTCACTCACTAAACATCAGAAATAGAATAAATTTATTTAACAGACATTTGAATGCCATTAGAAGAGATATGGGACTTCAAGTTTTATATATATATATATATATATATATATGAATTTTGAATTCTTCATGTTTTTATTTCATTGGTTGTTGTTAATTCACTACTGATCAAAAATTTCTCAAAGCATAAGGACCTTGTTGAGGCCCAAACTCTCCTCTAGTACTAAAAGATCTTCAGCAATAAAGTACAAAAAGATGAATGTTCTCCAAAAGATCTTTATACAAAATAGACTAAATAACTAAAAGTGAATTATAAGGTTTACAAGTGGTTGGGGATCACACCCTCGCCTACCTGTGGAGACTCTACAGTAATTTTTATAGAAAAATCTACAAACTATCAAGGTTGTACAATGTCTTTTCATTAAAAATTCGAACTGTGTCAAGGATCATGGGCTCAATCAAATATCATTGGCAAGAAGCAACCTACTCAACCTTACCTGAGCTTAACTTATTTTACAATATCCCTAATTTCGTACCCTGGATGCTATTCCCAGAGAGGTTCTAAAGAGACTAGTAGATGCATTGAAGAACATTATAACGCAAGTAGAAGGTCACAAGCTAATTTTCACAAGGTAAGTACCATTGACTTTATGGTCCCCAAACTTCCAAAAGGAGTTTACGTGAATGCATAAAACATCAATATTGCATTGGTTTCACAAGTTGCACATACAATGTACCTTGTATCATAACCTTTAAACTAATCAACGAAATGCAACTAAAAGTTATGTCAAAGGTGGATGTCACCCTTTTAATCCTCGTTTGGATTTTTATGCATTTTCAAAAAAAAATTACTACTTCATATACAATTTTGCTAATTTATCCAAAATTAGCGATTTAGATTTAAAATTTCCATCAAACTCTCAATGTCATCAATCTGTACAAGGTTCTTGAGTTCCCTTGGCATGAAGAAAACGGGTAGATAACCCCCTTCCGTTTCCTCGAGCGTGGCCGATGACGACTCCACCTCCGAATCACCTCCAATGCCTAGAAACTGATACACGGATCGATTTCCAAACTCCAAAGTAGCGACAAGATAACCAGTTTTCAGAATGCACATCGCAGATGCCACAGGGATGGTATCAAAATACTCTAACTTCAACTCAATCACTCGATCATCCTTATCACAGTCCAACGTGACTATAAAAATGTCACCGTCTTCCGTTTGCAACAAGAAGAAAAACAACCCCTTCTGCTTGTGAGTGACAGCACAAACAATCGACACTCCTCGATTCGGCGGCAAGTCTTGTCGTCGAGGAATGACAGCACAAACATCAGGCTAGTTTTGATTCTTGTATGTAACAAAATTCTCTGCACAAACGAGCACCCCGCCTGGTCCATATTCTCCATCAGGAACAGTGACCAACATATTGGCACCGTTGTCTAAAACCCCGATGAGGCTAGCCGAAACCCTAAGGGTCGTAAATTTTTTATAGCTACGGTGGTCGAATACTACAGCAGAGAGAGGAGAAGCCAGAACACTGCAAAAACCCTATAAATAAAACAGATGGAGCGAGCGATCAATGCGCAAGGGCGGAGCAGAGCGGACGTGGCGACGAAGGGAGCTCAAAAGCTTTGCCTGCAAAAACCCTCTGCCTGCAAAAACTGCCCTGGGCGGTAAAGGGTTAAGGCTCCCAATATTAATGAAGAGCTCTAATGTAGTATTTATACCAAAAATGACTCTTAGTTCTCCACACTTGGAACTAGAGTCCTAACCAGAGTTCCAAGTTGAGTTCTCACAAAGTATTCTATCTTTTTACTTTAGATTTATTATTATCAACCAATCAAAAGGAATTATGATCTTTTACTTTAATTAGTTATATTCATAGAGTTTACTATCCTTTTACTTAACCCTTAAATGACGATGGGTTTTGCCATAAACTAAATTTGTTATTAAATGTGTCTTACATGACATTTTTGAAGTTTTATAGAATATGAGAGTTGTGATGCATAGCCCATAGATCCTATCTATATAGTTGAATACCACTAAAATTCTTTAGAATTTTTTAAAATTGATTTTAAAGAAAAACTTTGTTTATTTATAAAAAAGTTCCTATTTATTTATTTATTTTGAATTTAAGTATGATTGGATAAAAGTATAATTCTCATAACACGGTCATAAGTTGCCAAAATTTAGGATCTTTTATTTTGTACAAACACTAATTTAAATGGTTGTACACAAAAATAGATACGCGGAACACTTCAAATGAGATTGAAATCTATTGAATAAAGCAAAATTTGCGGTATCTTTTTCAAACTTTGATGGACTTTACGGATAACTCTTATGTATGTTAGACTTTATAAAAGAAAATGAAATGGAATGTCATTTGAAATGTGGTAAAAAAAATTGAGTGATAAAGGAACTAAAAATTGTAATGATATGTTTGACTCTTTTGCTGCCAGCTGGTTAAACCTTGGTAAGATTGCGTTTCATGTTTAAATTCATGTCATGTTTCATTACGTTTCATATTTCTTTTCATTCTAAACCATTTGAGAAATTGGAATAAATACAAATGGGCTGCAAAATTTTGGTGATTGATGAAAGCCTTTATTTTTCATAAAAGCATTACACGATTTCAAATGAATCCATAATCTGCCTAGACTCAGCTCTAAATTCATCCTCAAAGGGTGAGAACGTTTAGGAGTTAACCCTTTGACGCTTCAACGTCCATATTTTGAACACTGGATGATTTTGACGCATCCCTTCACTACATATTGTGATGTTTTTCATCCATCCAAAATTTTCTATATTCTTGTGCTAGTTGACTACCATTTGTACAATATGGATCTTCAAAATAAGATAATGTGAATTTAAAAAAAAAAAAAGTGGTTTATGTCAAGTTTCATTCTTAGTTCAAAAAATGAGACCCTAAACATGGTTTTTCATAATAAGTAGAATCAAATAATGGAAACCATACCATCTTGTAGTGCATGTTATTCCAGTTTCATTAAATTATTTTTTGATTTTTGTGTGTTAATTTTGCATTTAAAATTGAATTTCAAGATAAAACCTTGCAAAATTAATTAAAA
The DNA here is from genome assembly GCA_022496805.1 of Pohlia nutans. Classification (NCBI taxonomy): domain Eukaryota; kingdom Viridiplantae; phylum Streptophyta; class Bryopsida; order Bryales; family Mniaceae; genus Pohlia; species Pohlia nutans. The sequence goes on from CM040088.1 coordinate 39,911,619, forward strand.
AATATTAAGGATAAATATGATGAATCCAACCGTACAAATGTTATCTTCACATTGACATTTACAACTTTGCTTTGTACATCAACTCCATTTTATTTTTTATCAAACATTTTCTAACGAATCTTTGAAAACAATGTTGAATTGGGACATTAAAGGGTTAACTATTCGAAGTGAACAAATAAGAGTAAAATAAAGCAAAATTTATTGAAGATTCTTCAAATTCAAGGTGACTTTACAGATTACTCTATAAAAACTACTATAAAGCCTAATACACATAATAGAATCAAATATATAAAGTATTTGAAATAAAAGTTAGAGTGCACAAGTAGAGATAGATAGATAAGAACTCCGGTCTTTTTTCGAGGCTAGCGTGAATGAAGTGTGTGTTCGTAATGACAATGAACCAATGTTGATGGGACAAAGGGCCATTGGTGCTCTACAAGCAAATATACAATTCTCTATAATCACAAGTGATTAGTAATCCCCCTCCCATCCTCTAGCATTTTCGTCATCGTTACGGCCCCCTATGATGGCGTATGACATATCTCGCCTTCGCCGCTACCAATTTTTTTCATGATTGCCGCCGCTCGAAAAGAGGTCTAAATTTCGGTTTTGTCGCGTCAAACCTCTTCATCAACCGGCGCCATTTTTGCTTCATCCTACCAATGCCCCATTCCACGCGCACTCTATAACCGGCATGCATCTTGTTGTAGGCGTTAACCGCGTTCTCATTGTGTTGCTCGTCAAATTCACGGGGGGCAATCCGGCGCATTATAAAGCTCTCTAAACCTTGGTACCCCGGGTCCCCTAGTAGGTACTCAAAATACTCATCGGTGTGCGAAAAATAATTACACCAATTTTGCGCTAGATCGGTGTGTCGCAAAGTGTTTACGTCATGATAAGCTCCCGGAAACCTTGCCTCTACGTAAATGAATAGTCCATTGTGGTCCACTACCACTATATTATTGGGATAGTACATTTTCTTTCTACCGTTAGAATACCGCCGATGATTATGTCTTTCCATGGGATCTTCACTAACGTGCCGTCAATTAGTCCTATGCATCCCAGAAACTCATTATGGAATTGTCCTAATACCACCTTCTCGTCCGCACTTGGCCATTTGATTTCATCGCGGAGTGCTTCGTTTATACAAGATGCAATGAAATTGTGTTGTCACAAAGCGCACTCTTACTATAATTCCACAAATAAGTGTCGAGAAGTGTTATAGTGTCGTGCTTAAGGTAAAGAATAAAATTCAATACCCTTTGCTCCAGTGACAATTTAGTAGGATGTCCGCTTGAAACGTGACCTAGACCCGTACTCCTAGCATTTGCTACAATAACGGGCACTACAATTGCATATAACTCATCGAATTCATCAAGAGTGAAATTGGTATTACCCTTAATAAGGGTCGGTGTCGACCGCATGGTAGGAAACACATCACAAACCCCGTCCTCCGGATTGACCGATTGAAAACCTCCCTCCTCCTACTCGTTTCCATGAAATAAATGGAATGATGAAGACGCCGCAATGGCGCATTGCATGACTATGTGGTCCTCTTCCTCCATCTCTTCCAAGACTTCGTCGTCGCTAGAACTACTACTTGACTCGAGAAGCTCCAACATCTCCAAATCACTATCTGAGGAAGCCATAGTATCAAACAAACGGATTAAACCGACGAAACCCTCACTCTTGATTTAACCTTATCGTAAACCTCGATCACTTCAATCAAACACGATCGTAAGATAATTTTTCATGACATACATATAGACTTCTTATATGATCTGATCCAACAAGGTTTGGGCAATACCCATCGAAATGGACCGGGTCCCGCCCACCCCCATGACTGGACTGGCATCACGACTGAGCTTCGAGGACCGGGTTGAGTATCTTAGGCCTAGCTTCGAGGACCGGGCTAGGTATCCAAAGGGACGTCCAGTCTATGACGGGGCTGTCGGGCATCAAGGCTGGCACGAGCTGAGATGTAGCCATCATGACCGCCACGTAATTCCAGGAAGACTTTTTGACATAAGCATGGGCCTCAAGTATGCACAATTGAATCAGACCCTGCCCTTCACGCCCCCCACGGGCAACGTTCTTGAAATGAAGTGCATCCATCTCTGAGCTCATTTTTTTGGCCGACACCCATGACTGCAGCCACATGTCAGTTCCAGACTCGCTCCGCATGCCTGACAGCCTCATCACCAATACACTCACCCATCTTACCCCCCTCCGGAACACTCTCTTGTGAGTTTACATTTCCACGAATTTCACTAAAACTGAGGCCTAGTCAACCTATTCGTTTACGGATAACTCTAATGCTAATAGAAAGCAACATCAGACTCATCCTCGTTGCTTGTCCCGGTCTTTAGTTCTTTCAAGGTATCACGCAAGCGTTCCTTCAAACTATCCTCCATGAACTGATTACTAGGAAAACGTTCTAAAATATCCACATAAACAAGTTTCCACACCGCAGCAGGAATCAACTGAGTTACTTTTGTTCTCCCTTTGGAATAAGTACCAAAATGGCCATGGTACGATGCTACTAGTACAGAGAGCATTTCAGACTCTACAATTGACCTTGTACATCGAATTCTAGGGTTTCCAGTCGGTTGTCTAGCTCTCTTTCTTGGTGGGATTTCTAACCTAATTTGGCAATCATCGTCCTCTGGTGAGTTACTAAGCGGTGAATGCAAAACTTCTGGCCGTGGAGATGGATCCTGCAATCAAAGCATGAGAGGAAAAAAAATTATAATGTATTCGTGATAATTTGGCACTCAAAACTCCTAGTCACATTCACAAGTCCTGCATCACAAAGGTCATGGCCACAACAACATGAACCTCGTGCTGGAACAGTAAAAATAAAAAATAAAAAGAAACTACATTCAAAGCTTCAACTATTGCTCCCACAAAGAGCTTCCACAGTTCAAGGCCACAAAGAGCTCCAACATCAAGAATTTTGGAAGGAAACAATACATGTTCACGATTAGGGTATTGAGCTGTGATCCTTTGAATCCAGTGATGTAAAATGCAGTCCATTTAATTCCCGGCCATCAAACATTACTCCATTCAAACATCAGTCCATTCAGTCCATTCGATTTCATTCAAACATTACTCCATTCAATTCCATTCAAACAACAGTCTATACAAATCCTTAGACACCAAACAAAACCCTAATTTTTTCTGAAATTCAGCATTATGACGCCGTCTAGTAGAGCACACTTGGGCCTTAATCAGAGGAAAAAGCCAAAGTCTGGGACCTCAATGGACCTCAACGATGCTTCACAAGCTCCAAAAGTCATTGGAAGCACCGGCAGGTTTCCAACTGAAATCCCTCTAAATTTCGCCCAAATTTTGGCATTACGACGACACGTATATGATCACACCCGGACCTCAAAATACACGAACAAACCCTAAACCGATTCATGAATTTCAAAAAAAGAATGCGCACATTTGAAAAATAAAAATAAAATAGAAATACTCACCTGAGTGGATCAGTGTTGCCTCATCGCCGCCCCGAACGGTTGCCGCGGTGGCCACCCATGGTCCTGCCGACCGCCAACCACAGGAAAAATTTGTTGGCTTGGACTGTCAATCAAGCTCGGCCGCGCCCTGCCGACAATGCCTCCATCGCCCAAAGTCGAACTTAGCCCTCCCTCCATCGACCGCGTCACTCCATCACTGCCGCTCCATTGGGCGCCTCTCTCTATTGCGTAAACCATTGTTGCACTGCCCAGCGGCTGCCTCGACCTCCACATTGTTGCATCGCCATTGCTCCGTCCCAACCCTCCAAAACTAATTTAGGGTGCCCCGCTTCTCATGTCTCCAACCACCCAAGGAGCAACTCCCCTCCAATCGCCTTCTTCTCCCTATGGCCATCTCGGATCTGGCACAACGGGCAATTGAAACAAACTTGTTTCTTCTCCAATCCTAGCACGACAAAAATCTGAGGAAGGTAAGAAACCAAGCCTGAGGGTAGGATCACCACCCCCATCTCCTCCCTCCATCGCAAGCACAAAGTTGCCGCACTAACGGCGCGACAAAAATAATGGACCTAAACCGTTGGTTCTCTCCATATGGTTTGTGGTGTCAAGCCAACCTTCTCGCCAGAATACCCAGGGCACACAAGAAAACTTGGGTGAGAAGTTTTTTAGCACCAGTTTTGGTGCATTCAAACTTTGCATCTACAGTTTTTTTTTAGTGCCCGACACAAGTTCTTTTTTGGGGAACAAACTTATTGTTCACTCAAAGTGAAGTCCACTCACCCACTTATGAGTGACTTTACGGATAACTCTAATGTCAAGAAAAAATTCATAAATTTGAAGCAAATATTAAATTATTGCTTTATGTCTTAACAAATGGCTTAACTAAAAATTAAGGACTTAATTAAGGGCTTTATAAGTTAGAGATTCTTTCCACCTTGTCATACATTATTGTATTAAAAATTGCATTTCATTCACCAAGGGACCAAGTGTCTTTAACCCCTAAAGGACCATGAAGCCACCATGCGGCTTCTGGAACTAGAAAGTGAGGAAATTCGAGTTGTTGGGCCTTGAATTATTAGGTGAGCGACAAAGAGACCCTTGTTCTTTTTAAGAGGTGAATCCGTGAGTACTTCTTGATCGAAATTTCATGAAGTGTGCGATTTTTGGTGATTTTTTTGAGCTGCAAGGAGGCTATTTGGGCGTCACTTGAGACCCTCATATCTTCCTCCTCAGACCTCCAAATTATGTGAATTTTTTTGCACATGCTCAAAATGATGATAATTATGTATGGTAGAAATCTCAGAATTTTCGGAGCACTTTTGATCAATACAATTTCAGTATATGTAGAGAATTCCCCAAACGAGTTCCATCAATCTTCTCAACGGTGGCATTTTTTCAAAAATTGTGCGATTTTGTTGATCCTATTTTCATAAAAAAGCTACATAAGTCTTCTTTAAATTCAACAGTGCCGATCGTCAAACTTAACCGACACCAACGAGGAATTGAGCTTATTATAAAAGCTAGTCAAGAAAACAAGAGCTAAGCTCAAAAACCCCCCGGTCCTTTAGGGGTTAAGAACTTGTTGAGGTTAACAAGAGAACTAGCAACTGTGCATTCAAACAAGATGTAACAAACAAAAATTAATTTTAAAAAGTGTCAATGAATGCGAACTAAAGTATAAAGTGAAGGAACCTTACTTTGTTTCCAATTCAAATGTTGTTCTATAAAAAGCATTAAAACCAAATACATTCATTAAACAGTTTATGAATCCAGTTCTTATTCCAATGAAATTATATCATAGGGTGATTGCAAGCTACGGTCTACCAAGTGGGGAGTGCAGCTTGTGCAGCTAAAGGCCATGCAGCTCGTGCACTAGCGTAGTAATGCGCACCTCTCAACTTTCAATTAGATCAAAAATTTCACCATCCCAAATAGGGTTTATGCTAATACTTTCACTTTAGCAATTGTTAAGTTAATTTCAAGTCTTTGGGCATCACTCAATAGCCTTTTCTGTTTTTTACCGAGTAGGGGTAATTAGAGCCTTTTTTACATAACATCCTTAGCTAGGTTTTATGAAAAATGCATTTCATATCCCACCTCTGAAATTGAACCATTATTTCATTTCCAAAAAAAAAAAATCCAAAAAAAAGTTTTAACTGCACGAAAATCTAAAAAAACAAAAACATCACAAAACAATTAATTAAAAAATAAGTAAGCGTAATACCAAAAAAAATAAAATATGGTAACTTTTTACACACTTGTGGTATGTTGCTATAAATTTTTGAAGTTCAAATTTGACCCCCTTCTAGCATTTCCCATAAAATAGGTGCACTTTTGACAAGCGACACGCTACCAAATCCAAGTAGAAATGCTTAATTAGGATAGAAAGATTGGAATTTTGCAAAATTTATTGTGGTAGACATCTTAACTTTGGAATTCTAGAAACAATGCAATTTGTTTCGTCACGAAATTCCATTCCAATATTTATTGATGATTTTCCAAAGATTGGGTAAGTGCACAAATTTGCATGCCGCGACAAAAAGCTTGGGTGACCGTAGCTTGCAACCACCCCATAGTTGGCTTAACTAACACTGAACAAAAATAAGAATCCTATGTTGCAATTTTTGGTCATGGCGAGCTAATACCATTCCGTGAGTTAGCTTTGAAATTGTCAACATAGGCTCTAATGGAACGGTCAATACAAGTTGACCTTCAACATTTCCTCTCGAAGCACCACTCTCAAAGCACTACTTGTTTCTCTCGTTTGGAAATATCTTTTAATAAAGCCTTTGAATAAACCTTTTAAACAATTTTATAATCCGTGATGAGTATCACAACCGTTTCGTGGTCCATACCTATCTTTAACCCTTAAACGACAATGTCAGCCCCACAGGCTTGGTTTTAGTTTGGGAGAATCTTGCTCATAACTTCTACACCATTGCACCAAATGGGGTTTTAAAATTCCAAACCGAGCACCTTAGAGAGATCTATACTTCTTTAGAATAAAGCTAAAGCAAATTAAACACAGAATCATGCTTAAAATGGAATTTAAGAGGAGATTTTGGATGTGGTATCAGGAAAGGAATTGTCGTTTAAGGGTTAATTTCTTTGCAATGTTTTTGGTCGATTCCATTTTTCAGATACAAAAAACTTATTGATCAAGTTTTCAATTTTTTGCATACTAAAATGGACCGACTTGGTATAAGTGTATTACAAATTGACAATGCTATTACATAACATTTTTTATGAAGAAAACAATACAAAATGTACAATATTTTTTAATTATTCAAAGTTACATTTAGGGGAAAGGAACAATGTTTTTATGATCATATATTTGACCTTTTTTTACTAATCAATGTAAGATGAAATTTGAGCCTATTATAATAAAACTTTGTTTGTTGAAAATATAAATTGTATTTTTTTGCCAATTATCACACTTAGATGCTTTGAAATTGATTTGACACATATTTGTTAATAATGTCTAATTTTAGCATATAGATAATTTATATTTATGATGGATAAGATAATCTTTTTGGATGACAACTTCACATATACTGTAAGATGCATGTTTTATAGCACATCTAAGTTTTGTCCTACACCTCTTGGGTCATTAGGTGTTAACCGCTAAATGCCTACAACCCTCTTCAGATTTGGAGAATTGCAAAGATGTATTATGAATTGCGACTAAGAGAGATATTTTAAACTTGATGTATAGATAAAAGTTGTACATTGCAAATTTTAGATTCTATCTATATGTTTAGATCAATGTTTGCAATCTCCAATATTTTTGTATAAAATTTAAAACGTAAAATTTAGAATTATTTTGTAATTCGATTACAAATAAGATATTGACAATGTGTGGATGAAATTTGTTGTGATGGGTTGCAATGTGATACTCTAAGTGTAGTGATTTTTGAAGAGTTTTTGGTTGCTTAACTATATGAGTTGATTTTTCCAAGACCACTTTTGGTTTGTTTTGAACTAAGATCTTGTAATTTTTTGGTGGAAATGTGGTATGAAAAGAGGCACAATTTTTTCACAAATCATTCCCTTGCTAAGTAGATCACATATACATAAAGCTATTTTGCCATAGAATTTTGTAGTATTAATTTTACTTGCAGAGAGTGCATGACGGATGAGAAAGCAAATTTCAATGTTGCATAGTTCCATGCCATAAATTTTGTTGCTAGGCTCATTGAGTAGGAAAAAAACATGGAAACTCCAAACACACATCACCACAAACAAAATAATAGACCAATGCAAACAACTAGCCAAATGCCCTGCCACAATTAAACAAAAAATTAGCATGGTTGACACGGTCATTAGAGCATGCATTGCATATAGTTTTTATGCAGTCCCATACTCCGTACCGACCATCAAAAAACTAGATAAAAAAATTATAGGAATCCAAAAAACAATATGTGGACTACCAAAATGCACAGCAAATGTAATAACCCAATTACCTCACGAACTCTTTGGTCTTGAAGCCTTCTCACTAAAAAACGCATATCTACGATGCATTGGTGAACAACTTAGAAACGCACTTAACGACCAAGGGAGAGTAGGTATAATATATAAGGGACTTATACACCACATATTAGCCAAATTTGGAGGCGCGGAAGAAATCCCAAGAATCACACAATATGATTGCATTAATTCACCAACCATACGTACATTATTTCTACTAAAAAATGCTGGAGGAATTCACCTCAAAAGTACAAATGAAAATTTCCTACTACATATGACAGAATTAGAATGAGAATGGCGAGCACAATCGACAATTGAACTTCCACTTCTCGACCCCGAACGTTCACTCAAACTTTTACACAAATTATTAATCCATAACATATACGAAATAAAACACATCACCCTTCCCAACGGAACAACCCTTATGACGCCAGAAAACTTCAAAACATACTACAAAACACCAACCAAACTAGAAAAAAGCGCACTTCAAATAGCTGAAAAATTGTTCTGCTACCCAAGTTGTACACCAAATTGCCCAAACCCATGTACAAGACACCCACCCGCCCGTACGCTTAAACCGAGATTCATCTCAAATAACCAAAACATATTACCTAGAGCACCAGCTAACCCACCTCAACCCCCAGCCCCACAACAACACCTTCACCCAAACCCATCCCCTAACATAAAAAACAACCCCTTAAGATTTCCCATCGACATAATATTAAACCACAAAACAAATACCTCAAAAGATAAATATAAAATAACAAAAAAATATAACACATACCTATGTCAATGGAATCTTCAAAACAACGATACATACAACAAATGGATGCCACAAAGAGAACTCTTTCCTTTCAACCACCCAACAACCATTGCACACAACATCAAACTACTAACAGAATACTACACAAAACTACAACACAATCACTATAAAAAAATTATTAACACACACTTCACTCTTGAACAAAGCAGAGATACAAGATTCATCCCTCCACCCACATACACCCCGCTTACACACATACACATACAAGAATGTAACCCGGAAAAAGACATCGTTTCCAATTACGATACCATACAAGTAAATAATGAACAAACCCACCTATATGAAGATACCGGCAGACACCTTATCACTATACCAACCACTAGAATAAAATGGCTATGGCAACAATATAATAAAGCAATTTATAGCTCACACGGCCTAGTACCGCAAACACAATCATTTGAAAAGGAAGTAACATAGCTCTATCAAAGATACAACCATAAAATCCCCAGAAAAGACCCACTAAAAGCAGCACAACATACTCTACCAACAAGTATTCTTGACTCCATTACTACCATCTTTAATATCTCCCACTCATACTTCTCTTCACCAATAACATGTTCCACACAAATTTCAGAATTTTACTCTCTCTTTGCAAGAGATAAAGCCTTTGGATCACTCGGTACCGCCTTCCAATACAAATGGAAAGGCATAGGCTACGCCCACCCACATAATGAAGAAACAACCCAACAAGCAATTCATTGGGCACGATTGGCAGCCAAAACCGACCCAAATAACATCACTATACTGGTTATACCAGATACAAATTAGTACCAAAAATTTTCCCCACACAAGGGGCCTTTTACATACACCCATATAATTGCCCACTTCGCAGCAGATTCCATCACATATGAAGAACCAACAATCCCACAAGAACTGCATAAACCAAAGACAGAACCCCTTGCAATCCGCGTTCTATGCATTCATCACCAAGATCACAACATTGGTACACCATACCAAATAAATACAATTAAAGCAGCAATTGAAAACCTGCAAATTCCACAATATCACATACAAAATGCTCCACGTAACCCCCACAACACACCGGTCAATAAAAATAAAAAATGGAACAAACTCATATATCCGCCTTCCATCAACCCAACCACTTTAAACACACCACCTCTACCAAATTTTGTGACAAACACTACACCCAAATTCCAGCCACAACATAGCTACTATACCGATGGATCCTTCTTTCCTCCTGAACAAGCTCCCGACGAACATTGGAAAAAAGAAAAAGCCGGGTACGGAATATACAACTCTACTAAAGGTTGACATGCAAATATCAGCAAGACTACCAGGCCTACAAACATGTTTTCAAGCTGAACTAATCGCTATCCATAGAACACTTAGATTAATCACTACTAAATATCCAGATGAACCGGCACATATATTTACAGACTGCCTCAACTGCCTATACAATCTAAACTCACACATCAAACATCCAACCACACACAACAATCACGCGGATAGAACCATACTAACAGACATGGTAGAAATGTTAAAAACTCGTACTCAACCTACCACATTCCACAAAGTCAAAGCACATATTAACATTAAAGGCAACGAACAAGCGGATATACTTGCAAAACTGGGGGCTAGAAAAGAATACTTCAGAGCCACAAGTTCATATGAATTTGCACATACTACACCATTCTACTTTCAAAAAGATATATGGCCAGGACCTATAAAACGGCCAGATAAAGGCCCTGTCAGATGTCTCCAAACATATCTAACCAAATACGACCAAAAAAATAACCTTGAAGAAATGGCAATCGAATTTCCAAACATTAGCAAATGGATCATGAACCCAAATATCGATAACGAACTATCCAACACATTTTGGTCCAATCCTACAATCACTAACTCATAAAAAACAATTATATTAAAACTTCGTACCGGCCAATACATGGGTAATGCTAGAAAACAACTATTTTTTGGAAGAGAAAGATTGCCCTCAATAACCTGTTCTATCTGCAACTCTGCAAATGCAGACACATGGCTACACGCACTTCTAAAATGTAGTCATCACTACATTCACGCCATTAGAGTCAAAAAACACAACAAAGAAGTTTGGGAACTAAGGAAATTAATCCTTTCATCACAAAAATCTAGATGTTACACCCTCATGAACGCAAGAACATTCAACAACAACCCCCAAGAAAACACAATACCCTCATGGCTACTACCATGCACATGTGAACAAGAAAGATGCCATTGCAACGCTAGATTCAAACCAGACATCCTCTGCGTAAAAGGACTCCCATACAAAAATGACCCACCATCACATCCATCAGACAACCTCACAATTCAATTTATTGAATTTACATATTGTAACGATAGATTCCCACAAACAACAATAGATATTAAAAATAAAAAATACCAACCACTTATCGACAACATTATTAATTTAGGATGGAAAGTTGACCCACTCATAGTTATCACGGCAGGAGCTAGAGGCACAATACATATCCCCTCGATGAAACTCCTTGAAACAAAATTTAAATTACCTGAAACTGTCATTAAACACACATTCAAAGAAATAAACACCATTGCTATACATCATGCCGGATCAATTATTCTACATAAAAGAAACATAGAAAATAACCAACCACTACCAATAGATTACTAAATAAAACAAAACTACCAAACAAAAGGAGGGTAATGGTGAAGACTACTACTTATTTCTTTTGTATTTTTTGTTTGATTAGCTCACAGTACACACTTGTCTCAGGTAGATGGGACGGGACCGGTTGGTTGGTACAAACTTTCCTGGCTATGAATAATTCACTAGCAGCACCAAATCATGTATATCACAATAAACGCTCAGACGGACTCCATGGGAATCGAACCCGGATGGTACAATTGTAACATAAACGCCCTTCTCCAACCAACCTTGGAACCATGACTTGGCGACCTCCAGCAAAACAAACACCAATTTATACCCGCGCTTATTCTAATCTAACATATTTTACTAGTGTTACTAGTATTTATCTCTGGTCACTAAAGTGTCTATTCTTGAAAGAAGTGAGTAGTCTTGTACCAATGGACCTTTGTCCGGTGGGCATTGGCTCATTGTCAAGACGAACAGACACTTTATTCACGCTGGCCTCGAATGAGGACCGGTGTTCATATCTATCTAGGAAAAAAACCAAAAAATCACGGATTTGGAAATAGTGCCACACATTCACAAACAATTTTCTGATTATGAAATTTGGTATGTAGGACTATTACCATGTAATCAACATATGGAACAAATTTCATACTATTGTAGTTAGACTTTTTAGTAGGCTATCAGGCTATGTTGTTAGTTTTACAATTCATAAAAAATTTGACATATTTTGTAAATTAGAATTTCTAAAATGATAGAATTGCATGCACTTAGTCCAAAAAGTAAGTAAAAGTTGAAAGTAGACAAAAGCAAAGTAAAGAAAAACCATAAAGTAAAAGCAGTGAAATAAAAGCAAAAGTAAAAGAATGAAAGCAAAAGAAAGAGCAAACGAAAAATAAATAAAAATACCTGAACGTCACGCCATTTGCGATCGACGTGGTGATGGTGGTTGCGGCGCGTCGTCTGCCTGGGTGGTTATTTAGGCAGTTCTGAAAACTGTCATTGCAGAGTCAAGTTAGTGGCTTCTCTCCCACGCACGCTTGTCGTTCTTATCTTCGCGTTTTCTTGTAATTCTGCAATTGTGTAATAAAACTCTCATTCTGTACTTGTGCAAACTGTGTGTGTGCATTCGCAAACTTTGTTGTCGCTTGCCTGTATCCCCTGTGAGTAATTTGTGAGCAATTGTGAGTGCTGGCGATTGTGAGTTCTGATTCTTGTGGGTTTTGTGCGTGCAAAAAGTGCCAAGAATTGGGTGTTGTATGCTTCGTCAACCTGCGAGGGTTCCACGGGAGCAACGTGTTTTATTAAATTCCGGTGAGATTGTAGTACGGTGAGTTGATTTGTAGACAGGCAGTTGAAAGCTCAGAGATCGATCCGGCTACAGTAACCGTGGTTTTAATTGCATGCGAAGTCTCTGAAGAGGAAATAGACTGGGAGAGTACCGAATTACGTAGGTAAGGTTTTAGTCGAGCCATCGCTGGAAAACATTAGTGCGGTGAGAATGTGTGTACTATTGAACAGAGCGGGTGTGTGAGAAATTGGAGAGCGTGAGAGTGCAATCGGATAAGAGGGTGCAACGAGGGTTTGTAGCGACAGTGTGAGTGTGTGTGTGTAAGCGGTGCTGTAAAGTGTGAAACTGTGTGGAGCGAAGCACCGTTATTGAACGACGGGCAAAAGTGGAGTGCTGTGTTGGTTCTGGTAATCGGAGCGTTGCGTTGTCAAGGCCGAGAGTGCAGGGAGTGAGTGCAACGGTGGTGAGAAACTGAGAACAGAGCGGTGGTGAGTGATTGTGTGGAGCGAAGCACCGTTGTGGACGAGGTTGCAAGAGCGGAGAAGCCGCGGAATTTTCTTGGCAGTAAGTCCAGGGCTTGCGGCTTGTGGTGTGTCTGGTATCGGCGAAGAGATAGTGAACGGAGGCAGCGACAGTGTGTGTAAAGAGTGTAACTGCAGGTGAGCCGGAGTGACGATGTTTCGGTGTTTCCCTTATTCCCTTATTCGGCTGAACTAGCGGTGCAGAATACAAACGTGAACTAGCGGTGCAGAATACAAACGTTGTGTACTGCTGTTCGGGAAGAGCAAAGTACTAGGTTTTACAAGGCTGAGGAAGAAGGAGCATTACATTGTAGTGCTAGTAAACATATAGATTGCATGATAGGATTTTCAATTGTGTGCTTGGACCAATTGACCTAAAGATCCAAGGACGCAAAATTTGGTAAACTTCCAAACCCTTAGCATTGCATTCCATGATAGCTAGACAATTTGACCACTGCAAGACAATTTGACCTTACAGACACGATTAGACATTTCTGTTTAGAGATCGACGAGATAGGCTCAAAAGAGCAACTACTAGACCATTTGAACTAAACATAAATATCAGATAAATAAATAACTGTATATATTATAAAGTATTATCTTGACATTTGATTAGGTGATAGAGCATAACAATGCATTTGACAATTTGACCAGACTATTTGACCTCCATCAGGAATTTTGGACCCCACGGATTTTTAACGATTTCAGTGCGATTCTCGTTAAACACTGATTCCGCACCTCATACGTGGGTTTAGAAGTGTCATTATGATACGGAAGTGACATGCAATACTAGGATGTCGATATAGTGTCTTTACAATGATTATGAAAAAACTGTTGTTTTCGCACGAAAGGCGTGCTTGACGGAATCCGTGCATTAATTGTGTATCTACATTACATGGCTAATAAGACACGGATAACGTGCGATTGCCTTTAATGTGGATCTAGTATTGTATACGTATCATATCAACGCCTTTTATTATATCCATGCGATTTCAACATCTATTATAATGCAAATTATTGTCGTACGAAATCCGTGTAATTATAGTACAACATCCGTGTGGATTCGTTTTGAAATCCATTGCCATTTGGTGGCATCAATCAAAACAAAATCAGCTGAGAATTATTTCAAGTTTTTCATTTAAGAATGAGTAATTTAAATTCTCCACGTCACTCGCGTTCAAGGGTGTTTTCGCACTAGGGTGTCATACTTCTGAACAAAATAAGTTTCTAATGTTCTAAAACAATTGATTTATTGATGAAATATAATAAATAGGGAAAATACCAAAAATATTTTAATATTTTATTTTGGAATCTTTTGGAATCTTTTCAAAATAGTTTACATTATTTTGGAATATTTTGAAATATTCCTATAATCTTCTTTAAAATATCTTTACAGTCTAATTTCCCAAAACATTTTTAGATCTTCATTTATAGAATTTAGAAGCAATTAACATTAAAAATTCAATAAAATTACATTTTATATTTTTACTTTCATTCTATATACCTTCATTCTATTTTTACTTTCATTCTATATACCTCTCTTTCATTATTATTATTATTTTATTAGACCCACAAATTGATTCTCTAACATACAATAAAAAAAATTCAATTGAACCAGAAAGGCATATATGTTGAAATGTCATAAAGAGGTAAAAAGGTTGCAATGAAAAAAATGATTTTTGGTTGAATCAAACATAAAATGAAAAACAATTTTGGAAAACATGTTTCTTTAACATAAAATTAGAAAAAACCAGAAAAAAAATGTTTTTAACATTGCTAAAAATATGCAAATTGAAAAAAAGAAGCTCTCAAACATCATGATTTCATCAAAAAAAAAGTTTCAAATTTTTTTTGAAGATTTTTTTTTGGTATAGAAAAAATCCTGCATAATGTAGTACAAAAAAATATTTGTAAAAAATATTATTTTACATCGCTAGAAACATCCACATTCCCCTGAAAAAAAAAAAAAAAAAAAAAAAAAACAGTTCCCAGCCTTCAAGATTTTGGCAAAAAAAAAAAAAATTTGAAAAAATTTGAATTTTTTTCTAGATATACAAAAATTCCTGCATGATCTAGTCCAAAAAAAAATTTGGAAAAAAAGTTTTTTTACATCGCTAAAAACATTCAAAGTCCCCTGGAAAAAAAAATAGCTCACAGCCATCATGATTTTGGCAAAAAAAAATTAAAAAAAAAAAAAAAAATCATAATATTCTGAAAAAAAATCCTTGATATATAAAAGAGCCTGCATGATCTAGTGCAAAATAAAATTTGGAAAAATAGTTTTTTTTACATCGCTAAAAACATTCAAAGTACGCTAAAAAAAAAAACAAAAAAAAAAAGAGGTCACAACCATCACCATTTTGGCAAAAAAAAAAAAAATCAAAAAAAAAAAACTCTGAAAAAAATTCTAGATATAGAAAAAAGCCTGCATGATGTAGTGCAAAAAAAAATTTGAAAAAAGAATTAAATATACATGGAAAAAAATTCGCCAATGGTTACATTCATGTATAATTATCAAAAAAACTCGATGCTTTGCATCAAGACTTTTAGGTGGTGTGGTGGCTTAGAGCATGGTTTTGAGTTAGGAGGTCTCATGTTCAATTCCAGCCACCGTTGATCGAGCCCGGGAGGCTGTGGTGGACCCCACCATGGTTCGGGAAGCCCTAGTAGTTGGATCGTGCAGCCCGAAATAATGTTTATACAGGGCAGAAAAAGAATATTTTATGGAATTTTATTTTTTATTTTTTATAAATAATATTATTTTGACCAGATCTAGATATAGAAAGAAAAATTCTAGATATAGAAAAAATGATGTCACACGAAAAACACACTGAATCAGTGTGGCTTTAAAGACGATTAAAACACGACATTTGACAACTATATAGAATCAAGAATTCTCACGTTTTCAATAGATCTATCAATCGTGTTGAATCAGTATTATATCCGCTTATACGAGCATGATGTCATATTAGTGCAGTTGTAATGAATGACGCAAGAATGCGGAATCAGTGCAAAAAATGTACACACTCATGAAATATCGGAAATCGCACTAAAATCGTTCAAAATCAGTGGGGTCCAAAATTCCTGATGTCCTTATAGAATACTAGGCAGGACTAGGACTTCATTGTGTCACTGCATCAATGGACTGTCCACCAAATTGAATACCCTAGGAATAAGAGTGCTATTTTATTCTTTAAAACCAAAAATTCTATTTTGATAGTGACTTTAGTCACACAACGATAGACTTATTAACCTTTCCTTTAAAAATAACCCCTATACTTAAATTGTTCATGTGTTTTGGAAATCACAAAACTAGGCTAACAACTATTATCATAGCTATATTTAGTAATATATAAAATCTTGCAATATGTAGTAATTATCTCCATATTTCAAGTGGAAATTTAGGTTGATGTAGTATACACCTAAGCTACATTCTATGTACAATTTTCAGTGGTGTCATCACAAATCCTTTCACTTAAGTAAGTGTGCAAAAAAATTCTAGAATTCTAAATTAAGTAGTTGTATTGAACAATAAACAGCCTGGGTCTTCGATTCATGAGTAATGGTCCTTCTGGTGGACAATTAATGAAAGACGGAGCACCTATATATTGCAGCCAAATATCTACATCCTGGTTGCAGATGCGTAGGATTGAAAACCTTGATTGGCCTACTAATTCGCCTAACTTGAATCCTATTAAAAACATATAGAAGATCTTGAAAAACATTGTTCAAAACCCCAACCGCTACTTGTTCTAAAACCTTGGAGGAGTTGCTGGACATTATAGAGACTGAATGGAAGATGCTTAGTAGTGACAAATTCCTTCATTTATATCACTCCATGCCTAGGAGGCTCTAGGGCGTGATAGAGGCAAAAGGGTGGGCACACCAAATGGTAGATTTCCATTATTTCTATTTTTAGCCATGTTTGTTTATCAAATTTAGCACATGTATAGTTCAATATAGATGTTTGTAGTGCCCAAAACTTGGTAATGAAAAACTCAATTTTGAATACAGGTTTCAATTTGGATGTGATGTAATTCTTAAATTTTGTCACAAAACATTGAAAATTGAACTCACCCCTTTGCAAAAACCGCTACTTTTTTGAGAATTCTTCCTAAAGGAAAGATGTGCGCATTGACATTTCCTACAAATTCATGATTTGGTTTTTTTGAAAATCTATCACCAATAATTTTTCATTAATTAGTGTGTAAGATGGTGCAAAGAAATAAAAAATTCACCATAAATAGATATTTTAGTTTTTGGAGTTGAAATTTGGTACTAGTGATCAAATTTATATAACAATGTGGTGAAATTTATAAATCCCAAGAAATTTGAATTTATGGAGTCTTGCTGTGTAGTGGAAAAAGTCATAGAGAATTGACGACAAAATTTATGGCATAGCATTGTACATCAGGCCAAAAATGCTGGTTAGGTAGTTAGAGGTTAAACAACCTTCTAAGTGTTCTACCTCAACCACTTCCTCCTTCAAGATTATTTGTCATCGCCTTGATCCGCAAAAATAAAGTTTCAAGTAAATTCGTTTTCAATGCATTATTCAATTCCAATTTTGTATATTTAATTCAATTTCATTTTAAAAACTTTGATTCAATCTTGGTTTTTCAATTTTGTTCATCTTCAATATTTTGTTTTCAATTTCTTGTAAATTTAAGTTACTCTTTAGTATTACGATATAAAACTTCCAATACGTGTATATAAAACCTACTACCATATAATTTTGCTTATGAGAAAACATCTTTGGACAATATCAATTGCAAGAACCATTGACACTATTTCCAAAGGCCATCACTCCACATAATTGTTACTTTAGTGCGGAGAGCAACGAAGCCTTAGTGGTTGTATAAACACAACTTTTCAAGTTAGAAGATGGAGATTGATTCAATGTTTTTCTTTATATATTTTGGTATGTTTAATAAATAGAAATGATGTTTTAAATCCCTAATGGACCAAGAGGTCTTAGGCAAAACTTAAATGCATTAGAGTTATTCTTAAAGTCACCTTGAGTTTGAATAAGATGTCGTTAATTGTTCTGTAATATACTTTTATTTGTTCACCCCAAATAGTTAAAAAATATAGTAGAGTTTGGTGGTCTATCATTATTAGATGTATAAGAGCTTGGTGGTCTTTAAACTCAAAGAAAACTAGTTTAGCTGTCAAGAAAAACGATCAACTTAATTTTCTATGAGTTTGAAGACCACCAAGCTCTTACACACCTAATGATGGGAGACCACTAAGCTCTTCTATATCTTTATACTATTTGGAGTGAATAAATAAGAATATATTAAAGAAAAATTTACGGCATGATCTTATTCAAACACAAGGTGATTCTTAGTATAACCTAATTGTAGATTAACCTATAATGGTTAAGAGTCAAAATCAATGCCACTTGTATATTAACCAATCAATTTTGTAAAATTTGAGCCGGTTTGTGGAATCATATGTTTACAAATTTGGGATAGTTTAGTTATCGGTTTAGGGTGACGCCTAACTTTTTGCTTTGAAAATCTGCAAAAAAATTCATGTTTTAAAATAAAATTATAGAATAAAATCGTGATTTCTATTTTCCTGCAAAGGAAAGATACTATTCACCTTCTACTCATATCGCAAGTAAGTTAGAATGCTTAAGTTATCCGTTTAACCCCTAAAGAACCAAAAGCCCAAATTAAACATCAAGGTTTTGTTTGGCATGTAGGTCTTATGTGGAACTTTTTTTTTTCAAATTTATGTATTGTTTGATCATACATGCAATGTTCTTCACTGATTCTTCTGGTATAAATTTTGGTCTCATCTTAATTACAATTTCCACAACATGATCAATTGAATTTGTCATTTTAAAACCATGAATCATTGGTCCTTTAGGGGTCAAGGACATTCTACCTTATCTTTCTTCTTATGGTGCCACCAAATGGAAACGTTGGAACACTTCAATATCTACACCTAAATTGCCGCGTGGACATTCCCATTCAAAGTCTTTATCGGGGAACGCATCCCGCGAAAAGCTGACATCAGCAAGGGCGCGGATGAACGACACCGGTTCCCGCCTCTCCCCTGACGCCACTTGTCAAAGGCAGGCTTCGCGGTACCACAAGAGTACAGTACCTGGTCTCCTCTGCCTTTCCATACAAAACGCCACCCATCGTGCACATTGCCTTCAATCTTTCCCATTTTCTTCTTTGCTTTGTTGCAAGCCTGCGTCTCCATTCCACAGCTTCCAAATTACTGCAGGAATCCGCCACTCATTTCAAGCTCTCTGTAGTTTTTTTTTCGAATTAAGCTTTCTTGACCTCTGTCGGTACCTGTTCTTGTTCGGCCGGCGTTCACGCGATTCAAGCACGACCATGTCTTCGAATTTCATGACCGAGGTCAGTGCCACATTTTGTCGGCCAATTTTGCATTCACCGTTTAGGTTGTTTCTTGCAGTTTCGTTGCGATGACGAATAGGTTGTAGGTTTGGCTTCTTCCTGTGCATCAAGGCTTTTCCCTGTTAGGCTACACCCTATGACCGTTATTCTTGTTGCCACGTACAATGAAATCGTCGCGTGCACGTAGGTCGTGGTTTCTTGTTCATAGTATTTGAGCTCTTGTTTTTTGAGGACTGTATTGTCTGTGCTTTGCTTGGGTGATGAAGGATATGTTTACCGATTCTTGTTGTTACCTCATTTTCGGCAATTTTGTCTTTGACGTCTTGTAGTTTTGGTTTTAGGTCCATTTTTGTTGTGAAATGTTAAGAGGCAGTTGTTTTGACTTTTTCTGTGAGTTGCTTTTGCATCAAGTTAGGCATACCGATTGTATGAATCAAAGTGATTGTATGAATCACTGTGATTCATACAATCGGGTTATAGTCACGTGCACGTAGGTCGTGAATCAGCCCCCTTTTTTTGGGGGTTTTTAGAGCCAGATTGCACTAATAGAAAATAATTTGGCTACAAAATGACCAAAAACTCAATATTAGATCGCCAAAATATCTTCTTTTAAAAATAAAAAAATTGGATGAAATCACCAGAGTTGGATGAAGATAACATTAAACTATGGAGGAAAATATTTTATATCCAAAATATGGATGAATGTAGAAATATGTGGTCCGTATTATTTTGTATCACCAATTTACCTCTCTCTGAAAAATGCAAAAAAAATCACGACTCGTGATCAAGAGTATTTGTGATCTTGTTCTTGGAGGATTCAAGAGGACGATTTTAATGTTGGTTTATGTTTTATCTGCAGTTGTTCTATGGCAAGCCGGAGCCTGCATGGGTGATCAATAATCGCCGAAGGAACATGGATCCTTACTATGCTCCTGGTATGACCACCAGCGTACCTTTCGTAGCACCATACAGTCGTGGAACGTCTCTCTTGCCGGTATTGCTCGAGGCCTTAAAAAACTTCCAAATGCTAGGTTTACTCACACTAGCAGCGTTGGTGTGTATTACTTCTAGAGGCCATAGCCAGAGCTGTGATTTCTTGTCAAATTTTAAAATCATAACAATTTGATCTTGTACTCAGATTCGAGAACATTCCAGAACTCCGGAGATATATATTTTTGTGAAGCTTGGATTATTTTCACTAAGGAACATCTCGTGGCTCTGCAGGATGTGACAGTCAAGACTCCTCTCTACAGCATGGCTGATGTTGCTAGAATCAAACATGTTTTGGGTGTTGAAGGTAAGTGAAAAACCCCTTCTCACAGTTTTATCTTTTTTAACTCTTTTTTTTTTTTTTTTTTCAAAATCTGTCAAAACTCGTGTATGCATCTTGAGTACAGCAACATCTCAAACCAAGCGTTGGAAACTTTTTGAGATGCATCTTTTTGTGCAACGTTTCAAATGCAGTTAGGATTAATGGTTCCTTTAGAAGGAGGATTTATACCACAGATTTTACTATAATGTACTCCTGCGATATTTTGGCGTATGAGCCTGACAGGTCGAATATATGGTTTGGCAGGTGTCTTTAACGTGGTTTGTGATATTCCAGAGCATACGGTCACTGTTTCGTCTAACCTGTCCCCACGAGTAGTTGTTAGCCTCATTCGTCAAGTGACGGGAAGTGCACAGATTATCAACTACGTTGACCCTCTTCAGCCAACGTTCTTGACACCGCAAGACAGAGCCAGGTACACGGCATATGATGACTCTTACTCTTACGCTGGTCGGACTGGTTATGCACCTGCCTACAGTCTTCCATACAACGGCAGATCTTATGATAATGAGTTCCGTCCCGGTTATCGTTATGGCAGCACCTACTACTGACCAACCCCGTTTTAGTATTGTCCTGGTTATAGTTTTGGACATATGATAGCACAATGGAATTATAAAATCGTCACTGGAATTTGTAAATAGTTAGTCTTGTTGTGAACTTTTTGGCTGTGCACATTGCCGGTCGAAGAAAGTGGAGTATTATGTAGCAATTGTATTATTAGCAGAAATGTAAAATACAACGGTATTAAACTGCTTTCCATCTTCTGGGCCTTTTTAGGGGTGAGGTAGGATGAGTTTGAGCTCCACATTGGAGTATGTCTCGACCAGAGATAATCTTTCAATCATCTTGAAACAGGACTGTAAGTTTAGGCTTATTCATCAGCATGTGTTGAAGAGTCAGGTTTACACCAATTGCAAATGATGCTTATTCTTTCATTTACTGGTTTGTAACATCAAGTTTGTAATGTCGAATACAATAGCAATTCAAACCAGCTCCTATTGCACAACCACACTATTTCATGCCAGCTCTCTATTTCATAACGTTCTTGAGGAACTGCCCCATCGCTCTTGCTAAAGTAGTGATAAACATCATGATGTAGTTTGCTTACTTCTTAACCCCTAAACGTCCTCACCTATGTCCAGTTTAGGCAGTTTTGCAAAGATGCATTATAAAATGCAATTAATATGAATATTTAGAACTTGATGTATGAATAAAAGTTATACATTTTTAATTTTAGATTCTATCTATACAGTTAGATCTATGACTACTATCACTAATCTTTTTTTATAAATTTTGAAACATAAAATAAAAAATTACTTTGTAATTCAATTACGAATAAGATATTGACAATATGTGGATGAAATTTGTTGTGATGGGTTATAATGTAGTACTTTAGGTGTAGTGATTTTTGGAGATTTTTTGGATGCTTGATTTTAATAGTTTTTTTTTTCATGAACACTTTTAGACCAAAATCTTCAAGATTTTCGGTGAAACATTACAACACAAAATAAGGCATAATTTTTTCAAATTTTTTTTCCTTTTCGATCGGATCACACATACATGAAGTTAACTTCCCATAAAAAATTCAGTAAAAAAATCACACCACAAAAAGTGCATGACGGATGAGAAAATACGGATGAAATCTGTACATCAGGCCAAAAACGCTTGCTTGGGCAGTTAGGGGTTAAACCCATATCATGAAACTTTTAAAACAATCTTTCTTTGTAACATAGTTTGCAATTTTAGAATTTTGAGTTGTGAAGGACTAGAAAAGTTGCGATTTTAACAAATTTTGTTAGATTCAAAATGAAATAGAAAACAAATTATTGAGGCTACATTTTTTAGTGGACTTAACTCCTAAACGTCCTCACCCCTCTCCAATTTAGGCAGTTTTGCAATTTAGAGGGATATTTTGTACTTGATGTATAAATAAAAGTTGTACATCGTAAAATTTAGATTCTATCCATACAATTAGATCTGCTATTGCTATCACCAATATTTCAATATAAAATTTGAAACTTGAAATTGAAAATTCTTTTGTAATTCAATCACAAATAAGATATTAACAAATTATACATGAAATTTATTGTAATTGGTTGAAATGTAATGCTCTAAGTGTAGTGATTTTTGGAGATATTTTAGTTGCCTAATTTTGTGGGTTGTCTTTTTTAAGAGCACTTTTACACTCGGGGAGGTCACTATGCAAAAAGTAGAAAGCCACGTGAGTTAAACTATAGGGTCCTTTTTATTCATTGGAGGAAAAAATTCTATCTAATTATAGAATTTTATATGTAATATAGGACACTTTAAATTCAAGTAAGAAATAACTTGAGAATCTATTTGGAATATATGTAGAATATTCTAGAATATATCTAGAATATACCTCAAATATTCTATTTATGTGATAGCCCCCATTAAACACCCTCTTAACGCACGTGGTTACACTAAATACATGCTAGTGACCTCCCTGAGCTTTTACACTAAAATCTTCAAAATTTTGGGTGAATCACTACATGAAATGAGGCATAAAAATTTCACAATCATCCCCTTTCTAATCGGATCACACATGCATGAAGCTAACTTCCCATAAAATATATTGTAAAGAATCTACGTTGCAAAAAGTCAATGACAGATGGGAAACTATGTTTGATTCTGTACATCCTCGACTTTCTGGACGTTTAGGGGTTAATTGAATTGGAATAGAGCACTCTGTGAAAATCAACCTTTGATTGTAAAAATGACTCCTCAACTTAGGCTTAAATAAGGATTAAAACTATCTTACTAAGTGCAAGAGAATAAGGGTGATGTTTAGAATTCTAAGAGTCTGTTATGACACCCCAACTGGGTATAGCTATCATCTACTATTGAAGTACAATAAAATGTTGGACATTGAACCGATGAAAAGACACTTTGTTCATGCTGGCCTCGAAAGAGGACCAAAGTTCTTACTACTACTACAATATAATGATAGTCTTTATCTCCTAAAAGACCAAAGATTCATAATTTTAAAATGACAAATTCAACCCATCACATATTCAAAAAATATACTCCCTCGTTTTGAAATATAAAGCACATAGGAATATAACCGGTTGTTGACTTTTCAAAGCTAACATGGCTCCATCCCATTAGTAATTGTTGCCATCGCCATCAAAAGTTGCAACTCATAACCTTTTTTCCTTTCAACTTGCATCCTATGCCCTTGGATTATGAAGATCAAGGGTTGTGATTGAAAAGTGAACAACTAGTTATGTATGGTAACCTACTCGCCATTATCGCAGCTTGTC
This sequence comes from Pohlia nutans, assembly GCA_022496805.1. Lineage (NCBI taxonomy): Eukaryota > Viridiplantae > Streptophyta > Bryopsida > Bryales > Mniaceae > Pohlia > Pohlia nutans. The sequence continues at coordinate 39,935,805 of CM040088.1, forward strand.
AGTTATTTAATACATAATTTTTTGTTCGATAATAAAATGATCACGTGCTTATTCTGCTCACCTACTCGCCCGATCAATTTCTTCATGTATTTTTAACATCACAGGTGCTTTTTATTTTGGAACATAGGGAGAATTATTAAGATGAAACCAAATTTTATATCAACAGAATCAATGAAGAACTATGCATGTGTTGGTCCAAAAACAAAAGGAAGCCTACACAGGACCTACTCAAAACTGTTTTTTATTATTTTGTTTATTAAAAAAACATGAAGACCAATTCGGACTTCATGGTCCTTAAGGATTTATGATTTGACACTTCATGAACAATCATCAGAAACAGGGCAGATCATTTTCACAAAGAGAGCAGCAAACATCCATCTCTTTACCAGATTGTTCTAACCTCCAACTAGATCCTCAGTTGACCACCTTGAATAATAAAATCATGAGAATGCTCTCTCTGCATAGCAACTCTTGCAGATAAACTAGAATCATGGACAATCAGATGTTGTGTGGATGCCTAGAGTGAGCTTTAGCAAGAAAATGTTTCCCATAGTCAACAAGCTCCTTGCCGGCATCACAGTACAGATGGTCACTCCCACCTCAAACAGAAAAGCTCACTATAAAATGCTGCACTAACATCTGAGAATCGACACAATGATTTAACCCCTACAGGACCAATGATTCATGGTTTAAGATGACCAATTCAATCCATCATATTGTGAAAAGTACATTAAAATGGGATCAAGTTTTAAATCAAGAAAGTGCATGTGTTGGTCAAAAAATAAATAAACTTGAACAAAAGGAAGTCTACATATGACCTACTCTAAACTGCTAAAAAAAAGACATGAGGCCCAATTCGGGCTTCTTGACCCTTTATGGGTTAAACAATCTTATGTACAGTGAATTTGTCTGTGATTCAAGACTGTACACCAAAGTCCAGAGCAGCTAAAACAGAGTCACAAAGAGCCCTTCACTGAAACAAACTAGAATCATGCAGAATCGTGTTGTGTACGAGTGAGCTTTGGCACTTAAATGTTTTCGATGGTCGACAAGCGCATCGCAGTACAGATGATCACTCCCGGTAGTCCCATACTCCTACCTTTGATCAAATAGAAAACAACTCGGGAAAAAACGCGCAATAACATAAAGCTACCCTAACATCTGGATTTTAGGCCACGAAATTCAGCTAAAATCTTGTGTACAGCGATGAATCTAGAAATGAACAAGACTGTACACCAAAGTCCAAGACAGGAAAAACAGAGTCATGGACGCGAACAAGCCCTCTTGCAGAAGAGTGCCGTCGCCACCGAAATCCTCCGCATCCTGTTTCAAGTAGAGCGAGTACACGGCGTACATCGCCCCGGAGGACAGGGCCACGAACGCGATGATCGGGAGGAGGCCCGTCAACGGGATCAGCCCGAACAGAACGCCGAACACGAGCGCCAACGCTTGCCTGAGCCAATGCAACACGTCGCCCAGCTGGTCGCGATCCCACGACGAGTCCTTCTTCCGCAGCTTCGTCCACAACGATCCGCCGTCCACAACGGAATGGAGCTCGCCCGATCCCATCCTCCTTGCAAAACAAAGAATCGAAAGCGAAGCAAAAAAAGGATCGATCAAGCGAAAGACTCGAAGCCCTAAAACCTTCTCACCGAAGAAGAAGAGCGCGGCAAAAGGACCCCACGGTAAAAGGATCCCTTACCCTAAGACTATGGCCTTATAAATAGGACTTAACCAAAGCCTTATCTCGCCTCTTCTGTGAGAGCAGAGTGGAGCGATGGCTGCTGTGATTTCCACCGCATTGCCTCTTCTCTCCCATCGACGATTGTCTCACGTCGCTACTCACAGGATAGGGTTAGTTTTTTCGTGTAATTGCCGTGTGAACGGAATTGAAATTGGAATTGGAATTTGAATGCATTTCGGTACTGTTTTTGAATTTTATTACGTTGCATTTTTGGTGCAACGTCTCATTCTGGAATGAGCTTTCTGGAACTTTAGGGTTGTGTGATTGATTCGGTGCGAGTTTGATTCTATTCAGGACGAGAGTAGCGACGAGGTGCTCGAGTGGAAGCTGGTCGCGGGAATGCGTGACGCGTTCTTCGGAGTTCGTTCTAGTTCGCAGCCGATTTCGCATTGAAGCTTGTGTTGAGAGTGATGCGCAGGTGAGTGGAAGTTGTCAACTTGGATTCTGGCAGTTTTTATTATTTCTTGCATTAATTCTTGATGTGCTTTTGTCAATTTTGAGATGCCTAAACAGTAGGTACCGTGAATGCAACGCTTTAAGGTGATAAGTGAAAATAGGCAAAATGAAACAATGAAGTTTCAAGAACAGAAAAATCAAGATTCTGAGTCCACTTGAGTTTTCTATTGATTTCTGAACTTGTCACTCCTATAGTCTTATATGCTTGGAGTACCTCTTCAGTTTGATGAACTTCGCATCTCCAAGTTTTTTTACTCTATTGGGAATAGGTCCACTAACCTCAAGAAAATCAAGAATCTGAGTCCACTTGAATTTTCTATTGATTTCTGAACTTGGCACTCCTACAATCATATACGCTTGGAGTACCTCTTGAGTTTGATGAACTTCGTATCTCCAAGATTTTTTACTCTATTGGGAATAGATGCACTAAACTCAAGTACTGCGAAATCCGCAGAAAGGCACTCTGTCGAAGGCAGTGAGAAACGCTGGAGTTGGATTACTAGCGTCATTGATCACCCTTGCTGCGAATTTTTCTTTCCCGGGCCATGTATTTAGCTTCGAGCTTCCTCTTGAAGTTTCTCACGCTGGCCAAAATTCAGCTTGGAATGCCTCGTCCAATTCCGGAGACATCTCTGACGATTTGCTTCTCTCGGTACTCGCTACTGTCCTGAATGGTATTTTTATGCTTGTACATTTGCGCAGATACAAAAGCAGTGATTTTTGTTGCTAATTTTAGACAAATTGCTACATAAAATTTGGGCTGGCTAATTGATACAAAAGATTTTGGAAAAAAAGAAGGAATAATAGCCAGATTTCCTACATGGAGTCAAGATGTGTAACCTCTTTAAACCTAGGTATCACCCAAATATTGTCTAAGTAGCACCTAGGTAGCACATGTGTATTACCCTGATATTACCTATATATTAATATGAAAAGAGCATCCAAGGAGCCTGGATTGCTCTTCAAGCTATGGAAAAGTAGCAAAAATGCAAAACTGCCTCCTGACAGAAAAATCACTCTATAAAATTATATGAATACGATGTGGTGTTATTTATAGTATGTTGTGTAATTTCTTGGAGAACGGCAATCCTGTAGAGACTGATAGTGTTCCCTCGATCTACAGGAATCGTTCAATTATGTTTCGACAGTTGCCGATACTGTCACGCCACCCGATGAATGTTCCGAGGAGATAGCAACGAGCCTGGTACCAAAGGAGGAGCCAGTTCAGGATGTCACCAATGAATCTGTTGTGCTGGAAGCATGGCAGGTTGTCAATGAGAATTTTCTAGACGCTCGTCATAATTCTTGGTCGGCTGATGCGTGGCTGGTATCGTCTCAGTGCCATCGTTGATTTCTGAACTATTTGTTATTTGCTTCAAGAGATGATAAAATGAAATGACGTTCGGCTTGTGGAGAAGAATTGGGCTGCTTGTTCTTAATCGAACTATCACTGCTGAAGGGGCTTGCAGTTTTATTACAGATCACATGTGTTGAAAAGCACCTTCTGGATGGGAATGTACATTTAGTCCAAGCCCGTGATTGGTTGTCATGAATGCAGAAGAAGAAAGAAGAGGTGCTGAAGAGTCCAATTCGAAGCAGAATGGCAGCTTATGGAGACATTCGCACCATGTTGTCAAGCTTGAACGATCCGTACACTCGGTTTCTCACTCCCGACCAGGTGTGATACCAAGACTTCGTGACGTCTCTGTCAGTAGTGTATAACTTGGCCTCTATTTGTATGTACTAGGACTCAACATTGTAAGCAATTGTCTGTTTGTTGCTTGAGGGAACATTATCTGCTGTTACACTTACCCAAGCATTTGGCAGCTCATGTGGTATTCATTGGAGACATTGGTGCATGTCCTAATAACAAGAACATGTAGCATTCAGTGTCCACTTTGTTTAGCGTGCCTGTCAAGTAGATCCTTTCAAACAGTAAAAGTGATGTCAAGGCTGAAGTTGTGCTGCTCACACTTGCAGGGGGCATGTTTTCATGACAGTTTTCCCAGCTCTCGAAGTATGACGTGACTGGGATTGGTCTCAACATCGGGGAATCAACAACTGCGAGTGGCGACTCATATTTGAAAGTTTTTGGTATTATTCTTGGAAGCCCGGCTCAGCTTGTCGGGGTCAGGCAGGTATATCCTTTGCATCTCTTTCTCTTTTGAGTAGAATCGTAGAGTGAAAGTATAAGTGTTTTGATTATCTTTTTAAAGAAGTGGTACATTTGTGGCCCTGCACCTCTAGAGTCTCAAGGTTGCTTCAAGTGGTTGTTCATGAATTTCTATAATCACTAGTTGGTTTTCGAACTGCACTGGTATGGGTGGAATTTGCTAATGTCCTCAGTTAACATCTAACACGCTGCTGGTGTTCATCAGGGTGATGAATTGCTGGAAGTTGCCGGAAATAGCGTCAGGGGTAAGACACCTTTCGAGGCGGCATCGCTCATTCAGGGTCCGAAAGGAACAAAGGTTTCTATTAAGGTGGGTCTTGGTTCCAACACATGGTTTTGCTTTAGCTGAACCCTTCGTAAATTATGTGTTCCTCTATTACCTTTGAATGCTTGCGGTCCTGTAACTGGTGATTCTTAGTGCTAGGCATCATACAATACATATAATCGGAGGCAGCTTAGGACGTCCTCTAGGAACATAATTCGGTTTGAAGATTTTAATCAGTTGTTTCAAATAATTCAGATTCGACATGGTCGGTGTGGCACTCCCCAAGTTTATGAAGTGGAGCGTCAACAAGATGTACGATCACCAGTGTATTATCGCCTGGAGCGTGTACAAGATTCAAAACAATTATCTGGATACATTCACTTGAAAGAGTTCAATGCTCTTGCCAAGCGTGACATCCTGATTGGTATGTTGCCATTCATATCACTCCAGGTGTACTCTTCACAGACATGATGTGTGAAGCGTTTTGTCATCTACTGGTTGTGCATCTGCATTTCCTCTTCCTACACTTGCTAGCAAAGAAATGCAATAATTTGACTTCAAGAACTTTTACTGGCTATTCAGCGATGAAGCGAATGCAAGATGCTGGTGCTGCATCTTTTGTGCTGGACTTGAGGGACAATCCCGGAGGCCTTGTACAGGTATTCGTTTCTTTTCACATGTGCCCATGCGCCCAAAATATACCAACTTATTTGTACAGGAGTTGACATGGATCATATAGGAAGCTTCAAGGAAGGTTGTGCATATACCAACAATTTGCTACTACTGTACTTTGGGCCGTGTATTTCTGGGTTAAATACATCTATATTCAGTCTTTCACAAAACATCTGTTTTGGTTTTATGTCCTGGTGTGCGTATTTACAATAATTATATAATTATATTTTGTCTACTAGACGAGCATGACACGAAGTTATGAAGATCTGTATTTGATGTCCTGACCACAGGAGATTTGGGCTTAATTGACGCGCAGGCTGGCATCGAGGTCGCAGGACTTTTCTTAGATGAGGGCGAAACTGTAAGTGGCAAGTTCACTATATTGCCGGGGTTTGCAGAAACCTTGATGCAACATGTTGTAATGTCAGTTTTGAATTTTTTTCTGATCTATTAGGTAGAAATATCTGAAGCTTATATTACATGTTCTTGCAGGTTATAGAGACTGTGGGACGGGATGCAAACAAAATTCGAACTGTTCTTACCTCACATTCACCTGTAACAAAAGCCCCCCTCACAGTATGTGCTCGTGACACTAGTTACGCAAAATATGAAATCTGGTTTAACCCCTAAACGTCTAAAGAGCCCATAGTCCAATTTACTATTATTCAAAATTGTTAAAATCGCACTTTTTACAGCACTGTAGAAAAAGTTTTTCTATCGAATTTCTTTTCATGTAAGCTTAAAAAGCACGCCCCTACAACTTGTTGTTCATCACTATTGTTTTCATTTTTCCAAAAATTTCATACTATTTTAAGCTTTTTGTAATTGCTATGATTTTTACTAGAAAAAAGCTTTGAAAAATCTTATAAATTTCATTTAAAAAATAATAATTATGAAAAGATCAGGGTAAATCTGTTTAATAATAAATTATCTGAGAAAAATACCAGAAAAATATAATATATTTTAAAATGTGAGAGATTGATGAGGTTTGACCGGGTAAATGTAGTGTGGACGCTTAGGGGTTAAATGTCATGATACTGAGCATGAAGTCTTGTCTTGTGCAGATTTTGGTCAATGATCACACAGCAAGTGCAAGTGAAATTGTGAGTATCCACATTTCGTTGAGCTTTTAGTAGATCTACACATTTTCGCTAATTTGTGGCTACAACAATAGGGCTGTCTATTGTCACACATGCACATGGGCTGGTTTTTCTCACCGAGGTCCTTTTGGCTGAGATCTGTGTATCACAGGTTGCAGCAGCTCTGCACGACAATTGCAAGGCAGTGTTAGTGGGTAACCGAACATTTGGCAAGGTGCGTTTCTAAGTAGTGTACCTTCTGTTGACATCCAACAACTACGTCATATGCATTTCGGATGTCTATGGAATTCCCACTCAGATTCCAGTAGTTTCTACGTGTTTGGAAGATTTAGCACAAGCCGATCCCATATGCATTTGTTAGGCCTGTGCTGTCGCTGTTTTTTCAAAGACTGGTTTCCATACTTTCTCTTGTACAGTTCACTCAACTCTCTACAATTGCACACTCTGTAATTGCTCATCCCCTGTATATCCCGAGACTCAACGAATCTGATTGGACAACTTCCACATGTCAAGTTGTGAACGCAGTCAGGAGCCATGTGTCCCTCGAGGCAGTGCAATTACAGAGGGTTGAGTGTATGTCAATAACAAGGGTTGCTCAGATTGTCCAAGCCCTGCTGTGACCTGTTGAAGTAACTCTTTGTGAAGTCGTTTTTCTTGGGTGACACTTGTGGAGTAAAGACAAGGACTGACGTGTTTCAGTATCACCTTTTAATTCTTGTGTTGAATCTCTGACATGGATTGAAACCTCTTCCCACAGGGTCTAATACAGGCCGTGTACGAATTGAGCGACGGGTCTGGAGTGGTGTTGACAGTAGGAAAATACGTGACACCCGGACACCAGGACATTGATGGTGCCGGCATTGAACCAGATTACAAGCAACTCCCAAGTAATGTTCTTCCCCTACTTGAATCTCTGGAGTCACCTTGAAGTTGATGCATTTGAATTTGCAAGCTACATGTGGAATGTAGCAACGATTTCCTTTCCAATTGTGCATGATGTCGTGTGAACTTAACTTTCATTTCCATAGTATCCGACTGAAAGTGAAATTCTTGCAGGCCCTAGTGCAGGGCAAGAAAAGCTCAGGGAGTGCAAATTGTTGAAGACTTAGGCAATTCTTCAAGAAATCCTGTATTATCATAGTCATCGAGAAGCCCTTGAAGGAAATCTGTCTTTTCACTTCAAGCAAATGTAGAACAGAAGCATGTTAGATCAACATTTAATACAAGCCTTGTTTCATATTCACTTTTGGCCTTTATAATGGTTTTAGTTGAATTTTAATTCAATCAAACAAACAATGGTAGCCCAGTTTGGTTTTTGATTCACTTTACACTATTTAAAATTCCTAAAATTGAGATTTATTGCAATTGTGATGTCATGCCCCAACCACTTCCCTTTTGTCCTAGTGAAGCTCGATTGTGTGTATGAATGGCGCTTCACTTCCTTAGTGGCAACAAACACGAGTTGCTAACACTTCACATGCCAATCACCCACAATGTTCACTTCAATACTTGTCCGAGTCCAAACACTCCTACAACTCAATGGGGCATGTCATTTAACCCCTAAGTGACTGAACAACCATTTTATTGTTGTTGCCCTTTTTTTACAAGCTACCCAGGGTGAAAAATATATTTTCATAAAAAATAAAAAATATTTTTAAATAGGAAATCAAGTATACTTTCCAACCCAATTTGAATCATATCAATCCAAGTTAACCCTTTAACGCGCCAGCATCCACTATGTGGACAATGCACAGGTTGAAACTGCTAGATTCTCATCCAAATTGAACAATTTTCATTCACCAAAATTTCTCTTGGTTCTTGAGCAAGTTGACTATCCTTTGTACAGTTTGGATCTTCAAAATAGGTTATTATGATTTTTAGAAAAACAACATAATTAGTTCATATCATGTTTTATTCTTAATTCAAAAAGTGGGACCTTAAATATGATTTTCCAAAATAAGTAGAATCAAATAATGGAAACCATACCATCTCATAGAGCATGTTATTCCAATTTCATTACCATATTTTTAAATTTTTTTGTGCTATTTTGGATTTTAAATTGAATTTCAAGAGAAAAATTTGCAAAATTAATTTAAAAATATTGAATAAAAATAGAATAAATCCAACCTTACAGATGTGATCTTCTCATTGTTTTAAAAAATAAAGCAATATTTTCACAAGAATTTACTATTTTAGGAAACTAATAATGTTCTTTCCTTTGGATTTTTTTTTTAATTTAAGAATAGAATGTCTAGGTTTGACCAATCATCTCAAATTTCAAATTCTAAAAATGAAATTTGTAATTTTGGTGAATTTCAAAACTTTGGTATATATTTTGGTTTTGACATTACCGCATCTGTCATTTAGGTGTTAATAACATAGGGCAAAACTTCCACAAATGTTCAAGTGCCCAATAACGGCACTAACCGCCATAGTTGATGCCCAACTCCCTACTAGACCTTCAATAATCTCATTGTATGCATGACTTATAATGTGGAATTCACTATTCATGACACTTTGGTACAATGACTAGAAAAATTGATCAAACATTGTGTAATCACAACTTAGATTGCACATTGACAAGTGGCATGCTCTAATTCAGATGTTGATCACTTTCTATTTCAAGTTGAGATTCTTGAAAAGCTAATTCTACAGATGGCAATGCATTTGTGTAGGCAGATGGATGGGTAGTGGTCATCTCTCCCATTTGATCACTTTTAACAACCCATGAAATGCAAAAACCTGCGAATTGATGTGCATAGGTTTGTGAGAGATCTTCCACTGGCACTTGGAAGATCTCTATCAGAGACTATCAGAGACTTTGATTTCTCTAGTCTGTGATAGTTGTATGAACAATAATTGCTATTGTATAGGCCTTCTTCTTCAGTGTTTCAAGATGTCCAAAGCATTATCTCGACAAACTCAAGATAACATAGTTTCGATGCTCTGGAGAAGATGTTCACACACAGAGATAGCAAATACTTTGCATGTGAATGTGGGAAGTGTCCATAACCTTCATCAGATACATATTTTTTCCGATGTAGAACGCTCGCATGGAGGTAGACCTCAAAAGTTGAATAGAGCACATGAACAAAGCTGTGTATTAGAATTGGTTAGGAGAAGAATGGATACTTGTGCAGATGTAGGAAGGTCTGCGCAACAAGTATTGGCAATAAAAGTGAGCTCTCATACTATCAAGCGTGCACTTCATAGAGCTGGTTTACGTTCGCAGACAAAGGTAAAAAAACCACATCTTTCTTCCAAAAATGTGAAGGCATGTTTAGAGTTCGCTAGAGTCCGCAGACACTGCTCTCTAGAGGATTGGAGTCGAGTTATTTTCTAAGACAAGAGTAAAATCAACCACTTTAATTCATATTGAAGGGTTTGGTGTTGGACACGAGAGGCGGAGCCGTTTTCGATATGAACTATCAATCAAACGGTAAAACATGGAAGTAGGGTGATTATAGTTTGGGGATATGTGCATTCATGGACCTGGATTGATATGCAAAGTAGAGGGGCGCATTAATCAGATTCGTTATCGTAATGTTCTAGAAGAAAATGTGCACAGGATAATTTCCAAGTTCAACTTAGACGCATTTCGTTGTCATCTTCCAACAAAACAATGCTCCCATTCACACAACAAAGATGCTTCAAGAGTGGTTCTCACGGCAACGTTTTACTCTTCTACCTTGTCCTACTCAATCGCCTGATTTGAATCCTATTGAACACTTTTGTTCAATTCTCAAACGGACTCAATCGATATGAGAGACCTCCAACTAGATTGATAGAATTGTGGGGCCGTGTATTAGAAGTTTTCCACATTATTACTCCAAATGATTGTAGGAGGCTTGTAGAAAGTATGCTACATAGAATTGCAGCTGTAAAAGTAGCAAAAGGGAAGTAGACTAATTATTGAGAGATCATCTTTCATGGATTTGCAAAACTGATCAAATGCTTAGGTGGATTTGCAAAAAACTGATCAAATGCTTAATTTTTCCGTCTTTTGTAGAGCTCTAACTTGAAGGCTTTTTTTTCTCTAATATGTACTATATAGATTGCATAGTATATTAACAAAATTACCGGTTCCAATTTCATGTGTTTATTTTTCGTCCAAAAAGGATTGAATGAAGTGTTTGCAAACGTTTGATCAGTTTTGAGAGACATTGTAGTGGCCTAGTGTGAAGCAAGACATCTCCTAATTGATGTCAAGAGGTACAATTCACAATGCCAAAGGTGCAAGAGTGCGGCACCAACACTAGCCTCACTCCTCAAGAGTCACCACGGCTCACCTTGTTACGATGTAGGAGTCACAAGGGAGACCACCCCTCCTCATAGTAGTAAGAAGAACTCCAAACCAATCTTTTGGCTGGCGTGAATAAAGTATTTGTTCATCCTGCCGTTGGCTCGATGTCCATAGGACAAAGCGCCAGTGGTCAGAACTACTCGCCCCTATTCGGTCCTCCTCATAGTACTTTATGCAATATTGATAAATGTAGTAGTACATGAGCTAAGTGTGAGAAAAAAATATTTTGTCACATGTTACATAGGCATTGGTTGTAACCAACAAAATAGTGCAGATGACACCAAAGTAATTGAATTATTCACCACAACTTATACGAACGCGCACATGTAGGTACGATATCCAATGAATATTTGTGGAAAGTCTCCAATCACATGTGTACACAATATAAAATATTGGAATGTGATATTGGAAAGTGTGATGATAACAAGTTCGTAATGTATGAGTTAAATGCTTAAAAACCATGGTTAACCTCTAAAGGACGAAGGGTTTGTGGTTATAAAATGACAAATTCAATCAAACTTAATGTGAAAAATATAATTCAGATGAGACGAAATTTTATACTTGAATGTGTCGATAATAAGCAAATAAATTTGAACAAAAGGAAGTCCACATAGGACCTACTCAAAACTGATATATTAAAAAATAAAAATAAAATAAAATAAGGCCCCAATTCAGGCTTCTTGGTCCTTATCAAGGGGTTGAACAAAGAATTTCTCATCAACAGAGCAGCTGTTCAATCGCCACTGCAGACTTTTCAAGTGCCAGTATGCTTTATGAACCACCTTCAACTCCTGCAGGGTTTAGGGTACAACAGTGTTTGCAGCACCTAAACACATACTATGACACGACTGTGATACCTCTACGCGAATCCCTGACTGCTCAAACTGTGGAGAGCCTCTAAGAATCACAATCAAATATACTGATAGAAGCATTAGAAACCTCCTGTTTTGTCATGAAAGTTCCAGAATTAAAGGATCACCGTTTTTCAACTCAGTCCGTGCGGGTGCTGGCTCACCAAATTTCATCAGGTGAAGAGCTTCAAAAACTGGGCGTAGTTGCAAAATAACCTGAGCATCCAAGTAGTGTTCACATTCGAAACACCACACCGACAAGTCCCTGCAATTCAACCACCGCATCTTGTCTCAGAAGCCACTCAAAAGAAAAATCACCTGCTCTAAGGTAGAGGATACTAAAACCGTTCAGGATCTGATCCCATCTCCTATACCAACCCCTGGAGCTCATGGACTTATTAGCAGGTGGTGTCTACGGCTACTCATCTTTGAATGGAAACGGGTTTGTTTGCTATCACTTATTCCCTAAAGGACCCAGGATTTATGGTTTCAATATGACAAGTTTAATCGATCATATCATAACTTAGATGGGACCAAATTTTATATGCTTGTATGTGTTGGTCAAAAAAGAAAGAAATTTGAACAAACGAAAGTCCACATAGGACCTACTTAAATTGCCAAAAAAAACGCGAGGCCTGATTTGGGACTACAACCTCCCACTTTAGAATTGCATGAGCAATTCACACAACGTGATAAAAATTTGACCTCAACAGATGTGGTTCTTGCACCCAAAGATCTCTCCACAGCTCTATAAATTCACACTCCTACATATGTGAAAGTGATGCAAATGGTATCCTCCCCCTTAGTCCTTATGTGATGAGATTCCAGGCAATATCTACCTGTCAAAACTTGAGTTAGAACGTGAACATACCGGAACCCCGCAGCTAGAGGATGGCTGGCGTCCTTGGAATGAGCAAGCATGTGACCATTGATGTAACGACCACAGTAAACCTCGTGACAACTCAGGCACAACCAGTTTTCGTTCGGATCCTTGCACCTGCAACAAGATCATAGAAAAGCCAAGCCCCTGGATGCCTTCAATATGGCTTACATGAAAATAATCTTAAACCCTAAAGAACCGAGATTTCATGGTTTTATAACGACGACCGATTTGATTGAGCATATGGTGAAACTATGATCATATTTAAATCTTTATTCAAACAAGGCCAATTATTTAGACAAAGACAATTTTTATATACCCAGAACATTGCATATGGTAACCAAAAAATATATAACATTTAACAAAAGGTGATCACCTCTAAATTGCTACTAAAACATGAGGCCGAATCTGGCATATACAAACTCCTAGTACACCCAAGGAGGATGGTTTGAACGGAAAATGCCATCCTAAAACCCTAAAGGACCAAGGATTCATAGTTACAAAACATTCAATTCAAATTGATCAAAATTCAGATAGGTCCAAAGTTTATATCAATGCAGAACATCGCATGTATTGGTCAAAAGTAAATATAACTGGAAAAAGAATAGTCCTCAAACGACTGTTAAAAAAACACATAACGAATTTGGTTATAAAGAGTATCAAGTAAGAAACCCTTACATTGTACACAAAGTATCAAATGGAGGTAAGTTTTGAGTGTCGGCATTAAGATGATGAAGATGAGGGCACTCTGTGTAAGCCTCCACCCATCCTGATCCCTCCCCAACGAAATCGTATCCCAATTCCCCGCCCTGATGCCACAAACCCCAAGCTCGATCAAATGACAATTTGTTTTCTAAAAATGCACAGAAACAGAATCGATGCGAAAATTTCAATCACATGCTCAGGAAACTGAATCGCGACACAAAACCCTAATTACCCTCGTTTCCAAAAAGAAAAAAACAAAACAAAATCCTAGTTACGAAATAGCAGGAATTGAGAGAAAGTGTGAAGCTCTCACCGCAGAGTCTGAAGCAGTCGCCATATATCTGCGGAACGCCGCAATCAGAATCAGACAATCAGACAATTGTGTGAATCATATTCCTCACAAGATGGAGGCGTCCGTCACTCTGTTCTGCATACAATCCAATAGTCTCTATTGATTTTCCGGTTATATTTACTTTAAAGAATAGTCAACCCAATAGTCTCTATTGATTTTCCGGTTAACTCAATTACCTGACATCAATAGCCTTCATTGGCTCTGCTTGTTGGCCACATCCACTATGAAGAAATTACATTCACCTACACATGAATGAAAAACCGGATTTATTATGGAGCCAAGTTGAAATAACTTATTCTCTTAGCCAATAGCATTTAATTAAGTTGTACACAAAGTGAGGCACCTTCCAAAACACATGGGGGCAAAAATATTTTTATTAATGCAAGAGATCATCCATGCATAAGAGATGCCTTGCTAACGAGTATTTTCATCATAGGCCATTCAAAATGTGTAGTGTGACATCGCATAACGAGAGAATTGTGGCGGTAAACATCTTCTATTGGTCATTGAATTTAGTCTTTTGGCAAAAAGTTAACCAAAGTGAAAAGGTATTGTAAGATTCTATGTATATTAATAATTAAATAATAATAATAAATAATATGTAATACATTGCATTCGGTGATGTTGTAGAATAAATACGTATTGCCCCAATCAACATATTTCATTGAAGATTTAGTGATGGCAATAATTTCCTTCAATTCCTATAATATAAGGGTATTGTATTCAAAAAAGATACTTGCACTTAAGGATAAAAATTAAATTATTTAACTCCATGAATTCACTATAGTATTTTGGTAAAATAATACTTTTTAGAATTCTATTTAATAAGATTTTGGGTTCTTTTTGTTGAATGAAATAAGGCACGATATATTATTGAAATAACACACAAGCACGACATATTTATATTACATCATCTCTATTAGATGTTCAAAGGTCATGAGGACGTGGTTCATAAAGGTTACAAGTATGTAGATGTAAAAACAAATCTATAGTTGTTTAAATGTCATAGGAATGTTGTCAATGGATGTGGGGAGGTTGTTAAAAGGTCATAGGAATGTTGTTTATTGCTCACCCTACAATTCACAGCTCAACAACTCGAATTTCCTCACTTTTTAGTTCCAAAAGCCGCGTGGGGCCTTATGGTCCTTTAGGGGTTAAAGCAAAGCTAAGGTTATCATTAAGTTTTTATTTTTATTTTATTTAAAAAAAATCATCCTCTCAATCTTAAATTCAAAGGATAATTAACCTTCTATTAAAATAAAATTTCTTTTGTACACTTGTTTTTCAACAATCGGAAAATAGAGTAAAATGAGATAATTAGCTTCTCAAATTTAATTGTGAAATTCCCAAGCAACTAGAAAGTTGTGATTAACCTTTTATTGCCCAACCTTTTTATGGAGAACCACAAATTTTTGGTGGTTTCTTTTCTAAAACTCTATATGTTGAAATTGGGGATACTATTAATAGTATTCAACCATATAAATATAAGCATAGTTTAATCAAACAAGTGTTACTTAAACCTTGGCAAGATCGAATCATTGGATTGAAAGATCAAAATGTGTTTTTGAACTGTATAATACACACTCAAAAACAAGATTTTGGAGGGTGCGTGACTTCAAGATTAAATATAATTTCGGTTACATTTTCAAAAATAAAAAGTTAAGCTATTTAGCACTGACATATATCAACACCTCTCAATCTTTCATGTCAATAATGGACTCACACATAATTATTGTGAATTTTATAAGTCAGACTGACATATCCTTATATGGTTTAGGACAAAATTCATATGTTAAAATATGAAAGGAGTTCAATACATTGATCAAAATCGGAACAATAGGTTGCAAAAACATGCCTCCGCAACCACCGAACGTGGTTGCGTGGGTTGTAAAGGGTGAACATTCATCATACAACTCAATGCTACCAACCACTATATTTTTTATCCATCAATAATTTTTTTGATCTCTTTATTAATCCTTTCCTATTTAGTAAAATGGTCCAAATATTATTTGAACTTATTCAAAAATATATACATACATATATGTATATATATATATATATATATGAATACATACATACATACATACATATATTATTCATAATTTTACAACACTTTTGCAATATTTTTTGAAAGGCATTTAAAAGGCTCATCTTTTCATTTTATGGTAAGTTTCTTTATGATAAAAACATACTACGAGGACATGTAAGTGTGTTGGTCACAATATATTAAAAATAAAAAGTTGAAAAAGTGGATTTAACACTTTATGTAATAAGAAATGAGCATGTAAACTATTTTTTAAGTTTAGCATCCTAGATTATAGTATTATTTGTCCTTCCATCTCAACAAAAACTTGTAGTGATGAAAAGCGTCCACTTCTATGTTTACTTTAGCATGTTTTCCCCTCTACAATTGTATATTTCATAAACATAAAATAAAATAAAAATTCTATATTGTCTTTAAATGTCTATACTGTTGTTTGGTAAAATGGTTGAACTTTACTATCACGTAAAATTTGGCCATTAAAAGTTTGTAAATTTTTAATACATTTGTGTTCTTGAATGAAATTATATGTTTCTTATAGATTCTATTTTGAAATTATATTCTGAAGTAAAACGAACCAAATATGATTTTCGAGGTTTAACATATAAAAATGAAATCACCTACATAACAAAATAATTAAAATAATATATTACTTGAGCTCACTAGAATGAAAGTACCACAATCTTGTCCAATAACAAAAGACACTACATTTACATCTCGATGTCAAATGTCGTTTCGGTAACACAATTACACTTCTAAGCACACGGATTAGATATGGATACGTTGTTTGACAAAAGTCGCACGGTTTGGTAAAACATATGTTGGAAGGGAGTTTCTTGATGATTGTCAAAATAGTAATCAAGATAAATCTAAGAGGAATCGGTTGTTTTTTTCTAAAGACAAGATACTGACTTTTTTTGCTTGAATATTTCTCAAATGTCGTTTTTCAACAGACCCACTTTCTTGCTCAAAAGCTCACCACAAAGGCTCTTTGAGGAAATGTGTGCACGTTAGACTTATCCGCAAAGTCCTTTTAAAGTTTGAACAAGGTACTAAGAATTTTGCTTCAATATACTCTTTTTTGTTCACTCAAAATAATATCCTAATGAGATCTAATGTTTTTTTCAGCTAAAAATAACCCAATTGCTACACTTGAAATACTGTACCTAATTTTAATGAAGGGTTTTTGAAAACATGAAAGGAAAAATAGCCAAATACTTAGAATTTTTTTAGGCGAGTAGCCAAAATTTGCCTAGGTATTACCCAAGTATCATCATGGTAACACCAAGTATGACCCAAGTATTGTGAAGAAAGCTAGCTTCCTTGGAAAATTGAAAAAAAATCACTGATATTAAGATCCATCTCAGAATACTATAATAAACACATTCAAATTCGTATTAACCCCTAACTGCCTAAGCGTCCATTTTTTGGACGATGTACAGATTTCATCTGTAGATTCTCATCCGTCAAGGACTTTTTGCAGTGTGGAATTTTTACTGTAGATTCTATGGGAAGTTAGCTTCATGCACATGTGATCCGATTAGAAAGGGGATGATTTGTGAAATTTTTATGCCTCATTTCATGTTGTAGTGATTCACCCAAAATTTTGAAGATTTCAGTGTTAAAATGCTCCAAAAAAAGTCAACTCATAAAAGTAAGCAACCGAAAAATCTCCAAAAATCACTACACTTAGAGTATTACATTTCAACCAATCACAATGAATTTTATCCGTAGATTGTCAATATCTTATTCGTAATTGAATTACAAAATAATTTTGAATTTCACGTTTCAAATTTTATACAAAATTATTGGTAATAGCAATCATAGATCTAACCGTATGGATAGAATCTAAAATTCATAATGTACAACTTTTATTCATATATCAAGTTCAAAATATCCCTTTTAGTTGCATTTTATAATGCATCTTTGCAAAACTGCCGAATTTGGAGAGGGCTCTAGGCATTAAGGGGTTAAAGCCCCTGACTTCTATTCACGAGTCCTAATTACTCTATATTCCCCTTGCCAAATTTAGAGGAACAACACTATCAGCAGCCACAAGTCATTGTCCCAGTTCCCCAAATGGGCGGGGGAAGAGCGAAACCGCGAACCGCAACCCTGAGTTCAACTCATAATTAACTGTAGTTAGTTTCAATCAGCACTATCCGTAGATATCCCATCCGTGGATTCCAGCTTGCATCTACGTAATAGCAAGATATCCCATTCGTGGATTAACAATCACGACAACCCAAAATAGTTCCGTCACCAGCGACATGAAGTAGAATCTACTGCTAACGAAGATCCGAGGGGCGTGGTATTTGAATGAGCTGCCGCGGAAATCAGGAGTTCAAATTCCCAACGGTAACCGCTGACGCCAGCCCGCCATGATCCCCGTGCCTTTGCCTTCCTTGCTCGCTATCGCCATTGCCGGTTCTTCAAAAAGCACCATTCCTCTCTTCTCTTTCCCGTCGGAGCGTAGCTTGGTAGGCGTCGTCAGTCAGGTAGTCGTAGTGACAGTGAGTGGTGGCTGTGTCCTCAATCGAGGACGTGCAAGCATAGCAAGGGGGACTAGGGGAAAAGACTTTGCATGACATACTGGGTTTCAATTTTTTTTGGTGATTTGCTGTCTTTTCCATCAGCTACAAAGTTTCAAAGTTAACTGCGTAGTGATAAAGCTCCGTACCTTAGCTCGAATTTGGAGGGAGGAGTGGGCAGTCTCTTGGGTCAGCGAGTGGATATCGAGGAGAGGCGCGATATATTGCTAGCTAGGGTTGGCGCCTTGTCAATTCATCCGGCCGATGAAGACGAGAATCGGCAGAGACGGGTTGCCGGAGGTGAGGCTTGCGGAAGGTGAGTGATCGGGCGCGTCGCTGATTAGATAGGTCTGGAGTGCCGTGGACGGGTCATGGGCCGAGGGACGTCGCCCCTGCGTAGCGTGGTGCGGGGCTCTCCCAAGAAGCCTTCTCAAGAGAACATAGATGTCAATTTTGTGGGCGCTGGGGATCTGACGCCCACTCGGAAGCCGCTCAGCTCCATCTCGGAGGCGTGCCGCAACTCCGACGAGAACAGCGCCGATGCGGGTGGGACGACGCCCAAGGGCAAGAAGCGGAGCGGCCCTCACTTGGAGTTTGTGGAAGGGACGCCGGAGAGGCACGGTAATGGGAAGAGCAAGAAAGCTCACAGCCGTCACCAGTCTCCGGTGAAAAGCCAGAGGCTGCAGGACGAGGCAGCGGCGGATGCGCCGTCGGTTGAGGTGGCAGCAGGTGTTGTGAGCAGAGGGCAAGAGGGCGTGTCCAAACAGGGCTCTGAGAATGCGAATTCACACACTCCCCGTGCGCACAGGAACGAGCGCGGTGGCAAACACGGCATGGACTGTGAACCGGTATCGTCCGTTCGTCCGAATTGTAATCAGAGCATTTCTGCCACTCCTGCGAAGAGCGTGACGCGGACACTGAAGTACGGAGCAGCTCAAGGCCCTACAGCGGCTGGGTCGTCGACGTCCCGTGCGCTTGTGCCCTTGCTTGGCGGTGGGCGAAATGCGTCGCAGGGCACATCTGAGCAGCAGTTCAATCTGGAAGAGGATCCCACATTCTGGCACGACCACAATGTCCAGGTGAACTCTTCAGGATTTTGCGGAATTCCGTCGCGGTTGTCCAACCCTTCGTCTCCAGTCCGTTCTTCCGTGCATACGTGCGGTGAACGGCAGTAGAATTTGAGTTTGAGCGCCTAGTGAGGAGTAATTGAGAAGCCTGACATATATCTGGGTTGGGACATTTCTCCGTGCATCAGTGGTGGAATCATCTCTAACAGCCGTGTATTGTACCTTCCATCGTGGGCGTCATGTTCATTCGAACATTATTTTGAGCTACATTTGAAAGTGATGGTTGTCTGCTCCGTGCCACTCTTTCTTGGGATTGTCTCACTGACGGGAGGTTTGGTTGTACAGGTTTTGATTAGAACTCGTCCCGTCAACAGCACGGAAATGGTCTCCCAAGGGTTCAGCAAATGCTTGAGGCAGGAGAGTCCCCACACCCTGACGTGGCTGGGGCCACCGGAAACTCGCTTCACTTTTGACCATGTAGCTGGTGAAATTATCTCCCAGGTTCGCACACAGCTGGCCCTGTTTGAAGTACCTCGCACGTGGATGGGACGGTCTCATAGTCGTCGTTCGCCGTAGTCTGAGAATGAGTTGATCCTAGAGAATTGCTGTTAACCAGGGATGACGGGCTTTTGGACCTGACGGATGTAGGCCTTTTCCTGGTATTGTTTGTGCAGGAGAAGCTGTTTAACGTGGCAGGGTTGCCAATGGTGGAGAATTGTATGGCAGGCTACAATAGCTGCATGTTTGCATACGGCCAGGTTGGGCTTGTTTCTATGTGAACCTGCGGATACGATGGTTATGCGATGAATTTGATGCGAGTTTGGAGGCGACTGGTTTGTAACTTGTGAGTGCTCTGCATTGGTATTTTCCCGCAATTTGGGATTTTGATTGGTAGCGTGGCCGGTTGTTGCAGACGGGAAGTGGGAAGACCCACACCATGCTCGGGGACATCGAGCATCTCGGTGACAGACCAAGCGACAACCGGGGCATGACTCCTCGCGTGTTTGAGTACCTTTTCTCGAGAATCCACCTGGTACGCACCTTTGTGGCTGCGTAGGATGATTGGCCTGCGAGGAACTGTATGCAGCTGGTTACGAATGTTTGGAAAGTCCGGGATTCCATGGGTGCGCTGCATTACCTTGAGGAATGAGACGGTGGTGGTTGGACTGTGCAGGAGGAGGAACGGCGCAAGGACGAGAACCTGAAATTTTTGACTAAGTGTTCGTTCCTAGAAATCTACAACGAGCAAATTACTGATTTGCTGGAGCCTACCTCTACCAACTTGCAGGTACTGCGCCGCCACTCTGTTTCTTAGGAGATTACGAAGTGATGTTTTGTCGTTCCTGATGCTCTGAAAAGTTTCTGGAAGGGGCTGCTACGTGTTTTCAAATTCTTCTGATGATAACGTGCAGATGCGAGAGGATGTACGAAAAGGGGTGTACGTGGAAAACCTAACCGAGGTGGAGGTGAACAGTGTTCAAGACGTTATTCAATTGCTTAGCCAGGTGACATCCACTAGCTCTTTTCCAGAATCTGCTACCCGAAGGGAGCGTGGGTGGAGTCTTTCGTTCATTTGTCGAGAGTGAAGAAAGTCGTGTTGATGGGGATCTACCGTCATGTGTTACAGGGATCGGCTAACAGGAAAGTGGCAGCCACCAATATGAACAGAGAGTCGAGCCGGTCTCATAGCGTTTTCACCTGTATCATCGAAAGCAGATGGGAACGTGACTCGATGACTAACATCCGATTCGGAAGACTGAATCTCGTTGATCTCGCAGGTTCCGAGAGGTAAACATCTTATTACTCGAAAATGGTATGGCGATCGCCGAAACAATTTCTCAATTTTCTCAACTTAACTTCTACGCTCAAAGTGGGTGAATAACTAATGGAAATTGCGTGGTTTCAGGCAGAAGACCTCTGGAGCCGAAGGGGAGCGGCTGAAAGAAGCTGCCAATATCAACAAATCTCTGTCTACCCTTGGGTAAGTTGCAGGGCTCCTGAGTGCAGGGCGAGTTTGTGACTTGAGTCGCAGTGCAATTGTTTTGAGAGGAGGAAGAAACTGATGACCACGGATCTTGCGCAGGTTGGTCATTATGATTTTGGTGGATGTCGCAAACGGCAAACAACGGCATGTTCCTTATCGAGACTCAAAGCTGACCTTCCTTCTCCAGGTAAGATATCAGTAGCCATGTGACACATGCAGGTCCGTCGTGGCATTGGGTGTCAATTTTCCTAACAGTTCATGCTAGGGTATGTGCCTGTTCGTCACGAAATGTACTTCAACCGAAAGAACCGGCCGACCGTATTGTAGTGGATGAGGAAGTTGAGTACGCATGATTGTATGCAGGATTCATTGGGAGGGAACTCGAAGACTACAATCATAGCAACTGTCAGCCCATCGAGCTGGTTTGTCCTCCCTGTCCACGGTTCTGAATTCAGCGATGGCACTGTATGTTGATTAGTTTGAGAGGATATGGTGGACGTTCGTTCGCTCTCAGAGCCTTGGTTATGTCCCCTCATCCACGTTTTTGTGTGTGGCAGCAATACTCTCGAAACCTTGAGCACCCTGAAATTTGCCCAGCGTGCAAAGCTCATCCGCAATACGGTGGGCCTCTTTCACTTGTTGACCCGCATCTCCAGTGTAGAATGCAAGCGTGCTTTAACAGGCTGAATATGAAGGCTTTGTAAATTGACTTACACGTGCGATATGAACAGGCGGTGATCAACGAGGACGCCTCTGGGGACGTGAAAGCACTTCGCGCTCAGATTCAGCAGATGAAGGTGCTCAGCAGTGGATTCTTCTTTTGCAGCACGAGTGATGCACAGTATGCGGTAATTTCATTGAGGATTGTCACACTGGATGTGCAGTATGTGTGTTTGAAATTCGATTCTTTGTGTAACAGGAGGAACTGGACCGCCTCCGCCGCCAGAGCATTTCAAGAATCCCACTGTCGCAAGATGATTTCAACCCAGTTCGTGGATCGTTTGACTCCTGGGGAGATGCCCACAAATTTTTTGGCAGCCCACAAGTTTCGAGCAGGAAGGTAGGAGGAATCTTGATCTCTGAGACTGCTCACTTTGTCCTTGAATCTGTTGGCGTGAATCCGCTGGCCTTGTGAGTCATTCGAACGCGTCTGATTGAGCTGGGGCTTTGCGGTTGTTTCCAGATGCGACAAATGGAGGCCGTGGTGGCCGGGGCGCTGAGGCGTGAACAGGCGGCTGATGTGACCACGAAGCGGCTGGCATCCGAGATCGAACAGCTGAACCGGCTGGTAGGGAGTCTTCCCTCTTATGTTGTGGTTTAGGGAGTTGAAGAGGACGTCCATTGTGCTGACGCTACTAGAACTATGCAGGTGCACCAGCGCGAGGCAGACACACAGAGCAGCAAGATGGTTCTCCGGTTTCGAGAAGATAAAATCCGAAGACTAGAGACTCTGTCGAAGGGATTACTTTCTGTAGATTCGTATCTGGCCGACGAGAAGAAGATGTTGATGGAGGAACTTGAACTGATGCGAGAGAAAGTGGATCGTAATCCTGAGTTGACTAGGTTCGCCATGGAGAACATCCGTCTGCTGGACCAAATTCGCAGGTACGGCCAGGTCGAGTGTCGGTCGTGTCTGGTCCACGCGTTCTGGTGACGACGTTTCTATATGCAGTTATTGCATCCAGACTTTGCACAGCATTGGTCCTCTGGAGATTTATGAATGTCGCACTCGGGTGTGTGCAGCCTCCAGGAATTTCACGAAGGTGGAGAGAAAGAGGTGATGCTGGAGGAAATAGCAAATTTACGAGACCAGCTTCTGGAAGTTCTCGACGGGAAGATAGCTGTCGATCAAGGCCTCGTCCCTCTGACAACTCCTCAGGTGTCTTTCTCGCTGACTTTGTCATATTGGACGGGAAGTTCTTACCATAATGCTCCCACGGTTTGTAGAGGAAGCAGACTAACTCTTTTCTGTTTTGTTTTCAGAAAAAGGCCCTGGCACCAGAGCTTGCCGCGGCAGCGCGTGAGAGCGAGCTCCTACGGCTCGAGGTAAGAATTGCCATGCTTACAGTACCATGCAGATCTGAAGCAGCTGAGCGGGTGTACGTGAATGCAGAATCGGTTTTTTCATTCTCTTCTCGTGTCATTTTGTTTTCGTGCAGGCCGATAACTACCGATCGGAAGTGGAGGACCTGCGCAGCAATTTGAGCTCATCCCTGGAAAGTTACTCTAAAATGGGACGGTGAGTCATCTTGGAGGGAGGCTGTGATCCTGCAAACTGGGTAGGGAGTTGTGGATAGGTTCTTTGTCATGTGTGGTATTTTCCTTGCTCAGAAGCCGTCTCTGTACTGGCTCCATACAGGCAAGTGGACGAACTTCAAGAACTCGTTGAAAAGTTAAAGGCGGAACTAGCTGCGAAGGAAGACAGCACCGGATCGTCCAGCATGAAAGTCCTGGACTCGGAGAATTTGGAACACCTTGAGCTGATTGCGGGGCTGAAACTACAATTGGAGCAGGTACAGTTGCTGTGGTGGAATAAATATTGTGGAAGAGGTAACTGGAAGAGCTGGAGTGGCAGATGGGTGCTAACTAATGTAGGCACATGGTGCTATGGTTTTTCAGAGTGCAGAGAAGTCGAAGACGCAGGAGAATGCGCGTGAGCAGCTGGATCGGCAGTTGCAGGATTCGATATTAGAGGCACACAACCTGCGGTCTGAGTTGGAGGTGCGAAATGTGGATCTGTTAGCTTAGAAAGTGTGCATGTTGTGTTGGTGCCTGTGTAAGGTAATCTTGTCGCAAACTCAAGGGCCAGGATTTAAGTTTAGTGTTTTTGTTGGGTGCAGGCGACAAAGGAGGCGTTCGAAGCAGCTCGGGCTCTGACGAAGAAGCTCCAAAGCAAAGAAGCCTCTCTGGTGGGCACTCAGGTAAATTTTCTGCTGGACGTAGTTGGTATTTTTGTGTTGGTGTAGCCAGCCGGCAGTGGCTCGGACGTGTACTGATATGCGTAAATGACGTTTATTGCGTGCCCCAGTACGCAGCAGCAGTGAAGCAGATCAGGCTGGAGACGGAGGAGATGGCAGTGCAACAGAGCCAGTCGTTTACAAATATTCAAGAAATGGCTGTCCTGTTTCGCATGAAGGAGACCGAGCTGAGAAATCAGCTTGACGACGCCCAGCAGATGATTGAGAAGCTTTCAGCGAAGGAAGATGAGCAGAAGTTTGGGCAGTTGAACAGTGCGAGGGCGGAAGACGGGTCCTTCGAACGGCTCCAGAAAGCCCAGGAAATCGAGATGCGACATGCTGAAGAAGTAATGCAGCTCCAGTTGGAGCTGGAGTCGCTGGAGGCAGTCCTTGACGAAGAACGGGCCCAGAAAAAGGAGCTGGAGGAGAAGGTGGCCCAGTTTGCATTGGCTGGAGGAGCTGATTCCGATTGCGCAGGAGAGCCGGAAGCCTCACCCCAGGAGCTGGAGATGACGGTGGTCGCCTTGGACGAGGAGAGATCCCTCCGGCAGGAAGTCGAGGAGAAGGTCGCTAGGCTTGCACAGCAGTTGCAGGAGGCCGAAGAGGTTATCTCGAAATTGAAAGCCGCCGGCGAGGTGAGAGAGACCACATACTTTGATGCCGTGTCGAGGCTGCAGCTGTATTCTCCGGACCCGAAGTCGTCAACCCTGAGCGAGCAACTGAATCAAGAAAAAGCTGTGATGGAAGCCTTGGAGAATCAACACTTGCATTCTATCCGGGAGTTCGAGGCATTGCAAAGTGAGCACATGAAGGCGTTAGAGAAGCTGAAGAGGAGGGAAGAGAGGGAGCGGATTTTGCGGAGGAAGATCGAGCGCCTAGAGCACGAATTGATGAAGGAGCAGGAGATTCGTGAGCTAGAACAAGAGTATGCTGATTTGGAGGAGATGGGTGAGGTGGATGAGGCGGAGAGGCAGCTTCTGGAGCAGAAACTGGAGAACGCGAAGCGGGAGCTAGAAATTGCTCACAGAGAAAACCTGAAGCTCAAGGAAGAAGAGTCGGAGAAGGACCTGACGCTGTGTCAGGCAGAATCCGAAACTGTCCTAGCTATTACCTCCATGCAAGCAGAGCTTGTGGACTTGAAAGCTGAAGCTGCCGTTGCAGACAAAGAGCTTACAGCTGCGAAGGGAGCGGTGTCGGAGCTCACGAGTGAGCTTGATAGTATGAGGATGATGCTCAGCGATGTGAAGGATGAGAATTTACAAGCGATCGAGCAGTACAAGTCCATGTTGAAGGTGAAGGACTGTGAGATTGAAGCTCTGCGAAAGGATTGGCAGAGTGCCACTGTGAAGCTGATAGATTATCTTGCAGAGGGCGATCAAGCCCTGAACGAAGCCACTTTGGAGATGGAGCAGATCTTTTGCGGTTACCTGCCATCCTCAGCAAGGTCGAGCCGGGACAGTATTAACCGTTCCAGGACTCACGAGAAGAGGAAAGCCGTGGAATCACTGAAGCAACAGTTGCAGCATGCTCAAGAACTAGCGAAGGACACGGAGGGAAGAGTTCGAGTGTTGAGCGAGGCGGCTTTTGCAATGGCCACGGCTCAAGCATCAGAGACTCCGCAGGAAGTGCACCAGCTGAGAACACAAGCTTCTGAAGCAATGGAGGTTCTCCAGGGCGAGGTGGACTCTTCAAGGCAGAAGTTGGTCGAGTTGGGGAGAAATGCCGCGGTGATGGCGGTCGTGATGGTGTGGCTGTCGGATTCAGTCGAAGCGAAGGAAATGGCAGGCAGCACTGCTCGCGCAGAACTCATGGAAACAGAACTTGTCATGAAGGAGAAGGAGCGGTTGCTCTCACAATTGCAGAATGCTCAAGAGGCTGACCAGTCTCTGCTGAGAGAGTTGGAAGAAAAGGTCAGGCAACTCTCTGATGATCTGGAGGAAAGCAAGAGAACGGCTGGTGAAAGAGAAGCATCTCTAGCAGACCTGGGAAGTGAAGTGGCCAGGCTTCAAGTGGCACTGGAAGCTCTGGACACTGAGAGGAATCAGCTTGTTGAATCGAAGGAGAAGGTGGATAGCGAAGCTTCCGAAATTTGCTGCGCCATGAATGCCATGAAGGAGGAGCTTGCTATGACTCGCTCTCTATTGAAGGAAGCTGAGGACAAAGCTGGCGAAGCCGCTACGGCACGTGAAAGCCTTGCTATCGTGAAAGAAGAGTGGGAAGCAGAGAAGGCACGTCTCGAAAGCGATTTACTGCGCTTGGAAAGTGAAAAGTGTAGTATGGAAGCTGAAATGGAGGTATTGAGAGTGGAGCTCGCGGAGGTGCAAGCCCTGTCCGATAAATTGAGCAATATGGTACGTGATTCTCCTATGGGATATCAGCATGATGTTGCGTAAGCTTTGCAGATTGGACTGATGTGTGCGTGATTTGAATTATGTTTCCAGGTTCTTGAAAAGGAGGCCGAGGTTGCGGCACTCGACGAGGAGAAGAAGAAACTGTCGTGCACGAGTGTTGCGAAACAGGAGGAACAGGTGACCGCCTACGAAACCGAACTTGAGGTACTGAGGTCAGAACTGCTGCAGAAAGAGGCCCTGTTGAAACAGGTAGAAAGCGAACATCGTGAGTCAGTGGAAGCTTCAGAGGCACGTGAGAATATGAGGGAGCGTGAAATTGCTGAGCTGAAAGACCAGAGCGAGACGCTGTCTTGCATGAGTGTGAAGAAGGAAGAAGAGCTGGGCGAGAGCAGGAGGGAACTTGAAATCCTCCAAACAGAATTGCAGATGAAGCAGGTGCATTTAGAAGAAGTGAAGGCCAAACTCCTCCAGGCAGTCGTAGCCTCAGAGCGGCTGATGAAGGAGAAGGACGACCAAATTGCGGTGCTGAAAGAGGAGAGCGAGCGGATGTCTTGCATGAGCGTGAAGAAAGAGGATGAGGAGGTAGTTGAGATGAGGAGAAAGCTGGAGTCATTGCAAGATGAGATTCGGGTGAAAGAGAAAGCCTTGGGAGAAGTTGAGAAGCAGCTGTTGGAGTCGGTCCAAGCCTCTAAAGCGCTGGGTAAGGAGAAGGACGAGGCAATCTGTGAGTTGCAAGCAGAGGTGAAGAGACTGTCCTCCATGTATGCTGAAAACAGCGGAGAGCTATCTCGACTTCGTGAAGAGTTGCAGGCAATTCGAGCAGAATTGGAGACGAGAGAAGTACTTCTGCAGGAATCCCAGACGCGTGTGATCCAGGCAGACGCGGCCCTGGAGAAACTTGCAGGGGAGAAAGAGGGATTCCAATCGCAGTTGGAGAGCAGAGAATCCCTTGTGCAGGAGTTGCGGGCCCGTGTAGATGAGGCAGTCGCAGCCTTGGATGCAGTTGCAGGGGAGAAGGCAGTCCTTGAGTCGAGGCTGGAGAGTACGACGTTGGACGCCAACGTGGCCGCGTCAAGGTTGTGTGAAGCCGAGGAGGCACAGTCCGTCCTGCAAGAAAAGGTCGCTGTTATGGAGGCTCGGATTGTGGAATACGAAGATAGAGAGCAGTCTTTGATGATGGAGATGGAAGAGCTGTCTACTGCCCGGAATATGAGTGAGGAAGACGTGATTGAGTTACATAACGAGGTGGTAGAGCTGAGGAGAGAGCGAGACAGCCTCAACTTGGAGGTCTCGACGATGGATGCGCAATCCGCAATCAGCGAGAGACTGCAATTCATCCAGTCGATGTGTACTGACACTGACAACCGAATCAGTTCAATGCAGTCGGAAATTGAGGATTTGACTTCAGCGAAGGAAACTTTGGAGACCGAAGTGCGGTCGATCGAAGCCAGGGCCACAGAGCTGTCGCTGGAACTGTCCGTTAGGGAAGAGAGTCTGGAAGTTGCTCGTAGGGATCTGGAACGCGTGCAGATGGAGCTGAGCGAAAACTCCTCACCTCGGAAAGAATTGGCAGCCGCCAAGTGTAAGCTTGAGGCCACCGAGGAGAGCATTGATAGCATGAACCAGACGATCGGTGAGCTGAAGAAGTCGAGAGCTGACAAGGAGGAAGAGTACGATCTCCTCCAAGAGCGGTTGGAGAGGGCAAGAGTGAATCGGATGGAGGCCCAGGAGAAGCTGAATGCGCTGACGGTGGTGATGCACGAATTCTCAAGGTCGGAAGAGAGTTGGAGGAATGAAAGGGACAGGATTGTATCGGAGATGGAAGTGATGAGATCCCATGTGGCGGAGAAGGGAGCAGAGCTGGTTGCACTTCAAGAGGAGAAGAGGGCTCTTGAGACCCGGCTCCAGAGTGTGGCTGGCGAGAAGGATTCCACATTGGCAACCATTGCATCGTTGGAGGATCGTAGCGACAAATTCGAGGCGAGCGGTAAATATGCTGGTTCTGCAGGCAGTGATGATGTCGAATTGGCGAAAGCTCGGGCCGCATTGGCTGGCGCAGAGGAGAAGGTGAAACTGTTGGTAGACGCGAATGCAACAATGACCGTGGAGTGGGAAGGGGAAAGATCGAGGTTGCATGCAGACAAAGAACTGCTGCAACTAGAGATTTCTCGACTGGAGAAACCTGCTTCGTTGGACCAGGAGAGGTGTACGTCGGACGATAGCGAAAGTGGGAAGGACCAAATATTGGATGAGCTGAAGCAGGTGTTGAAGAGAAGCAGCGCAGAGTGCGAGAAGTTGCAAAGTAAACTTCGGGAGCGGGACAACACGATTTTGTCCGTAAAGTTGCAATTGGAGGAGGCCGTGGTGCACTACAAGGAGACGAACATCGAAATGGAGAAGACGATCAGAGAAAAGGAAGACGCCATTTCACGAATTTCCGAACTGGAAGTGGAGGTGGCGAATGCCCAAGAGGAGATCGTGAAGCGGCGGGAACAAGTGGAGACGTTCGAGCTCGAGTTGGAGAATGTCGTGGTGAGGGTGACGGACTCTGAAGCTCAGTGGAGGTTGGATAGAGAGCAACTAGAGAGTGAGAGGGATGATGCTCGGGCGGAGGCCATCGAGGTAGAGTGTGAATTAAGGGAGCAGCTAAAACGTGAAAGAGATGCTGCTCGAGCGGAGGCCGACGAGCATGCTACTCTGAGAAAGAGGATAGACGAAACTCCAGAGGGCCAATATGGTGGACAGGAAAGTTGTAGGGAAATGGATGAGTCCGTGTTCCTGTCTCTGGAAAGCATAGCTGCTTTTGCATTGGCGACGGAGGAAGTTGATCTCACTAAGAACCACTGTGAGAAAGAGATGGAGACGTTGGCCGTGGACGTGAAATCTCTGAGAGCGGATATAAGCAGTAGCTTCTTCGAGTTTCCTGTAGTTGAAATTCAAGAAGATGTGAAGTCTATCATCGGAGCGCACAGAGCTGAAATCCTTAGCTTCACTCGAAAGGTGGAAGAGTTGGAAAGTGCTGTAGCAGAGAGCGCAAGTAAAATCTGGACGCTAGAGGCCGCACTAGAGAATGCACAGGAAGTCCTGCAGAAGTCTGAGCAGTGTGTCAAGTCTGAGCAGGCAGCTGATGTAGCATCTGCTTGTGCAGATCTTGAAAACACTAGGGTGGAGCTTGAGATGTCTGAAGCTGCCGTGTCTCAACTCCTAGCTGCGGTGTGTGAGAGAGATTCTACTTTGTCCGTCTTAGAGTCAGCCCTGAAAGGAACGCAAGAGCGGTTGGCAGAGATTGAGGCGGAACGGCAGGAGGTTGACGCCGCGAAGTTGGCACTGATTGATGTGGAGCAGTTGCGCAGTCAAGTAGTGGGTCTTCAAAGGCAGGTGGCACAGAAGGAGGAATTGATCAAAGGCCTTGAATACGATATCAATCTCCTGGAGGAGACGGGAAGCGTGGAGGCTGAGAACGCGGCAAAAACGATCGGTGACCTTCGGAAGGAATTAGATGAGAAGAGTGAGGAGGTGAGAATGTTGACGGACCGGGCAGCAACTGTTGAGTCGGAAGTGAATGAAAAACTGCAAGATAGAAATGCGACAGAGTCTGCTGTGGAGATCGCAACTTTGCGTGCAAAGGTGGCAGGGCTGGAGGCCCAACTGGCCTCGCTGGACGCCCTGGCCAAGGAAGAAGAGTCTGTTGTGGTGTCGCTGAAGTCGGAGCTAGAATCAGCTCGATCAGCGATGGCCGAAAGCGAGGCGGTTGCTGCCAGAGCCCGCCAGGTAACTAACGTCGTTCGGATGTGCGCTCTCTCCCTTTTTCCTGCGCTTGCATTCATGTAATGTGATAGAAGAAAAAGTAATCAGGTACGTTTGAAGCACACAGTAGTGTCGGTGAACGCTAAGCAAGTGTTCGACCTTTGAGGGACTGGTAGCTGACTGTGAGCTTGACCCTGGACTGCAGTCTGCAGAGATGTTCAAGGCCTATGCTGAAAGCAGGGCGCTGGATATGATGGCAAACGAGCAACGGTTGAAGAAGAGAGTGGGCGTTCTAGAAGATCAGGTGAGGCCTTTGTCTGTTGTGAAAAGCTTCTAGTACTTAGTCGTCAAGAATCCCATTGTCTGAGCTTCAGAATCTAACATGAAGTTGTTGACAGGTGAATGGTCTTGAGAAGAAAGTGGAGGAGCAGTGTCAATTGCGAGAGCAAGTCGAGATGGAACTGAGACAATCGAGGCAACAAGGGTCCACGTTCTCGGCATTTGACTCTAGAGAAGCACAAGCTGCGAAGCAGTCTGTAGAAAGGTATAGGTTCTGGGCGTGTGTGTGCAACGGCGTTGCTGCTGAGTTGGGCGTTTGTTTGGGGCTGTAACCAGAGGCGTGTGGCGTTTTGATGATCCTGATCTGTGTTTTTGAATCGTGTAGGAAATTGGGAGTCGTGGAAGCGGAGCTCTCGATGGCGCATCAAAGACGACAGATTTTGCAATCGCAATGTGACGAAAAGGATAGACAGGTAAGAGTACCAGCGAAGTGCCACGGTCATGCGGCAGCATTTGCATTGTGGGGAAGTCCGTCCGACGTTGCGGGATTCATCTGGGTGGTATCTACTAGATGACATTACATGTGCCCCTTCCAGTTTTACCTGTGCTGACGATACGAGACTGATGGGAACTACTTTGCAGATCAAGGCTTTGAACACCCAAATTAACCAATTGACACTAGAAGCTGGACGGCAGACGACCGAAAGTCAGCAGAAGGTACTCACACTAACACGGAAACGTTTTGAGAGTAGTTTGCTAGCATTCTTTCCATAGCAAATCAGGATTGTACCTAGTGTTTTTTAGGGAAAATTGTGATGTGAAACAGCTTTGGTGTTGGTGACGTCTGACATTGGGTACTCAGGTGAAGGGGCTGGAGGCATTGATGGAGAATGGTAGTGGCAAATCTCTAGCCAGAACATCCAGTATGGGACCAAGCATGGACTTCAGAAACGCTGACGCCGCTGCCAGGCTCCGAATCGAGGAGCTGGAAGCGCTTGCTGCACGGCGTTTAAAGGAAGTGAGTGGCCAGCTGTGCGTTGAGTGTAGTATTCCCTGGAAAGAGTCATTCTTTGTTGTGAACTGACTTGGAGCTTGGTGCTTGTGGATGCAGGTGTACGGTTTGAATGCGAAAATTGCTGAGCTTGAAAGCGAAATGCACGATGTGGTTCGCGAATTGGTCCGAACCAATCTGGATGTTCAGAATATCAAGGTGAATCTCTTGACAGGCTGTTCAAAACTGTCACCCTGCCGTGATTGATGTATTGGTGGCTTGAGTACACAAACGGGATGTTCTAACTTTTGGGTGTTTGGAGTTGGCAGTTTAACCATCCACAGGTGAAGGAGATTGTAGCCACTGTTCGGCGACAAAGTATCGAGAACCAGAGAACGGTTAGTTCCAGCCAAGTTGATCTCCATTATTAGCTAATGTGCGGTGATTTATTCCTGCGTAGCCAAAGTTTCGTTTCTTTGTCTCACCCGCAGAAGATTGCTTATGACAGGATGTTGCCCATGATGCCGAAGTGGAAATATTGCGGATGAAGCTGAACGAGTTCATCGGAGAGCGAGACAGGTACCATCTCATGGTTATCGGGTATTTTACACTATGTGCCATGTGAATGTGACTTGAACCCAACCGTAGATGGGTCGAAGCCCCACTTGTTTGCTAATCTGAACCCGTTTTGCAACAGCTGGCTAGAAGAAATCACAAGAAAGCAGGCGGAGATTGTAGCTGCTCGTGCCTCCGCGGAGAAGATGCGTTTCCGTGACGACACACTGACAGCAGAGAACGAGAAACTGAAGGTATTTGTGTTTGTGACAACTGTGTTGTCGTTTGCTTGTTGATGCCCGTGAGCATTCCACTGAATACGTTTTTGATGGTGCAGACACAAGGTGCGGGGCTCCAGAAAAGGGTGGGAGAATTGGAGCAGGAGATCAAGAAGCTATCTGGGCAGCAGAACCTTCAGCAACGGATTCATCACCACGCTAAGATCAAGGTATGGCTCCTCCTCGCAGTGGAGTGCTCGTCTTGCCTCGCAGAGTGTTGATGGTCTTGTGATTCGACTTGAGGAGCATGCTGTTTACAGACAGTCGCCATATTTGCAGGACGAGAACAATTCCCTGAGGCTACAGGTGGAGGACCTGAGTGCGAAGATGAGACGTGCGGACATGATGTTTGGCAGGGTGAAAGATGAGCTCGAGCGGTACAGGATAGCTGCAGGCAAAACTCCGTTCCCTAATATCGATGAAGAGCAGCGGCTCCGGAGCAAATTGCAGGTACTGTGGTGTATGCAGGTACTGTGGTGTATGCCCAGCGCATTTTGTGGTGAATCAAGGACTGACAATTAGCGTGTGAATTTGTGTACTACAGGAAGCTGAGGAAAGTAAGATCCAATTGGCCCAGCAGTTCATCTCACTGAGTAATGCTATTCAACAGGTACCGGGTCTTGTCTCGTAGAAGTTTGTTGAAGCTGTGTGACATGGGTTAAGGGTTTTAGAGCTGTTGATTCTGATCGAGTTCCCTTTATGTGGAACAGGCGGCAGGCAATGCGAACTCCGTGAGGCAAGTCGATCAGTCTGCTGCAATGGATGCATTTCGTAAGTTGGAGTTACGGCTACGAAGTGCAGAAGATGAAGTATCCGAATTTAGATTGAAGGTACTGTATGATGTGTGGAAGTTTTCTTGACGTCATTGTTTCTAGCGTCTGGTGAGTATTGTCGTAGCGGTCTGGTGTGTCCTTTGGTGCCAAACTGACAAGGTGATAACCTGGTAATGCAGACGAGAATATCTGGGGAGAAGAGGCGACTGAGTGAATTGCGAACGCTCCAAACGCCGGTGAAGTCAAATCCATCGGCGGGCTCTCAGCAAATTTTCAACAGCCCTGTCATATATAGATAATTGGTTGAGTAGGATATATACTGTGCAGTAGGCCGTCATCTCTGGTAGTGTGACGCTTGTACTGATCGGGGGTTTCTGTACAGGATTATGTGTACATTATGCAATGTTATTCATTCGTGTGTTTGGTGCCTTAGGAGGCCACACACCGCAATATGTCTATAAAATTCCTTCTGTGACTTGTTCCACACGACAAATGATTTACGGGGTTGCAGTGGATGTTTGCCTCCAACCGTAATTGGTTGTTACTTGTGATAGCGTATATATTTCCATTGACCGCTCGATTTTGGTTTGCAAATTTGGTTAGGGTAGAGTCGGAAATGGAAGTAGTTCATAATCTCTGATGAATTCGTGTTTTCAAGTTATCAACTTCTTGCAACTGTGCGAAAAGAAGTCTTCTCTGTCGAGGTCTAATGCATAAAAAGAAATCCTTGTTGCTCATCGATTACAACAACAGTGCAGCAATGTGCCCCCAATGCGCACATTTAACTTCCTAGTCCTAATTTTTATATTACAACATCGGAGCAATGTCCCCACAATGCGCACTTCTACCTTCCTAGCTAGACCTAATTTTTACGTCACAACAACGTTGGAACAATGTGCCCATAATACGCTCATCTACCTTCCGAGTCCTAATTTTTAGAGCTTTTTGCACTTGAATATTGGCTTTCCAAAACAACATTGTGAAGTTGGGTGGATTTCATCCAAAAAGAAAGTTGTTCTCATACATTTGAAGCTGGTGGATTGTATGGAGGGCTTAATGATCATCCTTGGAACTTGCATGCATGATTTGACGCTCAAACCCGGGCAAGATAGCCTGCACCTTACACTCCCACAACTTCTTCACAATGTAATCAAACGAGGGTCGATCGTCGGCACGGGTGGCCCAGCACTGTTGAATGAGCTCCCGAAGCGCTTCCGGCACGTCCGGCCGCATGAGGTTGTCCAAGGGAGGGCGCACGCCCGCCATGATCTTGGCATGCAAACCCTCGCCGTGGTCCGCCTCGTCCTCGAATGGCACTTTGCCTGTCAAGATCTCGTAGCACAGCATCCCAAACGAGTAAACATCCACGGGCCACTTGTACGACTCCTCCTTGGTGTTGAATACCTCGGGAGCCCTATACCCTGAAACAAAATGAAACAAAATGAATTGTTAACGTCCGCTGAAAGAGCCATGGCCCAAGAGACTAGCAAACGCGCAAATGAGCACCCTGTGATCGGTGCTCACTGGCATGCCTTAAAGCTTTCACTACAAGCAGAGGCGTCGTTTCTCACTCTGGAGGATCCTGTTCATTGTCGCTCTTCACTTATCCTACAGGACGAATCGCACTCACCGAATGCAACCATAAAATCGGTGAGTGCGAAGTTGCGCCGTTAGACTCACAAAAGGAGTGAAAAGCAACACCTTCTCCTTGTAGTGTTTAGTGATTAGTTTGTGATAGTTAGATGTGAAATAATTCTTATTGTGTGAGGTGTTAAAAGATCAAGATGTTTCGCTCTAATGTTTTCATAGTAGGCGGGCAATGGCATAACATTCAGTAGCCTTTACGTTCATTGCCTATTGTTCATGCACTCTGCTCATCACCTTCAGCCTCCACCTGTCCACTTAGCTACTGATGAAGTACTGTTGGGTGAGGTATATTCCAGTCAAGGCAGTGACAATGCATGCTACTGAATGTCATGGACGATGAAATGGGAGTCCTCACCTGTGGTGCCTACTTTGGCTGTGTTCACGTCTGACGAGTGTGGCCGGCACGTGGCAGTTCCGAAGTCGGCCACCTTTGCCACGTAATTCTCTTGCGTGTGCGGCAACACTGCCGACACCGCAGGGTGCCGCCGCATCAAGCTTGTGTTGGCGGAGTCCGAATCCACCAAAGTTAAGGGCTTGCGGATGTTCACCAGGATGTTCTTGGCTTTCAAGTCGCGGTGGAGAACGTTGTGGTCCCGCAGGTACATCATGGCCTCCCCAATCTGGAGCATGATGTCAATGCCCACTATGGGTGAGAAGGGGTTGGAGCCTTCTGGCAGCACTTTGAGGCGGGCTTTGATGATGCACCGAAGATCATGGTCCATCAACTCCATCACCAACATCCCTGCACAATCAATACCATTATTGTCATGAATCTGATAGAATATTTGAAAAATAATGGCCATGTTTTGTTAAAATGGTCATTTTGCATTATGTTGAGAAACATAGGCACATGCCTTAATTTGTGAAAACAAGGAACGGACCAAACTTGAATTGAAACAACCCAAATATGTTATGAAAATGACCACAAAATGATTTGAAACAATCCGCAAACTTTTTGCCGAGGGAATATAGCTTTTATTTCAAAATGTCCATTATATATACCATCACTGAAAAGATTATGATCAATTTTTTGAATATCAATAATCAATCTTTCATGTGGTTTTTGGGCAAGAAGTAACCTCGTGTAAGAGTAACAATCATGTCAAGTCCATTGTCATCTCATAGGCTCATCTAAGTGTTGTTATGTATGAAAGATTAAGGAATTGACGTCGAGGCAAATGTCATAGAAACGAAAGGATTAATTGGAGCAATGCTACTCACCTATGTCATCTTCGTGATTGGCTTTTTCAATGTATCCACAACCGATGAAGTTAACCACATTGGGATGCTGAACCATTCCAAGAATGGCAGCCTCCTCTTCAAACTTCGCTCTGCTGGAACACTTAATGCTCTTCACAGCCACCTACACCAACAAAATATTTTTGCACAAATGTTGGCTACAACTTAAAAAGGAAAAAAGGCGCAGGCTGAATAATTTCATTAGAGAAGCTACCACAAATGCTGACATGAGTTGGAAATGTACCAATATTATTTACTAGTTTAATTCCTACAAAACCTAAAATTTTCTATCAAAAATTCAATATGGCTATCACAAGTCTGTACTGTTGCTTAAGTTACTCCGCAACATTGTTTGAGGTACTCCCCGACCTTGCTAGCAAACATAGGACACAGTGTACGAGCCTAGTAGTGAACAGAATATGGCCATTTTTCAAGTTATTTAGAAAGAACAGAAGGACATCAGTACTGACCTGCACTTCATGCCAGTCGTAGGTTGCCACCATGCCAGCACTGCCGATGTCCACATACTCGCGGAACTTCAAGCTGTCAGGATCCATCGAGGTAAAGGAGTAAGGCAGATACGCTCCCATCACAGGCGTTGGCCCGGACATCTTCTTCCTCAAGTACTCACCGATTTCGTGAGCGCTCGACGGGCCTTTGTAGAATTTTTTCTTCGCCTTCTCACTCGCCACCAGCTCCTCCAGTTTCTTGATCAGCGCAGTCAAGTCCTTCTCTTCCAAGTCTCTGCTCACCTCCAGCAATTTGCACGCCTCCTGCTGGCTGCTGCTTTGCCGTCCTGAAATAATTATCGGAACTCTGTTAGATTTGTTTAGTGAAATTGAAGCAGTAGACTGAAACCTTAGATCTATACCAAACCTACTTTTTAGAGCTTTCACGATTTTGGCACTCTGACACTGTATACCAATTTTATGGAAGAAATCATCTTACATAATTGGCACGTTTCAAGCATCAAATTGCGACATTGGATTCGTATACATCTGAGGTTCCATATGAGCTAGTCTGACAAGCTAGTTCCTAGGTTCCATATGACCACTACAAATATGAAAAATCTGATAAATTTCAGTCTTATCATTATGAAAAATCACTGAGAAGAGGCCTGCTCAGTCACCGATTTACCTGGAATTTGCAAAACCATCCTCCGTTTCTCTTCACACCACTTGAAGCTGGCATCCTTGACGGTGTAGGTACCCTCCGTAAGTAGCTTTTCCAAAGCATGAAACGCCAGTTCCACAAGGTCCATTCTCCATTCGCAGTCTCGAATGGCCAGGGAGAATTCGGACCACCTCCACTTATGCTTCACTGGTCTTATATCAGCCAGCTCCAGAGCCGATCTGTACCACTCGGGACTACCACACTTCTTGAGAAGATCGACCACCGCGTGGAAAAACCGTGCCAATCCGACCAGAGATTCAAAGCAGAAACTCACGCTGTTGCGCAAGCTGCTCGAGATCTGAACTCCTTCGAGGTCTTGCTTTTGAAACATTGCCAGTGTGACACGGTACCGATCAAAGCTCCGCTGTGCTGCAAGTGCCAAGCTCTGTACAACGTATGTGCAGAGAAGCTTAAAAATGACCACTGAGGGTAGCACGTTCAGAAAATCTCGGACCTGCTTCTCACACAAATCTAGAGCCGCTGTCAATGGCTCCATGTACCCTCCCTCCTGAAAGTCAGTGTCGGACAGGTACACTGGCACTCCAGTGGCTTCGGAATCCTCCTTCGTAGTCCTCAGCTCCATGGCCTCCGCTTCCTGAAATGAGGAATATATAATTAGCCCATAAAGGACCTAGAAGTCCAAATTGGGCCTCATGTTTTCATTTTTACCTATACATGCAATGTTTTTCACTTATTCCGGTGATATAAAATGTGGTCTCATCTTAATTATATTTCTCATAATATGATCAATTGAATTTGTCATTTTAAAACCATGAATCCTTAATCCTTTGGGGTAAATATTCACATTTCAAATCTAGAGTTATATTGAAGAGTCTAGCTTAGTCATTAGGTATATAAATTATTGTGAAGCTTTGAAAGGTCACTTCTCCTACTTTATGATTACGTAAACCTAGGAGGTCTTAAGGCCATATTGGTTATTTTGGCCAATGCTTGTTATTTTCTAGTGTAAGCTGTAATCTATTACAGTAGAAAATAACAGGGAGTGACCAATATAACAAATATGTCGTTGTCCTGCAATTTATGAATCAGTAATAAATTCAAAAATATTCAACTGTAAACTAGTGTACCTGAGAGTTCAGATCATGATCAGGGAGGTCGGCTTCTGGCTGATCAGTTGCCAGAGCCTCCGACAGGAGTACAGCCTGGTAATCAAGCAGCATCGGAACCAGCTTAACTCGATCTCGCGAGTCCAACAGTGTATCTCTGTCTGGCTCCCGCCGCTTCTTCTCCTCAAGCTCAGATAATAGAGCTTCGTACTCCTCGATTCTCGATCGGACAGTGTCGTCGATTGTCATGTTGGATGTTTTCAGATCAGTGATGTAATCTGTCAGCATCCGGATCGCCATTTTCAAGTGGTAGGAACCCAGGGTCCTTGTTCCAGAATCATGATGGCTAGAAGCGTTGTTGTCACGACACCCATTTGCAAGATTCGTATGGTCCTTCAGATCCCTTTGGCCCTCGTGATTGCTGCCGTTCTGATCACCACGTTGAGCATTTGAAGCACCGCCTCCTTTCATTGTTGAGATCATCTCGTTATTCATATCTGTAATAGCTACGTTATTTGACGAATATGTTACCTGCCAGTGTCAAGGATCGTTCAGTCAGCTTTTTGCAAATTCAGGTTCCCATCGGAGTTAAACAGGTAACGAAATTTCAAAATATCACGTGAAGTCCAATATTTAACGAAATATCAATACTGATCAATCAGTCTCACAATTTACTAAGAATCAAAGATCCAATTCAAGCTATTCTGTTACAAGTCCAAAATACTAACAAAACAATTGATTCAACGCTAAAAAAATCAAATCCGAAGTTCAAAAATTTACAATTCTGGAAACTTGTATCGACGAAGGCTTACCGAGATTAAAGTTGTTTCGCTGTTGC
Source organism: Pohlia nutans (assembly GCA_022496805.1). Taxonomy (NCBI): domain Eukaryota; kingdom Viridiplantae; phylum Streptophyta; class Bryopsida; order Bryales; family Mniaceae; genus Pohlia; species Pohlia nutans. The sequence goes on from CM040088.1 coordinate 39,974,824, forward strand.
AGAATCAATCTGGTTGCAGAATCGATCTGAGATAAACACGTCTAGCAACTGTCGAACGACGAATACTACACCAAAGTTAACCCTTGTTGACAATTGGATATCAACGATCATTGAGGACTGGTGGCCTTGCTAGTGTTTATATATCCATGGACAGGGTAACTTCGAATCCACTCGATCAAAGTGATACTCGCGTCAGTGCGTCACCGACCGGCCAATTAAATCGATCAATCAACGTCATCGACGATTTGCAGCGTGCAGACATCTACCGAACATGCAACCTTAACTGCTGGGAACGAACTTCTAGAAAACGGAATGATCGATCAGAAATGGTAAGACCGGGAAATCAACGCGCTGGTCGATCAGACCGGTGAATCAACGCAGTTGTCGATTAGACACGGTCGGGGCCGGGAAATCAACGGACCGTGGTCCGAACGGTGGTGCCAATTGGAAATCACTGGGATCTTACGCAAGGTGACGTCTCTTAATTTAATTAGTTTAATATGCATGCATGGGCCCAGGTGGCAGACAACTCTGCAGTCGATTCCAAGAATTGCAAAGATGCATGATTATAAAATGCAATCAAGTGGGATATTTTGAATTTCATGTATCAATAAAAGTTGTACATTATGAATTTTAGATTCTATTCATACAATTAGATATATGATTGCAATCACCAAAAAAAATTGTATATTAAAATTTAAAACTTCAAATTCAAAATTCTTTTGTAATTTAATTATGAATAAGATATGGAAATTTTGTATATGAAATTTGTTGTGATGGGTTGAAATGTATTACTCTTATTGTAGTAATTTTTCGAGAGGTTTTGGTTGCCTAATTTTATGAGTTGAGTTTTTTTAAGAGTACTTTTGATTCATTTTGAACTATGATCTTAGAAATTTTTGTTGGAAAATAGTGGCATGAAATAAAGCAAATAAAATTCTTAAATCATCCACTTTCTAATCATCCCCTTGCATGAAATTATCTTGCCATAGAATTTTGTAGTATTCTTTTTACTTAGTTGCAAAAAGTGACTGACGGATGAGGAAACAAAATTAGATTTTGTACATTATCCAAAAATGGTTGCTTAGGCAATTAGGGGTTAAAGTGCCTTCAACACCAAGAACTAGGAATGTTATAGATTTGAAATACCAGTGTAGGCTGAAAATTTGCCTATTCCATTTCAACCTCTTATTTGAACCCCCGAAGTGATTGATGACCATTTTATGGTCGTTGCCCTTCTTTTACACATTGTCAAAGATTAAAAATATATCTTTATAAACAGTAAAATAAAAATTCAAATAGGAAATCAAGTCCACTTTCAAATCCAATTTGAATAATATCAATCCAACTTGAACTCCACCAAGGAGAATTCTTCAAAGACAAAGACCTCAATATAGTCCTTAAGTTATAAGATTTACCAACTTGGGAAACAAATTTAACGAAATGTGTGTCTTCTCTCTTTTGAGAAAATTTCTTTCCTGAATTTTAGAATAGAATGTCTAGTTTTAACCAATCATAACAAATTACAAATTCTAAAAGTAAAATTTCTAATTTTGAAAAATAATGGATGGAAAATGCTTTAAAATTCATAAAATGAGTATCTAAAACATTTTTTGAAGGTTTGACTGTACGAATAATTACTAAACATCATACTTGTCATTTTCTCTTTTGAACCGAACTTCATTGAAGTTGCAAAAGTAACTTACTTTATAATACATCTAGGTTTTGCCCTTACCCCATCTGTTATTTAGAAGAACATAACAAATAGTGCCCTTTGAAGTGATTTTTAGACTTGATTGCTTTGTTTTCAACAAATTAATACCCAATTCCCTATTTTTGCACTTGGCCATATAATTATGCACTTGGCTTCCAGGCGCACTAAAAATTCAAACCCGTAGAAATTGCATGTAAATTTTGGCTAATTTTTTTCTTCTACAAATTTGGTTGCAAAAAGGATAATTTGAAAATTGTCGAGTCATTTTTTTTTTGAAAAGTCATTACTTGTGCTTTGAATATTTTCTAATTGAATTCTATACGTAACAAAATTCTCGAAATTGATCTTGACACATAGTATATTAGAAAAATACAAGAGGTTAGAGTTTAAGTTCAAATAAGAGGTTAAGTACACATCTTACAAAACCGTATAAACATATTGTAAGCAATTAGAAGTAGGCCACAAATAGACAATTATGTTTTAAATATACATTTTAGTATATAAAAACATTTTACTTGTTACAATTTATAAGAATAGTACAAACTTTTAAATCGGTACATTGACAACTAAACTAGAAAAGCACATACTATATAGTAATGTACTCATGTACTCTAGTAAGCATCTAGTAACCTCTTGTCATTCATGCCTTCAATCTGCATTGCAACATATTCAAGTATGTACGACTTTGCTTCATTTGGAATAGTGATTTGCTTCATCCGCACGTAATCATATAGCGCCACTGTTGCATTTATTGCTTCCTCCCTCCATATAGCAACTCCACCATGACATTTCTGTACTATGTTATCAAAATAGATTGTCCAACCTCTTCGAACAAACTCGTCAGAACAACGAGCTGAACGATTCACTCCCCTGTACAGAATCCATGAAATTCCACATGAACAACATCGTTGTCAACTCCAACAGGGCTTCCAAATGTACTAAGAAAAGGGAAAAACGATTGTGCGACCATGTACACTCAACCACCTGCACAAAAAACAAAAAATAAAAATCATTAAAAAATTATCTATCTGTCTAGTTATAAATAAATAAATAAATTTAATATAATATGATATATATATATATATATATATATATATATATATATATATACTTTTTGCAGGTCGCTAATGATACATAGCCACCCTTTGTTTTCTTTTGTTCGTAAAGAAGATATGCGTATGTTCTGGCATACCCTCTCATAGCCGCCTCAAGAGTATATAAGGCGGCCATGGGAGAATGGGAGACATTACAGAAAAAATGGACCCTCAGCAGGGCCCTCTCAGTTTGACAAATGAGTCTATAATCAAGATCTTAGGGGGTCTACTACAGGACAAAAACTCTGAACAAAATCAGTTGCCATCCCATCTGAATTTTCCATGGTAAATGTAGTTACTGTGAGGTCAATCCCCATTTTCCATGTGTATTTTAAGAAATAGGAAACTGATGTACACATGTAGTGGGTGGCACGTCTTCCAGGGACTAAAAAAATACATGACATCAAAGACACTAACTTTTATTCTCCAATGGGAATGATTTCCTACTCTTTTGTCATAATTATCTGTCTTCATGAGGGTGGGTGGGTATAGGATTTTACTTCATCTTCTAATTAGATGGTACACATTTAAATGTAATCCAGGACCCCTTTGGAAACTTTCTGGAAGGACCCTCTTGAGGGTCCATTTTTTCTTTAATAACATATAGATGTTCTCTTGAGGACTCGCTTGAGGTGAGGACAAAAGAGGGCCCACGCGCACGGACCCTAGGTTGAAAGAGTGTCCGCAAGGGTAGACCCTACACCCACGAAAACCCGTAAAAAAATTTTAAAAAATAAAAAAATAATAATAAGATAGTATAATTTTTTAATAAATTGGGCGTCGCGAAGGATATGCAGCAGCGCACCCTCTTTCCTCTGTCCTCCAACCCTCATGAGATCGAAAATAAGTTCTCTCAGACCTTCCCAGAGCCGCCTTAAGAGTAAATAATGCAGCCATGGGAGTATGGGAGAACATATTTGTATTCTCCCATGAAGAAAATAGAATGGGTTTACGCGCGTAATCCCTCAACTCCCGAAATCCCAAAAATTCCAAAAATCCCAAAAATCCCAGAAAAAAAGAATAAAATTATATATATATATATATATATATATATATATATATATATATATATATATATATATTACTTTCTTTTTACTTTTTTTTTTTTTTTTTTTTGGGCGTAGCCTAGTGGCTCAGGGTATGCGGTTTTCGAATGTTGTTTTGAAAGATTGAGGAAGGAGAAAAACGCAGCCTTAAGTACTTTTTGGCACACAAAAATAGAAATAAGAAAATGGAAAATAAAAAAATAAAAAATTCCTTCTCCCATACACTCTAGGGCTCAATGGTGTTATAATGTCTTAATCTATTCATAATTTGTATTAGTTTTTAAATAGTCAATCTTGCAATTTTAAAAATAAAGGAAATTCAAATTTTTGTTATGAAAATTTCGAAATATTAGTCTTTTATTGCAATATACTACAAGTTTTAACAAAGAAAGAGATCGATGTTTTTTCGTCCATTTTTTATTGAGATTTTTTTTTTTTTGCACAATTATGTCCGGAAATAATTGCACTTGGCCAAGTGCAAAAATAGGGAATTGGGTGTTTAAATTATGATTCCAAATTTCCAATGGTGGTATGGCACTATCGGCTATGGCGTATGGTTCTTTGCTCTTTAGCTAAGAATGCATTCACACCACGTGTGATTTTGGATCTTTAAACCCCCTAAGCTCCTAAAAGACCATTTTTTGGTTGTTGTCCAGTTTCTCGGGCTGTCTAGGCCTAAAAAAATAATATATTTTACTAAATATAAGAAATATTTTGTCATAGGTAAATGAGTCTTTTTCCAATGCAATAGGAATTAATATGTCCATCCGATCAAATTCCTTTTTGGGAATTTTTCAAAGTGAAACACCTCAACTTTAAAGCCAACTTCAACACTTCAAGCAGGCTTGCTAAAAAATCTAAGCCAATGAAATTCATTGAACACCTCAAAGGAACTTTTGTCCAGCTCATCTTAATTAGCAACTTCAAAGTCGCATAGCGTTCACTAGAAGTGCAGCACACCCTTTTGCTTATGCAATGAATCAACATTTGAACACGGAATTGATGATGTAGAACATGTATGTAGAATATATTAAAAAATAGAAGTCTGTTGAGTTGCCAAACCATTTTTAGCTAAAGATGGCTTTCATTCTCCAAAAGATTAGAATTCTTGTAATGATTCTCCCCTGCAATGCTGATTCCCAAGGGTGAACAGTGAGGTTGCTAAAAGAATGTTATGCGGTTCACATAGAACGTGGTCATCTGATTAACCCCTAAACGTCCCAGCGTCCATTTTCTGGACGACGAACAGATTCCAACTCACATTACTTCATGGATGAAACTCATTCAATTTTTTAAAAATACTTTATGAAGTTGTTGTCCTATCTAATGGTTGGGTGTTACTAGGGTACATTTCATTTTTTTAATTTCAAATGTGGAAGTATGTCAAGCAGTTGACCAAGCAAAAATTGCATTGACTTTAGTTCAAAACTGGGCTTCCTAAAACGAGGTCATAAATTGAAGTAACACAAAATTTTCAAAAAATCACTATTTCAAGAGTATCTCATTTCAAATCCATTCCAACAAATTTTACTCAAAAAATATCAATATTTTGTTTGTAATCAAATTTAGAAGGAATTTTTAATTATAACTTTGAAATTTTATAATAGAATATCAGTGATGGCATTGGTGAATCTAACCATACGGATGGAACCTAAAATTCAATATCTACAACTTTCATTTGTTTCACAATTCCGAAATATTCTTGAAAATAGCACTTTGTAATGGTTTTTCTCAAACTGTCAATTCTAGGGACACTCTAGGACGTTTAGGGGTTAAACTATCAAACATCCACAAAAGTTTATCTCCTCTCCTCCTTGGTAAAACAACGGGGAAATGCGGCGTTTTAAAAACCGCTGTAGATACCCTTGCACAATATACCCTGCCCGATACCCTGCCCGATACCCTGCCCGATACCCTGCCCGATACCCTGCCTGTAATACCTGATACCCGTTATTTTTCCAGGGAGGAGAGCAGATAAACTTGTCCCGCCTCTTGTGTCGATTACGCGAGTCCATTTGGGGATCTGGGGCCCTCTGAGCTTCCACTGAACTCGAGTACTCGACAGCGACGCTCAGTTCGATCACTCCCCCCGCTCATCGATCTGCAAAGGAGCTTTTCCTCTGCTTTCACACCCGCCAATTCTCACTTCTCCCATCATCGCATCAGCACGAGCGAGCACACCAACGTTCAATTCCAACGATCGATCGCAATGCTCACTGTTGGTGCAAGCCACAGAATTTAATTAAACGCACGAGAGTGTTTGCCGAAAATTTGGATTTATCTGCACGTACGCCGCTGGTAGGCTTAGCTGAGGATGGAATGAACTGCCGTGGCAGAACCAATGCCGCATCACGCGCGCAGGACGTCCCGCTTGTATTGTTCCACGACGATTCGAGGCGGTTAAGGCTTTCGGTTTTCACCTATTTTTTGAATTTGTGCGCTTGCATGCATGTTCAGCAATGATGTGCTGGGTCAGGAAGATTCAACGCCGCATCACGCTTGTGGACGGCTTGAGGATCCTAGGGATAGATTGTAATCCGAGGTTTTCAGCTCTTTTTCCCGACAGCTACCGATTACTGTGCGGCACAAAGTACCGATTTCTGTCCCGAGTGGCGGCACAGACGCACAAAGTGTGCCGCAGCACCAGCACCAGCAACACCAGCTCACACTTGATGAGTGACGAGTTCACGACTCCACACTCCAATACTTATATCTTATTATTGTACAAAGTTGTCTGTATCCTTGTCTGAGTGGACATTATTTACATTTATATTCTTTGAGGTTGTCTGCATGCATGCAGTGCGGCTCACGATACGTACCGTGACTGGATATTAAAGCTCAGTAGCTCTCCCAGTTGAGAATATTCTTTCACCTCCATCGCCACTCTCATGCCTTAGCTTCTAGAACAAGATGACGTAATCGGGGAGGTTTGTTTCTGAGAACCTCCCTGTAGAGTGAAAGACGTCTCAAGGGCTGGAGCATGAGGGAACATCTGGAATGCAAGGGAACGTTCGAGGGTAATGGCACGATTGGGGTATCCCACTTTTGACATGACAAGTTCTTATGAACTTCCAAATTTTGTTGAATTTGTTCATTTCAATTAGCTAAAATTATTATTTTTTAATTTAAAAAATATCCACACCTGAATGGCACGAAATTCTTCAATTCAAGTCCAACTTTTTAATCGAATAAAAATCTTTCATATTTTTATGCTTCGTGGAAAAAAATGCCTAAAATCAACATTTGCAGGCATTTTAATATAAAATAAATATGATTTTTAATCCTTCAAAATAATCATTTTAAGTGACACACATCTAAATGTTCTTCATATAAAAAATTGGTAACATAATGATGTCATTTGATATTTTAAATAAATGTTTTGAATGTTTTAATGTAGTTAAGACAAACTCTCATCTTTGTACAATAAATCTCTTTTGAAATCTTTAAAACGTTTTGATTTTGACGTCCAAAATTTCTTGAGGACTTCATGAGCGTAAGAAATTAAAACCACATTTGGTCAATTCATTTGTTATTTTGTTTTAAAGAGGGACTCGTTCAAAGTTGCTACAGAGGCTCATTTAAGAGTTAGAACGGTCTTTTAAAGTACGCCATTCGTGCCATTGCCTGAGGGAACGAACCTCCCTGAATGTAAAGAGATGGGAATTTTTTGTGGAGCTTGGGAACGTGGGAACACGATCTCTCAATTTGGGAGAACCTTTGTTTACATCCCAGGGTCTCCTCGATTAGGAGATCCCGTAGAATACCCTGGAAAAAAAATTACACATAGTATAAATAACTTTAACCCCAAGGTTTATAAGAGGTAGTTTTAGGGAGATGGAATACTAGGAGGATGTGAGGTTTAGCCTTGTACTAAGAGTACGTTTGTCTTACTTGAACGCTAGAAAAATATGGAAAGATAAGAGGCAAATGTGGAAATGTTTCAACCCCTTCTTATATTAACCTTTAAAAGATAGAGTGGGGCTTGGTTTTCTCAAGTTTCAAACCACTTTGACCATGAATTGCTAATAATGGAGAAATGTCTTATGATTTTATTTCAGGCATCATTCATAATAAGAATAGTATATACCTACATTTTTAGAATGTAAATTACTTCTATATTATGAGGTTAAAACTCAAAAATACTCCTTTCTTTTTAAATTAGAAAAGGAAGTTTAAGGGTTAAAATTAGATTTGGTTAATTGCCATGATTGTTCCAATAGAACTTAACAAAACAGGAAGAAAAAAAAAGGAAAAAAAAAAAAAATGAGAACTTGAATTTGAGTTAAGTAGTTATTTCAAATCTTAGTTTCTAGGCTAACTCTAGTAAGTAAACTATGTTGAGATACAATTAACCCCTAAATATTAGTAGGGAAAAGTGACACTCACAAAGGAATCAACATAGGGAAACCATATGAGACCTCTGTAAAGGGAGACCTATAGGGCCATGTTTGGTAGATTTTCAGTCAAACGTTGATTTTCACCTAATTCCTAATTTCAAATGAAAATGGTCCTAATTAAGAAAGTATGGGGGTCATCTTCTACTTTCTAGTCCAATTTACCATTCTTCAAAATTATTGAAATTGTGTTTTTTCAGCACTTTAAAGCTCAAAATTCGAAAATTCTAAAATACACTGTAAAAACAAGGTTTCTATCAAATTTCTTTTTATATAAGTTCAAGAAGCATGCCACCTACATCTTGTTGCTCATCACTATTATTTACATTTTCCTAAAAAAATCATATTATTCTGGGTATTTTTGTAATTACTATGATTTTCACAAGAAAAAACCTTGAAAAATCTTATGAATTTTATTTTTATTTAAATAATTACAAAAAAAATCATGATAAATGTGTTTAACAATACCTTATATGAAAAAAAATCAGATAAATATAAAATATATTTTAAATTGTGAGAAATTGATGATGTTTGACTTGATAATTCTAGTGTGGATTGAAAAGTTAATATAGATCTTGGTTTCTAGGATAACTCTAGTATTAGTTGAGTGAGTTGAGATACAATTAAGGTAGAAACATCCAATTCCGTCCGTGCACTCACTCTTCTAGTGTAGCCTTGTTTTGAAACTGTCCAATAAAATGCTTTCAAAACCATATATTTCTTAACTCACCTTGGTTGAATTTGAAGTTTTACAGGGATTGGTTTGCATAACGGGTTTACGTGGTTTAGTCAACTTTCACTTTGAAAATTTGTAGCAATGACTTATATAAATTTCTCTATTTTTCTTATAAAATCATCATTTTCAATTGCCAATACTACAAAAATTGTGCTTGAATTGTTTAAAAGCATAGTTTAGTTGTTTCTACCTTAGTGCTGTGAACGTTTGAACAAAATGTACATCACGGATATCATTCAATTAGGTACCATAGGTAGAGGGTGGGGTTTGTACATCACTACCAAATATTTAATTCTTATGGATCCTTAATATTTAATCCTCGTTTATTTTTAATAATATTTTATGTCGAACCTGCATTCCATCTACGGTATACTAAGCTTTCAAGAGCTTATCCAAATACCAACAACTTCCTTTCCTTTTCAACTCAAGTAGTCCAGTATTGGTTACAATGGTCTAGCCAAATCACAATAAAGATGTCAACCAACATATACTACAACAAGGAAACCCTTCCAATTGACGTTGGAAGTCGACAAGGGGTGAATTCAGATCCTAGTGTTTATTGAATCAATATACTTCTTAGTGGAGCCTTCCATTGAGGTAGACGTGGGTTTCTTACAAATCTTGTTAATTTGGACCCTAATAAAGGTGTCACAATTTAAGATTCTTGAGGTGTTAAGAATGATCTTAGCGAAGTGAATCTAGTCCTAAAATGTACTTAAATTTATTCCTATTATTCTCACTAACACCTCTCTTAATACCAAGAACATAACTTAAAGGCAAGAAACAAAAATCACAATGCACCTCCTCAACTCCCGCTTCACTTAACCCTTAAGGTAGAGGGCTCTAAACCCGCCACGGTTCTAAACCCGCACTCTACCAAGGACGAACATTTTGAAATTTTGGATGTACCCATGGTGAAGAGCACCACTTTAGAACCCATGTCATTTCAAATTCAGAAATTCATAACTAATTTTAGGAACATCCAAATTTTTTGATTCAAAGTATGTTGGTCTTTGCTTGGATTTCTCTTCCAGTGAAAAATCATGCTCAGTTCTCCCTGTGTCCTCATAATGACACAGCCCTTAAAGGGGCGGGTTTAGAGCCTCCTACCTTAAACGTCAAACCAAGCCCCATGGGCTTTTTATGAAAGAATAACTTAGAGAAAAAAAAAAAGTAGTTTTCCTCAACCAAAACAAGCGAGGATTGGTGTGTTGCAAAACTACTTAAAAAGCAAGTTAGATTCTCGACTTGCGCCTCATTTGAAAGATTGTGGAATCATCCACAAGCAATCAAAATAATCGATTTGAACTGGACTTGAGGTTGGGCAGCTAAGGTCGTTTTAAAAAAAGTGCCGCAGCAGTGGTTGGCCAGCAGAGCCATTCTTCCAAAAATTTAGATGCCTTCCAGGCTGCCCTGCCCAGGCCCTCTAGTTATTCTTAACTGGAAATTAATTATTCTAAACTAGTTATTCTTAATTATTCTTAAACGTTTAAGGGTTAAGCTATTCTTAACTGGAAATTAAAACTAAAAAGAGTACTCGGGGTTATGTTACTGTTTGCCGATCCCAAAACAAATACTGGAGCTAAAAACAAGATGGCGATTTTCATAGGCAAGATGATCAAGAGCATTTAAACAAGTAAACGCTAGATTGTGAATCTGAGAACATCATTCTGCCAACTACATTACACACGATGCATGTGAAAGTAGCCATGAACTCATACTTCAATTCTGTAAACAAAGTGGCAGTTAAGCTTGACCTCAACCCTGCACAACAGACACGGCTGGAAACCAATGCTAAGAACCTCTAGTGTACACCAGCCATGCGCAATCTATTAACGCTGGGGTCAGTTACCTGCTCCTTAAATCCATTCTGTGTACCCCGGGTATGCAACTCCCTTATTATATGGCCCTGATTATAATCACTTATATTGCATTTTAGTCCAATCTCAAGTGATATAATTTGTTTTCTTGTTGCCCTTCTAAGAAAGAATCCCAAAATGTAATTATATATAGGAACTGAGTATTCTTTAAAGACAATAATAGCATTAAAAAACTAATCATATGAGTTTTTTTAATACATGTAGCATAGGTTAGGCTACCCAACTTTTTGGGCTTTTTAATAAAAATTTAAGATTTTTTTTATTATAAATAAAACACTGCCAATGACTTTTAATTTTATTTGGAGGTGACTTCTTGTATGGATTTTTTTTAATTATGCATAAGTGATTCAATTCTTTATATATGTTGTGGAGCTTTTTTTTAATAAACGTTCTCTAAATCTCTTTTATTTTATTTAAGTTGGTCTTCACCTAACTTTTTGGTCCTTTTATTTTTATGTTATTTGATATAATTTTTACAAATTATTGTCGATGCCGCTGCGTATAATATGAGAGGTGAGTAACCGGGTCTGTACCTCGTTACCATGGCCACCAAGACCATGCAACAAAGATATGCTTCCAAATTCTTGAGTTTATCAATAACAATGGGTTGGTTGATATACAAACCATTTCAGGCGGTAGCGTCGGGGTCAATCTGCAAGTGCCGAGTCGCATTCAAAGGGACTTCGTTGTCAACGATGTATTTTCGGTGTTCCTTGATGGTGAAGGGGCGGTACTTCAATGGACGATCTTCGGTGATGAGTTCTGGTGGCACCGTCAAAGTGATGGAGTTGTCGATTCCATAAAAGTAAACAGTGGAGTACCGATCCTTCTTTGCATTCACTACGGCTCGATGCGCTGCGCTGTGCAGGATGCCATTTGTCAGGGCCTGAAAACAAAACAGCACGACAATCATCACCATTCACTTCAATCAATTGTTACACCAGAATGGCGAGTATTAAAGGTCCTGCTAATCAAATGGTTGCACTCATAATTTCAAATTTCAAAGGAAAAAAATTTATGCTCAATCCTCATTGAGTGATCTCTTGTTGGAATGCACTTCTAATGAGCTATAATACACATTCTAAAGTCTCAAAGTACTAAAGCAAGCGAAGGTACGTAGCAAATATGACAACCGAGTCAACAAGCAATTTGAATTTTTGAGATTTGCCATGCTAGTAATAATGCTATGGACAACGCACTTCTGACAAGCCATTACCCCTGTTTTGATTCTCAGTATTCAGATCGCAGATATTTTTGACTGGCTAGTGTTTTCAAAGGTTGTTATACCCAGCATTCTAGTTTAGCCCCATAAGGACTTGGGATACTATATTATTTTCACTTTCTACATTGTATAATTTGAATCACATGTTGATTACTGACACAACAAAAACTTGTATAAAAATGAAAATCCATTTTCAAGTTTGTATATTATGATAATCCATTTTCAAGCTTGTATAAACGTGATAATTTTGTTTTTGATTGTGCAATACGTTTGGTACATAAAAGAAAAATACAAATAAATACATACTCCTCTCCCAAAAAAAGCTTCCGGGCGAAGGAAAATTGAAAAATTAACTATGTCATTGCAGTCATTATGTTGCCGTTTGTGGATAAGTTACATAACATCAAAACGACAATTGTCAAGCCAAAAGAGCGACACGTAATCCATGGTTACCACAAGATCTTTCAAAGCTGGAGTTTGACATTAGTTAAGTAGTTACTTTGAGCAAACATGAAGCTTATTCTGGGCAAAATGAAAAGGGGTGCAGAAGCTTTTTTTGGGGGACAGAGGGAGTACTGGAGAGTACCATGAACGTGTCGCCAACGTTGACCACGAACGTGGTGTCATCAGGCCGGATCCCCACCCACTGCCCGTCCTTGAGCACTTGCAAGCCACCGATGTCGTCTTGGTGCAGAATGGCCATCATTTGCGTGTCACCATGGCTGGGGATGCCCAGCACAGCGTCCGGCTCGGGACACATAGGGTAGTGGTTCATGCGTCCTGTGCAATTGGAATTTGACTCAGTGGCCTCCAGCCGCGTGAACGTATCCCGACTCAGCCCCAGTGCTTCCGTCAATTCCTCCACAATGAAACGCGACAGCTCGTGCATCGGCGTGAAGAACGCCTTCAAATCCCTCCTGCAATGAGCCAGCGCATGAGATCTAACGTAAAGAAACGCTAAAACCATTAGGAACCTCCTCGAGAACCTCCTGCAATACAAAAGAAAATGAGATCTAACGTAAAGAAATGCTAAAACCATTAGGAACCTCCTGCAGTGAGCGAGGAAATGAGATCTAACATAAAGAAATGCTAAACCATTAGGAACCTCCTGTAATGAGGGAGCAAATGAGATCTAACGTACGGAAATGCTAAAACCATTAGGAACCTCTTGCAATACAGAAACAAATGAGATCTAACGTAGACGATCCCGTCTCCTATTGACTGACCCTGCAACTCATCTCTTCAATACACTTGGTTGGCGTTCAATTAGCAAGTGGTGTAAGCATGGCCAGTCATCAATGAGGCTGTCTACTGTCCCTTCAATAACGGTCTACAACGTCCCACTTTGAATGATTGCATAAGAAATTATCATACATTGAGTGATAGAACAATCTGATCTCAAGAGAGTTTGGCTCTTGTAGTACTCAAAGTGATCTCTCTATTGAATGAAAGCACGCTCCTACATATTGGTTAAAAGAGTATCCTCGACAAAAGGAAACCCTAATTTCGGTAAGGAAGCTCACTCACTTGAACTGTGCCCCAAAGTCTGGCTGGTCTGGGAACGCTTGGCCTACTAACTCGTCCAATGCATCGTCCGAGACCTGCAACACCAAATTTGTCCCAGACATAAAGAGAAGGTTGTGATTCTACCATGTTTTACAGATCTTTGATAAGAGAGAATAATTTTTAGTGCAGGGATTGAGAACAGGAGACGAATTTCAAAGTAGGTGTGCCATACATAATGCCTACAATGCACCCAAGTTTGGTTAAGACATATACAACCACAATCAATTTTGTCTCAACCCCTACATTTGAACCCAAAAGCAACACTAAAACCTAAATATTGATTACACAAAATGGTCAAAATCAGAACATGATAGCCTATTAAAATCTAAGATCAATTTGGATATCCAATACTTTGAAAATTTATTAATAATGTCCAAATAATGCATAGTAAAATGCGTTGGAATCCACTTTCACTTGCCAATAAGACCCAACAAAAATAAACCTTTGTCTAATACCATTTGCAAGTTCTGTGTACCTTGATCTGGAGACCTTCCAACCACCACTTGGATTTCCATTTCATTGGAGACCCGCCAGTATAGCCAAAGACGAAATCAGGCGCACGCACCGGAAGTTTTCTCTCCATTGGCAGTGCGAAAAACTCCTTCCCATTCCTCTCGACTTGCTTCACCTGTGCAAACACCATCCGAAATACAACACACTAAAAAAGAAGCCACATAATTATCTCCAAAACTGTCACAAGCTTTCGAAAGAGCTTGTAAGCATTTTGTGTTTCAGGCCTTTTCAATATGATGTTTCAGGGATTCAAATGAGTTCTGGTTCTAGTTTCAACATGATTTCAGCTTTGAGAACACATCAGAAATGTACGGAACAATTTGCATCACGATTCTCTGACTGATCTGAATCTTTTGTTCATGGTGGGATCAGAAAAAGCATAGAGGAATTCGTTAGTATACCACTTGTAAAGGGACACCGTGATTGGTGATCCGAAAGAACCCCCACGACTTCGCCGCTTCCAGCATAGCCTCCCGGGCATAAAGATTGCCTTCCTTGATCGCGGCGATGTCAATAACCGGGAGCGTGTCGTCGAACACATTGTGCGGCGTCGTCGGCTTGTCCTCCCCTGTTCTCGAAAACTCTGCCACTTTCATCTTGCCCTCAAAATACGCTTGCATTGTGTACAACGGAGTGCCATCTCCCACCGTCATCTTCAAATCCCTCTTGAAAAAAATAATCAAAAATCGTCGAGATGCAAATAATTTCAAATTTGAAGCTACTCCGGCAATCCAGGGTTAAAAATTCAAAACTCTGGCTACTCTCAACGTGCTCACTCGAAGTTTGGTTTGGACAGTCTAAGCTGGAATGAGCCCTAATTTGCAAATGGGAAAGGGATCCGAGGCTGTTTCGGAGGCGGCGGAGAAGGCAGAGTAGGACACAGGCATTGCGGTGGTGCACGCGGGAATCATTTGATGCAAGAATCACTGGAAGCGACATCGTCGTTATCATCCTACAACAACAGCATCAACAGCTAGTAGAAGATTTGAAACCCAGCTGTTTCACCTATATTCGCAATTGAATTCGTTCGATTTGTGCCCAAAAAAATAAAAAATAAATACCCAGCTGTGATCAAGTCAAGGAATCGAAAGGGCTGCAGCTGCGATGATCTTTCCAGCTGCGGATTCCTTCCCCCGACGCGGGTGCCAATCCTGTTACAAGTGGCGGTGTGAGGCGGTTTGGCTTTGGGACGACGGAGACGAATGAGCATCTCCAGCAGTGCGAGAAAAATGCAGGGCCCTTCAAATTTGGGATGAAAGCTGCGGAACTAACCAGGTATTCATCAGGGAACTGCGAGGTACTGCATCAATACTGCGTCTTTATTGTTTCAATACCGCGTCAATAGCTTAACAGTACAGAATAGTTTGGATATTGTTGCAGTACTGCGTGCAATAATTATTGTTGCAGTATCGCAATTGTATTGCATTGCAGTACTGAATTGAATTCAAGGGCAGGACTGTTTCAATATATGAGTAGTATTGTTTCAATATAAACTCATATTGGTACAAAATATTTAGTATTTTTACATTTTAGGCCAAATGTCGCACTGTAGTAGATATGAGGTTCAAATAAAATGTCTCAATAGAGTACAAATATGAACTCAAAATGTTGTTTGCATTTACATTTCATAATATGTGTACAATGAACATTTCGCCATCGTGTCGTAAAATCTATATCCTAGCGTATGTTTACTCTACATCATATCTAGAGTACTATATCACTATTTCGCCCACCAACTCCAAATTTTCTCAATCTCAAAATGCAATGTTCCACCTGTTACAATCCCAACCATCCTCAACAAAAACTCGTAGAAGGGAAAAACAAATAGTTTAGATAACCAGAATATCTTCTTCTGCCACAGAACCATGAGCAAGATAAAAAGGGGAAAACGGATACGAACACTTTGGAAAAAGACTTGAAGAACCACATTTTTGAAGCAATATACAATTAGCTGCAAGGCTTGATTCGTGAAGAAAAGCTCAGGCTGAGGAGTAAATATGCTTACAACTTGAAAACAATTGTCAAGTGTACTTGCTTGTTTCTTAAGAGGAGAACCCTGACCCTCGGGAGGAGTAGCATGCTTGATAACGACTATAGATACCAGTCAATCTACATCATCAGGAGGCCCCTCTAAATAGAAGACTGCTTTTTGAGGGTGCGCATCCAAGTGAAGCTTGCCTTCGAGCTTAACCCACTCTGTGCTTGATGCCTTCACCCTAGCAGCTTGTCAACGTTACATCAAGGACAAATCAGTCCATCACTCACAAATGAGTGATCATGAAGAACAAGAATAATATGCTAATGCTCACCCAACTTCATCTAATAGGAGTGCTTTCGATGTCAGAGTCAAAGAAGGAACAAGTACACAAACCGTCACGTCAGCATTTGGATAAAACAGAAACTGGAGTTGTAGCCAAAGTCAGAAATGAACAGCATATAAAACCTTCTTGTAAAACTGAATAGCATATAAAACCCTCTTCAGTTCAGCTCCAACAGGTGGGTTTCACTTAACCCAAGGGTAGCATTGTCGAACAACATATAGCTTAATTTGAATGAGTGTCAGGTATGTTTGTCAATAAGCTCTAATTCTTGTATGACTTGAAACATGCCTGAAAGTTAACCCCTAAAAGCCTGAGGGGTATTGGACAAAACATACATATGTTATAACATGTGCCTTTTCATATATTTGATGAAGTTTGGTTCAATAAACAAAATGTAGGACATCATCTCTAAAAATCATCCGTACGGTCAAACTTCCCAAAATAACTTTAGATATGTCTTTAATGAGTTTAAAAGCAACGTTTGAATTTTTTTATAAATTATTACAGACCTAGATAAGATAAATGCCGGTTGTTATCGGTTAATGCTCCTGCTTCGTTACACTCAAATGGGTATATTAATTAACCAAAGAGCCTGAGGTTTATAGTTAATACATTAATTCATTCGGTTTTCAATTATAACCAGGATAATTACCCCATAATGAACAACGCTTCATTTCTCTCCTTTCAAAAAACACGAGTTTGTAAGCTTAATTCTCATTTCCACTAAGATCGTCCGTATCATGAAATGCAACTAGTAACTTACCATCTGAGTGAAGGCACTGCTTCGTGATTCTCCTTTTAAAAAAAACGGAACTCGTCTAAAGACTAGAAAACCAACTTTGATACAAAGTCCACAAAACAGCTCACCTGGAATTGCTCTTGAGTACTGAAGAATTCTTTTGGATTGGAGAAAGCTTATGCTACTCGAGAACCTGAAATAATAGTACAATGACACTCTTAGCGTTCAAGGTAATATAAAACCTCGCATGGCATCATCAGCTACGCTACAAGCCTTGTATTTGTAACCTGAAGATAATGATTGCCATTACAAACAAAAAAAGTTCCTCAAGACTCTAGCTCTCATTACAAAAAACCTGCAAATTTGGACACCAATACATCTGTGACCGACGTGTATGCAGCATGTCTACTGCACGCTGATTAACCATGACAGCGTAAAGCCTTCGGAAGTTTTTTAAAAGAAGGGAGGGGATGTAACTCAATAGAAGACATAGACAGAAACAACATAACTGTTGTGAGAGTACTTTGGGTGGATAACTACCGCGTACAGAAAAACACCCACGTTCTCTCAATTTACATTTATTTGTGCCTCTATGACAGGATTCACGAAGATTGATACTTTGAGAATCAAAGATGAGGCAAAACGTTCTCAACTAAACCTATTGGACGGCAGATGGAAGACTTCACAAATCTTCTTATTCAAGACAATAATATCGTTGATACCCGTCAGATGGTGATTCCAAGTTGATAACAGCACAGCCAAAGCTCTGATGACCGTCGTGATGGAATGCCTCATCATCCGGGCTTAAACAAGATACGAAATTCCATGGTAATATCTCTCAGACAAATGCTTCGTTTATACTTCAGAGTAACTGGGAAAACCAGCGGTTAGCAAGCTCGATACTTGCCTTATGCCTAAACATTGAAAAATAGAAGCATTGCTAGCTCCATACTTGCCTTATGCCTAAACCTGCAATGCTCCATACTTGCATTGCTCCATACTTGCAAGCTCCATACTTGCAATGAAAAATAGAAGCATTGCAGGTTTAGGCATAAGGCAAGTAACACGAGACAGACATTGCAACGCCGGCTTTTCAACCGGACATAGCAACTAGGTTCTAGCACATGCTTAGGGTAGTTTCGTCCTAAAATCAGAGCCGCCCGGGGTGCATTGTGCGACAATAAAACCTGGGTACATTCACAGTAACACGACCCAAGGAAACTGTAACCAATGATTAATTTAATGGATTGTTAAGCTATAATCTTATCATGTGAATTGATAATGCAATATAAATTAGTAACTACATATAATATATGTCATTATACAATATACTAAAGTTTGGCAATGTTTGGGAAGTTATTGGTACTCCAAAACGACTAAAATATGGTCGTAACCAGTCATTAATAACGACTAAAATGTGCTAAAATGTTCAAAATATGTCGCAAAATGTCCTTAAATTTTTCTAATATCTACATAAATTGAAGATATTATTTTCTAAGCACTCATCAAGAGTCGTTATAACTGGGCGGGGTTGGGTCGTGTTACTGTGAATGTACCCACCTATTCACTTTCACAGCCTCATCGATCTTAGTGGTATATGTTTATAATCAACTGAAAGTGGGGTTCAAAAAATTTTGAGTTAGAGGATGACCCTAATGAAATCAGATTTTGTGTGTATAATAGGAACTAGGTAATAAAGTTAATCTCTGAACATTCTTCATGCATCAAGACTAAAGAACTTTGCCAAGATTGCAGCTATGTTGAAATGAACACAAAACCCACCTTTTAAAGCTTTTTGGCATACTCAGCCTGCTCCTCCTGTTGTTTGCGAGCTTCCCTTAATTCTTGTTGATATTCATCCTTTTTCAAATTCAACACGTCGGTGACAATGCTCACGTTTGACGACTTTCTGAGCAGGTTTGTACCTTAATTCTACTAACACATGAAACTATTGAATGCTCTTCAGTACTTCTAACTCTAAACAAAAACACAATCTCGTAACCTCATCAGCCTAAGCACCAAAAACTGCATCGCATTCATTCCACTTCCGACCATCGTTAGGTATCATTCAACCGAAGGTATTTGCCTTGACAGGTCCAGCCACCTTGTGAAACCCTAACATCAGGCCAAGCCTTCGTTCAGGAAGCCGTCGTGCAAGAAGCCGCCGTTCAGGAAGGGCTTCTCAGATCTTGTCCGCCAATAGGTTATCCCAAGCTTGGGCTTTAATAATGTTTCCTTGGCTTGCCTCGGGACTAACGGCGCCTCAGAATGGCGCCGGCGCCTGCTGCCTGCCCCGGCCGTTGTCGTCGCCCATCGCGGCTGCCTGGCCCGACCTCCATCGCCGGTCTCCCCGCTCCCTCCACGTTCCCGAGGCTCCCTCCAAGCTCCCCCGCTCCCCACAGCCCTCATACCCGCCCTTTGAAAACCGGGCGTAGAAAACCGCCCATGTACTCTGTTCCTCCATTCCGTACTGCTGCGGCTACTTCAAAACTAGGAGCCTCCCTCCCCTCTCCATGTATGAGGGACTCCAAGCATAAGGTGGTTACCCCATTTCTAATTGAATAAGAAATACGGATGCATTGATGCATTGCTGCATATAAGAAATATGAGGAATTGATATTATTTAGTATTATTATATCTTAGAAGTAGGCAAGAAGAAATAGATTACAACACAAGTTGAAACATAATTTTTGGATGAAGAATTAATTAGTTATAAATTTTCAAAGTTGAAGTATGACGCATCACATTCACGTCATATAGGTACACCTCTTTTTGTCTAAAGAAGATTTGTATTGCACACACTAAAGATGCCTAAATCAAGAACAATGAATCCATAACCACACTTTTTTGAAATCTCCAATTTTATTCCAAACTCAAGTAACTCTCACAATTCTTGCACGACACATGGTCATCCCCTTTCTCCACTATTGTGTACACTTTACATTTGTCACAATGTACCTTAGGAACCCTAGGAAACATAGTTCTTCTTTGCTTTGAATGAGCCACTAGCACATGAGCTGGACGTTTTGAAGGTGGTTGTGGACAGCTTCCCTCACCTTCTTCTTGAGCTATACGTTTTTTTCCATGTCCCATCCGTGTGCGCTTTACATTCTCTTCAATACTGGCTATAGATCCGCGTACAGGAAAATCAATACTGGAAGGTCTTTCAAAGCTAAGTGGCTCTGAAAGAGATGTTAGAAACTTCTGCACAAGATTTTTTTTGTGCATCACCTCTTCTTCAATATAGGTTTGAATTGAAGTCCTCAATTCTTGAATCATAGTTTCTGCTTCCACCAATACATCTAACAATCCTCTCTACTGATCATCATTTTCTACAAACTCCGTAGTCATGTCTATAATTGGAGCATCCATTTGTATAGGAGATAATGGTTCCAAATTTTCGACATACTCCTCAATTGACACTCTTGAGGTGATGGAAGAATAAAATATTCTTTCACAATTCGTTGAACTCCCAATATTTGTTTGCAAGTTGACACACTACTTGGACATTCACAAAAATAAGTGTTCAAAGAAACACTATACTTTGTGTTAGGTGAACTCTCACTTACCACATAGAATAACATGAGCTCCAAATTAACAACCTCCAACACTTCACTTGGATTCAATTGATAAGCTTTGAATATATGCTCCCCTCCTTTCAAGCGTCGGCGATGCTCCTTATCATTGCCTCTCCTAGAAAACCTTTGAGAATCACCTATACATCATACCAAATTTTATTAAAACTATAATGACACCAAGTAAAATGTTCACGGTTACAAGTACATACAACCAAAACATAGAAAGTTTATTTTTAAAAGAACTTACTTATGAGTTGCACCATTTGAAAATGATCTACCAAAGTGGGCCCTCCAACATGACTTCCATCTTCCGCACTACCAACAATAGCAATGATAAGATCCCTCAAGGCACGGTTCACCTTGGCTTGGAGTAAGGAATACTTAATCCACTCCCAATGCCGTTCTACGTGGTTGGTTGTATCCATACCACTATAAGGAAAGAGCCGGCCAAATCGTGGCCATAAATTTCTCCATTGTACTCTTCGACCTGCCCATCCAGCCTCCATATATTCTACTACACTAGGTATATGCTTAAAATCCTCATAGAGCTTTTTGAGATTTTCCTCAAAATCTTCTTCCTTTGTACAATGCATCAAAACATGTAGGGCTACCGAAAGTTTATTCTTTTCGGGTATAGGAACACGAGTTAAGAGGTTTTCACTCCAAGCCTTCATAACATGGAAATGACATAACAAAACTTTGCCAGCCACTTGTACCTTCTCTCCATTCTCAATGCTCCAGCAATGCTCGTCACTTCTAACAACGGTGTTGATAGAATTCAATGACGTTTTGTCCTTGTCTATGACAATAGCGGAGGGTCTTACTACTCCCAAAGATGCAAAAACCGCAGTCAACGCCAACTCCAATGCAATACCTTGGTGACCTTGTTTTATCCTTCGTACACAACATGTAAAACACAGGGACTCCTTTTCCATCTTGGTTTGATACAACAGCAGCATACAAAGGTAAATCGTATTGATTAGTCTTGAACGTAGAGTCTAGGGCCCAAGAGTTACCATGTGAGAATCTTCTTCCAACATCTCTCATCCAGTCATCTTGAATGACTACAATAAATGGCCGCTTTCTTACATCCTTGTCCTTTGGTGCATAAGGTTGATAAAACATAACCTTTCTCTATGTTTGCAACCTCATAATCTCCACTTGCGCAGCATCCCAATCATGTTTGCGTAAAGTATCTACACAATACCCACTATAGGTTTAATTCTACATTCAAAAATTAATAAATTGTATGTAGTCATAAAAAAAATCAAAAATGTATTGAATAATTAGAAAATAACTTACTATTTACTCTCATAGAGTACTTGAGTTGGTTCACTTCCTTCGGTATGATGAAGAAACGATATGTTACACGCTCCAAGTCTCCAACCATGGCTTGTATTTTCTTTGCATCACGTTTGGATGCAAGAGACACTGTAGATGTTGAAACCATTCTCTTCAAATTCTCTTTGGCCATAGTTATAACAGAAGGATGCACAGGTAGAAATAATATGTCACTTTCAGAACCTTGTACATAGCCACTGTGCCGAGTATGCACCGAAATAGTACACTCCCTTCCTTTGGATGCTCCACTATTTTTGTCATCCACAATAGGCTCCACAATTTTCAATTGAAAAGCACAATCTCGTAATCTACTCTTCCTATCTTGTCTATTGTCCCTTACTTGAGAGGGTCTCACAGCAGGTGCCTTCACATGAGGCCGGTTTTTGTTTCCACTCCTATGACAACGGTAGTACTTAATAATGTGATTTTTGAACCGAGTGGTTCGACGCAACCTGCGTCAAACAACATGCTTCACGCATATTTTATCAAGGGTGACATCTAGAAGGTCGTGAGGAACATTATGAACCTCATCCCACAACTTGGATTCCTTGCAAGTGGGACAAGATTCAAGACAACTCTCTACATACTTAGTATGGATCCCTCCCACTCTAAAATCTGTGGTCCAATATGCACAAATTGCATCAAGTGTAGAAGTTAGGCTCAAATGTTTCCCATTAACATTAACATGGGACTCTTCTACTATTGAACACCAACGTTCAATAGGAGGAATTTGCCTTCCTTTTAGGTCTTGTCTCGTAGGAGACAAACCAATGCCCCCATTAACACTTATCAACTTTACACAATCTTGAAGTTTTTTCCATCGCTCAATAGTATGAAACGCATCATTAACATCTATAGGACAGCCATGACTCTTAGAAAGAGGGCGGAAACTAGCATCTGCTTCACGAATTTGCTCAAATACAGGTAACACTTGTTTTTGTAAACTCTCAATCATGAGGTTCATACTTGCAAGTGTGAAATGAACATACTTTGGGAAAGTCTCAATATGGACATGTTCAAAGGAAGGAAGAGAAGGCTCATCTATAGGGAACTCCATGTTGCCACTTGAAGAGTTTTAAGGCTCATCGTGAACTCCCTGCATTTCCTCGTGCATTTCGTCATCAGCATCATCTTCGGATTCGTAATCCGAAATGTTGAAATAAGTCTCACCAAATGTTGTAGTGAAATCAAAATCACTACTACTCCCGTGGGTACCTCCAAGAATTTCCTCCACCCCCGCAACATAGTCTAATTCCTCTTCAAAATCTGAAGGATAGAAATAATCATCCTCTTGCCCTAAACTACCTTCCACCATGGACCCCTAAACCCTAAATATACTAAACCCTAATTAAACAAGAATAATGTGGGAAGTTGCAAAATAAACCCTAAATAAAATAGGGAAGCTTGAGCACAAATAAACAAAAGAGTGTGGAAGTTGGAGAAATAAATGTGAAAGGCAAAAAGAATGTGGAAGTGGGAGGGAGAGAGGGGAGGTAACCACCTTAGCTTGGAGTCCCTCATACTTGGAGAAGGGAGCTCCCAGTTATTGCTCCCAGTTTTCGCAGTACGGAATGGAGGAACAGAATACATGGGCGGTTTTCTACGCTTGGTTTTCGAAGGACGGGTATGAGGGCTGTGGGGAGCGGGGGAGCTCGCAGGGAACCTCGGGAACGTGGAGGGAGCGGGGAGACCGGCGATGGAGGTCAGGCCAGGTAGCCGCGACGGGCGACGACAACGGGCGGGGCAGGCAGCAGGCGCCGGCGCCATTCCGAGGCGCCGTTAGTCCCGAGGCCTGGCTTGGGCTTGAGTAAAGTTTCCCCAGGCTTGGTCTTTCATAGGCTTGGTCACAAATTTTTATTCATTTTTATTTTTTAAATGAATTTCTAATTGAATTTTTTATTGATTGTATTTCAAAAGTGTCCTTACAAAAAATTTCATTGATTGTAGTTCAAGAGTGTCCTTACAAAAATGATGTCTTGCAGTTCTGAAACACAAAACTTTCAAAAAAGAGTATTTCATATCAAATCCATTCCAACAGATTTTAGATAGATAGATAGAAACTCCGGTCCTCTTTCGAGGCCGGCGTGAATAAAGTGTCTGCTCTTAATGTTAATGACCTAGTGTCCACCGGTTAGTGACATTTTTTTGTTATTCCAATAATATCTCCTCATGAACCTTTTCAGCACGAAACATTTTGTGAAGATATTTTTGAAGTTGTTATTCTATCCAACGGTTGGAGTTGGTGTTACCAAAGTAAATATTTCTCTAAAATTACAAATATAGAATTATGTGAATAATTGACGAAACCAAAATTTTCATTGATTGTAGTTCAAAGGTGTCCTTACAAAAATGATGTCTTGCATTTTTGAAACACAAAACTTTCAAAAAAGAGTATTTTATATCAAATCCATTCCAACAGAGTTTAGATAGATAGATAGAAACTCCGTCCTCTTTCGAGGCCGGCGTGAATAAAGTGTCTGTTTGTAATGTCAATGACCTAGTGTCCACCGGACAAAGGGCCATTAAAACAAAAGTACTCTCCCCTGCTAAATTGTATGCAGCACGGGGACTTCCAGGATGAATTTAATTATAAAGTTGCAGCATTGGGATGAATTTAACTATAAAGTTGGAATCTAAAGTTCAACATCTACAACTTCCATTTGTACATGAACTCCAAAATGTTCTTCCACATAGTACTTTATAATGGTTTTTCTTAACCCCTAAGCGTCCCGGCGTCCATATTTTGGACGTTTTTGGGGGTACAGTCACCTTCGAAGTGCTGTAACTTTTGCAAAACGTGTCCGATTTTGCTGAAATTTTGAAAAAACTCCCCGCATGATGTATGGAATGTGTGGTAAAAATTTCAGATTAATCTGAGATGAATTGAATTTTTGGTGATCATTTGAAAGTAGGTATGTGTTTTTTTGGACAGTTCTGTGAATTTTGATGGCAGCAACTTCGGGGGCTTGTATCTCCTTCATCCCAAGTCCGTTTTCAATAAAACTTAATGGGTTGAATTTCCCTTGAAGTCTAGTTATCATGGTAAAATTTTCAGGTCAATCCATGTTGTTATGAATGTTTGGGAGTCATTTTAGTGCACGGGTCTAGTTTGGACACTTTTTGCTTTTTGGTTCAAATGGGTCACTTTTCGGGCTACTTTTTGACATTGCAAGGCCATTTTAGGGCACATTAAAAAAATTTCATGAGGATTTTTTGGTACTAATGTGTTTATATGATGATTTTGAACAACTTTATAGTTCAACGTTTTTTCATTTGAGTAATTTTGAAAACGAATTTCACCTCTAACTGTGTTGCTAGGAAAATTTCAGCATCCTTTTTTAGCACTAAAACACTTTGATCTTGCAATCTATATGGCCAAATGACCCCAAAATTGATCCACATGATCTACAACATGTATGTTACAAGATTGTACGGTTGAGATTTCTATACCTCACTTACATTTAGACCTATAACACATCAAAAGCAATGATGATTTTAAGCCCAAAAAAGCTAGGGACCTTTAGGGGTTAAATAGTCAATTTTAGAGATACTTTGTGTTTTTTAGGAATTAATATAAACTCTCACTATTAGTAAATAATTATTTTTAGTGTATTTTGATTTCAATATTCATCAACATTACCATTTTATTTTCAAAAATTGAAAATGCACATTCTCATTATCTAATATTTTATATAATATAATGAAGATGTTGTTGGAATCAAATTTTCACACTTTATATTTTTTGGACAATGGAATTGGAAGAAATTGTGTATTTGACCTGTACAAAACCTCAATATTTTCTAAATTTGTAGCATCATTTTTACCTCTATCTAATCATTTTCTTATGAATATGTTTTTTCATTTGATAGAAAATACCAAATTAAACATTTAAATAAAATTTAATAATTTTTTTGACCAATTAAAAAAAAATTCCCACGTCTTGAAAGACAGTAAAAAAATATTAAAAAGAAAACTGAAGTTTCATCTTTTCACTTCAAACGCTATAATCTTGGAATCTCTACTGTCAAATTCTTGAAATATTTACCATGCACTTTTCTGGTAATGTAAAACAAGATCCTACGGTTAGAGTTGAAAATAATAATTTTTAAGGTATTCTTTGAGCCATGCCTGCACTGTCTTTTTTCAAAAATAAAGACCCTGTTGCTCCATAATTTCCACTCAAAAAGTCGTTCGCAAAAAAATAACCAGATCCCCATTTTTGTATTGATATACCAAATTCAGATTATTTATTTCAAAAAATAAAAAATAAAAATTGACACCGCAAGAACTTACCGGAACATTGAAATGTCTTGATTAGGACACTTGGTTCTTTAGGGGTTAATATTACTTACAAAGAAAAAAGGAAGTCTGGTAATTTTGTAAGAGATGCCATAACAAGCATAGTTTTCACTCCACTTATGTTTCAATGATGAAGGCTTAATTGTAGGAGCTTTGTCTTATATAGATTCAATTTTAATAATTAATGTATGTGTTAAAAATATTGGTTGTGACAACAAGAGTTTTCATGTATACAAGAAGAAAGTTTTCATGTATAATAATTGTGAAGTTCTGTTATTCATACTACTTTTATATTGAATTTTGACTACTACATATGCTTCACTAAATCCATGTACGTGGTGATGTTATGCACAAGAGTTGTAGCTTCACTAAGTTTGGGGTGTGGCATCTCTATATAAAGTGAGAAATAGGATAGCTCCTTCTTTGTATTTTAGGAAGACCACACCACCCCCCTTATTTCCCACATTCTCAACAATCATGGATTTCTCTCTTTTTTTCTTTTTCTCCTATATATTTCATATGATTGTAGGAATTTATACAATTTTTTTTGCAGAACGAGAGTTCTCAAATTGAAAATTGCCACAACTCACTTTCATTATGGAAAACACTTTATATATTTTAAAAGTCACATGTGAACCTATTAGCATCAAAAATGAAACTTGGAACTATATAATGAAATTTAAATTGATGCAAATTTAAATGTTCATACATTATAAAAGTTTAACATTAATTTTTGTAGTGATTTATTTGAAATTTACAATGAGCCATGTAAGAGAACAATAATTATATACACTATACAATGTAGTAACACTATAGAAAAACTACTAATAAGCTAGTCCAACTGTCCAACGCTCTTCGCTTGGACTAGTTGAAGTCAAAAAAAATTCTATGTGATTCCTCGAATCCCCTCGAGTGTGATACCCACCAGCTTAAGAACCTTGTGTATGTACTGAAGTCAATACCATAGCATAATAGAGCAATGGGAGTCAACGCCCTTTTGCAATGAAACCACGTTCTAGTTGCAATTAGAAACAAAGTTTACGTGGCTATGAGACAATAGCCCAAAATTCATGGAATACTAATGACATTCCTTCAGAACTTTAAAAAGTGGATTTAAGTGAAGATTCTCTTTTGATCCAATTTTCAGAAGGGTGTTCCATTGCATTGCTCTACTATGCTACGATGAGAGTCAAGTAGAAGAGGGTATTTTCTTTTCTTGTATAGTTGAGAAGATTCGCCTTTGATGTCAGTGATGAGCATCTTGAGCTGAAGTGAATGAATGACTTGTTGATTGTGCCCAATATTTTTAGATAAAATCATGATCAAACATTCAAATCATATAATACATACGGTAAATTGTTCAAAAAAATAATATACAGTCTGACAACTAAGTCCTTTTTGAGCTTCAACATTGAAGTTTTCTACATGAACACCAATTAAAAGATAGAACTGTCTTCTTTAAAGCATTACGAGAAAGTGATAAAATTTTAAAGATATGTATGATCCTCTTGGAATCCAAAACGAATACTTTTACTGGGATTTTTCATCAAGAGCAACAAATAATTCAAAAAGTTTTTTCTTTTTATAAAATCTACTTTAAAAAGGATTTGAACTTGTTGAAAGCAAGTAGTTTTATAAAAGGATGGATAACAAAAGTTTTTTATTTTTAGAAGATGTGATTGATGCAAGTAGATTTTCTTGAAGTAATTGCTATATGTTTAGTTGAGAGCAGCACGTGTTCACTACATGTGGACTATAAGTATGTTAAAAATAATAACCTTTTAAAAGTAAAAAACCTTGTAAAATTATAATTTTGTATTCATAATATTTTAGTTAGACTATTATAAAAAGTGTACTTATATTGGCTAGTATATTGATATTCATAAAGGTGTACAAAAACATTTTTGGTTTAGTTTTTAAACAACACATGTTTTGATAGTGTTGTGATTTGTTTACTCCATTCCGCACAACATTACAATGTATTTAGAGATTTGCACACTTTGCGGGGGTTCTTTCAAAACTACACAAGCACGAAAAACTCATGAAAAATATTGCATAGGAACCAAAGTTCCACGTTTAGAAAATGAACCTGTTGTGAGTTCTTCTTCAGGGAGCATAGAAACAAGTGAAATTACTCGCCCAGTTGAAGCTGCTGGACCCAGTGCATCATCTCCACCAGAAGTACCTATTCAATTTGATCTCGACGAGGTGAATTATTTAGATTGTAATGATTATGTGGAAGAAGATATCGTTGATCATCCATACATTGAATCTTCTACTGATTCGTTTGATTCAACCTTTAGTCTTTGGTAATGGATTAGAACAGTTCAAAGAACGGCAGGGTTGTCAAATAATGACATAGATACTTAGATTGTTCAAAATATTGCTGCATCCATCGTTTAGAGTCGAGAGTCTCAAAGTAAAATCAGCAGCAGATGTACAAAATTATGAACAATCTTTTTATAGTGAAGATGATAGTTAGTGTACAAACGATGTACTAGGATACAGTTTTAATTTTTGTGAACCACTTGGTGCCTTAGAGTTGTTGTATTCATCGCCCTCAAACGCAAAGAACTTCACGTTGATTCCTTCGAAGGAACCAGTTGGAGTAGAAAAGGTATATTCAAGTCTTGCCACTGGGACGTGGTGGCACTCTATGCAAGTAAGGAACTGTACCATTGTTTTTATATTTAAAAAATGTTTTATTAGCATTTTTTATGTTTTACTATTTTATTTTTATTAATAAGTTTTTAGACTTCTATTCGGATTCATATACTTTTATGCATTTGTATTATTATAGTTTTAAATATACTAATGTATTGAATAGATTTGAGTTTTTGGATTTTGTTATTTCTGTACTTTATTTGCAAATCAAATTAAGTGTCATTGTTAAATTGTAGAAAGTATGTAATAGTTCTAATGTACAACAAAAAAAAATTGGATGTCCAAATGTACAGGAACATGTGAATGCTGAACATGAGGGTGGTGAAATTGCACCGTTGATATTGTAAAGCGATAAGACATCACTTTCAAAGGGTGGCAAAGTAAGTGGACATCCTATCTACCTTACTCTTGCAAATATTGCTTGCGAAAACAGATACTTCCCCGAAGGGCACTGTTTATTGGCTATTTTGCCTGATTTTTCATCACAACCATCAACTCCTTTGCGACGGTTAGAAGCATTCCAAAGCTGCCTTGAGATCGTTTTACAACCATTGAAGAAAGCAAGTTTTGAGTATGGCAATTCTAACTCTTAGAGTGCTATATTTATGTATCTCAATCTTTTGTATCAAAACATTTTGGAAAACTAATGTTAATTTATCCATGTGAGTAAATGCATGTTGTACATTTATGATACATTATGAATTTGAAAATTTATTTTAAAAAGCTTGGAGGATTATAAAAAAAAAATTAAAGATTTTTATTGTTATTTTTGTGAAAATTTAAAAAATTTATTGATTTTTTTGTTGTCTTCATTGTAATATTTCCATTATCATGTATAACGTACTTGTGAATTTTTTTGTTGCAGGGGACTTGAACTTACTGATCCATTTGGCAATATACAAAGAGTATTTCCTAGGTTGTACTCTTATGTGGTTGACCACTCGGAAGGATGCAAGGTACAATACTATGTAAATGTAAATGTAAAATGTGAAATTGGAAAAAACTTCAATGTCATATTTAAACTATAATTGTATTAATTAATCCTTGAAGAAGAGATGGTTAATCCAACTATAAAGAATAATTGTTTTTTTTTTTAATGCTTTTGTAGGTTACATGCACGTTTGACACAAATGCATCACAATATCCTTGTAGTACTTGCAAGTGTCCCGTGCATGCTCTAGCAAATGTTGCAGAAGGAATATCAGAGTATCGAACGGAGTCCTCAATGAAAGCACTTTATGAGGAGATGTCTAGAATGCATGGAACTCATAAGGAAACATTGTCAAGAAGGCATTCGGTTCATCTTGTGAAGGTAAAGTAAATTTAACACATTGGATTTTTTTTTACTATACATAATTCTTTTGAACAGTGAGGTATTAGTTTAATTTTGTAATTGACATATTTTCAAGAAATGAACCATGTTTTTAGAAATGCAATAGTGTTTTGTACACAATGCATAATTTGTTATCATTGTTGAACAATGCATTGCATAAAATGAGTTTTTTCTTGTTTATATTGTGTAGTGTGCACTATGGGGGTTCGCTGGAGGAGAAACTGAGTTTGGAAATCCATATCTTGCTCTGAACGTTGACATGCTTCACCAGGCCGATCTTGGAATAGTTAAGACACTAGTGGACATTTTGATCGAAATTTGTAAAGCTATGACACCTAATCCTCTCTTAGTCTTAGACAAAAGACTTGCAGAGATTAAGAAGTCAAGTCGATTTTTTCAATTCCGCGTCCCTGGAATTGACAAAGGTGGCTACTTCAGTTCAAATGCTAATTAAGCAGCATTTGAACACCGTGCTATTATGCAGGTAAGTGTCCATTGATATTTAGTATTGATTTCTAAAATGAATTTTACAGATTAAAATGTAAGTGAAGGATGGTAGATTATATGCATGAGCAGTTAAATAGCTTAAAATAGAAATGAAACAAATCAAATAAATTAGAAAAAAACAATACAAGTGAAATTACTAGTGACAAAAATTGAACGACAATAGGACCAAATTAATGTAGAAATCAAACAATTTAAATATGTTGAAGTACAAGTTTTTATAATTTTAATATTATGGCAATAATTTAGTGGAATTGATTTTTTCATATGTAGTATCAAATTCTTAAATTGATTTTCCATTTCATTAATTTTACAATCTTCATAGTAAACAATTTATGTATAATATCTAACATTGAAATACATTGTTGCAATGGCAGGTGATTGTGTTTTGTTTATACAGGATTTTGCCAACATTTGTTATTGAAGCGTTTGTGAACTTCTTAGAGTGGTATGAATTAGCATGCCATTCAAAAGAATTCACCGAGGAGTCATTGAGGCAAATGGATGAATACATGAAAGGGTATGTTTTGGAATCCAGTTTGGTTTATGTATTTAGGATTTTTAATTAGATTTTTTTATTTTTTTATTTTTAATTAATTCTATTATAGAAAACTCACTTTGTTGTTTTTTTGTTGTGTATTTTTTTAGCGCGGTGTTTTCATTTAAAAATAACTTGGGTAGGTGGCAAAATTCGAGCTTCAAAATCATCAAAATCCATGACATGGTCCACTATGCACCCTCAATTCGTAGATTAGGTGCACCAATTAAGTACAGTTCTAATTTATATGAGCACCTGCACATAGCAATAATGAAAATTCCCTACAGGGTTAGCAATAAAAGAAAAAATATATATATATTATGTTGTAAAACACAATCGGAGGCTAGAAGCCTTAAGGCGTGCTACAGCAGGGAGATAGGAGATTTTGCCTTCGATTGGAAAGAATACAGCGTTGGACATGGTAAATTTCTTTTACACTTTTGGAGAATAGTAAAAAAATTTGATATCTTGTCATAGACCATGAGACTTTGTTGTAGGAACAGTAATCTGAAAACATGTTTATTGTAGTGCCATAATAACAATATATTTTTGGGGTATTGAATGACAGGCTTTGGAGAGTGGGAAACACATATTGGCTGGCTTTCAAGGAAATTTACCTATGAGAGCTTTGGAAACTGAATTTTCTCTAAATTATCTGAACTCAAAACCCAAATTTCAACAACTACTAAGGTTGCAACCAAAGATTGGTCACTATTTCAAGCAATGTTTGGATTTGTATATGAGCAAACATAATTTGAAAAATGCTCAGGTATGTTAAACATACAAGAATCTCTCTTTTCCATTCTTTTTTGAATTTATTTCATCATAACTTGTATTACTTATTTATGTAGTTTTTAAAATAATTTGTGTTGACATGGTATTTGCAGACATTGCAAATATATAGGTCTCTAGCATTATGCCCTGGTACGGCCCCAACTTCTGGAAGCATTCCCATGTTCACTCGTGCTACTCCAATATTCATAGGGAAAGAGTGGTTTGGTAGTGTTTCCATTGGAACTGACGATGACACAGAGAATATTTCCTATGGCCAACTTCGCCTTCTGTTTACATGTAATATGATAGGAGAGCATAACCAAACATTAATCAAAGACTTGTGTTTCGTGCGATTGTATGAAACAGTGCAATTTCATATATTGTTAAAATGTCTTGAACTAAATGGCGTGGAGATGACATGGGATCATATGCAGTGGTAGAATTAGCAGCAGTTCTCAAAGCTATTCAAGTGATACCAAACTTTGAGACAGAAGGTCATTTCTTTGTAAATTTTTATAAATTTTAAATTATATTTACTTATTCGGAATAAAGTACAAACAAGAAATATTGTTTTAGAAATTGCAAAGGCTATTGCATGTTATGTTTCAACCCTCAAGAGCTTATTTAGTTGATTACAAGTTCTGAATACGGTGTGTATGAAAAAAAGAACATGTTGACTCTAACAAAGTTGTAGGGTTTTGCAACCATATATATTTCAATTAAAACGATACTATATCCGTTTAACCCCTAAATGTCACATCGTCCAGAAATTGGACGACTAACAAATTCAAAACCCTTCTCACATTGTTATCAATGCTTGGATGAAAGTCATCCAATGTTTTGGAGATTCTTCTCCAAGTTGTTGTCCCATCTAACGGTTGGATTTAGTCATACTTGATTTCATATTTTTCTAAAATTACAATTGTAGATGTGTGTCAAATCGTTGACCAAACCAAAATTGCATTGATTGTAGGCCAAAAGTGACCTTGCAAAAATGAGGTCATAGATGTAAGAAACACAAAAATTTCAAAGAATCACCACGTTTAAAAGTATCTCATTTCAAATTCATTCCAACAAATTTTACTCAAAAAATATTAAAATTCTGTTTGCAATAGAATTTAGAATGATATTTAATTTTAACTTTCAGAAATTAATTAAATATTGGTGATAGTATTAGTGAATTGAACCGTACGGATGGAATCTAAAATTCAAAATCTAGAACTGTCATTTGTATATCAATTCCCAAAATATTCTTCTAAATAGTACTTTATGATGAATTTTCTGAAATTGTCAATTCTAGGGAGACCTTGGTACGTGTAGGAGTTAATCACATAAATTTAAAAATGAACACCTATAGGACCGAGACTATTCAGTTTAGAAAATCATAAAATACTGCCATTTCTAATCTATAAGGGATAAGTTTGAAAATAAAATGATTTTCGGAATCTAACTGAAAAAACTCGTTCATAAATACCAAAAGTATGTGCACCAAAAATAATTCCCAATCTTTAACCATATATATTTTATATATATATAAATATATATATATATATATAAATATATATATATATATATATATATTTATATATCCGTGAACTTCTCCCCAAAAAAATGCCTCAGGCAACAACATTTATTGTACTGCTGTTTAACGGAAAAAAAAAATCCCACAAAGCTCCTGAAATTCTTGAAGTTCACAAAAAAAAATTAGGACACAAGATTGAAAATTAACATCGCGGGGATCTACATGGATTTTGTGAATGTCCTAAAAAGAAACTAAGGAAGCTTGATCATTGGGAGGTTAACCCCTAAAGGTTGGGCCTATGACCATGGAATCATGTTTTATTTGTCACACTCAACTTTGCTACTAAAAATTAATACAAGAATTCAAATTTATATTTTTAGTAGATGAAGTCACATGTCTACTACAAATCATGAATTCTTCATAAATTTTGGTGAAAATTTGAAATTACTATGGTTTTATGAAGTGATTGTAAAGAAAATGTATTTCAATTATATAATGTATTAGAAAATTCTGATTTTTTTACCTAAGGTGTTAATTACAATGAAGAAAAGTTTAGTTGATGAAAATCATCCCTGTATCAAATTTAAAATTTTTGCTACACCTTGGCGATACCTACTGAACTTGTAACTACAATAACATACTCAATTTTCAGATTTTTCCAAAAATTCAAAGTGGAGTAGAAACTAGACTTGGCAAATTTCATTTTGTTAGTTAAGCTCAAATCCAATGGAACTCATTTTCATGGCCTATATTTAGTTTAAGTAGAACAAGAAAAAAATTTCATAATACACTACACGGTGAACCGTTTTTACGACTCTTTTTTGAAGTTGGGACCCCATGTAAAATCTAAAAATAGCTTGAATGATTTGAATTTAACTTGAAGGGGTGGCATCACCAAGCAAAGCCCTTCACATAAAGAATTGGATGGAAATCATTCACGCATCCAGCTTCATTCATAAGCCATTTTTTGGTCTTGCTGACAGTTAGGGGTTAAGGTAACTATACCTTAAAGCATTCACCTTACCAACTGAGCCCATTCACACACATAAAACATAAATAATTTTTGATGGGTCTCATTAGCAAGTTGAAGAGGATTCCAACGCACTTTAGCATGCATTATTTGATTACCCTATGAATAAGTTATGAATTTCCAAAGTGTTGACTATAGGTTGACCTTAAAGCGACCCTAAGATCTGATGTTCAGATTGTGCACATTCTCATCAACTGTAGGGTGTCAGAATTTACTTATTATGGAAGATTGAGCTATGAACGCTTTAAAGAAATGGTCGCTTTCAGATATAGATACCTTAATACTGTGTCAGTATTGAAACAATACTGACACAAACATCCTGAAACAATATTGCCAATTATTATACTTACTCCTATTCTGTTGCAGTACTGTGGATTGATGCAATATTGTCGCATTAGGATTGGAACAGTCTTGCAACAATACTGCGAATGTAAAAATGAAACATAACTGCAACAGTACTGACAGCAGTACTGTCGCAGTATTATACTGTCAAACCATTGCGGCAACATTGCAACAGTACTGACGCATACGCCAAGCAATTTCCTGATGTTACGTGGTTCTTAAGGCCCGTTCCCACCTGGCCTTTGCAAAGAATGTGAATAAAAACTTAACACCTCCACAATTTGGGGAGGAATATCTTTTTTTAGGAAAGGTGTCATCAATGAAGTTCGGAAAGGTGTCATCAATAGTAGCCGGATTACATAATGGCCTCCCAAGAGCCATATTAGTTAAGACCATTCTTAAGTGTTTAAAACTTGGGAATATTTCCAATTTTGGTACTCCCTTAACAATTGCCTACTATCGCTCAAGTATTTTTTTGTCCTCCTAAATGTTAGCTAATACCCATTCTTTAAAGTTTGCCATGTGGACATCCATGTAGGATTGGTAATTACTAAAGAATATAGGTGGGAAACACACTTTATTAACCCTTTAGTGCCCAGGTAACTACTAAGTGGTCACTAGATCACTGGAAAATGAAATTCTGGAAAATTCGTGAACCATCTCAGTACAGTGTCTGAAGTTCAGATGTGTAACTTTTGATTCTGGAGATGATGCAAAAAGAAAATTTGGAATCCGACTTTCCTAGATATCCAAATACCTATGTACAAAACACCAAATTACTGCAAATACCTCAAAATACAACAAATACTTACAAATACAGCATATGTACTATGTTGTATTTCTAGAGATTGGAAGTTTGTTATCTCGTTTTTCTTTTTGGATTGTGTTCTCTTGTTCATGTTCCATTAGTGTATGTAGTCTGATCTTGATCACTATACTAACTCCTTTCTTATTTGAACGTATAAATTTTGTTCTAAACCGTACATGGATAAGTCACTTTCACTTATAAAATTCACAATAATTATGTATGAGTCTATTCTTGACATAAAAGATTGCAATGAAGAGGTGTTGACACAAGTCATTGCTGAACATCTTCACTTTTATTTTTGAAAATTTAACCCAAATTCTATTTAACCTTGAAGTCACACACCCCCCGAAATCTTATTTTTGAGTGTGCATTATACGGTTCAAAGATATACTATAATCTTCCAATCCAACGGTCCGATCTTACCAAGATTTAAATGAGACTTGTTTCATTAAGCTATGCTTACATTTGTACGGTTGGATACTATTAATAGTACCCCTAATTTCAACAAAGATAGATTTAAAGAAACATCACCCAGAAAAGGTGGTTTCTCCAGAACCACCCTGGGCGGTAAAGGGTTAAGGAGGTAAGACCGCCTTCTAAGACCACCTCTAAGGCCAGGTGGGAACATACCCTTAGCGAAATGAATAAATTAGAGTCATTATGTCAAATGATAACCTTCAAACGGGTATTTAGAGCGAACCATTGTTTTCAGGAGGCTCTATTGTAGAAAGATTTCATACTAGTCCAATATTGAAACTAATGTACAGTACATACATGAGTCTAAAACTTGCTATGTGGAAAGTATCCAATTACATGTGTACACAATAGCAAATATTCTTTGCATTACATCTGAACTAATTATTATTCATGATGGTTGGTCCAACGTTATTATTTTATATTTTTGCTATAATAGCTGAAAGAGCCCATGTTGGGTACATACATGATATCGTAGTATGGAAGTGGAGTGTCCTTCACGTAAAAGCACATCGTATAACAAAAAAAATGTGGCAATGAACACTTTCTATTGGTCACTGAAATTCATTTTTTGGCAGAAAGTTAACCACAGTGAAAAGATATTCTAGCATTGTATGTATATTAAAATTTTAAAAAATAATAAAAAACAATATTTGGACAAAATATAATACACTGCATTCGATGACATTGTAATATAATACTTTATTACTTTAATTGATACGTTTCATTGAAAATATAGTGATGTCAATAATTTTCCTCAATTCCTAAAAGATAAAGGTATCGTATTCAAAAAATATTCCAAAAGATTTTTGTGAACAAACTGGATATTAGAGGTTTATGGCGAATGCTTTTGTTCCTTTACAATAAACACCCCTTAAAATGGCAAATTCCCAAAAAATTCTTGTGAGTTTGGTTAGCTAATTAAAACTCAACCTGTGGTATGGCTGGAATATGCATTTGACGTGGTTTGCAAACGAATTAAACGACATCAGCAAGAATATTTCAAATGGTTATGAGAATATTCCAAAATTCCAACTAATATAAATCACTGAAAATATTCTAAAAATATTCTATTAATACTATATTAAAATGTTGTTGGTATTTTTCTATTTATTATATTATGTCATTAATGCAAATGCTTTACAACATTGAAAACTTTTTTTTGTTGAGAAGTATGACACCCTAGCATAAAAACACCCATGCAACAAGAGCAGGAAAGTGAGATGTCACACAAGTGTCATCACTATATTTGAAAGTTGTACATTATGAATTTTTGATTCTATCGATACGGTTAGATCTATGAATGTTGTCAGCAATATTTTGTATAAAACTTGAAATTTGAAATTTGAAATTCTTTTGTAATTTGATTATGAATAAGGTATTGACAATTTGTACAAGAAATTTGCTGTGATTGGTTGAAATGTAATATTCTAAGAGTAGTGATTTTTGGAGATGTTTTGGTTGCTTAATTTTATGAGTTCACTTTTTTAAAAGCACTTTTACACTAGAATCTTCAAAATTTTGAGTGAATCACTAGAACATGAAATGAAGCATAAAAAGTTCACAAATCATCCCCTTTCTAATCAGATTACACATGCATGAAGCTAACTTCCCATAAAATATATGGCAAAAAATTCACGTTGCAAAATGTCAATGACGGATGAGAAAATTGTGTTTGATTTTGTACATCGTCCACTTTTTGGACAGTTGGACATTTAGAGGTTAACCTCTAAAGGGTTAAAGATTCATGGTTCTAAAATGACAAATTCAATTAATCATGTTGTGAAAAATACAATTTAGATGAGGTTGAATTTTGTATCACTAGAATCAATGAAGAACAATGCATATGTTGGTTAAAATAAAATCCAATTTGAACAAAAGAAAGTCCACATAACACCTGCTCAAAAATGCTAAAAGAACATTAGGCCTCATGTAGAATAGAGGTTAAAGTAGATAGTTTGTTTGTATGTTACATTGAAATCTCCCGGATCGTGCCCTGTTCTTAGAAGTTCTAAACAAGATGGGTTGCACTTAACCCTTAAACGTCATCAAGGTACTGCTGGGCAGGTAGCGAAGAAGGAATATTCTATAATTTTAAGGACCGAACAGCGGTTTTTTGCTCGAGGGCTGCAGGCTCGTCAGGCAACAGAGGGTGAAGATATGATTGTCAAGGATTGGGACAAAGTTGCGGAGGAGGAAACGCGTAGGACAACTTTCGAAGGGAATGGGTCGGTTCAGGCTGAGCCCAATCTGCCAGCTTCAAAGCTTCTAACGGACTTTGTCTTTGGAAAGGAACAATCTTCATTAACCCTAGCCCACTCAACATTGCGACCGGGCCCTATCCCGACCTTTATTTTAGCTTATACCAACTGTTGCAATTACTTGTTGTTTTCAATGCACGGACTGTGAGCTTGGCCTACGAAGGCTGGCTCATTTTTTAATGCTGTGGGTTGAGAACTGATCCACCAAGGCTGTGACAACATAGATTACGTTCTAGTCGTTGAGGTAGTGGACTGTGGGTTTTTTCTTTTATAATTTTATTTATTTTTGTTTATGTTTTATTCTCTATGATCACTAGAGGAGAGACTACAAAAACGCTTTGTTTTCAATAAGTAGAATGACTGAACAATATAAACAAGTCGTAAAAGCAAATTTAGGGTACATACTACGGAAAAGATTACGTGACTAGCCGCTTGTTTATTTTGACTACTCAAGCAAAGTCAATATATTTGGGACATATGGGAAGGAAAAATATTTTATTGTAGTAAAAAAGGCCTATCGCATTTAAAAACATGAAAATCACTCCAACTAGTACAATTGGAGAATTCACTGAAATATGCTAGGGCGTTTGCGTGGTCTTCCGAGTGATGACGCTGGAAGGTCACGTGTAAGCTCAACCTCAATGATAGGTGGTGCCGAAGTATGATACTGCACGTAGCACTCTCCGATGCAAAATGTTACATCGCATGTTGGACAATAATGTAGTTGGACCTTCGTACACACAGCACACTGACGCCGCTTCCGAGTCTCATGTCCACTCCATGGTATAGTGGAGTCCATCTGGGTTTGGTACCTGCGCACTAGGCGTACATGTTTACTTCGAAGGAGTTTTCACTTTTGTTAGAGCAAAAACAACAGAAGCATTGAACTTCGAATGACAAATGAGTTTTTTGCCTCTAGCCTCAATCGCCACCTTGTACAAAATGTACGTACTGACAAAGGATTGATCAACGACGTGCCACAAAATTTTGTGCCACCATTTGTGGTCACGTCGTTGTACAGAATAATAACTGCGTAATTGATCTTTAACATCAACTCCACGCATGTGTCTTTGATAGTGAACCAAAACCGGAGATGTCGGAATTTGAATACTACTATTAATGTGCTAGATGTTTACAATGAGAGATTTTGACACGTCAATAGGATTGCATGCAATTGATAATAAATCTACAGGTTTATTATTATACCATGTAACCACGGTCATACGGTTGCTGGCATGCATTCTGAACCCCAATTGTTTACACTCGCCAGTACTATGATTTACGGTCAAAGCATCTGGCTATCCCTTGCGGTTGGTCCGGATGGTGCTCGCGGCATAGATATCATCTTTTAATAATTCCCAAAACAAAGATAGAGAAGTAAAAAAGTTTTCGCAAGTTAGTATGTGACCCTTGCCACCGAACCCACCCATCAAGTCCAACACAGTTCTAATGCTAATGGTTTCAGTTTTTTCCGCGGCATCGCTAGCTCCAAGGTAAATTTCAAGCTTCTGCACATACTTCGACATTGAGTTAGCTAAACAACAAATTCTGATCCTATACTTAGTAGGTATGGCCTTCATGTACTATCAAATTGGTAAATATTTCCCAGTATACTTTATGATCATCTCATCTTGTGAGCCAAAAATCCAACCGCTTTTAAATTCTGAGTATTTTATGTTTTTTTTTTCACAACAAGTTCGAAAGATTGTAACTAACCATTGTAAGGATGAAAAAGGAAAATAACGATTGTTTTTTGGGAACAATAGTTTACAAGAAAGGAAAACAGAAGAGATATTATTTCGTTCACCTTCCAAGCAACGGACGTTCTTTTCTAAATTAAATTCCAACTACTCTTAATACCACATTAACAACAATATTATCAGGAAAAAAACAAAAACAAAAACGGAGAGAAACATTTTTTATAAAAAAATAGACAAGTGAGCCACATTTATGGATGGATGATTTATTTATTTAAAAAGGAAAACATTAATTCTTTAGAAAAGCCACGAGTGGACGAAATCTTATCATTTCGACCAATGGATGTAGACGAACGGTTGAGAGGTTGGGGACACCACCGGCACTTAGCGACGACACGAGATAAAAGAAATTGGGTTGAAAAATAAAGGAAAAACAATAAGAATAAAAAACAACAAAGTAAAAGAATAAAAATAAAAACACTATATTAAACTACACACTCCAAGGATTTTATAATGTTAAAATACGTAAAAAAAAATAATGTATGAAGAAGTTATGTTTTTTTGAAGTTTGAGTAATTTTTTAACTCAAAAAACAACATTCTAAATTTATCACTAGATTGCAAAAAAAAAATTACTTCAATTTTGAAGAACATGAACTATACTATGGTCTAGAATTTCCTCTGCGCATTCCAGAACTATAAAAAACTTCTAATTTGGACAATCTATGTGGAAATTATGGACGGATGAAAACAGTGAATTGTTGAATGAAAAAAAGTCTGCCTAGTTCTCCTATGGATGAAACTCTGATGTTTTTGGAGAACAAGGAAACTACAATTTAATTTGGGCCTCCTACTCTCTCTTACTAATTTACCCCTAAATCTTACAATTAACATTATTTTTTCATAACGAGCGAAAAAATAAAAAATAAAAAAAATAGATGATACCGAGGGCACTGAGAGTTTAATTCTAAATTTAAACTCCTCGTACAAGGGAAACAAATGAACTAGAAG
Source organism: Pohlia nutans (assembly GCA_022496805.1). Taxonomy (NCBI): domain Eukaryota; kingdom Viridiplantae; phylum Streptophyta; class Bryopsida; order Bryales; family Mniaceae; genus Pohlia; species Pohlia nutans. The sequence continues at coordinate 40,016,224 of CM040088.1, forward strand.
ATGGAAGCAAGGAAAAATGAGGGTACAATGAACTTAAATATAACTTAAATTCCTCGAACAATGAACGAGCAATGGAAAATGTGTGTTTTGAAAGGCTTAAAGCCTCGTTTTATATATACTAAACCAATAATTGAACGTACTATTCTTCCCTTCCAACTCTAATAAACCTCTTTGTTTTACCTTACAACTATTGCAAATAGAATTTGTTTTATTTTACAATTACTTCTAATATTTTATATGTATTTTTTGTTTTGCTTAGTTGTAGAGACAATTAACATCATCCATCATTTGAGGCTCTAATCCTTTTTAATAAATAATTTATTATTATTATTATTATTCTATATTAATAATAATTGTTTTATTCTACAACTAGTTTTGATTAACTTTTTCTTACTAGTTGTAAAGAATAATAATACCATTCATCTATTTATAAATGTAATTAGATAATAAGGTCGAGCTTATTTAGCTCCTTCCACCAATCCCTCAATAATATGACCGATTGGTGGTCAAATGCTGGAAGAAGTCAACGATAAGTCCGTTTTTACCCTTATTTACTGTTGGATCTTATTAACTTATTAAATATAGTTCTAATTGGAAAATTTAACTTTACCAATGGCTTCAAAAGGCCCAAATTAGATTAGGGAGACCCTTCTTGATCAAAACGGTAAAACTTCCGTTATTACTTTGATGGAGTTACGAGCCAAATTTACGCCGTCTGGTAAAAAGTACCTTTGACTTACTTGACCTCACCATTGGAATCCTTGGGGTTCAAATAACTTGAATAGTATTTAGAAACACTCAATTTGAGTTCTTAGATCGTCTTGAGAATGCCGTTAAATTTGACTGTTCAGTATAATGACGGTAAGTTCTCATTCTTTTTGAATTAGAGTAGTTCCTCAACTCCAAGAATCTCAAAATTTACCACAAGGTATAAGATGTTCTAAAGACATTTTCCAATTTTTGTGGTAATTTTAGAGTTCTTCAATTATTTTTTACGATTTTCTAAATTTTAATCACTACATATAGGATTTAAAATACCTATTGACGAATTACTGAAAACATCTACAATTTTTTTGGGAGTCTTTTAAAGACTCAAAATACTTTTGTACATTAACTTTTGGGAATTTTTAATACTAGAATTATTTCTATAATTTACTAATATACTCACTGCCTGACTAAAGTAGTCCTTACTCTCTACTTCCTTCAATATCCTAACTCCTATTCCATAGTGGTATTAGAGACATTCTCCTTAATAGAACATATCTTGGATTTATTTCAACTTTTTGATATTTGTTAAGACTTATAACAGTTTTTACATAGAAAATCACGTATATTATGGTATTATTATATTTTAACTTAAAATAGATTAAAAAATATTTATTAGACTATTTCATCATAAATTCCACTATTCCTACTAATTTTCTATTTTAGAATAATAAACACATAAAAAATAAAATAAAAACTAACAATTAACCACTGTGAACACCAAGTGTCGAATTGGTGTCTCACACATCTCCACATAGAGTTTGCTATGGGTTCTAATATTTTTCACATAAAATGTTTAGAGCATTCACAAGCCATTTTGTTTTTTGGATTTTGCTAAACTCCAGGGATTTCTTGTCAACAATGATATTAGCATCGTCAACAAGATGGATGCATTTAATGATGTTTTCAACGGCTCATAACATTAGCTATAGAATCTGTACGAAATAGATCACTAGCCCAAGCCCAATGCAATTGAGTATTTGGTAGTTTTTTCGAAGTGATTAATTTAGAATTTCAAAAAAACATAAAAACTCAAATTGGGTGATACTGGACCAAGAAGCTCTCCTTCCTGTGCTACCGTTCTCTTGATGACTGGTGGTATAAAGATTAGTCATTCTCACTATGTGTCGCAGTATATTCACTGGCCAATAAAGCATGAAAAGATTCATTGGCTTGTGACAATGATTAAGGGCGACTTTCAATCCTAGCGTAGAGCTCGCCAAGAGATGCTTGGAAGTAATGTGGCCGGTGAATTCCACATGTTTGCTGCAAAACGTATCTCTTGTGACAATGCAGTTAAATCCTCGAAACTCATATTACTTTGAATGGCCAACTCACTAGTTAGGTTATCGTTATTTATAAATCATTTCCTACTATTTGGTGTGAAGTCCATCGACTCAAGCTTCTTTAAGTCCCCGGACGAGTGTGATCAAAAAGAATCCCTTAGTAAATATTCTGAATCATCATCATTATCCGATGTCGAAGTCAATTCGATGGACGGTAAATTACGGCCCCATATCTGCAACGGAGGACATTTGCGAAAATCATCGATTTCTATAAATTCAACAATGGCATAACACCCCTATGGACCATGTTATAACACCCCTATGGACCATACAGTAACACTGATATCATATCCACGGCCTGCCGTGGATCTTAGAACTCGGCCACTACAGTTTCCTAGAAATTTTGTAGAGGTGCAACATTGGAAGACTCATCGAGAACTAGTGTCGACATCTCACTAATGGCATACTAGTGGCCAAATGTCGTGGCAAACGGAAAAGATCTGATTCGACCTCTCACAAATGTTTACCTTGCGATGTAATCATTTCTTCTCAGCAAAGTACGGTTGAGGAGCATTGTGCAGGGAAAGCTCATCTTTGCTTAGAAGAGATATTCTTGTATTTGGCGTATTTCATGCAACAAGGTATCACATTCATAGAGAATCGCAAAGCCATGCAATGTGCTCGATGCAATGAAATTAATATTCATGCATCTCTAAAAAAATTAGAGACACATTTGCAAAAAAAACATTGTGGTGCGACATGGAGAACTAGTAAAAATGTGAGATTTGATTCCTTATACACGGTTAAGGAACATATAAAAATTGTTTTTGCAACTCATTTAAATCGACCTCAAATATATTGGCGGGCTCAATACAATTTTGAAGGCATGACTTCAAAATATGAGCAATTACTTCTACCTGTTTGTATTAAGGAGGTAGGGGTGGATGGAAATATTTTATCAACAGTTGTCAATGGTTGCTTTTCTGGAGATGATATTCAATTTATAAAAAAAGAAGCAGTTTTTTTGGATGCAAAGGGAAATGTTACAAAAAGGGGAGAATTGAAAGTTGGTATCAGAATGGTGACGTATGGACTTCGTTATGTACGTGGACATCTTGGGTGGTAAATACTTAAAATCTTATCAAATTTGTAAAACATAAGTATTTGTTCTATAAATATTTATTATATTTTTTTAAATTTTTTTTTAAGGTATACTCATCAGGATGTGCAATGTTACAAATGATCGGAGGACTTGGCTACCTTTACCTATATGCGGTTGAAAAAAAACCTCACACGTATTAACGCATCTGACGAAGATTCGAGAAATGGAGAACATGCCTACTAATGTTGGATGTTTAGGTGAAACTTCATTCACAAGAATGTCCATTACAAATAATTACAATTGTAATTCACATCGCGACATGGATAATTACAGCTATTGCTTCTTAATTTGGCTTGGTCAGAATAGTGAGAACCTTTGTTTTGATTTATTTCACCTTCAATTTTATACGAATGTTGTTAATATGTTTATACTTCATCTTCATATTCTAATATTTTAATATTTTCTTATTTCAGGTTCTGCAGATGATAACAGGAATTCCACCAAAGTTTATTTTCCGGGATTTCACCACTCTTATAAGCAAGCAGGTTATTTTTTGGAGCCAAAAGTTGGTAACATACAATGTTTCAAAGCTTCACAGATTGAGCATTGTACTCGGTCAATAGGTGAAAAAGGTCAATTTGGTATTACCCTTTACCAGAAGACCTCATTTCATCGATGGTATAACATTGTTCAGGAGCGAATTGCAGATGAAGGCTATGACAAAGTATCTACTGATTGGATAGCTAGTAATAGCTGTTACTATGCTGAACGTTAATGATTTTTATTTACATTTTGATATTTATCATCTATATTTTAATATAATTATTTTATATGGTTTTTTGTAATACTTTTCAAGGTATTTATAGTGACTATTTTTATGTATATGACTACTAGAAGAGTGTATCTGTTTATATTTGATTGAATTTTTTGATGCATTTGTATAATAAATTGATTTATTTAAATTTTTGTAGCATTTACAAGTTAATGCTTGGGGATAAAGAGTTTATGTAATTTATGTTTGATTATAAATTCCTCATTATCACTCCCTCCCAAAAAGATGCCCCTAGCCCATCATGACTGTACTGTTCAACTGTATCTCAATCTCCTATTTTCTAATATTTCAATATACTGTTCTCTCCCTATGTGGCAGCCAGGCCCAAGTCCACGCCCGCCCCTTCTTAACCCTTACAGAACATGGCTTAGCTAGTTCCCACACTCAGAATCTCTTTTAAACTCCATTTTAAGTATGATTCTCTTTTTAATTTATTTTTGTTCTATTCTAAATAAGTATAGATACCTTAAATATGTTCGTTTTGGTATTTTAAAAAACCCCATTTGATTCAACATTTTAGTATTTAAAAAATCCCAAATTGAATACAAAAAATAAAATCCATAATAACATAATCCAAAAGAATCTAAATAAACTGTGTCTAGAAATACACTATGATATATTATGTTTGTAATGAACATTTATGTCTTACTTGGACTAGTATTGTTCAAAGATGATTCAAAATTGTGCATTGTGCACTTTTGGCCAATCATTCCAAAATTCAGAAGATAATTGAGTTAACCAAAAACAAAAGAGGTTGCAACAGGAGTCAAACAAGAGTCTTGTCACTAAAAATAAGATTCACTTTCATATATTCTCAGTGAATAGTAACTTGGTCTCGAATTGAATAGCAACTGTGGGTTGGGGGAACGTGTTTGCAACTAAGGGTCCCGCAGCTAAGATACTGTCAGGTGCTTGTTTTAGAGAATTTAGAAACTCGGCTTAGTCTCAGTTTTGGAGCTTTCTTCAACTCAAAACGAGTCTAACATGAGTTTGAACTATGTTTCCTCGTTGGGAGCTTCTTTTCGGTTGACTCTAATGATTAATTCTAATGCTCGATGCCATGCAATGTGCTCGATGCAATGAAATTAATAAGTCACTCTCACTTATAAAATTCAGAATATAATTATGTGTGAGTCCGTTCTTGATATGAAAGATTGCAATGGAAAGGTGTTGGCAAAGGTCATTGCTGAACATCTTCAGTTTCATTTTTGAAAATTTCACCCAAATTCTATTTAACTTTGAAGTCACACACCCCCTAAAAAATCATTTTTGAGTGTGCATTATATGGTTCAAAGACATACTATAATCTTCCAATCCAACGGTCCGATCTTACCAAGATTTAACCGACACTTGTTTCATTAAGCTGTGCTTACATTCATACGGTTGAATACTATTAATAGCATCCATAATTTCAAGGAAGAAAGTTTTAAAAAAAGATCACCCAAAAAACCGTGGTATCTCCAGAACCACCCTGGGCACTAAAGGGTTAAAGCGGCCAAGATTGTGAAATTCTGAGCGAGCTAATTATGCTTTGTTAATATTTGATTAAAACATCACTAGTGTATACAATGTAGTGTTATTACATAATAAGGTGTCATTTCCCTAAGCTATGGTAGAACAACCAATATTTGAGTTGCGGCAGTAGTGGCAGAGAATTATATAGTTCTGTAAAATTAGCTCAGAAGTAACTAATTCAAGTTAACTGGTACAAAGGACAGTGACCCCTAAACTCACACCGGCACCACTACTGCTGGGAAAAAGAATCCCAAACAGTAGAGTTAACCGAAAAGTCAGCTCAAAGAGGAAAGTTTTAGCGAACTCCTGTTGAACTCATATGGAAATATAAATAGACCAAAAACTAGTTCACGATGAGTTGGGAGACAATCTAAAGCAAGCCACTGCCATTATTCTCCATACCTCGTAATGACTCCCACACCTTCTACCAAAGCTCAAAACCCATGGTCCACAAGGAGACAGGTTATGACACGACACTATTCAATCCAACTATAGCTGAAAAGAGAGGTTAGAAAGAGGTTGAAAAGGGAGGTTCCATGGCCTTCTTTTCGGTTAATTCTAGTAAGTTCATGGATTCATGGATTTAGTGACATAACTGAGCGGATGGTAACAAACAACCAATACCCTGCTGCAGCTCATACCCCAAACCCTAAACCCTAAACCCTATTAACCTTTTAACGTCCCAATTCGACATTGTTTTCAAAGAAGTGTTATAAAATGTTTGATGAAAACCAAAAATGGAGTTGATGGTCAAAGCAAAGTTGCAAATGTTGATGTGAAGATCACATATGTATGGTTGAATTTATTTTATTTTTATTTAATATTTTTTAATTAATTTTGCAAGATTTTCTCTTAAAATTCAATTTAAAATCCCAAATTAACCAAAAAAAATTAAAAATATAATAATGAAAATGGAATAACATGCAGTACAAGATGGTATGGTTTCCATTATTTGATTCTACTTATTTTGGAAAATTATATTTAACCGTTTAGCGCGCCGGCATCCACATACTGGACAACGAATGATTTCAAAAGCTTGGAACTCCGTCGTGTGGACGTTTTCTGTTCATCCAAAATTACTGTAGCATTGTGAGCTAGTTGTGTATGTATTGTTAGCAATTTTGTAGTGAATGTTGTTGCGCATAATTTTTGAGGGAGAACAAAAGATGTTTATATCAGATTGCATTGGAATTTTTATGTTACCCACCATCATATGGGCAGATGAAGGAATAATTTGATCCCGGGTGAAGTGAAATAAAATTAGTACTGTTTTGGCGGTTACGTGCCTGCCCTGATGAGAGGAAATTTTTTTTTACCAGTAAGCTTGAAAGGTACATACGTCATCGCATATATTGTAAAGAACAAGTGGATGATAAATTTTGAATAAAGAAGTTACAGTGTACTGCCACTAGGTACATTGTTATTGGATGAACCTTAGAAGATGCAAATTTGAAATTCAATGGCGGCAGCCTTCATCTGCAGTATTGAAGGCCAAGGCAGTACCAATTCAATTCACAATAGAGTGATTTAGGCCAATGTTGCTATTCTTGAATCAAAGATACCTCTCTACGTCGTAGATCTGGCGGTTGCTTGAATTGCAGTACGCATGCACTACTATGAATGCATGGGAACGTGCTAATTGACAAGCAAAAAAAAAGGCATGGCATTTAGTATAAGAGCACGACGTTTGCATTCATTCTTCAATCTTCAGTGGTGCAGAATGGCCGACGAGGAACTAACTAGACGTCTCATAGTCCTTCAACGCGCACACATAGTAATTGCAGAGTGGGCAAGGCAGACTCAAAAAACATCACCATCTCAAGTTTCACGTATCCTACGTTTATTGCAAGAGAAGTACCTTTTAGAGAAACGAGTGAAATCAGGAATTAGAAGGTCAAACACTCCCGAGGGACTCCGATTCTTATTCTACTATCACACGTCGCAAATTCTGCGTTGGCAAGAGCGACGACCTGAAGGTCATTCTCTTGGCTTCTCAGAAGCTGTCTATCGCGTCTTGAGAGACAAATTGTGGCCTGATGTCAACAACGGCGGAAGGGTTTCCACTGCTGGACCGTCAGAAGTCAAGACGACCAGCCAGGAAGAAGAGGAAAGCCGTACGGGATCCCCATCCCACACACGACGAGGTACAAGATACAATCGGTCAAACATCAACCCCGATGTCGAATGCAGGGACAACGTCGTCACAACGTCGACGACAACGCCATCGCCATACTACCCCGTCAGTGATTGGACCAGCGGTCTAGAGTCCAGCACCATCGGCCGAAACGACTACTCACCTTCAAGATCTGCCGAGGAGAGTCCCAGTGCGTCACAACCAAGCAGATCACGAAGATCACGAAGTCCTGCAGCAACAAATCCCAGGGCCAGATCAACACGATCACGCAATCCCACTGTCAGAGCAAGTATTACACGGAGTCCAGCAACGAAGAGTGCAAGTGGCAGAGCGACACGACCATCTACGTGAGTCACAACCAGAAGAGTCGCATGCAGTACCGCAACCCGAAATCGAACGGAGACCGGAATCGCATGAGGCCGCAACTAGAAAACCTGCACGTCAACATCAACAACGACAACACCAGATCGGACCGAGCTTCATAGGACCTCCAGCTGATGTGCCGACTCTTCCCTGACTTATCACACGACCGGTACCTGTTCGGTTTCCTGCAGTTGCAATAAGCCAATACCAACCTAATGGTCCTCGTTGTACTGACTACTTGTGCGGTCTAGCATTGCACTGTTATACAACTAGTGAGTCACAGCAAATTACATACGTTGTCCAGTGTGATGACGGCGAGATTAGGCATTTGCCTCTTGGTGTGCTAGAAGTTATAACAGCTTTGGGAAGGAATGAGGACCGTGGTGCAGAAATAGACGGCTTACAAGATGGTCCAGATAGTGCCGGAGAAGGTCATGAGTCCTCTTATTGCTTGAGTGGTGACTTTGATGATTCCGATTTGGACGACCTCATGGACATGGAAGGCCAATCTTGTGCCACGTCTATCCCATGTACTGTGGCCCCACCGCATGACATGCATGGGCAATCTCGTGAGTACAGTGCTAGTGCAGCATGTCAGGAAGATTCGAGTGCAACGCACACAGCCCGCCAATAGAGCCGATGCCCGCAGTGGCTGCCAATGAAGTTCAGTCCTCAGCGACGCATGTGCAACATCCAGAAAGTCCACCAATTCTGGAACTGCCAAGTGCCGGACTACAAGGACGCGAATCACGAATTGCTTCAAGTCTTCGTCAACATGGCGGAGAGTGCAGCAACGCGTATGTTGCAGCGGATTTTGAGGGCATCAGCTCCCGAAATGCTTTACTGGCTCAAATGCGGGTTCAAGGTAGGTATCACTTTGTTTTTAACATCCCACGTTAAATATACGAAAATGTTAACCACAGTGGGACTCATATTTTCTATAGCAGTTTTGAATAGGTCCTTGTGGACTTCCTTTTATTCAAATTCACTTGTCTTTTGATCAACACATGCAATGTTCTTCAGACCAGTGATATAAAATGTGGTCCTTTCACAATATTGAATTATTGAGTTTTCACAATATTGAATTAAATTGACTTTTCACCATATTGAATTATGGACTTTCTATCTGAATTATTGACTTTTCACAATATTGAATTATAGACTTCCTATCTGAATTATTGATATTCACAATATGGTCGTTTGAATATGTCATTTTAAAACTATGTATCCTTGGGCCTTCAAAGGGTTAAAGACATTCTGGAAGGAGTTGGAAATAGTACAATATCAGCGGATTTCTATGAACAAAACAGTGTGTTAGATTAAAGCCAATTCTGTTTCAAATTATTATGGAGTTGCCTAACAGAAGTTTCAATGTGCACAAACGAAGCACTCTTGGAGGATTTTGAGACAGCTGTCTCAATGGAAGATGATGCCATCGCTGATGTAATACATAATTTTCAAGAACTCTACCCGGTACAATCATATTCGGCACCTTGTTTCTGGGATGTGTAGTTTGAAGTTACAGAGCGCTGTATGAGGGTATGCTGTGAAATGATATACTCCGTAGCTCTATCTGATACCGTCGAGGCTCATCGTATTTGTAATTAAATCATTAATTTAAATGATAAACAAAAACTCAGGTAAATATTCTGCCTAAAAGACAAAACTGTTGAAAATCAAGTTTACACATATGTGATTCTACTGTATTAATTTCTCTATCATAAAGACTGAACATTCTATTTTTTGAAACAATCAATGAATATCAAATAATAGAATTGTAATATAAAATCATCATTTTTTTTCATGGTTGTCGAACAGGATGGTAGCCCAGTTGGTTTCATTCAATGTTTCAGAGTTATCAGGAGTTGTGCTGTTTCGTGCGTCTTTGTGAATTGCGGTGTTTGACTTCCGAGTCCTATTATCACAAGAACTGATATAATACATTTCATGCAGGAAGGTGTGTTGTGTCCTTTTTGTAAGAAAAATCAGCTGAAGCAATATGAAATTGTCATCGTTTGTTCCTGTGGCGATTTTCGATTTCATACAAAAGACGATCAGGTAATCAGTTCTCACGTTCACATCCGTGCTCTGATGTTTATCGATTCATGAAGCAGCTTATGATGTCGCTACAGCAAAAGGGTACTAACCCTTAGATTCTCAGTTTTAAAATGACATATTAAAACGACCATATTGTGAAAAGTCAATAATTCATATAGGAAGTCAATAATTCAATATTCTGAAAAGTCAATAATTCAATATTGTGAAAAGACCAGATTTTATATCACTGGAATCTTTGAAGAACATTGCATGTGTTGATCAAAAGACAAATGAATTTGAATAAAAGAATATCTATAAAGGACCTATTCAAAACTGCTATAAAAAGTTGTTATATTTCATATTTCAATTGAGTGTGGATTTGAAACTGTGCAGATTGGGTTGAATCTACAAATGTGGTTACCAGATGGTGTCATGACATCGGCAGAAGTTGCTGAGCGCGCCCCTGCATCGCCTCCGCCAGTTCCGCCTGTTCAGTCAACAGACCGCCAGTTCCGCCACCAGAGCGCCGTAGAAGCAGCCCGTGATCAACATCCAACGCAGCAGAAACGCAAAGATCGGACCCATCTCCCTGGAATGACCGGAGTAGCGGGGTCTAAGCGTCCACAACCTGACAGTGTCAGAGGGACGACCACGGCGGAGGGTGTTCAAAGATCAGAAGAACCTCGTGCTCGGAAAAGTCAACAACGGCCACCATCATTTAAGGACTTATTTCATGATTCCACATGGACCACAGAGCACGCTGACTTCAACCATATCGACATTGAATTTAGAGGTCAGCTACCGGCATGTCCCACTTTTGCATTTGGCCGCATTCCAAAGAATTTCGAGACTTTGTTTTGCCGATTCTGGTCCACGCGCACGTTGGACCGAATCTGTCACGAGACGAACAGATGTGCCAGCCAAGAAGTGACAGGGAAGGGATATGCAATGGCGGGCCCCAATTGGTGGCCCTTGCAATGGGATGAGTTGAAGGCTTTTTTTGGCATTTCGTTACTAATGGGAATCTTCCCAACCATCGCTGCTAAAAAAAGCCTTCAACTCATCCATCCATCGCTGCTACTGGTCAAACAAAAAATCCGCGCTCTATTGCCCTTATATTGCGAGTATTATGTCCCGTCGCCGGTTTGAGGATATTAGCCGATGTTTGCATGTCGTGGATGATTCCGTCCGTACCCGGGAGGTAACGGGCGATAAATTGTGCAAAATTCGATGGCTACTTGACGAATTCAACAACCATTGCAAAGCAAGTTGGACATTGCACCAAGAAGTGACGGTGGATGAACTCATGGTCCGATACAAGGGTCGGTTTTGCCCCATACGGCAATATCTTCCGAAGAAGCCGACAAAATGGGGTGTCAAAGTGTGGTGCTTGGCGGACGCAGTGTCGAAGTTTGTTTATTCTTTTGAGATTTACACCGGCGCCGCTTTGACGACATCAGTGCGCACCGCTGCTCGTGGCGAGGCAAAGACCGGTTACGATGTGGTGTCGAATTTGACTGCTGGATTGCATGGCTTGCATCATATTGTCTTCACCGACAATTTTTTTACGTCCCCTAAACTACTGCACGACCTTGCACGGAGAGGAACTTTTGGATGCGGTACGGTGCGCGGCAACCGCGCGGGGCTCCCGACATGCATCACGAACACCAAAGTATATGTGAATTCACCACAGGGCACTCTAGTGTAGCGAATGCATAATTCCCGTACGGTTGCCGGGTGTACTTGGGTGGACAAGAAGCCGGTCACATTGATTTCTTCTATTTATTGGCCTATTCCGCCAACGGGCGTGGCATGTACAGTGCGACGGAGAGTGCAGGGCGTGGATGTCATATTGGCCACGTCCCCGATCCACAAAGCATACATGCAATGGATGCGAGGCGTGGACGTGGCTGATCAGATGCGCGGAACCTATACGTGTCAGGTGCGCTCGAAAAAATGGTGGCACAGACTCTTTTATTTTCTGGTGGATACGGCAGCGGTAAATTCTTATGTCATGTGTAAAAGCATGTGTTCGACGCTCGGGAAACGACCGAAGACTCACCTCCATTTTCAACTGAAATTGGTGGAGGATTTATATGCACCGTGGCAGGCACGACGTGGTTGTGTCTCGCAGTGGCGGCTCTCTGTGCCTGTTGTGCATGGCCTCACAGTGACTACAAATCGTCGAAAATGTCGTTACTGTGGCGTGTTGCCAAGGACTTCACAAATGTGTGTTCAATGCGGGGGCGTATATCTACATGAGGGACGTTGTTACTTTCGTACCCATTATCCGGTACGCCCTTGACTGGTAAGTGCACTCATCTACTCAGTCTTTTACTTTTCGTACCTGCGTTGCTATGCATGGACTGAACTACTGCATTGGGTTTCATATATATGCTAGTAGTTTCATGCAGTGGGTTCAGGCAGTGGGTTCATCTACCAATACAGGCAGTGGGTTCATCTACCAATACAGGCAGTGGGTTCATCTACCCATTCAGGCAGTGGATTCATGCATGGACAGAACTACTTTTCATACCTGCGTTGTTATGCATGGTATTCCAGCGCCTCCAGAAATAGGGAAGTCCTGGCTGCGTGTATGACGAAGGACGGATTAGCAGCTGATAAAACAAGTGGCGAAGAATGGGATGTGTACGTGTGTTGGTAGTGTGAACTGCATGGACAAAGGTCAACGTCCACAACGCTTAGTGGCATCCAGATCACGGTAGTTTTTGCAAATGAAGAAAAAGAAGGTTCGTTGCCCGCCTGTACAGGGACTATCCATTGTCTAGTGTTGTGTGTGCTAGTAGTCTCAGTTTGTAGTAGTGGTAAGGACGGCTGAGGACGGCTAACCACTTGTTGCATCGACATGTTAGAAGACTTTGAACGGTTGCAGGAGATATCATCGTTCTACGAAGTAACATGAAATCGGAGTTGTAGATTTTTGGTCCATGCATGTCTTCAAGGGACAATAGAAATTTTTTCATAAGATAGTAAGACAATCGATCCATTGAAAAAGCAGAGTGAAGTTGTTCGTGACCGTTGGTGGAAGTCGGCAGTTACATTCACTCATTTTCATGATCATGGGAATGAGAGCCGTTATTTTGCTACGCATAGGTATGTACAGTACAGCGGGCATAGTATTTGTCGCTCGGGAAGTTGGAAACGTCAGCTGGGCAGAATCAGTCGTACTGTATTAGAGCAGCCCGCACAAAGGAATGTCCTTCTTGAAATCTTGGAGCGGCTGCCCGTAGTGTGCACTGGAATCATTGGCATAACTCTACTGATTCACCAAATTTGTAAAGTTTTTTGCATCGGCAGTGTAATGTAAGCTTCATTTCTGTGCCACAAATGCTTCTATCAGGTGCGATTGACATTTCTTGTGTGTTCGGTTCTCAAAAAAGCGATTGCATATGATTCTCAGAATTTTTTGATGTGACCGGTATTTTCGACATACAGTGATTGCAAGGCCGATTTCTATGCACATACTTGCAAAAGTAAAGTTCCAATGCATATGTTGTGCACACATCTTCCCCAGAAACCATGTTCGCAAGTCGTTTCGATTTATTGGGGATCATGAAAATTGTTACAACACCTCAAATCGCGACGAACCATGCCTGACCGGTCTCGGCGGCAGAAGATTCACTCAATCTAATAGCTCGATGTATCAATCCATGGCGATGCAAATATTCACGTTGCACGGAATTTGTTCTGTTCCAAAGTCCTCCACAGATCTTACGGTTACAATTTCCATACACCCGTCAAATCTTTGAAAACCTAAAGCAATTTGATTTTGTGCCATTCGCCGTTCTCTGTGCTCTCCTATGAACTGGGACGTCAAAGGGTTAAGGTCCGACTTTTTGAACTAAGAATGAAACTTGACATAAACCAATTGTGTTGTTTTTCTAAAAATCATAATAACCTATTTTGAAGATCCAAACTGTACAAAAGATAGTCAACTTGCTCAAGAACCAAGAGAAATTTTGATGGATGAAAACCGCCCAATTTGGATGAGAATCAAACAATTTCAATCTATGCGTCGTCCACATAGTGGACACTGGCAAGTTAAAAGGTTAAAGAATTAAATTATATATATATTTGTGTGTGTGGGTGTATGTATGTATGTATGTGTGTATGTGTGTATACATACAATTATGTGCATATATATCACCATTTCCAAATATATGTATAATTGTACATTAGTCATATATTGCTTCATAAACTAATATTAGTGTAGACTATCATATTGTAGACTATTGCCAACGTAAAATTATATGGCAATATAGCTTCATGCACGTGTGATCCGATTATTCCAAGTAGAAAGGATATCATTTATGAAAATCTTATACCTCATTTCATGCCATAGTGTTCTACAAAATATTTTTGAGATCTTAGTTTGAAACAAATCAAAAGTGCTTTTGAAGAGTTAAACTTATAAAATTAAGCAACCAAAGTAAGTGAAAAAAATTTACACACAAATATTGGTGATAGCAATTATAAATTTAACCACATGGATAGAATCTAGAATTTATAATGTACAAATTTTATTTGTACATTGAGTTCAAAATATCCCTTTTAAGAGCGTATTATAATGCATCTTTGCAAAATTTCCTAATCTGGAGAGGGCTGTAGGCATTTAGAGGTTAAGGAACACTAACTACCTCAATACATATATAATAGTTATCATCACATAGTAGTTATATTACTTCAAATATACTAATATCATTTGAGACTAATATGTGTATCAGTTCGGACTTTTATATATATATATATATATATATATATATATATATATATATATATATATCCCCCTGACATTCGTTAAGATACATACATATAAATATATACATATATACATATATACATAGTGAGTATATGACTTCATGTATTAATATTGGTTGAGACTAATATGTATATTATTGTCATAAGTGGATAGTTGTTTTTATTATGATATCTTTCCATCCAGTTCAAATATTGACTAGTTCACGTAGTGGATACATACATGGATTTATACATACATACATATGTGTATATATGTATGTATATTAATTCTAAGTTAGTTGTACATATATTGGTTATATTACTGTATATACTAATATTAGATTTGACTAACAATATGTATATTTATGCATGGACACTAATTTATATATATGAATATATGAATGAACTATTATGATTGCCGTATTGCTATTATGCTATATAATGACGGCAAATACATCATGCCTAGTATATGCAAATTGAATATATATTACCATAGTTTACTAGCAGGTTGGGTACCTTTCTGCCTAATATATAATTATTTATAAAAATAGATTTAGGCAAAACGGATAATCTTCAAAATCCATTTTTTCTTCGGGGGAGTCACTACGGAAAATGTAGAAACCACGTCTGAACAAAACTAGGGTGCTCTTTATTTATAAGAGGTAAAATTTATATTTGTTTTTTAACTAGCATAGCTACAGTGTATTATAGGGTATCCAAATAGAAATAATGTAGGGGATGATGTAATATTAGTATTTACTTTTCAAGTAAATATATTTTATCATGAAGAAAATGGGGTAAAGGAGGATTTGAATGAAAAGCCCGTTCTATTTTCATTCACTGTAATGAAGTATGTAGAAATACAGCCCGAGGTTACATCTATGCGATTTTAGGTTTTAGTTGGCCTTGATGAGGTAAATCCATCGGCATGGTCTCTGCCATTGTTCCGTGAGAGTTTGCTTATGTATGTTGAATTGTTTGTTTTGATTAGCCTTATTTTGTCTTGAATGCAAATTGTCTTGAATCTTGAGTTTTTGTGTGTAAGTTAGCCTTGTCTTGAATGAGTTTTGATTAGTCTACTCTTGCACTTTTTTCTGTTACCAAATACTAACCGTATTAATACTGCATAAGCAAATTTGATGCCATTCAGTGGTAGTAAATGAAAATTTTATAATAAAACTAGAGTACAGTTTATTCCATTGAATCTGTAAATATAAGTACTGTAGGGTAGTTGAAAATGAAGGGATTTAGATTTTTTTGTTCTTCTAGGGTACTAAGTGACCCCCTCTCTGTTTATTTCCTTTACAATTTTTTATTTTTTTGAAAAATAATTTCCCAAAATTTTAGGCAACTATTTCTAGAATTATTTTTTGCCGAACCTACTAGTAAACACTATGGTAGTCTGAACTAGATCACATAGCAGATAGATAGATACATACATATACATATTTCCATTTCAATATATATATATATATATATATATATATATATATATATATATATATATATATATATTAAAATAACTAATTTCTATGCTAGACGTTGTAAGTATATTAGTTATGTGACTTCATACACTAATTCTTGTTGAGACTTAAATATGTATCATTATTGTCATAAGTGGATAATTTTTTTATTTTGAAAGTTTACTATAGATCGTATATGAACTAATATAGGGCTACTATTATTGCCACTAATCTACTATGTTATTGCTTTAAGAGAGCGATGGAGGAATGAGCTCCGCAGGAGGCGGTGAAGGTGTAGATCTGTGTGTGCTTATGCAATAGCGCTTGAGTGTATGCTGCGGCTAGGTGACGCTGGGACTGTCGCACGCATTTTGTGAGGTGGTATGTGTGCAGATCTGGTGGAAACAACGCCGTAGTGTGGGCTAAACAACAGATCAGCCAACGGAGGAATCGCCGCGGATCGGCTCTGATGTTGGACTGAGAGCCGGAAACTGAGCATGTTGGGCAGCTCTCGGGAGGGAATGACGATCCACGAGTTTCCTTGTTACTGATCCGCTGCATGGGTAACGGGATCTGCGAATCAGAGGAACCGGCTCTTGCAGAGCGTGTTGGCAACGAGATCTGGTACCTGAGCGAGCTGCACATCCCTGCTGCAAGTATCGAGGACTCTGCACCACCAGAATCAACACTACCCTTAGTTCACACTACATGCGCTGCAGATCTGCGACTACACCATCTCGGACGCCAAGACAAACGCCAAATCCACCAGATCTACATCCCGACCCGTTACCCCCTAGCCAACGCCATTGAAGATCAGCAACAGCAGGCGGAAGTTCCGCCAAATCAGTTAACCCCCCCTTCACCCTTTTCTCACTCCATTGTTTGCAATCACACTTTTTTCCTAGAACTATGCATTTCTAGCACTCACCACCCATGTTGTAGTTTGCACAAGTACATTTCTTGCACCTGCACCTGCACCTGCATTGTCTCTTGCACCTGCATTTGCCTTGTCTGTTGCACAAGACACACAGATTTGTGCCTGCACAACATTTGGACCCACGCACCCACAGCTCGTCAGCCGAGCGCTAAAAGACACCACCGGACTCACCATTCAGGTAAGCCCACTAACCCTCCAACTTGGTCATTCAATCCTGCTTTCATAGATAGGCAAGCTCCTTGCGATAAAACGATAACTAAAAAACCAAAACACACAAACCTAAGTCAAAAGTCCCCCTATACAGCCCCACAGCAAGAGCTTGAGGAAAGGGAGACTAAGACACCAAAAATCAACAAATTAAGAACTACAAAGCTACCCTACAGGAACCATCCCCTGCCTCTTCTGAAACTGCAGGAAACAGTAAGCAGCATGACTTCAACACGCACGCGCTCAGCTAGCCGCTCACACAGCAGCGATGCTGATCCCATGGAAATGGACACATCACCACAAGGCCAGAAACGACTGCAATCTGAGAAGAGCAGCGAAGGGGATGAGCCTACACCAAAGGGACACAAGAGGGCACAAACCACAAGGAGCAGGGAAGAAGCTGAAAAAACGCCACAGTCACAGAAGAGGGTCCAAAAATCAAGAAGCAGCAGCGACGAAGACACATCACCACGGTCACTGAAGAAACAACACTCTAGCAAGCACAAGGCGGGTGACTCAAGCAGCAGTCAAAAGAGCAGACAACAGAAGAGCTCCAAGGAAGGCGGGAGCAGCACTAAAGAAGGAAAAGGCTCGAAAGATGAAAGCGGCTCTAAAGGAGGGAGCAGCTCCAAGGATCCCGCAGCAGACAACTCGGAGGAACAAGACACCACACCGAAGTACCAGCACTGGTGGCTCGGATTTGACACTATGGAGAAAAAGGCGCTAGCAGACAAAATCCCCGAATGCTTCATCCCAGAGCCCATCTCCAAATTCACGAAGAAGGGTTTCTCAGAAATCGAAGCTGAAGAGCTACTCGAATCGGTACATTCGTACCCCCATGTCCCTCAAATTCTATACCCTACAGCTAGACCCGATGGTCTTGATGGTCAACATTATAACCTTACACAGCTTCCCTTTGACATAGCAACAGACCCAGAAACAGGATTATCCTTAGACTACCAAGTAGCCATACATTTCAACCGTCCAACCAAACAGTTCACCCATGGAGAGATTTTAGGGTTGACCCAAGAACGCCTCAAAGAAATGAAAATCCCTCTAGGAACAAAAATTGCAGAACCTATCACCATACTATGCATGAACGGCTCCGCAAGACACTAGTCCGGCACTATCAAACTACACCTCAAACATCCAGACATAGACGGTATCAACTTGCTATCCGGAGTACGCCCTTTCATTCTCAAATTAGACAACGACACACCAACGTTGGGAAAAGTCTGCAAAGGGTATAACGCGGTAGCTAGAAACAATCTCTTATCAGTCAGAATTGCCAGCCACTCACTAGCAAACGTGGAAGGACACGAACTACACCTCGAGGTTCTCATAGATGGCTTCAAAAGAAAACATGACTACGAAATAACCAATGTCCAGAAGAATTCTGCAGATACCTGGGCCTGGCTGCTCGCACCAACCCCGCAACAGGTTGAGAAGCTCGTCAAATATTACGTTCCGTTTCGCAACGAGCTGATCCACACCATCGTCAAAAAAGGTGAGAAACTCAGTGTGACACAACTCGCAAAAAAGAATTGTCTTATGCTTATTCTTCACAATCTGCAGCTTACGAAGAACGCAGATGAGACACTACACGAAATCAAGGAGCTGATGGGAGACAAGAACGTCACCTCTCATTATTTCAGCAAGTTGAAGGGCAAGCTGCACACCGGCTCCGAGAACATAGAATGCCTGAACCCGACGGTGTACCACCAATACGTCAACAAGACCTTCAAATTTTTTGACCAACATGTGTCTTTCACACCGCACCCACGCAGTCTGGCAGGAAGTCTGCCACCTTCGAAGGAGGAGAAGGAAAAGCTAGGGTTCTGCGACATCAACACCGCCATGGCCAACACACTAGCGGCCATTCAGAACGCACCACCGAACAAAGACAGCCTAGGAAAGGAGGAGATCATCGCAATTGTAGAAGATGCAGTCACGAAAGGCAACCAGAAACTAAAGACAGAAATCCGAGGCGAAATGAAGACCATGAAGGACGCCATAATCGTGGAAACCAGTGAGTATGCACTCACCCTCAATGAAAACCTACAGGCCGTCGTCGCCCAACAGATGCACGAATTCTCTATCGGCATTTCTAAAGCCTTGGCTGCAGCTCCGCGTCCGCTGGTCTTCGCACTACCACCTCCGCCAGGAAAAGAACAGGGAAAGAAGACCCCACAGTAACACTGCAGCCTCGTAGAAATCACCACAGATCATCGCGAAGCATCCCCAGGGTGAATTATAAAATAAATAAAAAGTATCCAGTGATACTCATGCCCTCAAAAGTATCCATAGATACACACAAAAGAAAGAAAAAAAGAAAAAAGAAAAAAGAAAAAAGAAATAATAATAATATTATTATTATTATTATTATTATTATTATTACTACAAAAAAATCAAAAAAAAAATCATTACTACTACTAACTTAACAAAAAAATCCCCCAAAAAAAGCCAAAAAAATCCCAAACCTCAAAACCCACAAAAAAACAAGAAAAACACCAAATCACACAACAAATCCCCACCAAATAACCTAAAAAGGGCTCGGCCTACCAACCTCACCCAGAAACCAAAAAGGACAAATATACCAAACCAAAACTTCACACAGCCTTAACACTAGATGTCAAACCCAAAAACCATGACAAAATAAATCCCTACAAATACAAACAACATACAAAAAACATAACACATAAAATAAAAACAATTCCCAAAAACAAATACCTCAACAAAAAACAAAAAACCAACACTCAAAATGAATTGACTCGGCCTAACGGCCTCGTCCAAAGGAAACAACAACAAACATATCAAAAAATACACAACAAACATAATAATAAAACACAATCATTACAACAACTAATACTATGTTGGGATATTGACAAGTTCAAACTTGGACTTCTTGGGCTACTTGGGAACCCCAAGTACAAACTTGGGCTACTTAGGAACCCCAAGTTCAAACTTGGGCTACTTGGGCTACTTGGGAACCCCAAGTTCAAACTTGAGATACTTGGGAACCCCAAGAACCCCAAGTTTAAACTTGGACTACTTGGGAATCTCAAGAACCCCAAGTTCAAAACAAACAAACACCAACAAACATACACAAAAAAGAACACAAATCACCAACTTAATACAAACTATAATATAAAAATAAAACCCAATATTAATAGCACAAAGTACAAAGTAAAAACCCATCTTTTCAAAAATAGAATACTTCCCCTACACCTTTTACTTTTACATAATGGAAATAGTGAAACTAACCCGGGACCCATGCCCAATAAACTACAAATATCCTACTATACCTACATTCTACAAATATTCTACAACACTTAAACCAACAAAAGTACCTATATACAAACACTATACTATATTATTATACCCAATAAACACAATAAAATATACTTAAAACACACACAAAAGTTCCTCAAAATAAGAAACATACCACACAACATCAATAACAAAAAATATCATACAACTACACCTCAAAAGAAAACTAAACAAAACACCTCAAAGAAACTAAAACATAAAAAGTTATCCAAAAACAATATTAGGAGAAATAAACACCAACAATGGACTCGGCCTACAGGCCTCGTCCAAAACAAACAAACAAAAAAAGTAAAAGAAAAAATATCCCAAAAAACTCCCCTAAAAAGAAACTTCTTACATCAAATATTACTATTATGCGGGGACATTGAAACCAACCCCGGACCCATGCCCGATCTACTAAAAACACATCCACCCACACATAAAAAAAGATGCAAAACATACTTTATATCAAGCACGATTAAATTACAACCAGAATACCAACATTAGCAAACCAATTCTCACCTATCCTAAAAGTAACACACCCAAATCATACAGAAGCTAGTAATAACTATCCACATATATCAAAATATATATACCAAAACCAACATCACCCATCACCAAGAATACTATACGCGCTTATCACCACTATCAGTCCATCAAAAGAAATATGTGACCAACTCCTAATACAAATCCCAAACCCCGACTGGACAACAATACTACTAGAAAAAATGGCCATACTACAAAACCCACCTGAAAGACATATCCCAATTACACATCCATACATAGAATTCACAAATAAAAATCAAAACTTAATAAATCCACCTAATACCATACACAAAGAAATATACAATTTTATACATCACCACAACGAACCATGATAACTCTCCCATTCCTCCCTATAAACCTATTAGAAGAAACCCTAAAAATACATGAACCATTACATGAATATACACATCCTCCACCACTCCTAAACGTACCCCCAATACAACCACAAGAAATACACACAACAAACCATAATACAAGATTTATAACATGGAATGCTTCATCACTAAATACAGCCCTCCCAAATTTACACGAACTAATCTCCAACACACCCGCCGAACCCGCTATCATCACAATACAAGAAACAAAATTAACCGCAACAAAATCCACCAAATACATACAAAATCTATTCCCAAAATACAAATTAATTTTTAACAACACACATGCCCTAACCAGATGTATGCAACAAAGAATGCCATACATACCCGCAAGAGGAGGTCTCCTCACACTCATAAATCAAAAATACGCATACCCCGGCAATATCACTAAAATCGCAACCCCCAAAGAAATATCACCCTATTTACAAATAATAAAAATTGACAATAAACCACTACAAACTTGGCTAATTATCCACATGTATATGCCGTCACATGCAGATGACATACAATATATACCAATGATCCAACAAAACATAATACAACAAATCAATGCACACCCAAATAGCACACATATACTATGCGGTGACTTTAATAGAGACATAGCACTTATAGGGCGACAAAATGAAACCGACACAACCCCACCACAAACAGAAGACATAGAATGGAGAACATTTACAAATAATCTCCAATTAGAATACATCCCAACAAATTGCCCATTCACCAGACAAGGGGGACAAAACTATAACCAAACCAGTCTAATAGATGGATACTACATTAAAACACCAGATAATACTGTATACACATCAACTACAGATAATGACCACAACCTTAATTCTGACCACTCACCAGTAACATTATACATACCACCAAACTCCTTATTAGCAAGACCCATGCCAATAACAAATAAAACAACGAGAATTCTAAACCCCATACCACAAGAAAATATTGAAAAATTCAAAATAGAATATTTTGAAGAAAATGCTCTGCAAATAAATGAACTCAGTACAATACTATCAAATGATCAACTTACAGACGACCAATGGCAAACATCTTGTTCAAAACTAGATCACATGGTACAAAATATATCAGATAAAATTCAAGAAACCTGTAGTGCACCACCGCCCCCGACATTAACAAACCGTACTTCCCAACAAGGAGGCTTCTTACCAAGAAAACTACAAAAAACATGGAAAAAACACCTATTTACCTACCATTTAATTAGAAAAACAGTTTACATAACAAAAAATATACAAAATTGGCAAACACATCCAATAATCGAAGAATTAAAAACCCACACAAATGTCACCATCCCACCACTCCCAACCCAAGAACATAATCAACAAGAATGGATCCAATCACTAGTAGAAATAGCCAAAACAGCAAAAATACAAGCCCGTAAAATCACCACAAAATATACCCAAAGCTGTATAAAAAAGGCAATATCAAAATACAGACAACTATATGATAAAAGCCCAAAGAAAATAAACAAAAAAGTTTTCAAAAATCAAGAGACACCACCATTAGACTCCATTATGGATAGAAACAACAACATACTAACCAACCAAATGAAATTCACATACAACAATCAATTAGCAATAGACCTACAGTATCAGTATGCTACTACCAACCCGAACACCCATCACAATGCACTTGCGGAGTCAGACAATACCCATGGCACGACCTTGATGGATTTGTAATAGAAAAAAGAGGAAATCCACAAATCCCACTTTATAAACACTTTGATAAAGAAACATATGACATGTGTCTTAAACACCTATCTAACAACAAAACACCAGGCCCAGACAAAATCCCCAACTCAATACTAAAAAATATGCCCGAAAGCTTTCATAAACTACTCTTTTTATTTTTCAGTCATTGCTACAAACAAAAACAAATCCCAGCCTCATGGAAAATAAGTCTAACCATACTACTTTACAAAAAAGGAGATCCCACACAACTGCCAAACCACAGACCAATTGCACTTGCAAATACAGTATACAAATTCTTCACCAGTACACTAACATACATATTATCAGCATACGGTGAAAAATACCAAATCCTACACGATAGTCAAGAAGGATTCAGAGCAGAAAGAAGCACAGCAAGACAACTACAACTCCTCATCGCTGCACTAGAGGACGCAAAATTTACAAATCAAGACATATATCTACTATATATAGACTTCAAAAATGCATTTGGCTCACTAGATCACGCAAGACTCTTAGCTATAATGAAAGACCTTGGATACCCGGTAGATGCAATAATGCTAGTAGGAAACATCTACTCCCACTCAAACACCATATTTACCGGAGAACACTTTGGTACAACAAAACCAATACCGATTCAAAGAGGAACCATACAAGGAGACACACTTAGCCCATATCTCTTCTTAATTTTTCTAGAACCACTCTTGAGATGGTTACAAAGAGGGAAAAATGGATACACATTTGGTACATCAAAAATAAAAATCAGCTTTGCAGCATACGCAGACGACCTAGCAGCTATATCAAATAATACAAAATCACTACAAATACAACTCAACAAAATTGACAAATTCTGTGAATGGGCAGGCATGGACTTGGGAGTCACAAAATGTGCTATCACCGGTTGCCCAAATAAAACCAAAATGCAACCAAACAAATTTAAAACCCACATAACAACCCAAAAAATCAGTTACAGAGACCAAACACTACCAGTACTCCATCAAAATGAACCTTATGTCTACTTGGGCATACAATTAGTTCCATCACTAAAATGGAAACTCCAAACACATATCACCACTACTAAAATAATAGACCAATGTAAACAACTATCAAAATGCCCTGCCACTATCAAACAAAGAATCAATATGGTGGACACAGTAATCAGAGCAGGCATAGCCTACAGCTTCTTTGCAGTCCCATACTCACTACCAACTATTAAAAAACTTGATAAGAAAATTATTGCAATCCAAAAAACAATATGTGGACTACCTAAAAGCACTGCAAACATAATAACACAACTACCTCATGATTTATTTGGACTAGAAGCCTTCTCTTTAAAAAATGCCTACCTTAGATGCATTGGTGAACAACTTCGAAATGCACTTAACGACAAAGGGAGACTAGGAATAATATATAAAGGACTAATACAACACATAGTTGCTAAAGCCGGTGGTGCCGAAGACATCCCAAGAATTAAACGCCAAGATTGCATTACATCACCTACAACACGAACATTATTTCTTCTGAAAACAGCAGGTGGTATACACCTAAAAAACACAGAAGAAAACTTCCAACTCCACATGACCGAACTAGAACGAGAATGGCGATCCACAGTCATAAACGAACTACCACACTTAGATCCAAAACTCTCCATCAAATTATTATATAAATTAATGGCACACAAAATTTATAATATAAAACAAATCATCCTTCCCAACGGCACAAAACTAATGTCACCAGAAGAATTTAAAATATACTATCAAAATCCAACTAAACTAGACAAAAGTGCACTGAACATAGCAGAACAACTCTTTTGTGAACCAAAATGTACCCTAGACTGCCCAAATCCATACCAAATACATTTACCACCCCGCACACTAAAAGAAAAATATAAAATATATAACCACAGAATAATACCAAGAACACCAATAAACCCCGTGCAATTCCCTCAACCACTTCAACCACAACAACCAGCCCCACCACAAAACATAAAAAATGACCTCGTAAGATTCCCCATTAGCACAATATTAAACCACAAAACAATTACAACAAAAGACAAATATAAAATATCTAAAAAATATAACACCTATTTATGCTAGTGGATAGACTCAAACCACATAACATACACTAAATGGTTAGTACAACGAGAACTATTCCCATTAAACCTACCAACAGTAATACACCACAATCTAAACTTACTTACAAAATACTACACAGAATATCAAAACAGACATTATCAAAATATGATAAACACACAATTTACACCCGCACAAAATAGAGACATAAGATACATCCCATCTCCAACAATAATTCCCTAGTACGTTAAAACATCTACAATTGAATGTAACCCAGAAAGAGATATAAACACAAACAAGTGCACCATTCAAACACAAAATGACAAAACCCACATATACAACGACACCGGAAAATACATCACCACCATTCCGACCACAAGAATTAAATGGTTATGGCAACAATATAACAACAACAAATACAACATCCACAGACTAATACCAGCTATACAACCATTTGAAACATAAGTAGTCTGGTTATATCAAAGATACGAACACAAAAACAGCAAAAAAGGTTCAATAAAAACACCACACCATACCATTCCAACTAACATTCTAGACACACTAATAACAACATTTAATATAACACACTCATACTTTTCCTCACCAATAACATGTTCCATGAAATCCACCCAATTCTACTCAACATTCGCCAGAGACAAGATTTTTGGCTCAATAGGGACAGCCTTTCAAAACAAATGGAAAGATATTGGATTTGCACACCCAAATGACGCCGAAACAGCACAACAAACAATACATTGGGCAAGACTAGCAGCAAAACAAGACCCTGAAACTGTCACCATTTTAGCAATCCCAGACACCAACTGGTACCAAAATCTATCACCATACAACGGACCCTTTCCGGATACGCACGCCATTATACATTTTGCCGCGGACACCATTACATATGACGAACCAACAATACCCCTAGAACCCAACAAAATCATAAACGAACCACTTGCAATACACATATGGTGTATTCACCATCAAAACAACAACATTGGCACAATAAACCAAATAGACACCATAAACACAACAATAGAAAATCTACAAATTTCGCAATACCATACACAAACAGCACCACCCACACCGCCGAACACAAAGTTAACAAAAGCACAAAATGGAACAAACTAATATACCCACCATACAATAATCCTACCATACAAAACATTGACATAATACCCCTACCAAACTTCGAAATAAACACTACACTAAAATTCCTACCGGAGTACAGCTACTACACAGATGGTTCCTTTTTACCGCCAAAAGAAGCAGATGATGGCCATTGGAAAAAAGAAAAAGCAGGATATGGAATATACAACCCATCTAAACCAGATGTACAAATATCAAAAAGACTGCCTGGACTACAAACATGCTTCAGAGCAGAACTAATGGCCATACATGAAACACTTTCACTAATCACCACTAAATACATAAACGAACCTGCACATATTTTTATTGATTGTCTCAACTGTATACACATTCTAAACACACAATTAAAACACACAATCCAACAAAACAACCACGCCGATAAAACCATATTAGAAGAAATGCTAAAAATGCTAAAAAAGCGAACACAACCAACCACAATAATCAAAGTTAAAGCACACGCTAAAATCAACGGGAATGAATACGCAGATCAACTCGCAAAAGAAGGAACCATGAAAAGAGGTTATCAATCTGCAACAAATCCACACGAATTTGCACATACCACACCTTACTACTTCCAAAAAGACACATGGCCCGGTCGTATCAAACGACCAGACAAAGGACCAGTTAGATGTTTGGAAGAATACATAAAGAAACATGACCGAGAAAATAACCTAGAAATACTGGCAGAAGACTTTCCCAACATTAGCAAATGGACAACAAACTCCATCATAGATAACGAAATGTCCAATAACTTTTGGAATAATCCAGAAATAACAGACTCACAAAAAACAAGCATACTTAAATTTAGAACCGGTCAATACATGGGAAATGCCAGAAAGCAATTAATTTTCGGCATACAAAGATTCCCCTCAAAAACATGTCCCATCTGTAATTCACAAGATGCAGATACATGCTACATGTACTTTTACTATGCAAACAACACCATATACACGCACTAAGAACCAAAAGACACAATAAAGCGGTATGGGAATTAAGAAAATTAATAATATCCTCAAATAAATCAAGATGCTACACTCTCATGAATGCGGGCACATTCAACAATAATCCACAAGAAAACACAGTTCCTCCATGGTTATTACCATGTACTTGTAATCAACAAAGATGTCAATGTAATGCCAGATTCAAACCAGATATACTATGCGTTAAAGGCCTCCCATACCAAAGTCCACATCCCCTAAACCCCGATGATAACCTAACTATACAATTTATAGAATTCACATACACAAACGACAGATTTTCACCAGAAACAATTGGCAGAAAAATTGTAAAATACCAACCTTTAATTAATAACATCATACAACAAGGTTGGAAAGTAGATCCTATCATAGTCATTACAGCTGGAGCCAGAGGAACCACACACATCCCCTCAATGAAACAACTAGAAACAAAATTCAACATTTGCGAAACCTCCATAAAACACACATTCAAAGCAATAAACACCATTGCCATGCAGTATGCCGGGTCTATCCTTCTACATAAAAGACGTATAGAGAATAATCAAACAATACCAACAAACGTAGTACATTAAAAGAGGGGGGTAGTGGTAAAAACCACTGCTAGCCACTCTTTTCAAACAACTAGATCATCTTGTCTCAGGGATAGGTAGGGCCGGTTGGTTGGTACAAACTTTCCTGCTATGACAACTCACTAGCAGCACCAAGCCATGTGTATCACACCACTGCTCAAACGAGCCCAATAGGTTTTGAATCCGGACCACATAATTGTGATACAACGCTCTTCACCAACCAACCAAAGAACTCATGACTTGGCGATAATAATTAACCCAAAACATACCTTTATACTATTTAGCACCTAACCATCATTAATTTGCTATTTTTTGTTACTGTTACTGTTACTTTGTTTTGGTTACTATAGTGTCCATCCTCGAAAGGGGAGAGTAGTTTTGTCCCAATGTCCCTCTGTCCAGTGGGCACCGGGTCATTGACATTACGAACAGACACTTTATTCACGCCGGCCTTGCACAAGGGTCGGTGTTTCTATCTATCTATCTGTTATTGCTTTATAACTAATATGTAATGGCTAGTATATTTACCTTAATAAGATATGTATAATGAATATATGATTACTACTAGTCATGTATTAGTTTTACGTATAACGTATAATATCACTTTAGATAGTCCAAACTATATATACAATATAGCAATGCCCCGTTTTTGAACATGTTTTAATCATTTGGAATAGATATGGAAATATTTACACATATTTGATACAAATATTTATTAGTTTGGACTAAATGTTAAATTTAAAATAGTCTAAAGTAATATATAAATATATAAACACATAATTTTAGCTCTATTAGTTTCTATGATATTAGTATATGAAGTAATATAATTTATACTAGTGTGGCTTGTGCCGTTCGCCTCTTGTGTTCCCCATGATTTAGTTTAACATTTTGGTCACTAAGTTTGGAACTCATACTAGACATAGGTGAGGACGTTTAGGGGTTAAAAAACTACAAAAATTACAATTACACCTGGAGTTACTCATATACTTTGAGTTGGAATATGGTCATTTTCCAATTATGGGATTCTATCAGAGCATTTTTTTCCACTTTTCATGCAGTACCAATGTTTTGAAATACTGAGATGTTATAGTGGGCTCCTAAATTCAAGATTCATCGACATATTGGATAAAGTATATTACATATGATCTATGATCTCAATGCAACCTCTTCTTGCCATTGTGTCAAGATATCATTGGACAACATAACTCTAATTAGGCTGACCAATAATGCTAGAAAATATTAACTTTTTAGCAAGTCATATTAACTCACCACCAAGTAGCAATCCTGAAACACTGTTCGGACTAAACATCCATGCTCTATGTCATTTTTTTCATTGTTTTTTCATTCATCTACCATATTCATTTTATGATCCAATGGTTCAAAGTGGCTAGCACCAAGATTATGTTCTGTAATTCAAAAGCATGCAAGATTATGGGAGACAATCAGACAATCGCAAGCCGATACCTCCTTTGCCACTGCAGTGGCTCGGTAGGTACTGACTTGCGGTTATATTCCATAATCTTGTCTGCTTTTGAATTACCTAGTCCATAATTTTTTTTATTATCATTCACAACTCAACGAACTCATTCAAGATCTATTTCTAATTTGAAGTTTTCTGGAAAAAAACTTCCGCTACTTTTTGGCCATTTTTTCGCAAGATTGTTTTTCTAGTGCAAGACTATTATTATTATCCCTGAAATATCCATAAAGTTTCCTACATAATAGATTCCCCTAAGATGGTTAAATTTTGGCTTTAGTACTATGTCCTTGAAAGGCCGCACTCATTCAAAGTCCATCCATTGTACACTACTTACCACTAGTAGAACCGCACAAAGAGAACCACATCAATCAAACCACGTCTGTATAAACATACCACGTTTACGAAAGTTAAACCACGTTTACTAAATTTGAACCACGTTCGTGAGAACAACCACGTTTAATTCTTAGAAACCGCATTTAATTCTTAGAAACCATGTTTGACGTTCCC
The DNA here is from genome assembly GCA_022496805.1 of Pohlia nutans. NCBI lineage: Eukaryota > Viridiplantae > Streptophyta > Bryopsida > Bryales > Mniaceae > Pohlia > Pohlia nutans. The sequence continues at coordinate 40,046,312 of CM040088.1, forward strand.
AATGCACTTCGACTGCTAACGTATATTTTGAGAACAAGGCATACAATCATTGATAAATGAGAACAAACACTCTATATTGTATAATGGAATGCTTTTACATAGTACTGTCAAAATTATAATACTTTGAAGGGCCTGGTAGTCTAACTCGCTTTCTTCTGCATGGAATCTGATATTCAGGGTTATGTAACAAGTCATCCAAGGTAATCAAGACACTTGATTTTCGTTTACAAGCCTCACTAAGTTCACAAGCTTTGTCTGCATCACATATGATCTCCTCGATTTCCCTACATCCATCTTCAACAAGTACATTTAATTGCCCTATGAGAGACTTGATCCATAGATAGGATCCAGTAACCAACAGCTTGCATTGCTTGTTCAAGAGCCGCATGGTCTTCATCATTGCCAATTTTCCCTCCTCGGTGCTTTCACAGGCCAATAGTAGTCGAAAGATTTGTGTAGCAATAAGTCTATCGTTTACACAGTCAATGTAGGCTCCCATTGTTGGCAGCTCCTAGACAATCCTAGCCAAGCCTGCCAAGGGACCACTACTAGAAAATCGTGACCAAATCAACAGAAAATCAACTGATTTCTGTTGTTTTGGGCACTCCAATGACCGATTTCACTGATTTTTAAACTTTTTGTAAAAACCAACAGTTTGCTACCAACTTTTTGTTGATTTGAATAGTGCGATGACCAAATCAACAAATTTTTAGTGGATCTAGAATATTTTTGGAATATTTTTAGAATATTTTTAGAATATTTTGGAAATATATTGGAATATTCTAGAATCTATCAAAATATTATGGAATCTTTGAAATCTTTTGCAATTTATAGACTCGACTTTTCAAAAGGTGATTTCTTTTATTTTTGGGCAATTTTGGGTACTATGACAAATAGATCCAATTAGTTTTAAATTCTTTATACAAACTCTTAACAAGATTGTGAACATAATCCCCAAAGTTGAAAGGAATCAAAGCACAAAAATGACTTTCGAAACACTTAAAACATTTAAAACACCCTTATTTGGGCAACATTTAAACACTATGGTTAAAGTTCTACTCTAAATTTTTTTTAACTTAATCATTCACAATTAAAAATAAAAATAAAAAGTCAGCAGACTTTGGTGGCCATTTTGTCATAGTAGAATAAGTTCTTTCAAAAATCTTTGGACTAAGAAAAGCTGGAAAATCAAGTTAGGTTTCATCTCCAAAAATCCGTTTGTGATTTTAGGCCTCCAGTCAAAAGTTATAAACAAATTTCAGAGTGGTGTAGCAAGGAATATTTTCTTTAATATTTCCAAACACCCTCTTTGAATTTTGTCTATAACTTTTGACTGGAGGCTTAAAATCACAAACGGATTGTTGGAGATGAAACTTAATCTGATTTCCCAGCTTTTCTTAATCTAAAGATTTTTGAAAAAAGTTATTTTACTATGTCAAAATGGTCACCAAATTATGCTGAGTTCCAAAACATCGAATTGTAAGTGTATATGTAAGAAAAAAATTATGTTTTGTTCTTCAAATTCTAAGTATGTTGAGTTGGTTAGAGTGTTAAGTAATAAACGTGAGGTTTTGAGTTCAAACCCGAGTAACAACTGTGGTGGTAAAGCTTGGCTGCCCGTAAAATCCGGGCAGTAAATTTTTATTTTATTTTATTTTCTCCCGGTGACCAAATCAACAGAAACTATCAACAGATTTCTGTTGATGGATGACCGGAACAACGCGACCAAATCAACAGAAAATATCAATGCTTCTCTGTTGATTTGGACGCTGAATTTTCTAGTAGTGGACCGAAACGAAGTATTAGTTGATAGATTGGTGAGAACAAATCCTAGAAACTTGATTGAAGTTACTTTTCAGAAATAATGTCAGCTATAACAAAGACCATGCGGTTCAAATTAAGGAAAGGAAAGGAAACTTTAGAAAAGAAAAGAAATTAAAAAATCAAAACAAAATTGAGATCGGTATAAGAGTGCAGGAGGTTGATGCCGTCGATGATGCGCTCTGTCTTTGTAAATCAGGACACCTTCATATCATTCAACAACTCTAACAATCTCTACAGAAGAGAAGTTTATCACACAATTGAACTCGGCACTGTGTAGACAAGAACTTCAGTCTATAAAATATCAGCAGTGAAGAACTACAAGCAATTTGCAATGAATGAAGTTCCAATCAAATTGAATTGCTTTCAAAGTTTGAGGTGTGCAAATTATATATACTAGAGGGCCATCCAAGATTATAGTCCCTCCCTTGCCTTCCCGCCACTTCGTAACACGGGAATTCCAGCTTGAACTCCTTAACGACCGTTGGCTGTAACTCATGAAAAGAGGAGCCGTTAAGTTAAGTTTTAATCGATTTAAGCTTTACCTTAGAAGAATTAGTTAATATGAGGTTACTAGTAACGCGGGAGTTTCAGTTTGAACTCCTTAGAGACTGTTGGTTGTAACTCAGTAACTCATGAGAAGAGGAGCCGTTAAGTTAATTTATAATCGATTTAAGTTTTACCTTAGAAAAATTAGTTAATTTGAAGTTGCTAGTAATGCGGGAGTTCCAGCTTGAACTCCTTAACGACCGTTGGTTGTAACTTAGTAACTCATGAGAACAAGAGCCGTGAAGTTTTAATTGATTCAAGCTTTACCTTAGAAGAATTAGTTAATCTGATGTTACCACATAAGCGCATGTCGTATCCTCGCCGTTTTGTCCGTCACTTTCCAAGTCACGAATGTCTTCTACACTTAAGAACATACGGTGAGCACCGTTGATTGTTTCTGGCTCCGCTGTAAATCCTTCGGCTTGATCTGATTCCGAAGATTCCTCTCCCTCTTCTGTCCTAAATCGATTGTTTGTACATGAACGTGCATGGGTGTGCTTGGTGTGGAGACTGTGAACCTGAGCCTTTAAACTCTTACTGGCCCTTGTACCTGAGCAGTTACCTGGTCTCCCACTGTGCCTCCCGTGATTTGCGGCGCTAGTGCCGCCCCTTCTCCGTATACCTCACACGAGTCCAGCGTTGGCGGGGTTAGGCCCTTCACTGTTGATGCCACCCTCGTCAGATGATTCTGATCCACGCAAATCCTCAAACTAAAGATGACTGTGCCTATAGGTTGTTCTCAAGCGGCTTGGGATGGCATTTACAAAGATATGTTTGATGAAAAAAATCGAAGAAGTCTCAATTGTGCCGAGAGGCTGCTCTAAAGCGTTTTGCAAAAGGGGGTTGCTCGCATAGATAGGGAAGGAGGGGGATGGCTGGAACTGCAATAATTTTTGTAATATTCCATCCACGCTCTTGCTAGAAAGGGTCATTTTTTTTTAGTAATCATTTTAGAAGCTCTACAATGTTAAAGGTGGTGGTAGTAAAAACATTGTTTTGATTTGATTTTTAATACACTTCTAATTCATTTTTGTTTTACTTCTTATTAGGAGGACGAATTTGATAGGAAGCCAACACCTGAAGAGGTGGAATTTGCCAAGTTTCACTCTTACCAAGGATTGGCTGAACGAACCAGACCAAACGCATCACTGGAGAATAGGAAGGGCCACGACATGGTGTTGTTTGTAGAAGTTGAAACCAATAGCAGAAAGCCGTCCAAAAAGAGGAGACGAGCTCAGAAACAACCACCAACCACATGCGAAGATCAAGGTGTACAAGATACCAAGAGCAAACGAAAGAAGACAAGAAAGGCGGATGATGAAGAAAGTGCTTCATTCTCTGAATCCTTAAAAGAGAAAAGAACCGAAGACGACGGATCAGGCTCAAGTTCAGGCTCAAGTTCAGGCTCATCAGATTCAGAGGCTGATGACAGCCTGCCAAGAGGCCTTAATTTAGCTAATGGCTCCTCCACTTAGAGCCAACATGGGACCCCCACTTGCAAGTCATAAGAATCTACAATGGTAGACAAAAAGCAGCCTCTTTATATTTACTTGCACTTTGCGAATATTATCATTTTCAATTCTTTGTTGAGAATAAAGGACATATTTTTCCTCAAATGGTTTTCATTGAAATTCTTACACTTATCACACCTGGAGCTTCCAATCTTGCATGTATATGCGGAATATCGTTTGGTTCACCAACTAAATCAATCAATGTGGTAGGTACGGCTACAAAAGCAAGCTAGTGATTAATGATCCCCCCAAAATTAGTGGATCAGAAGTACTATTTCTAGTCGACGAGAAATTAGTGTTTCAAGCTAGAGGAACTTGTCAGCAGTTCTAATTTTACAAAAGCCAATTAAAAAGAGCACTCATGTAATAATAGCATAACAAGTGGCAGCCACCAAAAGGTAAGAGTCCTCTTTGTAACACTACGTTTTACTATTAGTATATGTGAAACTTGCATACTTTACCGTGTTAAATTTACATCATTTGAAAAAATTTAACTCAAAATAATTGATGTTAACTGAAATTCACATTAACTAGCATGTGAAATGAATCCACATATTTATGATCCCAATTTACCATGATTTTTAACACCACAACCTCGTAAATGAGTAGTCACTGCTACGTGGTCTGTATCCCATTCTTAAAACCGGGGGTGGTGGAAATGCGTCCATGAATAGGGAACATCATAAATAATATGTTCCCAATGGTAGGAGAACCATCGATATCAAGTTTGAGCCGATACGTGGTTTAAACCACACTCCAGATGTGGTTTAATTGGAAGCAACGTTTTAACCACGTTTCAAGCCACGTTTCAAGCACGTCTGGAGGACTCATTTCTAATGCAAAAAACCACGTTTTTAACGTGGTTTTCTTCAAGCCGTTCTAGTAGTGTACATTAAACTAGTGTTGTGCTTTCTTACCAGAGAGTGTACGAGCTAGCATTGCCCTCACCTCCATGCCCTCCCATCCCCATGCTAGAAGACTATGAACCTATTGGGGAACATCTAGATCACTTTGAAATCTAATGAATTAAATAAGGTAGTTTAAGCTAAAGTAGTACAGTAAGATCCCAATGAGCAACTATGATTAAATCCCAGCGGCCAGCACCAAGGGTAAGTTGTTGACATGAGCACCACTAGCACATTGATTTGTACCATCTGCTACACTGCACCACCCTTTGCATTCAAGCCTCAGTAAACACAATTCACATAGCATATCTAAAGACGGATCATAGACAGTGGAATGGAAGCATACAATACGTTAGTTTGGAGGTGCCATATACCGCAAGTCTTCCTGTGCTATAGTGCAGGCTTAACCCTCCCTGATTTAGTGATTTTTGCACACATGAGAATCGTGCCTTTTTTTGGTCCCTGCTGTGGTGTGGCAATATAGTCTTAGTAGTCCCGCTCAGCAAGTGTCAAATATTTCAAAGAGAAGGTTGTTTTCTACCACGATGGGGCGTAGAGGGAAAGAAGTAGCAATGGAAGCATCTTCTAGTTTAGAGTGCAGCGAGGCATCACAACAGACGGCGGATTCAGGGAATACTATAGCAAACCATAGCGTTGGGTCCGCACCCTTTAGCGTCTGGTTGGAGCCTTTCAACTTGAGCAATGCAGGCCCCTCTGTTTGTGCAGAATTGATGAGGCACGCACCGTTCCTCCAAGGAAGCGATCGGGCTTGATACACAGTTGAGTTCTTCAAGGACATTGGTGGTCTTTGTGGAGAGGGCATTGCATTCAAGGAGCTGAAAGAGGACCATGGTATCTCGTTGGAGAGTTTGCTTCCCATATATCCTAGCAATCGATCACATAATAGACACCCGACAAGGCATATGTCTGAGTCTGCTGCCGCAGAGGCTCTGCGGATGTATCAACGTGTTTGCGGTGGCACTCAACCGGAAAATTGTGAGTTTGGAAGTGCTTTTCTGAGAGGATTGCGGCTGCAAGCAAAGAAAAAGAAGGTAAACTGGGCCGCGGGAGCAGCAGAGCTTGCAGAAGTCTGGGTAAAAAATGCAGTGAGCAATCCAGGGAAACTCACACCTCCCTGCCTTTGTGAGCAGATCCAGTCTATACTCGACCTCATGGTGGGTCTACACTCTCGTGCGGTAGCAGCTCACTCCGCGGTTGTGTCGAAGTTGAAGCAAGTGCAAATGTCCGTATGTCCCGAAGCTCAGTTAGCCACTGCAAAAAAAGCCACTGTCGCAGCTTCCAAACAACTTGGCGGATTCTTGGTTAGTGATCGGAGGGTCCTCAGAGACGTCCCCATCCATATAGGAACTCTAGCAAAACAACCACGCAACAATAAGTCAAAGTCATTCACCGTGAAGGACGAGAAGACATCGGTGGGATCACTTATGAAGAGGCGGGCAAGTGTCGAGGACAAGCTTACTCAATCGCTCTACCAACAAAAAATGGCAGAGGACGAACTGGCAAGACTACAGCAACAAAGGAAGGACATTGCGAAGGAGGAGGAAGGGCATTGGGACAAATTTGCGACAATTCAACGGTCCAAGAAAGTCAGGGAAATGGACGAGTCGGAGAGGGCGGCTGCGGAGAACCAGCTTCGTGCAACCATGGCAGTTGCTTCTGCATGTACAGACGCCTTTAAAGCGAATGCAATTGAGGTGTTCAAGTGGACTGACAGAGTGAAGCAACTCCAGAATCAGTCAATCAAACTCCAAGACCTTGTCCTAGAACTCACCGGTCAAATCCACGTGCTACTCATTGAAGAAAGTTGCGTCCGCCCTCAACAATTTTTCACAGGCATTTCCAAAGGAGCCATTGCAGATGGTTCCACTGAAAACTGAAATGTCGTGTGTCATGTGCGACCGCTACTGGCCAAAAATGGCCTTGGTGAATCTCCCCTGCGGATGTTTGCTACACCCATACTGCATGTTCAAGATTGCCCTCCACGATGCACCGAGGTGCTCGGGCTGTGACCACGCTCCATGAGGTGTCTAGATGGGACAGTGGGGCTTTGCTACAAACAACGGCAGCATGGAAGTCAGCATTGCAGCATACGTTGCAGCAACGGAAGGAAACGGATGGGCTCCCCCGCTAGGACGTGGTGAGGCCTTGGCTAAGGTCAAGGAGATGCTCTCATGCTTGGTAGCTGGAGAGCAAGGTGACTGGAGTGTGCTAAAGCGAGCTGCCATTGACATCAATTCCGACACTGAGACTGCTCACTTGTCAAAAGCGCGTATGTGCACCTGGACCAGAGACATCCTCATTCCTTGATACTAGCGCTACGGTAGTCCAAGCGCTCGTGGAACATGGATTAGTGATTGAGCCCCCTCTCTTGCAGAACCCAACGCCCCCCACCTCCAACCAACACGTGTCTAGCGAAAAGGCCGATAGGAGCCCTTGCTATACGACACCCTGAAAGGACAATTTACTAGAGGTCCTGGCCAGTGCACATGTTGTCGCAGCAAAGTCACTTGCTCTGAATGGCGGTTATTAGCTACCAGATGTTGTATGACTAATAGAGTTTGCCTCTCAATTTTGACTAGGCACACTACAGCGGAAGATGATAGAATTGCAATAGTTAGAGCTCGGAGATTTAGACCAAGTGTTGTATGCTACTTTGGAATTTTAGAATTTAATTCAACTTGCATGTTGCTTATGGGGTTGTTGTCATGTATTCACATGGATGCTTTAGTTGAATATGTACACATGTGGAATTTGGATATAATGAATATAATGTTACATCCGCTACCAGGTTGTCTGAGATATACCATACCGCCAATTGAAATTGTAATTGAATGCATATGACAATGCCAAGCAGGCTCTATCCATCCACTGCCAAGTTCTATGTTGATTCAAAGTAGGTAGGAGGGCGCATACGTTGCACAATGTATATATGACCACCACTCCACTAGTGTCATGGCAGCAGCTTCGTTGCAAACTTAGCAAACCTATGATTGTATCACTATCTCCATCTATTTATAATAGATAGCAACATGGCAGAGGATTGGCAACATTCATATTGAATGTACTTGCTATACTACATTAGAAAAGTATTTGGGCTTCCAAAAGCCTTTCTATTGTGCTCTTATGTCAAAAGAATAGAATATCAAAAAATATTAAAATATTAAAAATTCCATATGACGTGGACAATTTTAATATTTTTAAATAATTAAAAATAATATTTATGTAAAATAATATTTTTAATACAATATATATTTTTTAAATAACATTTTTTTCATTCATTTCGTGGATGAAACGTGTTGTTGCTATCCATTTTGACAACTCCTGCATGTACGAGGTGTCAATATTGGGTCTCAAATGTCAAATCATTAAAAAATTGCATCGTGGAGTGGTGTATTTTAAGTTTTAAGGATCTTTTTTCCAAAACTCAATTGAAACCATCAAGTCAGTTAGTCAGATGTGTTTTGAACTTTTGAGCATAACTAGCAATATAAAGTTTACTACATTTTGAGTTTTCAAAATATCTAAGTTTTATATTTGATATTATAGTTAGAAGTTGAGTACTCAATACCACGGGATGGTTATTTTGATAATTTTATGGCCAAAGTATCTTTACAAATTCTATCAAAATGATCTCCAATGTGATTTACACCCTTGGTAGGAATTTTGGTGCAATTCAAAATATTTTGTAATTGAATATATATTGTAAGTGACATGAATTTTCCGTTAGCCAATTCACTTTAAAAAATTATAATAATTTCAATTTTTCACACAAATGTATGGATATTTTTGGACATGTAGTATTCACATACCTTCATCTACTAAAATTATAACATTGAACTTTAATGTTAATTTCAATGCCAAAATAAATTCTGGAATATGATTCTAATTCCATGGTAACTCCATGGTCATAGGTCTGTCCTTCATAGTGGCAAAATTGAGTGTTACATGTAAAGCTGATTCCATGGTCATAGGTCCAAGCATTTAGAGGTTAACCCCTAAATGCCTAGAGCCCTCTCCAAATTTGGCAGTTTTGCAAAGATGCATTATAAAATGCAACCTTGAGGTATATTTTGAACTTGATATATGAATAAAAGTTGTACATTATGAATTTTCAATTCTATCCATACGGTTAGATCTATGATTGCTATTACCAATAATTTTGTATAAAATTTGAAACGTGAAATTCAAAATTATTTTGTAATTCAATTACGAATAAGATATTGACAATCTACGGATGAATTTTTTTGTGATTGCTTGAAATGTAATACTCTAAGTGTACTGATTTTTGGAGATTTTTTGGTTGCTTAATGTTATGAGTTGACTTTTTTTAGAGTACTTTTACAGTGAAATCTTCAAAATTTTGGGTGAATCACTACAACATGAAATGAGGCATAAAAATTTCACAAATCATCCCCTTTCTAATCGGATCACATTGCATGAAGCTAACTTCCCATAGAATGTGCAGTAAAAATTCCACACTGCAAAAAGTGCATGACGGATGAGAAACTATGGATGAAATTTGTACATCGTCCAAAAAATGGACGCTTAGGCAGTTAGGGGTTAAGTACTTCTACAAACTCTTTATGGGACAACCACCAGCCATCACTGATGGAGTACAATGCCTGTAAGAGCATACATCCCTGCATACTAAAAATAAAATTATCCTCGTATTTATATATGTACAACGACATCAAGAATACAAAGTTTATTACAATATGTCTTTTTTCAAGCTTTTTGATTGGGCACTTGCTGTGAACCTTATATAGTTCCGGTTACTGGTGTTCACTGTTTATGGGTGTATGTCTCGCACGTGTCCCTCGGACCATTTGTGTGTTGGTTTAGGGGTGGTGTCTTCAACATAGTGTGGTAAGCTAAAACGAAAACATAGAACTCATTTACTTTCAACCACATAGTAGCTATTCAGACAAAAATTAGAAATTCACGGGTTTGAATTGACTAAAACAAGGTCACAATCCAAATACTTAACCCCTAAATGCCCAAACGATCATTTTTTGGTCACAGCCCGAATCTAACGGGCTACCCGGAATTAAAAAAGTATTTTTTTGAAAAATAAAAAATATTTTAAAATACTACATCAAGTCTACTTTCCAACGCAATTTGAATTATGACAATCCGAGTTAAATTCCACCTGGGAGAATTTTTCAAAGGGAATCACCTCAACATTGTCTTTGTGTTATAAAATTTGCTATTTGGGGAAAGTAATGATGTTCCCTCCATCATTTCTTTTGCTTTTTTTAAGTTTACAATAGATAAACCAACTTTAACCAATCATGCTAAATTTTAAACTCTAGAAACTGAAAATTAGAATTTATACAAATTTTCGAAGGTTAATGCCTTTAAATTCATTAAAAAAAGATCTAAAGTTATTTTTGGAAGTTTGACCATACAAATAATTTGTAGAGATGATGCCCTACATTTTGACTATTGAACCAAACTTCATCGAACATATGGAAGGCACATATTATAACACATCTATGTTTTGTCCAATACCCCTCGGGCTTTTAAGAGTTAATACTGAAAGAATTCGACTGTTGCTTCCGCCACACACAATTTCAAAGCATGAAATATTGCAAACAAACTTAGGTGATGTTAGTGATGAATTCTACGCTGCTCTGTGAGTCCTGTGTGCATTCGTCATCACCTTGCGATGTTCTCGCAGCAATTCCGCTCCCAGTATCGAATTCAATATCAGGTGCGGCCATAATACAGGTCCGCTGGGATGCCTCTCCTTCAAGTACTACATACCTCCTTCCTTGTCTAACACGGCCTTCGAGCCAACGTAAACATGATGCAGCCGCATTGGAGGCATACCATGAATTGCGTTTCCGGGAAGCAACGGCGATGACATCCGGATTAGGTAGTGTTCCCTCGGCATCTCTCAATTTCTTTTGCAACTTTGCTTCATACATGTGTTGAATGTTTCGATACCATAATTCATATTGCTGCACAATGATGCTAGTCCTGTTTTTTGTCCCTCCATGTTGTCCATGGTATTGGTTGGATGCTTTCGCAGCGTGGTGGGATTTCTCCATCCCCTGGTAGTTCCACACTGACAAACTCCCATAGTTCTCTACAAACCACAGCCTGTGCTTCACCAAGACATGATGCAATAGTGAACATTACTCATCAGTATACGTATGTGGGACTGACTGAGAGACGCATGGAAAACCCATATAACATAGCCATGCAACATTAGAACAATGGAAGGATCCCAGCTACCGCAAGGTTGAATTGAAATGGTTTGTACATGTCTTACAATATAATGTGTCACGTGACCTTCGCCTTGTGCCGCAATGAATGACTTTCCAAAAGCATCTACAAGGGCTCTACAATTTTGTTTTTATTCGTCTGTTAAAACAAGCCTAGTGAAGTATGGTTGTAGGGCCTCAAGAGTCTCCCATACTCGCTTTCGTTTCACCCTCGCCTGACCATTCTCTAGATTGTTTGACTCCGAAGCACACACATCTTTCCAGACCCTGTCGTGCGTAGACCATGAACTAGGCTCGAAGAGCTTGCTAGCATGAACCCCGCCTAGACTTGGCTTTTGGACCACATTCCCCGTTTTTCCAGACAACCGTGGGTCTTGCTTAAGCACGCAATTTGAGCCCTCCACACCAACAGCAGACAAGGATTTTTCCATTGCATCAATTGCAACTACTCTCCGCTGTTCATCTTGCATGTTCCACACAAACATGAAGTGTAGATGCAATATTTTCTCAACGATACATACTTGAGCATGCAGAGTGCATATATGTGTTCGACTAAGAGGAATTGGCAAAATTGGCTTCCATCGAGGATGCGTATCGATCTCACATGGCGCAGCTCGAACACTGGCCGCAAAAAGTCCCCCTTGCCAAGAGCCCTTTCCCCTAGTCACATAGTATCGATCTGCAACAGCCTGTGATAATGTCGCTATTTTTTCGTGCTTCTGTTCACAATATATACAGGTCATTTTGCACGACGGGCCGTGCTGAAGCCCATACATACACTTGATTGTTTTCATATCAGCACTCATGTGCCATTCAACGGCAAAGCTCCCACGATCTGGCACCTCTAGCTGCTCTCCCTCACTTTGTGCCTTAATAACTTGTGGGAACTGAGTTTGCTGAAAGACCCAGTTAAGGATTTCATGGGACTCTTTCCCCACCTGAAAACACCCAATTGGCCAAATTTCTTGTTCCAACTGCACAGAAAAGTACCTATTGTCGTCCTTCTGAATCTCAGCGTTTAGCACTTGATTCATTAGTGTCAAGCGCACACGCTCAAATTTCTTCCCATGCTGCACCTCTGCCTCATCAAGCTTAAGTACGAATATAAGGGGGCCACCATTGCACTTTGCAACCAAGTGCTATAGCAATTAGAAAATATGCCCCTTTGACTTCTTCAATCAAAACATCAATTGGTAATCACAATAAAATGCGGCAAGTGCTCGGACTACCTTCGACTGTGATGGCGTAAAATAAGACCATTGATCGCTGAACAACCTCAAGCCTAGCAAACAAGTTGTTCTTGTCGGTTAAAATCACCTCCTTGGCTTGTTTAACAATCGACTTCCCAACCCGAACTTCTGGAATGATTCGTCGCCCCTCAATGTGGTAGTAGTCTCCAATGAATTGTGGCAGCTTCGCATTCATTTGTCTCCTCAGTTGTGCCAGGCGATTAGTAGATGGCAGGAGACTACCCTTCAACTCAGGTGCAACAAGCTTCACGCGGTGCTTCACAGCCTTGCACATGGCGTCATATCCTCTGTGAGTGACATTGTTGCCATCGCACACCTCCAACATTATTTCCTCCCCTATTGCTCTCTGTATTTTCTTCCAAGTGCACTGAGATGCGACAACATTCGCTTGACTCATCCTAGGCTGCTCGCCTAGCTTTAGTGCCTCACTTGCAAACAAAATGCTTGCAATCGCTCGTGCTGTCGCAGTCTGACATGATGCTTCCCCAGCCAACCTTTTCTTTCCCCCTTGCCTTCTATTCATCATTTGTACACGACTTACCGACCTTGGCTGCAATTGGGCTCTAATCATCGTCCGCCGCTGCTTGGCATGGCCTGATCCTCTAACAAGTTCGTCTATATTCTTCATTTTATCAATGTGTACTCTTTTTCCCAATCCCATGGGAGTCTCGACCATATATTTCACGTCAACTTGAAGCTTCTACATCTAGTTAATTCAGCCTCCAAAAAGTCTACGTTCTCTTGCCGTTGAGTAGATTCCGCATTCTGCAGTACACTTTGTGAAAGTGATAACCTCAATTTGGAACATGTAGCCTCCAAGATTCTCAAGTCATTTTTCAAATGCATTCATTCCTCAGTGAGTCGCGTTGCTACACTTGACATGCTCCGGACTACAAGTTGAAGTTCTTCGCATTGCTGCCGCAAGAACTGAATGTCCTGTGCATATCGGGACACCTTTGACTGCAATCCCATCACCATTTGCTCTGAATAATGTGGACGTCCGAGAGCATTGCTTCCACTACTGCCAACATCACCAACGCTCAAATGCTTCGTGTAACCCAACATACCCTCTTCGCCATGACATAGAAACTCTAGATATGGCCTTATTCGTTAAATTGAGACAAAGTCATTAGAGGATATTTGGACTCTCAAGAAGGCCCCCAAAGTTTGACACAAATTGGAATTAATTGGAGTAGGTTCACTTAGGGGCGGTACCTAGATAGAAGTCCCCATCTTGTATGAAGTACCCTCCCTTGCTTGTACTCTTTTTGAAGTTTTGTAATCCTTTGTGTCAAAGGTCACTATACTAGTGGGAGGAGCCCGACGTCATCCCTAAGAGTGAGAAACAATTAAATATTTTGAAGCACGCTGCAGGATATGCCGATCCTGTTTAATTGGATTCAATTGGAATCTTCAAGACAGGCAGCGAAGGGCAGCTTAATAAGGTCATCTTCAAGACATGCCACAAATCTTTGTACCTCACTTCTCAATGGAAGCTCTCTAGAACCTTGCATGCAGATCATTGGGCCAAATGCAGTGTCGCAATGCTGCATCTCAAGAAAAAGAAATTGTCAAACCCTAATACACCATATAGTACTCACCTATCCCACTCTGCAACATCAGAAAAGTTACTCAGGAGAGCGAGTAATAAAAGGCACTAGTATCACATGTGCATTAAACCAGATAAACTGGATTTAAAACTGTGTATGGCAAGTCATTAATCCAAAAGACTATGACATGACCACAAACATGTCCTAAAAAACGTAAGCTCTGCAATGATTGTTTGAGTGTAGTTTGAAAACCTGGAATCACACAAACCCATAAATCAAGCCATTTGCAGAGAATGCATACATCCAACTACAACTGACGGCAGGAACAAAGATCAAATTGTGTTGCCATGAGGACCTTGACGAAAAGTCTAAGAACGTTTAACATAAATTGCTTGTAAAGAGGAGGGAAAAGGAGGGAAAAAAAGAATATCAGAAAAAAGGAGTTTTTGTCACATTATTGGTGGTATGTCTATCACCTGCAGCTTGCCCTACATAAAGTCCAGACTACACACGGTCTCAACAGAGACACCATTCAGCCCTAATGGTGACGCACTCCCGTTCACATTCCTTAACCATTGATGGCAGAGTGAAGCCATGCTCAGCTTGCTCCAAACCACACGGCCACTGCAATCCTCTGCACAGTCACAAGAAGAGCATCATAACCATTTGTCTTTCCTTCCCATATTTGGTCAGTACCATAGTAGTGATCAAGGTTCCGGGAAAAAAACTAATCGAAAATCGAAAATCAGGTGTAACGAAAATTTGGAAAATACAGATCCCACATGCCTGGAACAACAGACTCCTTCCTTCCAAATCAGTGGAATTTATACTAGGTTTACCCCTGGAATGGATCTTTCTCAGAGCAATTTGTTCTATGTATGGCAATAGGCGAAAAGTTGTATAATTCCAAATTTTGAGCCAAAACAATTGTGCCCTAATTAATAAAATATTTCAACACATACCGTAGTGCCAAACCTTCATCGCTAATACAGTAACACATACGAGAACAAGAGCATTATACTAATGCACAAGTTTATTTGCACATTCAAGTGACCACAAAGTCTGAGTCTAACTTAGAGAAGGTGTGACCTTAGAACAAAATACTCAGAAGATTCTCAACTAAAACAGCAAAGACAAGTACCGATGCTAATCCAGCATTTATGAGTTAGTCATAAGTTCACCTAGATCTCGCATTTGCCAGGTGTCAACATTAAAAAGCTCTGCTGGATCAACTGCAATCACACACAGAACCACCAAACAATATAATCAAGGTCTTAAAACTCGCTGTTCATGCTCTAGGTCTTAAAAAAGTCCATAGCTTGCTAGCCTAGTGTTGAAGATGCTGTGAACAAATGTAAATGAATGACCAACCGAATGACTTACCGAATGCAAAGAAAAGGATGAGATGCCCATTCTTGGCAAGAACGCATAGCTTCTTCAGATCTGGTACCAAAAACGTCACCGGAGCACTCCGAGCACCATCATCCATCAGAGGTACTTTGGCCTGGAATTGTATATTATTAACCGTCCTCCACCTCGAGTACAAGTGCTAGGCCCATTACATCACATTCCCCAATAAACAAATATTAACATGTACCATTCTCTTCTCGGGCGACATGAGTGCCTTCTAACCCGGCCAATCACAATCCTCTTCCCTGTCATCACATTTTCCAGAATGTAGCCTATTACTCTTGGTACTATATTTTGGAAGTACAAATATTAATGCAAAAGAGGCCCTCCAACCCCCTCCTTTGGAAGCCCTCTTGAGAGTCCAAATATCCTCTAATGGTAGTCTCAATTTTATCGTCGACTCGAGGATAAACCATTATAACTGTTCAGGTTTGCGACTATTCGGTAATTTGAGATTTTAATATATATATATATATATATATATATATATATATATATATATATATAAACCTTTGATTGCCCAAAGGTTACAGTCTCATCTTATCGTCGACTCGACGATAAATGACTATAATTGTTTTAGGGTTGAAGTCTCAAAATGACCATTTTGTCTCAATTTAACGAATAAGGCCTTAGATACTCCTTCGTCATAGTAAAGCCTGGTGGAGAATTTGTGGCAGGGTCTGCTGGATACAACGCACCATCGACCCAAAGATCAATGTGGGTTTCACCTGCAGCCCTCATTTCTGGGAAGCTAGCACGACTGCCCTGACTCTCAAGCAACACTCCTCTCTTTATAACTGGAGCATACTTTGAATCTAACTTAACTTGCGGGCTGTAACTGGCACTGGTGTTTGTAATATCTCGAAGCGCCATGTTGATGCAAACATGCGATTGCACCAACAACTTCTGAATGAACACTGTAGATGATCGACGGCAACATGACAGATGCACGCCTAACACACGCCCTCCCGCCTTTAAGCATTGAAGATCCTAAACCCAGCAGTCCAACACACACCCTCCCACCTTTAAGCATTGAGCTGGCACCCTCCCTCTAACTTTGGCGCCAATTTCGGGAGCAACGAATTGAATATAGTATATGCCATTCATTGCGATTCTTGTTTCCCTGTAATCATTTTGCAAACGACCATCCTAGTCCATTTTGGCAGCATTAGCCAACGTGTGCAGCCACATCAACCAAGGGGAACATCTTTATGTACCTCACAATGCTGCGACAGTGACGTCCAAGAGGCTGCCCACATCATCTAATGCACCGCTGGCAGCATGCCCGTCACTAAAAGTCATGCTCGCCATGCTGCCCAAGAGCCTCTTACAGGGCCTTCCTCTGAGTCCAAATACTTTCTAATGCTTCCTTTCAAACCCATATCATATAATGGCACATGTAGAGATTTATGTGTATGTGAACCCAACGTTACAGCACGTTGATTTACCATTGATGAGTTTCCAAGTCCTTCAAATTGAAACTCACCAGGACCGAGCAATTCTATTTCATCCACATTCGCGAGCATCTCTAGAAGTTCATCTACCGGGTTGGAATATGCTACTATTTCTTACTCATGTGTACCATCACAGCTCTAAGTGGATGGGCATATAAATATGGTTTGAGATATGTAGATGCCATGAGAGTAAATAGGGGCATCGATATGAGTATCAGTAGCTTTATGGCCGTCAAGAAGCCAGTTTTTGAACTCGCCTTTGAACGCCTCTCCCGTTTCCCCACGATCATTATGCGCAGCTATTGAATCAAGTCTAGCTTTCAAAATTCAAGAGATTCACTCCAACAACAGCGAAAGACAATTGAAACTCTAGATTTCAAACAGAGTGGCGGCCTTGGACGGCCGTTGTCAAGCTGGTTCCCGCTGCTGCGTCTTCATTTACCAACGAGCACGAGTCCAACAGCCTTGGACAACCGTTGTCACGCTGGTTCTACTAGTAGGATTTTGGTCCTTTATAACTGGTCTTTTGTGACTTAAATGGTCCAAAACGACTTCTTTTTTAAAGAATTGAGTCACAAAGAACCATGTAAGTCACAAAGGACTAGTTATAAAGAACCAAAATCCTACTAGTGTAATTCTCGCTTCTGCGTCTTCACTCACCAACGAGCCTGAGTCCAATGGCCGCATCATCCTACACGACCTTGACCTCATCCCCTATTTTCACATGCATCTTGACTTCGTCACTTGCTGAACCGGGTCGATCGCGACTAACCCTGAATCCCACAGCCAAAGCTGAAAAATTCAACTCCACGCTGGCCAACCGCCTCCCCAGCTTGCCAACCACCCATCGCGAGCCAATTGCAACCTCACTGATTCTTCACACCCGCAACTTGTTGCGAATCCAAGGTCGCATACGACACTCCGCCCTATTGTTGTTTTTTTTTGAAGCAAATGGTTGATCACAGCTCGATTTTGACCCAAGATTTTGTTTTAGAAATGCCCGACAGGCTTGCTTTGACATTTAAGGGTTAAGTCATTTCGTAGCTTTTACTTAGATGTACAATGTAGAAATTATGGATTTTTTTATTGATTTGTTTCATGATAAATTAAACTAAATTAAATTCTAAAAAATAATATATAAAAGAAAATCATGGCTAAATCACGGGGAAAACTTGGTCAATGGCACAGGACCAAACTAATATGTTTAAAAAACATACAAATAATAAACTTGAGTTGATGCCTACAATCAATCTTGTGGGGTGCCCTTTTATGACCCAAAAACAAGAATCTCGTTGGTCAATGCATTCAGAGATGGAAATGATTTATGGAGATGGGTTGAAATATCACAATTATATTTCATCTGTTGCTTTTGTAATGAGAAACGTTTAGCATGTAGCTAGTTGTGTCATCAAGCAAGGTCATCATTTTTCACACTCATTGTATTTTTTCAAACAATGTTGTGGTTTAATTTTAATTCACCTAATTATCACTTAATTCCTTTACTAAATTTAACTTGAAGTGTGAATCATCTTCTTATTTATAGGCTAGCTTTTATGATTTCATTTTATGCATTCTCCTCTTTAATTTGCAAAGCAATATGCAACATTTAAATAAATTCATAGTAAGTGTTGATTGTAAGTGCATATACCCATTTTGGATTCTAATTTTCTTTTAACTAACTATTGTAGTACATGATTTGCTTCAGCACTAATTATATTATTTTTTATAAGGGCCAAAATTTTAGGAATTTTTTTTTCATTATTTTCAAATTTAAAAAAGAAAAAATTCAAAAGTTTAAGTGCCAAATCTATTTTTAGACAAATAATTAAATATTCGATACCCTATGGCTAAATCTGATTATGTACTAGTACAGTAATAAGATAGTGATAGAGTTGCCTTAAACTTGATTTTGATGTTAATTATTGCGGGTATTTTCGATTCATAATAAATATCAATTACAGGTGCAAACACTTTGTTACTGCCATTCTTTTTAACCCCTAAACGTCCCAGCGTCTAGTTTCTGGACGATGAACAGATTCCAACTCACACTACACTCACATTACTTCATGGATGAAACTCATTCAATTTTTTGAAAATACTTTATGAAGTTATTGTCCTATCTAACGGTTGGATTTGGTGTTACTAGTGTACATATTTTTTTTAGATTACAAATGTGGAAGTATGTCAAGCAATTGACCAAGCCAAAATTGCATTGACTTTAGTTCAAAAATGAGATTGCTAAAATGAGGTCATAAATTGAAGTAACACAAAAATTTCAAAAAATCACCATTTCAAGAGTATCTCATTTCAAATCCATTCCAACAAGTTTCACTCAAAAAATATCAATATTTTGTTTGTAATCAAATTTAGAAGGAAATTATAATTATAACTTTGAAATTTTATAATAAAATATCAGTGATGGCGTTGGTGAATCTAACCATACGGATGGAACCTAAAATTCAATATCTACAACTTTCATTTGTATAACAATTCCAAAATATTCTTCTAAATAGTATTTTATAATGGTTTTTCTCAAACTGTCAATTTTGGGGATACCTTGGGACGTTTAGGGGTTAATATCACAATCTAGTATTTGCAAAGATTGTTTACCATTGTATCCACATGTGATTCTTACCAAGTTCTAAACTCATGTAGGTTGGTTACCAAATGGGTGATACAAAAGAAATCTATATACCTTAGGTTGATGGGAGCAGAAGTTGAGACAATTTTTATAGATTATGGGAAGGGATGCATAGATTATGAGTATGGATTGTGGCAAACCGGGGTGGCAGAGTTCATTGTTTCATTTTTTGCAGCTCAATTGATGACTTATAGTGTCTTTGTAAAACCAAATATTTTTACATTCATCCATATTTTAGAACTAAAATCACTATTCACCTATTTTAAGTAAGAATTTCAGCCAAAACAGATTTGCACCCAAACTGGCCACATTTAGCAAATAAAAAATAAAAAATAAAAAATAAAAACATATAAAAATATTTATATTTATATTGTTGGCGGTGGGTTTTTAAGCTTGCACTCTGACATCCCTTATTTCAAAAACTGCATGATGAAACGTTTTACATCCACAACATTCATTCATCGCTCGGATGAAAGCTTCTTGAGCTCGCTTCTCTGTGTCTTCATGAGTCAAGTACAAGCACAAGCACTCTGTGTCACGATCGTTGCTGGTGCATCAGTCGATCGATGGCTATGGCTATGAACCATTTGCAGGTGTACTGATACTGCGAGGTTGATACATTGTTCATTCGGAGAAAAAATTGAAGAAGTGCAGACGAAGATTTAGGGTTTTAGCAATGTCGCGGGAGCGGGGGAGGGATGGAGAGGACGGAGGGAAGAAGCGGTCTAAGGTAAGAGTTGAAAACCTGTCGTCCTCCTCCTCCTCCTCCTCCTCGTCGTCTTCGCGGAAAACGTTCGAGAAGCTGCAATCGAATCCGATTTTCAAGAAGGCGTGCTTGTTGCAAGTAGGCGAGGTGGAGAATAATAATAACAAAACCACCGCCAACAACCTTCGGCCGCGTCTGCGTCTCAACCTCGTTGCGTCCGATGGTCGAGGCCATCTGTTTGTTTGGAACTCCCAGGAGAATCTGCTGCATTACGTGGATGTGCAGCATTCCGATTCGTTGAATGCCACTGCAAATGACACTCCATCGCTGTTCGCCTCGAAAACCTTCAAGGTTAGTGGATTTTAATTAGGGATCACGGAGGATTTTTTTTAATGTGTTTCGAGTTTGCAGTTACATCCTAATTGACAGTACTATCTCAATTCTGTAACAGTATTAAAATCCTGGGAACGATCAATACTCTCCGTGTAACTTATTCGCACTATCACAACCGAGGTTGCAATACAAACCTAGGGAATTAAGTGTGAAAAGTTTTGAGGTTTAGAAGTTAGGGTTTTAGAGGCGAGGGTTTTACACTTTGCCTCTGTAGGAGCGATTTTTTGTTGCTAATTTTAGCCATAAAATTTGGGCTGGCTAATTGATACAAATGATTTTTGGAAACAAAGAAGGAATAATAGTCAGATTTCCTACATGGAGTCAAGACGTGTAGCCCCTTTAAACCTAGGTATTGCCTAAGTAGCACCTAGGTAGCACCTAGGTAGCACATGTGTATTACCCTGATATTACCTATATATTAAATTGAAAAGAGCGTCCAAGGAGCCTGGATTGCTCTTCAAGCCATGAAAAAGTAGCAAAAATGCGAAACTGTTTCCTGACAAAAAAAATTCACTGCTCTGTAGTCTGTAGTGTCACATAGTTAGGGAGGTTCGTGTATCAATAGGGAAAAAAATTCAAGTTAGAAGGTTTCCTCCGCTTTGAAGGATTTCATACCACATTTAGCAGCCCATATCATTTTCTTAGTAATTGATAGCAGATTGTTTTTATTTTGAACAATGTGTGGATAGTGGTACCGATTCAAGAGATTGTGACGTTCTGCAGACTTTCAAAACGAGTCCAGAGATCGACTTCAACGTGAGGTATATCGTGTTCAACAGAACAGGACGGTCGTTAGCAATTGCTGGCGACAATGGATTGGTCGTCGTTGACTTAGTTCCTCACCTCTCAGCTCCTTCGAATTCCTCCGGAAGCGTTACTGTTTGCAGGTACTGGTTCCTTGTCACCCTGAATTTTCCTCTTGATTTCCTTTTAATATTTGCAACCAGAGGTTTTCGCGTCGTCCTTGTTTTAGGTTTTATGGTTGGCCACAATTACTTGGTACACTGTGATTGTATAACAACGGACAGCTTTGGGAAGAGTGATATAGGTCTTCTTTAACCCCTTTGCGTTCACTGTGTATTTTCTGTAGTGTAGGAAAATTGGACCCCCTGCTGCAAATCATCTGTTTGTGTGAAAATGACTTCAGTTTGACACGATCGACACTGTTGACCTTGTAGTAGTATAGAACAAGAGCTTTAAAATGATGTATTGCAATCAGAAAACCGAGGTAAAATGAGAAAGTGCCACCGTTGCAAAGTTCAGTGATGCAGATGGCCATCTTGGGCGTTTTAGACGCTTAGGGGTTAATCTAAGAGCTGCTACTGAATTATCGCAAGTGGTATCGCTCATGATTTTGAACTGTCGGTTGCCGGGGGCATACATGTGGCAGGCCTAGCAAGGTGGGAGGGTGCAAGTTCTTTAGCAAGAAGTCTTGGAATGCATTGCGCATTTTGCAAGTTGAATGGCATCCTTACAGCGACACTCATTTGGGAGTTCTCTCAACAGATGGTGTTCTCAGGTTAGTTGTTGTGGTTTGTGCTTCCGTAAATCTCAGCAAATGTAGTCTGAACAGATGTCTCGTTTTGTCGACAGTGGTGTCGGCATTACCCGGTCACTTGAACTTAGTGCTTTCAGAAGAGCCTTGTGCATTTATGTCATCATCACGACATCCCTGGGCTTTTTCTTATTGTCATGTCAGGTTATTTGATTTGTCACTGGATGTTGAGGAGGCAGAGCAGGAGTACCACTTGCAAGCAGAACTTCCTTCTCGTCCAGGATCGCACCCTCTTGCGCGAGCTGTTGGCTTTGCCTTCGGTGGCGAACATCTTTGGGATCGGTTTACAGTGCGTCCTGAACTTAACGCTCATTTTCATTTATTTTTTTATCGTTTTAAACTCACTGCCTTTCAGTGAGTTTAAGGAGCATTTTTCAGAACATGCTTGTTGCTTTGCATCGATAATTTGTACCTAATAAATCCAATACAGAAAACGTCAAGAAATAATCAACGCATCATTACATGGCGAAGATCCTCTTACCTCATTTTATGTAGTGCCTGAGGTCCCTCTTAGAAGAAATTCTGCTCTCAGTTGGTGGGATGACTGTGGGATTTTTGGCCTGATGGGCGTTTTGTGTTTTCTGGTGCAAAGGTCTTCATTCTTTTCAGCAACGGCTCAATCTATGTTCTTTGTCCTGTTGTACCGTTTGGAAGGTACTATCCAATAAGCCTTTTTCAACATGCTTTCATTGCTTCCCGATGTCTTTTGTGGATTCATCTTTGGATCTTGTGTAGCCGTATGCTCTTTCAAAGAGCGATCTGACATTCCAGCATCAAAGCATAATTGGCACGGTTAACCTTTGTGTTTAATGATGAGTTGTGTGAATCACAGCATGTTTAATGGGGCAGCAATTGACGAACTGGTTAAGGATGCCATGCATTTTACATTACCATCAAGCATGTGTGATTCAACAGTGATTCGCAATGCTAGTCTGGCACTCGCTTGGCTTGAATCAGTCTTCACCGGACTCGCAGCATGGTCAGAAAGCTCAGGAAAAGAACCTGTGCTTTCCTCCTTCATGTTGAAGGCTCATGCCCACGTTCCTTTAGATGCCTCTGTGTTACTCCAGGTCAGTATTTTTTATCCATCAGCTGACACATTGAATCATAAGTACATGGGATGTTGCCGAGACTCTAATTAATCACAAACTCATGCATAGATTCGTGAATTCTATAGTTTGTACGACATGTGGCTCATCTCTGTAGGGCTCCTAGAAGCCTAGAATGTTTATTTTGCTTGGTGTCAGTGAAATGGTTGTTCACGATTATTGACTATCTTGCAGGGACCGCTATCTATCACGGGTAGTGTGGCAAAGCAGGCTGAAAATATAGCATATACAGTTGTAGGCTCAGACAGCATACTTGCTGTGAGCGGGAAAGATAGCTGTGTTCATCTCTATGGCGTGGATGATGAGATGCAGCCAATGTGGAATACTGCCAATCCTCCTCGGCTTACGGTGGATGATGATGGTCACATCTTATCAGTAGGCATGCTTGCTCAAGTCGCTCAACAAGACCAGTCATCAACTTCAACATCTCGACTCGGTATTCCCAAGCAGCATGGGGATGGTGCTACTGATGAAGATGCAAGTACCCCTTGGACAGGCCAACCAGCTCCTTTGGTGGGTCTTGCTGATGTGGAGCTCTCACTTCAGGCGTCAGTGCTATCCTCTGCTCCTATCTCCCTTTTTGTGGATCCGGTAGTTCCAGAAAGGCTATATTGTCACCACGGAGCTGGTATGGATGCCATTATTCTGCAGTGGTTACCGTTTTCAGACGATTCTCTGAACAAAAGATTCACTGGTAAGTACGTAACGTATTTTGGATAATTTAATGTCCTCTTTGCTGTGAAGTGATTTCAATTCAGAATACGAGTGCTCGCTAGGCTTTATTGATCAAGTCACGTTGTTGCCTGGTTGCAGGTGACCCACTTCCATCGTTAGTACCCCTTTTGGACACATGTCCGAGTCCCAGCGTTGTACCTTCACCATTGCTTGGTGTGGCTGCTATCTTGGATCCCTTGGGAGAGACGTGGCTGGTTGCAATCACTTCGCGCGGTGACTGTGTCGTGGTAGAAGTAAAACCACAACGCCTTCAAGCATCTCCACTTTATTTGGAAGGTGCTAAGCAAAGTGATGATGAAGCAGCAGAGGCTGGGGTTTTCCAAACTATGAGCCGAGAGTTGCTTGTTGGACCAAAAGATATTCCCATTCCCCAGGTAAGCACTTTGGTTATTTACTGTAGTATTTAGAGCTGTCATTACCCATTGTCTCTTTATCATCCAAACGTTGGAATTCCTTGTAAAATTGAGAATTTGCCTAATGTCTTTCTTGTAGACTTCAAAGTTCAATAAGTTCTTGAGACGCTTCTTTTGCAGATTGCATCATCTGGCACTCCCTTAACAGTGGACAGTGTTGAGGGGCGTGCGTTTCTTCATGATCAGTGCAAGCTGCTGCATGAAAAATATATTCAATATGCTCATCGGGTATGCCTTCAGTCCTATAATTGCATTTTTAGAAGTGGATTGAGTTGTCAAGCACGTACAATAAACTTTGTATCAAGTGATATTTGGATATCTCTATCACGCATGTCCTTCCGAGGGTGGTCTGCTGCATGTTAATTATTTTGTTCATATCGACATCTGAATTTCTTGATTGAGGAAATCTTTATTTATATGAACTTTACTCTTACATATACTCTTATCTACTGTAGATGTTGCTGTGTGTAGTCAAGTGTTAATGTTTGTTATTATCTCCGTGTAATTGAGCTTGCAGTAGTGACATCCTTAATGGTGTAGTATTTAATGAGCATTCTCTTTATGTAGTACTTTTTTCATTGTGAAGTGTTTTAGCTTGTTCCTCGACCTTTTTTATTTGTATTAGTTAAAGGATCAAGAAGCCCTAATTGAGCCTTCTGTTTTTTCTTTTAGCATTTTTGAGTAGGTCCTTTGTGGACTTCCTTTAGTTCATTTTTAATTTATTTTTTTTCCACTAACACATGCAATGTTCTTCACTAAAAAAATTTGGTCCCAATTCTGAATTATAATTTTCACAATATTATCGATTGACTTTGTCATTTCAAAACCTTGAACCCTTGGTCCTTTAGGGTTAAAATGTTGTCAATTCTGTATATTCAGTGAAAGACATCAATTGTTTTGGTTGGGGCTTACAGGCACATGTGGAACTTACTTCATTTGGAACTCGACTTCATCAAAACGTGGAGGATCAACATAAACGCTTACAGCAGGCGCAGGATAATGTGAAACAGGCTCAGCGAGGAACTGGTGCTCTCGCTGGACGTATCGAGCAGGCTTTAGAGAAGACTTGGCAGCTTGAGCAGCGAATCAAAGCCTGTAGCAATCTGCCTGGTTTACGGCACAAACCTCTTACTGAAGCGGAGCTGAATTTCAAATCTGAGCTGGGTCAGTGAACCTTGTTGACAGCTTGAAAACAACAATTTTAGTTGCTCTGAAAACTTCTTTTGGATTTTGGATTTTGACTTGACCTTGCACTAAAAACCTGACAAAAGCTTGAATCTTTTCCCTTTTGCAGATGCAATGAGATTTCAAAACCATGAAATATTCCGTTCTGTAATAGATGTGCTGTCAGATCGTTGTGAACGAGTCCTAGCTGAGACACAGGAGTTAGGTAAAGGATACGCTGCAAGCCCAAGTCGGATGTCCTCTCCAGGAAGTCGAAAGATGACTCCCTATAGAGGGAAGCCGTCAACTCCGGTTGTATCAAGCTCCCAAATGTACCATTTAAAGGTGTGGAAGCTAGTGCTGAACTTATGGTTTCACTCTTATCTGCAAGAATTAAAATGGCTTTGTTTTATTAGTTATTGAAACGTGTGCAAGTATCGTGTGGTTGTTCTTCGCTCAATATAGTTTCTTCCGCAATTAATTGGGAAACTTATGGAAAAACTGACCATCAAGGTTCAGGTGCCGAGTGAGCTATACAGGCTGTACAGCTGTTTGTGAATTGCTAGAGAATCTGGGGGGAGTGTATGCTGAAGAGAAGAGATTGCCATCTGTTTGCTTTAGAGAATGACGTAATGAATGAAATGACTGTCAGCAGGTTGAGGTTGAGAAAGATTATGATTCGCATAACGCTAAACTTTCTGTTTGTATGTATGCAGGCTGCTGTGGAACAGCTAGTGGGGCGAGTCGGTACCACAATTTCAAATCTTGACCTAGTTGATGACACTCTGAGTCAGAGGGAGCGACTTGTAGACCGATAATAGTGCTTACAAAGTAAATACTTGTGCCCATTACATTGCAGATCATTGCAGCCGACAATTGCTTACAATGGAGTATTAGTCCCAGTTAGACTGGAGAGGATAGAATTCGGACCTAGTATGTCAGTGATGACTTTCTACTAATTGAGTTGCTCATTGTACGCATTGTCTTAAAATGTAAAAAGAGTTTTGTTCTTCTCAGTGAATGTCTTGCCGTTATTCTTGACCTTTTCCTGTTGTCTGCGTGGTGCCAAATTGTACCTTCTCACGTGTTGTGGATATGCTTCATGTAACATCCGCAGATATTGGTCAATCTGTGAGTTGATCTGCAGAAATATTGTTACCGAGAACCTAACATATACGAATGTTCAGCTTTGATGAGCGTACACCATGCGAGGTAAGATACTTGTTTTGTGACTGCATCAGAAAAAAATTTACTTATTTGTACGGTATCTATGTTGGCGTTGACCCCATGACAGGTGCACCATCATCAATGTCGTCTTTACCAGTTACAGGTGATTTCTTTTCAGATGCCGATCATGCGCCAAATGTCCTCTATGGGTTGGTTCAGGAACTTTTGTTCAGGAACTTATGTATTTCACACTATTCTTGGGTTTCTAACTCAACACAAACAATGAACTTGAGAAACTACGCTGTTTTACACTATGAATGTTGGAACTTTGGTGTGGGTGGAACACTCAGGTGAGGCCATCGATGAAAGAGTGACTGTGGGAACAGTAAGCATTGCGAGTTGAACCATATTACTGGTATGTAATCACTGAGCAAATGAATGTTCATCATGATATATAGCTACACAATTGTTTGATATTTACGTTAGAATCTTAGCTTTAGATTGTGAGTTGCAATTTCCTGGCTTGACTTATCTACTGTCTTACATTCTAGAACCACTCCACTCAACCAACTGTCAACCTTTGCTTGCTTAGTTTCAACTACAGAACAGTTTCTAAATCTGGGCTTTATTAATTAGACAACAAATAACACCTGAAGCAAATCCCTCACAATGTTCATCTCACGGGAGTCAAAGTAGACCTAGTGTCACCCATCATACAGTTAACCCACTGCACAACCCCATTCTGCATCCCATCCGCTGTCACCTGAGGACTCCCATCCCCCTTTCCTTTGCCCGAACACCCTTTACAATAATCCGCCACGTAAGCCCTAAACACTGTCTCTACATACGGTATCATCCCTACTGTCAAAACGCCTGCCAGCACCACCAAAAACATAATCTCTAGAAATGTGTACAAAAATCTCCACCTTGAAGAGTTGTTGTTTGCAGTCCTTGGATCCGTCGTGGTTGTCAGAGCTCGCCCAGGACTGTAGAGGGGATTGTTTCTGTAAATGGCTGCGCTGTTGGCTTGGGAGGTGTCGTTGATACTCTCGGCTTTGCCACACAGGCTGCACAGGCATAGCATTGGAGTGGGAATGGAGCCTTCCGTTGAGCAGCTGCTGTTCTCGAAGTCGGAGACGGAGGTGACGAGAGAGTCAGCTTTGGAGGATTCTTTTGAAGACTGTGGGGAGTGTTGTTTGAAGGATTCTTTTGAAGACAGCATTGTTTCAGAGGATTGTTTTGAGGATTGTTTTGAAGACTGTTGGGAGTGTTGTTTGAAGGATTCATGTGAAGACAGCATTGTTTCAGAGGAGGATTGATTTGAGGATTGTTTTGAAGCCTGTTCGGAGGGTTGTTTGAAGGATTCTTTTGAAGACACCATTGTATCGGAGGATCGCTCTGAGGATCGTTTTGAGGATTGTTGAATAGATGGTTTTGGAGGTGGTACTGGTTGGAGTTGAGGTGGTGGCTCTATTTTGTGTTGAATTTTTTCCAGTTCAGGAGGTACGGGGGATCGAGGTGATAAGCTTCCAGTTCGGGGAAAGCGGAGTGTTGTTGGTGGTGTGAAGAGCCTTGGAGCTAGTTTTCCAGGCATGAAATTATGTGTCTGGGGTGGAATGCCCCTCGGTGGTACTCTTCTGGATGTCAGAGAGGAGCTCCAAGTAGGTCTTGGAGTTCGTGGAATTCCAAGCCGTGGAGTTGGAACCGGTTCTCCCTCATATTCAATGATATCTTTAAGTCTGGGTTTCGGTGGGCGAAGGTAAGCCACTCTTGGAATGGGCGTGGGAATCTTCAACTTCGGAACAACAGGGTGTGCCATTTTCTCACTCCAATCTAGTACCACTGCACTGTTGCTGACATCCTGCAAAACCCGAACCTCAGTTTCTGACACTTGCTCTGTGTTAATGCCCACCGTCCTCATCAAGGATTTCAACCCGCTGCCATTTCTTTTCTCAGGAGCTTCTACCTCGGGTTCTCGTGGTGTCTCTGAACATTCACCACAGTTTCGCTCACATCTGGGTAACACTTCTACCTCTTCCTCCACTTTCTTTATATTCTTCAACCCCATCGTCATGTCATATCTTCCCTGGTCGAGACCCTCGTCCTGAACATGAGCCATGGTGCTGTATGTGTATTTCTTAACGGATGATTCCTTCGTTCTTTTCTTTCGTTTATCAGCTGCACAGTAAGGCTTAGCGTAGTAGTAGGGAGGGTCAGTTGCTGCGCATCGGAATTTCTTGCAATTTGGACCACAGCCATTCGTCTTCGGCGTTGCTAGAGCTTCATATCTAACAGGTTGACTTGGAGTGGATACTTTGGAGATTGGCACACTGGCGTTTCTTCTTCGCTTGCTTTCAATTTGGCAGTTCCGGGAGCATTGGAAGAGCACATCATCCCACAGTCCGCATCTGATGCCGTAATCCTCATTCCACACTCCGTATGTGGACCTGTAGGCGTTGTTGCTTTCATCCCTGGCTGGCTCGTAGGATCTTTTCAACACCACCGCCTCCGACTTGCGCCCTTCATTGTATTGTCTCGGGCAGCACTTGGGCCCCCACATCCTACATGGCTCCTATGACCAACATAGCCAGCTGTGTGGTCACCAGATCAAAATGTCCAACAAAATCACTCCTAGAGATCGTTCTTCTAAAAGAGGTGCCATTCATTGCCTAAACCCATTTTGATATCTTCTCATTTTCTTTCAATTGTGTTATAATACTGGTAGTGGTTCATGCAGCTCTTCTTTTCAATGACAATGTGAGCCAGAGAAACCTATTTGATCACCCTGTACTGGACAAGTCAGTTCCTCACACTGTAACAAATAGGGGTGTCGGACCTCGCAATTTGCAACTTTGTTACCAACGTGATTCTTCCTTCCTCAGAGTACTAGCCCCTCATAAAGTTTTGGAACGTGATTCTGAAATCACCTTCTTCTGCTGGCCAGCTCGTATGAGCTTACCAGCACACCATGTTTGAAGTGGGGCTTCGATTGATGCAGAAGTTTCAGAATGGACCAGCTGAAGTATATTTAGAAATGGTTCGTCAGAGATTAAGTTTGATCACCATACCTCGGAAGCATTCTGTCCAGAAAAAGCGCAGAGACTTGGAGAAGTAGAGCAGTATTCATTTGGGTGATGATCAAAGTGACAAGAGTGTCTGGGCCGTGAATGAGTTCATTCACGGCCCATGAGCTCAGAGGGCTGAGAGAGGGAGTGGTAAAGCGGCAACACACAAAGCTCACACAAAGGGAGCGTCGTCCCTGTTGGAGACGAAAAGACTTCAGGTGCCCCCCGGTCTGAATCTCACGGCCTTGGGCGGCTCTTCAGCAACCAGTGATGCTCTGAATCTGCTAATTTATAGCCACTGTCTGCTTGCTACTGTGAATTAATCTGCTTTGTGTTAATTTGCTTGCTAATTACAGCTACTGTGAGTTTATCTGCCAGCGTTAATCTGCATGCTGTAGTGGACTCATACTAGAAATGCTACTGTGGATTCAGTGTGAAGTTTGGACGATATTTACTAGTATTAAATGTTAAATGATCGGAATTGCCAGCATGCCTGGGAACCTGCCTTTTGAGGATGCACCTCGCTTGCTCCCACGTGGCGTTTGTAGTCCAACGGTTAGGATAATTGCCTTTAAAGCAATGTACCCGGGTTCGACTCCCGGCAGACGCAATGCTGGAATAGCTCAGTTGGTTAGAGCGTGTGGCTGTTAACCACAAGGTCAGAGGTTCGACCCCTCCTTCTAGCGAAAGGTTTGTTTTTGAAATTTTGGCTTTTGGTGGACAAAATCATATTGATTTCGGCTTTCGGAAGTAAAGTGGATGACCCAATAATCGACGTGTACTATAAACCAACAATATCTTCAACATGTGTTCATTGAAAGCTTCTAATTCTATACCAGTACTAGATTTGCATGAAAAGCTTAAAGTGTTGGTTTATGGGCCATCCACTACAGAGGCATTCATTTGATTTAGGGAGTCTTCATCAGAAAAGTTGGGCGAGACTATTTTGGTGCCATTTTGACATCAAAGGCCGCATACAGGTCATTTTTGTGTCATTTTATCCATATTGGGTTGGTACGGAGGTTGGCACCAAATTACAACGACCTCAACAAATGAGTCAATGCCCCTGTCAAGGAGCATTAATGAGGGCCAGCTGGGAAACCTTAAGGCGGCTGAAGCCTAAAAAAAAATTCTACTGTGCCTAATGCACTCTTAACACATACCACATGGCGCTTTGCCTAAATAATATCTACATTGTGAGTTACAATCACAAATGTGCATGTACCCTTATAGACTCATTTTTTGAGGTGGCTTCTTGAGCAACTTCAGATGAGTGTAGAACATAGAGAAATTTGTGTTTTTTGATGAATTTTTTTGTGATTTCTCTTCTCTTCCTTCTTGTGGAACATACTGTGGAGAATAGGAATTAGAATTGGCATGATGATGCCAATTTCAGGAGACAAAGTGAGAGATATTGTTGCTCTTTTGATGAAAGGTAAGGGTACAAGAGTGGTTGCAAAGTCTTTGGGTTTCTCACAGAGTACGGTGAATAGAGTGAGGAAGAAACATTGTAGTAACTTAGAATTGCCAAAACGAGGTGTTCCAAAGATTCTTACCACTTCAAAGAGACGACGTGCAGTGCGTTTGGTCACGGTTGGAGGGTTGGAAACGGCAGTACAGGCAGAAAAAGTGTTGAAAGAGGGTAGAGAAGTGGGTTTTTGTGATAACACTTTGCGGTCTGCTTTGAGAGATGCTGGATTGAGTGCTTGTGAGAAGATTCCTAAGCCTTGTTTGTCACAGAAAAATGTACGAGAGAGGCTACGATTTGCAAGAATTCATAAAGAGTGGACAGTAGAGGATTGGAAGAGAGTTGTATTCAGTGATGAAACGAAGATAAATTGTTTCAATTCAGATGGGAGGACTTGGTGATGGGTCAATGACCAAAAAAGCTTGCATGATCATGCGGTGAAGCAAACAGTGAAGCATGGTGGAGGGTCTTTGATGCTATGGAGTTGTATGACAGCAAGAGGTGTAGGTGATTTACAAAAGGTGGATGGGCGTTTAAATGCGAAGGACTATATTTCAATCTTGCATGAAGATTTGTACTTGAGTTTAGAGAGATTAGGATACTTGAACCTCGATAACGTCATTTTCCAGCATGATAATGCTCCTATACATAAAGCAAAGATTGTTCAGAAATGGTTCTTAGAGCAGCCATTCACTATTTTAGAGTGGCCAGCTCAATCCCCAAACCTGAATCTTATAGAACATGTTTGGGCAATTCTCAAACATCGTTTGAATTCCTATCCAACTCCTCCTGTAGGTCTTTTGCAATTATGGGGGCGTGTGGAAGAGACTTATAAGACGATCACTACAGAGCAATGTGAGAGATTGTATGCTAGCATGCCAGATTGAATTGCAGCTGTTTTGGCTGCTCGTGGAAA
This sequence comes from Pohlia nutans, assembly GCA_022496805.1. Classification (NCBI taxonomy): domain Eukaryota; kingdom Viridiplantae; phylum Streptophyta; class Bryopsida; order Bryales; family Mniaceae; genus Pohlia; species Pohlia nutans. Next base: position 40,078,345 of record CM040088.1, read on the forward strand.
GTGGACAAGATTTTGACCACTCTGTATATAACGCCTCAAAAAATGAGTCTATGTACATAGTCAACTTTTGGCACTATGTATTTTTTTTTAATCTAGTGGCAATTTCTTTTCAATTTTCTTGAGGTTGTCAGTTACTTCATGCTCTCAAACTTTCATGTTCAAAATTTATTGCTTTGATTCTTCATACTCTCTACATTGTTACTTTTCTAAATCAAATACCCTCATAGACTCATTTCTTGAAGTCGTTGTATCTTAATTGAATTTCAATGCACCATTATGGCACCATGTTCACATGCCTTGAAGTTCCTGATGTTGTACCTATGGGTACCAAATCTGCTAAAATATATTACAGGAACTTGCAAAATTGTAGGTCTAGAAGCTTTTGAATTGTTTGATGACTTTAAATCTAGTTCAGGTTCCTGATACGCATTAAAGGGTCATGTACACATCTCATGGAGGTTATAATAAGTGTTCTTTTTCACAAAAGAAGATGATAGATAGAAACTTCGGACCTCACTCGAGACCGGCGTGAATAAAGTGTTTGTTCGTAATGTTAATGACCCAGTGCCCATTAGACAAAGGACCACTGGAACACAACTACTCTTTCCTGCCAGGAATAGACACTTTAGTGGGCAGTAATAAATACTAGTAACAAATAGTAACCTTGAATGGGTAGTTAGATCTAGTTAGTGTATAAAGTGAAATACGTAAGTGAGCGCCAAGTCATCACAAAAGAAGACAGACAACAGAGCTCCGAATTGTTTTTTGCTAGTGTCAAAATCAAAATATAACCATTCACATGTAACAGGGCTAACAATAATCCTTTGTTAGAAGATGTCAGTGATTCAGACTATTCATATGGATTGCATGGTACCGTATTTGGAAATTTTTGAATATTTCGTAATTGTGAGTATTCAATATCAAGTAATTTTGGCATTTTTTTCACTGAATTTCAAAATTTCGGTAAAGTCGCCCTAATTAATTAATTTTTGTTGAACCAGAAAGTGAAGTACGGTATTTGAGTTATCCACAAAGTCAAGCAAAACAATTTCACAAGAGGAAAGACAAGGCTGAACTTGTTTTTAGTTTGAAAAGCAGTGAAAATAGCTTTTGACCCCTTTATTTTCCAACCAATCAGAATGCATTGTAGTGTCAAGGAGACACAAACCTTACACCTTCCCAATGCTAGAGAAGCTCCCCAAAGCCACACTTGAATTCCTATGATGGAATCTCCAAATCCCTCCATTCAAACCTCGTGCTCTCCCAAAGCAAGGGGCTTGGTAGCTTGTCTTGGGAGGTGTTAGAAAAATCTAATTGAAGAACAAAAACTGAGCTTAGTAGACATGGTACAGGGAGTTCACTTTGCAAATAACTCTATTGTATGCAGAAGTTATGAGGGGTTAAAGTTTTATTGGTAAATGGTTTTAAAATGAACCAAGATTTAATATTTAGGTGGTTTTACACACATTGGTTGTAGCTTTAATTTTTCTAGTTTTTAGTTATGCTAAAATGATTTTTAAATTTCATGATGTATAGAGTGAATCATCAACATAAGTAGTACACCATTTATTGCCATTATTGTGAGACACACTAATTGTTTTTAAATGGCTACGTCTTTTTACACAAGGTGAACATTTTTACAAGATATGTTCATGGACATTCTACTACATTACTAGTACCAATATCTTCTACTTGGTGAAAATATTTGCCTTCTGTAAAAAGTTATAGTCTTGAGTAAATAGTTAGTGTTTCTCACAATAATGGCAATAATCGGTGTAGTGAGTATCATAAAGCCACATTAACCACTAAGTTGATTAAAAATATATAATGGCTTTTCTTTGTATGGATAAATGGGAGAGGAATACATCAATTTAAAATATGTTTTTCAATAAAGTATAAATTTGTTGTGAATTTTGAAATGTTGTGTTCTAATCTCCTAAATAGTAACTAGATTACCTTAACAAAAAGTGCATTCATAGTTGTCATTTTATTGACCAAAAATGATCACAATATTTTTCTATAGGGAATACGATGTTGAGACTTTAAAAGGGTCACTAACTCCATTGCAGTAACTTGAAAATTTTATTATAACTACACCAATTATTGCCATTACTGTGAGTCACAAAATTAGTGTGAGACTTTACACTAATCCTCATACTAATTTCAATACATACACTAAAATGTACATTTTTATAAGAATTCTCAAATAATCTCAATTACTGCGACTGACACTTTTTTTCTAATGCCACAATTACTATGACTCATAGTGATGGCAATAATCGGTGTACTTAGTTATCTCAGTGTAATTCATTTTTTTTAAAATCAATGATATCAAATCAAATGTATAATCGGATTGGCATCATTTAATTGTTTGGAATGGATTAAATGTTTGCAATGGCAATGGACCCATCTACTTTATTAAATTTTAGACTTTATAATTTTTTACATATGGATACCTTTCTCAACTTTCACCAATTGTAAATTGATCAATATGAGCTAAAAAATACATAAGTCTCAAAATTCTTACTGTCAATCTTTGGATACAAAGTAATATTTCACCAACATTATACATAGATTTAATTCAAAGAATTTGGTATGTTTCAAAGAATGATTAAAAATCAACATGGTTGGAGAATGATTTCAATACAACTCTGTCTTGATTAAAAAAAATCCTCTGATATGAGTGGAGTTGCCTCTAATAATGGTTTAAAAATGAATCTAAAAAAAATAAAAAATGATTGATATTATTTAAATGATTAAACAAATCAATTCATCGTGACGCTATGATTGAAGAGTGCCTTTGATATGACGTGAAGAACCTCACTTCTTTAAACTAATTAGAGTCATACAAATCTTTCAAATATTAATAAATCCATAATTTAATTTTGCCTATAGAATCTTACCAATAAAAACTAAAATTTTGCAAATAGTTTTAAGATAGTGTTTTTTTATTTAGTTTTTTTTAATCTTAAACATATTGGTAGTCTCTCCATGGTTGTAGCATAATAGGCATAGTGAAGAGTGAAATCGTGACATTGTTCAAGTAAGTAAAATAGTGAAGAGAAGGTAACATCTTACCTCATGAAAAAATGTCACTATGTTTGCAACCACATAGAAAACAATAAAATATACTCAAATCCATTCAAAATGCCTCATGGTCTTAGATAAAAAGAACTGTTGAAGAAGACATTACCGCAAATATTTCTTTAATAATATTTCTTTCCTTGTTATTGAGAGTTGTAAATAATGTATCAATGAATGTGATAAATAAGTCTCTTTGTCAATTCATTCATAACGTCATGATGAATTGAGAGTGACATAATTAGCCAATTTATACTCACACTAATTACTACCATTACTAGTTAATCTTGCCCTACTAATTACCACTTCGTTTTATCTCTTGTATTCTCCATTTGGATCTAAAACCCTTATTTGGTGCTAATTCCATATTCTTACTCATATTTTAAGCCTAATATTAATACGCTACCAGTGAAGTGAGCCTTTCTCAAGTTGTGAACAACTTGACAAATACGATTGAATTTGAATATTCAAATGCCTCCACAAATCATTCCAAAAGACATCTCATATACGATCGAGTTTGATCTCAATCAAATGCCCCTATAAATCATTCCAAGAGACATCGAACGTACAATCAAATGTTCATATAATCATACCAAAAGACATCAAATTAATGGTTCAACAATACGTCTTTGTATTAGCCTTAACATTCATGTGGTTCTTTTAAATTGACAATGACATAATTAAAGAATTTTTTCTATGAACTTTTGTAGTGCACAGTTTTTTTTCATTTACAACCTTGATACTATTGTAATGAACTTGTAAAAAAATTTGCAAAATTTTAATACCTCGTATTTGAATCAGAGTAGTTTTATCATAGATTTCATCATGTCAAACACATGTAAAAATAAAAATAAAAGCAAAAATTGTAAATTCTATGAGTAAAATAAAGTTTTTTTTGGCACCTTACTTAGGGCCCTTTAGCAAAAGAGAGAAGAATAGGAAGGGGGGAGATAAATACAGTGCTCCCTTCTCAAGACTCCGGGTTCTAATTTGTTGTATGGATGAAAAACGGTGGATGGTTTGGTGTTTGGTTTGGTGAATGGTTTGGTGTTTGGTTTGGTGTTTGGTTTGGTGAATGGTTTGGTCGGTGGAAGAGATAGGGTTATTGCAGTTTAGGGTGTAGGATTGTTGAGAGGGTACTTAAGGGAGATTTTTGCTTTCACTAGTCCTCTTTTATTGGGCTTTATTGCAATCCTTGAGGTGTGTCAAACGTTTGCTCCAAATTCTTGGAAGGTGGAAAGACTCTTGCTCCGAAGCTATTGGGCTCTTAGAGGGTGGGGCGGACTCTTATTTTTTAACACTTTGAAAGTAGGGCAAATTCTTGCTCTTGGACGCTTAGAAGGTGCGGCGGACTCATGCTCCATGGTCTCTTGGTCTTTTGTCTTTTAAAGGTGGAGTAAAATCTTTTCATGTAGTCTTTTACAATATTGTAAAGTGGGTGTTCTTAGTTAGTCTCTTAGATTCTTGTAAAGTGGGTGTTCTCTTGCACTCTTACTCTCTTTCAGTTTTTAATTACATTTTACAATTCAATTTCAAAACATGGCATAACAAAGAACAAGTGTATTCTATGGGAATATACTACTTAATTTTTTAAAGCCTAAGATATCTAAGCATTATAGCATCAAATCAATCATTAAAACCAAAACATTAAATTACTAATTAAAATACAATCATATCAAGCCTAAATGACTATATATTCTACAATATATATTTTTCACAATATATTGATGGCACAATATGTGTAGAGGACATTTGTAAGAAATGTATATGGTATCTCGTTATTGTAATAACATCATATAAAATTGAAATTCAAGATTGCACTAATAAAGAATGATAGCAAATGACATGTCCAAGAGTCCAAATGACAAAGACATACCTAAATTTTTTATGACAAAGAATGATAGCAAATGACATCTTGAAGTTATGAATGACCAAAAAAGATAACATATGATATCCTGAACAGTCATATGACTAAAAATGATAGCGAAGGACATTTCAAAAATTCAAATAACTAAAAATAATGATGAACAACATCCGAAAAAAGTAAATAACTGCAAATGATAGCGAATGATAACGAATGTCTATTCAAAGATATTAACGATCAAGAATGATAGCAAATGATATGGCGAAGATTTAAATGATAGAGAATAATAGAAGGTGACATGCCCAAAATTTGAATGACAAAGTATGATAGCAAATGACATGCCAAAAATTTGAATGATAGAGAATGACATGCCCACAATTTGAATGACATATTTGAATTCTTTCTTTTGCCTTAAGCATATTGAGGCATGTTTAAGTGAATATAGTGTTCAACATAGTTTGTACTTTCTTTGTCATGTATAGTGGGACATGTTTGAGCTATGATACCGTAGTATTTTGCATAGTTTAGAGTTTTACCTAGGATAGTGGACATTGTATAAAAGTAGCTAAGGTTGTTTTTAAAAGGGTGCTCATTGTAAAAAAGTAGCCAACATCGCTCTTCCGCTAACATTGTTCTCTTGCTAAAGGGCGCAAGATGGCTCTTTTAATTCATGTATGGAACGATTGAAGAATTGAGCATGGTTGAAATGGAGATAACTCAAATCAACAACATTCAAAAAATTGATAATTGTGGTGCTTTAGGTTTATGAAGACATAGATGGTTTTGACAAGCATTTACATGACCATACACAAATCTTGGTCCAAAATACGCAACATTGACTTGAAGCAAGTGAAAGGCCTTTATGCTAGTGTGATTACTTCTAGCAACCAACCTTGTAAATGTAAGTATGAGTATCATTAAAGAAAGTCTGAACCCTCAACAAGGACCCCTTCTATACTCCTAGTGAAGCCCATATTGAGGTTTGGTAAGCGTAGGAGTCTGATAGAATTGTGCGTCAGTTAGTGTGAATTTCGTGAAGGACAATAGCAAGTTCATTGATAATCAAAGATATTTTATTCAATCAAATGTACTTACAATTTGATTGTTTAATAATTCTTTGCGAGAAATGCGTGTATTTGTTTTAGAATAGCAGAGCAACAACCTCATTACTCCCACATTGGTTGTATGGCATGTCAATAGTTTATTAATAGATTTAGAAATATTACTTAAAATATAATGGAGTTCCATTGTCTATACAGAGGAGTGCTATGACTATATATCTTGCATCAACATACTTGTAATTTTAAATAGATCACAACAACCAAGAAACAAGTATTGTTGTATATCTTTAGTCAATATGCTCTCTAAAAGCTTTCCAATCACAAGAGCCCTGCCTTCCAATTACATTCAACCTCTTATGGACGGAGATAGGGGAAAATGCCACATAGAAAAAAATATATATATACTAATTATAAGAATACTACTATAAGCCTACTAAAAGTATATGTTCTACAATAAATAAACAATTAACTCATGCAATAAATTCATAATTGTATATGTGTAGAAGAACTTTGTAAAAACATATCTAGATTCTTGTTACTTTTATAACGTTATTCAAGTTTTGAATAACAAAGAATGATTTAAAAAAATGACATACATAAGATTCAAATGAAAAATAATAATAGCGGATGACGTGCCCAATAATCAAATGACAAAGATTGATAGTAAATGGCATGCCTAAGATTTAAATGACAAAGACTAGTAGCAAATGACGTGTTCAAGAATAACAAAGATTGATAGCGAATGTTGTTAACAAGGTATTTAGAGAAGAGTAGGAGGGGCCATGACAGTGAAATTGTTTTTGTGGGTAAAACCATGACAGTGGATAAAACTGTGTTTGCAGTAACTTTCTAAACAATTGGCAAGTTGACAAGACATGTTGGATGTATAGATTTAGTTTGGATGAATATGGCAGTTAGAGTGACAATTAGTGGCAGCTAGGGTTAGTGGCGATTAGGATTGGTGGCAGTTAGGAATTTAGGATTGGTGGCGGATAGGGATTGGGGAGAGGTTTAAGAGAGCTTTCTGACCTTATTCTCCTTCTTCTCTTTGTTTCTTATTAGCTCGTGGCTTTTGGTTTGGTATATTGTTTTTGCTTTTAATTGTGTTAAGGCATGTTAGAGGTTGGAGGATATGAGGTAGGATAGGAGGTTGCATTATGAAGAGATGTTCATATGATTTTTCAGTAAAGATGTGATCTTCAGGCCCCTTGCATACAAACGGGTAGAAACCCACATTTGGAATTCAGATTTGGTCGTGTGGGAGTGTTTTCTGGTAGATTCGTTGTACTAGTTTGTTAGACGGGGGTGTTAGAATTGTGGTTCTACATTAGATCTAACAAAATTGAGTCTTTAGGGCCGTAGATTTAAAAGGGGGGCAATCATAGGGTAGGATTTTGTGGGGGATTTAGAAGCAATTAGGGGAACTTGACAACCACAAGGAAGCCTAAAAGTTCCCTTCCACAAATGACGTCCCAAAAATTTAAATGATAGGGACATGCCCGCAAGATTCAAATGACAAAAGCATATCCTATATTCAGATGACAAAATATACTGAATACTCAAATGAAAGCAAATAATGTACTCAAAATTGAATGAAAAAGATCAATAATGAATGACATACTCCAAATTTAAATGACACAAAATGATAGCAAATGATACACAGTGATGGACATATGAATAACATAGAATGATAGCGTATTCTCATAAATTTATATAAAGTGTTGTCAGAACATAATTCTCTCTATGTATGTATGTCTATATACAATGGATAAATAGACATAAAATTAAAAATTAAAATATAAAAAAAAAGTTACAAATAAATAAATAAAACTTACCAATTGTCAATTTGTAAAAATAAAAATACAAATGACTTTTATAACCTAAAGTATCATCCAAAATTAAAATTTACAAATAAATATTTAAAACTTATCAATTGTCAATTACTCTAAACCCTAAACTCTAAACCCTAAACCCTAAACCCTAAACTTATCAATTAATGTACTAGAAATATGCTATGTTTTGTACAAAGTTTGTTGTACTAAATACAAATTACTATTGTACTACAAAAAAATACATATAATGAATGCAAGATTATTGTATGTGTAATTACTTTAGATACGATTTCAATGTAGCGACAACTTTGTAACAGTACTTATGCAATACTGCAACTATAATGTATGAGCTTAAAATTTTTATTTTCATTATGTCCAATACGTTTGAGCTTAATAGACATTTTAAAGATTGTGTTTATATATATATACATATATGTATATATATATATATATATATATATATATATATATATATATATATATATATATATATATACATATATGTATATATATATATGTAGAGATGGTGGCACATGAGGTGGTGAAGAGGTAATGATTAATTCTAAATAGAATTGGCCGGTTCACCAATTGTATATAGACATACATACAATCATACATGTAGAGAATTCTTTTTTGACAACACTCTAAATAAATTTAAGAAATATGAAGGGTTATGAAAGGTTATGCATATATTTTAACTTATTTGATTAGGAATATATGTTTATATGAAAGGATATATATATATATATATATAATAAGGAAGCAGGGTGTTTTTTGTGTGTCTGTCCGCGCATGACATTTTACACATGGAATAAGTGATTATTTGACTAAATTCCGGAGTGGAACCTGCGAGGTTATTTCAAAGGTTAAATATCTTCTTAATAAATGATTTCAAAGGTTATTTCAAAGGTCATTTTAAATATATTCTTAATAAATGATTTCAAAGGTTATTTCAAAGATCATTTTAAAGGTTATTCAAAATACCAATTTTAAACCTCAATGTTGACCTTTGGGAAAATATGACTATTATAAATACATTGAGTTTTTTTTGAAATTTTGAAATATTTTATGTGCCGGTGGCCGGCACGGGTCAAGCTAGTGTGTGTGTATATATATATATATATATATATATATATATATATATATATATATATCAGAATTGCCAATTACATATTTATTTTTTAAGTTATAAAAGCCATTATTTTTTAATTTTACTTAATTTTCTCCTAATTTCCAACTAATATATTTTTTGAAGTACATTTGATCATGATAAGATTTTTATTTTGTTTTCTATAAATGTTTATTTATCTCCACACAATTTTATAAAAGGTATGAAAATTATTTTGTTATTATGATATTTGAGTTTTTTTTTAATATTCATTTTTATTTTGTATTAGTTAGAATTTAATAGATTGTTTTATTGGAAATTGTCAATTACAAATTTTTGCTTATTTGTTTGAATTTTATTTCTCTTATTTCATATTATGAAATACATTGTTATTTTTTTTACAAATGTTATTTATTTGTGATATTTTAGATAGCAAAAGATATTCATAAGTTTATTTTTACAAATGAACAATCGGTTAAGTTATATTTTGTTTTTTTTGTGAATTTTTATGAAAAAGAACACTAAATAGAGCAGAGTTGTGTTTGGTTCAAATATTGCTTTTTCACCACATTTTTACTTTTACAAGTTATATTTATTTGTATTTTTTATTACATTTTTGGTTTTATTTATATTTTCACAAATTCTATTTGTTTATTTATTTATTTATTTTACATGCTTTAAAAGTTTTATATATTTGTGAATTTTTTTTTTTTGTGATATATTAGATTAAGAAAACATATTTATTTTGTAGAGTGGCAATTAATAAGTTTTATTTGTGTATTTGTATACCTTGTTTTTTACATTTCACATTATGAAAACTATTCAGTTTTTTTTTTCTTTTTTACTTTTACAATTTGACAATTTGATTTTTTTAATTTTTAATTTACAAGTAGAGGTTCTTAATTTAATTTTTTATCAGTGGAAAATTGTATATAATACTAGATAAATCTAGACCCTTCTTTGGTCATGGGGTTCTAGTAAATAATGTACAACAATGTGGTTAAATAACAATACAACAATCCTAATTTCATTGTATGCAATTATCGTAGGAACGTTTTTTTTTATAATATTAGTACTAGAACCCTGTAGTTGGGGAAGGGAGCTCTAGATTTGTCTCCCTCCTTCCTACCCTTTTCCATTATGCTTTTTTCCATCCCCCCTTTCCATTGTCTATTTCCTCTTCCTCATCAAAATAAATAAATAAATATTGTTCTACATGATGGGCCTCAACACTAATTATATTATTTTAATTAGGGCCGAAAATTTAGGGAATTTTTTTTCACTTCTTTTTTTCAAATTTACAGCAAAACTTTTCCAAAAAGAACAAGTGCTGAATCGGATCATGTACTACGGTATTCTCCCTTACTCCTTTTAAAAAATAAATACATTGTATGATGGATGGGTGGATGCATAGAAGTCTTTTCATCAACACTCTAGAGTATATTTTAATAAATAAAATAAATATTTATCCAAAGTTTTCAATTTATTAGCAGTAACGTTGTTTTATAATATTAGTATTGGATTTGAGTTATATTAATGTACTCTATTATGATCAAATTTTTATAGTTGGAATATTACATTTTATATTTCATCGCAGTAAGTATATGTGTAATAGTGGGTGTCACACCTCTTCCAAGAAGTTTGATTTTGTGCACATTGAGAACGTAGAAGAGAATCGTGGAGCCAATCTTGTCCATTCTCTATGAATAAGGCGTGATCCCCCTTCAGGCCTTATGAAACATAAAAATAGCCACTGCCTCTCAATCTCCACGGTTTCTCAATCTTCATGCCCATTCTACATCTCCGATGGAGTAGAATGAACTGACTTCTCCATCTTCAGAGAATGGATCCTCCACATTTCAAGAAGAAAGTGCCAAGTACGCATTCTCTGGAGATTGAAAATGGGAAAAAATAGTTGTGAAAACCTTTAATCTCTTATATTATGTACACAGCGCCACAATACCATGTCACTGCCTTGTTTGTTACCTGTCACGATACCATGCCACGAAATCATCCACATTTCACATCCATGCCTTTCATCCAAATTTTCATCATGTTTTCAAATCGTTCTCCACAGTTCCCATGATGTTCCCCAAAGCTTCACATTACATTCCCTAGCGTTTCCTAATGTTCCCATCATGTTTCCTAATGTTCCCAAGTTCTCTTTATGTTCCCAAAGTTCCCATGTTCCTTTTGTGTTTCCAATTGATTCCCATGTTCCCAGTGCAATGTTGGTGCATTGTAACAAGGTGTTTGCTAGTATTGTTTAAATGCACTACTAAAAGAGTATGAATTTCATCCACTAAACTATTGGGTGATAATAAAGAAGTACCCAAACCGAATGGCGTGGTTGGCGATTCAATTCTTGGCCATAAAATCATCTCTCTACTTGACGGAAAACCCTTGCCGAGGGTTTCGTGTGTTTCAAAAAATAAAATAAACAAGTGGCTAGTTACATACATTACAAGAAAACCAGCCCAATGTGACCGGATGTGACTAAGCGCATATGACTATGCAGTCACCTCAGTCATTGATTTAGTCTAAAATCAGTCCTAAGAGGGTCCAGTCATGGACTAGTCATATAAGTAGTCATATTTTTGAGGACCTGGGTGGGAACGTCTACGGGAACGGGACATATGTTCTCCTGCCCGGTTCCCAGAGTCATGCTCTGAGTACTTACTATGTGTAGTCATACTAATGTAGTCGGATTGTATGGGTATATGGTTTATGTATGTCTTAGTGTAGTAATACAGTTGGTTTGGGTGACTACATGCAGTCATGTAGTAAATAACCTGACTAATAGTAGTCATATATTTCAATCAGATGATTTTGAAGTCCTCTAGTCGTTGGCTCAATGGGTGAGTGCTGTAAAATAGGAGTAGGTCCATAATCTTCACTTACACAATAGCTTGTCTATTCAACACTACCATGTCTGCGCGCAAACATTATAGGATGTCATTTTAGGGCACCATTCTAGAAACACTACTAAATACACCTTCAAAAATTAGTAAGTAATTGGGTTGGGCGTCCAAAAATCATGATTCCACTTGCTCTATCTTTCCACTTGCTTTCCAGATGCACGAAATTGCCTTGTATGCTTAACTTTGCTACAAATTTCCCATGCTCACAAAGAAGCCGTTATTGATCACCTTCCCATACTTTTTTGAGATGTCAAAGTGATTGCAAAATAACGTAGTCATGTGGACAGTTTTCTTTACTGGAATTAGTAACGACCACGAAATAACATAGTCATCGACACAGTTTCCTTCACTTATATTGGTAATGATTGCAAATTTACATAGTCAACTGGACAGTTTTCTTTACTTATATTGGTAATGAACTGCCTTTGTCCATACAACTCGAATTTGTTAACTGTGCAATCTCTGTGACTACTAATTTGCTGTACCAAATATCTACAGATAGTAGTTGGGCTCCTACAGTCCTACTCTGGTGACTCATCATTGTAGTCCGCCTCTGTATCCTCCATTTGCATAGCAAGCTGCACCTTGTTGCTAGAAAGCTCCCTGGAACTTGATAAAACAGGCGGCATTGCTGCGGTATCATCAGTGACATTCTGTGCCATCAATCCCTGAGTTTCAGCATCGTCGCGTAAGCTTAGGCAGTGTAGATCTGGTCTTCCCTCAGCCATAGAGGTCACTCTCACACTTCGTGATTGATTGCGTAGAATAACCTTCCACCCAGGATGTGCCACATCGTCAACAAAGAAGACATGTTGAGCATGAAGAGGAAACGCAAACGAATCTGATGAGTACGGAATGGTACGGTCAATGTTCACGAGAGTGAAACCGTACTCATCTCTCTTCATAGTTGCCCGTGGCCCAATCCACGTAGCTTGGACCCAGTTACAATACAGTAGGAGTAACTCGAACTTCCCATAGTCAGCACCAATAATCTCTTCGACCCACCCCACGTACTCCACGTTCGCGAGCCTGTGGTTCTTGTCCTTTCTGCTGGCACAGCAAGATTGTGAGAATGTTCCAGCTACTCCGCTGTCGCACGTTGACAAGTGTACCTCTGCTCCGCGCACACATATATGGTTCCCGTATGCATACATGCTGCGATACGATTTTGCCTCACATGAAGGTGGTAGGACAAGGCCAAAAACATCTTCATCGACCTGTGTGCCTGCTGCCACATCCCGTTGCACTGCAGCAGGAAACCACTCAGAAAACTGCTCATTCCTTGTGATTGGTGGATACTCTGCTCTTCTACCCCGTGATGGACGGCGTATCTCTGCACGCATTTTGTGCCGCGCTTCCATCTCCAAGTAGTGACGTCTGATTAGAAGCCACAGTGGATGGAAAGTTTTTAGATAACAAAAACAGGAAGCAGATAGAGGAAACGTCCTCTACAAAACATTCTCTAGTCATGTGTTGCAATATGATGACTAGAATTAGTACGCAATAGACCTTTGGTGACTACACACAGTCACATTGTCCCTTCTAGACAGAGCGCATGACTCAAACAAGTGATGCTTACTCTCTGTATGACTGTAGAGGCTCTGCGTTCGTGAGAACAAACTCGTGAATCCGTGCCCTGAGCTCTGATGTCAAAAGTCGATATCGACCTGTACCCTCCACGACCTCACTCTTGGCCCCTACTTCCTCCTGATCGTCCCAGATCCTCCTGCGTGTTAGCTCATAGTCTTGCATGTACTCTGTGCAAAATCCTAACGCCTCCTCTATTAGATACCCCCTCGCCATGGATCCCTCGGGTTTTGCTCGTTGCCTAACATAGCCCTTCAGTCTCTTCAAGTATCGCTCAATAGGATACATCCATCGGGTGTGTACGGGACCACATATATCCAACTGCTGCACCAGGTGAATGGGAAGGTGTGACATGACATCAAAGAATGAAGGTGGAAAAACCTTCTCTAGCATGCATAGTGTCTCAGCTGTGTACTCCAATAATTGTTCCATGGACGAGGGATCTACGGACTTTGCGCACAATCGTATAAACACCCGACTAAGCCGCATTATTGCCACCCGCGTATCCTTGTCCAAGAGAGTGCGCAAACACAAAGGGAGCAATTGTTGCATTAAGACATGGTAGTCATGAGATTTCAGCCCCTTCAAGTCCCCATCCGACGCAATGCACTTTGCAAGTTGGCCAACGTAGTTTGTAGGAGTCTTCAAATTGCGGAGAATGTCTAGGAATTTTGCCTTCTCCTCTTTCGATAGTACATATGGAACTGTTGGAAGTACGACATACCTAGGTTTCCTTCCAGGAAGCGAGTGCAGATGTGGTCGAATATTGGCCTCTTTTAAGTCTAGCCTGGCCTTCAAAGTGTCACGGACTCCCCAAATTGTTTTCATCACGTTCTCGCAGATGTTTTTTTCACAGTGCATGGGATCCAAAACATGTCTAATGAGGAGGTCCTGCCAGAAATCCCAGCATAGCATTCCAGCGTCAGATTTGCTCACTATTGACAAAGAATCTTAAGCATTCATTGAGAAGATATAGGTCCATATTCATTTTTCTCCCTACATGCAGTGATGGATTTCAGAAATTGCACTACTCACAGTCAACCTTCTTATCAAGCAGGTTACTAGATTCAGTCAACAATTCTGAAAGTAGTTACTGGAACCAGTGAATGCACTTAGTACCTGTCAATACGGAAGCAGGTACAGAGCTGAGAGCCGCTTCACTCCGGTCCGGTGAATGGGGTCGCCTTCTCCTCCACCTCTTCTTCCCTGTGACTCCTGCAGGAAGGATACTCTCTCTTGTGCATAGCCCTTGATATCGCATCCTGTTAGAATTGGAGGGGGCGGCCGGTACTCCTGTTGACCATCGAATGCTTGCTTGAGCCTACGATAGGGATGCCGTCTCCTGAGATATCGGCGGTGACCTACATATACATTCTTTCCTAAAGCCTTTGACCGCCGAGTTGTTACATCTGGCCCACACTCCGTACACGCTCTATACCCTTTTGTGACTTGGCCAAATGTTAGTCTGTACGCAGGGAAGTCGTGCATGCACCAAAGAAGTAGAGCCCGCAGTTCAAAATGCTGTCTAGGGGGCTCTTCAGACACATCTATCGCTGGTACCCCTTTCCAGAGTTCCAAGAGCTCTTCAATCAGTGGAGTAAGGTACACATCGATGTTCTCCGAGGTCACGCTCTCTTTCCCTGGAATCAGCAATGCAAGCATGATAAAAAATGGCTTCATCACTAGCCATGCAGGCAAATTATAGTTCACCAGGAGAACCGGCCATGTCGAGTGACTGAGCGACTGGTTTCCGAACGGATTCACTCCGTCCAGAGCCATCTCCAAGCGTATGTTCCTGTGCTCAGCTGTAAAGTTGGCATCCAATGACTTAATGTGCTTCCAGGCCTTCGAATCGGGGACGCAATCCACGTTACTCCCCTCCTTCTTCCGATTGGCGTGCCATTTGTTAAGTTCCGCCAGTCTTTTACACCGGTACATGCGCTTTAGACGGGGAATCAACGGAAAATGGCGTAGAATTTTGGATGGGATTGGGCTGGACTCTGACTTGTATCTCGGGGCGTTGCACTTTGGACAGGACTTTGCATCCTGCAGCTCCTTCCTGAACAGGCAGCATCTATTGCGGCATGCATGTATAATATTATAAGACAGTCCCAACTTCACCACATACTTCCGGGCTTCATAGTGAGAACGAGGTAGGTAATTGTCGCTTGGAAGGAGAATATGCAGCAGTTGAAGTAGTTCGTCAGCAAATGCATTCGATACTCCAAACACCACAAAACAATTGAGTAGCAGAAGAGTTGAGACCAACCGACTTGTTGTGGCACCTGCAAAAAGAGGAGTTCGGGCATGCTCCACTAACTCCTCCATTACATCTGCCATGCAGTCCTCTTCCTCCCATGGGATTGCGTCATCCTCCTCCACATCGTCTGTTGGAGTACAATCCTCACGGTCTTTGTCTTCGAGGTTATCGTATCTAGAGAGGCACTCCATGATCATTCTTATTGCGTCCATGCCCCCATTGTTGTTGTCAAGCTCAGGAGGGCTTTCCCTGACTTCCTCTTCAACAAGGTCGTTTTCCGCATCCACGAGACCTGCCTGAGCATAGCACATTCTTGGAATTAATCATTGACAGTATTTTAGCACTGGACATCAAATGACTTGCTTATTACAATTTCATATTGAAATTTGACTCCCAGTAGTGAAAGAAACGAGTGTACAAGGACTCCATGCAGTCATCACTTGATATGGGTGACTATGTGTAGTGAAGCATATTTGACTTTACATAGTCGTATTATCCCAAGTCTATGTGTGACTTAATGCAGTCACCACCACAGTACTATGCGTAGTGATAGAACCGTTGATGCAGTCACTAATATCTCACTACAATTAGTCATAGCATTCAGAAGCTATTTCAGTATTCGTGACTATGGGGTGTCAAATTATTCATTGAATTAATCATTGAAAGTATTTTAGCACTGGACATCAAATGACTTGCTTATTACATCACGTAGTTTAGACATACCAAAATAGGCACAGTGAATTGAGGGTCTCTTCCAATGGTCCTGAGATGCTTGCGAATGGTTGCCCTACTGATGCAACGACCTCCCATACAATTTCTGCATGGGCAACGGTAACTCGTTAGCCCCAGTCTATCTGCTTCTCTCTCCTCCAATTCTCAGAGGTCGAGGTCGCTTGCCCTCGTCGCACCACGGCTAGCCATTTGTCAATGTAAAGCAGTCAATGGCACCTGCTCCTATACAGAAAACCACGCGAAATTGAGTATATGAACTCAGCTTGGTTTCTGTTCATACCGGTAACAAAACTCCTTACTTCTGGTCAAAATTGTTATTGTTACAGAGTCAGATTTGAGGCAGACCAACAGAGCAGTTTGATTGGAAAATGAAAAACGACCTCTCTCAATTCTGAAATAAAATTCTAGAGAAAAAGCTCCAACGAAAAGGGGGAAAAAAAATTGGGCATAATTTCCCATGTCGCCTTTCGTGACAAGCCAAAATTTCATAACAATAAAGTCACCAACACTCTTATAACCACCTATTCCCGAAAAAATGAACAACTACAGTTCCAACGTATCTTTTACTTATTATTGACCAACCCTGGTTTACTAGCTTTCCTTTTGAGTTACCTTACTAAAGAAGAGATTTCAGCTTTTCTCTTACGGTCCTGGGAGCCCAGTGCAGCATCTGTAGCATCAGGATTCAAACCATCAGATGGAACATTGGCTGCCCTAGAGTCGCCACCATCGTCAGATTTCTGTACTCTTCTTCGTTGGGCCTCAGCAAGAATTTTAAGCTGGGCTGCAAGGATTCAAAACTGAGGATTAGTGGGGTCAATAGCAGAGTGTGCCATCAAAGTTTAAACTCCGTCACTGCCGTCAGTCACATGAACCAAACTACTGACTACTGAACTCGCTATATGATGAACTTTTATGACTTCGTAGCGTCACATAAACCAAACTTATGACTGACCTTGGTCAGATCGTATGACTGCCCTTGGTCAGATTTGAGTGTTTGGATAGCAACAAGAGTTTCTTTAAAAGAAAGTGCTTTCAACCTGTAATCAAAAGAAGCCCTGCTATAAACCCTGCGAGCTTCAACAATGAAGTTGGTAAAAAGTTCAAGTCAAAAAATTAAAGAATAGCAACCTACCCTCTTCCCCTCTTGAGGAGGAATCAAAGCAGCAAGAATCCGATAGCTTAATAATTGAGGGTTAAAGAGAACTGCAATTATAAGTCTTTATTAATGTTGTACGATGGTTAAAGAAGAATTATTATTTAATTCTTAAGGGAAAGCCTAGGAAATTTCCCTAGTAAAAGTAAATCTTTAAGGGTTAACCTGGTTGTAGAAAGGTAAAGGAGATTACCTTATTTTGATTGTGAAATGATGATGAATAAACTAAATGACATAGATAAAACTTTGGGTTAAGTAACGGTGAGAAGAATTGAAAAGGGAGTGTCTATTTTCCTCTGAGGATTAGCTACCCAAAAGAGTTGATGATGTAGACGTATGTACAACTCCTCGTCTTCTATTTCCTCTCTCCTAGTTTACTCTTAAGTTGAAGAAATGTCGTTGTAGTGTTGAAGGATTGTTATAAGATACATATATAAGAATACCGTTCTTTAAACCTAGTTTTGGGAATTCTTGAGTTATTATTTGTTCAGTCTTAAAGCTTTTCACGTGAACATGTGACCTTAGGTGCTTTAACGTTAGACGCTTTAAAACCTTCCTCAAAAAGAACTACCACTAGGGAAAGTTACTTGGGTTAAATAAACCTTTTGAAATTTTCCTCTTTACAAAAACAACCACTGATTGAAGAGAACAAATTCAAAGAGCATAATCCTCCACAGAATCATACAATTTGAAACGAATCAAATCCTCTCAATTGCAAACTATCACAGGAGAAGGTACGACATTAACCCAGCATCGCATGTAAAGGCACATGTAACAAACTGAAAAAAGCATCAGTTTACAGTCTAACTAGTTTCTCTCAGTGGAGCATTTCGCACACTTCAATCGAAGATGCCCATGCTGAAAATTCAGCCATTATTGAGCACCTTAATCGACAGAAGAAACTAACTTAATCAATCAAGTAAACGCGAGAAGAAACTACCTTAATCACACCACAAACAAAAGAAGAAACTACCTTAATCACACCAGAATCACACTTGCATTTGCCACAGATGTTTAAGCTCCATGACTGCCTTCAGTCACATGAACCAAAACACTAACTACAGAACTCGCTATGTGTTCAGGTGTTGTGACTGATTATCGTCATATGAACCAGACGTATGACTAAAAATCAGTTCAAAATCATAGAACAGAGAGGATTGACATATAAAACTCAGTGATTTTTTGGTTCTACACTGCCCAAATCCCTCACCTGGTGTTAGTTGGTGCCCACAATCATGCAAAGCTCGAATGACTTCTGCAGTTGCTATTGCAGCACCGTGACGAAGACTGAGCTCGGGTGAAAGGGTATAGGGCAGAAGTATGCCTAGAACAGTCGTCTCAAAATACTCCGGATCATATTTCACAAGCGCTGCGAGAGCCTCTGCTGCTAATTCACGTAGTGACCTATCCTACAAAGTCAAAGCCAAAATAATGAATCGAGTCTTTCTAAGTGGCAAAGCCAGAAAAGAGTAAAAATGAAGGAACACGAATTTCATGCTGCAAGAATGGAAGATGTTGCAAAAATGTGCAAATAAACAGAGTATCACTGTAGATCTTCCTCAGCACATTTGAAACGCTGAGACAACATAATCAAATAAAGAACCATGTCTTAAACAATATCAATAGCAGAGAGAAATAATCTTGCAAATAAGGCTCGGGACGGTTTTAAAAAAACTAACCCAGACAGTCTTTGCCTCTTGAAATTTCCAGTGACATCTTTGCCTCCCAAAATTAATCAGAACCACCAAAATCCAAAAAAATTATAATTAATTAGGTGACTACATTTCTAGCCCAAAACAAAACAAAAATAAAAAAATAGTCAAAAAAACTGTCTTAGAAGTTCTATTCACATCTTTGCGAGTCAAAATCAAATTAAGCGAGTACAGCCAGATTATACCAAGACACTCTTCAAAAAATCAAAACACTAAAAATAAAAAAATTAGAAAAATTAGGTAGTTATACATTTCAAGCTTTAAAGAAGAAAATAGTCAAAACGACTGTGTTTGAAAATAGATTCACATAAACCAAACTTATGACTGACCTTGGTCACATAAACCAATTTATGACTGACCTTCGTCACATAAACCAAACTTATGACTGACCTTGGTTAGATCGTCCTTCAGCACGCGTTGCAATCTCCTGGACAGCTTCAAGCAACGACTGTAAAGCACGCTTCGCGATGGAGACGGCATAATGGATGACTCTCTTCGACCCTAGCACCCTAAAATTTGAATAACTCCTCCATTACAGAAGGCGGCGTTGAAGCGTAGTGGTCCTAACTACGTTTTGTGCCGCGCATTAAGTTTTGGGAGGTGCGCAGGTAGCTCATTCGAACCTGAAGAGGACGATCAAAATGGCGATGGAGACTGCGCTCGATTGCCTCCCACGCCTCACTGCTCCTGCTCCTGCTTGCGATGGAGACGCCCACGATTCTTCCTGAAGCCTTAGTGCCGGAGGAAGAGGACGACACCTGCGAGCTGATTCGAGCGACACCTGAGGAGCCGGTTGCGGAGCAAGGGTCTGGGAGGGACGAGGATTGTGCAATCAGAGAGTACGAGAGGCTGCGGCAGGAGAATGTACGCAAGAACGAGCTCAAGCTACAGGAGCTCGGAGTCCCGCTTCTGGCACAGAACTTGCTGAACCCTAACGCCACGAGGACGACACCTGCGGGGGGAGGAGAGGGGACACGACGCGCCGGCGCCAGCAGCATCGGAAACCGCAGAAAGACAGTAAGGTAAACCCTAAACCCTAGCTTGACCCGATGCAAAAAAGGCTGCCGACAGCGAATGTGGATTTTTTTATGTGCCGACGCGAATGTGGATTTTCTTAGACACGATTGCTCTCTCTTGAACGTCGTTGCTGACTGATTTCGTACTCTTTCGGTTGTTGACGATTAATCACAAAGTTAACGTTTCGCGTTTGAGCCGTGAATTGCTGAATTTGTAGCAGTCTTTAATTCTTCGGGGTTTCTGTGTGAGGAGAAGGATACTCTGCGTTTATTTTGTGTGTTGTTATTCCCTGCATTGCTGTGAAATTTGCGATTGGTTCTTCATGGCCAGCATTTAACTTGGCCTGTATCATCTTGTTCTGTGTGGACAATTTGATTGAAGATGAACTTGGTATGCTTCCCCCTCCCACTTGATTCTCAAGAGCTCTTCTCATATTTGCCGCAACTTCTGTGTTTTGGACCATCGCACTGTGATTTTCTAATTAAGCACAGTGCGATGGTCCAAGACAAAGAAAGTGTGGAAAATATGAGTTGCTGCGGATGCATTTAGAAAACCGACTTATGTCTTTGGGACAACGAGCTCTCACTTACTCGTCACTCAGCTTTAGAGCTTCACAAAGTTCCTCTCCTTACACCACGCAGCAAGCGTTATGGAATTTGGATAAACGAGTCTCTGAAACTGAGTCAGAGGAAGACTATTTTGTGTGAAGTTGTGAGGATTTCGATATCTCCCATGAAACTGAACTTGCCTCTCCTGCTTTCAAACCGGTTTCAGGTGCCTTTGAAGTCCATATGGCCCTTCTGGACTGCTTCCAGGCCGGTTCTGTAAGTCTTTAGGAAATGTAAGGCTGGTCTTAACATAGTTCAAATTACCGTCTACTAGGTTTAGATTTTGCACTCGTCTGCAATTTTATCACAGATAGGTAAGTTCGTGTTAGAATCTTGTCTGCATTCAGAATCTCCTCCAGGAAATCAGTTCCAATACATAGGCTTCAGCACTATTGCAAGTGTCCGGAGGTTTAGGGTAGCCCGGTAACACATTTGTTGCTGAATTAAAGGCAGCATAAGAATGATTCTAACCACATTTTTCTTCACTAATGCTTCAGACAATCTTTACTTACAGTTTCGTTTGCCAAGCTCTAATTGACTCTAACTTTGAAATCTAGCAACACTCGCTGTGGTCTGTTCATTGCAGCGTGTCCACCTAATGTACACTGGCACGCATTGAACATCACAAATGGAGTGTTTGGAAACAGAATTGAATATGCATTGTGCCATTGTATTCAGACTGATACCCTCGTCATTTTAGAAGCAAACGTAGCTCCGCTAAAACGGTCGCCCTCTAATGAACGTTGAATACTTGAATGGCATTTCTGACTTCAGTTTCAGTCGAGCATTCCGAATTTCAGTCCCAATTCGGGTTGAAGGACGTTTTGAGAGGAAATGAGTTATTCTCCTATGTTTTGGAATCATTTGGTGTTGGGCTTCATAACATTCAGTAGCTTTCACTGGCTCTGCCTTGCTCTTTAGGAGAATGTGCAACATATTCTGCATCATCATCCAAGAACAATCAATAGCTACCCATGTTTTCTTACAGATGGAGGTTTTGGAAAACTACAAATTTGGATGTCACTCTACTTATGCAACTAATTTGTGCATCATTACCAGGTAGTAAGTGAACTTAGAGCAAACTTCAGACCATCTTCAGACGGCATTGTGGCTCATAGGTGTCTATTCGACTTCAGGCTCTTTGTTTCTAGTTCTATTAACCCTAATGTTTTTTTTAGCGGTTTTGCATAGGTTCTATATGAACTTATTCTTGTTTAAATTTGTTTGTTGTTTGATCAACACATGCAATGTTCTTCACTGACTCCAATGATATAAAATTTGGTATTATTTGAATTATATCGGGAGAGATCGGCGTCTTGCATGTTCCTGTTATAGCGCGGTTCACTACATTCTTGAAGATCAATGCGTTGTGACTAATGAGAGTATTTTATGCTTGTTGGAATCAGAATCGCAGAGCTGGTGTAAATCAAGAAGCAGGAACTTAGCTCTTGTTGAATTTTCATATTTTCTTTTCGCTTGTAGCCGGCTGCTGTTTCAACCTCTGACAGTGTTTAGCATGTATGATTTCACACACTTTCTTGTGTATGCTCATAGAACTTGCATACTGCAGGTCATTGAGCGATGTGATGATGTCTCCTTTGATGGTGCTACAAAATCCACAAAATTGACTGTCAATTTTGGTGCTTAACATTCCAATTTTTTTGTTTTCCATAAAATTGAATTAATTCATGCCAAAAATCTAGAAGAGTCTATGGTATATCATGCTTTATAGATTACTTACTCCTCGATGACAACAAGGGTTTGTAACTGATGTTGGTTTCTGCAGCGAGGGTTTGAAAGTCGTGCGTCGGAGTAAGCGACTCAACAACCCGCCACGAAAAGCTGCAAGGAACAAGCAGAAGGACGCGCTCTGCAAGGAATCAAAGGAAAGCGTGAGGAGCGTGAAGAGCAGCTCCGAAGAGTGGCACAGCGAAGAGGAGAAAACGGAGAGCAAAACTGACATCGAGAATGATGACGAGCGTAGCCTAGGCGATGATGAGGTCTCGCCAGTAGCAGTGGGAAAGCCACATCCAGGCAAGCAAAATCCTCAGGTGAGTGTACTGCCTTGCTTCGATGTTTGCTTGATTCGATGTTTGCTTTGCTACCTCGATTCAGTGTTTGTTTGCCTTGAAACTGCAGTCTTGTTTCCAAGCTCTGTGACTGCTCATAGTCACATGAACGAGTATTCTGACTTCATTTGCTAAGGTTCTCGTCATAGATACTTTCATGTATCAATTATGAATGTTGACGTCCAGGAACTTGTGTGAGAGCAAAAACCACCATGTAGGTGGCATTTGATCACAAGGGATTATGGAACAAGATTACATGAAGAGAAGAAGAAGTGACAAGAGAAGACAAGAAGAAAATGAGGAACAAGGGAAAGAAGATGAAGAAAACTACCCGGCCGGATGCCTTTTAAAGTGCCTTCCAGTTTTTGGGTCACCATTCCTTCGTCCTAGATCCGATTGGGGCGTGCCATAGCTTTTTAGAAAGCCAACTTGATTATGCATCTACCCTGAAAATCTCAAAAGCATAGGACAAAAACTCTGGGACTGATTGCCAAACAACTGGGGCTCTTTCTTTTACACGCCGGCCGAGAGACACTTTCAACACCCCTAACTTTGGGAGGCCATTTCTCACTCCCTACAACTCGGAATTGGACGTGCCATATACCGATGAAAAGCTCTACTCACAAGCTACTTACCCTAGAAATCTCAAATAACTTGGACAAGAAACGAGGGACTGATGAGGAAAAAACCGAGACCTACAATGGAGATTAACAAAAAAAACATTACACTATATTTGAGTTCAAAGTAACTACTAACACAATGGGGGAGGAGATCAAGAGGGGTGAGAAGGAGGCCCAAGGCCTTCCTTCTCCTATCAATTAGCCATCACAAGGAGAGAAGAAAAACAAGATGAATCAAGATACAATGAGAGAGATTCATTTGAAAGCTTGGAAACAAGCTCTTAAATACAAAAGGAGCCGCCAAAGAGGCGGCTCACCCTAACCCTAAGGCCCTAACCCCAAGGCCCTAACCCCAAGGCCTCTACGGATGAATGATGCTCCACCTCCATGACGCTCCATCTTGAAGAACCTCCACAGATGAATGCAACTCACAACACCACCACAAAGTAAAATGGTAAACCCAAAACAATCAAGTAATAAACGCAAACATGAACATTAAAAGCTAATTGCACAAGGCCCATGGTAAAACACTCAATTCTAAATTAAGAAACTAACCCTATTTCTAATTTAGGATTCACTAGGGGGAATTTTTCCTCCTCTAGTCCTTCTCCATCATTCTATGGATCCACTAGGGACACCATCCCTAGTCCTTCCACACCTTAAAGCTTAAATTAGTATCAAACGTCACACCCAAGGCCTTGCAACAACTAACCTCTAATATGCATATTGTATCACTCACTTAATTATTTCAATTTGACCACTTTACCTCAAAATGACATTGTTTATTAACAATTCATTCATAAAACATAACAATAAACAATAATAAAACATGAGAGCAATTTGGAGCTCTCACAACTTGTGTGCATTGCTGCAGTTCATTTCTCCTCGTTTGTAAGAGCTGTGCATTTGCATGCTCCTCCAGTTTCCCATTGCAGTCAATCACGCTAGCTTCTTGATATCACCATGCTTGCATACTGGTTTAGTGGCCAAGGCAGAGTGTATACAGGCTGATTCCCCATGCTTGTGTACTGGTTGGTTGATAGAATGATAGTTACTGGCCTGGATACTAGCTTGTGTGATTCAATGTGGATTCGAAGCTCAATCTTTGATAGAATCTGGATTCAAAGCTTCGATCACGTGAATTCGTGAATCTGAATACTAGCTACGATCAAATAGCTTCGTGAACTCGTGAATTCGCCAGCTGCATACTAGCATTGTGAATACTAGATTTATGAATTCGGAAGCTGGATAGTAACTGTGTGACTGAGTACTAGCTTCGTGAATCTACATTGGATAAAAGCTTTGAGAATACTAGCTTCGTGAATTTTATTGAAGGTAGAGAAGATTGCACAAGGCACACACACAAACACAAGGAATGCGTAGAAAGAGATGATCTTTACTCAAAGGCCTTCCACCTTAAGTAGTGTACACTAGGAGGTCACCATGGACAAACCATATGGGATAACTCATCACAAGGACACTCTAGAGATCAGCCCATGCCTAACCCCTCCTCCCACACACCATTATTTAGCACCCGTACGTCTTTGGCTTCTAGCAATACTACGTTGCATCAATTACCTCAATACTCCCACTTTGCGTAGAGCCAAAGCCTCTAAGTCCAAATGCTATTACTAATCGTTGGTGTCGGTCTCTACAAAGACCCTTTGTGAGCACATCCGCCACCATGTGCTCCGTTGGGCAATACTCCAAATGTATAACTCCCAATTCCAACTTCTCCCGAATGAAGTGGTATTGCACATCAATGTGCTTCGTGCGTGAATGATGTGTAGGGTTCTTTGCAAGTGAAATGCACCCTTGGTTGTCACACATAATCGTTGTAGCCTCACCTTGTGTGCAACCCACATCCACCATTAGTTGCCTCAACCAAATGGCCTCCTTCGTGGCATGGCTCGTAGCCATGTACTCGGCTTCCACCGTTGATGTCGCCGTCGTTTGTTGCCGTTTGCTATTCCACGACACCGCTCCCGATCCGACCTTGAACATGTAGCCCGTTGTCGATCTTCGATCGCTCGTGTCTCCCGCGTAGTCCGCGTCACAATAGCCGCTCAACACAATGTCTTTGCCTCCAAGACACAACTTCACATCGCTTGTGCCCCTCAAATAACGCATGATCCTCTTGACCGTCATCCAATGCATCGAGCCCGGTCTCGCCATGTGTTGACTCACCACGCTAATTGGATACGCAAGGTCGGGCCGTGTCGCAATCATCGCATACATCAACGACCCCACCGCTTGCTTGTATGGCACCTCCGCCATCGATTTAGCCTCCATCGCATACTCCTCCTCCGAAAGCTTGACGAGCTTGGAGTTTGCATCCAATGGTGTTGCCACGGGCTTACAATCCTCCATCCCGAATCTCTTGAGCACGTCCATCACATACTTGCCTTGACTCATGGTGATAGTGCGTGTAGCCCTATCACGCACAAACTCAACACCAAGACAAAAGTGCAATTCTCCAAGATCACTCATCTCGTACTCTCTCTCAAGCATGCCTTTTAATGCATTCATTAAACTCATGAGGCTTGCAAGAATGATCAAATCATCAACATATATGATCACAATCACCACATTTTGCCCCTCTTGCATGAAGTAGAGACTATGATCCGCAATGCTCCTAGTAAACCCGTGTGCAAGCAAGAACGTGTCAATCTTTTGGTACCACGCTCTTGGAGATTGTTTCAACCCATACAATGATTTTTGCAACTTACAAACAAGGTGCTCTTTACCTTGTTGCACAAACCCCTCAGGTTGCACCATGTAGATGTCCTCCTCCAAATCGCCATTCAAATATGCGGTCTTCACATCCATTTGATGCATCTCCAAGTCCAAGGCCGCTCCAATGGCAAGAATGCATCGAATGGTGGTGAACTTGGCCACGGGAGCAAATGTCTCGTGAAAGTCCACCCCATGCACTTGCGCGAACCCCTTGGCTACTAATCTTGCCTTGTGACGCACAACAATACCCGAAACATCCCTCTTTGTCCGAAACACCCATTTGCAACCAATGGGGTTGCGATCCTTTGGAATGGGAGTTAATTGCCACGTACCGTTAGCAATTAGAGAGTCGTACTCCTCTTGCATGGCGCGCTCCCACTTGACCGCATCCTCACCTTGCATGGCTTCTCGAATGGTCAATGGACCATCCGATAATGCCACATTCGCATGCTCGTCCTCCACTTGAGGGAAGATGTGGTTCTTCCACCATTCTCCAGGTGGCTTGCGCGATCTCTCGGGGTACCGCCGCTCGCTTGAAGAAACTTGCTCCTCTTGCGTGCCCTTTGCGCCATTCTTGGCCTTTGAGCTCGATGGCGCTTCAACAACCTCCGTGTCGCCAGCTTCGTCATCACCGTCATCATCACCTACATCAACAACACTAGGAGACTTGGAGGGTGTGTCCACCAAAACGTCTCCACTACTCCCACTTGGACCAACCTCCAAAGGAGCCTCCATCGTAGACTCCTCACAAAATGTCACATCACGTGACCGAATGATCTTCCTCGTGTCCACCGACATGAGTCTATACGCCTTGGTACCTTCACAATACCCAAGAAACACACATTTCAAGGCCTTAGCCTCGAGTTTCGTCCTCCGTTCGTCGGGAACCTTCGCATATGCAATGCATCCGAAGATGCGCATGTGTGCAACACATGGTTGCCTCCCACTCCACGCTTGCTCCGGCGTCATGCCTTCAACCGCGCTTGTTGGACACCGATTGCGTGTGTATACCGCATTCACCACCGCTTCCGCCCAAAGGTCCAACTTCAAGTTTTGAGCGTGCAACATGCTCCTCGCCATCTCTACAATGGTGCGATTTGCGCGCTCCGCAACTCCATTTTGTTGAGGCGTGTACGGGGCCGAAGTTTGGCGTGCGATGCCTTCATTCTTCAAAAGCTCGTCAAATTTCTTGGACATGTACTCGCCGCCATTGTCCGACCGAAACACCTTGATCTTCAACTCGGATTGGTTCTCCACCAATGTCTTGAAGTCCTTGAACTTCTCAAAGCACTCACTCTTGGCTTTGATAGGGTAGAGCCATATCTTCCTTGAAAAATCATCGATGAAGGTCACAAAGTACTTGCAACCTCCCATCGATGTGGTCTTCATGGGGCCACACACATCCGAATGCACGATCTCCAAAACTTTTGTGGCCCGTGTCGCCCCTTCACCCGCAAATGGCAACCGTTGTTGCTTGCCTTCAATGCAACCTTCACACGTGAATGTAGAAGCATCCACTTTCAATTGATGAAGATCCATACCGCTTACCATGCCGCGTAGTGTCTTCACACTCTTGATGTTCAAATGGCCAAGTCGACGATGCCACAACGCCAACTTGTCGTCCTTCAAGTTTGAATGCGCCAACGCCGCCGATTCCTTCGAATGCACCTTGGAGAACTTGATGTGGTACAAGCCCTCGTGTTCTTCAATGATGGCCACCTCATCTCGACTCGGTGACAACACATAACACCCCTTATCACTAAACTCTACTCTCAAGTGCTTTGCCACTAGTTGCCTCACCGATAGTAAATTTGCCGTTAGTTTGGGAACGTGGAGGATATCTTTGATAGTGATTGTCTTCACACGACCCCTCACCTCGGTGTCTACAACAATTTGGCCCTTGCCAATGGCCTCAAGCACCGTATCATCTCCCAAAATCACTCTCCTTGGATTAATGAGAGCATACGAATGAAAACAAGTTTTATGTGGTGACATGTGGCTTGTAGCCCCCGAATCAACAATCCAATCACTCGTACTACCATTGCACGATACATTGCTTGCCATGTTTGCATACTCATCACCAACCTCAATCCAATCACTCATGCTTGCATCACCCTCGATACCATCACTCATGCTTGCATCACCCTCGATGCCATCGCTCATGCTTGCCTCATATCTAGCCGTAAATGCGTACTCATCATCGTCACGAGTTTTAGTGTCGTTTGCACTCTCCCCTTTCTCATCCCTCTTGCGTTTGAAGCAAAATTTGGCAATGTGGCCCTTCTTACCACAATAGAACCACACCTTGTCGCTTGAGCTCCCACCGCCTCCATTCTTGGATTGCTTCGCCACGAGTGCTGCTCCATCTTCCCGAGACTCGTTCTCCTTTCGCCGCG
The DNA here is from genome assembly GCA_022496805.1 of Pohlia nutans. NCBI lineage: Eukaryota > Viridiplantae > Streptophyta > Bryopsida > Bryales > Mniaceae > Pohlia > Pohlia nutans. Next base: position 40,107,105 of record CM040088.1, read on the forward strand.
AAAGCTCGTGCAACAACCGTGAGGTCACATAGTCCAATGTGAGCTCCGTAATGGGTCTTGACTCCATCGCCACGATGAGGTACTCGTATGATGATGGAAGGCTCTCCAAAAGTGTCATCACGATGTCACCATCCGTAACCGACACGTCGCAACCGTTGAGTTGATCCGCGAGGGCTTTGACCTTGTTGATGTGCGCCAACATGTCATCTTCTTCGCCCATCTTGATGGTGAAGAACTTGCGCCTCAAAAACAAAATGTTGGCCAATGTTTTCGCTTCGTGAATGTTGCAAAGCTTGGACCATGCTTCCGCGGGTGTCTTGCACGAACAAATGTGCGCAAGTTGCGAATCCGCGAGGTTGAGTGCCAAAATGGCAAATGCCTTCTTCTCCCTCCTCGTGTACGCTTGCATGATCCTAGGATCCGTAGAAGAGAAAGGAGGTTCCTCACTACCCTCGACAATCTCCCACAACTCCTTCTCGGCCATCACCATCTCCATTTTGAACTTCCACAAGTGGAAATTCACCCCATCGAACTTGTCCACGACCTTGGGACCCTCACCCTCAAAAGATGCCATGATCCTCACTTACGTATGCCTCCCCACACAAATGAAACCTCAAACTCAAACACACAACTTTGTTTTTGTGATTTTTTTTTTTTGCTTTGATATTGCACCTTTGTGCACCCAATGGGTTTAAAACAACCCCAAACACTAGATCAGCACTTTTGTGCTCCACACACGCCTCCCAACACTCAAATGTGAGAACCCTCACCCAAAAATGCAAAGAGGCTCACCAAAACCCCTCAAATCACTCAATGGAGCTCAAAACAACTCCAAATGCTTCAATACGACGCCTTAGTGTCCCCAAACACTCAATGCACGTCAATGACACCTTTGTGTCCTTCAAGAGCACTCACTCAATGCACATGAACTCACACAAGTCCCTCAAAACCCCAATCGCATTGAAATTGCTCAGAACCGCACCTTTGTGCACAAACTAGCTCCAAATGAAAATTTGAGCACCCCAAGAGCATGAAACACATGCAACACCTCAAAGCAAGTTCCTAATCACTAGGATCAGATGGTAGACCCTCCACGAGAGCCTTCACACCTCACAAATCACTTGCATTTACTCAAATGCTCACAATTGAACCAAACGAAGTTCCACTCGCAACGAAGAGATAGAAGAAAGAAAAGAAGGAGATCAAGGGAAGAAATTGACCAAAGAGAGTGCTCCAACATGTAACTTCAGCCCATGCACACCTTAAAGAAACACCAACGCTTCAACAAGCTCCAAAACCTCCAACAATGCTCCAAAACCGCCCGTTGCGCACCGACCTCAAAATACTTGCACAAATGCAATCTAATACTCATGAAACACACATGAGTGGGCCCATAACCTATTGAAGGTAGAGAAGATTGCACAAGGCACACACACAAACACAAGGAATGCGTAGAAAGAGATGATCTTTACTCAAAGGCCTTCCACCTTAAGTAGTGTACACTAGGAGGTCACCATGGACAAACCATATGGGATAACTCATCACAAGGACACTCTAGAGATCAGCCCATGCCTAACCCCTCCTCCCACACACCATTATTTAGCACCCGTACGTCTTTGGCTTCTAGCAATACTACGTTGCATCAATTACCTCAATAAATTTGCAATTTCGATACTAACTGTGTGAGCACTAGCTTCGTGAATTTGCACGCCAAATAATAGCTTCGTGAATTCTAGCTTTGTAAATTTGCTATTTGGATACAACCTGTGTAAGTTCTAGCTTCGTAAATTCGCAATCTGGATACTAGCTGTGTGAGTACTAGCTTCCATAAATTCACAATCTGGATACAAGCTGTTTGAGTATTTGCTTGCCTTGAAACTGCAGTCATGTATCGTTACTCTGTGACTGCTCATAGTCACATGAACGAGAATTCTGACTACAAAACTAGTATCGAGCCCAACAGATGTATGACTGATGTTGGTCTTTGCTTGTTGGCTCGTTCCATGACTCCTTTTCTGTAGCTTTGATTGTTTGCTTGATTTTGCTTCAATTGCATTGGAGTGATTGATTGCTCAAGTCTGCCAGCAATATGTGTTGAAGTTTTGTGATCAAGTTTTGTATCGAATGCTCGTTCCTTTCATCTGTGGTGCCAGTTAATAGATTTTCATGCAAACTATTTGTGGTAATCGAATAGTTGATTCCGTAGGCTCATTGAGTGCTTGGAATCAGTTTGAGAATGAATTTGTTGATTGAGTTCAGTCACATGAACTAAATAGTTGACTATCAAACTCCGTATATGTTTAGGATTTGTGACTGGTCCTAGTCACATGAACTGTGATAATGACTAACCTTGACACTGAGAATGATTAGCGTTGTATGTATTGTGCAGACCAGCGGACAGACAACCGAGCCATCTGTGTGGGAGGTGCGCAAGCGAGGTCCTGGAGGTTGTGGAATTCCCAAACCCAGGTCAACGAGCCTACGTCCGCAGCAAACAGCCCGACCTCAACAAAGAAAACGTCTCAAGATGTCAGACGATTCACTATCAGGGGAGCCCTTCGATTACTGCAATGACGTTGTATCCGAGGTTCCTCCTAACCAGGGAGGCAGCACACCTCCTTCGCGTAACCGAGCCGTTCCCCGGCATGGGTCCATTAGTAGCTTGGACCTTGAAATTGCAGAAAGACAGCTCCAACTACTGCAATGGAGGCGAGCAATGGAGATGCAGGAGCCTGGGGTGAACTCCTCCACATATTCTCCATCAGAGATGACTAAAAGCTTTAGTCAACCCTCATATTCCAGAGACCAGAAGTCCAGACGACGGGTCGCTTTGAAGCAACAACAGGCTCCGGAGGTCACTTTCCGAGATGCAGGAGGGCCCAGAAAACACCTTATGGAGGTCGATCTAAGAGGACATGAATCGACCGCTGTGGCTAACATGTCTTCGAGGTCATACGTAGGATATAGATTTCAGCGAAGACAACTACAAGAATCTCAACACTTCTATGCTGCTCGTTGTCAAGGAACGAGTGGACAACACTTTTGAGTACCATGGGGGCCTTGGCAAGGTAACAGAGGAGGCTTTCCATAGCATTTTGAAGAACCAGTTGAAGGTGAAGAGATATCAGTTGAAGAAAAGAATGCAAGATGGGAAGGACAAGCCAAAGCACATTCGGCATGACCATTGGGTAAAGTTGTCAAAACTCATCTTGGAGGAGAAAAAACAGCATGAAGCAGAGAAGCTGCGATACAGCCGAGCGCAAGTGAAGAGGCCGTCTTCAGCGGGGCGCAGCGAAGAATATGTTCGAGCTAATTTGGTAAGTTTTCAGTATTTGTTTTCATGCCTTTCATCACAAGCATTCCAAGCTTTCTAGACTGCCAGCATTTCCAGATGATCACCGGTACTTGGAGAAACTTGCATGTTCTTCTTAGTTTCGTCAGAAGTCCATTACAGCTCCTGATCTCAAAGGCTGTACAACTGTTCCATAGCGCAAACCAGGTCTTGAAGTGACTAGGTGCAGGCATCAAATTAGAGTTTGTGATTGTTCTCAGTCATCACGCTCGAATTCGTGACTTTTTTTAGTCATAGAGATGTCTGACCCAGGTTAACCCATTCATTTTCGAGGACACTTGACGACAACAGCTCATTCCTGTAAGCAATTTCTGTGTACAATCGGTAACATTTTCCAAGTCTAGTCCTTCCTGCACGTACTGCTCGTTGCCTTGCAGAAGCCCGTGAAATTGTGGTGATAACCCGACGACGTAGTAGATTCCAGCGATCGTGAGAGAAGCCTGATCAATTGTCACTAAGCATGCAGCACTAACTAGGGAATCTAACATCTCTGTGCAGGCCATTGAGCTGGAGAGAAGCCCAACTAGGGTTGAAATTGAAAGGGAGCTTGCACGGGTCAAAAATGCCCCTCGAAGACTCAATCTAAGAAAAGAAACCTCCCCGAGTAGCCGAGTGTCTGATGCACAGCCAGAGCACGACAGTGATTGGCGGAGATCCATTGAGAAGAACATTGAACGCATCATGCAGCACCTGCAGATTCCCGTTGTCACTCCCATGAAGGCAGCAAGTGCAAAGAGCAGCTCCAGCTCAGAGTCCACCGGCACCGACACTTCACGAAAGCCAGATCACATTGAAGAAAGTATCATGCCACTGCAGGTACAAGTATGATCTTGATGTGTGTTGTCCAACTCCTGTTATTACAGCTCCTGCTTGGGCACTTCTTAAAATCTTGTGCCTTAGTTCTAGAAAAATTCATTATGCCAAGTTCGTGACTGTTTGTAGTCATTGGTATGGAAAGAGTGTCCAGGCTTGACTAGATGCAGTCATGAAGTTCGAATTCGTGATTGATAATAGTAATGAAGTTAGAATATGTGACTTCTCACAGTCATCAATTCAGAATCTATTACTATCCACAGTCATAAAATTTGAATAAGTGACTGGAATGGTCAAGAAGGTGTGGCATTGTTTAACACATTTGTAAACATTGCTCATGATTAAAAGCCATGACTGAGAGGATCCTTATTGACGTGTTGCCTCTGTACTCAATAGGGATTGCAGCAAACAGGGGAGTGCGAATCGCAGCCTGCAGATCCGGATAAGGCAGAGGACATTCCTGCAGTAGGTGATGTGAAGGACTCACATCCGTCGGGAACTTCGAGCAACCCTGCAGGAGGCACTCCGGATTGTGGTACAGTGACCGTGGCACAGTCAGGAGGACGTGCCCCAGTTGTGTACTCAACTCGGAATTTGAGGGCTTCTAAGCCTGCAAAAGAGGACACTCGCACCCAGAAGAAAATGCGTTTGACAGAGGTTGAGAAGCTGAAGAAAGACCAGGATGACACAAAGAAGCAAAGGGCACTCCGGGGGAGCAAAGAGAAAGCTGAAAAGAGCAAGGAAGCCAACATTGACAGTCAGCAGAACGCGAAAGGGAAGAGGAAGAGAAACATGAACGCACCGGTAAGTGAACATGTAAGTGTCAGCAGCCTTGTATTTTCACAGGTTTTTTTCTGAAAGCACCAATTCAGTGATTTAGTCCCAACTGATCCCTGTTTTGTGTGTTTTTTTATTTTTATAGGTTGTACAAGAAACCGAGGACCCGGATTTAAAGAAGGGTGACCCTGTGAGATTCAAGAAAAACATGAACGCACCCATAAGTGAACATGTAAGTGCCATGAGCCACTCCCTGGAATGTTGTGCCTTAGTTCTTTAGAAAATTCATTATGCCAAGTTCGTGACTGTTTGTAGTCATTCATATGGAACGAGTGACCATGTTTGACTAGATTCAATCACAAAGTTAGAATAAGTGACTGATATTAGTAATGACGTTAGAATATGTGACTTCTCACAGTCATAGAATTTGAATAAGTGCCATGAGCCTTGGAGAAGTACATCTTTGTATCAAAGCAACAATGTAGTCCCAACTGATCCTTGTTTTGTGTTTTTTTTATTATTATAGGTTGTACAAGAAGGTGAGGACCCGGAGTTCAAGAAGGGTGACCCTGTGAGACTCAAGGGAATTGAAGAAGGGGAGGAGGATAAAGTTGTGGCACTCGGGAAAGTGCAGAATGTAGCTGGGGCTTCTCTACACGGGAAAACCATAATTGCAGGAACCGTGTCTGTAGAAGTGCAGAAAAGCCTAGATGACGACTACAGTTTGTTTACACCCGTAGATCTAGATGATCCACCCGTGACCTTGGTAGGAGAAGCAGTAGGGCACTTTGTACTGTGGCCCACAGAGTTCATGGACATTGATCTGTCCTTCTTCCAAGCAGTTTAGACTGATCGAGTTCCAAGTGCAGTGCATCCTGTTTCAGCACCGAATTTTCTATTTCAATGAAATGTGTGAAAATCATTTGCATGACCTGACGCAGTGCTCACAACCGCACGGTTGACTTGTAATAGTCAACGGATCTCATTATCACCCTAATCTGAAACTGAAATCTATGACTACGCACCGGTAGAATGGCAGATTCGACTGCATGGCATACATTTGCATTAGACTACGGACAGTCAAGTCCTAGTTAGATGCTTCCGATTTAATATTGAAATTTGACTCCCAGTAGTAATAGAAACGAGTATACAAGGACTCCATGCAGTCATCACTTGATATGGGTGACTATGTGTAGTGAAGCATATTTGACTTTACAGCGTCGTATTATCTCACGTGTGTGTATGATGCAATACAGTCACAACCACATCACTGTACGTAGTGATCAAACCATTGCTATATTCTCTAATACCTCACTAAAATTAGTCATGTCCATCTCATGATTTCAGCATTGGAGACTATGCATAGTCACCTCGATGTGGCTCTACATAGTCGTATTATCCCAAGTCTATGTGTGACTTAATGTAGTCACCACCACAGTACTATGCGTAGTGATAAAACCGTTGATGCAGTCACTAATATCTCACTACAATTAGTCATAGCATTCAGAAGCTATTTCAGTATTCGTGACTATGGGTAGTCCAATAGATATGACTCCAAAGAGTCCTATTCTCCCAACTCAATGTATGACGCATTTCAGTCATCATCTCACTACTATGCGTAGTGATAAATGTATGACTACGTGTAGTCATAATTTGTATATAGATGACTACATGTAGTCATACATGTATGACTATATAGAGTCATATGGTCCCAAGTCCCACTGCAGATCCCGTTTCGAGGTCCCAAAACACTGTGGGAACGCAGCATTGGGAACAAGAAGTGTCCGATATGACCCCCAGTCACATTGTCCGAAGCGACTAAGTCCAAATGACTACAAACAGTGCTAGTCACATTTTGGTTTATGCCCTATTGTAGTCATAAAACCTAGTCACATTGGGCTGGTTTTCTTGTAGTGATATCTCTACCTTAATGTTTACCCTAAATTTACTTTTACGGTTTGTTTTACTAATTTAGTAGTCTTTCCACAACATTCAGTAGCCTTCAGTGGCTCTGCATTGCTCTTGAGGAGAATTTGCAGCATATTCTGCATTATCATCCAAGAACAATAAGTAGCTATCCATGTTTTCTAACAAATGGAGGTTTTGGAAAACTAGAAGGTAAGGTAACCATGCATGGTCTTTGCTGACACATCCCTATTGTCCCTCACTTTTTAAAGAGAGCAACATTATAATTAATAATACTTTAACCTAAGAGTGTTATGGTGCATGGCTAACCAGTAGAAAATGGGCAACCAGAATAAAAAAATTTCCTTGAACAGTGGGCCACTTCTTTTGTCCCTCCATTGACAATGGTTTATGACCTTCCTGCTTCCTTCCCCACCCTTCCTACTGTTTGAAAAATGAAAAATAAAGGGCTACACTTAATGCACTACATGGATGGAAATCACATAATGCATTACAAATCACTAGATGGATGAAAAGGCACAGTGGCTGAATGCTACTGAATGTTATGTCGTCTTGTTAGGCAGAGACAATTAACATGGGGTTCGTTCTCCTGATGGAGGGCAAAACCCTAAACCCTAAAACGAAGAAACAGACGAGAAAGAACGGACGAGCTTGGGCATCGTCATCCTCCCTCCCTCGATCGATCGATCGATCGTCTCCTGTGCGTGCTGCAGGAATTCAGTCGGATGATCGCAGTCATCACATCACTCATCTCATCTAGGGCATGCAAACACTTTCTGTGCTCACCACACTACAGACAAGCGACGAATCTCACTGTCGCAACAGAACCCAAATGCACAGGAGAGCCAAAAAACTCCCTTGATTCTTCGCCTCAATAATCTTTTCTCGCTAACTCACTTGCACCTCCAATCTCTCTCGCCGCTTTTTCTCACAACTCACTTCGTAGAAATCAACTTTCAACCTTCCAAATCCGCGCATTTGGATTTGAATTTGTAGCGATTATGGAGATTTGAGGTTTTTCTTTTTCGTGTAGAGGCCCTTTGAATTTTTTTGTTGTGATGGATCAACGAGGAAAAGGAAAGGCGAATAATAAAGCCTCATCCAAGGGTAGTAGTTCCAGCAGCAGCATGAAGGGCAAGAAGCCGGAATTCGCTGCGACGCTGGAGCAATTCATTTCTCAAATGCTGCCTCTCGTTGATCTTGAGAAGGTGCTCTGTTCTCTGACACTTTTAGGTTGTTGGAATGCGTTCAGATTTTTTTATGTTTGCATTTCGAAGCTGCATTTTAAATTAACACCAAGAGGGCCTGATGTTTTTTCTTTAGTTTTGAGGAGGTCGTATGAGGACATTAGTTTTTAACCAACTTTCTTCACTGATTCTGGTGATATAAAATTTGGCCTTATCTTAATTATATGATCATTTTTCAACCCATGATTACTTCCAAATGCTTTGTGTATAGCTGGAGAATTCATGTGGACGTTGTGACTGTTGTGTTTGACAAGCCAGGAAGCCGAGATAGCCGCGTCCTTGGATGCAATGTCAACTTTGAACCCTTTGGTTGCACAGAAGCGAGGGTCTACACTTCTCAATCTGAAATGCACTGATGTTCAGGTGACTCCCTGTTGGCTTTTGGAACTAGTGCTGGTTGACATTATCTCTTTCCGATGTGAGCCCATGAATTCTAATTGCAAATATAGTGCTTGGTTTGATGAGTTCTCTTTTTTACTTTGTTTTAACCCCTAAGCGTCCACTGTGTATTTTCTGTAGTGTCGGAAAATTGGACCCCCTGCTGCAAATCATCTGTTTGTGTGAAAATGACTTCAGTTTGACACAATCGACACTGTTGATCTTGTAGTATAGAACAAGAGCTTTAAAATGATGTATTGCAATCAGAAATCCGAGGTAGAATGAGAAAATGCCACCGTTGCAAAGTTCAGTGATACAGATGGCCATATTGGGCGTTTTAGACGCTTACGGGTTAATATCTAATGAATTATTACTTACTTTGGAGTTTATTGCCAAGAGTTTATGTCAAGTTTTGTGAATATTTTGTGCGTAGACAGGACTTCTGGGAAAGACCTTGCTGGAGCTTCAGCCGAACAGGGGCGACTTACTTCCTCCTCACAGGGTAATGAACTAACCGTGTGTAAATTCTTATTGCCATTCTTTGTTGGTGCCTGTTTTTGGGAGATTAACAACGCTTGGGTGGATCTTGATGTAGCTTACGCCACATGATGTTGTCAACATTAAACTGAACAAAGGAGACAGCAACAGCCCTTCTCTTGGACAAGGAACTGTATACCGTATCAAGGTGTGCAATATTATTCTTCTCCACAGTCGTTTTTCAATTATTCACAGTTGCTGTAATAACATGGAAGGAGTACACTGATGCATGTTTACACCTGTTTTCTAACCTGGATTTTTTTCAATGCATGGGTTCTGCTGTTGGTTTTTATGGAGATCAGGAGAACTCGCTTGTACTTGCCGTGGATGACCCGCCAGAGGATGGCTTAGACTCCCCGTTACGACTTGAGAAGTTAGCTAATGAAGTACATTCCTTTTTACGCCCCCTGCTGTTTTTTCTCTTCGGTCAGATTAGCAATCACTTGCTTTACCAGAAGCATGTAATCTTATTTCACTAATAGAAAACTCCACCAAGAGGTACTCTAGAAGCTGCCAATTGTAACGCTATTTAACCCCTAAGCGTCCACTGTATTTTCTGTAGTGTAGGAAAATTGGACCCCCTGCTGCAAATCATCTGTTTGTGTGATATTGACTTCAGTTTGACATGATCGACACTGTTTGTGTGATATTGACTTCAGTGTTTTGGAGTTTGCTAATGTGGGTGTGGTGCAATGGGAATTAGGTGACATATAGGCGACTTAAGGACACTCTGATAGAGCTGAGCAAGGGAGTGAAGGGTCCCGCTGTGGATCTGGTTGCTGTCTTGTTTGGAGGCAAACCTCCTTCCTTTGCTAAGAAGCCGATTTCTTTCACACCTTTTAACAAAAATCTTGACCATTCTCAGGTAAGTCCACCTTTCACATGGTAGTCAGTGTTTTTGGGTCTTTAAGTATGTCTGAGGACCTCTTCGATATCGTCCTCCCAAACGGGTTTCCAACAAGCGCTATAATGCTTGTAGATAACACATTGGACTTGGACTTGGAGGGCCAACGTTGATGGGGGGTGTCATTGGATAGCCTCTGCCCCTAGAGGACTGAGCGAATAAAATTTGTGTATGTGAGGGTATTCTTGGTGACATGCTGGAGTGTGGCTTATGAGTTGACATAGTGTGCAAATGGACCAGACGCTGGTGATCAGAGATTAAGTCTGCCTGGGATGGAGAATGAGCCATAATTCCAAGTTTGAGCAAGCAAAGTGTGTTGTGATTATTGTCAGAGCAGACGGCGGCGGTTTCAAAAGCATTGGGCTCCAGCAACGTTATGTTATTGCATGGACCTCCTGGCACGGGAAAGACGACTGCTGTGGTTGAGCTCATCCTTCAGGAGGTCAAAAGGGGCTCCAAAATTCTAGCCTGCGCAGCATCAAACATTGCTGTCGACAACTTAGTTGAGAGGCTTGCATGTCACAAGTAAAAAACTTCGGCCAAATTTCTAATGCTTTTGTTGGCATGTGAGGTCATTAGTTTTATTCCTGTTCATTATAAAATCTGGGTAGACCTTTCCCGATTGTGTTATATCTTCTATTGAGTTCAAAATTCTCATGACAGTTACGGTGAGTATGTTGAGCAATTACTAATCGTTGGTGCAGAGTGAAGTTGGTACGAATGGGTCATCCTGCACGCCTTCTGCCTCAAGTTTTAGACTCCTCTCTGGATGCACAGGTCTGGTACATACTATTCTTTTGTTCATTTTCGATCATGGTTTTGCAAATTGAATTGCCCTTTTTATTGGTTTATGTGAAAATTTTGAATTCCTTTCGGGCTATGAGTGCGTTAATTGCTCTATCAATATTGATGATAAAGGAGAAACTATATAACAACGCTCAATATTCAGAGAAACCTTGACGTTATGTGCAGGTTATGAGGGCAGACAATAGTAGCCTTGCCAACGAAGTGCGTAAAGAGATGAAGGTAAAGCACATCTGGACGTTGCACTGCACGCAATTGTGTGTATTCAGTCCTAGCATTTGAGAATTACCTTCAGGATTTCCATTGAATGCCTCGTCCAATTCTGAGTGGGTGAATTTTGGATCAGGTCCTGAACAACAAGCTTTTGAAAGCAAAGGATAGACGAACTCGTGGAGATATCCGTCGCGAACTGCGGAGCCTTGGCAAGGAAGAGCGACAAAGGCAGCAGCAAGCAGTTGCTGATGTTATCAAGGACTCAACCGTGATCCTTACCACTCTTACAGGAGCCCTCACTCGCCAACTAAGGGATACCACTTTTGATGTTGTTGTCATTGATGAAGCAGCTCAAGCTTTGGAAATCGCTTGCTGGATTCCCTTATTGAAGGTAGTATTTGCCATTTGTCCCTAAAAATCACTTTAACCCCTAAAGGACCAAGGATTCATGGTTTTAAAAATGTCAAATTCAATTGATCAAAACCATTGAATCATCCTTGATTCATGATCAAATATAATTTAAATGAGACCAAATTTTATATCACCAAAATCAGTGAAGAACATCACATGTGTTGGTAAAATAAAAATAAAATTGAATAAAAAGAAGTCCACATAGAACCTACTCAAAACTGCTAAAAAGCACATGAGGCCCATTTTGGGCTGCTTGGTCCTTTAGGGGTTAACATGGTCTTTCTTCAAAGTTCGACTTGCATTACCTTTTGAGTTGATTGTATTCGTAATTACTTAACTCATGGGGCTTCCAGGGCCGACGATGCGTGTTGGCAGGCGACCATCTTCAGCTATCCCCAACCGTACTAAGTCCCGAAGCTGAGAAAAAGGGTTATGGTAGAACTCTCTTTGAGCGCCTCACAGCGCTACACGGTGGTGAAATCACCTCCATGTTAACGGTGCAGTATCGGATGCATCAACTCATAATGCAGTGGTCTTCCCATGAGCTTTACAACGACAAGGTACCCTTCTCATACCCTTTATGATGAGTTAGCAATTTCCGAGCTTTATCTGGTAAGTTCAAGTAGTGCTGGAACACTTGGGGAGTAGAAGCTTTATGATTTTCTTCTCTAGTACTGCTTCAAATCCTAGAATCAATGCTCAGAATGCTTTTGAAATGGCCGAGATAGCTTTCAAAGGACCTGATCAGGAACTTCGCTGTGGGTTTTTAGATTGAAGCCCACTCCAGTGTGGCAGGGCATAGCCTCTGTGATCTGGTAGGAGTAAAGCAGACAAGCGCTACAGAACCAACCCTTATCCTCGTCGACATCGATGGGTATGTATTTTCTCTACTCGGAATTTATGTACTGTTTCAGATTTCATTCATTTGCTACAATGAGCTCTTAGTTTCTTATGGCTTGCTGCTCTGGTGCCTACTGTCATCTGATGGTGTGTAACTATGAATGAGAAAAATTTCCAAACATTCATAGGTGTAAGTTTTAAGTTTTTTCACCTGGGAGTATCTTTCATTCTTAACGGTTAGGATTCACTTCCATGAACATTTTGAGAAACTGCTTGAAACATGTGACGAATGCGGTATTGATTGTGTCAGGTGTGACATGGAGGAGAAGAAGGATGAGGCTGATAGTACCATGAATGAGGGTGAGGCCCGTGTTGCAATTGCACATGCACATCGTCTTATTGAAGCAGGAGTGTCGCCTGGTGACGTTGGGATCATAACGCCATATTCAGCTCAGGTCTTCCTTTTCCCCCTTTTGATTGTCTTAAGGTTTAGGGTACTATTGTGTCACTTTAAGAATTAACATATGTAGGAGAGTGATTTCTGGGAGATTAGTTTAGAGCTGTGGAAAGATCACTTTGAGTACACGAGCCAAATCTGTTGAGATCCAATTTTTATCACGATGTAAGAATTTCTCATGCAACTTCAAAGTGGGAGGTTGTAGACCACTATAAGTGACAGTAGACAGCTCCATTTCATTCATGGCCATGGACTTTTAGCCAAGTCATGCTTGCACCACTTGATAATTAAAGGCCAAGTGAGTTTGAGTTCCTGTTGGCAACAGTGGTTAGTACAAGAGACGGGATCAGGTTTCTAACGGTTTCAGTATTCTCTACCTTAAGTGAGTCAAGCAGCAATATCTAGCATTATCCTTTAAAACTGAAGGTGGTGTAGTAATCATAAAATTTATGTAGTAAGTTCCTAATAAGGTGTCCAGCCTCTTCACTACAAATGAGCTGATATATAGGTTGCTACAGGGGTCAAGAATAATCACCATTTGTTTGGATTTGGGTGGCAAACAGGTAGGAATTCTCAGGGAGATGCGGAGCAATGACAAAAAGTTGACAGACGTAGAAATCAGCACTGTGGACGGTTTCCAAGGTCGTGAAAAAGAGGCCATTATCATTTCCATGGTGCGGTCTAACGAGAAACACGAGGTACTGCCTGGTCTCATGGTTTTGTTTCAGGCCTCATATAGTCTTATCAGTACACCAAGGCAGCTTGTCTCTTCCCTGCTATTTTACACCCTTGTATATAACGTTCTCAAGAGGTCCTCCGCTGCACCTAAGAATCTGAATTCATCATTCTGATTCTATCAAATGTTTATATAAAAGTTTGTATGCTGACTTGTCATCTTGCCATTAAAAATATAACAGAGGACGAGGAGGAGCTGTATGGAAGCCAATCTCGGGCCAGTCATGTCAGAATGTGATATTGATTCTGATTCTCAAAGTTAAAGGTGCAGACGCATGAGGGCTAAAGAATGCCATATAGTGTTTAGATTTCTTGTTGTTTGTCTGATGTTGAGTGTGATGTTGGGCATGATTGTAGGTGGGATTTCTGAGCGACAACCGGAGGATGAATGTGGCTGTGACTCGCGCACGCAGGCAATGCTGCATTGTCTGCAATGTGGAAACAGTGGGGAAAGATGAGTTTTTGAAGCGCTTGGTAGACCACTTTGAATCCAACGGCGAATATCTTAGTGCTATGGAATATCTCTGAAAACACAGGCCAAATTTTCTACCTAAAAACTAACGTAGATAGATGGAATCATTCAACTGGAGGGTGCATCTTGATGCATAAGCTTACTTTTATACACTTGGCATTGCAGAAGCAAATAATACACTTTGCTGACACGACCGTAATTGTGGTAGTGTCGGTTTCTTTACATTGCTTACCATTTATAATACAATCAGCCGATCAAGCTAGTTCCGAGCTTTGGGTTTGTTTTGGTAGGTATTTCTGAAGTGGTTTTACTGTTCTTGTAAATGCACGGTTTGCTATGGTTTGTTAACCCTTCTGTGCCCAGGGTGGTTTTGAAGAAACCACAGTTTTTGGGTGGTATTTTTTTTTAAACTTTCTCTGATTTAACCGTAAAAATGTAAGCATACCTTAATGAAACAAGTGTTGGTTAAATCTTGGTGAGATCGGACCGTTGGATTGGAAGATTATAGTATATCTTTGAACCGTATAATGCACTCTCAAAAATGAGATTTTGGAGGGTGTGTGACTTCAAAGTTAAATAGAATTTGGGTTAAATTTTCAAAAATAAAAGTGACAATGTTCAGCAATGACCTATGTCAACACCTCTCCATTGCAATTTGTTATGTCAAGAATGGACTCACACATAATTATTGTGAATTTTATAAGTGAGAGTGACTTATCCATGTACGGTTTAGGACAATAATTTATACACTAAAATATGAATGGAGTTGGTACATTGATCAAGATCGGAATACATATACTAATGGAACATGAACAAAAGAACAAAATCCAAAAAATAAATAAAAGATTACAAACTTCCAAATACAAGAAATACCGTATAGTACGTCTGTTGTATTTTTAAGTATTTTTTGTTATTTAAAGTATTTGCAGTATTTTGGTGTTTTGTACATAGGTATTTGGGTATCTAAGAAAGTCCGATTCCAATTTATTTTTTTGCATCATTTGCATAATCAAAAGTCACACTTTTGAACTTTAGACACCGGAGTGAGATGATTCACAGATTTTACGACGTTTCATTTTTTGATGATCTGGTGACCACTTACTGGTTACTTGGGCACTAACGGGTTTATCAAACTTTTTAAGGTATGTGCACTTGTAATCGACACTTATTTTGGATAAGGGAATGTTGTGTCTTGCTTTGCAAATCAAAAAGAAGGCATCATGAAGTGAAATCATAAAAGTTCAAGCTAAAAATGAAAAATATTCACTTATGAAGTAGAATTTAGTAAGGAACAAATAAGTGACAGTAGGATCAATCAAAATTAGAGCACAACATAGGTTGACAAGGATATGACGAGTATCAAAAATGGTGGTATGGTTGTATGTACAACTACCTACATGAGAATCTAAGAGCATCGCCACCCACTAGACCTTGCTGGACTTGCCATCCAACAATTTACTTGTCCTCCAAAGTAGTCCTTTATAGATTTCCAGCTCTGATCTCCACCCACCATTCATCATGCACCTCAACATTTCCACCCCTCCTTCTATGAAGTGTCCTCAAAGATTGTTCTCTCTCCCTTAACCTTTAACTCCTAAAGGACCAGGAGGACACATTGTGTCCACAAATAATTTCATTACTTGAATAATTTGTTTGGATTTCATAGTTTTGACTCAATGTTAACTAGAGAATTGAAACTGTTCGTTTCAAGAACACAAAAAAACTTCAAGATTTGCAATTACGTTGATTGATTCATTGGGAAAAAACTAAAACGTCAACGTAGGTGAACTTGGGACATAGTAGTTAGGGCGGTTGATGACTTGGAAGGCGTTTTCACACTTGGACGTCACATTCGTTAAAAAGAAAAGTATACAATATGTAAAATATTTGCCATTATTGCATCATTAACACTATATAATAATTACGGAAAATGTTTAAATATATTTAAAATAGAATCTTTTCAAAATAAATGGAATTTTTTCAACCTATTTTATATTATTTTGGAATATTTTGGAATATTCCAAATATATATTTGAATTCTTTAAAAAAAATTGCAATGTAAAAATTAACAATGATCACAAACACCGGCTCAACGAGTCACCAACAAGTCACCTCACCCAAACATAAATCTTTGAGAATCAATCATTGTTGTTGTATTTAGTTTTAGAGCACCATTTTTTGTGGGCACCTAGATATAGTACATCTTTGTATGCTCCTAAAGTTTCAAACGCTAATCATGGTTTCTAAATTTATGAGAAAGTTTGCAATGAATGACCTGTTGGTTTTATTCAAAATTTTCAAAAATCAACTTATGATCAAACCTTATAATCATGTAATATATACGGTAGATTGTTCTGAAAATTAATGTACAGTCTCATGACTAAGTCCTTTATGAACTTCAACGGTGAAGTTTTCTACATGAATACCAATCAAGAGATATAATTGCCTTTCTGAAAGCATCACGAGAAAGTGATAAAATTTTAGGAATGAGCATGGTCCTTTAGGGGTTAAAGGGTTGATGGGGATAGTAGATACGTTGACGTATATTTGACATTTGTTGTAAATAGAATGTTCCAAATTGAAACCCCAATAGCTCATTAAAATCACGTCGACGTGAATTTTAACTTCACTTTTGATTTTAAAACCATAGAAGGAATGGAACCATATCAAATACAATGGAATATTGGTGTATAATACTGGTCGGAAAGGGCTCTTTGGACTTTTAAGGATTAACTGGTTACATTTTTGCTACAACTTCAAAACAACAGTGGTCAAATTGAAAATTCAAGGTTCGAAGAGCTAAGCAAGCTACACCATTCTACCATGTTGGTGTTTCCATTTGAAGGGCCCTTGCTGGATTTTTCTGTTGGCAAGTTGTAGTTGTGGCTATGCGAGGGAGGTTGGCTCGCCAAGCCGCCTTAGACATGTCCGTTGTTACCAACAATGGCGATGCTCTAAGTTGCTATGTGTGGTTGTTGACCAACCTCTAGCTTCCCATTCCTCATCTTAACCCTTTAGCGCGCCAGCGTCCATATATTGGACGACGAACAGATTGAAGCTGTTTGATTTCCATCCAAAGTGGACAGTTTTCATCCACCAATTTTTTTTTTGGGTTCTTGTGTAACTTGACTATCCTTTGTATGGTGTGGATCTTCAAAATAGGTTATCATGATTTTTGGAAAAATTACACAATTGGTTTATGTCAAGTTTCATTCTTAGTTCAAAAAGTGAGACCTTAGACATGATTTTCCAAAATAAGTAGAATCAAATAATGGAAACCATAGCATCGCATAGTGCATGTTATTCTAATTTCATTTCAATTTTTTTCAATTTTTTTGTGTTAATTCGGGATTTTTAATTGAGTTTCAAGAGAAAACCTTGCAAAATTATTTTAAAATTATTAATAAAGAATATGATACATCTAACCGTACAGATGTGATCTTCACATTGGCATTTACAAATTTTCTTTGTACATCAACTCCATTTCCGGTTTCCATCAAACATTTTATAACACTTCTTTAAAAACAGTGTTGAATTGGGACGTTAAAGGGTTAATATTCAAGCAAGGTTGAAATTCAGTGCACATATGCCAAAATTCACAATTATTTTTTAATAATATTAAACAAACTCAGCAGTTGAAAGTCACAGAAATGGGGAAAACATAGCCTCAACTCATCCACTACCCATTGTACATTCATCCATCATTCATCCACTATTCATCTACCAACTTCCGCTAACTGTTCATTGCTCATCGTTCAGGTCGCCATGCGGGGTTGCCATGCCGGCCATTTGGAAGAAGAGATTCTGATTGCAGCGAGTGAGGCCATCATCTAAGCTATGGCGGAATTCAACAAGTTACGGTTTTGTTTCCCCTTCTAGATCCACTTTCTCCGTTTGTTCTGTGGATTCCGCTGCTTTTCAGTCACTGCGGATCAGCTACTTTGATGGTTTTCTGGTTTTGAGAGCGGAGCCAGAGTTTCGGTTCTTTCTCTAAATCTGGCGGAACGTATCTTGGCGAAGTGGTTTTTTGTGAGCCAAACTGAAGGCGACGCTCCGCAGGTGAGAAATCTTACTTGATGTTTTAATTTAGACGCTGCACATGGCAGCTTGTTAATGGAGAGGAATAAACCAATTGTTTGACGATGTGCAACGAGTACACCCAGCCCTCTTTAGTTTCACAGTCTAAATGCAGAGCTCTGTTACATTGTAACAGTCAATAGTGTTGGATGTGACCGTGACATTGAAGAAGCTGTAGGAGTCAGGAAGATGGTCTAGAATCCTTTTCCTTTTCCTAGGGTTTGGTGCAGTGATTATTAATTGTAAGGAGACTGTTTAACATTTTTGCTACTTTTCGATGGCTTGAAGAGCCATCCAGGCTCCTTGGATGCTCTTTTCATATTAATATATAGGTAATATCAGTGAATACTAGGTGCTACTTAGGCAATACCGGGGTGATACCTAGGTTTTAAGAGGCTGACTTCATGTAGGAAATCTGGCTATTTTTCCTTCTTTTTTTTTTCAAAAATTCTTTGTATCAATTAGCCAGCCCAAATTTTATGTAGCAATTTGGCTAAAATCGTAAAAAAAACCACTGGTTTGGTGAGAGAACAGAGGATGTGTTATTAAAAAGTTTGAGAATGCTCCTTATCTTGGGGCTTCTTCCTCATGCTTTTCTTCGGTTGATGTATTCTTGGCTTGAAATCATCACAGATTACAAAGTAGTTTATTATGATTCGTCTTGTTGGAAATAAAAGCAGGTGTCACGTTTTCTAAATTAGGCTAGGAATTTTCGATTCATGTACACAGGTGATGAGAGGAAAGCATGGGTTGACGGAAAGGGATTAACTAACGAAGAGGCAAATATGAAGCAAGGGTGGCCTGTATTGCTGGTCTTTGCCGTATCAGTGTGGAAGCAATTGCAGGTGTGGATCCGCACATGCGTTGCCATTGCCAGCTGCATTGCAGATGCTCTACACCAAGCAGAAATCGGCACATTTCATGTGGGGTGACAAGTCTGAATCGGTGACATTCTATCCTTGCACTCAGATCCAATTTCCTCTTTATGGGTAGTACTACACAAGAAATTCTTATGTTTTCATGGACAAAGCTTGGTCTAAAAGACTACAGGACCGAAAAAACAGTTTCTTATGTAGCCCATTTTCATGAGACTAGCTTGTTGCTTTCGCATGAATAGAGTAACTTTTCAGCTGCATTAGTTGACAAGGTCAGTCGTCGGGTCTACTGGCACACTTGGTCCTCATTGACCTAGTTAACCCTTAAAAGACCAATGATTCATAATTTTAAAATGACAAATTCAATCGATCATGTTGTGAAAAATATAATTCAGATAGGGACCAGATTTTATATCACTGAAGAACATTGCATGTGTTGATCAAGAGACAAATACATTTGAATAAAAGGAAGTCTGCATAGGACCTTTTCAAAACTGCTAATAAAAACATGAGGCCCAATTTGGGCTTCTTGGTCCTTTAGGGGTTAGTCAATTATCTTTTTTGAGATCGACTGAAAGATTCTCTTGAAGTGCTGTCTTGTTTTTTCATTTTTGGTGAATCTAGACAAACCAACTCACTTAGAATTTGGATTGTCTGTCTAGCAGAAGAGGATCAGGGTGTGAGGTACCGAGACTTGTTTGCAGCCATGGTAAGCGATGGAGAGGCGGTTAGTGGTACCTACGATGTAATTGTTGTAGGCGCGGGAATAATGGGCAGTTGCACAGCGTACCAAATAGCCAAGCGGGGGAAATCTGTTCTTCTACTTGAGCAGTTTGATTTTCTTCATCACAGAGGGTCGTCACATGGGGAGTCTCGGACAATCCGGGTAACATATCCCGAGCTTTATTACACGAGAATGATGAAGGAGGCTTACAAGCTCTGGGAAGAAGCTGAGACCGAAGCTGGATACATGGTATACCATCGAACAGGGCAGCTTGACTTTGGTCCGCCTGACAGTGAAAGTTTGGTTTCAGTCATCTCAAACCTGGCAAAAGAGAATATAGAGCACCAAGTACTCAGACATCAGGAATGCAAAGCCCGATTCTCATCCTTGAAGCTGCCCGAAGACTCTCTCATAGTGTACACTAAACAGGGCGGAATTCTCCGCACGTCGAAGGCCGTAGCTATGTTTCAATCCCTTGCACTTCGACATGGCGCGATTTTAAGGGACCGAGCCAAGCTTGTGCGCATAACAAACGGTTCAGACGGAGTGCTCATTGCTACAAACCGAGGTGCTGCTCTGGGAAGGACTTGCGTACTTGCAGCAGGCGCGTGGACTGCTCAGATTGTTAGGGAGCTCACAGGGCTAGAGCTTCCTGTTCAGCCACTGCACACGTCGCTCGCGTACTGGGAAGTGAAAAACTCCGACCCAGATGTCTTATCTGCATCCAAAGGCTTCCCAGTATTTGCAGATTACGGCAAGCCATACATTTACGGTACTCCTGCAGTTGAGTACCCAGGTCTCGTCAAAGTTTCGGTACACAGTGGAACCCCTTGTGACCCCGACAAGCGCACAGTGGCTGCAGATATGGAGCTTCTGAGGAAGGAAGTGAGTCCATGGCTTGCAAGTCGTTTCGAAGGAATTGTGAATTCAGAAGTTCCTGTAATGGCACAAGGGTGTATGTATTCCATGACTCCGGACGAGGATTTCATTCTGGACTTCCTTCCAGAGAAAGGAGAGCTGGCTGAACTTAAACTTAACGCACAACAGAAAGGCATTCTAGTGGCAGCAGGATTTTCAGGGCACGGGTTTAAGATGGGACCGCTGGTGGGACGAATCATGGCAGATCTGGCTCTCAATGGAACTGCTCCAGGTGTGCCACTGGAACTATTTTCTATTCAGCGTTTTGTGAACAACCCTTTGGGTAACAAGAAGGGAGAATCGCAAGTGAAGCCAGTGAGGTGATACTCTCAAGACCGTAATCTACCTCACACTGTTGTCCTTTGTATTATGACATGTTTGGGAAGCCCTAGATTCAAGACCGTGGCATGCATGGATAAGTCACAGAAATAATAATATGTGTATTGCTTGAAACAATAATATCGTCATCATATTATGGAGTGTCATTGTATGGAGGGTAGACTGTAACCTGTAAATATTCTTGTCTATGATACCAAATTAAAGCTTTGTAATTCGGCAGGCAAGGTAACTGATTGTTGCCTTTAGATGCCTTACAAAAGCCTTGCCCAATGAATCAATTGTATAGTAAAATGCATACCGGTAATTATTCTGTACTTACCGGGAGCACTGAGACTGCTACGAACTAGGATTGTAGTGTGTTTTTTGAGGGAGTGTTCTCTTAGTTACCATGTGCATATTAGTATATATAAAAAAATTAATAGTTTTCTTTTGATGCAAATTGAGAAAAAATTCTATTGCAAAAAGAAATTATTGTACAATGGCCCATGCGCTTAAAGGAGTATGAAATTGACCTCATTTTTGTAAATGTTTTGGCTCTTGCATTGATTACTAGCTATGGACAGTTTGGTTTTATTTCTTATTTATGTCCATAACATTTTTGAATGGTTTTTGGAGGAAAATTTCTTTTGCATAGAAAGTTATTTTTTTGGCTTCTGAAAATTTCTCTCCTGTTACTTTCTCTGCCATTTGATCGTTCCACCATTCTCTTTACTTTTCTCTTCATCGTTTCATGTAAGCTCACATAAGACTCTTTTTCTCACAAGAAGCTCAATTGGCTCAAGAATGTTATGTTCCACGTGATGGCGTCTTTCTTTTGGTACTCATATCTTTTATGTGATTAGTTAGAGATAGGAATTTTATTTTGATTCTTTTTTAGTAAATGGTGAAAATATAAAAGACACATATATCATTCAAACAAAAAAAGACGTGTTTTCATTGATAGAATATATTACATTAGTATACTTGTTGATACCTATGTAAAGAATTCTTATTGATATTGAAGTGGCTACTCTATTCACATAAAAGGTTTATAATGTTGCATAATTTAGTATAGTCTAGCGTTAGATTCATCGCTTTGCAGCTAAAATTCAATTTTCAAATTATGTTTTAATTTTCAAGGGCTTCTCTTTTGTTGTATTGTAATTGTGTTGTACATCTTGTCATTGGGATCCATTTGTTTGTGGATTGCATTTTTGGTTGAAATATTTTTACTTGCAGATTGTAAAAGTTCGATAACATTTAACCCTTTCAGGCGCCTGCATCCAGATTGTGAACGTTGGATGATTTTGAGTTGCTATATATCTGTCCACAACGATGATTTCTGTCCATGAAATTTACATAGGTGGTTCTCAGCGCATACATAAGTTTTGTGCAAGAAATGGAGGCTCACATAATTTTGGATTGGGTTTATGTCAAACGTGGACATAAATTTCAGTGGAACCCAGCATCTGTGGGCAAGTAATGGCTTAAAAAATTTGAGTGTGATTCTAGGAAAATGGCCTTCTGGGCTTGCGGTTACTTGGGTTACCCTCATGTCATGCAACTGTAATGACGGGCAGCTTTCCTTCTACATACGTCATGTACTGTACATTGAAAACATAAAACAATACTACTAAACCAATTGTATCTACATGGGCGTGTGGCCACACGGCTGATGGCTCTTGTACCAATACGCATTTTCATGACGTACTCAAAAAAAAATCCCCATCACTGCCAAGGAGCATATGACTTATTGAAATACTAAACGTGCAAAGAACATCAAAATCATAGCCGTAATTTTTTTGATCTGACTTTTGGAGGGCGATCAACCCCTAAACGTACCAGGGTGTCCCTGGAATTGACAATTTGAGAAAAATCATCATAAACTACTATTTAGAAGAATATTTTGGAATTGGTATACAAATGAAAGTTCTAGATATTGAATTTTAGATTCCATCTGTACAGTCCGATTCACTAATACTATCACCAATATTTAATTATAAAATTTGAAAGTCAAAATTAAAAATTCCTTCTAAATTTGATTACAAACAAAATTTTAATATTTTTTGAGTAAAATTTGTTGGAATGAATTTGAAATGAGATACTCTTAAACGTGGTGATTCTTTGAAATTTTTGTGTTTCTTAAATCTATGACCTCATTTTTGCAAAGCTACTTTTGAACTACAGTCAATGCAATCTTGGCTTGGTCAACGATTTGACATACTTCTCATTTGTAATTTTAGAAAAATATGTAATCAAGTATGACTAAATCCAACCATTAGATAGGACAACAACTTGGTGAAGAATCTCCAAAAAATTGGATGACTTTCATTCAAGCATCGATGAGAACGTAGGGTGGGTTTGAATCTGTTAATCGTCCAAAAACTCGACGCTGTGACGTTTAGGGGTTAAGTTGGGCCAATAATAACTACAGTTTTTCTATTAGTCAATCCTTGTTTTCTTATTCGATATATGACATTCATAAATAAAAATTGCACTTTAGATTGACAATAGAACAAGCGATAGAATTGTCTTTTAGCTCAAAAAAATGTATCTTTGCTTTGATTTCAAGATATGAGCCTTCAAAATTTCAACAATTTTTAATATGAATTGGTAAAAAACTAATGTTTAGTATGATTTTGTGCACAAAGTTCAAAACAATTTGAATTAAAAGATAACTCTAATATGTTATAATTTCTTGAAAAAAAATTCTTCAATTTTTTATTAAATTATGTCAAATTGAGGAAAATATATCACTATTAACCCCTAAAAGCCCGACTGGTATTGGACAAAACATAGATGTATTATAATATGTGCCTTTCATATGTTTGATGAAGTTTGGTTCAAGAGACAAAATGTAGGGCATCATCTTTAAAAATTATCCATATAGCCAAGCTTCCCAAAATAACTTTAGATTTTTTTTTTTTGATGAATTTAAAAGCATTGACCTTTGAAAATTTGTATAAATTATAATGTTCACTTTTTGAGTTTAAATTTTAGCATGATTCGTTAAAGTTTGTTTATCTATTGTAAGCTTCAAAAAAAAAGATGGAGGGAACATTATTACTTTCCCCATATAGCAAATTTTATAACACTAGGACAATGTTGAGGTGATCCACTTTGAAAATTTCTCCCGGGTGGAGTTTAACTCGGATTGACATAATTCAAATTGCGTTGAAAAGTTGACTTGATTATATATAATAATTTTTTTTATTTTGTTCAAAACATAATTTTTTGTTCAGACAACTTGTTAGATTCAGGCAGTAACCAAAAAATGGTTGTTTGAGAGTTAAGGGGTTACTGGTAGTTTTAAAGAAAGAGAGATAGTAGCCACCTAGGATTAGAATAATCACCAAAATTTAATATAGGCACCACTTAATAATTGCTTACAAGTTTCAAAGTCTCTTATCGCCACAATCACCATTTCTATAAAAAAAATCTTTGATTACTTATGGCTTACACCAATTTGATAAATAGAAATTGGATACAATCTCATTGAATTCATCTTGGAAAATCTTTCAATTTAGTATCTAACAAATAATGTTAGATTCTGCAAAAAAAAATTACCCAAAAAATCATCTCACTAGGATGAAAGCAAGGGCTCTTCGAATGCTCATAACTAATAGATAATTGGGAATTAAAGAGTAAACTTAGTCTTTTCAAATTAGAGATGCAATTTTCTACAAAATTGAATGATTGTTTGTTTGGTTGGGCAAAGAAATGAGTAAAATATTAAAGGTCAAATTTGTGTTGTCTTCCCACTATAAAATGTTGATGTTAAGGCCTACTTATATATGAGTATGGTTCCCAAATTACTATAATAAACAAAACAAGCCAAAGCCGATTGATTTAGGTGTTAAAATAGAAATACAAGTAGGAAAAAGTCTCATATAGAATTAGGCTCTTAGAATGAGCAATTTTAGTCTATGGTGGAAAGAACCTATGAACATCTTACAAACGAGTTAGCCACAAAGAGGGTTGGGGTGAGTTGAAGTGTTTTCAATCAAACTCTGTTAAGGGGGTTTTTCTAGGAACCGACCTTAAACGAATGAGACTATTCCTCAAAAGACTACTCTTAACTAGACTAGTCGCTAGAGATTGAGGAGAGTAGTAAGAGGTTTCTACAAGGAGAACATACTGTCGACTAGGAAAAAGCACCAGTATGCTAGAGAGTCGACTCTTGCATACTCACAGACTATTGCAACTAATCAAGATACAACCACAAAGAGCGATACAAGAGTGAGAAACAACAGTAGTCTAACAGCAGTAGTCTAACATACTAGTGCGCATAAGAAGAGTTAAGACAAAAGAGAAGTACAACTGAGGCTGCCAATACAAAAAGATGATCAAAATGAATAGCAACACCCCTCTCCACGAGAGGTAAAGTACATATAGGAGGCTGATCTGACAGTAGTGTCAGATCTGGTCGACCGGGTCAGTCGGGTCAACCAGCCTGTGCCAGTCTGTACTACTGGGTATCGCCTGCCGGGTCTATACCTGCCGAGTATAGACTAGCCTAAACTTAGCCTAAGGGAATATCTACCAAATATTCGGTTAACATTGCCCTCCCTCTAAGCTAAGTACACTCCTGAGGACTTTAGTCTACCCCGGTAGGCGACTTAGAAAAAATGGTCACGAGGAGTGACAAAATTACCCGTGGTAAATACTTCGTCGAGCAGTCGACCGCTATTACTGTCGACTCGTCACTGGTACATGTCGTTGGAGTCCTGGGTTATGGGGGAGGTGATTCCTACAAGTAACCCTGAAAACCCTGACATGTCGAAGCCGAGGGAATGCTGTGACGAGAATGGTGAGTCGACTCGGGTGTCGACTGGAATTGGGGTACTTGCTGCAGTCGTTTGGTCGGGTGCTGGGGGCTGTTCGCCTTGCTGCTGTGGTGGTGAAAGTTGTCGCTCCTCTTCAGTAGTCGGTTGTTGTTGTCCTGGTGGTTGGTGCTACTCTTCTCCATGTGGGTCGGCTGGTAGTGTCTGCTGTTCCTCATGCTGCTGGTCTCTGTCATCATCGTCGTTGGTCGACTCGCTGTCGTCTGCGTCCTCGTCTTCACTCAGCTTGACATCGGTAGTCACTACCTCATCGTCGTCAGTTGACTGGTTCTCCCAGAGTGAATGGTCGGGTTCGTGCTGGCTCTTATCTTCTTCTTCGTCTTCGTCGACTGGTGGAATCTCCAAGTCGGGGTGGTCAAGCTGTAGCTGGTCGAGTTGTCGGCGGTACATGTTGAGCTGGTTGCGGTCGTTGCTGAGGGTATGAAGGAGGATCTTGATTCGGTTCCTCGCCTTCAGACGGAGACGGTACTTGCGGACTCGGAGTTTGTGGAGGATGAGCTCCCGGGCGATGTAATTTTGAGACGATGCCTCGTTGTCCTTCAAATATTGGTCGAGTTGTCTGTTGCAGTCGACTGCCTCTGCCCGAGCTTCCTGAAGACTGAGTCGGGCTGCTGCTGCCTCGGCTCGTACCGACTCGAGTTGATTTCGTACGACCGTGAGTTCGCTCTGATGACTCTGTACTTCCTGTCGACTGGCTTGGAGGTTGACCGTCAACTTGGCAACTGTGTTGTTGCCCTGGTTCTTCTCCTCGATGACAGTGTTGAGCGTGGTGCGCATGTTCGCCAGCTCAGATTTTGTGCGGGCGAGGGTGCCAGTGAGGGTGTCGACTTGTTGTTTGAAGGCAGAGGAGTCGTTGGCAAGTCGACTGCGTTCCAGTCGGGTGCGGTCGAGCTCGGCCTAGAGGGCTACCTTCGATTGAACAGCCTCTAACAAAAGGCTGTCGACTCTGGAGCCGACGTCTTTGAGTCGAGTCACTGACCCTCGTACCTCGTTCATCCGCTGGCGCCAGTTTATAGATAACGACGCCGCTTGTTTTTGTAGTGAGTCGGGTGTTGGTCGACTGTCCCCAGGTGACGTCGAGGGTCGGGGTGGTGGTGACACTGGCGGAGGCTGGCGAAATTCGACAGTTAGCGCCGGGTTGTAAGCTGCTTCGAGGTTGAATGGCTCGAAGTCGGACAATGATGGTGCAGGTGTGTCGGGAAGGGGGACTCCGGCTGGGGATGGCGGTTGAGTCGACTGGGCCTCGTTGTCGGAGGTGGTCAAGTCGATGTTGCGCGGTAGGAGGGCGTTCAACGGGGCGAGTCGATCACGTTTGGCTCGCTTCTCTATCCGCTCTCGGTCCCGCTTGCGTTGGAGGCGTGTCTCCCTTCGATTTGAGGGCGGCAGACTGCCGGTGTCGACCGCGGGTGTTGTCGGGTCGGGTGTGGTCTGTTGTCTGGTGCGCTGGACCGCCGATGTTTCGCCCTGGTCGACTGGCCGGGGTGCTCGGTCGGCTCCGAGTCCGCCTTGGAGTAGGATATAGTCGGGTCCGCGGGAGTTGTTTTCCGAGTTCTCCGACTGCCGACGTCGGTCGTTGGTGTTCTGCTGGGCGACCGTGTGGTGCACATATTCCTGTTCAGTGCTAGGAAAGTGAGTGTTAAGTAGGAAATCTAATACCTCGGCTGAAGGGCAGATGGTGGTCTTCTGGCTCTGCATTGTCTTGATGTCGATGGCGAGCGAGCTGAACATCCATGTCGCCCAGTCCCATTGTAGGCCTCGGTCGATAAGAGCCTCGACCGTGCAGAGGACTTTGAGCATTTCCGTGCTGATGTAGGTCGTCTTGTGTTTGAACTCGAGGCCTTGAATGAATGCCATCAGTCGCTTGTGGTGTTTGGGTTTGCAGTGGCAGATGCTGAATCCTTCGGCAGTCTTGGGGATGGCGGTATATTCCTCTAGTCGACCCGGTGGGAACTCCGCGTGTGGAAACGGCTCCATGCAGATACCGAATGGGAGCTTTAACACTCGGTTGACGACTGTCGGGTCGATGATGACCGACTGAGCTCGTACACGGGCCTCAATCCTCTTGTTTTTGGAGTCGACTGTTGCGGCGTTGACAAACTCCTCGATCAGCTCCATTTGTGGCGCGCGTTGGTTGTTGTCCCAGTCGAGTGATACGAACTGTGAGACCCCGATCGACTTGATGAATTCTGCCTCGGTCGGGTTAGTATTGGCGTACTCCCGCCACTCGCGAACCGGGCGCATCGTCTGAAAGGCTAGGGTTTTGTAAAGCCCTTCTTTCGTACGAATCTGGATGTCGTATGCGGGTGGTGCGGACGCCCAGGGACGTCGCGGACCACGGTCGGTCGCCTTGCTTTTTGCCATCGACCGGTCGGCTGAGAATCTGCACACACAACGACAAGAAAATGGCCGTGCTGTCGCAGTCGGCTCTCTCGCTGTCGGTTGCAGTAACGATGTGCGTGGCCATTTACTACTGTTCCTACCCTCGTCGGCACCTCGTACGGTCGGGCTACGAGCTCGCTTGGCTAGTCTACGCTATCGGACTACTCTCAGCTTCCTAAATCGCTTGCTAAGAATGCACAAGGCAAGGGCTGCGGCGTAGCGGTCGGGAGGAGGAGGAGCTAAGCAAAAAGCGGAGGAAGCAAAAGGGGAGAGGAGGGCTGCGGCCATAGTGCTAAATACTTGGGCAAAAGGCTTAGTATTGAAAACTGATGGGATAGGTTGGGACGGCGGCCATAAATGTGGCGGCTGTACTAGGGTTTGACCGGTCGGGTCGACCAGTCGGGTTGACCAACCAGATCGACCAGTCGGGTTGACCAATCGAGTCGACTGACTGATACTATGGCTAGATGGGTGGGCTGCTGTCGATTTGGGTCGTCTTCATTCTGGTCTAGTGTTGACCTGATCTCGGATTTGCTAGTGAGTGGGCTAGACAAATTGGTTGGGATGTTATCTTTGAGGACTCGGTAGGGTTTGAGTTTGTTGACGTTGACAACTACCGGGTCGGGGTCAAAGTGCTGAAGGCTGACTAGAAGAACAGTGTTGTTGGGAAGGATATACTTGCACTCGATACGGGCCGAACCATTTGTTGCGAAGTTTACTAGCATGGACTTTCGTACCTTTCGAGTGCCAGAGTACGTAGTCGCCTACGTTTTATAGAGTCGACTGGCCTTTGGTCTGGGCCCATTGTGCTCGGTTCCATTGTTCTGTGCCATGGTTTGTGGCTGCTGTCAGTCGGGTCTCGTCTAGTTTCTCCAGGTCGGCGACGCGGGCTGCTAGTACTCTCCGGGGAACAAAGTCGGTAGTCGCTGTCGACCGTTGGGTCGGGATGATGTACTCGGTAGGCATCAATGGTGTCAGACCATACACTAATTGGAATGGTGTGTGACCCGTGACGACCTTGTATGCTGTCCGGTACGCGAAGAGGACCGTATGGAGCTGTAAATCCCAGTCCGTCCGATTTTCGTTCACTAGTTTCTGGAGCATCTTGACTATGACCTTGTTGGTCGACTCTGCTTGGCCGTTGCCTTGCGGGTAGTATGTCATGGATGTCGTGTGTCGGAGTAAAAAATGGTCGGTAAGATTGCGAATTGTGCTGTTGATGAAATGGGTACCTTGGTTGCTGACTAGGTGGAGTGGGCATCCAAACCGGGTAAGAATTGCTTCGTACAGAAACTGTGCGGTTTCCCGGACGGTGTTTCCTCGGAGAGCTCTAGCCTCGACCCACTTGGTGGCATAGTCGGTAGCCACCAAAATGTATCGACAGGCTGTATGTCGGGTCTTCTTGACTGGGCCGATGAAGTCGAGTCCCCATTTCATGAATGGTTCGGCTGGTAGTTGGGTGACGAGTTTGGAGGAGACTGTCTTAGGAAGGCCGCCTGTCATCTGGCATTCATGACACGACTGACAGTACCGAACAGTATCTTGGTGTAAAGTCGGCCACCAGTAACCTACGTCTAGTATCTTTCTTGCAGTGATGTCATGCGAAAAATGGCCTCCAGCATTGCCCTTGTGTAGTTCTTGGAGGATTGTTGTGGGCTGGCTACCGGTTAGGACCTGGCGAAGTTGGTGGTTCTTGCCGAGTCGGTATAGTTGTTTGTCGAGTACTTGGTACGGAATGGCTTTGTGAGCTATGCGCTTGCGAGCCTCCTTCGTCATGTGGGTTGGAAAGGTCCCGGTAGTCAAGTAGTCAACTATCGAGTGTAGCCAGTCGGGTTCAGTAGAAAAAAACTGGGCGTCGACTGCCTGGTCGGATATGCCTATTGCTGGCTCTGCACCCTCATTTCGTGATAATGCGTCGGCTACTCCATGCGTTTTACCTGGTTTATAAACCACGGTAAAGTCAAATTCAAAGAATAGTAGTAGCCAGCGTGCCAGTCGACCTGAAACCTGAGGTTTGTTGATCAGATACTGTAGCGCTAAGTGGTCGACATAGAAAACGAATTTGTTACCGAGAAGGTAATGTCAGAATTTGTTGATGGCGTAAACCATCGCGAGCGCTTCCTTCTCGGTTGTTGTATAGTTCTTCTCCGCTTTGTTGAGTAGTCGGGAAGCATAGGCTATCGGCTGGTCGATGTGGCCAGTCGGGTTCTGTGCCAACATGGCGCCGACTGCTATGTCGGATGCGTCCGTGTGGATGTGGAAATACAGGGACCAATCGACTCCAATCAAAATCGGTGCAGTCTGGTATTGAGCCTTGATAGTCTGATATGATGTCTCGCAGGCTGGTGTCCAGTCGAACGCTTCGCCTTTCCTAGTCAGCTTGGTGATGGGCTCCATAATGGCAGCATAGTTTTTGATGAAACAGCGGTTGAACTGGGCCAGTCCGTTGAACGTCTGAATAGCCTTAACGTCCTTCGGGGTTGGCATGTCGACTAGGGCCTGGATCTTCTTTGGATCCGGAAACTTGCCTTCTCTACCGACAATGTAGCCTAAAATCACTCCAGAGGGAACATAGAAGATACATTTTTCTGGGTTGAGGCTTACCCCGTACTGTCGACATCGGTCGAAGACTAGTCGAAGCTTCGGTAGGTGGGAGTCGATGTCGTTGTAGACACTGAAATCGTCTAGGAACAGCTTCATGAAGTCGCCCAGGTAGTCTTTGAAGATCTGATTGACAATGCGCTAGTAGGTAGGCGGGGCGTTCTTCAATCCGAACGGCATAACGACCCATACATACTCACCCCATTCGGTAATGAAAGCAGTTTTCGGTCGGTCGGTCGGGTGGATCAGTACCTAGTGGTAGCCTGAGAAACAGTCGATGAAGGAATAGGCTTCATAGCCTATGACTGCGTCGAGTACCTCGTTCGTGAACGGGAGGGGGTACGGATCTTTCTTGGTGGCCGCATTAAGTCACGGAAATCAACACATATGGGGAGTTTCCCATTCTTTTTGGGAACCACGACTATTGGTGATAGCCATGTAGTATGGTCGACTGGTGCTATGAATCCTGCCTTTAAGAGCCGTTCTAAGTCGTCTTTAACGGCTTACGCATAGTTCGGGTTCATGCGGTAACGTGCCTGGTGGCTGGGGGAGATGGTCGGGTCGAGCTCGATTCGATGAGTCGCTATGTGTTTTGGTATGCCTCGCAAATCTTCGTAAGAAAAGGCAAAGATATCGATGAACTCCTTAAAAAGGGTTTCGGCGCTGGCTCTGAGACTAGGGCTCAGGTTGGCGTTCAACTTCAACATCTTGGAATCGATAGGGGTACCGACGTTGACCTGGTCGAGTCGATCCTCCTCATTGTGGTTCCAGTGGGCGATGTCCATGAATCTCAGCTTGTCTTGTATAGGTGTCTCGTCCACCAACATCGCTCCAAGCGTATGCTGAATACCCTGCTGTGCAGTTGTAGTACCCGCAGTAGTCGGGTCGGTCCTAGTCTGGTCGGCTGTCGACTCTGTAGCTATGAAATGCCAGTCGATTGTTCCCACTGTGTGAAGGGTCGGGTCGAAGGCTATCAAGATTTCCTCCTCCTCATCGGTGATGCCTTCGGCGAAGTTGTAACAAACGAGTGCATGTGGTGTAACCGCTTCGTACCCTAATTGTCGATTGATCTTGACAGTCTTGACGGTGCCGTTGCCCATAATCTGGACCTCGTTATTGCCCCAGTCATGTATGACTTTGGCGTGTCGGAGCCAGGGTCGACCCAGTAGTAACCGGTAGTCCGACTTGACTGTCGAGTAGTCGATTACGATAAGAGTAACGATGTAGGGAATGCCATGAATATGAATTTTCACATCCCGTATCAATCCTTTGGGCCGTGCAATTGTGCCGTTGGCCATCTTGAGGTTAAACGACGCGGGAGAGGGCTTGGAGAGTCCTAGTCGCCGGCGTTCGTCTTCGGTGATCACATTGAATCCGGATCCGCCATCAATCAAAACGTCGTCCACCATGTTCTTGCCGACTGAGACCGAGATTACCGGCATGTGTTTGTCGATCACTGCCGCAGCAGCTATTGTTACGTCCTCCGTAGTCGAGGATAGTGACTCGGGAGTCGACCCTGGTCCGAGATGAGTTAGACAGTCCCTAACGAGAGTGTTGAGGGTCGGTGATAACTGTAGTAAGTCTCGGATTGATACCTGCAATTTGCAGTCCTGTAGCTGATCGAGGATCTGTTGCTGGATAGCACCGAATGCAATGTTGTCCTAGTCGACCGGGGCCAAAGTCGGTTGGACTGACTCCTCTCCAGGGGTGATCGTTTGCTGCGGTAATGCATCCGCGTCCCAGTCGAGTGAGGGTGAGTCCTCAGTTGACTTTGGGTCTTTAGTGGAAGGCGTATTTTCCAACTCGACTTGGAGTTGACGAACTTCCTGCATCATTTGATTACGTAGTAGTTCCTGGGTGGTCTAGTCGGTCGTCTCTGCGGGTTCGTCAGGAGTCGACTGCTCTGGGGTCGACTGGCTTTGGGTAATTGCCGCGACCGTTAGAACGCTAACCGCAGTGTTTGGTAGTTCTTTGATGATGACCAAAGACGGGTTGGGCTTGTTCTCTATCTGTTGGCTAAGGAATTTGACCACCTTCGGATCCTTGAGCATGGGACACATGTGTGTTGGATGGTCTAGGGTTTTGCAGAGAGAGCATGGGAATAGGCGTCGAGGTGTGCCATCTCTGGGCGGTTGACCCCTTGATTCGGGTGTAGTCGATACTGGTATGGTTGTTGCTACCGGGACTGTCGCGTTTGCCGCTGCATGCCTTTTGCCAATCTCGCTCTCCGGGTTGAGCCAGCAATCGCGTTCAATATGGCCAGTCTTTTTGCATCTGGTGCAGAATACCTTCTTGGTGTTCTCAGCGCGATCGGTAGTACTAGTTGAGTCGAGTTCCTTGGGTAGTCCACTTTCTGCTAGCTTGGCCGACTTCTTGGCATGGGCTAGTGTCGATCTGGGTAGTCCGACTGTGGCTACCTGCAAATACTTCAACAAACCAGCTCGGAAATTGCTTAGTAGAAAATTATCAGCCGGATGGACCTCAAACTGGCTGGCTAGTTTCATCATCCGCTCGTAGTAGTCGTCAACCGACTCCTTCGCGTCTTGTTTAAGACTTTGGAAGCGTAGGTACGCCTGGTCGTCATTGTCGATCTCTTGATATCGATGTTTGAAGGCATCAACTATGGAATGTAGGTCCTGGTGTGGGTATGACGCTCGTTGGGTAGTAAACTAGTTGTAGTTACTGGCATCGACTAACAAGTTCCCAAATAATGCGATAGTAATAACCTCATCCGTTTCACCATTCAAAGTAAGTGCATTGAGAAATCGATTTACATGAGTTATGGCACACTTACCTTCCTTGAAGGTGGGCATGACTACCGGTTTACGAGCAGTCGTTCAGGATGGGACTGCTGCTGTCGGGTAGGAAGGTAGAGGTGGTATCTGTACTGCAGGTGCCGAGTATGCTATCGACCGAGGGTTGTATATTGCGCATTGCTCAGTGTAGTGACCGTAGGAACCACAAGATGCACATAGGAGTAGTGCGGGTCGGTACTGGTGGACAGTCGGTAGGATCGGAGGCTGGGGAACTATCGGTCGACTGTAAGTGAGCTGTGGTAAAGGCATGGGGTGGGCCTGTGAAAACGATGGCTGGGTCTGGGTCTGGTAAATGGGAATGCCTAGTGCGGGCTGGTTTTGGTAACTAGGTGTAAGACTAGTTCTGGGTGTTGACACTCGAGGGGTTGTAGTTCTTGGTGTCGACTGGTCTAGGTTCAGAATATTCGGCTCATGAGTGTGAGTCCGAATAGTCGGTAGTGTGGGTCGAGATGTTACTAGGTCGCCTCCTTGGTTAGAGTTAAAGATTTCTCTAATCCTCGTGGCTAAGTCGGTCTCAAAGTCGTCTGGATCAGTCGGGTACTGATTTTTGTTTATAGGTGTCCCTGGTCGACTATTCATTTGACCAGGAGAACTAGATTCCTAGTGAAATGTAGTCAACTGGTCCGGCCGATCGGGCTGAGATTCCGAGTATCCTTGCTCTAGAGCCGGGTCATGGTTTGATAAAAGACATGCAAGGCGGGAGTCTAATTCTTCCCGACTACGACGTAATTGGTTGATCTCTATCTGCCGTTGATGAGAAATGATAGTAGGGTCGGTAGTGTACCTTACTAGTCTGTGATGCGCACTGGAAGGTCGTTCCGGTAGGTCGAGTGGATTTTGTGGTACTCGACGCGGAGAAGGCGGATTGGACATTGCCTATAGCGCCACAGTTGGGTGGGTGTAATGTTGAGCCGTGGTATACCTAGTCGGTGGTATAGCCAGGGGTCGGGTCGAGAGAGTCGCAATTCCTCGTCCCATTGGTACGGAAGTCTCATGAAAGATGGCACCTTCTGGGTTATCCATCATTCCTTGTGTGAATTCCATGTAGTGTTGTAGTGACGGGTCGGTAGAGGTCGATGGTGCGACTTGCCGCCTCATGTCGTATATCGGTCGGGTGTCCATTTCCTGGGTAGCATCTCGTACTATTGTTGGTGGACTCATTTCCGATTGCAAATTTCTCCATTCTCTATAAAAACGGGGGTTAGTGAGCTGGTCGGTGGTCAGTTCTAGTGGCAAGGATGAGTCGGTGGCACGTGTACGCGGTCCTGTCATAGTGGTGACGTGGCAGTTTTTAGATCTAGATCTGAATCTAGATCTAGATCTAGATCTGGCTGGTAGGGGTCGGGTTCTGAGATCTGCTTGGCTAGCCTTTTGTGTGGGTTTAGTCGGTTGCACTTTTGGCACCGTAAACCTCTTCCACAGACTGCTCTTACAGATTCCTGATCAGAAGCATTATCGACTAATCACTACGCTGGCCGACTGTCACACATGGATCTCCGAGGCGTTTTTTGATGTATCCGTGCTCTGTAGCTTGCTTAGAACTGCCAAATTTTTGTGTAGGAAGCAGATTACTGCTGTTTCCCAGGGACGTAAAGCGTCTAGCGATAGCCGACCGGACCAACTACTGGCTAGACGTACAGGAAGGCTTGTTTCTGAGCTGAACTTTGCATGGTCGCCAAATGTTAAGGGGGTTTTTCTAGGAACCGACCTTAAACGAATGAGACTATTCCTCAAAAGACTACTCTTAACTAGACTAGTCGCTAGAGATTGAGGAGAGTAGTAAGAGGTTTCTACAAGGAGAACATACTGTCGACTAGGAAAAAGCACCAGTATGCTAGAGAGTCGACTCTTGCATACTCACAGACTATTGCAACTAATCAAGATACAACCACAAAGAGCGATACAAGAGTGAGAAACAACAGTAGTCTAACAGCAGTAGTCTAACATACTAGTGCGCATAAGAAGAGTTAAGACAAAAGAGAAGTACAACTGAGGCTGCCAATACAAAAAGATGATCAAAATGAATAGCAACACCCCTCTCCACGAGAGGTAAAGTACATATAGGAGGCTGATCTGACAGTAGTGTCAGATCTGGTCGACCGGGTCAGTCGGGTCGACCAGCCTGTGCCAGTCTGTACTACTGGGTATCGCCTGCCGGGTCTATACCTGCCGAGTATAGACTAGCCTAAACTTAGCCTAAGGGAATATCTACCAAATATTCGGTTAATAAACTCAATCTGAGGGCCGCTTCACACTATGGCCGAAGGTCGAGAGGCCATTGTTTCCACCAATCAGATTGCAAGAAATCAAGAATTCTGCCTCTCGACCCTTCACACTAGAGGCCAAAGTCCAAAGGCCGTCGCCCTTTAAAATGCCTACATGGCAACACTTTTGACCAAGGTTGACGGACTCTTGAAGGAAGTTTGGGTCAAACAGAAATAAAAACCCAAACTATGGTCAAGAGGCCGTAAATTTTTTTTCATAAAAAATCAAAACTATTTATTATTGTCAATTTTCAGCCCGTTTGTTTGGACTCTCAACAAAGTTTAGCCATTCAATCCCACAGCCTGTCAACTTGAACGGCCATAGTGTGAAGCAGCCCTAATTGAGAGCATGAGAGGGGGTTGGGTTAAAGATCACTTTATATATTAAGTCAAGGATGTTTATTTCGGAGCGCAATTGAACCAAATTTCAACCCGTATTACCTTCTGGCCAGCCTCAAGTATTATAACGAAAGCCATTTTTCCATGTCTAATGTTGTTATGGCCAATGAGTTGAAGGGATGAGACCAAAAAGAGTCATTCATATATGCAAACACTCTAATGGCGCCGATTGTTGGGGAAAGGTAAATTTTAATGAAAAAATAGTTTTTTATTTTATTTTATTGAAATTTGGAAACAACCCCAAGGCCAGGAATTGGCCTTTCATTTTTGGTGCACCCAATTGTTCAAGTTGAGGCCATGTCAAACCTTGTCATTTGTAATTAAAAATTTGGTTTCAAAAATTTAACTTCAAAACTTGATGTACATAAGGATTAGTATTTGGACCAATGAGATGTGATCGAGGATCAACATCCTCTTACACATCAAAATGGCCTCGATTTCATATGTGAAGGGGCCCTAAATTCAGTATTTTCATCCAAACTCAACTCAATTAAGGGCCGTATAGGAGTTAACCCCTAAAGGACCGGGGTGGTTTTTAGCTTAGCTCTTGTTTTCTTGACTAACTCTTATAACAAGCTCAATTCCTCATTGGTGTGGGTTAATTTTGACGATCAGCACCGTTGAAATTAAAGAAGACTTACATAGCTTTTGTATGAAAAAAAGATCAACAAAATCGCACAATTTTTGAGAAAATGCCACCGTTGAGAAGATTGATGGAACTCGTACGGGGTATTTTGTACATATGCTGAAATCGGATTGATCAAAAGTGCTCCAAAAATTCTGAAATTTCTACCATGCATAATGATCATCATTTTGAACATGTGCAAAAAATTTCACATAATTTGGAGGTGTGAGGAGAAAGATACGAGGGTCTCAAGTGACTCCCAAATAGCCTCCTTGTAGCTCAAAAAAATCACCAAAAATCACACA
The DNA here is from genome assembly GCA_022496805.1 of Pohlia nutans. Lineage (NCBI taxonomy): Eukaryota > Viridiplantae > Streptophyta > Bryopsida > Bryales > Mniaceae > Pohlia > Pohlia nutans. The sequence continues at coordinate 40,144,116 of CM040088.1, forward strand.
CTTCATGAAATTTTGATCAAGAAGTACCCACGGATTCAGCTCTCGAAAAGAAATAGGGTCTCTTTGTTGCTCACCTTACAATTCATGGCCCAACAACTCAAATCTCCTCACTTTCTAGTTCCAGAAGCCGCGTGGTGGCCTCGTGGTCCTTTAGGGGTTAAACAAGCGGCTAGTCTCGGAGTCTCTGCCTTAGTATGTATCCCAGATTTACTTTTACAGCTTCATTTTACTGTTCAGGCGCGTAACTCCTGATAACTCCTCAAAAACGAAGCGTTTCCGTAGTCTCTCCCCTGGTGGACAGAGACAACAAAAGAACGGAGTGCAGTAGTATAAATTTTTTAACCGTTCATGATTTTGTTTGATCACTGTTGAATCTTTTTCTAAACTGTTGAAAGTATTGATCCTAGGTTGAAACTATTTACAGCCCCCATTGAAACAATACATGAGGATGCCAAATATAGTATAATTATCATATTGGATTACATGCCAGTTTGCAACACTACTTACACTTTATTTAATCTACACAAGTCTCTTACATGCCTTTTTGTCTAATTTTAAGTAGACCTTTCCACAAATGCACAGGCCTACCTGTCTATTCTTGTTAACGCATTGATGGTCAATTGGTCATGAGTGTAAAATACCGTACATGTATAATATACGGGCAATAGAATACCAGTCGGTGGTGCATGACTCACCTTTCGCCGTACTTCATCCAATACGCACCCTCTTTTCATCCGAGTCCCTCATTTTCATCCAGGAGACCTGCTGTACAATTGCGGCGAAGCTAGCCAGCCAACCAGCTAAATCAGCCATTCTAGAATTCTCGAAACCAACAGGAGAATTCAAGCAAACGGCATAATAACAAGCGGCTAGTTGTATAGTCTCTGCCTTAGTATTAGAGTTATCCGTAAACTAAAGGGTTGAGTGGTCCTTAGTTTGACTAAAATTTGGAGAAACAAAAACTATTGAGAGAAGTTCTAGAAAATCAAAAGAATGGGTGAGTGGGGACGGTCTAGGTATATATAGCGAGAATCTATTGTCAGAAAAGGGGCTAGCAATGACCTTCTTCATGTGTGAAGGTGAATAATAGAAACTTGGGTGAGAAGTTTTTTAGCACCGATTTTGGTGCTTTCAAAGTTTGCATCCACAGTTTTTTTTAGTGCCCAACACATGTTCTTTTTTGAGGATTAATGTCACTATTCACTCAAACTACAGTCCACTCACCCACTTTTGAGGGACTTTACGGATAACTCTATTTACGCCGAAATTATTTTTATTGTCCAGTCGTGTAACTCCTAAAAACAAAGCATTTTTGTAGTCTCTCTCCTTCTGGGCAGAGACAATAAAAAATCCAATCCGCACATTCTCACATTTTCATAAGAAAATCATTTAAAGCTCCACTTCATTACGATTATTTATAGAGCATAAGGAGCTCCCGATTTGTGGCGCAATTCAAATCACTTAGGGTTTTCGCTCTAGTGAGGGCCTCTTTACACTAGAGGCGAGAAGCCCTGAGGAGAGAAATTTCGACCAATGGGAGGCCTAGAAAGCGAGAAGACCAATTTTCTCATTGGCTGCAATTTCTCTCCTCACGGCTTCTCACCTCTAGTGTAAAGAGGCCCTAAGTCTTTTAGATTCAACAACAATTGCATTCATTTGATGAATTTCTGGCTTTGAAAGGATAATGTGATGATTTCTTTCATCATGTCTTGGTTGTTGTATTGAGATGTGGCTTGTACTAGAATGGTTAGTTATCTTGTGATCAAAATCAGTGTAGGAAAACATAGAAGGTGATGTTGTTGGAGAGTGTCAAGATTTGTAAATTATGTTTATATTAGAGTTATCCGCAAACTAGTGGGTGGATTGAACCCCAATTGGACTGAAATTTGGAGAAAAGCAAAGTATTGGGAGAGATTTTTGGGCAAGAAAACAATGGGTGAGTACGAGCTGTCGGGTTGAAGAGTAAGTGCTCGCACATTGGAAATCCTCTCACTCATTTGTTTCCTCCCTTGGGAGTAAGTGCCAAAATGATCATGGTATGATGAGACCATGACAAAGAGCATTTGAGACTCTACAATTGAACGAGTACTTTGAATTGTAGGGTTTCCAGTCGGTTGTCTAGATTTCTTTCTAAGTGGAATTTCTAACCTAATTTGGTCCTCTACTAAACTACTAAGCGGCAAGTGCAAAATGACTTGTAGTGGAGATAGGTCCTACAATCAAAGCATAACAGCAAAATAATAAAAATAAAAGCAAAGACCAACACCATCATCAACACAAATGTATACGAAATGCACACACCCAAGTACGCCAAATAAGATTGCCACTGCAGCACACGACATGGTGCCGGCGTTGAAGTTTAAATAAATAATATAAAAATATATAAAAACACGATGACGACCTAAGCATGGCCTTCACCTGGATGCACCACATATTGTTGTAACCTGTCCTAGTACTAGGTTTTCTGATTGCAATACATCATTATAAAGCTCTTGTTTTATACTACAAGATCAATAATGTGATTGTGTCAAACTGAAGTAATTTCCACACAAACAGATGATTTTACTGGTAATTGATTTCAGCTTATCAAGGTATTCATATACAAATTTATTCTACAGATTCTTTTCCTGAAGGATTTTTGCCCATAGGTTGAGATTTCATCGCAAGCCGGCCTAGCAGTTGGATCAATTAAGTGGTAGCCATTTAATCACGGTTCTTAGGATTCTATAATACAAAATCAACAATGCGATTGTGTCAAACTGAAGTCATTTTCACACAAACAGATGATTTGCAGCATGGGGTCCAACTTTCATACACTACAGAACATACACACAAAATGCTTAGGGTTAAAGCCCTAAATGTCCTCACTCCTCTTCAAATTTAGCAATTTTGCAAAGATGCATCATAACATGCAACCCAGAGGGATATTTTGCACTTGATGTATGAATAAAGGTTGTACATTATAAATTTTAGATTCTATCCATACGGTTAGGTCTACTATTGCTATCACCAATATTTTGTATAAAATTAGAAACTTGAAATTGAAAATCCTTTTGTAATTTGATTGAATGGACTCATAGTTGAATGGGCACAACGAGCCAGGGTGCAACTCCCGGCCAATCGCCCACTTCTCTCGATTGCCATCCCGGATCTGGAACGAGCAATTGAAACTCACGTGCCTCGTCACCAATGCCCGCGCCACGACAATCTGCAAAGGGTGAGAAACCAAGTTTTAGACTGGGATCACCCCCACCGTCTCCTACCTCCATCGCACGGAGCAACAGAACTCACAATGCAAAAAATAAAATGTTGGACCTCGTTGGTTGCGCTCGTTTTCCCCACACGATGGTCTGCGGTGTTTAAGGTCGAGGCACCTAAAACCGATCAGTTAAGACATTCACTATATATGGGATAGATGAATCGATATTTTAAGTATTTTCCTCTTTTAGCAATAAGAAATTAAGAAGTTTTCATATTTAATTTAATTTTTTTTGATAATTATTTGAATAAGTACAAATTTTCAAAGTGAAAGTCACAGGTTTACCTAAAACCGATCACATGCTCTAATGTACAAATGAGGTACATCTTCCCTTTGAAAATTTAGAAATTAGGCAAGAATGTAGGGTGGTTGGTTTTGGGTAAGTGGTTGGTAATAGGACAATCAACCTTAGTTGGATGTCTCGCCAAAAACTCGGGGGCGCGCAGAAAAACTTGGGTCATAAGTTGTTTAGCACCGTTTATGGTGCTTTCAAAGTTTACCCCAACTTCCATTTATTTATTCCCGACACAAATTCTATTTTGAGAAACAAAGCTTGTGTTCACACAAAGTCCGGTAAAGTCAACTACTTTTCATTGACTTTACGGATAACTGTATTACACAGTTCCGAAGAATGGCGTTCGAGAACGTTCTCGCTTTCTAGCTCAGAGGCCATATGAACGTTTTTTCAATAACAATTGAGAGGTTACAGCTGAAGTACACACAGAATGTTGAAAAGCGCAGAACTGAACAGTTAAAGCGCAGTTTCAAAAATACTTGGATCTGGAATATCCGACCAACAGTAGTTTTTGCAGAGTCGGCCCGGTCCTTGAATCTTGCTCTCCATAAATAGCGCACAGCACGTCCATGCACACCTCGGTAGAGCAATCCAGCAGACATAATTAGAAACTTTCCACAAAGCAACCAATCAAGTACCTCACAGATGGGAGTGAGAGTGGATGAAATGCAAAGTCCGCTTTTTTTTTTTTTTTTTTTTTTTTTTGGCACATATTGACAAAGTCCGCTTTCAACGCTCACTGGGCATGTATGGAAATTGGGATCTCATTTTTTGTCCTGTAGCTGTATCCACCGGCCCTACGCTCACATGAAGCCCGCCCTAACTCGGCGGAGCAAACTCTTTGGTATGCCAGGTGGTACTCAGCTGCACGTGATGCGGATTCTTGGTGACTGAGTTTCAAATAATAGCATGAGGTCAGTTCCTTCGACACCGCAAATGCTTCAGAGCACAGGCTCAACGAGTGTTTGTTGTTCAAATTAGCTTTCGAGTCTACTGGAGTGATGAGCTACAGAGTCAGCTAGGGTAACCTTGTTTCTACTGTGAAGGTATTGAAGAAGCCTTTTCTCTGCATTTGTATTTTGCAATCTATAGCTCTACTTGGTGAAGACACGAGCTTAGTGAACAAGAGTTTAACGTTGTCAAGAGGATTTAGCCTCTAATGAAGAAAATCATGCGATCTGATCACTATTTCAATGATGCATTAAACAGTCAAAATTGCCTTAAGCTGCTTAAAGCTCTTGTAACACTCAAAGCGTGTAGGTGATTGTTATTTACCTGGATTATGCAGATAGTTTGTGTTGTGGTTGTCGAAGATGCTCAAGACGAGCAAATCGGGGAGATGGCAAACTATCAAGAATTTGGATGCGTTTCCACGAGCCGAGGAGCATTTGGTGCAAAAGACTTCGTCGGGTGCAGCTGGTTAGTATTTGCTTGTATTTTTTTATAGTTGACGAAAGAGCATCCTTTGTTTTCTGAAATGTGGGAGCTGCATCCGGCACAAAGATTTTTACCAAGTATGAGCTTGTACCTAGTAGGTCTTAGAAGGGCTAACGATTTTAATTCTTGGATGTGGCAGTGTCAGCAGTAGGACTCTTTATAATGGCAATTCTCTTTGTCCACGAGCTTCGCTTTTATCGACAAACTGTCACTGTCCACGAGGTAATGAATATTATTCATCTACATTTGTTTTGTTACAGTGGTATTTCTATTTCTCATCTTCCCTTGGAGAGAATTTCACTGCTTGTTATTAAGATGAATCCCCGTGAAAACAGATGTCTGTGGATACCAAGCGCGGGGAGAAATTGCCAATCCACATTAACATGACTTTCCCGGGTCTGCCCTGCGAAGGTTCGTCTTTAGCGCGCTCTCTAACCCATTTTGCGGTTGCTGAAAATCGTTCACGTTCTTTAGCTATTGTTTAATGCCAGAGCCTGTGTGTATTTTAAAGCTCGACTTGTTAACATTTTTGGTTGCACAGTTTTGAGTGTAGATGCGTTAGACATGTCTGGCAAGCATGAGGTCGATCTTGACACCAATATTTGGAAAGTAAGTGCTCCGTATCAACTTCGTAGAGCTTATCAGTCACTTTTTAACCCTTTTCGGATCATACATTGGTTGCTGCTTTTGGCGCCTTGATAACGAGGAAGAATTTTGTAAATGAATATGCATTAAGATAAACAATTCTTGAGTGGAATCGATTTTATTATATTGATGCCATGTTGTGCAGCTGCGTGTCCATAGGGATGGCTACGTGCTGGGTTCAGAGTTTGTCAGTGATCTTGTTGAGGGAGAACACCAAAAAGAAGAGCAGAAGGATGGTCAGAAAGATGATCTCAAAGGTATCATAATTTCTCCTTTGAATTCAGAAACTAAAGTTGATATGTTCGTGGGTTGTAGTTCTTTCTAGCACTTTAGAGCGGTCTCTGTTGAGGATGGGCAGTACAGTCAACACAAGGCATCTATTCACAAATATTTCATCACAGATGATGAGCAGGGCGGTCACGGTGAAGCAACAGGCTTGCCTTTTAACAAACATTCCTTGGAGTATGATCCTGCACGAGTGATACTAGAGGTCAAGAAGGCGATGGAAGAAGGAGAAGGGTGTCAGGTATTTGTGTTTCCACTTTGATTTCTTTGTATCATTATTATTGTTCTCTGACCTTAAATAAGCCTTTTGATTGTATTCTTCTTGGCTTGTGCAGATTTTTGGTGTGCTTGATGTAGAGCGTGTTGCAGGAAATTTTCACATTTCCATGCATAGTCTTAGCCTTTATGTTGCCTCGAAGGTACTATCTTTGTTTACATTTGTCACTGAAACTATTTTTGGAACGTTTCTCCTGGAGCATTGTTTGTTGGTAACAAGTGTCAGTGGACGCCAGTGCATAACATAGTTGGGAAATGATGGGCAGATATTTGAAACAGGGTATGAGGTCAATGTTAGTCATGTCATACATAAGCTATCATTTGGGCCAGCTTATCCCGGCGCAGACAACCCACTTGATGGAAATGAGCGCATTCTTCGTGGTACCACTGGTACTTTCAAATACTTTATGAAGGTAGGGTGCGTTGGGCTTTGTATGTGGTTTTAGGGTTTTAGGGTTTAGGGTTTAGGGTAATGAAGGTAGGCTCATTGCATTTCTACTGTACAAAGTGACTGTAGGGGAACCAACTGATGACCTACTAATCATGTATGCAGATTGTGCCTACTGAGTATCATTATTTAAGTGGAGAGGTGATGCCAACAAACCAGTTTTCTGTTAATGAGTACTACCAAAAAATGAAGCCCTCAGACCGGTCTTATCCAGGTAAGTCCAGCCTCTTCACTTTGTCTACTTTGTTCATGGAGAAATTCAAATTCAACAGCTGAAATTCTTGTTATGAACACTATGACTGGGTTTTTTCCTGGCATTCTTCAATGGAGACAATGCTTGATTCCATGACAGAAGTTGACTGATAATTTGTTGTTGGATGCAGCCGTTTACTTTGTGTACGACTTGTCACCAATCGCTGTCACCATCACGGAAAGCAGACGCAATTTTGGCCATTTTATCACGCGCCTTTGTGCCGTTCTCGGTGGAACCTTCGCAGTTACAGGTGCAGCCAAAACTCTCTTCCGTTATCAATTGCATTCATGAAATGTTGTCACTTTCTTCACCTTGCTGTGGCTTAATTCTGAATATCTATAATTGCATTTAGAACTGATAGTGGCAGTGTTTCAATTGATCAAACAGGTATGTTGGACATATGGATGTTCAGGTTAATTGAGATGATGACGAGTTCAAAATTGTGAACCCTCTTTTTAACCCAGGTCGATTGATAGAATATTTATTTAGAGCGAATTTTAGTCTGAAAACTTGTACCGTAGCATTGGGTTTGATCAAAATACATGCTAGAGTAGACAACATTTGCGGGGCTCTAGTTACTGGCATTTTGTTCACCATTATGAACCTAAGGTCCTTGCATCCAAAAATTGGATGTGCGTTGGTCAAACTTGATTGTTGTTGTCAAATAATCATTTTTTTTGTGTTTAATTTTAAATAACAAAATGAAGCTTGTCAAGTTTAATTTTTACCTCGTCTTTTGAAGTTGAAAATTTCAAAAGTCAGTCTTAACCCTTAAGGACATAGGGGTATTAGGGGTAATACAAAGGAATAAAAGTAATTTTTTTGGAGTAAGCATCCATGGGTTGTCCCCCCTCTTGATATCGGCTAGTGGTTTAATGGCTTAGAGCGGTTTAACAATGGGATGTTTGTGTTTTGACAAGTTGACATTGGACCGCTATAGAGCCCTGTAGAGCCTCTAGTGTTGAATTGACCATCCAAAAGTTAAAACATGCTTCTTGCTTTTGTAAATTCTTGCTAGGTGTTGATCCATTCAATATTTGGTCCGTTGACAATACAAAATGGTTGAGAGAATGAACAAGTGAGGTCATCCTTGTAGATGGTGTTCAAAGTGCATGGTTGTTCCTAGAAATGCACTTTATAGGCTTCACCTGTTGGGAATTTATGTTGGGTAGCGCACTCTTCTTCTTGTTTCCTGCAATTGGAGAGCCTTGCATGCTCGGGCTTGTCTTCGGTGCAATGCCTTTCCATTGTAGGAAGCCCTTGCATGAGTGCCTCACTCTATATTTTACCTACCCTTGTTTGCACTTGTTAAATCTTGTGTGTGCCCGTGCAAATTTGTCTCACCTACAACACAATTGTGGCCAACTACCATTGGTGATCACAAAGAATCGAAAATTGCAATTGCATTTTTTACATTATTTGTTGGACTATTTATGAAGTTCATGCTTTATTCCTTCAAATCCATGCCCTTTGAGATTATTGTGTCTTCTGAGGGTTAACCCCTAAACGTACTAGGATGTCCTTGGAATTGACAATTTGAGAAAAATCATCATAAAGTAATATTTAGAAGAATATTTTGGGATTAATATACAAATGAAAGTTCTAGATTTTGAATTTTAGATTCCATCCTTACGGTTCGATTCACTAATACTATCACCAATATTTAATTATAAAATTTGAATGTTAAAATTAAAAATTCCTTCTAAATTTGATTACAAACAAAATTTTAATATTTTTTGAGTAAAATCTGTTGGAATGAATTTGAAATGAGATACTCTTAAACATGGTGATTCTTTGAAATTTTTGTGTTTTTTAAATCTATGAACTCATTTTTGCAAAGCTACTTTTGAGCTACAGTCAATGCAATCTTGGTTTGGTCAATGACTTGATATACTTCTACATTTGTAATTTTAGAAAAATATGTACTCAATTATGACTAAATCCAACCATTAGATAGGACAAAAATTTGGTGATGTATCTCCAAAAAATTGGATGACTTTCATTCAAGCGTTGATGAGAACATAGGGTGGGTTTGAATTTGTTGATCATCCAAAAACTGAACACTTTGACGTTTAGGGGTTAATGGTCTAGAGATATTTACTACATCTAAATAAATTATAATGATTTTATTCATCCATCAAAACCTTTGAAAAAATTGAGATTTTAAAGAAATCTCCTTTTAACTCATTTGTGTTGAACCAACTATCGCACCCACATAGCACATAGGTACATAAATAATTGCCTTTTAGTTTAATAAAATATCTTCTGCCACTTGTCATGTGGAACTTGGATGTGACCCACGAAATAGTCTACATAGTATAATAAGAGTTTGTTTCCATAGGCTCCTACAAACAAGTTGCCCACAGCTGCGGCAGATTGGCAGTTCCCCTCCCCCACCCTCCAGCCTCATATGAAGCCATTTTAGAAAACATTTTCTGCTCATCTCTCTAGACAAATGATTACGTAAACTGGTTCTAATAATCAAATTTTTCACCACAACTTGTAAAAACTTGCTATGTAGGTGTGGTACTACTCTATGGTACTTTGTATTGTACATACCAAGAACACAAACATACAACATATGTGAAAAGTGACAAAGGGATAGCCCTAAAACACTCAAGTCACAAAACCTTTACATAAAGTAACTGTAAGTATGAAGACTATAGACAATGAAGACTATACAAACATGACCAGTATTCAACTTAATAACAGCAACGTTGGTCTATCTATGCCTTAAAAGAAGAATCTAGTAACTGGGTAGTTAGTCTATCTATGCCTTTGGGGTAGGAGTGATGAGGTCTAACCTTGGTGCCTCTTCTTGGAGGTAAATTCTATAGCTGGGACTAGTATTCAATATCATACTCATAATCATTAGCTGTTGTTTAGTGCTTTATAGTTTTCTTCTGGGTGGTCACTCCTTGAGTATGATTGCGAGAGATTTATACTCAACTTAAATTGCTAAAAAGCTCGTGGACAGACTTAGAAGGGGCATCAGGTGTTGATATGAGTTCCACCACCTTGAACGATGCTTCCGGAATGGCAAGGCACTCCACTGCAACCTTTGCTACCGTGTCTCGAGAAACGGAGCCTTTGAATATTGTATCCTGTTCATTCATTTCCCAACAACATGCATAACATTCAGTAGCTTGTATTGGCTATGCCTTGCCCCATAGTAGATGGTGCAGCATATTCCACATCCAACAAGATCAAATCAGTAGCTAACATGACAGGTGGAGTCCCAAGATGATGCATGAAAGAAAGGCAGTGAGCATGAAGGCTACTGAATGTTATGTGGTATTAGTGTACTTTTGTACATACTCGATACCGATGTACCAGGTTTGTACAAAAATATAATTATGAAAATAAAATAAACAAAAAAAGGGAGAAATTTTGAACAAAATCCAAAAGATACTTTGTAGTAATAAATATTGGTTTCATTGTCCAGTGTTTAGTACTTCTTGATCACCTTTGAAATGATTTTTCAATAAGTGAAAGATTAACCCCTAAAAGATCGAGAAGCCCAAATTAGACCTCATGTTTTTTGTTAGCAATTTTGAGTAGGTCCTATGTGGACTTCTTTTTGTTCAAATTTATTTATTTATTGACCAAAATATGCTATGTTCTTCACTAATTCTAGTGGTATAAAAATTTGGTCTCATCTGAATTATAATTTTTCACAATATGATCAATTGAATTTGACATTTTCAAACCATGAATCTTTAATTCTTTAGGGGTTAATAGAAAAGGTAATGTACCTCTTTGCCAAGGACAATGTTCCCAGTGGGAGGGTCATTCTTAAGGCCACCAGGTCGAATTATAGTGTAATCAATATCAGACTTGCGGAGATACTTCTCCGCTTGAAGCTTGGCTACTAGGGTGAGTCCCAAAAGGTTGAGCAAAATGTAGACAGGATTGAAGATTTGTCCTGTGGCAGCACCGTTGGTCAGAATAGAACTGATGAGTACCAGTCTTGCCACGCCGCTTTTTTGACACGCATCCACCATGCTTTGCGTCCCAATGTTGTCTATCTGTCATGCAAAGAACATGAGGTCATTACAGGGAGGTCTTCCTCCAAGTCAACCGTTAAAGAGCTTGTAGTATAATTCTTCAAGTTACTGTCTCTAGTGTGAATGTGCGATACGAATCATAATTTACCCTTTGATGTAATGACGATGGTAAACTAGGCCCTACTCATTAACTTGAATATGTATACTAGGGTTTGGTAGATTACAATCGTATAACTCTAAGAAGTTCCTTCTAGAATTACCATCCAATGTTGAATATTCTCCTCCAAAATTTGAATAATCTCCATAACGATTTGTATTGTGATTTGCTTCATCTTCAATGCTATGTTTTGGTGGTTTAGTATGAAGATTCTTAGGATAGTTATTGTCCTCAAAGTCATCATTAGAGTATGACCCATAATATAATCTATGAAGTAGGTAAATCTATGGGTCTCCTTCACCAAGTACAGAGATAGATTTTTCAATCTACCCTCCTCTTAGATTAGATTTTGGGTCACACTCTGATAATAGCTTTGACTACATTGACTATCTTGAGAATCTTCATACCGAGTCACCAGAACATAACACTGAAGATGAGGCCGATCATAGTACACATCCTTCTGAAGATTACTCAAATTTTGAAGGGGAACAATCAACATTGGGTGGTAGTTCTAGAAAGAACTTTTTAGAGTTATACAACTATAATCTACCAAGTCTTAGTACACATATTCAAGTTGATGAAGTAGGGCCTAGTTTACCATCATCATCACGTCAAAGGATAAATTATGATTCGTATCGCACTAGAGACAAGAACTTGGAGAATTATGCTACAAACTCTCTGATAGTTGATTTGGAGGATGAGGAGTCTGCATCATTTCCCCTAATTGAGTAAATTGTGTCCAAATGATGTTATTCTAGTGTATTTATCTCAATATTTATAAAAACCAAAAGTCAATGAGATCAACCTCTACAAGTATTTGCACCCTTGTACTTGGAGGATCTCACAGATAGCCACACTCAAAACCCTTCCAAATGTCCTAAACTGAAAACTCTTTTCAAATATTCTTACCACGTCAAGCAATGGCCCTTCAACTAGTGAGAATGGTTGCAACCATTACAAACCCTGTAATGATTTATGAGGGTCTTCAAAGAGGAGCACCTTGAAGATAAAATAAGGGTCTTCATTTACATTGTCTTAAAAACATCAAGTTTGGCGGGTAGAAATACTATAGTATGCTAGGTCTCCTCCTCTAGAATACAAACTAGTGTCTTTAATTGCTTGCATCTATTGGAAGAGAATTAAGAAATTTAGTTTAATTTTTTTTAATTTTTTAATTTTTTTCTTTCTTAAAAAACACGTAAATACTAAATAGAGGTGAAACCCAAATCTAATATACATCCCAACATCCCATAACAACCCAATTTTTCACAAATACTCAGATACTTGAGGTTAGTGTAATGAAGCACCTTCCATGACGAGGTAAGATCGATGGAAGGTCTGAAACCAGTGGCAACAATCACGGCGTTTGAACCAGCAATGGCTTTGCTCAGAAACTCCGCACCTTGGGTCACATCTGCCAACACCTTCACACACACACACAGTCAATCCACCTGGATTGTAACAACCCAATTCTTCAACTTTGACATAAATCAAAGGACCAAATTGAGCCTCCTGTTTTTTTTGAGTGGAGCACATGGAAACTTTCTTTGATTTTTCACAAATAGTATCAATTCAAATTGGTAGAAACTGGCTCTTTCGACGTTGACATGATCGAGAACCAACAAGCCAAATTAGGCCTCTTGATTTTAATTTCATCACTTTGGACTGGGTCATATGAAAACTTTAGTTTGTTCAATTTTATTTTATGTTTTGACAAACACATGCAATGTTCTTCAAATTTGGCCAGGGCTATCTGAATTTCACAATCAAATTAGCTCTATGGTGACCATTAAGGCAAAAGTAGAACTTGGTTCTAAATGAAACAGCTACTTCTTTCAACGAGCCAAATTGGACCTCCTGTGTTTTTTCAGCACTTTTGAGTTCATCATATGAAAACTTTCTGTGTTCATTTTGTTTTTGGATCAACACATGCAATGTTCTTCAAACTTAACCCTGTCTAAATTATTGATTTTTCACAAAAGGTGGTCATATTTTGACAGTAGAAATGGGCTCTAAGTGAAAGAGCTACCATGGATAAGAGGGTCCGGAAATAATTGTCCTAGTTTTTGGCATTTTTTTTTCCCAAACATAATTTTCCTATGTTTTATACTTCAAACGTAAGCCCAGTCGATTTCAAACAGGGCGGACAATGAGAGTGACACAAAAAGCTGTTAAAAATAAACCACTTTTTTGAGTATTGAGACGGCGTTAAACATGCCCAAATACTAGGACAGTTAGTTCCGAGGGAGTACAGGAAACTCACGAATTCTAGGTTATCATTGTTAGGAAGGATGTCCTTGGCCTTGGCAACATCCCGGACTCCGGCGCGCACTTTATACCCTTGCTGAAGTAATTCATTCACAATTCGTTTGCCTGTTTGGCCAGTGGCACCAGCAACAAATACTGTCTTAGTGGAGCTCGGCATGGCACTACCGGTACTCGCCTGCATGGCAATAGAAGTTACCCTATCAGTTTGTTAAATCATGTAGGAAAAAGGACATGCAATAGAGAGGAACAGCATTCACTCAACTTAGATTCCGAAATAAAAAGTGTCAAAGCTCATTACGAAAAATTAATACCAGCAAATTTCCACCAAAATGGTTCAAAATCACGCAGTGCAAACACAATTCCAATCCACTAAGGTAGTAGCGAAACCCATTTGCGTAAGGCTCTCATTTTACATTTACAATGAAAGTGTCATCTAAATTTACACGTGACTTATAAGAAATGAGATTAATTTCTATTATATTTCCATAGAAATAGTCATGGTTAAAGATAGTCTAGGCTTGTAAACGGGACCTTACTTCTAGTCCCTTTTTAATTTTTGGTGTAGCATTGCCTCCAAAAACAGTCTAGTATGGCCTCGACAAGCTTACCAAAAAAATTGCTTACTATAGCTCAAGATACCCTTAACTACTTCAAACTTCAACAATTCATAACTCATTCATGCAATTAAATCCAAATAATACATATTTGACTACTTCAAGCTTCAACATTCATAAAATATCCAAATAATGCATAATTGAGCCTGGCGTTGGAATCCTGAAACAAAACTGCGGAATTCACTCAAAGGAGACCGTGAACGAGTTCCATAGCTTCCTTCCACTACTAAATAGTAGAAATCTGCTCTGACTACTCAAGAATGACGAAATTGCTATTAAAAACAAAACTACCGTATCTTCAAGAATGCAAGGAAGGAAAGGATTGTGCCAGTTCTTCAGTGTTAAGAGAGGATTGTGAGGGTTACCATGGAAACAAAGGAAGGCGAAGAATTATGGGGAGAGGCGGAGAGACTGAATTGATTCCCTGGTGAGTAATCCACGGAAGCTGTGGACCAGAAATTAAAGCTGCGAGAGCTTGAGAAGGATACAAATTAAGGGGGAGAATCACGAGAGGCAGAGAGCTTGGCAATGAGAGTCGCCATAGCCACAGTTGCTGTGTAATCACGGCAGTTTGGAAAGTTGAAGGCCTTTTAACGTGGCAACTGATGGACAACGCACAGTGCAGATTGGTCCACTTGGGCCAACGCCGCTTCTCATAAAAGTGCACATGCAATATTTATAAAATTTGTGTGGCACAAAATCATGATGATGAATTTGGGCTCTGAACTTCATGGGAATGGCAATCGCCAACTCCTTCTTATCATGTAGTTTTTTAAGTTTGTATTTTGAATTAGTGATCATCGACCTCCTTATCCTCCTTATCATGTAAGGTTACTCGTTACTAGAGTGTCTATTCTCGTATAGCAGGGAGCCCCAGCCCGAGGGAATTCCGCGCAGGAAAACCCCGAGGCTGAGGGTGGGAGCCCGAGGCCGAGTGGCGTTTTCCTTGCGCGGAATTCGCGAGGGCTGGGGCTCCCTACTGCGTAAACCCGCTGGCTGGGTTCTCCCGCAAGAAACGACGAGGGATCGAACCCGAGAAAGTGGACTGTTCTTTGAAATTCCCCAGCGTGCGGGCGTTCTGCGGAATTCCCTTGGGTGGGGGAATTCCGCGTGAGAACAGTTGAAATTTTCTTAAGGGAGAATCCAGCCAGGGGTTTACGAAAGGGGGGGAGTAGTCTTGTAACAATGGTTTTTTGTCTGGTGGGCATTGACTCATTGTCAAGACGAACAAACAATTTATTCACGCTGACCTCAAAAGAAAAGTGGAGTTCTTATCTATTTAACTCTTAAATGCGCAGATGTACTTTTGAAGAAACTGAATACAAGGAGGTCTTCTGGTGTTGCTGATAAGTTGATGTACCAAAAATGAGTTTTTGGGAACTCGAAAAAAAATTCTCCACATAGGAGTATGGAATGATGAGATGTGGGAATTTTCGTCAAATTTTGTGAGTGGATTTGGTTCACCAAAGAATTCGTTATACAGTTCAATTTGAGCAAGTTGGTGTAGCATTTAGCATACGGTGCACTTTCCGCAAGGCACAGATGGTCCGTCCAATATTCATTCCTAGCGCCGATTTTTCCGTTGAAGAGCTAGGAGAGATGGGAATCCAACCATACAATTACTTTGGGTGGAAGCTCCGCTCAATGCCTCTATGATTTTCCGCAACAGACAGCATTCGTAAGGGACCTTCTCGTTTGACTCCACGCATGCGAAGGGAATACATTGTGAATGTGCAAAGCCAGACAACAATTGACCATCGAAAGAGACTAAAGCTCATTTCCTGTCAAGTTTTCTCGTTCTCTCATAAAAATGACAGTGTGACTTTCGCATCAGTAACAAACACAAAACAGATTAGGCACATTCATTTCAACTACAAACACATGCTTGTACAAATCAACCACCTCGCCAGGGTAAATCTAGAGAATCGCATCACAAGAGTCAATAATAGCTCCAGTTCGTGACGTACTCCATAGCCACTCATTAGGCGGTATGTAATAGATTACCTCGCACCCTGCACCAGGCATTCATCAATACAAAAAACCTAGCTCCAAATCACTTTTCACTGTGCAGAACGAATCGCAACACAAGCTTAACCCCTAAAGGACCAAGGATTCATGGTTTTAACTGAATGTCAAATTCAATTGATCATATTGTGGAAAATATAATTTAGATGAGACAAATTTTATATCACCATAATCGGTGAAGAACATTGCATGTGTTAGTCAAAATAGGCAAAGAAAGAATCAACACATTGGAATTAAACTCTTCATCAATAAACATTCCCCGTCATGAAAACAGAATTGGCCACAAGAGCAATCTCCAGACCCACCGTTTTGGAAAAAAAAAAATTACGAATCACAATGAGGGCAAAACCAAGCGGAGGATCAAATCTGGAAAATAAATAAATTTGACGAGTATAGCAATAAGAGCGGAAATTGAAATTTTGCACAATGAAGTGACCCCCGTGAAATCTTCCGCACATTTTTTGCTCTCCATGAAGCGCTCAAGAGCAAAAGAAGAAAATGCAAAGGAATTCTTGATTGTGACACTCCTCTGTAGTTTCAGAATAAAAAATGGACCAACAATCTGCGCGCCTCTATGAAATCTTCCACTAAACCTAAAACCCATTTCTGTGCCTTTGTGGGTACGGGGAGAGAGAGCCAACGACTTGTTAACCGGCTGTTGCCTGTAAACAATAAGTAGAGATGCCATCTACACAGTACATGAGTGCATTCTATCAGAATATCTACTTATATTATACGAAAACATATACATAGCCATTCATCAGGCCACAAAACCTATATAAAATTTCTGTTTTTTTTTAAAAAGTCCATAATTTTCTACATTACAATGCACACAAGTTTCGTGTGGAGCATCCACTTCAATTCAACCATTAGCCATAAGTATTTCACAATACAAGCTAAATTGGGGACCATTATGGTCCATCTGCGCACTTAAGGGTTAACTAATTTTGTAATATTTTTAAGTCCAAAATTCCCGCCAAAATTGGTAATGAAAGTGATGTTACCTGATGGTTTTTTATCCTTAGTTGACCTTTTTTTTTTGTTTTATTTTTGTTTTCAAGGGGGAAGCTCTCTTCCCAGTTTCCCGCATTTAGTGGGGTTTTTTTATCCTTCCATTGGCGTTAGTTTTAGTAGTTGCTTTCGCTGATTCTCGCTACCCCTTACAGATGCGGGCATGCCCGCGTCTGTAAGGGGTAGCACATTACCATTTACAGCCCTTTCCTCAAAAAAATTCACGTTACGGGCATTGTCGCATGCACGACTTGCCTTGCCCAGTGTATCCTTTGGAGTACTTATGGCTGATCTGTAATCAGGCGGTTGCTCTTTCACAAAGTCTAACCTACTAAAACGCATGTCCAACCTACTTTTAGATTTTTCAAATCTTCATGTTGAGTACATGCTCGTCAGTTGAAGAGACATTTTAGTAGACTGGACTTTGTGAAAGATCTTCACTGGATGTAATAGAGGTGTTAGAGCATTTTAATTCGTGCGAGAAAATTTCATTACATTAAAATGACTTCACCACTACAATAGTGGTGGTCATCTATTTAGAGGGTAGGGCACTTGATTACTCCACCCATGCAACTCGCTATATTAACTTTCAACCAATCACTTCTCTCCTAGTGTGCAAAAGCAAAAAGAATCTTCATCATTTATTATTTAAACGGCTAATTGTAAAAGAAATGTAGTATTTGCCCAGGTTGCACAACCATTGCAAAAATAGGCTATTTGTCAGAGCAAAGAGAATAATTTGACAGGTCCAAGTATTAACTCCTAACTGCCCGACTGTCCATTTTTTGAACAATGTACAAATTTCATCTACGGTTTCTCATCCGTCATGCACTTTTTGCAAGGAAAAAATATTATAAAATTCTATAGCAAGATAGCTTCATGCATGTGTGATCTAATTAGAAAGGGGATGATTTGTGAAAATTTTATGCCTCATTTCACAACAAATTTCATCCACAAATTTTCTCATTTCACAACAAATCTCATCCACAAATTGTCAATATCTTATTTATAATTGAATTACAAAATAAATTTGAATTTCAAGTTTCAAATTTTATACAAAAGTATTGGTGATAGCAATTGCAAATCTAACAATATGGATAGAATCTAAAATTTATAATGTACAACTTTTATTTATACATCAAATTCAAAATATCCCTCTTAGTTGCATTTTATGATGCATCTTTGCAAAACTGCTGAATTTGGAGACGAATGAGGACGTTTAGGGGTTAACTACTAGCTTTTGACCCAAAAAATTTCATCCTCATTTATCTTGAAGCACATGCGGCAATGCTCCGTTAGAGCATTTCTACTCAACTGGGTCAACAAACCTGCAAATTTGCAATTAAAAGGCTCATGCATTTTCCTTGGGCACACATGATTGCCACACCTCCATGGCAAGATTTGTACTTTGCAATTGTTGCACACGGTGTGTTCCCAATCAGAAGACTCTCACCAAAATAATTGCTTTTTACTCACGAATTATTACCACCTTTCAAGGAGGCAAGGGCCACATCCTCACTCCAAAGCTTGTTGTAGAAGCTTGCACAAAAATTAGTGCAAAGACTCACTTTGACACTAATCCCCTAATGGCAACATCAATGGGCTTCTGGTAAGTTGTTGGATTTGCTAGTATAGTGAGGAGTTTAGTTTCAATTGTTGAAATGGTGAATTTTTTTAATAGATTATCAAAAGAATTCCTACAATCTACAAAATTTTAACAAAATATCCATAATCTATAAATTAAAAAAACAAAATATTTAGAAAAACTTATTGGCTCATGGTTATTATACCTTGCATTACTTACTAAGTCTTTATGTGAAAAATTGGGCTAAAATCACTTTAAAAGTTGCTCATTTTTTTTCTGTTCTTGTAGTTGAGTAACATTTTGGTTAAAATAATGACTAAATTTAGGATATTTTATGAACACCAGCCCGAATCCATTTGGAAGTGAACTCAATTGACATTGAAGAACAAATGGACCTTCAAGGTACAATTCCCCATAAGCACCTATCCTCTATCCTATTCTAATCAAATAGTTACTTCCAACAATTACCAACTAACCTAAAACCAACCACATGTTATTCAATTGGGATTTTCTACATGTAAGCAAAATTGGAACTTCTAACAAACATATAGTTCATGATACCTTTTTTGTAAAAAAATACCACCTATAAATCACAAGTGGAATATAACTATGTTTCAAAATTCATATAAATTACATTTCATCCAATTGCTTTTTTTAAATTAAAATAAAATAAAAAAATAATAAATAATAAAAAAATAAAAAAATAAAAACCAGTGCAATCCCATCATATACTATACGTGGAAGGCAGGGTCGGCACTTTCATGTCGAATAATTAATAAAAGTTGAAACAGTGGAGGTCGGCACTTTCAAAAGTAATTATTAAGAAATCGGCTATTAATAGCTAACATTAAAAAAAAATCCGGCAGCTAAACGTTTTATTTTATTTTTTGTCTACGATTTTTGTTGAGTGTTATGTTTTTATTCTATTTTTTTTCGGCTTTTTGTCGACTTTATTTTTGTTGATTTCGACAAAATACTTAATAAATTTATTTATTTTTTCGGCATTTTTTGGGGGAATTATTTTTTGCCGACCCTGCCTTCCACGTACGGTAATCTCTCAAAAAAAAATTTCATTCATGTACGGATTAATTTTTATTATTGTTGAAATTTAGCGTTTTATGTTAATAAAAAATAGCCTGTGAAAATGACTCCAATTTTCAACCCCTCAGTTTCAAATTTTACCCATTAAATGAAAGATCATCCAAAAATCTCATCCAAATAAGCTCATCCAAAAAGAACGGATATCGTAGTACCATATTTGGATTGCCACCCCCACGAAGGAATATTTAATATTTTTGAAAAATGAGGTTTGTTCCTTTAAAAATGAATTTCTTGATTTTCGTTTCCGAGAAAAAAATGATTAGAAATGGCCCAAAATGGTCCAAAATAGCTTTTAAATAGCAAAATATAGGTAAAAATTATTTATCATATTTTTGTTTTTTGGTCCTCTTAATTTCTGATTTTTTATGTTTTTTATTGTTTGAATTATTTTTTGGCGACCCCGCTATGGCACTATTTATCCCAAAACAAAAAAAAGCCTCAAGAGTGTTGTACGTAACATTCAGTAGCATGCATTGTCACTGCCTTGGCTCTACAATAGATGGTGTGGAACATTCCACATCCAACAATACTTCATCAATAGCTAAGTGGACAGGTGGAGGCTCAAGGTGATGAGCACACTGCATGAAGGAAAGGCAGTGGGCATGAAGGCTACTGAATGTAATGTAACCTCAGTGCATCACTTGAGAGTGCAGGCACATTTCTCATTTATACCGCCCCTTTTACAGTGGTACACTGAGGATGCTCTCCAAGTACAGTGTCAACAGACTGTAAAACTCACGTCCCATGACAACGTCATAGCCCCCTCGTGGAGGAGTGTCGTCAATTGAACTTCGACGAAGTTGATGTCTGACGGAGCTTCCATTTGTGTTTCCTTTGCCTTGTAAAAAGATTGTTTCATCACTTCAAAATCGGAGCACATGAAAGTTTGCGTCATTTGCCAAAGCGATTGCGCTCTTGTGTCGAGGTAGTCAGGATTTTTCTCGCGATTCAAAATCTGTGGAAGTAATCGGTGGATGATCGGAGTTTTTTTGTGAATACGATTAAAGAGATGAGGAGGGCGGGGGGTACTTTGTGCAGCCGGGGATTGAGAGCTTTACAATCATCTCAGCTTACGATTACGAGATCGCCCGTTGTTTTATTACAACACCACAATTCCTCCAAGTTTCTCCAGGTAATTTACGCATTTCCAACAAAGACGATGCTCTATTAGGGTTTTTTTTTCATGTGCGACTCTGGTTTGAATTTCTTATTGTAAATTCCAAACATGAATGAGGGCATTCTCATGTGAACAGAGCATTGGGAAATTAGGTTTCTAGGGCAAGCTCGAGTTGGATGACCGTGCAACCCTGGGGATTGCGCCATGCGTCGACCGCAACAAGCGAGAGTTCCAAGCCAGCCGAGGAGGTCGCCGAAGGGATCACTTTGACCGACAATTGCATCCGGGTAGGGTTTGGCTTTTTTCTAGGGTTTATTGAAATGCATGTATGCAGTACTCCTCCTGTATGTCGATTGTTATTAGGGTTTAGGGTTTGGCATTGACATCTATCCTCTCTCTCGTTACAGAGGATACAAGAAATTAAGCTTGAAGAGGGACCAATTGGCGAGAACAAAATGCTGCGATTGAGTGTGGAAGGTGGTGGATGCTCGGGCTTCATGTACAATTTTTCTCTGGACGACAAAGTGAATAAGGATGATAGGTACTTCTGCCGTTTGAGTCTCATGAAAACTGTTGATCTTGCTTTAGCATATCTCATCAGGGAAGTAAACTGAGATTTCTCGTAGTGTATGTATTCCCGAACAAGTGACTTTTCTCGCAGAGTTACACTAGATGATCAACCTGAAGGACTAAGAATTCATGGTTTGAAAATGACGAATTCAATTGATCAATACTTCAGATGAGGCCAAATCTTATATCACCAGAATCAGTGTAGAGCTTTGTATGTGGTGGCCAAAAAGAAATAAATTTGGACAAAAGAAAGTCCTCATAAGACCTACTCAAAAGTGCAAAAGAAAAAAAAAGAAAAAAACACGAGGCCTAATTTGGGATACTTGGTCCTAGTTTTTTATGGAGTATGTGACTTGAGTTTTTGTTGTGCAGAGTGTTCGGGAGGGACGGAGCCAAGCTTGTTGTGGACGATATTTCATTTGGCTTCATAAAAGGTGCCACTGTGGACTTCACTGAAGAACTCATCCGCGCTTCATTTGCTGTAAGACATTCAATATTTATTTTTTCTTTTGCTCTAGCATCGTGAAGTGCTAACCAAGTACACTCTGACCTCGTTATTATCACACTCCCCAATATCACATTCCAGTATCGTATGGTATTGTGTGCACATGTGATTGGAGACTTTCCAAGTTCTGAACTCATGTACCTTCATTACCAAAAGCGTGATATAAAAGAGTTCTGAGTGTATCCAGTTCTGGACGTCATGTGGGTAAATGTTTTGAGTTCTGATCTCTAGCAAGGTCTTATTTCTTATTATTTTCGTACCGTGTTGTGGCAGGTCACAATCAACCCAAATGCAGCATCTGCATGCGGTTGTGGAGCTTCTTTCAATGCGAAGTGAAATAGGCCAACGCCATCTTGTATTGGAGATTCCTCGAACCTTTGTACTTGTACTTTGCTTGCGAACCTTCTACGAGTTGTTGAATTGCCGCATGTGATTATTAGATGAGATTGTTTTGTATCTCTCTAGAGCTGTAAAGTGGAAGGATACCAAGTTAGCATGTTATTGAGGTTGCTGGTTCCTTACATGATACCTATCATTGCTCACTGTAATTACAGTGAATGGCTTAGTCTGAAAATAAAAAGTAGCTTGCTAAATTGCCTCAATGTCAACCTCCTTGTAGGATGATTAGATTAAGGTAAATGACCTATGATTGTCTAAAAGGAATTAATGTATTATATTAGTCTATAAATAGTCCCACGCTCCTATGGTTGGGAGGCAGAGTTCATAGTTTAAACCTTTAAGATTTGTGATTTAATATAATTGGAGAGCATTAGACCAACAACATTGACATGAGCGAAATTCAAAAGCAACAAAAATAACTAGGACTATTGAGGGTGAGGTAAGGTAAACTACCCTATTTGTGCGATTTGACTATTTGTGCCACTTTGTGATCACTATGTATCAATGTCAAAATGTCATTTAAAATTTATTGAGATCAACACGAAGAACATATAGAATTTTCCATGATGAAAATAGTTTGTATATTTGCAAGAATGTTTTCAGCCCTCTATGGAATTATTTACGTGGCATTCTTTTCCACATGGATACCATTGTGGAAATGACATGGAGGGGCTAGTGGGCCACGATGAGATCAGTGTACTATAAGATTTGATTCCTACAAGTAGGTCTAAATAATGTATATTGCAAGGTTTTGAAATGTACAAAATGGCTATTAAAATGTACTCTCCAAGATAATTATTGCATATACATTGAAATAGATTCTTCTAGAATCTTGATTTGGTATTTGTTGCATGATTTTTGAAATGTACAATCTAAATTAGATTCTTGTACAATCTAAAATTGTACTACATAACAAGATTGCTAAAATACACAAAATCGTTAAAATGTACAATCCAAGGTCATTGTAACATGTATACTAATGATAGGTTATTGTAAAATCTAAATTGATGTACATTGCATGATTTTCAAAATACAGAAATTAGCTACACTAAATGGCGTATTTAGTGTTTGGAGAGAATTAATGTTTTTTTACCACAATTCGTTCAAAGGTGAGGAGAAAAAGTGTCCCTACGATATATAGGAGTTTGTACTTATCATTCCTACTTTCATTGAGAGTGTCATTGTGTTCCTTGGGCGTTTTCACAGCAAGTGACCAAAATATGTAGTTACAGGTTGGGTTTGTTGTTTTTTTTGGCATTCCGTAAATTCTGGTGGTCATTAAAATGCAAATGTGAAGAATTTTCTAAATGTGAATTATAGGAATATGGAAAAAAAATTATGAAAAAAATATTTTGAAACAATTATTAATAGCATTTAGATCCAAATGTGTATAAAGGTGTGTTGTTACGCCTAAGATGTGTAAAGAGATTTTTTTGAAAGGAATATTCCAAAAATATCCAAAATATTCTAGAATATTACATTTTAATGTATTTAAACATTTTCCGTAATTATTGGATATAAATAATGACACAATTATAATGGCAAGTGCTTTAAATATTGTACATTTGCCTTTCTTGCGAAATCGTTGCCCTACCGTGAAAACACACGTGAAAACACCTCCTTTTAGGTGATGAAAATGACATGACTCAGAGGCATGCCATGTTTATTATAAAATTGCCACATGTCATTAGAACACTACATCCATTTTTTCTTACATGGACACTATATCTCCCTAAAATCAAATAATGTCCGGGTTGAGAAATAGTATCCTGGGCACTACATACGCCTTTTGGTATAGTGAAAAAAAATCTACTATATATGAATAATACTCGATTCATTTTATTTTTTATATTTAAAATGAGATGTTTTCTCTAAATTATCATTTTTTTTTAAAATTCTATGAAGGTTTAAAATCATTGGGGTATAAGATGTTTATCTCAATTTAGCCATTTGATTGAGATAGGAAGAAAGTCCAATATGATCAACTATACATTAATATTAAGATTTGAGCTTTGGAAGTATATGTCTATCTTAATATTTGTTGAATGGCATTGATTAAAAAATAATAAAAAACGAATTGACAACGACTATAAGATATATACTTCATTTACTCCATTTGTACAATATTTGACCAATTTACACTAATTTTAATTTACAAATAACATAATCCAATCAATCATATAGTTCTCCAGATTTGTTAGAGAACAATATGGCAATGAGAGATGGTTGAAAAATTTCTTTATGACAAAAGAAGGTGTGTAACTGAGTATAGGCTAGCTTAATTGCTTAGGCCTCACATAGAGAAACAAAACATAAGATGCAAGTTGGCTATTCCCGTTTTTGTACCAATGGCCGCCACGATCTTTAAATTAACACAAGGCATTAGTTTAACAATATGTAGTGAACTTTTTACAACAAAATAATTGCACTCTTTCCTTTTTCAAGTTTTGGTATTTAAAGTTATCCCTCACTACATGTTTATGTCAATTCTATATTTTTGCAAGATTGAAATTTTTGCATCATCCCTTAAGAACCACCCCTGCTCACCCTAGGACCATGCGGGAATGAGGAGGGAGACCATGATACGTTATAGTTCCAAGCCAGTCATCACATCTTTCATTGCTTTATTAACAAGTCTCATTCCATTAACGGTATCATTGGGAACGTTAAGTCCCACCTCATTCATGACTCTTTGAACACTACTAATTTTGAAAAGAGCCAGAATTTTTTACTCACAACTTCGATTCACACGTTCTTTAGGACCATGGAAGTCTTTATACAAGGTCTTCAACCAAGTATAGTCTTCGCACAAATCGCTATTGTAGATTGTTCATACGAGGCACTTCTTGGTTTTCCCACTATGTCTTTTGTAAGGTCCTTTTGAAGCATCATCGTCGGACCCATTGAAGTCTCCTTGCTTATCACAATGTTTCACCTTGTCTTTTGCAAGGTCCGGGACGTCACCTTGGGGTCCCCTCGCTCCACGGACTTAGTACCACTTTTTCTCTTATAATATCAATGCATCCAATTGAAAGGAATATGACACCAAATGAATGCACATATTTTGGAGTTGTTTATAACTGGAGTGCACGCATCTTGGAGTTGTTTAATTCTAGTATCTACTCATATCTTGGAGATGTTTAAATCCAGTGCATGGATCTTGGAGTTGTCTCCAATCTTTTTTATATTTTTTTGTTAATATTTGAAATTTTAAAATTAAACTTTCATTATTGAAGTATTATAAATGTGTAGATAACACATACTAGAAGATAATATATGTTGTATTAGGATAATGCATTCCTTACAAAATTAGATTTTTCTTAGTTTAATTAGCATTGTGTGGAAAGGTATGTTTTGAACCATCCTAAAGTGGATAATGTGAAAAGGGTATGCAATAGGAAGTGAACTCTCAAGGAGTGTAAATTGTTGGGTAGTATTATCCAAAGGGACAAAGCCAATAAAAGGGCTCATGTCACTACCGAGCATAGTAGTTTGGAAGAATGTTATCATGGTTCTGGGAGCCATTTTGCTTTATGATCTTGAAAGATCACTAACAAAAAAAAGGTGTTATTTTTCACCATTGTTTATTTATTATTTTATTGTTATTATTATATTTTATTTGACACACGAATTGTATTTTATTGGCAACTTGCGGCAAATTCTCCAATCAAGTAATGAAACGATTTCATAGCTGGGAATCATATCGCCAACCTCTCCATTCGGTTTGGGTACCTCACCACCATCACGGCATCACCTTGGTAGTTTAGGGGGAAAAGCTATTACGTGAGTAGTGAGCAGTGAGCAGTGAGCAGAGATTTTTGGAAAAATTTAGGGCTGTTGGATTTTAAAGGACCTCCTATTACCGCGGATTTAGGTGTAATTGGTGAGTATTTATGAAACATTGATTTATGAAAAGTACCTATAGCCGTGGAATTTAGGGTGTATTTTTAGAGTTATTAGTGGAATTTAGTAGCTTCTAACAGCAATTTCTCGTTCCTGAATCTAACAGAAATGCATTCAAACTCGTTATAGAATCAAGAAATGATGTGGAAATAAAGAAATGATGTGGAAAAATCAATGAGATAATGTTCTGTGGATGGAAATTTTTGAAAATGAATGAAATTTTGTTAAAATAGACGACCAATTCATAAAATGGATAAATGTATTTGGACACTCCATTCACGCACCCGCAATATTTGAGGGTGTGTTTGTACTAGTTGAGGGAGTTAACTTCCACCCATTCGGCCTTGCATGGATGGGGCTAGATTTCCGTACATGCCATTCATTCACTCAATCTTCAATCCCTGAACATAGCAACGTGTCCTTAGAATTCACAATTTGAGAAAAACAATCATAAACTAGTATTTAGAATAATATTTTAGAATTTATATACAAATAAAAGTTGTAGATTTTTAGTTTTAGGTAATGAAGGTGAACACTCATTTGCACCAGATTTGAAAATCTAATGACTGGAAATGTCGAATTCATGATTTGCCAAATCATATAGAATCTTTTGTCACCTAAATAATAATGGCGGCTTACGTCATGATGTCTTGTATTTCACGATCATGTCTTATGATGTTTCATGAGTATATAAGCATACTATTTATTTTTTATATTCAAGGGTGTGTTTTTGAGATAACGTAAGTATAGAATCAATCTAATTTATTTTTTTTATATTCAAGGGTGTGTTTTTGAGATAACGTAAGTATAGAATCAATCTAATTTTTTTTTTTTATATTCAAGGGTGTGTTTTTGAGATTACGTAAGTATAGACACATTCTATGTCTATTTTTTTGTTCGAGGGTGTGTTCTTGAATTTACGTATGTAAATAAACTTTTATTTCTTATTTCCACTCAGTGCTAATTTAGGTGAACTTTCACTTCTACCAGATTTAGGGCAATGTTTGAAAATCTAATGATTGAACATCATTACTTGTTTCGTGTGAATGTGAAGTTTCGGGTTTGGGAGCACTCAAAGTGTGAACTACTTAAGGCAATGTTTTTTTTCTTTTTTTTTGGCAGTTCTCATCCACCATTGTTGTTCTGTAGCAATGAATTCTCGTGAGACTAGCTTCTTTGGCGATGACATTCGTGCACGCCCTCGCACACTAGGTGCTCTGGCAGGGTGGCTCTCCTTTGTTTACTCTTCACACGCTTGTTTGAACCGGGTGCTTCCCCCCCACACGGCGTTGCAAACTCTTCTCTGTGCAAATGGCGCGTTTAGGTGGAATCCGAGTTGCGATCAGGAAATGGTAGAGCTCGCGTGATTCTCAGGCGTTAGTTTTGAGCAAGTTCGGTTTCTTTTCCACAGCGCCGCCCACGAAAAGCTTGCTCCCGGTGGCATCTCGTTCACTCCTTGCGGGTGTTTGCGATTGTGCTTCTGCACACACGAGAGAGCAGGCGAGGCTTACCACGCGGACTCTGATGATTCACAAACCGCACGTTCTGCAAGCGAGGCAAGTAGTGGAGACTCTGATTCTGTCTCGGAGTCCAAATTTCTGAGGCTTATCGAGGAAGAGTACGCTGCCATGGACGAAGATGCGACGAGGTCTACACCGCCGGATGAGAGCTCATATTCTTCGTTGTACGTCGATTCATCGATTGGGAGCAGCGATTCTTAGGAAATCGGTGAGTGTCTTGGGTGTTCTTATTCTCCTTGGTTTTGGGTCTGTTATTGTCCTGGTTTGTGGACTGGCTCGAGGGTGGAGACGAAAAATTTGCAACCATGGTTTGAATTCAATCCCTTTATAGGGCTCTGTAGTTTGCTTTCTAGACAGAGCGGTTTTCTCTTCTCTAGGGTATCGTCATCCTTACGGCGCTGTGGTGAATTTTTTCTGCAGAAGCACGGTTTAGGGGAGATTTGCAAGGCTTAGGGGAGATTCGCAATGTGTAGAATGCTTTTGGGTTTATGTACTGTTTAGGCCAGTTTGTAGATGGCCATATTGTACATAACAGAGGTGAGCAATTTTGAGCAATGTTTAGCAATTTTGAGCAATTTTTAAAAAACACTCTTAGAATTGCTTTAGGGTTCCTGTGGATGCCATGTACATGGCCTTTTTGAGCACTCTGTACAGGTTTTTGAACACTCTGTAGTTTAGTTGTAGAATGTTGACAGTTTTTGAACTCTCTGTACAGGACTATGAAGGCCTTGGCCACTTTTTTCCACTATGTAGAGGACTATGAATGCCTTGGCAGTTTTTGAACATTGTGTAGAGGACTATGAAGGCCTTGGCTATTTTTTAGCACTTTGTAGAGGACTATGAAGGCCTTGACAGTTTTGAACACTCTGTAGTTTAGTTCTAGAATGTTGGCAGTTTTTTAACACTGTAGAGGACTATGAAGACATTGGCAGTTTTTGAACATTGTAGTTTGTTTTGAAGGCCTTGGCAATTTTTGAACATAGAGTGCTTTTAGTGAAGACCTTGGCAGTTTTCTAACATTGTAGTTTGTTTTGAAGGCCTTGGCAATTTTTGAACATAGGGTGCTTTTAGTGAAGACCAGCTCGAGGCTAGACCCAAAAAAATGCTAAATAACATTCAGTAATGTAACTATATTCAACGTGTCCAGTTTGAGGTTACATTGGAGGGTCCAGCTCGAGGCTAGACCCAAAAAAATGCCAAATAACATTCAGTAATGTAACTTTATTCAACGTGTCCAGTTTGAGGTTACATTGGAAGGTCCACCTCGAGGCTAGACCCAAAAAAGTGCCAACTCCGAAGAGTCGACACTATGCTCAATGAACACTTAGGCTGCTACGTAGTCCGTAGTTACTCAAACAAGCTAGCAGACTGTTTTGCATCCAAAATGATATCCAACACGTCAGTCTACAGCTCATACGCAGGAAAGCTTCCCTTCACACTATGGAGAATGGGGAGCATAGAAAACTTCCCTGTTAGAAGAAGATGTGAATACACCCAAGTTATTAAAAGACAAGTGACCTCAAAATGTGAAGAAGAGGTGAAGAAGAGGTACCCTGACCCTCAAAATGTTCATACTTGCAAGCCATCCAGGGTAGAAAAAAAATTTGATAAATGAGGGCCTTTGTCATTAAAAAAGAAAACAAGGTGAGACACCCCTGCCGGTGCCGGCGGGGTCTAATAGCAAGGAACACAACCCCATAAATTATTCTAACACTCGAGAGTGTAGTCCACCTCTTAAAAAAAAAATTACACTGAACCCAGTGGCTCAACACTCTGATGCTCTTACCCAGACCACAATGAAGCTTCCAGTTGAGGGTGAAGAAGAGGTACCCTGACCCTATAAATGTTCATACTTGCAACCCAACCAGGGCAGAAAAAAAATTTGATAAATGAGGGCCTTTGTCAAGTAAAAAAAAAAAAACAAGGTGGGACACCCCTGCCGGTGCTGGCGGGGTCTAATAGCAAGGAACACAACCCCATAAATTATTCTAACACTCGAGAGTGTAGTCCACCTCTTAAAAAAAATTTACACAGAACCCAGTGGCTCAACACTCTGATGCTCTTACCCAGACCACAATGAAGCTTCCAGTTGAGGGTGAAGAAGAGGTACCCTGACCCTATAAATGTTCATACTTGCAACCCAACCAGGGTAGAAAAAAAATTTGATAAATGAGGGCCTTTGTCAAGTAAAAAAAAAACAAGGTGGGACACCCATGCCGGTGGCGACGGGGTCTAATAGCATGAAACACTTTCCCATAAATTATTCTAACACTCAAGGGAGGTGTCCACACTCAGATGCTCGTACTCAGTCCTCAAAGAAGAGCTGCCAGTCGAGGGTGAAAGCGAGCTACCACTCCCCCAAAAATTTTACACTTGATAGTCCATCCAGTGTGAGAAAAATGATTTAGAAACATCATGGCCATTCCCAAAAAAATTAAGAAACCTTCTGGGACACCCCTGCCGGTGCCGGCGGGGTCCTAGAGCATGGATCACAAGCCCATAAATTCTTCCAACACTCGAGAGTACAGGCCACTTCTAAAGAAAATCAAATTAAAACCCGTACCTGGGTCTAGAGAAAATTCTCATGTAGCTTTTAAAATGTGAACCCAGTGGAAACAAAAAATTTGACACTAACAAGCCCAGTGGCTCAACACTCAGATCCTCGTACTCAGACCTCAAAGAAGAGCTACCAGTCGTGGGGTGAAGGCGAGCTACCACTCCCATATGAATTTTACACTTGAGTCCATCTAGTGTAAGAGAAAAAAATTTGACACTAACAAGCCCAGTGGCTCAACACTCAGATCCTCGTACTCAGACCTCAAAGAAGAGCTACCAGTCGTGGGGTGAAGGCGAGCTACCACTCCCATATGAATTTTACACCAGAGTCTATCTAGTGTGAGAGAAAAAAATTAAAAACGTCAAGTCCTTTTCCAATAAATTTATGAAACCATCTGGGACCACGGTTGACGGTGCCGGCGGGGTCCTAGACCATGGATCACAAGCCCATAAATTATTCCAACACTCGAGTGTACAGTCCACTTCTAAAAAAAATCAAATTAAAACCCGTACCTGGGTCTAGAGAAAATTCTCAAGTAGGTTTTAAAATGTGAACCCAGTGGAAACAAAAAATTAGACACTGTCAAGCCCAAGGGCTCAACACTCAGATCCTCATACTTAGACCTCAAAGAAGAGCAACCAGTCGTGGGGTGAAGGCAAGCTACCACTCCCACATAAATTTTACACTTGAGAGTCCATCCAGTGAGAAAAAAAAATTGAAAACATCAAGTCCTTCCCCAATAAATTTAAGATATTTCCAAATCCAATTTAGAGTTTCAAAGAACAAGGAATTTAAGCTTCACTAGATTTCAAACATCAGTGTGAGTGTACCTTGTTCAACGTCCTTCAAAGTCCCCTCCTGGCCTGAATCATTCTGCTTCTCTACTGCAATGAAGCTCTCCACCTCCTGGACTCTTCCATCTGATTCTGATGCGTGCTCCTGGACATCTCCACTGGATGAAGACTCCATCTGACTAGAATTCTGCGTTAGTGTGGCATTCTAGCATACTTTTCCTAAACCAGCATACAAGCAATGAAGATGAGCGATTCAAGTAAATCACGAAGCTGAGTTTTGCAAACCCTAGGAGCAAATCTGAGTCACCTTTGAACCCTACAAGCATGTGTTGGATTAGAGACAATGCGCGTGCTGGATCAGAGACTGCGCGTGTGCTGGATGAGAGCGACCGGGTGGGCTCAGAGATCAGAATCTGAGGAGGAGATGAGCAGTGTGGCAAAGGTGAGCGGAGACTGAGCAATGGTGAGAGCAGTGTGGCAAAGGTGAGTGAATCGGAGTGTACGGGGTGAACGAATCGCAATGTACGGGGGAGAGAGGAGCGTGTACAAGGGTAAGAGAATCAGACTGAAGGGGATGAGAGAGCCGCGTGCACAAGGAAACGACCAGCGTAACAAGGGTGAGAGAACCAGCGTGTACAAGGTTGAGTGGTCAACAGGGTCCAAGTACTCGAGGGGCTCGAGATCCAAATCACTATGGGTAGTCAAGGTGACTATCAGCTGTGCTCTCAATTATCATAATTTGGAATATTAGATCACATTTTGAAGGACCAAAAATATTTTCTTACAATATAGAGCTTACGTTAACCCATGAATCACCTCTATCTTCAAATCCCAGGACCCATCAGGACAATATAGAAGGTAATGGTAGAATGCATGGACAATGATTTACCTCTTGATCGTGCATCTCGTCCTCAAAATCACTTCCGTCGTCTTCACATATCTCTAGTTGTTGGTTCTTCTCTAAGCTCATCTGTATGGGCGTTTGCACCATCGTCTCTGGAATCGTCTCCAACTCTTGCTCTCTCGCGACGTGGTCAAAGTGCAAGACCCTTGCAGTGTCATCTTCGTCATCTTCTAAACTACTTGAACGTGTCCGCACCATTCTACTTCGCTTCAATGCTTTGGCACTACTGAATCTCAAACTACTCTTAAGTCTTCTCCTTCGGCCTCCTCTAGGCATACTGCAAATCCTCCATTGCCATAGCATATAACAAAATTTGAATTTGCCAGGCAATTAAAGACCCCTATATCAAATACTCGCTTCCCAGAATAGGGAGCCTATGAAGGGCTTGGTGGACGGCAATAAAGTCTACAACCCTAAAATTCAGCCTGCACCTTGCCCCATACTTGCCTCAAAGGACTCTTGTCTTACCCATTTAAATAATCTAATTATTAGCCATGACAGTCTTCATGACCATTAATTCAATACATATTTTTGACGTCTGTCAGAATGTTGACGGCTGTTTCAGAAGGAAGACGCTAGGTTTGGGAGTGTAACATTATTTAGTTCAAAATTACCTATATTCCACATCAATCTAATGTTGTGTCTGCTATAATCATGGATCTCCATGACAACGCTTATCCCTGAATTTAGTTTGAATCTGATATGCCTCTCAAATCGTACTTAAACAAAACTCCAGAACATCTCACTCTCATTTCCAATTGCATAGTGTTTGGCCGTTGTAATTGCTCCTGTTCTAGGTCATGGCACTCATTCGAGTCGAAGGAGCAGGTGTCCCTACATCCTTCCCGCTAGGAGACGATGGTTTCGCAGTTGTTTCTGCGTTCAGTCTAAGTTTAACAGTTCAGTTTCTCGCAGCAATGGTGCACGTTGATGAAGAGGTATTCGATTCTGAGTCTGGTCAGCTTACGCACACCGTTAGGCAGCTCTCAACTATTTATGAAGATGGAATAGTCTGGTTGCTTAAACTGGGTAGGTATAGAGCTTACGGTCTCATGGATTGCCTTATGGGCGCATCCACCGAACTCTTGACTCCAAGAGAGTCATCCACTTGCACAATGCAAACAACTGTCCCAGCTCGGGTGAATCTTGAGCCAGGTTTAGAGACAATTTACGAACTCAGTGACGATGAAGTCCCAAAGAATGTAGACCACGATCCAATTCTTCCTCCTTCTCAGCCTAATCCTCAATCTTCTGCAGGCAGCTGTCCGTCCACTAGTAAGCAACCTACATCGCTTTCTCTGTCTGAAAATCATAGTGTTGTGGAGTGCCTGAAATTCCTATTGGCTAGAAAGGGCTCTAGGAATATCTTCAAAAAGTTATACTACAATTCTACATCTATCAAGCGAGTCGAGTTCCTCCCGCCCCAATACAATGGAGATGTCATCTTTGGCTTCTAGCAATACTACCCTACATCATTTACCTCAATAGAAGAGCCCATCCATCAAGCAAGCCAACAACTGTGCCAGCGCTGGAGCATAGAGGTCGCATAAGGAAGGTGGACATGGTCCTAGTCCCTGCCCTGGATTGCATCGTGACGTTGAATTCGGGCACGCCTCCGACGATTCAGCAGTACCATCTCACAATTTCCCAGTTTCCAGACTACTCCTGCCCTTATTTCAAAGTAATGTTGCCTAAGACAAAGGGAGGCCGCAGTCAATGGGCTCATTGCAAACATTTATATTTTGTCTTCACGGTCCTTTGTGGGATTGATGCTGATGTAGATGCCTTCATACATGCACCCACTCTTAGCTTCAACGAAGTTAAGCTAGTTCTTGAGAGTGGGTTGTTGACTCATCTAACATCTTAGGGTACTTCAATGTTTCTATAACCATTGTTGACATGTTCACTCTTCAAATCAATGAAATTGTAGTGAGACTAAAAGGGCTACTACTGCAGTTTTCAAAATCATGTTCTATTCTTTACCCTAAACTCTAGAATTTCTTCTATTTTGTACTCTAAACCGTAACTGGTCTATATCATCAATTTGCTACTCAGTTCAAATAATATTGATGTAGAAAATCTATGCCTAAATCTACTGATTGGTCCATAACAAGGGTGTAATAAATTTAAATTTTCATTTTACCCAAAAACCGCGGAATAAGGTCCAATTACCACGGTTTTAGGCACAAAGTGTGTCTTTCATGTGCCCTGAACATTTTCCACTGACCCAATTCCACGGTTATAGGTACCAAATATTCCACGGTCATAGGTCCAAAAAATTACTAAAAATAACCGAATATTCGAATATTTTCTAAATATAGTATCGTTGACCACGGTTGACCTGAAATTCTTGCTCGTAATCTCACATTTCTCCGCTCACTGCTCACCGCTCCTCGCTCCCCGCGCGCATACTATCCTCGTCCGTAGTTTAGGGTCATCTCATACCAGTTTTCACCATTGTTTTTTAGAATGTTAAAAACTGAACCTTGAAAAGATTCTTGCAAAACAATTCAACAGCCTTATTTGCTGGTAGAAATTAAACCATGAAACATAACGTTCTTAAATAAGTCAGTGTCGCACCTATGGCATTTGAAGAATCTGCATCTACATTGCCTTGGAATCACAAGTATCTTGGAAGATCTACAATAGCTTCAGCTGGACCAAGCAGGGAGAGTTGAATTATTTTATTAATACATTACACTATAGCGACACTATAGAGAAAAGATATGGTCCAGCAAGAATCAACCAAAACAAGTGACAAGAGCAGCAGTGAGGAAACATGCACACCGGGCCATCAAACATGCCAACACAAGAGACAACGTGGATTCAATTGAGCCCTGAGCTGACACCACCACATGCTACGCGGTGTACCGTAGTACCTGATGCGGCAGGTTTGCCGAAAAATAATTCTAAGAAACAAAAACGTAAAAAACTGGAAGTTATGAGGACAAAAAATGAAAATAAATTTATTTATTTTAAGCAATATTTTTCTATTTCTAAGCAATTTTGGGCCAGTTTTAGTCATTTATTTTCTCAAAAATGATAATCAAGAAATTCATTTTTTAAGACACGAACCTTATCTTTCAAAAAATATTAAATATTTGTTTGTTGGGTGGCGACCCTGCTATGGTACTATAGTAATAAGGAAGTCCTAATATCCAAACATCAGATTCATATGAACAGGTGCCCTTCAGAAAAGATTGTCGCCCCTTTGTACCATCACTTGCAAAATTGCATGTACAATGATACAAAATTGACTTCTTTAAAAAATACTCAATCAATACCTCAAAAACACGACATTTTGGTTAATCATACCAAGTTTTGCTTTCCAAAATTAGAATGTTGAATTTTGGTGAATTTTTGAAGAATTTAGAGAGTTCAAACTTAGAAATTCATTTTAAAACCATCATTAATATATTTTAAACCTATAATTGAATACATGCATATGTAATGTAAAAATAAACACCTTTCTAGTTAGAAGAAAGTTCCAAAAAATATATATTTTCATAGAAATCCAGGGAAAAAAAGATTGTCACTTACTAAATATGACTAATCAAAGCTCTACAACTATTGCATGTAGAGTGATACTAAATTGGTTTTTTCTAAGATATTCAATCAATACTGCAAGAAGAAAACATTTTGATCAATCATACAAATTTTTACTTTCCAAAACTAGAATGTTTATTTTTGGTGAACTTTTCAAGAGTTTTTTGGTATTCAATCCTAGAAAATCATTTTGAAATCATCATTGATAGATTTTAAAACATCTAATTGGACACATGTATAAATAATTTAGAAATAATCATCTTTTTGGTAAGAACATTTTAAAAAAAAGTTATAGAATTACATATAAATCTAGTAAACTAAAGAGTGATTTTTACTACATATGACTACTCAAATTCTACATGCAACTATTTGATTGTTGAGGCTTCTCACAATTTACATTGAAATGATTTAATGACTACAAAATTCTATCAATCTACTATTGCATATGTCCACCATTTGCCTTGATCTCTACTTCCAATCTAGAAGGTATAGATCTACACAACTTTGAGAGGATTTTCACTGCAAATTGAACTCCATTCATTATGAAAAATTAACAAGTCACCATGTTAAATTAACATTACAAACTTATTGAATAATACTATAAATAGTACATTATTTAAATTAATTGAGTTACCAACACACTAAGTTGAATTATGATGCCTGCAGGTGATAATGTTTGGTTCAATGTGCTTGTCAATGTATTAAATTTTTAACTTTGTTTTTGGAAAAAAACATATTTAAAATTCAAAACATTCAAAATAAATCCAATATTTTAATAAAAAATAAAAATCGCAATAATAATCCACTTGGTAAAAAAAATCATTATAATTTTTTTTTTAAATATAGCAAGTGAAAGTGCTGTAGAATACAACATAGATCTTGACCCACAAGGCTTGTAAATGCAATAGAATGCACAATATTGTAATTTTCTAAATTTCTAAATTAGACTATAAACTAGAGTTGATAAACTTCACTTATGAAAATTCCTATTGAGTGATCTTGAATGATCATGAAGATATGTTGTTTTTTTTAGTACAAAATTCATGGGTTTAGTAGAGTGGCGTCAATGTTTTTTTAGAAGCACGTGCACAATATCCACCAAAAATAATTAAAAATTTTCATTTTTCATTTGTACTGCCACAAAGGATAAAAATTATAGGTTCTATGAACCAAATTAGGACAAGTTGTAGTATACAAGATGCACTACACAAACATATGAGTTTCAACTATATATATATATATATATTTGTGATGTATTTTAAATTAAATGAAAAGATCTCATTTTGAATCCTTAATCTAAGCAACAAATTAAATTACTTATGATGGATTAACTCCTAAAGGGCCAATGATTCATGGTTTAAAAAGGCCGTTCGTTGAATAGCTTTTTGATCTTTTAATAATGGTGTTTCAAATGCCAGAGAGTGTAGCCAAATGCAAGGATCGGTGTGAAAGTTTACCTTTGTAAGGAGGCACCAAAGGTAGATCTTGTTATCCATGCCCAAAAACTATCTCAACGGGCTTTTTATTCACGGTACTAATATCCAGACTAGCAAAGACAATGAATGAGATGCCAACAACATTTGATTTGGATTTTGTTTTTTGGTCCTTGTCTAAACATGAGTTTACTGGTTGAAGGGGCTTTTATACAAGTGAACCTAACTCATAAGTTCACTTGCCCTTTCATAGGCAGAAAGGGTTAAATTTGCACCTTTTAACCTATGAATAGGAAAATGAACCTATGATTTAGATTCATTTGTGTAGCTTGACAAATGAAGGTAAACGACCCATTCTTTCACATTGACCCATGGGTGAGTTGAAGAGGCACTTTATTCATACCGGCCTCGAAAGAAGTCTAAAGCTCTTACTATAAACTACTATAATAATTACTGTAAACGTCCGTTGAGCCTCATTTTTGCACTACGGGTCCTTTGTCTGGTGGACATTGATCTTTGGGTGAGTTGAACAGGTACTTTATTCACGCCGGCCTTGAAGGAGGTCTGAAGTTCTTACTACATTGATATTACCATATAATGTAGCCAACAATATTTTTGAACAGCCGCAGTGAGAATTAATTTCCCCAAATATTGTGGTAAAATTCATCCAATTTTCATGGAAATTTGTTCAAAATGAATGAAACATCGTTTAAACAAATGAGAATGTGTCCAAATGGATGAACGTACCTACAACGATTATCTACTCACAGTAAATGGTGATTTCAGTGTACTACTGTGAACACCCCTTGAGCCGTAGTAATGGTCTAACATTCTTTTTTCTTTTTTCATTTCTTTCTTTTCTCAAATTTTTTCAAACATGAGACACTAGCAGCAAGGCATTTTTTTTCATTTTTCATGAAGTGCCAAAGTGGCGATATAAAATGTTATAGTGGTGCTCCATATTTCAACATTCATCCACATATTGGAAAGAAAATATTACATTAAAAGATCGCATACCGGTATCCATAAAAAAAATTCATCTACAATCTGGCGATTTCATCCAAGATATCTTTTCACTCTTGAAATTTTCTGGCAAACAACTTCATGGTATTCGGCCATTTTTTAGCCAGATTTTTTTTTTCTAGTGCAATCGAGCACTATTTCATCCCCAAAAAATGCCTTGGACCACTGAACGGAAAACCAGTTTTCCAAGGAAACCACCTAAAATCCAATATTTTACAAAAGCAACCGGTTTTACACAAGAACCCATCCGGTCATTACCCATGTTTCACCCAGGTAGCACCCGAGTATCACAAAATTTATCCGGATTTTAGCCTAAAACTATGAGTTTCAATCGATAATTTGGCAATTCCATTCGGCTGATTTTACACTAACTGCCGGATCTCCCCGTACATTCACCAGCCTTTCCAAAGTGCAAAATAAAGAATTCAAATATGTGAAGGCACCGCAAACACCGGGGCAGGGCAAATGAAAGGGCTTGGCAAAAGATAAGTGTGCCCCCGTGGCACTGTCACGCGATATGTTTCTAAGATTTCCCTCTCAATGCCCACTTCCAGCCGAGCCCCGCATGTGGAGATCCCCATTCCGCGGGCTGCCCGGCCCGGCCCGCGCTGCCCCGTCCCACCCGCGCGGGCGCCGGTCACCGCGGCGGCTTCATATCCCGTGGCGGCTGCAAGCGGAGAGACATTCACCAGCTCTTCTCCTCAGCTCGTGGATCGGATCCCCAGCTGCCGCATCCCACACACATCAATCTCTCGCTTTTCGCAAGGTATGATGCTGTTCTAATTGTTTTTTTAAATCTGTTTTAGTTGTTTTTTTAAATCTGTTTTAGTTGTTTTTTTAAATCTGTTTTAGTTGTTTTTTTAAATCTGTTTCGGCAAATTACCATGCACGAAAAGCTTGCTAGCTAGACATCTCGATTCCATAGACTGAGAATCAGTAGTCGTCGTGGGGTTTATGCGGAATTAGTAGCTCGAATGCGCAACATGTAGATTGTCCTGGCGACCTTGAACTACTGTTCTAGTTTTTATTTGAATGGGTTTTAGTCACTTTGTCATGCTTGAAAAGCTTGCTAGGCATCTTGTTTCCATGATCGATCTTCCCAGAGAATCAGTATTCGTCGTGAGGTTTATGCCGAATTAGTAGCGATTGAATGCGCAACATGTAGATAGTCATGGCGACCTTGAACGCCAATCCTCACCAGGGATGACGACTGGAAGTTATCAACCTTTGTCTTTTCAAATCACATTCAAGCGCTCGATATCTAGAAAAGCAATGTCGTAGCTGAGAATCTAGAACATGTATGGTTGTGGAGATGATGGGTTGACAGTAACTATGAGTTCGTTGCTTAGTATGAAAGTCTGGAAACAGTTAGTCTCTTCAGTTGTGCAGCATTGTTGGTTCTTTTCGATATCTACTGGATTTATTGAAGCAGCATTGCAGTAGCTGAGAATCTAGAATAGCAATGATCGTGCGGGTTGAAAACCTGAGTTCGTTGCTATTTATGAAGGTCTTTACGTGTTGAGAGTCGGCATTGTTGTTGCTTTTCTGAATCTGTGTTGACAAGTGGATGGTGAGGGTGTGTGAGTTCAGCAGGATGAGGACCAGCCAAGCTTCCCAGTTGTTGGCGCTTCTGTTCGTGGGGACGCTTGCAATTGCAAGCGCACAGAACGTCTCCCAAGTGCTGGCGGGTTACCCACAATTCTCCACCTTCGCGCGTCTCATGCAAGAGACAGGAGTCGTGAACGAGGTGAGCTCACGAAGCTCAGTGACCCTCTTGATGCCGGAGAATGGACCTCTGGACGCGTACGTCGCCGCCCACCCCAGCTACACCACGCAAATGGTAGCCGACGCCCTGCGTTACCACTGCCTGCTGCAATACTTCGGCGGCCAAGAGCTTGCGCAACTCACTGCCGTGGGCCTCACCGTCACCACCATTTTCCAGACCACCGGACGCGCTAACGGACTTGATGGGTTTGTAAACCTGACCAAGACCGCCGACGGCACTGTAACTGTTGGACCTTCAACTCCCATGACTCCTCCTCAGGCCAACATCATCACCAACATCACCCAATTCCCGTACAACTACAGCTTCATTCAAATCAGTGCGGTTCTTGAGTCTCTGGGTCTCGCCGCTGCGCAGCTTGCTCCCACTTCTCCCCCGTCCATGGCCCCTGCACCTGCCCCTGCATCTGTACCGTCGATGGCGCCCACGATGCCGTCCCCTGTATCTGTCCCGTCGATGGCGCCCACGATGCCGTCCCCTGCATCTGTCCCGTCGATGGCGCCTACGATGCCGTCCCCTGCATCTGTCCCGTCGATGACCCCCACGATGCCTCCGATGATGGAGTCGCCTGCATCTGTCCCGTCGATGGCCCCTGTAGAGGCCCCTGTGAAAGCCCCTGTAAAGGCCCCTGTTTCTCCTGTGATGCCGCCAGCGGTACCTGTAAACGGGCCTGCTGCGAATGCACCTATGGCGCCTCCGGCTAGCGCTGGTTCGGCTGTGGGATTCAACGCTGTTACGTTCGTGGCGTCTCTGGCCGTGGCTGCCCTCTTCTTGTAGGTGGTTTGTTTCTCTGAATCTGTAGCTTAGGTTGATTTATTGATTCTCGTACTGATAATCAGTGCTGAGCCCGTGTCTGTGGACACGCGGTGTAGATTAATGATGGAATTCTTGCCGAGGCCATTGCCTCTGGTGCACATTCTTTTTATTCTTTAATATAAACAGTACCTGGATTTCTTACTTCTTGCATCTCATTTGAATGTCTTGACTGGTGTGAATTCCTATGCGACCTGTGGTTCATGAGTTCACATTATTTCGCACAGAACTCTGCAGGCTGTGTAATTGACATGCTTCTGGTGGTCAGCTGAGAAGAGCCCACAGTCCAGATTCTGGTAAGACAATGTACCCGAAGGTACCGCATTCTGGTGCAGTAATTCCGGGAACAGTCAATGGATTAGTGACGCGGATAAGAAAGGAGGTCATCGTGCAGATATTAACTGTGCATGCAGAAGCGGAATGTGAGGTAAATTTAGTGCAGAGTGATGTTGTTGTAATGTTGTCCCTTGATGAATTTAGCCAGGAAGGTAATCAGGTGGTTGGTGATATCGGAGTCGAGTCAGTCAGTCAGAAATGCACGTACCTACCCATCTGCCAAGGGATTCGGAGGAGCTGACGTTCATGAGTTTTTCTTAATTCAGTTAGTATTGCTTGACATTCATTGTTGCTATTTTCAGTGATAGGTGTTATGCTAAAGATGGATGAGTGGTGCCAACTGGATGGCCGAGTATGTAGATGCATTCTTCTACGGCGTCAAGTCCTGACAGTCTGAGAGCAGCTTGTATTGCGGAGGCCGTGTTTGAGGGAGGCCGAGCCGCTGTGGGGCTCTGGAAATAGCTGCAGGCTGAAGTTAACTTGATTTGGTTGATATGGCTCCACCTTAATCACAAGTGTGTACAGTTGTCATTTCATGGGCAGATAACTCACCATTACTGTTAAAGATTGTCAACTTGGAGAGAATCGCCACCCCAACCATAAGGGCCGGTTTACACTACGGTGGAGAAGGCCTCCGGTCGGTCAAGAATGCTTGGCCAAGACATGGTTATATAAGGCAAATGGTGGATGTGCCGGAGAAGAATTAAAGGCTATAAAATATTTCTATTGAGTTGGGCTTCTCCGGAGGAGGAGTTTCTTGTCCGGCCTCTTGAGGCCGGAGAAGCCCAACTCCAAAAAAGTGCCGCCACGTAAGGCGGCCATGTCATTTTATCATCCATGAGAAAAGTTCACCACCATTGTTTTCTTCACCTAGTCTAAACACACACCGGTCAAGAGTTGCATTTTCGACCAATCACAATTGAGAAACGCCCTTTTTTTCATGACCGGTGGACTTCTCCACCGTAGTGTAAACCGGCCCTAAGGTTCATTACATCGTTTTTTTTCTGGCTATATTTCGCCAAATTTCTCTACAAAATGTGGCATTTCTCTTCTGTTAAGGAAAAAAAATGAGAAAATTTTGAATTTTTCCCCTAGATTTTCTCTATATTTTTTTGTGAAGATAGCCAGATTTTGTGAAGAGAACTACCAAATATGAAGAAATTCTATCAGAATATGATTGTAAGCTTATAATTTTGCCAAATATTCTTTCCCAATTTTTTTTACGTCGCCTGTTAGGCTTCAAGGAAAAAGAATAGGAAAAACACTGGTTCTTTAGCCCCTCTTTGAAAGACCTTACCACTATTCCCGAAATCACTGTAGCAGGTTCCTGAATCATGGCCATTATTCGCAAATCAATGTAGTACATACCCGAATCATGGATATGGATGGTCCGACATCAAGATGATGTGGAATTGCCATGATTCGGGTATGTACTACAGTGCAAAATAAGCCATGAGATAGAGTATTGTTTTGTTTGACATGGTGAAAAATTGTGCAAGATATTGAGGGTCATAATGTCCTTCTATGAAAGTAGGACAATAAAACATGTCAAACTATAGACCCTCAATATCTTGCACATTTTCTCACCAAATGGGATAAACAAATGCTTTAGATTGTAGTACATTTTGAGTGGATTTCAAGAAACCTAGGTTCATCTTCTAACACGAAGTGCAAGTTTGTACACTTTGAACAATGTGCCAAGAACTTAGATAGTTTGACAAGCAATTGATCTTTCACTGCTTAGGGTCTCAATGAGCATTCACTTGGTGCAAAAATTTGTAGACATAGTACAAATTGGATATAAAATCTTTTTATAATTGTATACAAGTAAAACCTTGAGGCAAATCCTTATAATTTTTGCTCCTACTAAAAGCAGTAAAGGTGTTACCAAAAAAATGGAGTAATATATAAGGAAAGGAACATAACATTCTTAAACATGGAGCATGGGATCTTTCTTCAACAATGCTACTGTTAAAGAATAATTCACCATCAACTTACGATTATCAAGGAGTGTGAAAGGAATTCTTGATGAAGTTGGAAAAGAAGGAAGGCCATTCAAGGGCACAATTATATATCTACGAGAAAAGCAATTGTTAACAATTGGAACCTAGGTTGAAAATAAGACAAGCAAAAAAGAGACTCCCATCTTCAAGCCACAATTTTCTCTTCTTATCTCTAGTTGAATCAGGGTTATTCAAAAGTGAACTTGAATTTGTTTGTTAAAAGCAATCCTGGGTTGTTAAAAGTGAACCCAAGTTGTTAAAAGAGGACCTAAGTGGTGTGGCACCTTCAATCACTACTAGCAAAGACGTTGCTTCTCACTCAGAACAGTGTCTGAGTTCATTGTACACACTTGTCCTACGCGACGAATCGCACTCATCTAGTCTTGAGCGCCTGGCTAGTGAGTGCGAAGTGGCGCCGTTTAACTCACCTACCAAGTGAAAAGTGACGCCTTCTCCTTGTAGTGAATGTCCATCATCAGAGCCTGGCTTTGACAGGAAAAATCATATGGGAAGTCGTTCACAGATCGTCACAAAGGCCAACAATCAGAGTTCTAACT
This sequence comes from Pohlia nutans, assembly GCA_022496805.1. Classification (NCBI taxonomy): domain Eukaryota; kingdom Viridiplantae; phylum Streptophyta; class Bryopsida; order Bryales; family Mniaceae; genus Pohlia; species Pohlia nutans. Next base: position 40,187,545 of record CM040088.1, read on the forward strand.
TGAGCACCATAACCTGAGCTGAAGAAATTCTTACGCTGTGGTGGTACTGTTCCTTTTTCTCTTCAGCAATGCTTCAAAAATAGCAAAGAGAAACAACTGAGCTAAACGGAAGAAGGCGAGCTCACATTTCATTAAAACCAAGCTCTCTTTCTGCATATATCTCACAAATATCTGAAGTAAAATCAGCTCTTAATACTACACTATGTCACATAATGCAATACAACACCCAAATCTCTAGGATTGCTAGTAATCATCAGAAAATTAATGAACTCCATCATTAGCCATTCTAGCTAGGATCTGCTATCTTCGGTTGGGAAATAAATCTAGAAAATCTGAACGATCAAAGACCAGCTCTTCTCTTTCAGTCACTGAAGACGGAACTCCACTATCAAAGCTTTACTTGTGATTCAGCAGCTCTTCTCTTTCAGGCTCTGAATCTCGGCAACTCCACTGTCAGTTAATGCTGAGCAATAGATGAACAATTATGGCAAGCGTTGCAAGAAGGCAGAAATATTCGTATGTGGACGAGTGGAAGAGCTTGTGGGAGCCTAATTTGGAGGCGATTGGATACAATGGCATCACCACTGATCCCACCAAAGTGGATCCCAAAGTGCTGGAATGGGCCAAGATCAACTGCTGTCACAAACCACACTTCGTCAAAGTCATCAATCTCAATGCTGCTCATGGCCGGCCTGGACTCTCCTCACGAAACTCCACCTTCCTGGTACTACCACAATTTCGACCAAACTCGTTAGAATCCATAAGTCACAACTCGGCATGTTTACCTCAACTTTGGTTGCATTTGTAATTAGCTAGAACGACACGTACATTGCATCAGATACTTGGCTGCTGGAGATTGTAGGTTTACTTAATTCATTTACACATTGCATCAACAACTTGGCTGTTGTAGAGTTCTACGTTTACCTGAGCTTTGTAGTAGAATCCATGCTTTTGCTAGCAAGACACATGAGAGTTATCCTTTAACTCAACATCTATCAAATTCTTTACTTGTGCGCAGTTTTCTACAGTTTTGGTGAAATGCTAGAGTTCTCTATGCATGTCCTTTCCTCTAATTCAACCTTGGAGAAAAAAAATGTGACTTATATCGCTGTAGAAGGCTGTGCACAGATTTGGTGAATTTGTTTTTGAGTGATAAGAGAACGTGATTGCATCAGAAACTTGGGTTTGTTGAATTAGGGTTTGGGTGGTTTGAGGTGCAGTACGTGCCGACTCCGTTCGTGCGAGAGCATTTCAAGGAGCTGGGGAGGGTGGTGACTCTGGAGAACAACAACGATGGCAGAACGTGGAAAGTTTCCTTCGGCACAAATCCGAGACGAGATCCGGCATGGACGCAAGGATGGGCGCGAGTGGCCAAAGACAACAACCTCAAACTGGGAGACGTCGTCGTCTTCGTCCTCGTGGGAGCCTCGTGCTTCCGTTTTACGGTCTTCGATGACCAGGGCAACTCGGTGACTAAAGAACCGAGCTGCTCTTCCCATAGCCACCGAGTCGATGAGCATCTCAAGACGAAGAAACGGTTGTTTGAGCCCGAAAGTCCTCCATCTCCTGCAACCAAAGCAAAGGCGCAAAACAGCCTCGAACAGATGGACCGAAACTGCACGTCGATTGATCCTTCTGCCGTCTCGATCAAGTCTCGCAGGAGGGTGACCACGGCACTTGAACAGCAGACTGCACAGGACGCAGACAAGTCTCTCACTGCGCCTCATAACTTTCTGTGATGACGGAGACGCAAGTCTATCAGCTGGTGAGCACTCCCATCATCAGCCATTTGCACGATTTCCTGTTGTTGCAGTACGTCTTTAACACCTAAGCGTCCACTATGTATTTTCTATAGTGTAGGAAAATTGGAACCCCTGCTGCAAATCATCTGGTTGTGTGAAAATGACTTCAGTTTGACACGATCAACACTGGTGATCTTGTAGTATAGAACAAGAGCTTTAAAATGATGTATTGCAATCAGAAAACCCAGGTAAAATGAGGAAACGCCACCTTGCAAAGTTCAGTGATGCAGATGGCGTTTTAGACGCTTAGGGGTTAATCTTACCCAATTTTTCCATCATGAATGTGTGAGCAATGACAGTGTGGCATTTTAGTGGTTTGAGTGGACATGGACGTGAAAGAATTGGTCTAATGCAGGTGGTGCCCGATTCTTTTGTAGCAGAGTGCAGCGTTCCAGCAATAGAAACCCAGTGGAAGGTTCTCGACTGTGCTGGAAGTTCGTGGGACATATACAGTGTGAAGAGTACAAGAGGGAATGAAATCACATTGGATCGCAAGCTCTGGGCTCAGTTTGCAGTGCATCATCTACTGGAAGATGGGGATGTATGTGTCTTTGAGCTCGAGAAGTCTAAGGAATTACTCGCCATTCTCGTCCACATCTTCCGTGTTGTGCCCATCGCCAACAACAGCATCTCCGTCCTTGCTCACTATGACATGACCGAACACGAACAACATCTGATGACCTGAGTCTCAGCAGCTTCAAAACATACTAGACTAGTGTCGACAAGGACGTTCTTCGGTAATTATATTGCTTAACCCCTAAGTGTCCACTGTGTATTTTCTGCAGTGTAGGAAAATTGGACCTCTGCTGCAAATCATCTGTTTTGTGTGAAAATGACTGCAGTTTGACTCGATCAACACTGTTGATCTTGTAGTAAAGAACAAGAGCTTTAAAATGGTGTACTGCAATCAGAAAACCGAGGTAAAATGAGGAAATGCCACTGTTGCAAAGTTCAGTGATGATGCAGATGGTCGTATTGGCCGTTTTAGACGCTTAGGGGTCAAGTATATTAGCAACGACAACAGTACACATACAACACCAGTCTCAATACAAACAATTAGCAACATGTATCTCCCAGAGAGTCATGAGTCCTTGCTCTTTTCAACTGTCAAACAAGCAATTCAGAATTTCTTGTCCGGAAAATGGGTGGGTGATTCAACAGATCTGGGGATGTTTTTTGAAAACGTGAGATTAAACTGCAGCGAGTTTTCCGATAATCCTTCGCTCGAGGCTCTCTTCCAATCACCAAATAACAAACGCCTCGTACTCCACGCCAGGTTTATTAGGAACCCTAAACACACACAACTGAACCCTAAAAAACAGTGAAGAAAGATTTGCAAGTTGGAGGGAGACCCGAAAAAATAGACGCCTATTCCACATATAGCGGGTCTACGCTGACAACTTTAACTTACCGCAAGTTTGTCAGATCTTTCTCTTTTGCAAATTTGCATGGACTCGAGACGCAGAATATCCGGTTTGCACCCTCACCAATGCACGCTGCCACGCTTTTGTCTTCATCGCTTTTCATCCACGAAACTCACTATTCGTCAACCATCACTCATCGATAGCCGTGACATAGACTCCACAACCATCATTCCAACGTGATTCTCCCACCTCGAGGCACGCTAGTCGCTAGGATGTGCGAGAGCTGAGAGCCAATTTGTTTCGGTTTCGTGGATGATTGGAATCTGCGAGAATTTGACAAGGTTTTGTGGATGATAGGAATTTGCGAGTGAGGTATAGCGTGGAAAGAAAAAAATGAGGAGGAATTTGTGGAGCCTGGCGAGAGTGGGAGGTTTGCAGTTGCAATCGCAGCATCATGCGAGAAGGTCATACGCGAGATCGGTGGTGTTAACAGAGGAGGAAGGGCAGCACCGCGTGGTGGAAGCCTCTCTAACACTAGTCCGAGAGCTCGCGCGTCTCAAGGCCGATCACGTACGCAAACGCGGGGGCGCCATCGCCACCAGTTGCATGCTGGGCGTTCCTTTAGGCCACAATTCCTCGTTCCTCCAGGTAACCCAACTCCCCAGCAATCAATCCTCTCAACCCAAAACGCTCTTGCCTGTCTTTTCAGGGTCCGGCATCCCTATCAGTGATTTTCCATGACAGGAGACAGTTTAGCATTTTTGCTACTTTTCCATGACTTGAAGAGCAATCCAGGCTCACTCCTTGGATGCCCTATTTCGGTTATATCAGGGTGATACACATGTGCTAATTAGGCAATACCTGGGTGATACCTTGGTTTAAAGAGGCTACTCATCTTGACTCCATGTAGGAAATCTGGCCATTATTCCTTAAAATCCTTTGTATCAATTAACCAGCCCAAATTTTATGTAGCAATTTGGCTAAACTTAGCAACAAAAAAATCACTGATCCCCATCAATCCTCGCTATGCTTTTGCAGGGTCCGGCATTCTCCCCACCGCGGATTCGCGAGGCAATCTGGTGCGGCAGCACGAACTCCACGACGGAAACTGGCAAGCAGCTAGAGGACATCCGAATCTTGACGGACGTGGGCGACGTGCCGGTGCAAGAGATGCGAGGGTGCGGCGTGACGGACGAGGTTCTGATGCGGACGATAACGGCTTCGGTGAAGTTGGTGATGGACGAGCCACCGTTACGTCCGTTGGTTCTCGGAGGGGATCACTCGATTTCGTTCCCGGTTGTGCGCGCGGTCTCGGAGTTTCTGGGCGGGCCTGTGGACATTTTGCATATTGATGCGCACCCGGACATCTACCACGCGTTCGAGGGGAAGCATTACTCGCACGCGTCCCCGTTTGCGCGCATCATGGAGGGTAGAATTCTGACATTTTACTCAAAAGTGACATTTAGTTGTGTTCACTACGGAATGTTATGCAAAAGTTATTAGGTACTTGTGTCATCAAGGTTGGGCATTACAAAATTTATGTTGATTTTGTTTTCCCCATCAGGCGGCCACGCGCGGCGTTTGATCCAAGTGGGTTTGCGTTCCATCACGCAAGAGCAGCGCGACCAAGCGAAGAAGTTTGGGGTCGAGCAGCATGAGATGCGGACGTTCAACGAGGATCGCGAGTATCTGGAGAATTTGCAGCTCGGCGAGGGCGTCAAAGGCGTGTACGTCTCCATTGATGTGGATTGCCTTGATCCTGCTTACGCCCCCGGCGTCTCGCACATCGAGCCTGGTGGCCTCTCGTTCCGTGATGTCATGAACATTGTGCAGAACTTGAAGGGCGATATTGTGGGCTGTGATGTTGTGGAGTTTAACCCGCAGCGTGATACTGTTGATGGCATGACGGCTATGGTTGCTGCCAAGCTCGTCCGGGAGCTTTGTGCCAAAATGTCCAAGTGAGTTCGTGGTTTCCATCTCTGTTTGTAAATCCTTTTGATAGCTGGAGAGATCGTTTTCACGTCTTGAAAAATCTGTGCTGTAGTGATGTGTTGTGTAAGGTTTATAGTTCTTTTTAGAGGCTGAAGAGAGATTATCTGTGCTTTAATTTCTGTAGTGATTAATGTTGTGTAAGGGTTCTAGTTCGTGGATTAAAATGTCCAAGTGAGTTCGTGGTTTCCATCTCTCTATGATTCTTTTTGTAAACCCTTTTGATAGCTTGAATTTCTGTCTGGAGAGATTGTTTTTCAGGTCTTGAAAAATCTGTGCTGTAGTGATCTGTTGTATAAGGTTTATAGTTCTTTTTAGAGGCTAGAACACGATTGTGGTCTGAAAAGAGAGTATCTGTGCTTTAATTTCTGTATAGATGTCCCTCTCTATTATGGCATGTTTGGGAAGCCCTAACTTCAAGGTGGCAGGCATGGATTAGTCACAGAAATGACTTGTCACATGTGTATTGCTTGAAACAATAATATTGTCATATTATTGATATTATGGAGGGTAGACTGTAGTGATTAATGTTGTGTAAGGTTTATAGTTTTTTTAGGTCTTGATAGAGGCTAGACCACGTTTGTGGTTTGAAGAGAGAGTTGATGGCTCTTGGTTTTCTAGTTCTGTGGACTCAAGTCATCAGAACAGCCAAGGGCAAGTATAAGGTTGGGAACCCATTTCCCATGGAATCTATTGATGAGGCTCTTGTCCCTATTTTTGATGCTCAAAATTACTTTTTATTTGAATACTGTATGAATTTTCAAAGGAAAGTATCACCATGGGTAGGCTTTCGCTCTTCAGCTGTTTTATATTGTCGTATTTGTTAGTAACACGTCTGGTAAAAATGTTTTCCATGAGAAAAGGTTCACTCCCTTATGAAGTTGCAACAGTTGTTGACGTTACCTCAGCTTTTTAGTCAATACAAAAAGCTTGCTTACCGTGTTTCCGGTTGCTGGATTTTCAGAGTTGTTTCGTAGCTGTATGATATAAATTTGGATTACAAGCGGAGACTGAGAACGCAACCTCTTGCCGGTTCTATTAAATTTTTGGTGCATTTCATTTGTAGATGTCAATAGGAAAGCCTGAAACATGAGTCAACTGCAGAGAATCAAGTGTTATATACTATTTACATTAAGCGTGTAAAATAAACATGGTAACTCATCACTCTCTTCCACAAAATATTTGATATACTGTACTTGCTATTTATAATGTGAAAGTCTGTCTACAAGTGCTGCCTATTTGTCAACCCATACCGCTACTCACTTGAGATTCCAGAATTTCTTCATTAATTTCAGCCCATGTCGTCCCTGTTGTGGAATTTGAAACTAGCAAGACGTCATTGCTTGGCACTACTAGGTAGTGAAATGAGGCCCTTGGTGGCCAGGTTTGTGATGGAGTCAGCAATGACACGAGCACTTGACTTCATGTACCCACCTGCATGAAATTGCAACATGAGCACATGAAATCCTTCAACATGAGCAAAACATTAGGGGGTGTCACGGCGCTTCCTTCCCATTCTCAATCTTCAAAAAATGGGTTCGTGACACTTTCTCCTTGAATTGTGGAGGAACCATTCTCTGAAGATTGAGAAGCTTCATTTCTTCTCCTCTACAGGCAAATTCCTCCAGTTTGCTATTGTTCTCATTCTTCACACTCATTCAAGGGGTGCTACACCTTGATTCGTGGAGAATGGCCACGATTGGCTCCTAAATTCTCTCCCCAACTTCTCAATCTTCACAGAATGAACTTCTCGAAAGTGCCATGACACCCCTATTAGATGTTCGTTACACAGAGTGTATCCACTTTTCCTTTCAAATACTTGATGTTTTAAACTTCAATAAACCTTGGAGCTTCATCAAGGCTCTCGCTATGGAATTTTGGGAGGGTTGGTCCATCACTACCAAAAAAAGGGTGTTGTTATTTACACTCTTCTTACGACATTTTAGTGTTAAAAAGAACGCCCTTTTTTGGTAGAGCATGTAGGATATAGTGAGAATGTACCTGAGGTGAGCATGATAATGGGGGATTGCACTTCTTTTGCAAACTGGAAGACCATTTCGTCTCGTTGCTTCACTCCCTCTGGTGAAACCTGTCGCCAACAGCATTTGATTTGATCAATACCCCAAGAGCTGTGTATAAAAAAGCTTTCAAATATTAGAGCCACTTCAAATTGCACACATCACAACAACAATTTGAACCACCATCATGTCCAACAAGCTTACAATAATTCATTGTATTTGTGACAGATTAACCCTTACCCACACCCAAAATTTCTTTTAAACTCCATTTTAAGCATGATTCTCTTTTTAATTAATTATGGTTCTATTCTAAAAAAGTATAGATCCCTCAAATATGTTTAGTTTGGCATTTTAGAAACCCCATTTAATTTAACAAAATAGAAGTTATGAACAAGATTTTCCCAAAATACCAAAAAGCTTGTGGGGCTGGTGTCCATTAAGGGTTAAGATAACAAGTGTCCAATCCACCACACATAAGAAGTTTAAAATCTCGGTATCTCAAACATTTTTAACATACCAAATAAGAGCTGTGTTAGCACCACCTCTTGCTCACACTTGGATTAATGTAAAGTTGACATTTTACAGAAACGAGGTAAAACATGATTTTGGATCGTTTCTTGTTGAAGCTTGTTGCTTCAACCTTTGCAATATAAAGTAGCACTTAGTTCCATTTCAAAGTGTACACAATCTCCACACTGTTGGCAAAAGCTCAAGTTGTTGAGAAGCTTACAAGAAGCCTGCCCAGAGGATCACCATCAAGTACGTCAGTTCCCGCATTGTACACCACCAACTCTGGCTTGAAGATGGCTCTAGCTTTCTGCATTCAATCACATTCAAGGATTGATTTGAACGATTCATATACATCATAGCTCAATAATTGATACAATGTATGTGCATCCATAATGGCCACTAGAGCATATTTACTAATATTATACAAAATATTTTTACTGGATCTTATTAGCAGGTCTTATCAGCAACTGATAGAGGATTCCAACACAATTTAGCATGTATTAGTCGGACAATGAATAAGTTATGAATTTTTAAAGTATTGTATATAGGTGGAGGATTCCAACACACTTTAGCATGCATTATTTGGACCCTAAATGAACAAGTTATGAATTTTCAAAGTATTGTATGTAGGTGGAGGATTAATCAATCCTAGGTTCTCATAGGATTTCATGTTTTGATTGTGCACATCTAGTGCAGTTTTAATGTTGCTTTTAGGTCCAATTGTAGGGATCGCTCTTTCAGACATGGTTCATTTTGGATGTACATACCTTAAATCATTTCCAAATTATAAATATAGATAATGATTCATATAAATTTCATATTGATATTAAGATTGGGATTGCATTAACCGCTATGTCTAAATGGGTAAAAAATGGCCATAGGAGTTGGGAATCAATCATTTAGGAAACTTTAACCCTTTAACGTCCCAATTCAACACTGTTTTCAAAGATGCGCTATAAAATGTTTGATGAAACCCTAAAATGGAGTAGATGTACAAAGAAAACTTGTAAATGTCAATGTGAAGATCACATCTGTACGGTTGGATGCATCATATTTTTTATTAAAAAAACTTATTTAATTTTGAAAGGTTTTCTCTTGAAATTCAATTAAAAATCCCAAATCAACACAAAAAAATTTCAAAAAATTGTAATGAAATTGGAATAACATGCCCTATGAGATGGTATGGTTTCCATTATTTGATTCTACCTATTTTGGAAAATCATGTTTGAGGTCTCACTTTTTGAACTAAGAATGAAACATGAAATAACACAAACTTGACCGATTGTGTTACTTTTCTAAAAATCATAATAACCTATTTTGAAGATCCAAACCGTTCAAAGAATAGTCAACTTGCACAAGAACCAAGAGCAATTTTGGTGGATGAAAACTGTCCAATCTAGATGAGATCCGAACAACTTCAATCTATTCGTCGTCCAATATATGAACGTTGGCGCGCTAAAGGGTTAAAGAAGGTAACAAAATGTACCAATAAAAAGAAGAAATCACACGCTACATTTTGAAATAGTAGAGATATGTATCTATTAGCTTCCAAAGTAGACTTTGTTAATTTTAGTTTTGATTAAAAAAAACATCGTTTTCATTAAATGCGCACATTCAATGTGCAAAGTGCACGTGTCACAAAATCATGATCATGAATTTGGGCTGTGAAACTTAAAAGACTAACAATCACCAACCCTCTTATCCTGCTCTTGTGAATTGAAGGGAATTAGTGATCATCAACCTCATCGTACAATTTTGCAATTTCGTTTTTTAAAATTTTGTAAAATTGGTGTGCACATTGCACTTGCACTTTTAATGAGAGAAATGGAATCATGTACTAAGAAGTTGGAACAAAGAGCCATTGTGTTAGAGAAACTCTAGCTGTAATTTTTGGGAAAGAAATACTAATTAACCTCTAAGGACTAAAAAGCCCAAATTATGCCTCATGTTTATTTTAGTAATTTTGAGTAGGTCCTATGTGACTTTCTTTTGTTCAAATTTATTTGTTTTTTACCATCCCATGCAACGTTCATCACTGATTCCAGTGATATAAAATTTAGACACATCTAAACCATATTATTTACAATATGATCAATCAATTTGCCATTTTAAGAACATGTATCCTTCATCCTTTGGGGGTTAATTAAAATTGCATTAAACTCATAATGAGAGGGGATAAGATATATCTCGCACCTTCAACTCTTGACTCAGAAGTGCAAGGTACTTATCCGTTGTTGTGCCGCTCTGCTCAATCGACAGTTAACAATTAGTATTTTCGACAAGTCAGTATTGAAAAAACTGTTATTTTACATTAAAATGTTAAAAACAATGTTGAAAACCTGTTTGTTTGACAATAAAATGTCAAAAACAATGTTGAAAAGAGTGTAAAAAACAACGCCCTTTTTTTTGTAGTGCTTGCAGCAATTTAGACCCACATAGCCAACAAAATGCATTCTTAATACGATACACAGAAATCTCTAGGATGGTAAATCAGAGGATCAGTTGTCATGGATTTCAAACCTTAAGAAAAGAGGGAAAAGTTCAATACCTTCAGTTCAACTCGTTGATCTATCCGTGTCTTGGCTTCCAAATCCTGCACAAAAATGATCACACGGGTGGAATCCTATTTACTAGCGAAAGTTGTACAAGAGGGACTTGCAAATTTTTATCTTAGAACAACCATAAAAGTATGTGCTTTCAACTCCATTAATTTCCAGCAAATTCTTCACATGTTTTGATACCTAACATTTCAATTTAACTACATTGTGATTTAATTTTCAACAAGAATTGATGTCTTTTACCACAATTCGTTCAAAGGTGAGGAGAAATAATATCTCTACAATACATAGGAGTTTGCCACTTGTCATTCTCACTTTCATTGAGAGTGCCATGTTCCTTCCAAGTGATGAGAGTGACATGAGTTAGCATGCCATGTTTATTATAATGTTACCATTTCTCATTGAAACACTACATCCAGAAGGTTTACTTGAAATTTTTATCATTTTAAATTTTACAGTAATTTTTTTCTTACAAGGACACTATATCTCCAAAAAGTCAAATAGTGTCCCGGACACTAAATCACAATTTTAGTGTAGACGTTATGCACTTGCTTCTTCTATACTTTCTCTTCATGGATAAGCACATTCTTGGAAAGAGAAAACTATTCAATACAACAAGAAGTTCAAAGCGAGAGGCATAACAGGCTTACCCTCGGATAAATGTCTGAATTGTACAAATCAATGATGTAAACTCTATCTGAACTCATCATAAGCAACTTCGATCAATCAGTCAAGGCCATAATAAATAAACACGTCTGTTTTGAAAGATATGTATCATTGATATTGAATGGGAATGACTAGAGCTTTGTAAAAAGAGGAAGAGAAAATTACCGTCACTCATGAAGTCCCGCGCATGACCGTTTCCTTGGTGGGCATCTAGGTCAACAATCATCACTCTGGAAGAGCCCTTCTCATCAATAACTTGGAAAAAGATTTACAAAGCAAAATTTTAACTGCTCTGGAATATAACTGGGTCTGTAGCAACTGAGAAAGTTTAAACTCTCAATTGTTCATGTCTAATAAGGTAGAAATATCATAAACCGAGACACCCCAAGAATCGTGTCATAGACTGCCATTGAAACCGACCTTAACCATTTTTTGGGAGATTCGGGTCAGCCCATTATTGGTATAAGATAAGTCTAAGGTACAAGTTGAGGATTGACAAACTTTCCACTTTGAAAAATTGTAGAACATTTTCTACTTGGCAAACAAATATGGAATCACTTTTGTCTCGTCATCATTTCTTCATGAGAATCTAGGGAAAATAAATCCTTGATCAAACTCCCATTTCTAAGATGCAAAACACCTTATTTTCTCGGATTATGGTATTTCTACCTTATACAAGGACGGATTGGAATGAAAGAGAAAAAAAGAAAAAAAAAAGGAAGAAAGCTAGAACAAAGGATTTTCTAAGTTGGACAAGAGAGTGATATATTATTGCTTGGTACCTTGTGACAGCAAGACGTGTGTATGCGAATTGAATGGCTAAAGTGATGTCTGCATAAGCACAAAAGCCACCTCCCTCACTGGCACAACAATGGTGAAATCCACCTCCAATGTTTATAGCCCAGCCCCTCTCCTTGGCTAGTTTTGCACTGAGTATTGTCCCGCCCACCTGATAACACCATGAAGAAAGTCTTTTATGTTAAAAGACAAAAGGATGTATCCAGTTCAAAAATCGCCTAAACAAGCTGGTTCTTGCAAACACAAACTAAAGTAAGTCACCTTATTTGTGCCATGATTCAGAAGCCACCCTAGTTATGCCACTATGTACTAATAAGACGCTTATAAATAGTGACCACAAATAGTCACATGGCACAAATAGTGTGGTTTACCTCACTACTACTATATGTTTCACCAGCTAAGAGCATCCGTACCATTCTCCCTTCAATTTACCCCTTGACCACTATCATCACATCCAAAATTTGGTGTCACAAGCTATCATCTCCACACCCTTGAACCGCTATGTGACCCTCTATATAGTTCGTGAACCAATCACAATCAATATACATGGGTAATCATTATTGTCCATCAATCTAGGATACTAAGCCCTTCCTTAAATTAGTTGTAGAGGGGCGTATTTAAATATCGCTATATCGTGCTCATATTCCGTGCCTCTCTCACCTGCCCTGAATTTTCAGCATTAAATGCATGCAGTTTCTCCTGTTTTCAGTGGTAGAGTGCAGATGCTCTAAGTAAGTGTACGTATTCTTCCACTAAGTCACCAAGTGGAGTGAACTTTACCTGTTTTCGAAAGGGTTGAAGAACCTTCCTCTGCACTAAAAAGTTCGGCAAGAATGCTATGGGCGGCACCTGTTTAATCATCACTTACAATTATCTCAGAACTGGGGTCAGCTCTGAAGTTACATATATTTAAAATAATAACACAAAGATAGGTTGAGAATTTGATCATCATATGTTGACAACAGAACCGACAACCGCTTACCTCTGCAATCTGTGCCACTACCAAACTGCTCTTTAAGCTGTCGAGGTATTTTTCAGTGTGTACCTGCACATGGAATCCATCATATCCTCATGTTTTTTTTAAGAACTTGAGTGGGTCATATGGAGACTTGAATCTTTTGTTCAATTTTAATTATTTTTTGACCAACAAATGCAATGTTCTTCAGTGATCCTGGTAACATAAAATCTAGCCCTGTCTGAATACAATATGATCAATCAAATTGGTCATTTAAAACCACGACACTTTGGAGCTTAGTGGACCCTGCACATGGAATCCATCACATCCTCATGTTATTTTTAAGCACTTTTGAGTGGGTCATACGGGGACTTTCTTTTGTTTAAGTATATTTATTTTTCGACCTACACATGCAATGCTCTTCACTAATCCTGGTGATATAAAATATAACCCTGTCTGAATTATGTTTTTCACAATCAAATTGGACATTTTAAAACCATGAAACTTTGGAGCTTAGTAGACCCTAAACCCTAAACCCTAAATGCAACAATACCACGAGGAGATCATCTCTTGTAGCCTCAGCAGGCTCCACAATGCGCTTCCGTTGCAGCACTCCCTCGTCGTCGAGGAATTTTTGTATTCGGCCCCACTTCGATGCATCAAAAGGATGTCTGTAGACATTGACCAACACTTCAAATTCAGTTTGCACTAAAACAAATGCAAAATATGCGAACCAGAATGACTAACCAAACATTCAACAACGAGCCCTCACTACAAGTATCTATCAATCCCGGGGTTAGCCCTTAAAGGACCAAGGATTCACAATTTTAAAATGACAAATTCAATTGATCATATTGTGAAAAATATAATTCGGATGGGACCAAATTTTATATCACTAGAACTAGTGAAGATCATTGCATGTGTTGGTAAAAAAAATCAAAAATCAAACAAGAGGAAGTCCATATAGGGCTTACTCAAAACTGTTAAAAAAAACATGGTGACCATTCTGGTCATTGTGGACGCTTAGGGGTTAGAGAAACTCACAGTTTTTCAATGCCCAGGAACGAGATGTTATAAGAACTCGAATACACGACCGGATCCTGCAAAATTCCGAAATTCAAATTCATGTACACAGTGATGAGTTTCATTTCATCAAAAACACTTTCAAGAGCGATTAATTGCAACAGTACTTGCCTTCTCGCCGGGAGCAACATCGATGTAGAGATTACTGGCCTCAATGCGCTGCTTCTGCTTCGCTTGATCTTCTTGTAAGCTTGCCGACGCTGCCATTGCCACTGCAAAAAACAAACCCTAATCAGCGAATATATTCAACGTACATGAAAATTCAAGATCTCAAAGTATGTGTCGGTGTCTGAGATCGATCACACTCAGCCTGTAATCGATCTAAGCTGAACACTAAATCATAAAGTACCGAATTTACCCCAAAAAAGGATGTAAATGACCTGCACGCTGATGAAAAGAAACTGCACAGAATCGCCAAACAGAGATTTCCATAATGTTGATTGCGCTCCAGAGTCCAGACACGTTCAGTCGCCTGAATAGCCGGGAGGACCTACTCCAAATCTACATTTCTTAGTCCCCAGATCTACCAGTCTCGACCCCAAATCTACATTTCGAGATCTACGGTTACCGGTTTAGTTTGCATCCACTGCCACCCATTGTGCTTTATCCGAAGACGAGGAGCCTGCTCCCTTCATGCAAAGTCGGATTTCGGTGCCGTCTTTTGAGAATGCAAAAGTTGCAAATGAATCTCTCTGAAGGACCGAGTGCGGAGGAGAGTTGACAGAAGAAGCATTGAGTTGAGCTGCAGAGATGGCTATGGCGCAAGCTGTCCTGGGCGGGAGAGGCCTGCACTTACAGTGTACAACAACAGTGTCTTCATTGCGTGCTCGGCCTGTCAAGCGTCTCTCCCTTTTCTCCGTGGTACTACTATCTCCTTTCATGAAAATCCAAATTGCTTGATATGCTGTTTTAGAAGTTTAGCTGCACTTTTGTCCTAAAGCATTCAACTACTAAGTCTATTGTGGTCCGAGCATTCCACGTGTTGTGCATTCAGTGTTGTTTAAATTGTTTGTGCATTCAAGGAATGGTGTGTGATTGTAGGGTTTTGCACACGAAAGCAGACGTTACTCTCAGCTTATCAGAGCCTCCGGTGCGTCAAACAAGGTGACACTCGTTTCTCGTTTGCATTTATTTCGAATTTAAGATGTACTGCAAGGCTCTACAAACAGACCGTTCTTTGTGTGCAAACGACGAACAATCAAGCTCATAATCAAGCGCTACACTCTTTATTCTATTTAGTGTATGATACACTAATTCGTAGTCTTTTGAAACGCTAAGGAAAACATGGATTAGTCTACTCATTGATGAACACCACTTATTGATGGGTCTCATGTTAACTACTTGTTCATTCGTCAATTGCTGTTTGAATGACTATTCATTAAAGAGCTCCTTGAGTACACAATTTAACAAAAAGAATTTATTTACTCTATATTTAGGATCTGATTGAGCAGCAGAAACTCAGTGCACTGCAATATTTATTTAGTCTGTTGATATGTTTCTTCTTGCAAACAGTGGTGTCATAAAAGCGGCATGAGAGTTGTAATGACAATGGATTCTATTGAATGATTGATTTGACATAGGCTTCATAAGGATTTAGGTGTAGCGATATCAGGGTTTGTTTGCCATTTGTGAGTTTTTATTTTTAGGGTTAGTGATTTGGTCATGGATTTAGCTCTTATTACTATGGATGCAGAATGAGAAACCGAAATCTAGGGAGACGAAGCTGCTTTCCAGTATTGTGCCGATTTTGCCGATTCTTGCCACTATTGTCGTCACCAAGACCACTGATAGCATGTACACTGATCGTGTCTTCATCGACACTTACAATGACTGGACGATGCCTGAGAAGATGGCCAAGGACTTGTGTATGTCAAGACCTTCCTCTATGAATTTATTTATTTCCTGCTTTCTTTAGTTCGGCAATCACCAATTGCTGGACATGTATGATTTGGCATGTAAGAGAACATAGTTATGCTTTCTGGTTAACCCCAAATGAGCTTTTAATAGGTCATATGGAGACTTTCTTTTTGTCCAATTTTTGTGTTTTGTTTTACCAAAACGTGTAAGTCTGGTGATGTCACATTTGATTTATATATTTTACGTTTTAAAATCTTGAATCCTTGGTAAGAGGACAGAAGGCATCTTTAAACAAACAATATGTAAATGCTTGGATCATAAGCTTAAGTTTTGACAAGTTGTTGGCTCTGCTAATTGTCGGAATGGTTGCAGACATGCTTATTTCAATGGTCTTCTGCTGGGGCTGCTGTGTGTTTGGATCCATGAATGTACGTTATCTCTCTATCTTGGCTGAATATTAGTACTCCCTGTAATTGTCCTAGTTTTTGGCATTTGTTTTTTTTTCCTACAGAATTGTCCTATGTTTTAGACTTCAAACTTGAACAATGACAGTGACAAAAACTATCAAAGATAGACCACTTTTCAAGAACTGAGATAGTTAAGTGAAAACAAGCCAAAAACTAGGACAGTTAATTTCCGGACAGAGGGAATAGCGTTGGGTTCATATTCACTCTCTTTTCCTATTTTTTTCGAGTTTCAAACACATACTCAGCTTGCCATGCATAAGAGATGGCTTCCATTGTCCTGACAGGATCCATTCTATGAAAGTGACGAATACCGCGATGCTGGTGGAAATGGAACCAACCACTGGATTTATGACATTGTAAGCTTTTGCAAACTCTGCAAAATCCACATTTGTATTCTGAGTGGGCTTTCATGCTAAAAAATAATTTTATACCATGTTGGAATGAATAGATTAAGCCAAATGTATTAAATTAAGAGTGTAACTAAACTCTTCATTCTATTTAGTGTATGACACACTATTTTGTAGCTATTCAAACACCATATATTAATTTACCACTTGCTTTGGATTTCTTGTGGTCCACTATTTTCTGAAAAAGGCTTCATGATGGTGGTCCTAAGATACAAATTTAATATAAAAAGTTCATTTACTCTAATATCATGTTACATTAAATTAGAGATGACACTAGAGGGTAGTGACGTTGAACATATGACATAGTGCAATTACAGTGGATACTACTAATTCCGAAGTGACTTTTTACTGTCAAAAAACCTACACAGATGGACGAGATCCACAAACCCTACTTGATTGGAAGATTTTAGCAACTCACAGTATAATTGCAGCGTAGTATTTAGGGACCCACAATAATTGCACGTTTTGGTGTAGTTGTGAAGACAAGACTAGTACACTAAAATTGTGATTTAGTGTCTGACGCTATTTCTCAACGCAGACACTATTTATTTGGCTTTTGGAGATCAATAAAAAAACATTACTGTAACATTTAAAATGATAAAAACTTCAAGTAAACCTTTTGGATGTAGTGTTTCAATGACAAATGGAAACTTTATAATAAACATGGCATGCCAGCTCATGTCACTGTCATCACTTGGAAGAAACATGGCACTCTCAATGGAAGTGAAAATGACAAGTGACAAACTCCTATGTACTGTAGGGACATTATTTCTACTCACCTTTGAACAAACTGTGGTAAAAAACATCAATTCTTGCTAGACACTAAATCACAATTTTAGTGTAGTGTACAATTTTTTTCTGAACTGTCTGGTTGTGCAGGAGGAGATGGAGGAAGAGGAGGCAAGGGAGGAGCTTTTCAGGGAAGCGCTTGTCAAAGAGATTGAAGGCAAAGTTGGGGAGTTGCGGGAGCTCGAAGGTGCTGACAAGGACAAGGAGAAGGAGCTTGTTTAAAGCATGACCACAGACTATTTGCTGAAATCACACTAATTGCGAGGTAGTGTACTTCAAGTCTGATTTGTGAAGGAAAGTGCTGAACGTAGGCTACCTGGAATTGAGTGCAAAGGCTTGTATATTAACTGAAATGGTATAGTTTCAAATCGTATAATGGATCTCTTGATTTATAATTGTGATTAAGTTGATATGTGTCTAATCTGCAACCAATTGTGGCATGTTGACATGGCTTGTGAATTATATGATCATGGAAAATTGCTTTGTGAAGATTGGGAACGTAACAATCTGCACACTTTGGTTTAAAAATTGTTGCATTTTGACATGATTAGTCCCAAGATTGGTTGGATTTCTGAGCTTGTATTTTGTTACTTCCATATAACTTGCATTGGCTCTTTGCCAGATAGCAAGCCAACATGTAAACTTTATTCACATAAATATTTGATAGAATCTTTAGGTATTGTAGTACCTTGGTTGGTACTGTACAGTACCAGGCAACTCTCATTCGTGCACCCCTACTGCTGCAAAAATTAGACTATAACTGTAATTTGGAAATGACGCCAGAGGTTCAAAAATCCATGGAATTGCAAATCGTAAATTGGGTTGGGAAGGTAATCAAGTCTAGTTTTATGGCATGATAATTTTTTATATTGAAGTTGTCAAATCGTACAACAATAGAGCTTTTTATGATACACTATGTACAATGAAATGCTACCATCATCAGAGCTTGTGACGGACATCATACTGAAAGATATGCTAGTAAAGAGAACTTCAAGGGTCTCCGTATTGATATATTTGTATGGTAATTGAACAGTTTTGATCAATATTTCTTTCTTGTTTGGTCCCAAGTCATTTTGTCATGTATGATTTTGAGGCATTGGAAAAACATTCTACTTATTTGTCCACAACAAGTGGGGTGGCCTTCAAATCTATGAACAAATCTTACTGTTAAGCTTGAGAAATTGCCAAGAGAGTAATCTGATTGTTTACAGCTTACTCAACAGCCAAATGGAAGCACCGTTGTGGCTTACAAGAATGAATGTTGGAAACCACACAAAAATGTTCATGACAAAATGACTTGGGGCCAAACAAGAAAGAGGTACTGGTCAAAATTGTTCAACTACCATTCAAATATATCAATATTGAGACCCTTGAAGTTCTCTTTACTAGCATGTCCTTCTGTATGAAGCCCGTCACAAGTGTTGATGGTGGTAGCACTTCATTGTACATAGTGTATCATAAAAAGCTCTATTGTTGTATGATTTGACTCCTTCAATGTACAAAAGTAATTATACCATGAAACTAGACTTGATTACCTTCCCAACCCAATTTCTAGTTCGTGATTTCATGAATTTTTAAGCCTGTGGTGTCATTTTGAAATTGAAAGTGCAATGCAGATTTTTGCATCCGAAGAGGGTGGACGAATGCCAGAGTTGCCTAGTGCTGTAGAAAATTTCTAAATATTCAGCACTTCAAGTTCTCAAGTGCTGAATATTTTAGAACTTGTTTTAGGAGATTTTGTGAAACTTAGCAAAGAAATTTGTCAAATATATCAAGTACCTACCCTAAATGTTTACCCTAAATGTTTAGGTAGCCAAGTGTGTAACCAACCAAAGTACTACAGTACACCATTGAACTAGATACACTTTGCTTATACCATTCCTAATGTCAAGTGCTAACATGTAGAACATGTAGAATTGATGATGCAGAACATGTAGAAACTATTTTTATTTCCTTTTTTAAAGTTTGTTGAGATGCCAAGCCGTCATTAAGTAGAGATGGCTTTGATTCTCCAAAAGATTACGATTCTTGCAATAATTTTGGCCTGTGATGTTGATTCCCAAGGGTGAACAGTGGGGCTGCTAAAGAATGTTATGAACCTCCTTCCTTATGAGGTTTGGAGCTAGCACTCAATACATGAATTTTGCAATGCTATACAATAGTCTATTCCCAAAAGGGATATGTAGTTGTAGTTCAGTGTCCCTCTCACTATTGTTTAGGACAACGACATGGGACCTTAACCCTTAAAGGACATGCTTTCCCGATTCCACACCCAAAATCTCTTTTAAACTCCATTTTAACCATCATTCTCTATCTAATTTACTTTGGTTCTATTCTAAAGAAGAATAGATCCCTCAAAGGTGCCCGGTTTGGCATTTAATAAACCCCATTTGGTGCAATGGAGTAGAAATTATGAGCAAGATTCTCCTAAAATACTATCAAGCCCGTGGGCTTGCATTGTCCTTCAAGGGTTAAATGAACAGATGTTTAATGTATGTTGGCTTCATAAAATAGTAGTTGGAATTATTGGCTATGTTCTTTTCAACACATGACGATTTACACTCCCTTTAGATTACACTTTCTACTGAGGACCTTTTTGCACTTCCCACTTTAAGATCATTCAAAATAGACATTTTTACACAAAGCTAACTAAGTTATGAAAATTTTAATTTTGCAAACAATGTACTATCTTAACACAACATATTTTATCTTAACACAACATAAAATTTCAGTTTGATTTTGCATAAATGTAAAGAACGTCGATGTGGACATAATTTCCTTTTGAGAAAAATCTGGAAGAGATTGCAAAATTCAACCTATAGACAATTCAAGTTGGTAGTGTTGCTACGCGAATTTTGAAATTTAGATATTTCTATATTGTAATTAGATTTTGCAAAATTAATTGCACCATCTTGCTCAAAATCAAAAAAACTAATCATAGTGCAATGATTGGTTTCCAAAATCGAATTAAAATTTAAGAATATCTACTTTACAAACTTTGAGTTGAAAAATCATGATATTAAATTGTTTATAGGATGAATTCCATAACTTTTTGAGATTTCTTCTAAAACGATGATGTGTACATTGATGTCTCTTGTATTTATGCAAATCAAAATTTTAAAACTGAAGATTGAGTGTGAATGTAAGAGATAGAAAGAGAGAAACTTTGGCCCAAAGGGTCATCGTGAATGGAGAGTCTGTTGGGGGAAGTGATGCCAATTGGACCACCGTGTGAATATAAAAACTTGATTCCATAGTGATAGGCCTATTCTTATTTGCACAAGATCAACTCCCACCATAGCATGTTGATCCTACAAAATTCCATCTTGTAGAAAACCCTTATGTAATTTTCTACTGGGATGCACTGTAAAGATTAATTTTTGCACAACTTCATGCAAATTTGGTTTCAAATTTTTATCTCACCTTATATAATCTTATCTCAAGTGGTAATTGTGTTAAAGAGACATGTGAAGAGTATCTTTGTGTATAAAGACAAATAAAGAATTTTATGCCACATTCTTTATCTCTTTAGTTTCTTTTTAAAAAAAAATTGTTGTCAACTTCTTTAAATCTTCTTTGTCTCCTTCTTTGTTTCTAAACTTCCACAATGCTCTCTAGTAAAATAACCCTCAAATAAAGAATTGACCTAGAAATTACATAGATTTTAAAGGATGATTCAACTAGTTGTTTGTGTTATAGGTGTTATATATAACAGTTAGTATACTCTTATTATGAAATGGAGGGAGTAACATTCTGTAGATTTTGAAATTAAAGAGTGACAAGTTTGAGTGGTGCAACATTTTCAAAATTGGAAGAAAATACACAGCTAAAAATTTAGGGCAAGTTTTATTTATCTCACACATTCTCACTGCAAACGTATATATCTTCTAATCTATATCTTTTTTGTACATATTCTTTAGGTATTAAAGGACAAGCTTCTATGGTTGGTTTGTGAAGAAAAATGTTTTCTTTTTCATATTGTGCCCTAGGGATTAGAAATGGTAGCATTGTAGTGTTCTTTAACTCCTAAATGCCCAATCAACCATATTATGCTTGTTTTTTTGTCAAATGCCCAAAAAAATCAAGTGTTTTAGCTTTATTGGAGTTGATGTTTGCATTAGATGTTTAAGGTAAGTTATGATACATCTTTTAATTGTTGGAATTGGATAATAGACTTCATGTGAAGATTTTGCACCATCGAGAAATTTGAAATTTGAGTGTCCAAATTTAAGGGCTTTCTAAGGATGCTCCAATCATGCGTCTCTTTTCATGTTTTCACTTTCATTTTTTTACTACATATAAACATATCTTTCATCTACCTTAAATATAATTTTTGATATTAAATTTGATAAAATTTATTTATTTATTTATTTATTTATTTTGAATTTGTATCTTGTTTACATAATAAAATTCATAAATATTTAATATGTCTTCCAATCTTGTTGCAATTTTTGTCAATCCTTCGTAATGTTGATGACTATCTATGAAAAATTATAAATCCTACAATGTAATATTTTAAGTATGCAAATTGTAGTGCTTTGACTTTTACAAAACATGTGAGAACATTTAGGGGTTAAGCAAAATAGTGCTAGTCGTTTAGGGGTTAAGAGATTATAACAAGTTTGCACAGCATAATTTGAGTAACCAAATTTCAAATTTATTGGGGTGTACCATTTAGTGATTGAAAAAACTTGGGACATTTTTCAAATGTAAAATTGGCATTATTGATTTAGCAATGGCCAATATCAAGGGCTTTCTATTAATATCCCATACATACTAATCCAAGTTATACAAAAGCACTAGTGAATTTTTTTTTGTCTCTGCCCCACCAAAGAGAGACAACTAAAACGCTTCATTTTCAATAAGTTATATGGTTGGACAGTATAAACGAGTTGAAAAAGTAAATCTAGGGTAAATATTAAGGCAGAGACTCGCCACTAGCCACTTGTTGGTTGTTACTACTGCACAAAAAATAAATTATACAACCCCTATAAAAATATGCAAAGGGCATACATAACAATTAGAGTGTATACAAGGATACATAAATAGAAGTGTAACAAGGATCCAATTCTTTCACACAAATATAATTCTATTCTTAATAAATACCACTTAGTATTGATTATTGTATGTGTAGTTTTTGGTGTATTCTCAAGTATTTACAATTCTTTTATCTTTTTTAGCATATTTAAACAACGAAAAAATTTATAGTTGTGTGAAAGAATTTCATCCACAACCGTCTTTTTTTATTTTAAGGTGTTTAATTCTTTTTGATAATTTCATTATCCAATTTTTATTTATGAATTTCTAAAAATCTGCAGAAATTGCAAAGTTGCGCTGCATTGCAAAAAAAAAGTTGGTCGGATGTACCAAACAAACACCCTTTTTCGGTATTTAAGTTTCAATAATATTAGGGTTCAAAATATGATCTTATGGGATCTTAATGATTGATTGAAATCGAAATGAAAATGAACCCTTTAACGCGCTATCGTCCATATAGTGGACGATGAACAGATTGCAATGATTCTGCTAGCTACTTGCACTAACGGTTTTCATCCATCCAAAAATTTCTTGGTTTTTGGACTAGTTGACTACTATTTGTACAGTGTAGATCTTCAAAATAAGATACTTTGGATTTTGTAAATATAGCAAATTTATGTCAAGTTTCATTCTTAGTTCAAAAAGTGAAACCGTAAACATGACTTTCCAAAATAAGTAGAATCAAATAATGGAAACCATACTATCTTGTAGTGCATGTTATTCCAATTCCAGTGCAATTTTATTTTTTTTAAATTGTGTAAATTTGGGATTTTTCATTGAATTTCAAGAGAAAATCTTGCAAAATTAAATAAAAACATTAATTAAAAATATAAAAATTCCAAACGTACAGATGTGATCTTCACATTGACATTTACAACTTTGTTTTGTACATCAACTCCATTTTTGGTTTTCATCAAACATTTTATAACGAATCTTTGGAAACAGTGTTGAATCGGGACTTAAAATAGCAAAATGTCAATAATAATGAATAATAAGATTTATTGATTTTTCTTCTCATTTTGCAAATTATACTTCAAAAATCAATTCATGAATGTAATATTGAATTCAAAGTAGGTCCCTTATAAATTTTATATTACAAGTTACAGTTCATTTTGAGGGTCTAATTCCCGGTCTAATTTCACTTTGCAAGTTGTCCAACCTCAACAAAGGTACCTCATAGCATTATAATTTTGTTCCAAACTCCAATGTTGTTTCATAAAATTTGAACCTCAAATTTCTCCTCAAGGTTGTTAATCCGAGTACTGCAAATCTTAAAGTTTCAATCATCCATAAGGTTCTTGTTTTTAGCATATTAAGGCACTCCACATGGTCACAATTACACAACCTTAGAAGGGGTATTAATTGGAACATTTTCGTATTATGTATACGTAGAATAAACATATTTAGAACTGAAAATATTGACATATACTTACATTAAACATATACTTAGGACATAATAGATTTGTATACAAAGGTTTTTAGCAAGGTTTTTAAACATAAAGCCACTTGTATATAGGGTTTTTTTGAGGGGGTCATGAATGCACATAATTTTCAAATTATGTGCACCCGCGAGATTAGTCTTGATGATAAAAAAAATCCTTAAACGATCAAAGTAAGACTTTTCTACCTTAAATGAAGATATGACAACTATTGAAACATAAAGAGACATTCCATTTTCCAATCACCATCCTTTCTCATTTCCAAAAATTCAAGAGTGCATGTAGTGACAAAAATTTGAATGCCATTTTCTTGCAAGCATGAATTTACAAAATCTTTGCCATTATTCAAGTAGTGTTGTCATTTTTCCTAGAATGCCCTAATTCCCAAATGAAACCGTGATTGTCGAATGTCCTTTCTTTTTACATATTAATAATTAAAAGCAATTACATCCACAATGGTAGAAAAGGTACAAATTCTATAATGCAATTCAATTAATCAATCAATTCAAATGTTTCAATTCAAGACAATAATACAAATTGTTGTATTGAATGTTTTGAAGAAAATAGTTAGGTTTTGTAATTGTAAGCAAATTTTTTAGTAGAAAGAAGTGGATGTTCTAAGAGCCATCAAAAAAACTACACTATTAAAATATGTGTTTGAAGGATTGGAAGAAGAGATTACATGAGCGTTCAACTACATGATCAATTGAGCGTTCTAACAATCCCCACTCACAATTGCTCACACATTACCACACGTTCATTCTAGCAATACTATTTGAAGCCATCTCTTTGTTTTCATACCATTCATAACCTTTTTAATTGTTTTGGTAGAATTTACTTACTTTACCCAAAAAAAATGCATGCAACTAGTTTTATGTTGTTTGATAATTGTCAAAGCTCAGTCAAAACTTTATGTTGCTTTTGAAAAAAGAGAAGCCTTTATGCACCCTATAAAATGTAGAAGATATTATTTTAGCATTTATACATGTGTGGAAGCGTGCTTTCATCAGAAAATCACTCTAGAATTCATTGAAGGGATGACTTTGGGTACAAGAGTCAAACTTAGATTTTTATTACTATGAATGAATTTCTTTTGCAATCATTCAAAGTGGGAGTTTGAAAAACACTCATAGGGACTAGTAGTCAACCTCATTTCCATTCAAGGATCATTGGCCATATACATAAACATATACATAAAGTCAAGTCATGCTTATATCCAAGTTGCTAATTAAAGGCCAATCGAGTGCATAAATAGATGAATTGTTGTCAGTGATAACTCATGTGATAGATTGTCAAGTTTAATTTAATTGCTCATGCAAGCTTCACTCTTGGCTCACTGTAATCAGTTCCTGTCAAATTTGTAACCCTGCAATACATGACATGAACGACCGGGCCTCTTTCAATCTTTACAAATGCATGCTTTTCAATTCAGCTTCTAAGTCCACCAAAGTGATAAATAAGAAATGAGAGCCATCTCCTCATGAGTGTATGAAACGTGAGGCTTAGCAAGAATTTACTTCAAAATATGTTCGATAGAGGTCGTAGATTATGAATCTCATTGCAGTTAACCCATGCTCATCACTTCAAAATGCTTGTCTGACAAAACATGGACAAGGACTATTCGATGGGAAGAATACTAAACCTAGGATGAGTGAAACTATCACGAACACAATCAAGGAGTTTCCTCTACCTCAGATGGTCACATAGAGAGAGACAAAGATACTTACAGTTCCTTTTGCGTCATCGTGAATTAGGTCATCACTTCAAAAAAAATAGACAGAAGGCTTGTGTGGTATCGTTTTGAAAATTTACATCAAAGAGAAAGTACAAAACATTCCCTGTCCTCACAAGAAAATTAATTCGGGAGAAACAATTTATCTTTTGCTTAGTGTACAGGAATTCAAAGATCACATGACATTCATGACTATGCTGCATCATACAAAAGTATAAGCGGGTAGAAAAAAGAATCGACACTCATCTTTATTGCCGTCGAATCGCCTTAGCAATATCCACCCTAAGAAATTCGTGCTCACTCTACGACCTCGAACTCATCGTCCTTCACATGCGACCGTCATTGCTGGGCGTCATGAACTGCACCTTGTAAGGGAAAGTTGATGCCCGCATTCCTTCATGCATTGAGGAGCAGCACAAGAACGGAGTCGACGATGAATTAATCAAACCCCCGCAACTATTACTGCCATCGCAACTAATAATTACACAAAGACACACATGCTCAATCTCCTTCAATCAATCTTTTCAAAATCACAAGTCAAATTCTTCCAATTCCGACACTCATTGTACACTGAACTCAAAGCTTCAAGAAAGAGCTCGAAACCCTAATGCAACATGTAAGTCACGAGCAAAGGCAGGGACAGAGCTTGAATGCAATAACAAGCTCTTGCGACTTTCAACTGTTTTGTGAGAGGAAGAGCAGATCCCGATACCCTCCAATACCCTCCAATACCCTCCACCTAATCTGCCCAATTATCTGCATCGGTAGTGTGAATGAGGTTGTAGATAGGAATTGGAAATCCAGTTGAGAAACCAAAGTCGATGCGGGATTCAATCCCATAAGGTAGAAGCACCAAAAACTGTTAGGTACCAATTGTGGTCACCTATAAAAGCACTTGTTTCAACTTCAGGAGTTCCCAATCTAGTTATCACAAGTATTAATTATGAATACCAAGTTAGCAATCTGATTGGATTAGAAATGAAAAACAGTTATTGGTACACCTACTAACATCAATAGTGGTCTATGCATATTAAGTTTGAAAATTTATAACAAAATCATACATTGTGAAAAAAGTAATTAAAAATTGAGCTTGGTTATTAAACCCAAAGTTTTATGTACTGCAATTTTTTATCATTAAAAATCAGCGCTTCATGTAGGTTGAAATGCTTAACCCTTTAGCGCCCAGGGTGGTTATGGAGAAACCACCGTTTTTTGGGTGATGTTTCTTTAAAACTCTCTCTGTTGAAATTAGGGATACTATTAATAGTATCCAACCGTACAAATGTAAGCATAGCTTAATGAAACAAGTCTCGGTTAAATCTTGGTAAGATCGGACCATTGGATTGGAAGATTATAGTATATCTTTGAACTGTATAATGCACACTCAAAAATGAGATTTTGGGGGGTGTGTGATTTCAAGGTTAAATAGAATTTGGGTTAAATTTTCAAAAATAAAAGTGAAGATGTTCAGCAATGACATGTGTCAACACCTCTTCATTGCAATCTTTCATATCAAGAACAGACTCGTACATAATTATTGTGAATTTTATAAGTGAGAGTGACTTATCCATGTACGATTTAGGACAAAATTTATACGTTCAAATAAAAAAGGAGTTGGTACATTGATCAAGATCAAACTACATACACTAATGGAACATGAATAAGAGAACACAATCCACAAAAAAGTACAAGATAACAAACTTGCAAACACAAGAGTTACCACATAGTACGTGTGTTGTATTTGTAAGTATTTGCTGTATTCTGAGGTATTCGCAATATTTTGGTGTTTTGTACATAGGTATTTGGATAGCTAAGAAAGTCAGATTCCAAATTTTCTTTTTGCATCATCTGCAAGATCAAAAGTTACACGTCTGAACTTCACACACTGGACTGAGATGGTTCACAGATTTTCCAGCATTTCATTTTTTTAGTGATCTAGTGACCACTTAGTGGTTACCTGGGCACTAAAGGGTTAACCCCTAACTGCCCAAGCAGGCGTTTATGGCCTGATGTACAAATTTCATCCGTATTTTCTCCTCCGTCATGCACTTTTTGTGGTGTGATTTTTTTACTGAATTTTTTATGGGAAGTTAACTTCATGTATGTGTGATCCGATCGAAAAGGAAATAATTTTTGAAAAAATTATGCCTCATTTTGTGTTGTAGTGTTTCATCGAAAATCTTGAAGATTTTGGTCTAAAAGTGTTCATGAAAAAAAAAACTATTAAAATCAAGCATCCAAAAAATCTCCAAAAATCACTACACCTAAAGTACTACATTATAACCCATCACAACAAATTTCATCCACGTATTGTCAATATCTTATTCGTAATTGAATTACAAAGTAATTTTTTATTTTATGTTTCAAAATTTATAAAAAAAGATTAGTGATAGTAGTCATAGATCTAACTGTATAGATAGAATCTAAAATTAAAAATGTATAACTTTTATTCATACATCAAGTTCTAAATATTCATATTAATTGCATTTTATAATGCATCATTGCAAAACTGCCTAAACTGGACATAGGTGAGGACGTTTAGGGGTTAAACTGCCGGCAACTGTACCCCTTACCTTAGACTCTGTCGTTGAATCTGTCCAAAGGGCAGAGCCAATAAAGGAGCTGGACTTTGTGTACCAGTACGTGCGCGAGCTTTCGCGCAAGTCCCTATATCTCATCAACGTCTTCCGAACGAACGTACGTACAAACAACGACGTCTCAATCTCGTCGACGATGAAGAGCCAGAACGAACGAAGATACTTCCATCGTCGTCGTCTTCGTCGTCGTTTGTCGACATAGGTCAGAGCGCGTAGGTGAGCACATTCTCTTCTATTCCTCAAATGGTTTGAAGGGATCATTGCTTGTGGTGGAGGAATCTGTCGCAGCTGGGGACGAGTTGAGCGAATTTCAGGTACGTGTTCGATTTTAGACAGGCTCCAATTCTTGTGAGTTTTGTTTGGGTCAAGAATTGATGCAATCGGGCGAGCGTCGCGGTTTGTGGAAGAAATTTGGCTGGAATGTGAAGAGTGTAGGAATTTTGAGAAGAAAGCATCCGAATTTTGTCGTGGTTAAATTTTCTGGACAATTGGATGCAAGTTAGTTTTGTTTCTTGAGATTTGAGCCTTTGTGGAAGCCGAGTATTTCTTTTGGTGTTTTAGGTGATTGATTTGAGGCAATTTTATGATTAGAGTGCGCTTGTTAATTGGTAGAACTTATCAATGAAAGAATGTTAGTTGCATATTCCTCTTAGGATCTGGACTCAGTTTCTTGCTTTTTGGAGGCGGGAGTTCATAGAAGGTAGAAGGAGTTCTGCTCCTGATTTGAATTGACCGTTTGATGCGCCTTTCCTTTGACAGGTGCTGTTCGATCTTCGATTGAAGCATAAGAGTTTTTCTTATTGTCAGCCGTGGTTTTGTGACATTGAGAATTCGTGAAGTAGAGCGATGGGAATTCACTCTGTGCAGCACCTGGTTCCTATAGCAAGGATGGAGTCCGCAACAGGACCTGCCACAGGCGGAACCAACAGTGCGTATTTACTTCCTATTGAAACTGCAATTCTTCGAAATTCTAATTAGAATGACATTCTAATTCGAAATTGTTTGAGTATCAGTACATAAGCTTGAAGTGCTCTTTGCAATTTCTTCCGTGTGAATGCACGTATTTCTAAATGGTATCTTGCGGTCCAACCGACCTCATTTTGTTGTTTTGCCTTTAAACATTTAAAAATTTGAAATGGACATATGGGAAATTTTCGTACAAGCAAAGAATGTACATCAAAAATGAGAGAAAATGAGTCCATATCGTGTATTTGTGGAACTTGTTTAAAATGATAGACGTCAATTTGCTTTTATGGTAGCTTTTTCATTATTTGAAGAGGAATGAATTACTGATGGAGACGGATTGCAATAGACGATCATTGTCATTATGGATAATGTGTAGCATTATGCGTTCTTCTTGCTTGCCCAAATTGACTAACAAATGGATTCTACAAAATTGACATGAGATAGGATCATAGTTTACTTCTATCATGGTTTCAACTTTTGTTAGCTCATATCTTAACAAAGAGTGCTTCTCAACGATGGATGCACTTGGTTTGAGGAAACAAAAGTTGAAATCAGGCCAAAAGTAAACTATGATCCTATCTCGTGTCAGTTTTGTAGAATCCATTTGTTGGTTCTATTTGGGCAAGCAAGAAGAACTCTTAATGCTACACATTGTCCATAATGACAATGATTGTCTATTGCAATTTGTTAAGATATGTTAAGACATGTCCATAATGACAATGATCGTCTTTTGTAAAAGTCTTCATGTTTTGTAAAAGTCAAAGCACTACAATTTGCATACTTGAAATATCACATTGTAACTTTTATAATTTTTCATAGATAGTCATCAACATTATGTAGGTTTGGCAAAAATTTCAACAGGATTGGAAGATGTTTTAAATATTTACAAATTCTATTATGTAAACAAGATACAAATTCAAAATAAATATATTTTTTGTCAATTTTAATATGAAAAATTATATTTAAGGTAGATAAAATTTATGTTTACAAGTAGCAAAAAAACAAAGGTGAAGAAATGAAAAGAGACGCATGATTGGAGCATTCTTAGAAACCCATTTGTATTTTGGACACTCAAATTTCAGATTTCTTGACGGTGTAAAATCTTCACATGAAGTCAATTCTCCAATCCCAACAACCAAAAGATGTATCATAACTTAACTTAAACACCTAATGAAAACACCAACTCCAATAAAGCTAAAACACTTGATTTTCTAGGCATTTGACAAAAAACAAGCATAATATGGTTGATTGGGCACTTAGAGGTTAAACATTGTAATGTACATGTTTTTTCTGCCACCTTACTTTTTTTAGCATCCATAATGTCTTCATGAGAGCAAGCAGTCCACAGCAATAATGTTGAAGAGAAAGCTTTTTACTCTGGTTTTTTTTCTTTAAAATCAGGTAACCACACTCCTCTTCATTCCTATTCTTGTTCATATGGAATCAAAGCAGTTAAACTCGCCAGTTCTGTTAATAATGAAGAGTAGATTTATTAACGAAGAAAACGTGCCATCATGCATATGAGTGCAAAAAATGAGGCAGAAAAGAAATCGAAGAAGCAGAAGAAGAAAAGGAAAAAGAGAGAGAAAGTTGCCATTGACCAGATCGCATTCAGGAATCTCAAATGGATCGGGTATGAGATGTTGCAACTAGGGGTATTCTCTTGATCGTTCTTAATTACGTACACGTACATTTAGCTATCGAAGAGCTTCTGTATTTTCATCTTCAGCTTCATCATTGCTGCCTTGTATCTTTGGACTTTATTGCATTTATGACAGTTAATTTTAGCTCATTGTGCAGAGCGAAGTTTGTATCATGTTGTGATGAATTACTAGATCGCATTCTTAATTGAAGTCCTTTCTACTATATCTCAACATTTGGGAGGATCAATGGCACATTTCTTTATCTATGTCAGTACTTCGTGTTTTGGTTTCTAATTTTGAACACGATTTCCTTTTGGATTAAACTGTTCCTCTAAGAAATTACTTCGAGTTCACTTGAATGCTGAAATTTCTCATGTGTGTTTAGTACAAGGAGCAGAGAATGGGTATCAGATTCCATCGGAAGACATCAGGGTTATTGTTGATGCACCTCCAACTCCAAGCCTCTCATTTTCTCCCACCAAAAAGCACATTCTGTACATGCAGCGACGGTCGTTACCACCGTTGTCGGATATTGCGAGGCCAGAGCTAAAGTTGGCTGGGATGCGCATCGACCCCGAGTACAACATGAAGAGTAGGATGTAAGTGTATTTCTCCATTTGTTTTGGCAAAGTTGTCGATCAGCATCCATATCCCCATTTCCATACCTTCCCAGATCCATGATTTTGGTTAGTGTCCGATTCTTTATGAGCTTGAAACTCTTCTTTGTTTCGCTTCTTGATTTTTGTGGGACAAAGCTCTTATACAGGTCATTCTATACAGGCATCAACATACACAAGGTTCTGAATAACAATAATCTGGGCCAGGAGCTTGTCATGACTGGAGTTCCCGAGGGGTCCAGAATCACTTACTGTTGCTGGTGAGGTGACTGGACATTCCTGCCAGTGCAGTTCCATTTTATTTCTCGTTTTTTTGCTTAGAAATGGGAATCTTATCCACGCACAAGTTTTATTTCTGCTCTTCTTGGATTACCTTTTAATGACAAACTGTGTTTGCTGAAGGTCACCAGACGGCCGTCATTTTGCGTTCTGTGTCCGAGAACCGGATCAGGTACAAAATGCCGTCTTGTTTTCTACTGTTACAAATATATTAGCGTCCTTTAGACACCTAGGGATGCAACAGGAGGGTAGATTCGCCGAATGCCTGTAAGTGGAATGCAGATTTGGAATATGCAAATTCTGAAAATCCTTGATAGAAATTGATCAGATATTTTCAGTTTTGAGATTTTTACCTCATTTAAGTCTGAGTCTACCTTCCACTAAGGTTGTTCTCAGTATAGATGTTTAAGACTAGGTTCAAAGTTCTTACCTGGTGTTGAACGTTCCTCCCTTTCACTGGCTCCTTCAGGGCGAGGGTCCAGCGACGTTGCCTGGTCTATGGGTTGCGGATGTTGACACCGGGAAGGCGAGGCAGCTCCTTGGTGCCCCAGAATATGCGCTCAACACCATCCTTGAACAGTTAGTCTAGTCCTTTTATTTCTTTGTGTGCTCTTTTTCTGCATCTTCTACTGTCTCTTCTTCTGTCAGAAATCATTTAACCCCTGAGCACGGATAATCGAAACTGGCTAAGCTATTTAACGTTTTCCTTATTGTGCAGATTTTCTTGGATCGACGATACCAGTCTTGTGGCATGCACGGTCCCTCCAGTTCGTGGTGCACCTCCGAAGAAGCCCTTAACCCCGGCTGGCCCAAAGATTCAATCTAACGAAGCGAAGGCAGTAATGCAGAATCGAACATACCAGGACTTGCTGAAGGATTCTCATGATGAGAATTTGTTCGAGTACTATGCAACATCGCATGTAGTAATCATCTCCCTGGACGGACAAGCACGCCGAATTGGACCACCAGCTTTGTATTTAGATGTCGAAGCCTCTCCCGATGGTCATTTCCTTCTCGTTCAATATCTACATCGGCCATTCTCTTTCATCGTAACCAGTGGTAGGTTTCCCAAAAAGGTTGAGGTATGGCGGCCCAGCGGGGAGATTGTAAAAGAAATATGTGACTTGCCACTTGCTGAGGACATTCCAATCTCTTTCGATAGTGCAAGGAAAGGTCGACGCTCAGTGAACTGGCGAAGTGATAAGCCAGCCTCTCTATATTGGTAAGGCGATGATCACCCCATCACTAATCTTCACCCTGCTTACTAGTGGTCAGTAATATTGATATCAGTGACATCATAATCACTCTTTCGAGTTGTGGGAATTTTGGATTGTATGCTGATTGAAGATCTGGAACAAATGCTATATATCGGCATACAGTTGGTGTTTTTTTTCTCTAACGTGATTTTTTTGTTACCAGGGTGGAAGCACAAGACGGCGGTGATCCCAAAAATGAAGTGTCACCTCGAGATATTGTATACACTGAGCCCGCCGAAGGTGGTTCACCTCAAGTGGTTGCAGGAACTGAAAATCGTTATCAGTACGTTTTCTCCACACAAGAGCAATTATATCTTACATGATTGAGTGTCCTCATATGTCCCTGCTTCGCTATATTACTTGTTCAAGAGCAATCTGTAGAGCCTCTAGGGGTGAAGACTTCATTTTGTGATATATTGTTTGAATTGTTAGAAAGTATTTAGTGCAAGAAATCTCAATGTTCTTTTTAACGGGGAATTATATCATAAATGGCCCTTTTCAACTGGGAAACAGAGACTGATGTAGTTGGTGAAGAAGTAAAGCTTAATATTTACCATGGCAGCGGTTCATTCATGTGCGCTTTAGTCCTTGAGCGGTTGTGATGTGGCCTGGAGATCGGAAGTCCTCCATGATGTAAAAGAAAAATGTTTGAATCACGGTCTATCTTTCTTCATTGTTGTGCACAAGACTTTTCATGATTCCTCAATCCTACAGACTGTTATACCTGATAATTAATTGCGAGGTAACTCATTTGAATGTGCAGAGGCATTTATTGGGGTGATGAGAATCTGGCGTTGCTCTACGATTATTGGTACAAGACCCGAAACACTCGCACGTGGATTGTGAGTCCCGGCAACCCAGAGAAGGAAAAACGTATATTGTTTGAACGGTCTTCTGAGGATGTTTATGGAGATCCGGGCTCTCCAATGAAGCGTCAGTCAAGTTTAGGAACATACGTGATAGCTCAATTTAGGAACTCGGCTGGGAAGAAGTGTTTACTACTGGATGGCTATGGTGCAACTCCTGCAGGATACATTCCATTCTTGGACCTCCTTGACCTGTGAGTCTAATCGATCCTTATCTATTTAATTTGGACCATATTAAATTCATCATATTCATACGTTACATGCTTGATATATAGGGCTCAGTCTGTGTGTTGAACCTGTTGTTAGTGAGCCCAAGAATGACACTGTAACTAAGTGAGTTAATTAAAAAATGAGTTACGTGCATTCAATGCAGAGAGACAGGAGAGAAGGAGCGCATCTGGCAGAGCGTGAAAAAGAAGTATTACGAAAACACGGCCGTTTTCATGGTTCCTAAAGGGGATGAAGATTTGACAATTGACAGTCTCAAAACCGTCATTTCAAGAGAGTCTCAAACGGAGCCCCCCCAGTACTACATTGTATGTTGGCCGGAGAAAAGGGAGACTCAAATCACCAATTTTCCTCACCCTTATCCCCAGCTAAAGGATCTAAAGAAGGAGATCATACGGTATGCAAGATCGGATGGGGTCCAGCTGACTGCGACTTTATACACACCGCCTGGTTACGATCCGGCAAAAGACGGACCACTTCCGACGCTGTTGTGGGCCTATCCTAGGGAGTTCAAAAGCAAAGATAATGCGAGCCAAATGAGGGGTTCTCCATTCTCTTTTGCCGGCATAGGATCCACTTCTCCGCTTTTGTGGTTGGCTAGAGGGTGAGAAATTGTCGAACTAAACCCTCGAGGTCATTATTTTGCCATTGAAAGTATGTTTGAAATCTTTTATTTTAACTATACATTCAAGTAATATTTTTCGAGAAATAGCCAGTGTTAGCATGTGTGCTCAGCTTCACGTCCTCGTCACGTCTTGATATTGAATCCTAATCAGTCAAGAACTGGCTCTTCATGCAATTTTGTGAACTCTCAGAAAGATTTTTAACGCTGTCGAAGTATTTCGATGGTGACTCAGAATATTTTGATGTGCAGGTTTGCAATTCTTGATGGGCCGACAATGCCAATTATTGGTGAAGGCGACGAGGAACCCAATGAAAGGTGTGATCAGCACACGTTTAGTTTGTTGTGTAATGTCATTTTATCGGACCTGTTGTATGTGTTGTCCTGTATCCAGATTGAGATGGCTTTTTTAAACTGAGCAGTGGGGTTTAGTAGCCCTTGGATTTTGCAGTTGTAGATTTTAACCTGTAATCAAGCCTGTTTTGGTACTAAAGCTGAATTTTTCATGGACAAAATCATCAAACTTTACATTTTTGCACAGGTATGTTGAGCAACTGGTAGCAAGTGCACAAGCTGCAGTGGATGAAGTAGTCAAGCGCGGGGTATGTGTTATTTGTTTGAGCCTAAACCTCTGGCGTATAGAACGATAGATCTTTGCAATTCCAACCCTACAACATCTTCAATATCTTCAATATCTCTATATCTGCAATCCTCAATATTTTTATATTGATACAGTTCTTTATTTCTAATGATATAATGTTATGGATTTCTTGTTAAATGTTGTGCAGGTTGCAGACCGAAACAAAATAGCGGTGGGTGGACACTCTTATGGAGCCTTCATGACTGCCAATCTTCTGATTCACGCCTCGGACTTATTTTCATGTGGAATAGCTCGATCCGGAGCTTACAACCGAACCCTAACACCTTTCGGCTTTCAGGTAACTTGTCAGTGAATTCTTCGTCACTCGGTTTTGTTGCTTTATAGCAACTTCGGATTCTTGCCACATGATTTTTGAATCTTTTGGATACAGTGTCGGTGCGGCCTGAATGGAATTCATAATATTTGAGCGACTGTACTGTCTTTATTGTGACAGGCAGAAGAGAGAACACTGTGGGAAGCACAGAAGACCTACATAGACATGAGCCCATATATGTATGCAGATCGTGTGAAAAAGCCCATCCTTCTAATTCATGGCGATGAAGATAATAATGCTGGCACAATGACTATGCAGGTACACTTCACGTACACTCTAGCTATTATTTTCGTTAAATAATTGTTACCGTGTACTAACTCTTAAAGGACCAAGAAGCCCAAATTGGGCCTCATGTTTTTTTATAGCAGTTTTGAATAGGTCCTTTTATTCAAAATTATTTGTGTTTTTTATCAATGCATACAGTAATGTTCTTTACTGATTCCAGTGATATAAAATCCGGTCCTATCTTAATTATAGTCTTCACAATATGATCGATTGAATTTGGCATGCATTTTTAAAACTATGATTCCTCAGACAGTCCTTTTAGCCCGGTTAATACGTCGTAGCCGGTAGATCGAGAGGGACTACATGCATAATTGAAAGTCTGTTGGGAATTACATGGACTGGTGAGTACGAGATCGGGTGGATGCTGAGAGCTCTTGTAACAAAACACTTGTTTCTTTCTTCTTTAAATTGTGACTTGTTTTGCAGTCGGAGCGGTTCTTCAGTGCATTGAAAGGGCATGGGGCGCTGACGAGGCTTGTTCTTCTGCCGTTGGAGAGCCATGGGTATCAGGGCCGGGAGAGTGTGATGCACTGCCTGTGGGAAATGGACCGCTGGCTACAAACGCATTGTGTGAACGCTGTTGCAAGCACCGTGTCAGGCCCAAGCTCTCCAACAGATGCTCCTTCCGAAGCCAAGCCGACCTCACAGCTTGGCTCTTCAGGTACAGGAGGAGGGAGTGCACCTGAATGCGCTCCGGCGACTGCGAGATCGATTACATCATGTGGGCCATCCGGACCTTTATCTTCTCTATAACAAAGTAACTCTAAATTGATTGGCTCCAGGCATTGTGCATAAATTATGTCTAGCAGCCTAGACAATATGCCGGGATTCTGGTAGCCGGTCGTGGTGTTGTAGATCTGAGGATTAATTAACCAGCACTTGGAGGGTTTGGTCGTCACTGCAGTCATTCTACAGTATACGACAGGCGTGGGATTGCCCATCTCGCATATATATTAGTCAATTTATGTAAGCAGTACAATGTATGCAAGCTTTCAGTGGATTTCATGGTTGTGATGAACCTTGGAAACATGGAATCGATAGTTACCTGGTGGGTAGTTACCCGGCTTCCATTTAGACTAACTCTCATCCAAAATTGCCATTGACTCATTAGTTTTCTTACTCGCTCCATTATTTTATGTAACTTGTTTCTTTCCATTTCCAGATCATCTCCAAGTATTGTCACTTCTGTAACTTGTATTCATTAATATGCATGCTCAGTCCTGCATTTCAGCACTCTGTTGATATATGTAGGGCACTCAAACCAGTTTCATGTTCTTCTGGACTGGTCAGTTCCAAGTATAGATAAATTCAGGATTGGTTCCAAATCATTTTGTGTGGCTGTCGCAATAGTGTGCTGGCCCAGTTATTTAAACCTACACCCGTTTAATTTACATACCGGTAGTCTTGCTTTAATTGGAATCTTGAACTCACACTAATTATACTTAAAAGTCTAAAATACTGTGGGCTTTTCAATTAACATGGATTTATGGTCTTTCATTTACTGTGCAAGGGTGTATTTTTACTTAATATATAAAGTAATGTGAGCCACTTCAATAGTTGAAATAGTATGGGTTTCTTAATGTGCTTCTGTACAACCGGCCATCGGTTGAAAGGCATGTGAGGGTTATATGCCCGAGTGATGGTTAGCCATTCAAGGTGACAAGCAGCAAGACTCGCTACATCAAGTACTTGCAAAAAGTCACGTCCCGGGAGACACTTATGAGGAGCTAAAAACTTTGTCATTTGGTTATTAGTAACCAGGAGTATAGTAGGTTTGATAATTCGTGGGCCAAACAACAGCTTCTTTGTAAGAGGTAAGGGTGTTACATCTTATGGGTTACTTACAACCCTAATAGCTTTACTTAGTTTCTTGGTTCTTTCGTTGCCCCTCGGCTGACCGGTTGTGGTAATTCTGTATTTTATTTCTTGCAATTGATTCTTTCAATTTGTGAAAAAAAAAAATTTAAAAATTTAAAAAAAATTTTAAAAAAATAAAAAAATAAAACTAACTGATACCGCGGGGCGCGGGCGGGCGCAGGTACGTGAGGGGCATGATGATTGGCACATACTGACAAAGCAACTGCCACCTCATCTTATAGGCTAGCCCAGATTGGGCTAACGTAAAGGTTTCAATGTAACTCGAGCTTCAGTTGGTTGTTTGAGTATGGCAGGCATCGAGTGAAGCTGCCCTCGTCCGCATTCCGCTACCCCTGCCGCGGCCACGCTGCTCAAATCCCTTTTTTCGCCCCGCGATTGCCTTCCTCTATTTGGCCGTTCAAATGACCTCTTCTCGCTCAAATTATTTCAGATTTGCGTCTCTAATTCGACGTCAAACAGGTCGCCTACCCCCGCCGAACAGGTACATCGTTTGCGCATCTTAGATTTTCTCATCTCTTGCCAGTCCTTTGGAAGAATTTGGTTCCAGACTGCGTGAATTGATATGACTGTTTTGATTTGAGCTTTTAATTAGATTAGCCTCATTTAGGATTTGGTGTTGGTGAATTCGCTTGAAGATATCGCATTGTGTGAAGATTCTGTTCAAATTTCGAATTGTATTGGGAGAATTTGAACCTTTAACCCCTAAAGTACCAAGAATTCAAGGTTTTAAAATGGCCAATTCAATTGATCATATTATGTAAAATACATTGCAAATGTTGTTCAGTTTTATGTCAGTGGGGAACATTGCATATGTTGATGGGAAGATAAAAAGAAATTGAATAACAGCAAGGCTCCAAATAAAACATGAGGCCTAATTTGGGCTTCTTGTTCTTGTTCCTGTAGGGTTAGTATGGGACTAAACAATCAGAAAATCAATTTGCACTACTATTGCATTGTACTGAGTCTTCTCTCTTGTTATTTGCCGCGTAGTATTATGTTCAGGATATTCCAGTGTGATGGCGCCCGGGCGAGGCATTATATCGTTATCTCTTATTCCGTAGTATGGTAAGGAGGTAGTTGTTGAGTCGAATTTCCATTGCATGGGGTGGGAGCAGTGTCTTTAGTCTCAGAGATTATGATGATTAAATCGAGTTGCAACATCATCATGGCCCCTTGGACTTGCACAGTGCTGCAGAGTGATTCTCCTCATCATCACTTAATTTGCTGTTTCATATCCGAATTCTCTTCCAATACCGTACTTCTCTTCTTCCACGTTAGTAAAGGTTCGAACAAACCAGTGTAGATCAGCAAATTTCCATCGAAATTTGCAATGTGATAGAAATTTAGATCAGGCTCCCAAATATATCAGCAGTAAGAGGACTCTTGCATCAAAGACATTCAGCTATTATGGAGCAGTGGTTCAGGGAAGTGGGGACAAGTGAAGATCATCCCTGCAAGTGCTCCAGAGTTTGACCAAGATTCAAAGAATGAGGGCAGAGCAGACCGCTGCAAAACCCTAGCAAGTCTATATACACTCTACAGACCAAACATCATAACTAAGTAGTACCGTACCCGGCCATCAGGGTCGGCATGTCGAATAATTATTATTTTTGCCCAAATGTTGCAGATATCCTCTAAGATTATTTTCATTATTCTCTAATATTCTCCTTCTCACTATAGTATATCTATATATATTGATTTTTTTCCCTTAAGTTTCGGCTTCTCTTATTATAAGTGTATTTTGTCAACCATGATATCTTCTAAAGACATGCTTACTTGCAAACCTGGCCTGGTGGTTTCATCTGATTGAAGTAATAAGACAAATTAGTCTCGACCGATTCTTTTGTCGGAGAGGATGAACTAAGAATCATGAACTTGAAGTTCACCAAAATTGGTGACTAAATCCATTGGTAGCAAAGCTTTACGATATTCAAAATGAGAATCTTAACAAAGCGCATAAAGTTCTTATTGGTTTCTATTTCACCTACCGGGAATATACCTAGAACACCTAGTTATATCATATAACTATAGGTGTTAACATATAACTATAAGTGTCAACATATAACCTATAGGTGTTATAATACTTGGGGCACTAAGCCACAATGCCAGAACATGGTACCGCAAGAATATTTGGGCATCAAGTTAGTGCCTAAATGGTCTTGTGGCACCATGCTCTAGAATTCACCTTTCCCTAAGAATTCTCACACTAGGACAAGAATGTCATGACTTGCACTTCCATGTGTTGAACATAAGAGCATCGCCATTTATGAACGTCACATTGACTAGCCATATCTTATTCAACGGGGCTGGTATAGTCATTTCAAATTCTTAGTCCCTCACACCACTCTCTTCACCCTTGATCACACCATAAGGCCTACCACAGAAGAATTTTACACAAATAGGTTGATGGATAAGAGATTTGGACATGATTGTGGAGTATGAGGTTGTTGAAGAGACGCTCGCTCTCATTCTTGCATCCTAACGGGACTTAGGTTTGAAGTGGTCAAGCTACTTTTGTCTATTGGTGGGTTTGCGATGTGACACAAGTAGGGTTGGAACTCGCCCACTTGTGCATAGCGAGTCTGATCAAGAGACATGGTGGTAATACTTGTAATTCCATAATTGAGCACACAAGTCATTCAATTGATCTTTTGTGCACAAATGGTATGAGTACCGACAGACCTTCTTGGACGCTACAGGCAGGCATTTTCCACACAACCCAATGGATTTGTTACGGCATTGTGAAATTATACCTAAGTCACAGCCTTCACAACCACAGTGCTTGAGCGGCAAATATCAAAGTCTACCTTCCATACAATGACACTCCATAATATGACGATATTATTGTTTCAAACAATACACACGTGACAAGTCATTTTTGTGACTAATCCATGTCAGGGCATTTTTTTGGGCGAAATATCACTAGATTGCACCCAAAAAGAAAATCTAGCCAAAAACCATGAAGTTTTTGGCCATAAAACTTCAAATTAAAAAATATCTTGAATGAAATTGCCAGTTTGTGGATGAAAATAATAATAATTTATATGTGATATTTTCTATCCAAGATGCGGATGAATGTTGAAATATAGAGCACCATTATAACATTTATATCGCCACTTTGGCACTTCATGAAAAATGAAAAAAAATGCCCTGATCCATGCTTGCCACCTTGGAGGTAGTGAGAACTTCCCAAACATGTCATAATAGAGCATACCCACAGACAACGGTGTTTTTTTTTTTTTTACTATATTTCGCCAGATTTCTCTACAAAATATGACATTTCTCTTTTTTTAAGGAAAAAAATGAGAAATTTTTGAATTTTTTCGCCAAATTTTCTCTATACTTTTGGTGAAGATAGCCAGATTTTGTGAAGAAAAAACTACCTAAATATGAAGAAATTCTATCAAATTATGATTGTAAGCTTAAGATTGCCAAATATTCTTTCCCAATTATTTTTACGTCACCAGTTAGGCTTCAAGAGAAAAAGAGAGGAAAAACACTGCCCACGAGCTTCAACGCTTGGATATTCCACTGGATATTCTATAGTATCTGTACAAGTAGAGCACAATTCCCTTTCTACATAAAAGTCAATGCACCAGCTTTCAACACTTGTGGGTGCAATTCGGTATTAACTGGTTGACTAACTGATCAGCTTACCTCATAACTGCCAAAGTTACAATCAGAACTCTTATATATCACAACCAACGTACATGAGAGTTCAGACTTCAGAACTTCGATCACATTCTCCGCAGATACTGGAATGTGATATTGGAGAGTGTGATGTACAATAACGAGTGTCAGGGTGTACAAGATGTTTTGAACAGTGAGAGGTAACTTTGTACTACAGAAACTACAGTTTGTGTCGGTACTAAGCTCAAATACTGTAACTAGCTGCGCGCGGGGTTTTTTGCCGGTCGCATCTGGAGCTAGAATCTACAGTAGCAACACAGTCGTGGGAAGCAAGAAAGGTATAATAATTCGTGCGGTATCATACCTCGTAATCGATCCATTTGTGCATGTAATCCCATGCCAGTCGGGGAGCTTCAAACTTGAAGGTCACGCTTTAGAACACAAATGACAACAGCTTGCTTAAACATTTCGACAAATGACAGTTTTCTTTTGACAGATTATTAAGCAAGGATCGATGTTGATTTGAAGACGTGATTCACACTAGAACTTGGACTGATTGATTGATCCAGGCAGCAATGGGGTCCGAACGAGGAGGACTGGGATTCTATAATAGCACTGTAAGCAGTAGCAGTGCGGTTTTAGTGAGTGTTGATGTTGCAAGGGAGTGGAGGAATGCGCAGGCCATTCCGTTGAGCGTGACGCCTGACATTGTGAGTGCTGCCAAGCTTGAGCTCCAGTTCCTGGCGGAGATTAACGCCGCGCCATCCCTTTTGCAAGCAGGCCCTTCACTCGACCGCGCCATTCAAAGGTGTGCATGCATTCGCAAACCCTAGCTACTTAGGGTTTCAAGCAGCCTGACTTTTCTCATTGTAAACAGATTATTTCAATCCCCTGGTGATCGATAAGAATTGCTTGATCACTGACTTCAAATGCAGCCATCATTCAAATTCTCATTGACATCATTCATGATAGCGCTCCTGCTTGACAGGCCTGGCTATGTCTTGAATTGACCAAACGACTATGGAATTTCTGTTACTTTCTAATTCTCAGTTTACCCATTTCTGTGGTTATCTTGCTATCATTGCTGTTTTGTTGTCATCATATTTTTGTCATTTTTTACATGCAAACTCTTTGTGGATCCAGTCTGTAGAAATCAAATGACACGTCGAATTTCTCATGTGCTCGTGATTCAATCACAGGGATCCCAAACATTTTTGCCGGGGTAAAAAGTGGATGGTTTGGCCTCATTTTTTACCCCATTTAGCACTGTATCCAAAAGTGTAGATTGGAAGTCGGGGTCAAACTTTGACTCCCTTTTTGGAACCTTTACCGGGGTAAAACATGATTTACTAGGGTAAAATCATGGTACTTTTGATGGGCATGGGGGCAAAAAAACTGCCGTGGAGTAAAAATCCCTCATTTTTACCCCCACCCTAAGGGCCTCTTTACACTAGAGGTGAGAAGCCGTGAAGAGAGAAATTTCAACCAATGGGAGGCCTAAAATCCGAGAAGACCAAAGAATGTCACTTTACACCCGAAATTTTCAGTCCAAGGGACGGAAGGAGGAGAAAATGACATGAACAACACTTTTGTCCTTCGTGGCAAGAAAAGTGGACATTTTCAAAGGCCCCCGGATTTTGCGTCAAGCCCACCTCAAGAGGTGGGTCTAACGCAAAATC
The DNA here is from genome assembly GCA_022496805.1 of Pohlia nutans. Lineage (NCBI taxonomy): Eukaryota > Viridiplantae > Streptophyta > Bryopsida > Bryales > Mniaceae > Pohlia > Pohlia nutans. The sequence continues at coordinate 40,230,536 of CM040088.1, forward strand.
CGGGGGGCCGTTTGGCCAAAATTCTCACAACCAATCATTTTTTATTTTTTAAGAAATATGTAAGAACTTCATTTTTAAAAATTGGCACTTTATTTTGTGGCCCCTTCTCACTTTACACTATATCCAAAGGCTGTCAAGTTCAAAGGTTGGCTTCTCAAGGATGAGCCATGGCCCTTGTGAGGTTTTCTCCACGGCTTCTCGCCTGTAGTGTAAAGAGGGCTTAAGTTTGGCCCCGGGGTCAAACTGTGAGGGTTCCCTGTGAATCTGCTCATAAACTTTAGTTCATCACTATGCATGTACTTTTGACGATCATTGCTAATGTGAGGTTACTGTGGCGATCGAGTTGCTTAGAGTGGTTGGTATAACAGTTTGTAATGGTTGACAGATACGAGCACTGTTGGCTTCCATTGCTGGCAAGCCAAAGGAGAAAGGATGATGTTTCTCCCCTAGTACCTCCCTTGGACTGTGCCTGGGTGTGGCACTGCCACCGACTCAATCCTGTAAGCACCATATACCTCCCATCTAAACCATGTTGAAGCAAATAATTTATATTCTCATATAAATTTTCTCCTCATCCACGTGGCAACAAAGTCAAACTGTTGTTATTTATATTTTTATTCCAAAGCCTTCGTTTTGAAGCTTGTAACATTACAATCACGGTCTGATATGGGTTCTAAAAAAAGACCGTCTCACTTAAACACTGTCATTTATAACTCATTTAATGTGTGCTACAAATGCAGTCTATAACACCATGTATGTAGCTGCAACTATGTTGTTTATAACACCATGTAATTTTTGTAATTTTCCAGTGTTTTTTTCATTACCAAAAGGACATTTTTCTAAAGTCCGGAAGGTGTTTGAATTTATCATACAGATACAGTATGTGGAAGACTGTAAGCGACTGTATGGCAAACTGTTGGGTGGCCATTGCATAGAACCAAGCACAATACTTTCAGAGGCCACCAAGGAGCTTTGGAGACAACAGTATCCCAATGAGGAGTATCATCTGCAGCTTCCATGGACACCACAACCTGGAGCTTCTCAGTTTGAAAAAACAGAAAAGGGTATTGAATATGATCTCACAGGAGCAGTCACAAGGCAGAGCTCTTTCTATTATCAGGTAATTATGTTCATCGTCTTTCTTTTTAAGAAAATCATTTTAGAGAAAAAAAATGAATCTTGTTGAGCACCCCCTGAATTTGCAATCCATGGTCAACCCCTTGCTCATCATCTTATGTAAGAATTTGTCGGAGCTTTGCATTCTTCTTATTTGACATGACTTAGTTATGAATGAATAACTCTTGGTTGACATTGTTCTTAAAAAGTGTCATATCATTACAGTTGGAGCATTCCCATCAGTGACTTGTATCCTCAAATTTCTTGTTAAAAATCGTAGTATCCACCTCTTGAGGCAAGAAATTGGTTGATGATTTAGAGGATCGGATGTACGTGGCTCTATCTCTTTCTTCCTAAGTTGTCATTTCCACATTTGTCGGAGTCGCTTAAGAATGAAATCAATTCCATTCACCAAGCCACTAACCCATTTTGAGACCTCAAAAAATAAAAGGTGATTAGGAAGAAAACACTTGACATGAGAGGCATCATCACATATGTACAAACATTTCATGTGGTGTGTGGCATCGAGGGCCAAGCCATGTTAGATGGATGTGTTTTGTAGACTATGTTAGTTTATGTAGTCTATTTAAGAGCGTGTATGTTATGTATTCTTGTTTGACCAATTTTTGATTGCATATTCAATGATGGTTTATGGTACTCAATCAATTGTGTATGGAAATCGTTATTTACACGACATGTGGTTAATGAAGGTTTCGGAACCCTACGTGAAGGAAGAAAGCTATTTGCACTCAGCAGAGCAAAGGTACAAGGGCTTTCTATACCTTTTTGCGAAAAAGGGTGGCACATTCATGGTGCCCACATATGACATTGACCTGATGTGGCACGCGCACCAACTTGACCCTGTGGCCTACAACAGAGACCTCCTTGTACTGACTGGTAAACTTTTGCCCCACGACGACACGGATGACAGCCGAGAAGAGGGGGCGAAACTCAGGACCGGATTTCAAGATACCAAGAGGCTGTGGGAGGAGACTTTTGGCAGCCCTTACGAGAAAGCCGGTGCCATGTACCGAGGTCCATCTCCCAAGCTCCCATCCCCATGCTTGCAACCTGAGAATGTCATGTTTGGAACCACTTACTTGAAGCTCCGCGAAGACCAACGACAATACTTGGCTGAGCGAGAATCTGTACAGGTAATTTCATAACCCTGTGCATGAAAAACTCGGGGAGGTCACTCTTTGTATTTTTTGCATATCACGTGTGGAAAAAAGGGTATTTAAAAGTACCCTTAAAAATAAAAGTAACTCTCACTATAATTAGTAATATTCCAAAATATTCTCATATTTATTTTTGTAATCAATTTTGAGCATTTTATACTAATGTAATTCATTTATAAAAATTACTTTCCAAGATTTATTTCGACCCCTATATTTTTTTGCACACCATTTGTGATTTTTTGAAAATAAACTTCCTGAGATGAAAAATCAGTTTCTTAGTGATTCATGTTTAAAATTATGGTGGCTGAAATATTGAAATCAAAGTGAGGTTCAATACTTTTTGAGATAAAAGAAAGCTAACATCCCATTTAATTTATTTTTTGAGGTGAATAAATTGTCATTAATGTGCAAAGAGTAACGAGAGCTAATTCAGGTTAATGAGACATAGGAGGTTATTTCCAACACCCATGCATTTGATATGGAGAGCATAGCTATATTTCATAACTTTTGTCATTTTTGAGAGTATGGTGTCCTAGTTTTGAGACTCATTGAGCAAGATTCAACCATTGAGGTTGTGTCTAAGTAATATAGAAATAACATTCCTCGCCATTCCAGTGACTCAACATATTATTTTTCATAACAAAGTTATATTTTCATATTACTAAGTCTTAGTGTAACTATAATGGTTGAATTCTGCTCAATCAAGGGTCTCAAAAAGACACCATAATGCTCACAAAAGACGATATCCATCTTCAAATCCAATGCATGGCCCAAAAGCCCAACATAGTGTTGGCCAATCAAGAGCCACCAACACACAGCAGTGTTATGTTTGGGAATTGATCTCATTTTTGTCGATTATAGGTGAATCTATATATTAGTCATGGGTTTCAAAGAACTTTTCACTTAATTTTTTTTTAAATAAATTTAATTTTGAGAAAAAAAAAATTAAAAAAAAAAAAAAATCGAAAGAATTACCATTCTACATTATATTTGTTTCTCAATGAAAGAAAAATATCTCATTAGGGAAATCTCAACATTTTCCATGCTAACACTTTCTTTTATCAGTTATGGGTACTTCTACCTTATGTACCGTATGTTGCATATGGTTGGGTAGGGAATTTTCTGCAATTTTTCATTTTTCAAACATGTGGCACCAATGAAACAAACATTGTAGAACTTCCATTTAGATTTGATCCAAAGTTGATCACAATATGTTGAGTGTGGCATCAAGTGCCGAGCCATGTCGGATGGATGTAGTTTGTAGACTACGTTACTTTATGTAGTCTATTTTAGTCAAGAGAATGTATGTATGTTATGTCATTCTTGTTTGGTTTTTGATTGCAAATTCAATGATGGTTTATAGTACTTGATCTATTGTATATGGCGATCTTGACAATTTCCATGTGCAGCTTTGCGTGAACGTGCTGGGAGTGAGGAATTTGCGGCCACATAAAACAGGCTCGCAAGTGTTTGTCAGCATGAAAGGAATTCACAACGGTGGCGATTTCCAACTGACGACGTCTGAAGTGGACATGGTGACGAGCCCGAGGTGGCAACAGAGTCCATGGATGGTCCATTGTGCCATGTCAACAACCGGCGTGATTTTTGAGGTGAGGGTGCAGCCACGGGGCCTTTTCAAAAGCTTGACGGGAAGCAAGCTCCTCGGCGAAGTTCGCCTTCTATTCTCCACCCTTCTGGCATCACCCACCTTGGCCATCCAAGAGTGGTATGCCGTATCCCCTAAATCGGGGCCCAGCCCCATTTACGATTCCGACACGAAACCCCCCGCTTTGTTGTTGGCTGCCTCCATTACTCCGCCGGTTTCGTCCCCGTACCTTCTGCGCACCATCAATTGGAAAGTGCAAAGCGAAATTTTTGACACCGTCAAAGAGTCAAAACGAGCATGGCATACCGGCCGGTGGTTGACAAGGATCGTTTTGGACCAAAATTCCGAAGCAAAGTACCTTGTGCGCGTAAAGTAATAACTATATTACAACTCTAACTTCTTCTAATAATCTACTACTGAATAATTCATGGGGCTCAGGGAGGTCACTTCCAAATAATTATGTAAACAACGTGCAAAAAAAGATAGGGTCCAAATAGATTTTTGAAGGCAATTTTTATAAATGGATTACATTAATATAGGATGCTCAAAATTAATTACAAGAATAAAAACGAGAATATTCTTGAAATATCACTAATTATAGTGAGAATTAATTTTATTTTTTAGGATACTTTTAACTTTTTAATACCTTTTTTTGATAAGTGATAATCAAAAGATACATTGAGTGACCTCCCCAAGTCATGGGGAGGTCTCCCTATAGTCACAATGATCATTTGAAGGTCTTGGTCATTTTGATCATAGGTAAAGCTCTCCATGAAGCTATGACGAGGATTTTCTTTCTAAAAGTTCTTGAAATAGTTTAATTTTAGTAAAAAGATTTTACTGATGTTTCATTCAAGTCTAATTCATGGGGAGGTCTTCATATGGTCACAACGATGATACGGAGGTTTACGTATGTATGAAAATTGTGACCATAGGGAGACCTCTCTATAAAGCCATGACAAAGATTATATTTTTTATGATGTTCTCTAAAAGTTCTTAACCCCTATAGGCCAAGGATTCACGGATTTGAAATGACAAATTCAATTGATAATATAGTGAAAAAACATAATTCTAATGGGACCAAATTTTAAATCATTGGAATCAATGAAGAACACTGCATGTGTTGGTCAAAAGACAAATAAATTTAAACTAAAAGAAGTTCACATAGGACCTGCTCAGCAATGCTAAAAAAAAACATAAGGCCCAATTGGGGCTTTTTGGTCCTTTAGGGAATTAAAAAATCTAATTTTAGTGAAAACCTTGTTTCAAAGATTTCACTCAATTCTATGGATGTTGGTGTACGTCTTCGTAATTCTTCTCCATATATTCATTATCTACATGGTCTTTTTAACGTATTAGTGAGATTTGGAGTTTGCGCAAGGATGGAATCTCATTTTTCTCTCTTGGGCTTGGGCAATTGTAGGAAAATGAAAGGACGAATGAAGGACTGTGTTCCTGTGGAGGAAAATGAAAAGGAAGTGCAAGTTTGCCAAAGGGATCTCACGAGGATGAAGACCAAACCTTGGTCATTAAAATCAGGTCAGCTACCACTCACATGCATGTCCACCTTTTGTTATTTTGTGTTTTTTTGTGACAATACCGGCTAGCATAGGTAGCTATTAACATTAAAGTGGTTTTTTCATTCTTGTGGGTAAGGCTAAAATAGATCTTTAACGGAGTAAATGTGCAAAGTACAAGTTCAAAAATTCATAACTTATTCATATAATATCCAAATAAATTGAATTTGTGTACCTTTAGAATCCTTTTCAAAATGAGCACAACATAAGGTTGTTGAGCAATAGTGATGCTCAGCTCCAAATCTCAAGCATTTGTCAAGGGATGAGAGGAATCTTCTCTAACTTCAACTGGTCCAAGCAAAGAGGGTTGGAGAGCTAAATTATTTTATTAGCAGTTTCTCTACAGTGTGCCACAATGTAAAGGGTGTGGTCCAACAAGGTATTAAGAATGTTATGAAGACCCACAAAAAAAAAATTGTTCTATATGATAAAAGCAAACACATTCATAAGCTAAAAGTCACAAAAATAGGGAGACTACCACAAATATTTCTTTTGTTAAAAATTCACATGCAATATGACAAAAAATTATGATTATGAATCTAGATTATGAATTTCATGGAATTGATAATTGCCAACCCTCTTTTCATACAATTTTTGTGGATTATGCTTTAAATTTAAGGGGATTGGCAACCACCAACCTCCTTATTGTGCTATTTTGCAATTTTGTACTTTTAAAGTACAAAATTGATATGTAAATTCCATGTGTGCTATTAACCCCTAAAAGACCAAAGATTCATGGTTTTGAAATGACAAGTTTAAGGCGTTGTATTTTAGTTTGAATTTTCTCAGAAAAGTCTTACAAAAATATTCTGCCAAGGGGGCTTGTTCTCCTTTGGTACGATATTTGTTTCTTCATTAATAGAGTAGAGTTTCATCCTCTTGTTTCAAAAAATAAAATAAAATAAATACCAAGTTTAATTGAACATGTTGTGAAAAATATAATTTAGATGGGATCAAATTTTATATCAACGGATCCATTGCGTGTGTTGGTCGAAAAAGAAATAAATTTGAAGTGAAGGAAATCTTCATTGGAGCTCCTCAAAAATGCTAAATAAAACATGATATCCTATTTGGGCTTCTTGGTTCTTTAACATAAGCATTGTTCTTAATGAATGGTTGAGACCACAGTCTAGTTACAATTAGAAACTCAGTTTATGTGGCAATGACACTAGTTCTAAAATTCATAGAATACAAATGACATTCCTATATTACTTAGGAAAAAGAATCTAAATGAAGACTCTCTTTCGATTCAGTTTTCAAAAGGGTGCTCCATTGCACTGCTCTAACATTCTCTTTTTCATCATAAAGTTTTTTTTAAAAGTGAAAAAGAAATTCTTTAAAAATTGGGCTTCTCTTTTTATAATTATTTTTTTTCCGGGTTCGATACAAATTGGAATGACCTTTCTCTTGTATGTGGGACGTATATCAGTGGAGATTGCAGCAACAGCTCAACAAATTATGAACACACAAGCACAAAAGGAGAACGCAAATGTGCAACGAGAGTGGTATGTTCTAGACAAAACGACCACTTTCACCGTGCGGAAAACTCAAGATGATCCACATTGGGATGACCACCCCGAATTCGAGCTCAAGGGAAACATCGGATATCTTGTACAATTCCTCACTTGTGTTGTGTCAATTTGAGAGCTATGGAAAATATTTTCTAAATGGACTACATAACCAGCAAGGGACGGCAGTTATGGGACATAACCTATTGTGCACTAATTTTATCAAGATCGTTCAATTTCAATTTCCTGGTTGATCTAGTGGTCCAAAAGAACAGTTTTGGTTATGACTTTTAACCCATGAGTGAATTTCCTATCATCTTCTGACACATCTCAAAAAAGGGCACAATAGGTTATGTAATAGGTAATCTTCATTGGGAGGAGCGTTATGGATTATAATTGGTGAACCCCAATGGTGACCAGTGTAGTTGGGAATCATGGGGTTCCGATTATAACCCATGACGCCCTAATCAATAAAGATTACCTTTCATAATTTTTTTCGGGGTTAGATATATTTTTTACATCATATGTGTCTTGATTTGGAGGCAAATGAAGTGAAGAGAGTAATAGGATATATTATGGAATATAATAAGACCCAAAAAGACCAAAATATGACCCCGATAAAAATTACGAAATCATAATCCTCTCCAGAACCCAATATTCTTTTCTTTTTTTTTTTAGTGGGTCCCAGATCCCATTTTCTATTTTTGAAAAGTTTGAATTTAGAATTGATGTCTACAATTCCAAACTAGTCCTAAGAATTTAATGGATTTATCCAAAAACAAAAATTAGAAACCTTCACAACCACAAAATAGGGACACCTTTTGAGTGTAAATAACCAAAAAACATGTGCCCTAAAAAAGTTTATTTTTATTTTTATAGTCTTTCTCATTTGTTAAGTAGTAATAATCATATTATTTTGTTTTATTTTATTTTATTTTATGTTAATTAAAAATTAGAAGAGTCTTTACTTAAGGTTTTTTTTTCCAATGGGAGGCAAGTGAGGAATGGTAGACAAATGACTTACGTGTTAGTAAATGGCACACTAAGAGTGAAAACCAAACGTACACAAATGTCCAAATTCATAACCCTCTGTTGTTAACACTGCACCAAAATGGTTATTTAGTCTTTCTGCCTAGAGTTGCACAATGCCATAACTCTTTTTGACATGCCGTTTTTTACTAAGTAAGTTTTTGTATGTTCTACAAATTTGCATACTTTTAGCCTACACTTTGTGGGTAAAAAATGGAAATTGTGTTGTGACAATGTTATGGCACTGTGTAACTTTATGGAAGTAGAAAGCTTAAATAACAGCTTTAGTGTAGCACTTTAGACCTATTGATCTCTTGCATCCAAGGGATTCTTATTGGTTGCAATATAGAGAATTACATCAAATGAGTTTTTGACTACATATTTAGTACCAGCTCCCTCTAAAACACGGTCAATGTAGCACTTAAACTTTAGAACATATGCCGGTAGCATTCATTAGACTAAGCATGTGATTCTATAATTTGGTTGGATCATTATTTTTTCAGATGTACAAATGAAGTTATTTTGGTAGTAGTAGAGGGTAAGAGATTGCTCTCTTAATCATTTTTTGGTCTATTGAGCATGTCTTGATTTTGGTCATATAGGTGAAGTTGCTCTCAGGTAGGTGGTTGCAATACCAAGTGCATGATGCAAAGCTGGAGGATGAAAGTGGATTTGTGACCATGATCCGATATACTCCTAGTTGCCCAGCTGGCAAGGCAACTGCCCTCTTCAATTGGAAGGCCGCAATCATAGAGGTCACTAACTAAACTCCCCATTGAAATGTTATAACATTCTTTAAAGTCCTCAATCTCATCTAAGAATTTGAATCCATATCAAAAAAATTATATCTCATTTGTATGTTGGCTTAATATCTTGTCATCAATAACATAGCAAAGAGTCAATAAGAGTACAAGAATTTTTAATAAAATTTAAATTTTTTGACTAGTCATATTGACTAGTCAAAATGGTTCAATTCTCGCGACTTCAATTCTCATAGTAAATTAAAGGGTGTTGGTTTGTGAGAACAAAATAATGTTATGATCTTTTCCACTTTATACTCATTTAGACATGCTATGTTTGAGTCCCTCATTGAAAGAAATATTTCATAGACTTTTTAATTCCTTTCAGGTGAGCGTGGAAGAGAACGTGATGTTGGTGATGTTATTATCCACCATAACAGCTTTGGTAGTTAACGATCTGCTTGGCACACGAAGGACAAAAATTGTCAAAAAAACAAAAAAGAAACATTTTCCTGGAAATGCTCAATGGGGTAAGTACGCAATGTCTACATTTTCTTTTTCTTTTGGGTAGGACTAAATTTTTCATTACCCGATTTTTATTTAATCCCTTATTGCATGAACTAAAAATAGAAAATTATTTTTCAAACTCATAGTCAATTATAGTAATCTACAAAACATATTAAGTTCATTATTCAAAAATGTAGAGTATGGTTTCTTTTCTTTATTGGTATATTTTGCTATTTTCCATGAAGTTTTCTAAATGGTTTATCTCAATCCCTATAGACATAGAAGCGGCCACTTTTGACCATATAGGTATTTAGGGATTAATTGCTAATTCAAAACAATAAGCTTAAAATTATAAGTTCACTTTACAAACGTTCAATAATATAGGTTATGGTTTCTGCTTTTTATTAGTACATTTTTTACCTTCCTTGACATTTATTAAATAGTTTATTTCATATAAGTATAAAAACAGTCACTTTTGACCATTTGGACAATTAGAGTATATTCACACCAAGGATAATGAAAAGGTGAGATATAAACTTTAACCTCATGAAGTTAAGAGAGAAGTATAAAATGTATCCATGTGAGGATAAACATTCTCTCTAAAATTGACAGGTTCACAAAAAAGGGAGAGATATGACTTTCAAGATGCAAAAGATCCCACCTTCCCCTCGGGTTTAAATATCCTCATTATTATTGACAATTAAGTATTTTGAAGATTATGATCTCGTAAAGTAGAATATAATTTTCAAGGGTTTAAAATATATATCCCATCCACCATATCATGTGCCAAATTGGATCAGGGTAAAGATTTGCTTCTTCAATGCAAACATTTGAAATGAGTTTAAAATCTTAACCTTTTGAATTTTATATTACCCTTCTCAGTATAAATCTACCTTTACGAATTAAAAATATGTAACATTTTTGAATAGAGCAGCCAAGGTTTTTACTTGTATAGAAAAATATTCTTCTACAATATCCTTCAACCCCTAAGCTCCCAAGAGACCATTTTTTGGTCGTTGCCCATTTATAACAAACTGCCCGGAAAAAAATTAAATAAAAAAAAATTTGAAAAAAAAAAAAAAAAAAAAAAACTTAAAATACTACATCAAGTCTACTTTCCAACGCAATTTGAATTATGTCAATCTGAGTTAAACTCCACCGGGGAGAATTATTCAAAGTAAATCACCTCAACATTGTCTTAGTGTAATAAAATTTGCAATTTGGAGAAAGTAATGATGTTCCTTCCATCGTTTCTTATGCTTTTTTGAAGTTTACAATAGATAAACCAATTTTAACTAATCTTACTAAATTTTAAACTCTAAAAGTGAAAATTATAATTTATAAAATTTTCCAAAGGTTTAAAATTTATACAGTTTACACAATTTTCAAAGGTTTAAAATTTAAATTCATTAAAAAAGAATCTAAAGTTCTTTTTGGAAGTTTGATTGTATGGATAATTTGCAGAGAGGATGTCCTACATTTGTCTATTGGATCAAACTTCATCAAACATATGGAAAGCACATATTGTAACACATCTATGTTTTGTCCAATATCCCTCGGGCTTTTAGGGTTTAAGAGCCAAGAAAGATTGGAATCAAGATTTTTTTGCAGCCTCAAGCAAGTGAAAACAACAATGGCATCTTGAATGTTGCCATGGAAAAGCAAGTTAAGAAATAGAGAGTGTATTTTATTGAGAAGGTTCTATTTTATGGGCAAAGCAAAGGAACCCCAACTGCTCCATTCAAGAATATTATATAGTTTTAACATGAAATACTAATTCTTCTTGACAATTAATTGCTTCTAGGAGCGATGGTCATGGATAGGCGCATTGAAACAAATACCAAGGTGATCTACCATGATTGGTGGGTGGATCCCAAGGCATGGGCAAAAGAGATCTATGCAAGGGAAGGAGGAGGTTTTGGAGGCGGGAGTGGATGCGGAGGTGGAGGATGTGGAGGAGGTGCGTGCGCGGGTGGATGTATGGGTGACAATGGGGGTGGTCCTTTGAAAGAAACGCTCTCTTTTCTCGGGGGGTTCACTGGCGAAAATTTTAGAAACAACGTGCGATAAAAAATAGGGTCCAATATATTCATTGTAGATAAATTTTGTAAAAAATGTACATGTAAAATAGGGGATTTTAAAAAAGTGAAACATGTTTATATGTAAAATACCATCACATATAATATTCTCAGGCTTTTTATATGTAAAATACCATCACCTAATAATATTTTTTGCTAAAATTTTTAGCTAAAATAACCCCCCAAATAAATAGGTCATTATCGCACGTGTATACAAAATATACAAGGGAGTGACCTCCCCGAGTCTCTTTTTCAGCTGACCTCAAAATTCCTGGGGTTGCATTTGTATGACCATTGTATATTTGCTCATATAATTTGTCTCGTGTATTGAAATACAAAAATGTACTCCAGTACAAGAACAATCTCAATTATGTAGTGAAGTCTTGCAGCAACCACCTGCTTGTATGCAAAATACATGCAAAAATGCATGACCCAATGGACCAAACTTCATTTTGTTTATGGGTCAATAATAGTTTGTTGTCAAGCCAACTATATTTGATATTGGAAATTAAAGGTAGCACACGCGAACTAAGTCCTCGTGGCCTAGTTGGCAGCACTTCTTCAAACAGACTCTTCATTCACGCTCGCCTCCGGGATCAAAATTACTCTCTCTAATGATGGAAAGATGGTTTGAAATGTGTAAATATGTCAACATGACTTTAACCCCTAAACACTCAACCATGCAAAATTTGCATGATGTACAAAAGCAAATGTCGTTTTCTCATTTGTCATGCACTTATTGTAGTGTGGATTTTTTACTATAGATTTTATGGGAAGTTAGCTTCATGCATGTGTGAACTGATTAGAACGAAGATGATTTGTGAAAAAAAAAATTATGCCTCATTTCATGTTGCAGTGATTTACCAAAAACTTTAAGATCTTAGTTCAAAAGAGCTCTTGAAAAAATCAACTCATAAAATCAAGCAGCCAAAAAAACTCCAAAAATAACTACACTTAGAGTATTACATTTCAACCCATCACATCAAATTTCATCCATATCTTATTCAACTCATCATCAATATCTTATTCGTAATCAAATTACAAAAGAATTTTGAAATTTAAGTTTCAAATTTTATACAAAAATATTAGTGATAGCAATCATAGATCTAACTATATGGATAGAATCTAAATTCATAGTGTACAACTTTCATTTATACATCAAGTTCAAAATATCCCTCTTAGTTGCATTTTATAATGCATCTTTGCAATTCTCCAGATTTGCAAAAGGTTGTGAGCATTTGGGGTTTAAAGAAGGTAGTTTGTTGTTTTGTTTGGTTTGTTTGTTGTGTATGTTATATTGAGATCATCCTAACCATAGGCATGCCAACTACATTATTGATATTGTTGGAAAACTCTTGACGAGAAGGGATGCACTCATCGATTTTGGACCAACCGTGTGGAGGTTATGGATTTGTAATCGAATTTCCTCAGGTGCCATAAATTGAATTAAATTATAGATAAGTTATTTTAAAAATAAAATAAAAAGCAAAAGCATTGCTAAATCACAGAGAACATTGGGACCCATGGCACCCATGGCACAGACCTATGCTTGTCCACATGAAGTTTGGTCTTGATTACCATAGTACCATAGCAGGGTCATCAGTGAATATTTATTATTCTTTGATAAATAAGGTGTCCGCTAAAAATATGTTTTCTGGGTTTTCATTTCGGAGCAAAAAAAATGATTGAAAATGGCCCAAAATGGCTTAGAAATAGCAAAATATATCTGAAAATAATTCATTCTATCTTCGTCATTTTGTCCTCGTAATTTCCGTTCTTTTACGTTTTTTTTTTTTGAGTTATTCTTTGGCGACCTTGCTGAGCTACTACGGTATATGGCTTTGGAAGTTTGAGTCGATAAAGGGCATCTCCTTAGATGTCAATTTTTGTTGATGAAAAGTTCTAAAACATTCAAAAATATGTTCGACACAGATGAGTGCATTCATTTTGTTTCTGATCAGACCAATCACCAATCTGTAGAATCAGACACCTCCAAATCTGATTATATAACTCGCATGTTTTCATTTGACTTAGGCTAAAGTAACTAACCTAATTGCGACTCTAACCGAAAAGCATAAATTGCACGGTCTGAAAATGAGAGCCTACGTAACTAGAATGCCAAATAGCGAGAAAATTGATAAATATAATCAAAGCTAGTCAGAGCCAAGAATAAGGCTGTAAATCAAATACCTACAATTTCTAATTGTGCTAATGTCTAGTCTAAGGAGCTAAAGCATTGAGCTACTCTCAATGGATTCTCGAACACGATGAATGGTTGCTATACATATACTGTAGGCAGGGCAAAAAATTCAGGTGGCTCTACTTTTCCAGATTCACATCTCTAACATGGAGTACGAATTGATCTAAACAATTAACATGTTACTAAGCATTAATGATCTCGTGAATGATATCACTGATTGCTGGATCCTCTGACCGGACAGCAAGCTTCATTGCAACCTGCTTTTGGGAATCTATGCCAACTGACAAGCGTACCAGCACCTGGATACCACCAAGGAATCTGCCAGCTAACAAGCAAGTATGGGATCTTGCATTGCTTGGCACGACGTCTGTTGCCTGCATACAAAGATATACACTTCCAGTGTTAACCCTTAAGGACCAAGAGTCGTGTTTTTCTTAGCACTTTTGAGTAAGTCCTATGTGGACTTCCTTTGTTTTTTGACCAAAATATGCAATGTTCTTCACTGATTTTGGTGGTATAAAATATGGTCCCATCTGACTAATTGATTTTTCACCATATGATCGATTGAATTTGTCATTTTAAAACCATGAATCCTTGGTCCTTATGGGGTGAGTCCCAAACTAACCCAGATCTAACAAAATGTAATGATTAATTCAAAAGCATGACAGATGACAGTCACAACTGATCGACATTACACCTACCTCGCAAGGCTGCATCCCAAGTATGGTAGTCACGGCCTGAACGGCCTCTTGTAAATTCTCCCTTGCTCCAAGACTGTACTCGTCAACACGCTCCAACTCCGCGTCCACCGACTCCCAAGCATTTCTGAAGTTTGCCACTGGCGTATTCAGAATGTAATCTGCGGCTGTCACCTCCACTTCCTCCAGTTGATACTCATCTTCGTACCCGTCTTCATCAGCCTCACCAGTGCTGGTATCCACCTGATTCACAAACACAAATTATTGATTAATAAGTATGATACTAAAACCATTAGGGTCCTAATCCCCCACCTCCTATACTGATCCATGTTATCAACAGCAACTCATATTTTCATACACTTGGTTGACTTATTAGCAACTGGTGTAAGCTAATTTTCTATGGCCACTGATCTTTGAATGGAAATGATTGTCTGCTATTACCTATAATGGTCTATAACCTCCCACTTTGAATTACATAAGAAATTCATAAAAAAATTATCTCAACAGATTTGCTTCTTGTATCCAAAGATCTCTCCACAGAACTGTAAATCTTCCAAAACACTCCTCGATGTCATAATGTTTGAAGTGACGCAGATAGTATCCTCTATCTTAAAGCTCATGTACAAGGCTTACTAATCTTCTCTCATGTTGGAGTATTAGTAAAAGAATCGATTGGGATATTGGAAAATGCATTTTTTACCTCTTTTACGAAAAATCTCAATGTGTTGGAAAACTTCCCGGTTGAACACTCTCCTTCAGGTTTCTCAAAAGCCACAAAAGCTTGACCAGGTGCCCCACATGGCATGGAAGCTAGTGGCTTTGTAACAATCTGCTTGAAATCTTCACCTTCTATACTCTCCATGATCACATTCACCTGTAAGAAATATGGGCCCTGGCTTTAGCTTTCCAGTTTTGGACATAAAACTCAGACACAACAAGGGCAGCGACTAAATGCGATACTTAGTACCCACTAGAACTTCCTGTGTGATACAACATACAAACATGTTCAATCTAAGTAAACAATTGTGAACAGAACAGCAGTTTCTTACATTCTCAAGGAGCTGCTCTGCAATTGTGTTTGTACAATTGAATTGAAAGACAATGTGGGCAGGATATATATGCTTCACAACGTTCACGGCATACTCAGTCTCTGCTTCTGTAAGCTCCACAACAGAAGATGACTGCACACATCCATGGCACACTTAGAAACTGCACATTCTGTTGCACTAATTAATGTAATATAAAGTCAAAAGTCAAGGAGAATGCACAGCCAGACGTATCTTCTCAGTTTTCAAGTAACACAAACAGAATCAATCATGTCTGTCTTACAATCAGCAGATTGCAGAATAGTCCTCTGTATCCACAAGCAATCATAACATCTTGACCCAGAAGATATAAAGCTCAATTGGATGATTACATACTCAACGCACCAAAAGACAATGTTATATTCACCAGAAGTGAACAAACAATAATGCACAAATTCTGAGCCCATCAATTCAGCATAGATACCATACCTTGAAAAGTTTTCCAAAGCCTGAAAACTGAGGAATGGTATTCAGCAGCTTCTCATACGCCTCAAATGTGTTTGGAGCTCCACCATCAGCCGCAGCTTTTTGACTAGCATCCTTAGCAGCTTTCTTCTCCTTACTGGTGGGGGCCTTCTTCTCCACATGTAATTGTGGCTTCAGATCTCTAGGAACTGCTGCAAGGTCGAAAGGTCGATCACTCGACTCCTGCAAACCGTTACAAAGTCAACGAGAAAGCTCCAAAATATTATCTTTATTCAAAATTTAAAAGCACTGACTTTCAAGATACGTAATGTGAAAATTTCAGAACTGTAACTAATTGGAGACAGCACTCACATAGGATTGCAGGCTTGCTTCCAAATTCTCCAAAGGAACATCCAAACCCTCGAACATGAACTTCTGTGCATCATTGCTGGGCACATCCTCTGGACCATCTCCTAGAAGGTTCAGATAGAGAGTTGCCCTGTCCCTCACCTGTTGCAAGAGTCCAGCTACGCCCATCAGGCACAGGCTAATACTTAACACCGCTACAAGGTCATTCAAATATGTAAGTGCTGATTTCAAAATATTCGCATATTATCTTCCAGACTTAACCTCACTAGATAAAAGGATGAAAATTTTATAGCAGATATTCCAATATTAGAACTTCTAACAGACTCTTGAACATGATTAATGTGCTACGAGGATCTCTCATTTTAATTGCATTCTATTTAGGTGATAAATAATACTTGATATGCTTATAATGTATACAGGTACTATTCTGCCTCTAACTGTTTATGGCATTCTATAACAGCCTATTAGGAAAAGAAATTTTCTGGTTCATTATTTAAAAACTACAATACAGGACAGAATAAGGGTGATTTTGTTACCTCATCATCGTTGTCATACAGACAGCGGCGCAACAATATCAGAATCCTGGGCCTCAAATTCTCAACTACTGCTCCAAACTTTGCAAGGGCACTCACAGCACTTGCACGCACTGTGGCATTTTCTAGAATAACACGATTGTACACGTAACGGATATACTTGCTAGGGTCTGTCGTCTTGGGACCCTCATTCCCAAGAAGATGAAGTATCTGCACACTCAAAATGCAGCAATTACACAGCAACTCCATATAGTTTCAAGATTGCACTGTAGCAGTAGTATTTGACAACAAGTAGCCTCTTTTGTTACAGCAATGGTGAGAATATGAAAATAGCAATAAGATGTACTGACAGACCTGAGTAGAGAGGTAGGTGAATTCGCAGTCTTCAATGAACTCACAAAGGTGTGAGAGACCGCTTTCCTTAGCATCAGGAATCTCACGAATGAGGATGAGGATAGAGTCCACAATTGCCTTCTTGTAGTCAAAACCTCCCTCCTCCCTCAATATGTTGCTTAGGAAGTTCATCCTGTCAAGAGCAAAGGAGACTTATCAACTTTGCATAAGAAATGGTCAAGGATGTCTACAGGTCCAGGATTCAGAAGTATGGCACTTACAGGCACCATACATTATCACAAAATTACACGTCCAAAACCAGCTCGATTGTCAAACTATCCTTCACATTGATCGACTTCATAAGTTATCTACCGCACCCAGTAGAGCGGGATACGTGCTAAGATCAGAGAACTCACAATGCACGGTACTTTTGAGGAAACTTGAGGCACAAAGAACGGATGGCTTCCACCACCACAATCTTAAACTCGTCGGCAATGTCAGACATGAAGTTCGTGATTTGCTTCATCAGCCGATCAACACTTGATTCATTGCCGGTCTTCAGTAAGGTAGTAATGGCAAGAGTGGCAATGCTGCGGTTCTGGTCAGAGATAAGACTTTCCATGTCAATGTTGCAGCTGGTGACTGCCAGTGGATGGGTCATTGCAACCTGCAAAACCATCACCCAGTTGCAAAATCAGCATTAGTAGGAGGTCGACCCCAAGGAAGTTCTCGGAAGAAAAGAACTACCAGGAAAGATAAACCGTCATAATACAGACCACCCAATACCAAGATTACCAGTCTTCAGACTCACCTTGTTGAGGGTTCGTACAGCTGCAAAGCGCAAAACTGGTTTTGATGAGCTCAGGAACAATTGCAATACAGTGATAGCTGCAGTCAGCTCCCTTGCAGTCACTCCTCTCAATTCAGTCACTGCCCTCGCAGCCTCAAAAATCACCATCTCGTTCTTATGCCTCAAACAGCTCTCCAGATAGTCAAAAAAGGGTCGATCTCCAGTTTGAGCATTTGGGCCTGACTCGTCAATAACCTGTTCACAAAGCAGCATGGCGTTATACCAACAATGCATAACACTGTGCACAAATTAAGTAATTTGCAGCATGAGACCTCCTGACTACATCATCCCAAGCGGTTCTTAAGTAAACTTCGAACCACGCGATAGCTTCAGGGTGGATGCGGACAGAAATATCACAATGTAAACATCAAATAAGAGTTCTAGGAATCAACCTGACAGGTGTACCGGATGAGGAGGCACTGAGCCAATGGTGATCGCACGGTGCCCCTAGTCAGACTAGTCACCAACTTGCTCAACGCTAATCTGTCGTTTTGACGAATCTGCCAACAGACGACGGCATAATGAGATAACACGAAGATAATATAGTCCCACAAACAACTCAATTATAAGACACATTAGAGAAGACCACGACAACGCACAAGAAACCAAGAATATGATTGTTTCCATCTGTTAAAAAACATTGCGCATCTATCTCAAAATTCAATTGGAAGGAACATACACCCACACTAAAGCGACCAACAAAATTAAGACTGAATTGCTTCAAGTTAGAATGAGGAGTTCAAACCTGATGGAGCAAGGCCAAAGCGTGAAACTGGACTAGTGGTGCCTTGGATTGCATGGCTTCCTGAACTTCGTTGCTCCATCGCTTTACAATTTCGGGATTGCTCTACAATTTACAAAGTCAATGTGAGGAAAAAAATAAGTAAAAAAACACTTAAAAAACAAAGCACGCATGTAAAAACAAACAGCCTTCCATATAAAAACATAACTGAAAGCAATTTATTGCCTGTACCAACAATCCAAGAACGACCAGATACGAGACATTGATGTCTAGCTTGAGACACTACCCTTTTCCAAGTGACATACCTGAAGAAGGTGGATACCACTGACAAGGGCGGCACTCGACACCACAGGATTCTTGTCCACCACAGCCTGCTTCAGATACCGTTCAATCTGACCCAAAAGTCCACCATCGGTAATCCTGCATAGCACCCGAATGGCATTGGCGCGGTACAAGTCTGTCTTGCTGTTCATGTCCTTCATCAAAGAGCTAGTCACAATGATGACCTGCACCAGCCTCACAAAGAAAAAACGACGATTCACATCTTCTCTTGGCTGGATACACCACAACCATAACAAGAGTCTTCAAGTGGCTACTTAAACCGAACCAAGCCAAAGACTGAGATGGGAGCCGCTTTAATGACAGAGGAGTAATCAAGCCAAGAAATCAAAGAAGACGTTTCTCAACTACAACCAAACATTCGATAACAGTAAAAAAATCTCACAATGGAGAACTCTATCTAGATAAAGCTTTTCAAGAAAAGATATTTAATGTAATATGTGCAGGAGCTCTTGCTCGTGGCTTTATTATGCAGTCACGTTGCCCACCATCTATAGTTCACTGATATGCAACAGCTCTACCATAAGCTGACACAACCGATGCAAGTGTGCTTTCATAATGCTGCACGTTCTTCTCCAACCTTGAAGTTCAAATGCCAAAAAAGTGAGAGAATCGGAGTCTCAAGAAATTACCTCATCGCTTGATGGACAGATCTCTTTAATCATCAAATACACCATGCGCCTCAAGCCAATGTCCTTGGATTGAAAGAGCTTTGTAACAGCAAAGAAGACTTCTGTGGCCTCTTTCTGCTCATAGACATCAAGCCACAACCACAAGTGACTCATTATAAATGCGATTTCTTCCCGAAACCCTAATTTAGCTGCATTCTTGCATTGACGTGCATTACTTGACAAACCAGAAAGCCCAATGCTGAAAATCTAAAACCAAAAATGTTAGAAGAATCCAAACCTTTGTGAAAGTTTCGCCCTGGTTGATCAAGTACAGCAGCTTGGTGATAACCTGCTCAACATCCATTCCCATTTCCACGTGAACATCGGAAAAAAAAAAATCCTCCATCAATTGCTAAATACCCTAAATCGAGAAACCTAAGGAGCAAAACGGAGCTACAAATACCCCTACCTGTGCACACCGGCGGGCATCCAGCTGCGGGTCATTGAACACGCGCGCTTCCTGCAGCACGGCGCTCTTCTCAATGCCGTAAAACGGCGAATACTCAGCTGCAAAAACACCGACAAGCCGATGATTCAGAACT
Source organism: Pohlia nutans (assembly GCA_022496805.1). Taxonomy (NCBI): domain Eukaryota; kingdom Viridiplantae; phylum Streptophyta; class Bryopsida; order Bryales; family Mniaceae; genus Pohlia; species Pohlia nutans. Next base: position 40,250,642 of record CM040088.1, read on the forward strand.
GTCAATTATAATACCAAGCCAGATCTTGATCGATAATGCACGGATCTCGATGGTTTTTGAAACAGTTTAAACTTACAGTCATCGTCGCGATCGTCGTCCTTCTTGAGAGCGGGCTGCACGAGCGCCATGGCGATGGCGGAGGTGGGACGATCGCTGCTCTGCAACAGGGGAGCTTACTGGCTTCTTCCAAGACGAGGACAGACGAGGGCACGGTCAAGCGAGACCAGCAAAAGAGTGCAGGAAGCTGATTGAGGAATGGATGGATGAATTTTGGCTTCCGCTTTTTGGATGACATTTGTTTGCGGGTTCTCCTCCAATCATTTGTACTCTGGTAGGTCCCATTTTGAACCAACTGTTTTCTGAACTGAGTGGCTAGATAGATAGATTGAACTCTTTCGGTAAAAAGTAACCATAAACTACACCCATTATCTAATTTAGTCCAACTCAGATTAATAACAAAAGCTTGGACTACTTTTATAATTATAAGAAAGTCCGAGTCGGAGTAATTGAGATAACTTGTAGTAATTGTGGTAATGTAGGTATAATGTGGCCTATGCTAAAAAAAAAATCAAATTTGTGTGAATTTACCATGCCAAATATGAATAAAATATGAATAAAATATATTGAAATTATTACTTTTAGTTATTTCAAAAATAAAATATTATAATCTAAATAAAATAATAATATTTTATTATTATATCCTTGGACTAATTTGGATTGTACTACTAGAATTAGTCCAAGTATTTGTAAAACAATTCAGATTAATTGTTGGTTTAACCCCTAAATGACAGAGGGGATAAGGGCAAAACCTAGATGTACTATAAAATGTTACTTTTACAACTTTGATGAAGTTTGGTCCAAATGAGAAAATGAGAAGCATGGTGCTTAGTAATTATCCGTATGGTCAAACTTCCAAAAATAGTTTTAGATACTCATGTAATGAATTTAGAAGCATTTACCATTTAAAATTCACCAAAACTATACATTCTATTTTTAGATTTTGAAGTTTGGTATGATTGGTTAAAACTAGACATTCTATTCTAAATTTTAAAAACGCAAAATTTTCAAATGAAAGAACATCATTAGTTTTCCAAAATAGTGTGTTTTATAACACTAGGATATTATTGAGGTCTTTGTTTTTGAAAAATTCCTTGGTGAACCTCAATATTGCAAATGAAATGTATCAAACAGCACTAGAACATGATCTCAACCCCCAATTTAGACAAAAAATAAAAACTTGAAAAATGTCATTTTCTGCCCATGGGCAATTACTGTTGTTTGGGCTGCGACAAAAAAATGGTCGATCGGGCATTTAGGGGTTAAGACTAAATATGATAATTAGTGTAGTAGTTAGATGATCGGGTTGATGTATGAATAAAAGTTGTACATTATGGATTTTTGATTCTTTCTATACAGTAGGATCCATGATTGCTATCACTAATATTTACGTATAAAAATTTGAAGCTTAAAAATCAAAATTCTTTTGTAATTGGATTACGAATAAGATATTGACAATCTATGGATAAAATTTGTTGTGATTGGTTGAAATGTAATACTCTAAGTGTAGTGATTTTTGGAGATTTTTTGGTTGCTTAATTTTATGAGTTGACTTTTTCAAGAGCCCTTTTACATTGAAATCTTCAAAAGTTTGGATGAATCACTACAATATGAAATGAGCCATAAAATTTTCACAAATCATCCTCTTTCTAATCGGATCACACATGCATGAAGTTAACTTCCCATAAAATATATAGCAAAAAATCCATTTGCAAAAAGTGCCTGACAGATGAGAAAACTGTGATTGTTTATGTACATCGTCCTAAATATGGACGTTTGGTCCTTTAGGGGTTAAATCTTGATAATCACGATGAACATTTTTAATAGGATCTAAAGGTCAAAGGTCTCAACATTAATAACTAGAGATAAATAGAAACTTCAAACCTCGATTGAGGCCAACGTGAATAAAGTGTGTGATCATAATGACAATGACCTAGTGTCCACCAAATAAAGGGCTATTGGAACAAAACTACTCTCTCCTATCGGGAATAGACACTTTAGTGACCGGTAACCAGTAAAAGTAACTATAGACTAGTGGTTGGATAGATATCGAGTATAATTTGATTTTGGTGTGGTGTGGGATTACCAAATCATTAGTGCTACAGTTGGTTGGTAAAGGACTATATGTCACAATTATATGGTCGGGGTTTGATTCCTGTTGGATCCATTTGAGTAGTAATATGAAATACATAGCTTGGTCATGCCAGTGAGTTGTTATAAGCAGGAAAGTTGCAACAACCAACTAGCCCCGTCCCACCTTTCAGAGACAAGTGTTTACACCAAACTAATGGGAAAAACGACAAAAGGAAATAAATAGTGGTCTTCACCACTATCCCCCTTTTTGCTATTCTATTGCATTCATTCTATTGGTAGTGTTTGACTATTTTCTATTCGTCTTTTATGTAGTAGGATTGACCTGACATAATGTACGGCAATGGTGTTTATCTCTTTGAATGTGTGCTTAATGGAGGTTTCAGATAGCTTGAATTTTTTTTTGAGGTGTTTCATTTAGGGAGTGTGCGTTGTTTCTCTAGCTCCGGCCATAATGACTATGAGAGGGTCTACTATCCAACCTTGTTGAACGATGCTATTGATTAATGGTTGATATTTTTGAATTTTATTGTGTATTGTTTCATTTGAGAATGTGTCATTAGTGTATGTGAATTCAATAAATTGTATTGTAAGGTTGTTTTTTTGGGTTTAGTGGTGGGGCATCTTGGTATGGAAGTCCTTTAACACATAGTATATTTAGTTTAAATTTAGCGTTGCAATGACATCTTTGTCGCCTACATGTACAAGATAGAAGCCATGTTGGTACCAACATTAATAACTACGTGAATTTTGATCAATTTGTACCACAATAGCAACACAAGAATTACAAGAAGAATGGTAAAGAATTACATAGTAAAGAATGCAACAGGGATGAATAAGAGTGAGAGATGAGGTAATGAAAAGTGAAATATAAAAGAAATGAACTGGAACTAGAAGGCATACAAGACCACCAAAATCCTAAGTCCTAATATTGTTTTGAATCAAAATTTGAAATCAAAGTTTTGAAATGTGTTTATTGCAAGTATGATCATTTGAAAAAAAAAAAAACCATTCAATAAAAAACAAGGCCAATACCAAATTTTATACTTGTAGTTTAGTAAATCACTTATAACTTAATACCGGTATTAAATGATTGAAGAAAAAAAATGATAATTATAAGAAATATATGTTACATTTCAATTGCAAAAGCATACAAAAGTTTGACAACATTTATATTATATGATTTTGGGTCATTTCAATAGCTAAAATGTTTAATTTTTTCTTGTTATTATTTTCAATTATTTGTAAGATCGCTCAATTTAATAGGAAACTCATTGGAATCAGAATCTACATACACATAGCATTTCAATTTGCTAAAATCAATTAATGATAACAAATTTGTAAAGTACTTTAGATCAATGATGTCGTCATATGAAAAAAATTTGACATATAAGAAAGTTTGCACGCAAAATATGTACAAATGACAAGCTTGTCAACAAGACCCAAATAAATGTATTGAAATACAATGAGTGCCTGCATATCTTGCCATTCATAATCCCACTTCATAAACTCGCCCAAATCGATCACCAAACAACGTGCAGATGGATCATAGCTCCAACAATCAAAATCCGTGTGGTATTGTTTACATATCATAAATGCAATATCAGAATGCAATGAAAGGATGAATTCATTGGCCAATTTAATGTCTACAGTTTTGGAAATCTGAATTTTTTCTGCCAAATCGTAAGGTTTTTGTGATGTACACATTTGGAATGCCATTATCATAGAGTTTATTTCAAGAACTTTCTCTTTAGTTATTTATTTGTAGAATATTATAAAAATATTGTATATGTTTAGAATAGTTATATTTACTTGTAATACAGATTTCACTTTAGTCAAATCAACATTCCCAAAGTTATCTACAATGACGAATTAGTCATCTTCCGTGAATCAATGTGATGCAAGCAATAGGACAAGTCAGGTTTTTGCAATCATCCTTGAATTACATCCTTCTTCTAAGTTTGTAGGTTATTCGACCTCGTCTTTTGTAAATTTGTAGCACCAATTTTGTTGTGCATAGGAGTCTAGCGTGTTAACATGCTTCGGATATAATGTAATTATTTCAGTTAATAAATTTGAATTAAAGCATATTAAGTGGACTAATTTAAATATCAAAGATTAATTCTTCATAGCTTTTGAGATATTGTCAAGTAACGATCTTAGCATATAAGTATATCAAATTTTGAACATAAGATAAATACACCTATTACTATTCAACTAAGCAAATATAATTACTTTGAAGAAAAAATTAAGGATTACACTCATGAAAAAATAAATTTTAGTGTAAAAAATGCAAACAAACACATGTTATTTCAATAAAATAAGAATGCAATCTCTTTGCATCTTAACAGAGTGGGTTTCTTAAAAAACACAAAGTTATTCATAGATAAAATCCATAAGCAAGCGAAAAATTAATCCACTATCAATCACTGTGACCTATAACTCACAAATAAATATCCTTTAACCACCTACAATGTGTCCTAAAATCAACTCCTTCGAAGTCACTTCTCTAATGATAGCAAAATTCAACTTAAACTGTCGACCAAATGTAATAATGTAAAAATTATTTAATCACCAAAGAACAAGGTCATTATCATCCATTATGAGTTTGAAAGTGCCTTAACTGTCACTCATTTTTTTGCTCACTTAACCTTTTCATATTTTATTCTTACTCTTAAGGAAAAGGATGTGAACAAGGGTGAAATTGGAGTAGTTTTATTGAACATGGAAATTGGGCATCACTCATTGTGACAATTCTAGCCAAGGTAGAGGAATCTAATTGTATCAAAGTGTGTTTTTTGCTACCTAAATTTTATGATAAAATGAGCTTGATGAACATCCTAAATTTCCATAAGTACTCAAAGGTAACCTTCATTAGAAAAGAAATAACCGATCCCCCAAGGGACTTTTTGATGTTTGTGCAAGAATCTAAATTTTTATTGGAATTATTTTTTAGATAAAAATATTTATAAATGAAAATATTAATAAAATAAATAAAAATATTATTAAGAAATTTTAAAGAAAATTAAAGAAAATTAAAGAATTCTTAATATTAAAAATATATTAAGAAATTAATTTTAAATTTTAAAAAGACTTATAGTATTTTGATATCCAATCTAACGTGGTCGAACTAATGCCACATTAGATTTTTTTTTTTTGAATTTAAAAAAAATTAAAAAATTAAAAATAGTCTTAATTTTTTTTTAAATTATAAGTTTTTGGAATAGTAACTTGAAGCCTCCTAGAGGGCTGTGATTTCTTGTAATGTAGGTGTTGAAGAGTGATTTGAGGCAACTAATGAAAGTTGAAACATTTTATGCTTTAAGAATGTTAATTTAAGGGTAGTCTAGTGTCAATAGTACTTTATAATTTTGGTATTAAAATTTTGTAAAATATAAGTCAAGTGTTGGAAATTATGATATTGTATTGAAACTGGATTTTTCTTGAAGTAGCTATTAGTCTTCTAAAAAGATATTGAACCATCGAGATAGGATAACCAAAAAAGATAAATGTTGCATCTAGGCTCTTCTACCTTATTTTTCTATTCTTTGTGTGAAAGATTGATAAGAATGTCCAAGTCCCAAAGAAATTTGAAGTTCATCATGTGTTGATATTTGGTGTTTTTGAAGTAATTAAAGATATCGTACTTGGGGAACTCCTTGGGGAACAATGAGAACACAGAGAACTCTCTGGAGAAACGATGTCATCGTCTCTGTGTTGTTGCCTTCTCGTCTGTTGCAGAGAAAGCTTGTTTAGGGTTTGGCTATGGTGTCATGCATGTGACCATGAAGATCGGGGTCGAGTCCTTTGTTCTGGTATTCTCGCATTAAAGCTGCACCTTTGTGTCAAAATCAAAACGGAAGAAGATGAAGATCGAGGAGGTGCAATCCACGACGAAGAAGCAGAGAGTTGCTTCTCACACACATATCAAGGGCTTGGGCCTGAAGGTTCTATAACATTCCTCGCTTCTCTATAACTAATTTTGCTTTTTGAATGAGACTGACTGCACATGTGCTGGTATTAGGTTTTTAATTTTATTTTCCTCCAACAAGTGCATATTCTGGTTCCAGGAGGATGGCACAGCGTTGGACGTGGGCGCGGGGTTCGTTGGCCAAGAACAGGCGCGAGAAGCGGCAGGCCTGGTCGTAGACATGATTCGGCAGAAGAAGATGGCGGGCCGCGCGTTGCTGCTCGCTGGGGCTCCTGGAACGGGGAAGACGGCTCTTGCGCTTGGCATTGCGCAGGAACTCGGTAGTAAGGTGAACGGCAAGGCCAACTTAAAGTAAAATAAAATAAAATTTAGTTTAATTTTTGTTTTGAAGCAAATTGAATTAGAAAACTGGCAGAACACCACGCTGCAATGCCATTTTCTGAACTTTGAATTTTCCAATGTCGATGCCTTTCTGAGGATACTATCTACCCTCCATAATATGACAATCCATAATATGACGATATTATTGTTTGCTTATGACGATATTATTGTTCAAGCAATACACATGTGACAAGTCATTTCTGTGAGTAATACATGCTTGCCACCTTGAAGGTAGGGCTTCCCAAACATGTCATAATAGAGAGGGACAACTGTATTAGCAGTTTTAGGGCACACATGTCAGGATTGCAAGGTTTTTGGATTTTCTCTTTTGGCCCGGAGGCCTCGCAATGTGTGGAGAAGGAATTTCAAATCAGTTAGATCATGATTTTAGCTTGATTAAACTGAGTTTGTTTCATTGAGACATGAATTCCTCCTCCTTTTACAGGTTCCATTCTGCCCCATGGTAGGATCCGAAGTTTACTCTTCAGAAGTCAAGAAGACGGAAGTGCTCATGGAGAATTTTCGCCGTGCCATTGGGCTCCGTATTAAAGAGAATAAGGAAGTGTACGAGGGCGAGGTAAAGGAAACTGTTAATTTTTTTAATTATGATATCAATATATGTTGTATCGTTTATAGTCAGTGTTGAATTTTAGTGAGAGAAGTGCAGATTAGAAAACAACGATGTGTTCAGTATTAACATATGATGTTACACAGGTCAACTTAATATCATGTGAATGTAATCGAACTTACAATTGTCACAGGCTACGTCTTTGGTGCAAGTTGACTGTCACTTTTCTGTTATGGGATGATCGCAGATTCTCATGTGTTGACAATGCGTTGCCTGTCATTCTCTTTGAGAATCATTATCTATCTTCGGGATGTAATTTTCTTCAAAATGACTTGCCAGCCTGTTGAATATAAGATCTGTTTTTTCCTCTTGTGCAGGTGACAGAGCTCAGCCCCGAAGAAACTGAAAGCACTACGGGAGGCTATGGCAAAAGCATTAGCCATGTTGTAATAGGGCTGAAAACAGTGAAGGGGACCAAGCAGCTCAAACTGGACCCAACCATTTACGATGCTCTCATCAAAGAGAAGGTGAGGTTTTACCGTGATCAGTGCTAGAACTGAATATGCCAGTAAACTAATCGAGTATTTTCAAGTTCTTTTCTTAAGGAACTTTGCAGGTGTGAATTCACACATGACTGTGCAGGTGCTGGTTGGTGATGTGATTTACATTGAGGCCAACAGTGGAGCAGTGAAGAGAGTTGGCAGAAGCGATGCGTTCGCCACTGAGTTTGACTTGGAGGCAGAGGAATAGGTCCCACTACCGAAAGGAGAGGTTCATAAAAAGAAAGAGATTGTTCAGGTGGGTTTTCTGGTCACTTTGCATGTTCACGTATAGTTCTCTTGATTCTTTCTACAACATGAGTTTCTTAATGTTTTTTTATATTGACCCATGTTCTCTCACCCATTGCCGTGTATAGGATGTCACACTCCACGACCTGGATTCTGCAAATGCTCGACCTCAAGGAGGCCAAGATATATTATCCATGATGGGCCAGATGATGAAACCCCGTAAGACTGAAATTACTGATAAGCTACGACAAGAGATTAACAAGGTAATACTATTGGCTTTGGCATCACGTAGATGTGCAACTTTGTGTTTCGCTATCTTGGTATTGTCATTGAAGAGATAATATCAAGGAAAGGGAGCAACGTGTTGAGAGCTAATTATTTATTGTGCATCCATGGTGCAGGTAGTTAACAGATATATTGATCAAGGTGTGGCCGAGCTTGTCCCAGGTGTTCTCTTTGTAGATGAGGTAAAATTTCTTTTATCACGTCCTATCCACCGGCCTTGTTCTAAGTATACATACTGCACAATTACATTTTATATTACTCTTCACTGGGTAATTAACCGTCAGGAATCATGGCATTATGTCTCTGCCATGAACTTTGTAGTGGTCTTTTGCCAGTTCGATGCAAACAGTTGCTATGGCCGAAACTCAATTTTGAGAAGTTTTAGTACTCACATTAGATAAATCCTACTTGTGTATTGGACTTATATCGTTCCTAGTTTTTTTATAAAATTTCTTTGTTATTTAAACATCATCACGAACTTACATGGTAGCACTAACTCGAGTTCATGATTTGCTACAGGTGCACATGTTAGACATGGAATGTTTCACATACTTGAATCGTGCTCTAGAAAGCTCATTGGCACCAATTGTCATATTTGCCACTAATCGAGGCATCTGCAGCATCAAGTATGTTCTATGTTCTATGATGCTACTTTTGTAAATTTTATAACCCAGGCAAAGTTGTGAGATGAGGATATATTCTCTAATCTGCCACCGATTAATTTTGTGTGTTGGGATTCGCAGGGGTACGGATATCAGTAGTCCACATGGCATTCCTGTAGACTTGTTAGATCGTCTAGTTATTATAAGAACTCTTCCTTATACGCCTGCAGAAATGGTTCAGGTATGGTCTCATTTCTCTCATTTATTCTGTTCAAATAAATGCAAGTTTGATAACTTCGCGGTCTAGTGGTCGGTCACTGCTAGTCTTGTATTTGGAGTATGGTCATCGAATGTCATCAGGAGCACTTTAGTATCTACTGTCTGCATCTACTCTTAACATCAATCCCCTCACATATTGAAATTGAAATTACAAGCTCTTGGTGGTGTCTTCGTTTCAGATCTTGGCTATTCGAGCAACTGTGGAAAGCTTGTCTTTGGATGAAGAGTCCCTTGCTTTTCTGGGAGAAATTGGAGAGCGCACATCACTTAGGTGATCACCAGTATTTCCTTTATCCTTTACTGTTCTTAGAAACTGTGATATGCAACTGTGAGCATTTACTGTCTGGTTTCTACTTTGTCTTGCTCACTCTATTAGGAAACTGGCTGTGATTGTGATTTCCAAGTGCTAACCTATGACATACATTTGGTCTTGGGGCAGACACGCTGTTCAGCTGTTAACACCTGCAAGCATTGTGGCGAAAACCAATGGCCGGGAGCAGATTAGCAAGGTTTGTTTACCTTCCTAATGTGGTGTGACGTTGAAGTTGTTTTGTCGGTTGGCTCTTCTACACGAGTTCAATGTTCCACGATACTTGATGCTCGCTGGAGTAACGCTGATATTCACTTGGCTTGATTGACCTCGAATGGCATATTATTTGATCTGGAATGTAGGCATTATATTCTTACAGTCCTCATGTTAAGTTAGTGTAATGCAAATGGTGTTAACTTAATGTTGGTGTGATGTTTATGTCCTTGGCATTAACTTGATAATACAGTGGCAACATTAACTTGACATTAATTTACCATTAACCCCTAAAGGACCACGAAGCCCAAATTGGGCCTCACGTCCTTTTTAGCAGTTTAGAGTAGGTCGTATGTGAACTTTTTGTTTATTTGTTTTTTGACCAACACATGCAATGTTCTTCACTGATTCCGGTGATATAAAATTTGGACCCATCTGAATTATGTTTTTCACAATGTGATCAATTGGATTTGTCATTTTAAAACCATGAATGTTTGGTCCTTTAGGGGTTGATAACTGTGTGAATCTAATAGAGATCCTTTTGGGACGGGGTTCTGTACTTCTATTCTGATATTACCACAATTTTGTTGCAGGGAGATCTGGATGACATTGCAATGCTTTTCCTGGATGCCAAAGCCTCAGCTCGACTTTTACAAGAGCAGCCTGACAAATACGTCTCACAATGATTTGGGACTGTCCATCTGCAAGTACCGGCACATAGGAATAGGTGTTAGTTTGATCTCGATTTTAATTTTACTGGACCGAGCTGCACCTCATAATCTTCTTTCTTCATGGAGTACGTGTATTTAAGGTTTTTACTTTTGAGATGGGACTGCTTGCTTTGGTTTCTTTGAAGAGGGAAACGAACGGGTTCTGAAGTATGTGTCCGAAAAAATGTAACTCTTATGAAGTTTGTAACTCTATGCAACTCTATGAAGAGACATCACGCAAGCTTGACGGTATCGAACGTTCATCCTTGAATTATGTAGCGTAACATGAATCCATATGCTCCTGAAGATTTTCGATCAGTGCGTTCTTTTTATATTTCAGGAACAAGTAGACCATATTTTCTCACAGCAACGAGACTTTTAACTTTTGCAAAGTTTAGTTTTTGTTATTTTTTTGTCTGCAATACAATATCCTGTCCTGTAAAATTGAAAAATGGGATTACGGAAAGGACTCTTGTGCACCGTAAGGCCTGTTTTATCTTGAAGCCCGTTTAATCTTGAAGCCAAGGCATAGCTTATGGGATAAGATGCTAAGACACTAGGCTATTTTAATGTAAACAAATCATCATACACTAGAGTCATTCTTTCCTTAGGATCCCAATTTTTAATAAAAATTTGAGAGCAAAGTATTTGTAAAGGGTCCCATGATCCAATTGACTTAGTACTTGTCTACCGTACTTAGGGTCAGGTTTGGCAAAAAAAAGAATCTAAAAATAGATGCCGGATTTTTTGGGAAATTATTTTTCAAAAAAAAGAAATTTGTAAGGGAAAAAACGGGTTTTGGGATATATTCGTTTTGCTGAAATCTATTTTTAGAAAACATTAATTATTCGACAGAGGGTCGCCCCTAAAGTATGGTATATCATACTTGTCTATATCACACATTGTTACCAATGTACAGTATCCGGCAATAAATCTATGTCCGGTAGCACATGGATGTGACATTAAATACATTAGTAAAAATCATAATGCATAGTCAACTCCATCTAATCTCACTTTTGTATGAGCATTTTTTTGTTGGTATGAAATCCTGTGTGAAAGAAAAATGCCAAGAGTTACAAGAATTATTGTCGGGTACTATAGAGTAGGGTTCAATAAACTTACGAATTTTTAACCCCTAACTGCCTAAGCGTCCATTTTTTGGACGATGTACAGATTTCATCCATAATTTCTCATCCGTCATGCACTTTTTGCAGTGTGCAATTTTTACTGTAGATTCTATGGGAAGTTAGCTTCATGCATATGTGATCCGATTAGAAAGGGGATGATTTATGAATTTTTTATGCCTCATTTCATGTTGTAGTGATTCACCCAAAATTTTGAAGATTTCAGTATAAAAGTGCTCTAAAAAAAGTCAACTCATAAAATTAAGCAACCAAAAAATCTCCAAAAATCACTACACTTAGAGTATTACATTTCAACCAATCACAATGAATTTCATTCGTAGATTGTCAATATCTTATTTGTAATTGAATTACAAAATAATTTTGAATTTCACGTTTCAAATTTCATACAAAATTATTGGTAATAGCAATCATAGATCTAATCGTATGGATAGAATCTAAAATTCATAATGTACAACTTTTATTCATATATCAAGTTCAAAATATCCCTCTAGGTTGCATTTTATAATGCATCTTTGCAAAACTGTCGAATTTGGAGAAGGCTCTAGGCATTTAGGGGTTAATGTGTTCGTTAAAGAAAAAGTGTTTACGTCCCGTGACAATGTTTATTTTTTGTGATGCACAACTAACATTTTTCCCTGCGCAATTTCAAACAATCAAGTCAAATTTCACTTACATGAAACAAAAACTCCATTTACAATGATTTTTTTTCATTTTTATACAAGATAATTAATCAAAAAAATTCGGCGATGAATTTTAAAATTGAATTTGGTGAACATGTAGGAAATATGAGTGCTTACATCTCTCTAAGCAATGTTGATAGCCCATTAGCCCAAAGAAGTTGCAAACTCATGCTATAATTTACTGAAATTTTCTAAAATAGACAATTCTAAATCCTAATTGAATTTTGGAAAGGTAGGTGCACAATCATGTTCAAGAGCACGAAATTACTTTGGAGTGAAGGTCAAGATATCTAGTTGTAATCATATTGTATTGTGAATAGCAAAGAGAGAAAGAGAAAGATTTGTAACTTTATTGGATCCTACTGTACATGTGAATAATGCACACGACATTATAGTTATTGGAGGGTGAGATACTTATGGTTACCAATGTATATATTTTTTAAATCCTTCAATAAAATTTCTATATGTGGTTTGTTTTTTGAACTCAATTTTCACAATTTTCAAAAACAAAAAAGTGCATAGGATGTATAGCTTGCTACAACATTTTTATCATTTGGATTGATAATTATGTTTCAATTTCAAATAAGCTTTATTAGCAATTAACTTCTTTTTCGTTGTGTATCTCTTTACAAGTAATTTTTTTTTTTCAATGAAAATTAAGTTTAAGAAAAAAGGATGTTCACAGATTCATATTCTTAACTCCTAAAAGACCTTGGTGTCACTAAGCACTTAGAACCACCTAAAATGAGAAACTTAGAAATAGGTGAAATGAATAATTTTAAAGAAATATTTTGATGAACCAACTCATGGATCTTAACCCTTATCTAGCCTCGAACATATATTTGTTCTTCCAAATTTCCAAATTTCAACAAATTTTTCCACTTGAATTAACTAAAATAATTGTTTTTAATTAGAAAAATATCCACACCTGGATGACATGAAATACTTTAATTCAAGTTCAACTTTTTAATCGAATAAATTAATTTTCATTTTTTTATGCTTTGTGGAAAAAAAATGATGAAATCAACATTTGAAAGCATTGAAGTACAAAATAAATAATAATTTCAATCTTTCAAATTAATCATTTCAAATAACACCTATCTAGATGAACTTCATATCAAAATTGGTACCAAAATGATGTCAATGAATATTTTAAACAAATGTTTTGGATGTTTTTAAGTAGTTGGGACAAACTCTAATTTCTATACAAAAAGTCTATTTTTAAAATCTTTAAAACTCTTCAATTTTTACATGATTTTTTTTTTTTTTTTTTTTTTTTGGTACTTCATGAGTGTAGGAAATCAAAACCACATCTGGTCGATTCATTTTTATTTATTTTTAAAGAGGGAGTCATTCAAAGTTGCCATAGGGATTGATTTAAGAGTTAAATGGGCTTTTCAGGGTACCCATATCAGACCATTGCCCACTAGATATTTTAGACTACAACTCTTTAACAGTTAAAATTTAAAGGTATATTCTCAACTTGATTTTCTTTGTATTCAAAGGTTGAATTTACAATATATCTTTTAAGTCTTCCTTGAGCCAAAATAGAATCAAAGTTTTCCTACAACAATTTGGTGACTCTTCAAGGGTTAAAACACTCCACCTTTAGTTAATCCTTAACCCCTAAAAGCCCAAACGACCATTTTCTGGTCGCTGTCCGAATCTCACGGCTGCCCAAAACAAAAATATGTTTTTGAAAAATAAAAAATACTTAAAAATACTGCACCAAGTCTACTTTCCAACCCAGTTTGAATTATGTCAATCCGAGTTAAACTCCACTCGGGAGATTTTTTCAAAGAAAATCACTTCAGCATTGTCTTAGTGTTACAAAATTTGCTATTTGGGGAAAGTAATGATGTTCCCTCCATCATTTCTTTTGCTTTTTGGAAGTTTACAATAGATAAACCAATTTTAACCAATCATGCTAAATTTTAAACTTTAAAAGTGAAAATTAGAATTTATACAAATTTTCAAAGGCTAATGCTTTTAAATTCATTAAAAAAAGATCTAAAGTTATTTTTGGAAGTTTGACCGTACGGATAATTTGTAGAGATGATGCCCTACATTTTGTCTATTGAACCAAACTTCATCGAACATTTGGAAGGCACATATTATAACACATCTATGTTTTGTTCAATATCCCTCGGGCTTTTAGGGGTTAAAGGTCCTTTAGGGATAGTAGATACATTGACATATATGAGGCATTTGTTGTAAGTAAAATGTTCCAAATTAAGACTCCAATAGCTCATTAAAACCATGTCGATATGAATTTCAACTTTACTTTTGATCTTAAACCGAAAGGTGGTGTAGAACTATGTCAAATACAATGGAATATTGTTGTATAATATTGGTCGGAACAAGCTTTCTGGACCTTTGATGATTAACCCTTTAGTGCCTAGGTTAGTTTTCCACAAAACCCATTTTTTAGGAGGTGCTTTTAGATGGGTGGCATTTTCGTACAAACGGATTGCTTAAAAAAGAATCCAACTGTACTAAATTGAGCATACTTCAATTTCATGCATTCTGTTAAAAGCTCGTGTAGATCCGACTATTCACTTGCAAGATTTTGTCTCGTATTCGTAATCATACTTGCACTGCAATTGAGTGTGTATATAATCCTTTCTTTGTTGAACTTCATTCAGAGAGTGTAATAAAAAAAACTAATAAAAAAAAAACTTGGAAGTCACTTGCAACTTCAATACCTTCTCAGAACAATTTTCCATACCACCTTCGAATGAGTACTCAATTTTTCAAAGAAGTTCAAAGTCCACACAGGAGGTACATATATAATTTTTGTAATAATTTTATATGTTAAAATATGAAAGGAGTTGGTACATTTATCCAGATTGGAATACATACACTAATGGAACATGAACAAGAGAACAAAATCCAAAAAAAAAACAAGATAAAAATCTTCCAAACACAAGAAATACCAGATAGTACATGTGTTGTATTTGTAAGACTTATTTGTTGTATTTTGAGATATTTGTAGTATTTTGGTGTTTTGTACATAGGTATTTTGATAGCTTTACAACTCCAAATCAAATAATTCTTTTACATAAGATGCACATCGTAGACCCCGTCTTCTGTTCTTCAAACAACCAAATCCCATTTACAATAGATGTGGAGCTATATCAGGAAAACACCAAGCAGTGATCCAATATTGGTCTCTTAGACATTAAAGAGTTAAGTCTTTGGAGCCCAAGGTGGTTCTGGAGAAACCAAAGTTTTTTTGGTGCAATTTTTTAAAACTCTCTCTATTGAAATTAGGAATACTATTAATACTATTAAATTGTATTAATAGTAAGCATAGCTTAATCAAACAATTGTCGGTTGAGATTTGGTAAAATCGAACCGTTGGATTGAAAGATTATAGTATATCTTTGAACCGTATAATGCACACTCAAAAATGAGGTTTTGGAGGGTGTGTGAATTCAAAGTTAAATAGAACTTGGGTTAAATTTTCAAAAATGAAAGTGAAGAGGTTCAATAATGACCTATTTCAACACGTCTCCATTGCAATCTTTCATGTCAAGAACGGACTCACATAATTATTGTGAATTTTATAAGTGAGAATGACTTATCCATATACGGTTTAGGACAAAATTTCATATGTTAAAATATGAAAGGAGTTGGTACATTAATCAAGATCGGAATACAAACACTAATGGAACATGAACAAGAGAACACAATCCATAAAAAAATAAAAAGATAACAAACTTCCAAAACTTCCAAACCACAAGAAACACCGTATAGTACACGTGTTGTATTTGTAAGTATTTGTTGTATTTGTAGTATTTTGGTGTTTTCTATATAGATATTTTGATAGCTTCACAACTCCAAATCAAAAAATTCTTTTTTCAGTGTGTGCATGAGATGAACCCCTACATCTAAACATCTAAACTTCAGACATTGATGCTTGGTTCAGAATAGACGTTATGGTAGCTTGTAAAAACATGCCTCACCAAACACAATGAGGTTGCATGGGCTCCAAACAATCACTCTGTCAAGTTCATCCAACTCACAAGAAAGTCAACAGAAACCAACAACCGGATGAAAGCCTACCCGTGACCCAATCCTCATCCAAATCAAAGGAACTGAATGACTCACTCAATCCCATACATCCACAACACCAACCAACACCTAATTACAGCTAGTTAACCCGAGTTAACTACCCAGGGTTAACTCTGTCCTCCTCGTGTGACCTCCATCGCGGTCACACTTGTGCGGCACTCTCACCTTCGCAACGGATTTCCCAACCTGCACAGACAGTAGCGAGGATTTCTCACCAGATTGCTCATCTCTCACCAATCTCAGGATGCACGATTAAGCTTGCCTTGTTGCTGTTGTTGTGTTGTTTTGGGAGACTCTTTCTTTCCATGGCGAGGTTTTTTCCTCCGGAATGCATTTCGTTTGCAAATGCCGGTAAGCTTTTAGCTCTCTCCCTCTCTGTCTGTGTGATTCACCCACTTCGAAGTTGTTGTAGTTGCAGTTTTCTGTGTAGCTTGAGAGGTTTCTGAGCATCCGAGAATTGCAGAGACGGCTCACATTTTCGGTTTTTAGGGATGCAATGCTCGGCTGGGAGATGCAAGTGAGCGGAGGCTGGTGGTGATGGAGGTCGTGGTGGAAGGCAATAGGTTGAAGGGTGGCAACAACAACGTTCACAACAACAACGGTGGCAACAGCGGAACTGGAGGTGCCACCGATGACCGTATCAAAGGTCCCTGGTCGCCTGAAGAAGACGTGGTGCTGAATCGTCTCGTGGAGAAGTTCGGTGCTCGCAATTGGAGCCTGATCGCGCGCGGCATTCCCGGCCGCTCCGGTAAATCGTGCCGCCTGCGATGGTGCAATCAGCTCAATCCGGGCGTCAAACGCAAACCCTTCACAGGTAAGTACCCACCAACTCCTCATCCAACCCTTCTTTGCAAATTGATTGAAACCCCCAATGAACTGATTGTTCTGTATTCCTCAATCAGAGGAAGAGGACAGGGCGATAGTGGCGGCGCATGCCATCCACGGCAACAAGTGGGCGTCGATCGCACGCATGCTTCCGGGTCGCACCGACAACGCCATCAAGAATCACTGGAACTCCACGCTGCGAAGAAAACACACGGACGCCCGTAATAACAACAACAATGGATCTACGTCTGACACGGGCGGCTCAACGGAGAAGGAAAACAACAATACCCATAACCATAGGGAAGAAGACAATCAGAACTCGGACGAGGAACGTACGCCGAACACACAAAACAATGACACGGACATGGACGATGACGACGACGACAACAACCAAACGCCCAAAACCGACGAAGAAGGATCGTTGATCGCTCCCATCCGACCCGTCGCGCGTTCGAGTGCATTCAGTTCGTACCGCAAGCAAGCATCGATTCCTTCCGTTCCTGTGGAAGATGACGAGACCGTGATGTCGGCGTTCGTCCTTCCCTGGTGCATGCCGGAGGCTCCGAGTATTTGTGGACGGGGTTGCTGCCCTCCCCTTTCCCGAGGCGGTGAAGATCATCGCCACACTGAGACGATCTCGTCGATCTCTCCACGAGGACCGTTACTTGGACCTGATTATGTCGATGAATTTGGAGAACAGTTGAAACCTTCCCCTGTGGTCTCCCTGTTTGACGATGAATCTCTTTCCAAGCTGCTGTCCGAGGCCATTCATGCGGCGGTGAAAGAGATTGTGGTGCCGTTGAGCTCTGGGGGTTTGATTGTTGCGCCAGATGTTTCGAGATTCACCAATCTGCACGAGCCAAGTTCGCAGTAAGTGGTGATGGTTTTTTGTCGGATTATTTTAGAGTGAGTACAAGAACTACATATTTGTATGTAAACACTGAGACTTCGTCGATCTCTCCACGAGGACCGTTACTTGGACCTGATTATGTGGAGTTTGGAGAATACGGTCATGTTTCCCGTCTCCCTGTTTGACGATGAATCTCTTTCCAAGCTGCTGTTGGAGGCCATTCATGCGGCGGTGAAGGCGATTGTTGTGCCATTGAGCTCTGGGGTTTGATTGTTGCGCCAGAGGTTTCGAGGTTCCCCAATCTGCACTAGCCCAGTTCGCAGTAAGTGGTGATGGTTTTTGTCGGTGATTATTTAAGAGTGAGTACAAGAACTACATATTTGTTGTATCATGTATGTAAATGGTTTCGGGTACTTAGAGCTAGAGTTTCTGTGTAACGAGAGTTTTATTTATGTATAGCTTGGAAATAAAATTGTTGATAGTAGCCTGGGTGTCGGTATGTTACCAAGTTAGGTCTCTCGTAGAGTTTTGGAATGTGATGCTGAAATCGCCTTCTTCTGCGGGCCAGCTCTGACACCCCGGTATGAGAATTTAGAGGAGAGGGAGGCTGTAGGATGATGCTATGGAAATTTGGAGGTTGATTTCCTATTTATTGGAGTTTATAGTGTGATACTAGGCATGCCACAACTGCCTCCCTTTCACAGGAAAAAGTGGAACTGGAAGCTTTGATATTGAAATGAGTTTTGTACCTTGTTCACGAGGGTTGTAAAGCGGAGAGTTGTATTGATATACTCCTGTTACGCGGCTTGTCAAGAGTCCTGCAATTATTTTTCTTGATTAGTGTAAACCCAGGTTTCTCTTGTATACGCTCAAACCTCTTTATTGAAATGACATTCTAGAATATCCCCTACTGTAGCACACTCAGTAGAGGGAAAAAAAGGACCCCTAGTAGTAAGATGAGATAAGTTTGAGTGTGCCTATGATACCTCACCAATACAAAACATATATGCACAATGTATGCTCTCCAACTGAAATCTGGAGTGATCTAGCTATATGAACATGCACTCCGTGTACCGCAACCTGGTCAAAGAAAGATACACATCGAAATTTCTGTGTAATCTACCCGTTGCCCAGAAAACTACCTGGAAAAAGGATTCTCTGAAATAGGGATGTAACTAACTACAGTAAGGTTTGTACACTGCTACGCGGCGCCATCTACGGATTTTATTAGTGATGAACGCTCTGGGTCTGACTGCGAGGCCTCACGTCTCCAAGGAGAAGGGTGGCCGTCTTGGTCCTGTCGACTCCATCGTTCATGACTGGCTCTCTTCAGAGGTTGTGGGGAGCTCTTCTCTTCTTCGGAAGGGTGTTCACCCTGCAAGTGCGAAAGGCAGACTTGAACAGCATCGTGAACTCTGACAAAATACCATGAAAGACCAATCATGTCAGGTATTCCCGCGCGGGCTAGAGTTGCCATCACTCGTGGACTTGGGTTGCAAAGCGCCATCTGCACACTCCAATGCACAGCAGGCTTTAGCGACTTGCATTACGGTAAGTCAGTTGTCCACTTGGCTCAACCCTCTAATGTATAGCAAACTCTGTAATTGCACATTTCTTGTATATCTCATGGAGTGTACATATCTGATTGGAAAATTTCTACATGTTAATTTATGAACATGCACGAGAGTTCTAATAGAAGCCCATTTGCTCCCCCAAGGCAGTGTCAGTTGAGTGTACTGCTGAGAAACCGTGCATCAGGGAATAAGGCGTAGGAAACGACCTGAATATTGCGGGCTTTGTACGCATAGTAAATTTCCTTGATTGCATGAATGCCAGTAGAGTCGATGTATGTCACCGCTGCACATCGAATACCCATATAAATATAAAATTGACATAGTTTTCGAGCCTCGATTTCAACAGTTCTACCCGTTCAAGGTTTAGAATGCGTTCCTATGTCACATACAACCTGGTCGTTATTTGATATTGAGAAAACTGACTACATGCAGCAACAAAGCTTGACATGAAAAGCAACGTCAGGGTATGAGAATTACGTGACATCTCAATTATGAGAAAACTGATGCGGCCAACGTCATGTCCCTTGTTTGCCGAAACCCCTGTATGGAGTTCAAACTCCCGCAGCCTGTCACGGACACCTAAAACTCAGAAGCCGAAGGATAGAAAAAAGACAATTGTTGGATTGAGTGACAGGGGAACAGTCGCGTACCTCTCTTTTATGAAATTAATGTTGGCGAAGTATATAGGAGAGTCGATTCTGAGAATGACGATTCCATGGTAGATGAATGCATCAGGATACTGCAGTATATTACGGTACACAGTGGTACCCGGCAATCGACCTAACACGGCTGGAATCAAGAAATGGAATTGTCAGAATCGCTCGATATTCTACAACTTATTTACAATTGCAGCAGGCACAATATGAATTGAGTTGCCCTGGTTAATGTAATGAAACAAGGAAAAGCCAATCTCCAATAACGAGCTTACCCATGTGAGGATTGGCTGTCTCGTAGATGACAAAAGCAAGAGACAAGCCCACCTGACAAACAAAAAGTGAAAATCAGAATCTTGAGGTATTCATAAACCTTCGTATTGATGCTTACAGTTCTTACAGAAATCCACCAAGTTTTAAATAACAAGCAACATGGGGGGACATTACGACATGCAGGGATTCCCTGCTCACACATCATTGAGAAATGTTGTAAGATATCTTACCCCAATTAAAACACCAACCTCAACGCCAAGAAAAAGGGTAAAAAAGCTGGCTGCAAGCCAGAGCGAAAAATCCTTCTTCTCTACTCGCCACAAGAATATTGCTTCATTATAGTCTATCTGCAATATTTCCAATCAACGTCGTCAAGAATTAGACGAGCACAGAGGTAGCCGAATCCAAAAGTCAACGTACAATTAATATGGAATAGTTTCCGGATCTTCCATGATTACCGGATGTACCAAGGCAGAAGACATACCAAACCGATAACAGCGGATATGACGATAGCCGCTAGTGCACACTGCAATCAAGGAAAACATCCACATTATAAAACATCACGAAGTATCACAAACATTCAGACTGCACGTTTTCCAAGATATATCGAAGTTGAAATCTACTCGTCTTTTTTTTATACTTTGAAGTGTTTCTTTCTGTAGAGCGTAGATACTTCGGAAGACGCTTCATTATCCAACCGATCTACATATATGAGCATCTCCTACTCACCCCCTCCCCAACCCTCATTGTTTCGACCGCACGAAAAGGAAAACATGACAATTTTGCAAAATTAGATTTACCGCAAACAAGTACCTGTGGAATTTCTGCGAAAAGAGGTGTCAGGAATAATAGAACCGATGTTACGAGCACGCCCATAAAGATTCCTGCAAATCCAGTTTTGGCACCAGTTTCCTGCATTACAGCAGACCTGGAAAAAGACCCTGCAATTCGCATACGAGGAGTAAGACTTGCAACCTTGCGTCAACGAGGTAAGGGGGTCCATCTGGCAAGCGCCCAAGTTATGCAGGTTGCTGAAGGGGTCAAGTGGAACCGTGGGTATGCTGCTAAATAATTTTCTGAAGCATTTTCATAGACAAAGGGCCAGAGTACACTGGAGCGCTATGAGTAGAGGTCTGAACGACGTTGACTTGGTCTTAGATATAAGAAAAAAACAGACCGTTTTGGTGAAGTTCTGGAAGACAATATTGACAAACCTGTGGTAGGATATGCAGAGAAGGCAGAGCCAAGCACGTTCGCCACCCCTAGCCCAAAAAGCTGCAAAATAATGACATACGCGAGTTAGTAACTTTTGATACAGTATCTGGTGGAATACAAAAACTACAGTACTAACATACCATCATAAGAGTATAAGTCAGACATTTTCCGATCTCAAATATTACACGTGGAAGAAAAAATTGGCGACCGCGCATCCTATGCCATTTAAGCTTCTACGAGAGGCCATTCCTGAGGTAAATTTCTCATTGAGGTTCTACCATATTTATAACTCTCTGACTCACAGTGAGTGGCTTTGCTAACCTCTTGGTTAGAGTCGATCTCATAGCCATTTTTAGCGGCCAAAGCTTTAGCAATGCCTACTGATTCCTGCATACATCCATTAAAAAGAAGATTAAACACATAAGTAGCTATGCAGTATCGGAACTGGAAACAGCTATGTGCATAAGAGAATGTTCCACGAACCAGAATAGCAACACCACATATAAGAGCTGCGGTGGGCAATAGTTTACTGGCGGATGAGAAATCATAATTCAATGAGAATCCTGGAAGTCCTTCTGGTATTGGACCAACCTGCAGCCATTAAACACAAAATAAAAACCTATCGAAGAATCATCATGAAATCTTGTGCTGATAAAACAGATATCACAACGTAGAAACGCAGAAACTTAGGCATCCAGCACGCATACTAGCTTTAGACCACACGCTCACCACGCTAATCGAATGAGGATGGAATATCTTGACAAATATGGTGCCCGAAATGACAGCAGTCAGAGGCCCTGCTGCACGGAGCATTTGCAAGTGCTTGTAATTCTTTCCCTGCACCATGATTGTAAAAAAAAATGTTTAGATACAAAGATCAGTAATAGTGAGCGACCTTCATGGCTCGAATTGCACAGGCTAGAAATGAACACTCACCAGATGCTTCATGATCAGGAGAACCGTGAGAAAGGCACAGCCCAATGTGAACGGTTGCCACTTGAACTGCAACCAAAGCCACCATTTCAAATTTTAAGCACGTATTTTCTCGTCAAGACAGAGGAAGACAAATATATTTATATTTATATCAATAACAATATCGAATATACGAATCATGCGCTCCATACTCAAAAAATGCTAATTTATTCTGGAAGACCTGCTGTCATCTCGCACATTTGACCATAGGGAACCTAAACTTTAAGGTAGCATTCCGATTCAAGCAACTCACCTGCGACCAACCGGCGATAATACTTCGAACAAGGGGGATGAACTTGCTGCTGCCAGTAACCTCATAACCTAGAAAATTCTTGACTTGAGACAAGCCGATAATAATAGCCGACCCTGTCGTGAACCCAGAAATAATCGAGTGACTGATAAATCGGATGAGCCAACCTAATCTGCAACACAGAACCTTCAGTTGAATCCTTTCTGAAATTGTGCAAAACTCTAAAGGTTATGAGAACATGTTAAATCTTTTCCACCAATTACTGGATTGCAGCTGTATGCTTCCAGGGTACGTGATACAGATAACTAACTTTCCCTATCAAAAACGAAATCTGTGCTAAGCAGTACCTGATCAAGCCCATGAAGACTTCCAACAACCCAACCATAAGTGCAAGTAGGATAGCAAGCTGAGTGTATTGTTCATCAGTGCTTCCATTATCACGATCCACAAGAGGTGCCAATCCATTAGACACCAACAGCGACACCAACGCCACGGGACCAATAGCGAGTTGACGAGAAGACCCGAATAATGCATACGTAAAAATGGGAATAAATCCTGAATCTGCAAAAAGTAGTTAAGATGTACTAAATACATATTTCATCACACGGTGTAGAGTGAAGCCTAAGTATCAAAATCAGGTCAAGTTGCTAAAACAATAAGACAGCGCAGGAATCTAAACTAAGCAACGATCCACAGAACATGTACAGTTCTAGTACGTCCATTTTAACCAAAACAAAAAAATTGCTGGAGAAAATCATCAAAAGCATGTAGCCTTACAAAGACCATAAATAGGATGAAGGCCAGCGAGCTTTGCGTACGACATTGCCTGAATACAAAAGCATGAGAACAACCACCGCAGCTTGCTTAGATTATCAAAACCTCACACAACGATGCCCATATTTGACCTGCGTGCACTAAACCCTCTCATCGACCACTAATTGGCTCCAACGCAGTTTCGATGACTACTTTGAAAATAGTTGTCTTTCAGCCGAATTCTGAGCCTCCAGGATTTATCTTCACTGCCGTTCAAAAAATTGAATGACAACTCGGAGTTCATTTCTGCCAACGTTTGTCTCGTCATCAATTTGGTATCACATATGTCGCACACATTCCGATGACCCTAACATCTTCCAGGGTTTATCGACTTCAGACTATCAACGATAGGAATTTACGAGATTTATAGAATAATGAACTCTACGTAATTTGCTCAACATATTTGTCTTCAAATCTGTTCCGAAATCCTACAAAAGAATGTTATCCACATGCCACAACCGAAGAGAAAAAAAATATTCAATTCAAGCAATTGCAGCCTTATAGTAACTACTCTCATATTTGATCTTCACATACCTGTGGAATAAGCATGGTGCCCACGGTGATCCCCGCAACCGCATCCGCTTTCAAGCTGTCGCGCCACCGGTAAGCCTTCATCCACCCTACCGAGGGCAAAAACGTTTCCAGCCATGTCTTCGGCGGTACCCCCGCCCCTTCGAACAGATTCGCCGGGCCGCTCTGAATCCAGGGCGCAACAGGTGAAGACGACGGTGGCAATTGCGACACCGGCAGGACTTTCACTGGCCTGGCGGCAGCAGAGCTGCTGCTGCCCTTACTCCGCTTGTCTCCCAGTGCAGAAATATCGATTGCACTCTCTGAGGCGTACATTGTGTGACCTACGAACTCTACACTTAACAAATGCCGATCTCTCTACACCTCTCCCTTCATAGCATCTCCTCAATTACTCAATGCCTTCTCTGCAAGAAAACAAAATTCGAAGTCAATTTTCTTTCCTACTAATACTCCTACACTCAAATTTGCCAAACGCAAAGTAAAGTGCTCTTTCACCACCACAATACAAACATCAACAACACCATGAATTCATCTAAAACGCTCCAAAATACTTCAAATTTCAAAATA
Organism: Pohlia nutans; assembly: GCA_022496805.1. NCBI lineage: Eukaryota > Viridiplantae > Streptophyta > Bryopsida > Bryales > Mniaceae > Pohlia > Pohlia nutans. The sequence continues at coordinate 40,275,282 of CM040088.1, forward strand.
CGCCAAAGTTTCACCGAAAGCTCCAGGAATCCGATATGTTCACCTCGTATCGTGACCTAATGTCGCACTTTACACCAATCCAAACGGTTTGCGAAGAGAGTCAAATCGATCTCAGTCATGACTAGAAGGATTAAGAATCGGAGACGTGAGATCAAAGCTACTGTTGTATCGATCTACCTTACTATTGATTGAGGAAGCTCCGCTTGAATTTCCATTTACAATCCACGGCGTCGGGTTCATTCAGCTGACACGAGACTTTGACCTACAAGTTCTTAGACTACGAGAGCGAGAGGCCACTTAGGAATATGCCCTAGTGTTTAGGTTCATTGAACCTGGATCAAGGTGAATAAGACTGGGGTAACTAAAAGCGTGTTTGACTGAGTTACTGATGGTGAAAACGCTTTGGACAGGTGGCGATTAATTAAGTGGTTAATCTATTAGAGTTATCCGTAAAGTCACCTTGGATTTGAAGAATCAACAAAGAATTTTGCTTTACTATACTCTTATTTGTTCACTCTAAATAGTTAAAAGGTGTGGAAGATTTTGGTGGTCTATCATTATTAGGTGTGTAAGAGTGTGTAAGAGTTTGGTGGTCTTCAAAAGTTTTCAAAAGTTTTCAAAAGTTTTTTAGCACCAAGAAAGGAGCTAAAAAACTTTTGAAAATTTTTGAAGACCACCAAGCTCTTACACACCTCTTACACACCTAATAATGATAAACCACCAAGATCTTCCACACCTTTTAACTATTTGGAGTGAACAAATAAGAGTGTAATAAAGCAAAATTCATGGTATCTTCTTCAAAATTTGATGGACTTTACAGATAACTCCATTATATTAAACCCAATGACCAAGTGTAAAAGATGAAACCCTAACATGACATCATTCCATTTTTCTTTGGAACGATCTTATTGGGAGTTCTCTTCTATGACACGAGTTTGTTGGGAGCTCTCCTTATGTGACATCATTGTTTCTGGTTGCCAAAACACATTGGGTTTAAACACACTTTGTTACGATTCCACTATTGTATCACAAAATCCGTCATGTTTTCATCCATCATGCAAATGGTCACGTTTTCATCCAAGCCTTCCATCCATCAATTATCATCTGATATCTCATCATATATCATTTTCATCGGTCTATCTTGTGCTTGTGATTTGGCATTTATACAATTCATCCCTCAACTACCACCTACCCCACAACCATTAATTCCTAAGAGCCGAATCAACCCTTCTATGATTGTTGCTATATTTTCACAAGTTGTCCAATATTTAAAAGTTTCATTTTCTTTAAATATCTTGCATTTTTATTTTCAGAAATGAATTCAAGTCTACTTTCAAACCCAATTTGAATTATGTTAATCATCCAAAGTGAAGATCTTCTAGAGAGAATTTTCAAAATAAACACCCACGGAAACATTTCAACAATATTGTATTGTTAAAAAAATTACTACTAGTTTTATTTTATATTTTGAGCAAGACTTCATCAAAATTGCATAAAGTGTATTTATATTAAAAAAAAATTGTTCTAAGCCCCTCGATAAATTCATGTGAAAGAAATTGTTGTAATATAAAATAAACAAACTCGCAATTTAAAGGGAAAATGTCGATTTAATTGTAAGTGGAGAAGATTGTAACAAATAGTAGGAATCTTTGTGAGATCTTGGAATGAGAGAATATACTAAATTAGAGAAATAACAAAATATCAATGAAGATTCATAATCCGCATCACTAAGATTCCAATTTACTATATTTTAATATAGTAATTTAGAATCTTTTTGGAATCTTTCAAAATATTTCATATTATTTTTGGAGTCTTTGGAGAATATCCCTGTTGATGTCATTTAATCCGCTTGCAAACCACGTCGAATGCATACTCGAGCCGCACCACAAGCTTTGTTTTAATTAGCAAACCAAGCTCGCGAGAATTTATTGGGAATTCGCCATTTTCAGGGGCGTGTCATGTAACAGAACAAAAATTGTCGCCATAAACTTCTAATATAGTAATATCCACCTTACTCACATAATCTTTTAGAATCTTTTTTGAGTGCAATACCTTTATGTTATAGGAATAGTGAGGAAAATTATTGCCATCACTATATCTTCAATGAAATGTATCAATTAAGGCAATAAAGTATTTATACTACAACGTCATCGGATGCAATGTATTACATTTTGGTCCATTTACTATTTTATATTATTTTTTAATTATTAATATACATACATTCCTAGAATACTTTTTCACTATGGTTAACTTTCTGCCAAAAAACTAATTTCAATGACTAATAGAAATTTTTTACTGCCACATTTTGCTTGTTATGCGATGTCAAACTATATATTTTGAATGCCCTTCTGTGAAAACACCCTTATGGGAACTAGACATCAACCCCTAATCCCTCCTATGACCACAAATGATTTGTAACTATATTTATATAGAGAATGTAGAATGAAGAATGTGGATGAAAATGCAAGGATTAAATGAGACCTATGAAATTGGATGAAAATATGATATATGGATGAAAAACAATATAGTAGATGAAATCATATTTTTTTCGGCAGACTGGATTCCATCCCCGATTGCCCGCAAATTGTTGGATCAATAGCAGAGGCCCTCTCTCTACAAAATGAACATCCCATCTTAAAGCACCTTTGTAACATGGGTCTACAATGAGTTGATGGAAAGAATATCCAAATTCAAAAGATGAAACACTCATTGAAATTATAATAAAGGAGAATGTAGACGATCATCCACATTGAAAGTTGAAATACAACAAGTGAATGAAGTATACAAAGAAGTTGTAAAAAGCAAGAGCCACACATGTAAATAAAGAGCAAGTGGATGACCAACAGTAAATAAAGTACACTACATTGCAAACTAAAATTTGTGTTGGAATCAAAGACTAAGTTCAACAAAGAGTGAAAAGATTAAAACTAAAATATTAATTATTTAAAATATTATAAAAGTATTAATTAGTTTTCTAATCCATGTGGTCATTAAAAGTAGAGAGAGTAGTAATTATCCAACTTGGAAAAGAACATTCCAAACTCCTTGAGTTGTTGAAAGGAAAAAAGAAAAAGAATCTCGTAGCAACTCCAAAGCCCAATAAATCTATTAATAGCCTCCGTGAAAACGAATCATTCAATGTACCTTAATGAAACTAAATTCAAATATGTCACTTGATTCTTTTATTCAATACAAACATATTTTCTTTCAAAGTGAGACTATTGATAAGGTAACAATTGTTTAAATAGACAACACCGCAAATAAGATAGTCAAAAAAGTAAACATGCCCTGCACAAGTCCCAATGTCAAAACTATGAAGATGAAAATATAACAAAGTAAAATTGGTCAATATATTCCATTGGATCAAATCATTCAATCACAGTGTCTAATTATGTGTCATTCGTGGCAACATAGTGTTTAATATATGTGTCATTTGTGTCAAATTAGAGTCAACTAAGTGCCATTTGTGTCAGTTTAGTATCAATTTAGTATCATTTTAGTGTCATTTATGTCAACTTAGTGTTAACTTAGTGTCAATTTAGTGTCATTTTAGTGTCATTTGTATCAACTTAGTGCATCATAATTTAATATATTACAATTAAAAGATTACAATTTCTTCACTAACACTAATAAAAATCTTGTTCAATGTGACATGTCTTTAACAACTAAATGTCCGTTGTGACTTGAATTTAGTGACTCCAAATTGATTTTGGGTTACTAAAAATTAAGTCACAATGGACATTTAGTCGTGAAAGACAGGTTATATCAGACAAGATTTCTATTGGATAGTGTAGAGCTCTTTAAAATCTTTTCCAGATACTTTTATTTTATTCTTTCTCACATATATTTCTTTTTTACTTGGTCATTTTGCCATTTTGTCTACTTCAAGTTTTGATACTTTAGTTGTTTTATTAGAGAACCACTGGTAGTATTAGAACCAATGATTTATTGGGTTGCTAATTCTAGCCAAATTGCTAATTAAATTTTGGGTTGGCTAATTGGTACAAAGGGTTTTTGAAAAAGAAGAAGAAGGTATAATAGCAAGATTTCCTTCATGAAGTCAAGATGTGTAGCGTCTTTAAACCTAGGTATCTCCCAGGTACTACCTAAGTAGCATCTAGGTTGCACATGTGTATTCTCATGATATTACCTATATATTAATATGAAAAGAGCATCTATTACATTGCTCTTCAAGCTATGGAAAAGTAGCAAAAATGCTAAATTATCTCGTGACAAAAAAAAAAAAAAAAAAACACTACTTAAAACTATTCCCAGTCAAAAACTGAATCAAAGTAGAGTTCATAAACAAGGCATAATAAGTGCATGTACATGACAATGCACAATATCTCTTCCTTTATGATAACTGGCTGTTGACTTCTCAACTCCAACATGGCATCATTTCACAGGACAAGCCCATCGAAGAACATACAAGTTGAATATCATTACCCTCTCATCTTCCTCTACTCATCATGAACCTCTAGATAGTAAGAATCAACAGATGAGATCGGCGGGTGCACAACCGGTTATTTTTGATAATTGACTTGGCACTATGACGGCTCGATCAATTATCTAATACCTATCCTATTAGCTAAACAATTTTCAATTTATCACCAAAGATGTGATAGAGAACTAAAGAAAAGCATACAACAATATGAAGTAATAATGGCTGATGAATACATTGAAAGCATACTATATAAAAACAAAGTCGTTGGTACACATTTAGCACTCTCCCTAGGTTGGACTCTAGTATTCATGTACAAAACCTCCAGCCTAGGATCCATTAAAATGGCAATTCACGAAAATTATTCAAACCACACTAATTCAAAATCCAGTTAAGTCCTTGTAATTCTAACGTGACACTAGTCGTGTCTTCACTTGGTCATTATTTTTCTATATTATAGTTGATTTTAGGCCTAGTTGGTAGCACTTTCTTCAACATACTAGAGTTACTTTCTTTCTAAGCCCTTCATTGTAAAGTTTGTAGAGTGACAAACACCCTAGAATGTAGCCAGGTAGGGAAAAAAATAGATAGAAACATCCATTTATGTGAACTCATCCATATAATTATCTATTGTAAGGTACTTTCATCTAAATACTAGCAATTTTTAATTTTTAAGACGACTTTGAAACTATTATTGGATAAGTCAGAATGATGGCCCACACCGCAAATGTAGTTTAAAATGTAGAATTTTTTATGAATGAAACCCTAAGTGGGATTTGTAATGTAACATGTGGAGTGAATGAATGAGCAAGTGAAATTAAGGTGAAAGTGCCTATTACCATCCATCCATTTTAATTGGTCCATCAATTTATCAAAAGTAAAATTTATCAACTAAAGAAACTTGGTCTCATCAAATGTTTAAACATCTAAATAAAACACTAAAGGTAAACATGAATTTTGTGCTTAACGACCTGAACACTGAATTAGGAATTCTTGCACTTGGCCATATGACAATGCACTTGTTGCCCGTCGAATAGAAATTGACCTTTTTCAAGTTGCGGGGGGGTATAATTTTGGTACTCGTGGGTTTTATGGGCCGGAAATTTTGGAAGTGTTAAAGTGGGAATTTTGGGGGTTTCAACTTACTCCAATCAAGCAAATTTGGTCACACATGCATTTTCAAATGGTGCATTTAGTACTTCATTTATTCCAAACCAATGTATTAAGGGAGGTAGTCAAAATGGATACAAAGTTATGGGCATTTTTCTACCAAAACATCAAGTCATTCAAATCACTCATGTACGATCAACCAAATAATACACATTGCGCTATACTATACAGCTATCGCTGCTACGTAATACAACTCATAGTATCATGTGTCTCATACGACGTACTAAACCTTTTAATATGCATCAAGTTCATTCTGCAAACGTTCGTTGTCCATCTCTTCCAATTGTAGTGCAATATACTCCACCAAATGCGGTTTTGCTTCTGTTGGAATTTTGATCTTTGCCTCCGTCAGCTCGCCATGCACGGGCACATTGTTCTCATGTACAAGCCCACTCCTTGTTCTTATCGGTGCATTTTCCCATGAAAATATAGCCGCGTCTTTGACAACCCATCCGTGTCCCTCACCAGATGGCTCCCAAAATGCTTCCATGCAATTCGTATACCTCGCTCTACTAGACTCCCGCTCGTCTTGCATTCCCCGTCCTCTCATGGGCCAATACCACACAACCTTCATCTTTGCAGCCCATTTGCCTTGTCCAAACTCCAGCACCTTCCCTACATAGAACGGTACACCAGCTCGCACTTCTACTGGTTCCACGGTGAGAGCCACAAAGTGCCCAACTCTGATGTCACTTTCTGGATTGAACGGTGGGAAAGGATCTTCAGCTCCTATAGTAGATGTTGTGGTTGTTGCTCCATCCATAGCAACCACAACTCTTCTCCTTGGTACCGTTGTCACCGCCACTGCCGAAGGTCTCCCCCTGCGAGGACCAAAGTACCGTCGAGCTTCTAGATTTGGCATAGTTGCCATGATTAAACCGACCTCCGTATTCATTTCATTTGTGTCATCGTCCCCTTCAACCATTCCATCCGGTTCAGTGACCCCATTTGAATCTCTTCCCGGCTCATCCACCCAGAATGGTTTTGCCCTCTCATCCTCCCTGTTCATATTCGGAAACTCTTTTAGATATGAGGCCAACCAGTTCGCTTCATCAATGGCTTCCAGATTCCTCTCCACATTCTGTAATATCTCCACACATCTTTCTTTGTATCCAATAAACTCATCTAGAGCTTTCAACTCCCTCTCATCCGCACCAAACACCTTCGCCAGATCAGGCTTCTCCAACACGCTAGGCACGGAACGTGAACACAAATGCCCCTCTGTTGGCTCCCATGCGTCCTTGCTGAAATGCTTGTGTTGTACGCGAGGCACACCATTCTCCATATAAAATCTCATGTGGTGTGGGAAGGTTATGCCGGTGAGTGCATCGCCCCCTGTTAAAAGATGAGGTGTAATAAACGATTTCCAATCCCTCACATTCTCCAAATGTCTTGCGCTCACAAAGGCCTCTGTATATGATGATCCTTTCTCCACCAATTGGAGAAGCTCTTTCAATGAGTCAATGTTTGTTCTCTTCAACGTGTTCGATATGATGCTGAAGCGTTGATCAGTATCTTCGTGTGTGTGGCCCACTACAAGAAAACAAAGTAGCACCTCCTTAAAAAATCCCAACCCCACGAGTGATGCACACATGGCAAACATGTAAATGTTCTTGTTCTCACGGGTTGTGTTATCCGCTTGAATTCGCAATGTCGGCGCCAATTTTTCCTTCCTCTTCTTCACGTCAGCAATCACATGCATCACTGTCGTAATCACTTGGTTGCTGTCGTGCTTGTGGTGTGCATCTATCCAGACATCCGCATACAAACCAATCCCGTGCACAAGTACCCCACACAAGTGAGTCTTCACAAATCTCGACTCTATGTTCTTCACCGTCTGCCTCATCTTCGGAACCATAGTCGTGTTCTGGTCCATGCCGTCCACGATCAAACACATGTAGAAGTCAGGAGTTATCATTGCCGACCTCTTGAACAACCAATAGTCACGTCTCTCTTCCATTTGATGATTGATGTGCACGACGTACAACTTCTTGATCTCCACTCTTGCAGCTGCATTAGTAGTTGCTTCCATTCCACACTTATACTCCCAACAATGGTAGCATTTTGAGAATCTAGAGAATGGCGGTATTTGAACGTGTGGAAATTCAGTACGCCACAATCTATGAAATGAAGTGATTGAAAGCGGCTCCCCATCAACCAGCTTCTTCACCTCCTCGTTCACATAGTGGAACACATCCACCTTTGTGGTGTTCATGGGCAGCAATATCAGAGGCACGATGGTATTGTCCAACTTCCGCCGTATCTGTCGATGCGGTTGTGTACAACCGGCTTCTCTCACAAACTTCCCGAAACACTCACGTGCTGCAGACATCTTTGTACCCTCTCTTAGCTTGCACGTGTTTCCATGTACAGCTGCAACTCTTCCGTACACTTGGTGAGACACCTTCAATTGTTTGAACCGCCTTTGAGAGTATCCAAGGGCTTTTGCATAGCATGCATTGCATACGTCCAAGCCGTCCAACTTTGTCTTAAACTTATCCCTCCTTATCCCCTCCGTTCGCGAGTAGAACACATTCAACATCTGCAACATCCATGTCGCCCGTTGCTCATACTTTTGACCCCATGCCATGTACCGTTGGTCTAGTATGTACTTCTCATCCACATCCCTTAAACAATTTTGCTTGCACCCCCCTTGCCTCTTTGCTGCCAAAACACTGTCCAATGTAACTTTTTGGCCCAGTGGTTCTCCCCTCTCACGTGGCGTCTGTGCTCGCCTCCTGCGGTTTTGCATATGATAACGCCTCGTTTGAGTCTCCATTGGTTAACCGTCAACACGTGGGATCTCTCCTGTGCTACAACGTGAACCCTCTGTCAAAGGAGACATGTTCCCTATAGTACCATAGTCCTCTGGGGTGTTTGGTACACCATTAGAGCGGCTGGAAGGCATAACTTCATCTTCAAACTCAAATTGCGATGCTACGACTGCAGGAAATGAGAAATTTTGTCCTTCACTTGATTGGCCAATACTAGTTGACGTCCCTTCTAGAGTACGTACACGTGCCTTCTCCCATCGTATGGTAAGACCCACACATTGGCTTAAGCGTTCTCCAACAAGTTCCCCTGTCCATACAGAGCCATCATAAACATGCACAACACGGATAGCAACTTCAAAAGGACATAATTTCACCGCATTTAACTCCATTCCACATTTAAGGTTGTTGTCTATCACTCCCGTCCCCACAACAATGTTGTTTGCATTTAGAAGCTCCACAATGCCTCTTTCTCGGACCTCCGTGCCTTTTTGTGTCGATGGACAAGGTTCTTGAAATAGTCGGATGCAAGTAGCTCGGATAATTCTGTCTCCCACACTTCTTGGTACGCATGTCGTTGCATTCACCGCTGCCACAGGACTTCCAAATGCTCTCTCGTCCATTTTTTCTTCCACTCCGAAGAAAATGGCTATTCAAACTGCAAATCCATTGATTCACTTTACTATAATTCCATTTGAACAATAATTTAAGACTTTAAAAATATAAATAGCATACTATAGTAATGGGAGGCAACAACCTTATGCAATGGGACTACAATGTATTTACAATTAGAAACTAATTAAGTGTAAGTGTATTTGAAAAGACATTTTTAGAACCCATAAAGTCCCAAGAGGCCATGTTTGGGGCGTTGCCTGATTTTAATGGGCTACCTGAAACATAAAATAAAAAAATTTGAAAAAAACAATAAAATTCTAAACTACTTCATCAAATCTTCTTTTCAACCCAATTTGAATTATGTCCATCCCGGTTAAACTCCACTGGGGAGAATTTTTCAAAGTGAATCACCTCAACATTCTCTTAATGTTATAAAATCCGCAATTTGGAGGAAGTATTGATGTTTCCTAAGTCTTTTCTTTTTCTTTTTTGAAGTTACAATATATACACCAACTTTAACCAATCCTGATGAATTTTAAACTCTACAAGTGAAAATTATAGTTTACACAATTTCTCAAAGGTTAATGCCTTTAAATTCATTAATAAAATTTATAACTTTTTTTTTGAAGTTTGACGACATGGGTAATTTGTAAAGGTGATGCCGTACATGTTGTTCATTGAACCAAACTTCATCAAACATATGGAAGGCACATACTATAATACATCTATGTTTTGTCCAATACCCCACTAGCTTTTAGAGGTTAACCATTAAACGTCCTCACTCCACTTCAGAATTCGAGAATTGCAAAGATCTCGTATACAATGTAAGTAGAAAGGATATTTGAACTTAATATATGAATAAAAGTTGCACATTATGAATTGTTAATTTTTATTTCAATTTCCATTCAAAAGAGTTGAATGTTTTAACAGATACATGACTGATTGGCCATTTTTGGATCTCAGCCCAAACAGCAGTAACTGCGCATGGTCAAAAAATGACATTTTTTGAGCTTTGATTTTTTGTCAAACATGGGGGTAGAGATCATGTTCTAGTGTTGTTTGATGCTTTTCATTTGCAATATTGAGGTTCATAAAGGAATTTCTCGAAGAGGAACACCTAAACAATGTCCTATTGTTATAGAAATCCACTCAATTTCACTGGAATAATTATGTTCTCGCATTTGAAATTTTTGCTTTTTTAATTTTACAATGGAATGTCCAGTTTTCACCAATTATACTAAATTTCAAATTCTGCAACTAGTAATTGTAATTTTGGTGAATTTAAATGGAATTTTCTTTTAAATTCATTAAATGACTGTCTAAATCATTTTTTGAAAGTTTAACGGTGCAAATAATTACTAAAAATCATACTTCTCATAATTTTTCTTTTGGACCAAACTTCATCAAAGTTGTAGAAACAACATTTTATAACACATTATAGTTTTGCCTTTACCCCCTCTATCATTTAGAGTTTAATCCTTATTCTTCTCCAAATCTCAATTAATCCAAAATGAGGGCATTCAATTAAGCAACCAAAAATTATGAATTGCGAGTGTAAACTAATCATAGAAAGAAAGATTTGTGACATTTTTACGCCTCATCTACATTGTTAAATTGCTTTTTTTACAACACTTTAGAACTCAAAACCCCCGTCAAAACCTTAAAATTCCAATTCACACAGTAAAAAAAGCTTCACTATCAAATTTCTCTATGTAGGCTCGATAGCATGCCACCTACAATTTGTATGTCATCACTATTATTTTCATTTTCCATAAAAAATCATACCATTTTTATCATTTAAGGAAGTTAAAAATACATACCATTTTTATCATTTATCATTTGATATGCATATTTCGCAGTGTAGAATTTTTATTCTCGATTCTATGGGAAGTTACCTTCATGCATATGTGATCTGATTAGAGAGGGGATGACTTGTGAATCTTTTATGTCTCATTTCATGTTGTAATTATTCTTCAAGCCTACCTCAACACGCTCTTATTTAAGAATGCAATTAAGATCAAAAAAGTAAAAGCGTGTTGAGGTAGGCTTGAGGTACACCTCAAGCCTACCTCAACACGCTCTTATTTAAGAATGCAATTAAGATCAAAAAAGTAAAAGCGTGTTGAGGTAGGCTTGAGGTACACCTCAAGCCTACCTCAACACGCTCTTATTTAAAAATGCAATTAAGATCAAAAAAGTAAAAGCGTGTTGAGGTAGGCTTGAGGTACACCTCAAGCATACCTCAACATGCTTTTATTTAAAAACACAACTTACATCAAAAAAGTAAAATCTAAATTAAAATATCAATAATGGTGAAACTTAAAATCAAATGAAATATGGTACAATCGTCTGCTCATTCCTCAAATAAGGGATGTAATTGTTTCACCATACCTCAATTAATGAGATGTGATTTCTTTGCCACTTCACATTGCAATCGTCCCGTGTAACCTGAACATATTCGAGCATAACTTGTTAAATTAAACACCAGTCTTGAAATGCAAAAAAAAAAGGAAAAAAAAGAGAGAAATAAGCAAAAAAAAAAAAAAAAAAGGGAAAATAAGAAAAAAGGGATTCAAAACCAGAAACTCTAAAACTTATTCTCATCTTAAATATATATTTCATAATATGATTAATTAAATTTGAAATTGTAAAACCATAAATCCTTTGTCCTTTAGGGGCTAACCAGCTAAGATCGTAAATTGTTTAAGATCAACCAGTTTCTTAGAGCACTCTCTAAGCTATTTTTCAAAGTTATGCACCTCAACATTGTCTTAATGGTATAAAATTCACAATTTGGGGAAAGTAATGATGTTCCCAAACTCTTTTCTTTTTCTTTTTTGAATTTTACAATGGATAAACGAACTTTAACAATCTTGATAAATTTTAAACTCTACAAGTGAAAATTATAGTTTATACAATTTCTCAAAGGTTAATGCTTTTAAATTCATTAATAAAATTTCTACTATTTTTTTTTTGAAGTTTGGCTGAACGGATAATTTGTACAGATGATGCCGTACATGTTGTCCCTTGAACCAAACTTCATCAAACATATGGAAGGCACATACTATAATACATCTATGTTTTGTTCAATACCCCACCGACTTTTAGAGGTTAATCATTAAACGTCCTCACCCCACTTTAGAATTCGGGAATTGCAAAGATGTCTTATAAAATGTAAGTAAGAAGGATTTTTTGAACTTGATATATGAATAAAAGAGGGATATTTGGAACCTGATGTTTGAATAAATATTGTACATTATGAATTTAGATTCTATCCATCCGGTTACATCTCGATTGCTATCACCAATGTTTTGTATGAAGTTTTAAACTTAAAATTTAAAACTATTTTGCGATTTGAATAGAAATAAGACATTGACTACACTTAGGTACACTTCAATAAACATTTGAACCCATAACAACAAATTTCATCATTTTTAAGTTGTAAGTTTTATTTCAATTTCCATCCAAAACAGTTGAATGCCTTAACAGCTAAATGACTAATTGGCCATTTTTTGATCTCAGCCCAAATAGCAGTGACTACCCAAAGTCAAAAAATGACATTTTCTGAGTTTTGATTTTTTGTCAAAATTGGAGGTAGAGATCAAGTTCTAGTGTTGTTTGATGCATTTCATTTGCAATATTGAGGTTCACTAAGGAATTTCTTGAAGACAAACACCTCAACAATGTCCTATAGGTATAAAAATCCGTTCAATTTCATGAAAAGAATGTTGTTCTCTCATTTGAAATTTTTGCTTTTATAATTTTAGAATATAATGACTAGTTTAACCAATCATACTAAATTTCGAATTCTACAAAAATAATTGTAATGTTGTTGAATTTCAATTGGAAATTTCTTTTAAATTCATTAAATGACTGTCTAAATCAGTTGTTGAAAGTTTGACGGTGCTGATAATTATTGAAAATCATACTTCTCGTTTTCTCTTTTGGACCAAACTTCATCAAACTTGTAGAAATTACATTTTAATACACATCTAAGTTTTCACTTTACCCCCTCTACCATTTACGGCTTAATCCTTATTCTTCTCCAAATCTCAATTAATCCAAAATGAGGGCATTCAATTAAGCAACCAAAAATTATGAATTCCAAGTGTAAATTCATCATACAAAGGAAGATTTGTGACATTTCTACGCCTCATTTAAATTGTTAAATTGATTTTTGAACAACACTTTAGAACTCAAAGCCTTAAAATTCCAATTCGCACCGTAAATAAAACTTTACTATCGAATTTCTATATGTAGGCTCAAGAAGCATTCCACCTACAATTTGTATGTCATCACTATATTTTTTATTTTCCATAAATAATTAATACTATTTTAATCATTTAAGGAATTACTAAATCATTTATGTAATTATGAAAAAACACAAGAAATATAATATACATATATGTTAATGTCTAAAAATAATTAGCTTTGAGCACAACACTTTAATGTAAAGGATTAAAAGTTAACTTTTGAAAGTCACAAAGGGTCCTTACATTGAAAATTTTAGGAATACCATTATAAAATACTATTTTGGAGGACTATTCACAAATTTAGTTGTGTTGGTTTGATTTTATGATTGCAGGCGGTTTGTAGATATTGTTAAATTAATTCATATTTTTACCCTAAGTTGTTGGTACACCTCAAGTCTAGTTCAACACGCTCTTATTTAACCCCTAATTGCTTGAGCGTCCATTTTTTGGACAATGTTTAGATTTCATCCAACATTTCTCATCCGACATGCATTTTTGTAGTGTTGCTTTTTACTGTATATTCTATGGGAAGTTAGCTTCATGCATATGTGATCCGATTAGAAAGAAGATGATTTGTGAAATTTTTATGCCTCATTTCATGTTGTAGTGATTCACCCAAAATTTTGAAGATCTCAGTTTAACAGTGCTCTAAAAAAAAGTCAAATCATAAAAATAAGCAACCAAAAAGTCACCAAAAATCACTACACTTAGAGTAATACATTTCAACCAATCACAATGAATTTCATCTTTAGATTGTCAATATCGTATTCGTAATTGAATTACAAAATATTTTTGAATTTCACGTTTCAAATTTTATACAAAATTATTGGTAATAGCAATCATAGATCGAATTGTACGGATAGAATCTAAAATTCATAATGTACAACTTTTATTCATATAAGAAGTTCAAAATATCCATCTAGGTTGCGTTTTATAATGCATCTTTGCAAAACTGCCGAATTTCAAGAGAGCTTTAGGCATTCAAGGGTTAAGGATACAATTTAGATCCAAAAAGTAAAAGCGTGTTGAGGTAGGTTTGAGGTACACCTCAAGCCTACCTCAACACGCTCCTATTTAAAAATGCAATTTAGATCAAAAAAGCAAAAGCAAAATTGAAATATCAATATTGGTGAAACTCAAAAACAAAAGAAATATGGTAGAATGTAGTGGAAACATGTGCCCATTCCTCAAATAATGGAGGTGTAATTGTTTCACCGTACCTTAATTAATGAGATCATTCTTTGCCACTTCCTTTTGCAATCGTCCTGTGTAACCTGAACAAATTCCACAATGAATTGTAAAATTAAACAGCAGTCTTGAAATGCAAAAAAAATAAGGAAGACAAAGAAAGAAAAAAGTAGAACACAAAAAAAGGATAATAAGAAAAAAAATAATTTTAAACACATTTTAAAATAAAATTTTAAAATAACAATGTTTGAAAGCTAAAATGAAATTAGATTTTAAAAGAATTAAAAAAAACATAAAGAAATTAATAATAATAAAAATAAAAATAATAAATAATAAAATATTAAAAATTAAAAATTAAAAATTAAAAAAAATTAAAAAAATTAAAAAAATTAAAAAAATTAAAAAAATTAAAAAAAACGGACCCCGCCCAGCAGCTGCTGTAAAGCAGCCGCGGCCTGCCCGCCGTTTAGGTGGGACAGGGCAGGCTGCCGGGCCGGCTGGCCCCCGGTCTGGCCGGTTGGCCGGCCCTTGCCAACCCCGCGGAGCTCCGCGGGGTTGGCAAGCGCGTCCTCTGGGAGGACGCGCCCAAGCATCAATTGGCTTTTTTAAAAGCCAATTACTCCTAGTTCTAAAAATGAACTACTAGTTGTAACTATATAAGGCCCACCTTCCCACCTAAAACCTCACATTTCACATATATACTCTCAAAGGTATTGCTCTCACCACTCAATTTTTTGTAAATGACACAAGATTTGGTTGTAAGAATTAATATATAGTCATTGTATGACATATAACCCTAGTTATTTTTATCAATTCTTTAAAAATGCATATGTAAGATGATATTAACATTGATTTCTTTAAATTTTTGTAGGTGTGATTTATTGGAGAGAACGTCGAACTTATAACAACTGCAGGTAAGCTTTCTTTTTTTAAATTCGTATATTTCCAAAAATGTTTCTTTTATATGTAGATTTCACCTCGAATCATTTGATCTTACAATTCATTGCACGTAGTTATGAGCAATCGCATTTTAAACATCGAATTTGAATTGAATATATAGACATCAGCTGCTATATTTAGCATATTTAGACATCGAACATCCAAAATCACACAAATTAAAGCAAATTAAAACAAAAACTCTACATTAGAGTCCCTAGAGATTATGGGCACCGAAATTTCATGTTGGGTTATTATATTGACTATTAAAAGTTGCTAAACTTGGTATATTTTGTCAAAAATGTTGAAATTCGATGTAGATTTCCCCGAATGGAAAGACAAAAAAATCGTTAGGGCTTGTGCAGGTTAGGGGCACCCAAATTTCATGTTGGGTTCCCAAAATTAAAGTCACAAGCTGCTAAATTTAGCAACTTTTTGCATGAATGTTCAAATATGACCAAATTTGAAGAACAAAAAAATCATTAGGGCTTGTAGATGTTAGGGGCACCCAAATTTCATGTTGGGTTCCCAAAATTAAAGTCACAACCTGCTAAACTTAGCAAATTTTGACATGAAAGCTCAAATTTGACGTAGATTTCCACAATCTGATAGACAAGAAATTCGTTAGGGCTTGTAGAGGTTAGGGGCACCCAAATTTCATGTTGGGTTCCCAAAATTAAAGTCACAAGTTGCTAAATTTAGCAAATTTTGACATAGAAGCTCAAATTTGACGTAGTTTTCCACAATTTGATAGACAAAAAATTCGTTAGGGCTTGTAGAGGTTAGGGGCACCCAGATTTCATGTTGGGTTCCCAAAATTAATGTCACAACCTACTAAATTTAGCAAATTTTGACATGAAAGCTCAAATTTGGCGTAGTTTTCCACAATTTGATAGACAAAAAATTCGTTAGGGGTTGTAGAGGTTAGGGGCACCCAAATTTCGTGTTGGGTTCCCAAAATTAAAGTCACAACTTGCTAAATTTAGCAAATTTTGACATTGAAGCTCAAATTTGACGTAGATTTCCACAATTTCAAGGACAAAAAATTCGTTAGGGCTTGTAGAGGTTAGGGGCACCCAAATTTCATGTTGGGTTCCCAAAATTAAAGTCACAACCTGCTAAATTTAGCAAATTTTGACATAAAAGCTCAAATTTGGCGTAGATTTCTACAATTTGAAGGACAAAAAATTCGTTAGGGGTTGTAGAGGTTAGGGGCACCCAAATTTCATGTTGGGTTCCCAAAATTAAAGTCACAACCTGCTAAATTTAGCATATTTTGACATGATAGCTCAAATTTGACGTAGTTTTCCACAATTTGATAGACAAAAAATTCGTTAGGGGTTGTAGAGGTTAGGGGCATCCAAATTTCATGTTGGGTTCCCAAAATTAAAGTCACAACCTGCTAAATTTAGGTTTCAAGTATTAATTGTGTTTTGATTTGTTTGCTTTGTACAGGTATGGCGCCTAAGACTCTCAACCAATGGAAAGAGCATGGATGGTGGATTGAGGCCGAAAATCCACTCAAGCCTATATTGTGGATCACAGTGCAAGCTGTACTAAAGAGGCGACGTTGGGCAACCTTAGGTACAGCGTTTGGGCAGATACTTTCTATTGGTACTGCACCAAACGATGTATTGATATTCTCTGTGACAACAGAGAACGAACCAATGACAAAGATCAGGTTGCAAAGGAAATTCCTGATGGCCCCCGTTCCAGAGGTGTTGCTTGAGGTGAATCCACCATTGAGGGGATTGAAACCTCTAAAGGTGCTCTGGTCTACTATGCCTGAGAACCTTCGTATAGCACGTGAGACATCTGTGCAGAAGTTCAAAGCATTTACCCCATAAGATGTTGTAAAAGTTCGGAAGGCTGTTAGGGAGCACACAACATATGAGGAGCTGGCAAGGGAGTTGCCTCGCGATCCGGAAGATCCTTCTCCGTTGCAAGAACCAAAAGAAATCGATCCAATCTATAGGATTCTTGCATCAGCTTTGAACGGGAATTGGGTACCGCCGCATGCGGAAGAGTCTCGAAGGCGCCCGGCACCAGCGCCCGTAGAAGATACTGTGGAACCTACAGCAAACACGGCTAGTGCATCCCGCAGGGTTCGGAGTAGGACTGATGAAGCACCACCGAGAGCATCAACTGACCGTACTATATCTACACCAATACGAACACGGGGTGTATCTGCACAAAGGATAATTTCTTCAGCGAGAGGACCACGACTGTCAGCTTCTACTACAGGCGCAGAGCAAGGAGGAGGGGTCCTACCAACCGGAAGCCAAGGAGAGTCATTGAGGGCAGCTGAGTGTGGAGCAAGTTTGTCAGAAGCAGTGGGTTCTGAGAGACTTGAGACGAGGACGTCAGTTCGGATGGAGACACTATCTCAGCCTCGTGTTTCAAGGGATCCGGCAGCTCCGGTAGCCAGTACACAAAGGAGCGTTTCACGAAGACAACATGCTGGAAGGAGTCGGGGCAGGAACGAAGAGGAAGCCGAGGACATTGATGTGGTCCCTCAAGATGATGAAGGTGTTCATATTCCACGAACTGGAACAGCAAGAGGAAAAGTGCTATCATTTCCCTCAGACGAAGAGTATCGGGCTGGGTATATTTGGGGAATGGATGCAATTTTTGATGCTCCAATTGACCACATCCGTTCAGTACAGAATGTGGAGACAAACCATCGTTGTTTGTTGGACGAACGAGTGAGGCTTATGTATCATCGACTAGCTGGGCCGGATGAGCCTCTTGTCACGTGCCTGACACTTCGACCCCTTGCCTACATAGTAGATGAGCCAATTGGTTTGGATGGTCAGAGGCAACAGAGGGAAGTGAAATTTCGAGCGGACCGTGTTGTGCAGGAATTCGAGGCAGCTTATTTGCGCTTTATGATGGATGATCCAATTGCATCCAACATGTGTAGGATGGATTGGTTGCGGAACCACATCATTTGGGAGCCGGTGGACAGTCAACACATTGTAGCAGCTTGTAAGCAGGCACAAACCGAGGAGTGGAATGGACTTTTGTCCACTGAGGCTTTTAACAAAACATATGCGTAGCGGAAGGCACAATTCATCGTGTTCAACAATCCACAGTTGTACATTGAGGCATCGGTCAGAATAAACGCGAAGGAATTTGAGCGACACTTCTACACGACATTGTACGAGGATATGGTGAAATTGCGGGCCATTTGGGATGCATGCGGCAGACCGAATCCTGAGATACGATCGGATGATGCTCAGAGGGCGAGGGCGATAGCAATGTCAGCAAGTGCATTACATTGGACGGTATCGCTGGTGGGAAAGTCCGAACCGTTGGGCAAGATGGCAAAGCGGATGCTAGAGATTACTGGACATGCTTGGCATGAGGATGATGAGTGCTACCAGGCTGTCCTCCAAGTGTGCAAGGACTACGAGGGGGGATTGCTTTGGTACAGCAAGGAAGATGAGAGGAAGTGGGAGAAATACGCAAAGAAGCATTCGTTGGATCGCAACATGGACGTGCGTCAAGATCGAAGAAGGATGGAGCGGCTTTGGTTGAGACCTTTGTCTAGGGTTCCCAAGCAGCAGTACCTGCGTCTTGCTCGGAGCATGGCAACACAAGCAGTTGTGGATGGAACGCGACCAAAACGAAAATATTACTTCAACAAGGCTTCAAGCGCAAAGCCCCCGAAGCAGACTTTAGCGTGGGTGGTGGATCGGATTCAGAGGCGACAAGCAGTCCGAAATGCAGTGCGGTGGATGTCGGTTGAGTCTGGGGAGCACCGGCCAAAGTCAATGTCGAATTTCTTTGCCATTCCGGTAGATAAATTTGGAGGCGGAGAGCATCGTCAGTTCCAAGTGTTGGGTTCCGACATCGACAAATCTATGAAGATTGCATGGGCCGCTCCAGCGGTGAAGACTGTGAAGGCCTTGAAGAAATTTGAACATCTCATACCTCCAATGATCAGACAACATTATTCCAACATTGTTGCCGGAGGCACAGGATATGAAGGATATCGGAGAGGAGTCGCAAACATTGCAAGTGCTCGGTGGGATTGGCAAGTACAAGTGCCGCGTGCTATAGGAGGGAACAACACGGGTCAAATTCCTATTCGATGTAGAGGAGGCTTTTTTGGGGAGGAGGTCGTGGAGATAGGAGAGCCTTGTCTATGGGTATTTGATTGCAGGCGGGGAGGTATGGGAGGAGATGATGTATCCTGGACAGATGTGGACTACAAGAGGTCTTTGGAGCTGTTGAAAAAGTGGATGGCAGGAGTTCATCGATGGAATGCGGTGTTCTTGTTCCATGTCGGAGTAGACTTTGACGAGAGGATGCGGGAGTTGATGGTGATGTCTGCACAGAGCACTACACGACGAGGCGTATGGATATTTCAATCTGAGACGGTGCCGACGAATGTGCGTGATCTGGTCCATGGTAGGGAAGTGGAGCGTCGTATGCAGCCTATTGGAGATGTGGCAATCCTGATGCAATTTCCTAAGGATTCTAGCGCTACACCAAATCTACGGCAGAGTACAGAGAACTTGCCATTGGCCTTTTTTGACATGTGGAACGAAGAGAGAATGCCACGGGCTGCAGACAGATTCGAGAGATCGCCAATGGAGTTGTGTAGGCTCGTGAAGGCGTATTTACCAGAGGAGTGGGGGCTAGTGGCATTGGGTATCACGACTGCCATTGCAGACATTGTGCAGGATGGTTTTGTCGGTGATCAGGTGATTGTTTTGGATAGTTCATCCACTCGTACACGTTTTGTGTACAACACCTTACAGGAGGTATTCGATTCAGAGATGCAGATGATACGCCGCGATGATGTTGGAGATACTGCAGGGCCATCTACCTCAGTTCCTATGATCGGTGTTGAACGTGCTTCTGTCTCTGTTGTACAGCCTAGAGACGAGGAGGAGGCAGATGAAGAAGAGCAGGGGGATGAGTCAGAGGGTGATTCTGAAGATGAGTCAGAGGATGATTCTCAGGATGATTCGGGGGATTATTCGGAGGATGAGATATTCGAGTTCGAGGAAAGTGGGGACAATGAAGAGGAGGATGGCGAAAGTTTGCACTCCGAAGATACACTCGAGAGAGGAGGAGAGCACGTTGTTTCTGGTGAAGGAGACGATGTTTCAGAGGATGAGTCTTATGATCCAGGGAATTCATCAGATGTAGAAGAAGAGTCATTAGCCTCGAAGGACGTGAACGATTCGGTTGAGGAGACCGAGGAGCATTTTGACATGAATGAGGAGCGTATTGGAGCACAAGAACCAACGGTTGGAGTTGTCGGGGTAGGTGCTACATTCCAAAGTACTCCGTCTGATATTTGTGATGTTCCAGAGGTAAGCAAAGAACCTATGGAGGCAGCAACTTCGTTCTCAGATGTGATTGCTGCACCGAGCTCAGTGGTGTTACCTTCACATGGAGTGACTATTGGTACGGAGTCTACGACACTGTCATTTGCATGGGCTCTAGCAGATCATCGTATGACACTTGGAGATGACGGATTGTACCATGACCTCGAGGGAGTGAAGTATCGTCGTGTGGGAGAAGAGGGTAACTACACATATGAGCAGGTCGCCTCCATTTTAGAGGGTGACTTGAACGCAGGTAGCATTCCTTCTCCGGTGGCGGAAGCCATGGTCACGAGAGCATTGGATTATGCTGATCCTGGAACTCTTTCAGAGATTAGAGCACTAATGACGGAGCAACAATTGGAGAGCGAAACAGGAGAGGAGGTAGAAACTCAGTCCTCTCACGTGATTCCTGAGACCGAAGAGATGGAGCAGTAGTATAGATTGGGAAAGTACTGTAGGTAAAACCCTTTGATGTAGTAGGATAGTGAAAATATTATTTACTTTGTAGTGCGTGCCTTCATTTATATATGGAATGAAGTGTTTTGTTTTGATTTTCTATCGGATAGTAATAAAACAATATTGCACATTATGTTTGATTTTCTTTTAATACATGGAAAATTTGATATGAATGAATGTGTTGTTGTCATTTTGAAAATGAAAATATATTAAATTCCAGGGGGGTAAAATTTCAGAAAAGTGCAAATTTTGCACCATTGTGGCCATCGGACAATGCACTTGGCCAAGTGCAAAAATTCCTAATTCAGTGTTCCTGCTTGTTGTTTTGTGTTGTTGGAAATTATTTGTTGATCTTTCATGTTTAATTTATTTGTTAAAATTAATAGGTATATAAATCACTCACAATAATGAATGGAGATCACAAAGGTTTGTATAATAATTGATAAAGTAAACAAAACATTAATTTTTCACATATTTGTAAGAGTAGAATGCCATTTACTTTTATAAATTGCATGAAAGACAAAAGCGAAATGTCAAGTAACAAGTATTTTATATGTTAAGTAAAATGTCTTATATATAAAAGTAAAAGACTACAAATAAATATGAATTCTATTTAGAACTATCTTTGTGTTTTACTTGTATGTATATATTACATTACAATTAAAAGACATCTTATTTATAAAAATAGAGTGTCCTTCATGTTAAAGTAAAAGACTCAAAGTAAACATAAATTTCATTTGGACCGTCTTGGTGATCACATCAACCAAAAAAACACCCTTTCCCAATGTATATGTCGATGGAAATTGGAGGCTTAGAGGAGGTATTTAATTGGACTATATTGTAGCCAATGTATGTGTTGAGGTTTTCTAAAATAATAGACTCCGTCTGACTGTGCAAATATGAGATTATAAGTAGTATTTCTAGCATATATTGCTTCCTAAAAATGCAAATTTTCAAGGCAGGGTGTTGATTTGAAGTTAATAGAATCTATCATGTTTTTCTTTTTTTAAATCATTTTAATAAATGGAGTTCACCTATAGGATATGTTGTGGGCTTTCAAAAATATATAGTATGTGTCAAAATCATTTGCATAATTTACTATGGTTTTTCAACCACCATCTATTCTTCACCTCTATAGAAGGTACATAAATTTATATACAAGATTTTAGACAAATAGCATGTAGAAAAGACAATTGGTGTTCATAACAAACTTGGGAGAACAAAGAAGGTAGTAAGAAGAAAAAATAATTTAAAAATTAAAATTTATTTTGAGGAAAATTATTTTGAGGAATTTTGAGGTATTTTATGTAAAATCATGTATTTTGTGCAAAATAGCTTCATATATGCAAGTATTACAGAAGCTAGGATGCTCGAAATAGAAAGATTTTTTGTTTTACATGCATGTTGGAAATTGCCACATGTGATCCATTCACAATAAAGTCAAATTCTTCATAGATCTTACGTTATATGAATTTCCATCACAACAACGACCACTTTGTGGCCTAGGGGGCACTAATGGGTTAAACAATGTTCTACTCCTATACAATCAATAGCTCCTATTGGTTCTTTGTTGTGTTACTATTGAAAAGTGAGCAAACTACGATAAACACTGTAAATTAAAATTTATTAAATTAAAATGATGAATTTAGATTATGCCCAATGGCTTTTAAAGAATGTTATCATTTAATTCTATGAATTTTTAAAATTTGAACTTTTTATTCTAATTTGTCAAAACTTTCAAACATCTTTAAGCATCTTACAATTTCAGTATATATCAAATTTATAATTAGGAACCCAATAATATATTTTTAAAAAGATGTCATTTTATATTTAAGACAATCTTTGATAGCCTAAAGCTCTAGTCGATATTCATTAATTTACTTTTCAAATGATGATATCATATCTTGGAAGTGAATCTAATATATATTTTGCAACAGATGTATTAATGCCCCCTCATAAATATTCCCATGTACAGTTTTTTCATTGTGAAAAGTAATAGGTTTAATGTACGTATAATATTCACACATGGATGACATGAAATACTTTAATTCAAGTTCAAATTTTTACTTGAATAAATTAATTTTCATGTTTTTATACTTTGTGGAAAAAATTGCTAAAAATTAACATTTGCAGGCATTGTAGTACAAAATTAATAAAAAATTTAATCTTTCAAATTAATCATTTCAAATAACACATATCTAAATGTACTTCATATCAAAAATTGGTACCAAAATGACATCATTAGATATTTTTAACAAATGTTTTGGATGTTTTTAAGTAGTTGGGACAAACTCTGATTTTTGTACAAAAAGTCTCTTTTAAAATCTTATATACTCTTCAATTTTTACGGGAGTTTTGTTTGTGTACTTCATGAGTGTAGGAAATCTTTTCTTTTTTATCTTGATTTCTTTCTTGTCTTTCTTCTTGTCTTCCTTCTTGTCTTCTTTTTTCTTCTACTTATTCTTTAGTTGTGGCTGCTGAACCCTAAACAATGGGAGCAAAGCAAACCAAAAAAATATGAAAAAATAAAAATAAAAATAAAAATTATTGTACTTTATTTGGCTGTGGGGTGCTACTGAACCCTAAATGGCAGTCGCTAAAAAAAAAAAAAAACTTAATTTGGCCGTGGCGATCTATAAAACCCTATAATACGACCGCCCCCCTTCCAAAAAAAGTCTTTTATTTATTCTTCTTCTTTTGGGCGGCTGCATTGTAAGATTTAGCAGGATGCCACAGCCAAATTAAGTTTTTTTATTTTTATTTTTAGCCGCCATTCAGGGTTCAACAGCACCCCACAACCAAATAAAGTACAAAAAAAACTTATATATATAATTATTTGCTTTGCTCCCATTGTTTAGGGTTCAGCAACCACAACTAAAGAAAAAGTAGAAGAAAAAAGAAGACAAAAAGGAAGACAAGAAGAAAGACAAGAGGAAGACAAGAAAGAAGACAAGAAAGAAATCAAGATAAATAAGAAAAGATAAAAGAAAAAATAAAGATAAGAATAAAAAATAATTAAAAGAATTATTTGTTTACAATATAAGTGATCGTAGAAAGACAACATTGATGTTTTTTAGAGAACTTTTTAACCAATTTTTAAAAAGTCAAATATGCTTATGAAATGGGTGCACTTGGCCAAGTGCATAAATAGCGAATTGCGTGTTGTACGATGCCTTAAAAATTTTGTTCTAAGATTGAGTATTTTTTGAGGAAACCAATTTCGTTTCACTATACATGCAATTTTGTGGGTGATGATACAAAGGAAAGACAATCTTTTGTTAAAAGTATTGTACTATAATTTTCAAAAGTGTAATCGTATAAATAAAAAATAAAAAATAAAAAAATCCTGATTGATTTTCCAAAAGATCAAAATTACAATGACATCGTGGTTAAAGGATTCAAAAATATTTTGTTTTGCAAAAGTTATGCACATTGGAAATTAATAGTATGTTTTTTTTCTTAACTTTGCTATTACTTCAAAATCATTAGAAAAAGATGGGAAGATATTTTTCCAAATTTTCTTACTTAAGAAGATTCCTTGTTACAACACCTACGCATGATGAAAAACGTCAAAAATTGTTTAGTTTTGCAAAGGTTATGAGATTTTGAAAAGTCACAAAACAATTAAAGTGCTGATTTTTTTAATTGATGCTATATTATTATTATTATTTTTGAATGGCCTGTACACATCATGGTTTTTTCTGGCACCATAGTGCCAGACTTTAATGTCGTGGCACAGTCATAATGGTTTAAATCTGGAGGGACCACTCTCCATTGCATGCATAGAGCACTGCTACAGTGCAAAAAAAAAAAACCCTGGTACACGTGTGAAAGGTAGGGGAGATGGTTAGGGGCAATGGTTAGGGGTGATCTCTATCATCCACGAGGTCTTGGGTTCGAACCCTTTAGCTTTTCTTAATTGTGAGGTGGTAGTTTGACTTTGACGTGGCGGGTTGGTTTAGAGGTGGTGGGTTGACATGGCAATTTGACTTTTATGACTTGGCAGTTTGAATTGTGTGACGTGGCAGTTTGACTTAATATGGTAAATTAGTGTTTTTCTCAGGTCGAGGATTTTTATTTTATTTTTGATCTACATAGTCCGAATTGACAAATTTTTTCTCATCGGATCAACAATTTTTTGTTGATTCGTAATTGGAACAAGGCGTCCAAAACGACTGGGCAAAACAACAGTTTTTTGTCCAATTTTTATTGATCAAGTCACAACATTTCTAGTAGTGAATCAAAATTGCCGTGAAGTATGCCACTATTTTTAGAGTAATAACCAAGAGTAATAATATATGATTTGCTATGCCAATGTGCCATTAAGATATCTTAACACTCGTTTTGCATTAAAGCAGTTGGTTTAACGTTCACAATGAGTTGTTTGCTTGCAAGAATTACATTCACAAGCATACAAGTGGGTGTTTTCACAATAGGGTGTCCAAAATGTGTAGTGTGACATTGTATAACAAGCAAAATGTGGCGGTAAACATTTTCTATTGGTCATTGAAATTAGTTTTTTGGCAGAAAGTTAACCACAGTCAGAAGGTATTCTAGGATTGTATGTATATTAATAATTTAAAAATAATATAAAGTAGTAATTGGACGAAAATGTAATACATTGCATTCGGTGACGTTGTAGTATAAATATTTTATGTCCTTTTAAATTGATACGTTTCATTGAAGATATAGTGATGGCAATAACTTTCCTCAATTCCTATAACATAAAGGTATTGTATTCAAAAAAGATTCCAAAAGATTATGTGAGCAAGGTGGATATTAGAAGTTTATAGCGACAAATTTTGTTCCTTTACATTAAACGCCTCCTAAAATGGTGAATTCCCGAAAAAAATTTGTGATTTGCAAGCGGATTAAATGACATCAGTAGGAATATTCCAAAATATTATGCAAATATTCCTAAAGATTCCAAAATAATATTAAATATTTTTGAAAAGATTCAAAAGTTTTTTTTAACTATATTAAAATGTTTTTGATATTTTCCCTATTTGTTATATTATGTCATTTATGAAAATGCTTTACAACATTAAAAACTTTTTTTTGTTGAGAACTATGACACCTTAGCGTGAAAACATCCAAGTACAATTGATCACTTTCACTAAAATGACATTCCCATTAGTGTTGTAAAAACTATCTCAACTGAAAGTCCAAACGCTCCTCATCATTTGACACTCTGAAAATGGTATTTGCAATATATAAGCCCTTCATATCTACCCTTGGAAGGAGGCATTCAGGGTTTACTCTCAAAAGGGGGCATTGAGGGTAGTACACATTGATTAGGTCCTGGTGGCCTATTTCACAAGGAGACAAAGGGTGAAATAGAGAGATAGGTGAATCAAAATATGCCTAAAAGAAAGGGGGTGCAATCATAGTAAAAATAGTCACTATAGAGGGTGGAATAGACAAAGGTTGTAGATAGAATATGCAAAAAAGAGAGGGGGGGGGTGCAATCACAGTAAAAGGAGCCACTGTAGAGGGTGGAACAGATAGATGTTAAAGACATAATATGCTAAAAAGACATAGGGGTGCAATCATAGTAAAAGGAGGTACTGAGAAAGTTGACACCGTGAAATTCTGCAATTTTTTTACTTTGAGTTTATAATATAGATATGATTTGAAATAATAAACATATTTTTGAATGCTTTTTGCATTTATGTCCATGTAATCTTTTTAAGATCAAAATTTGAGAAGATTAAATCTATATTTTAAAGCATCCTTAAGCATTCGTACAAACTTGTTAACAATGCATTATGAGTGCTTTTTCTTCAAAAACTCAAAAACTCAATATTAGATTGCCAAAATATTTTCACTTTATTATAAAACATCGGATGAAATTGTCAAGATTGGATGAAAATAACATTAAAATGTGGATGAAAAAAATTTTATATCCAAAATATGAATGAATCCTATAGAAATATGTAGTTCTACCATATTCTTTACTAGCTTGACCCGTGCCGGCCACCGGCACATAAAATATTTCAAAATTTCAAAAAAAAACTCAATGTATTTATAATAGTCATTTTTCCCCAAAGGTCAACATTGAGGTTTAAAATTGGTATTTTGAATAACTTTTAAAATGACCTTTGAAATAACCTTTGAAATCATTTATTAAGAAGATAATTAACCTTTGAAATAACCTCGCAGATTCCAATCCGGAACTTAGTCAAATAACCACTTATTCCATGTGTAAAATGTCATGCGCGGACAAACACACAAAAAACACCCTTCTTCCTTATTATATAGATTATTTTGTGTCGCCAGTTTAACACTCTCTGAAAAATGGAACAAAAAGGGGTGGTTGTGACGTTTGCATCCATGCCCTTAAAAAATAAAATGTAACATGACTGAAAAAGTGAAAGGAAAAAGTAAAAGCAGGGAAAAGAAAAAGGTGGTCGAGTTCTTTCAGTGGTCTTCGTCTCCGAAGAATAATCCATCACCTCGCAGATCTATGGAATTGAGAAGCTGGGTTGCGCTCAGTCCAAGCTTTTCCTGTTCCAAAACAGAAAAGAAATTCAGTTTAGGGTTTGAAACAAGGTCGCAGGATCGCTTTCTCCTCCATCTTTTGATAGTTTGATTCAGATTTTGCTCTACTGAATGGTTTTTTCACAACACCTTTAGTGAACTTGATCTTTTCCACCCGTCAAGGTTTTATTGCTGCGTTTAGGGTAAAGCATGGCAACGGTCCGAGACTTGACGCCGAAGTTCCGGGAGGCTGTGCGAGCCGCTGCGGTGGCAAATGGTTACGATGAGGTAATCGGAGTGATTTTCCCTGTGTCTAAAAATTTGACCTAATTCCTGAGCTATGGTTTGGTTTGTTTCCGATATTGTGTGACAGGATCCTTGTAAGGTTAGGGTTTGTTTCGAAGATGAATTGTTCTCTTTTTCTGACTATGAGAAGTCTTGTTGATGTTTCATCTGGTTTTGAAATTTTTTCCATGTGATGCTGCCAGGCGAGGTTGGCTAAAGTTATGTCATCTCTCATGCTGCATGTGACCCCTCCCCGTTCGGCATTTTATCTGACGGCCACAAATATTGTGAGCAATTTGAACATTTGAAATTTTCGATTTATGAAACTCGATCATGTTGAGAGAACAGGTACTGAGATGCAAGTTACTAACCTGGATTATGTTACTAACCCTACTAGGATGATGGATAGGCAGCGAGCATACGAGACCTGCAGAAATTTGTGGCTAGTCATGGGAGGGATTATGCCGAGAAACATCGGAGCACGGAGCAAGACCGTGATAGCATTGAAAACGAGGTCAGGATGTGGACCATATCACCAGTGATTTTCTTTTTCAGGAGACAGTTTAACATTTTTGCTGCTTTTCCATGGCTTGAAGAGCAATCCAGTTGGATGCTCTCTAATATATAGATAATACCAGGGTAATACACATGTGCTACCTAGGTGCTACTTAGGCAATACCTGGGTGATACCTAGGTTTAAAGAGGCTACATATCTTGACTCCATGTAGGAAATCTGGCTATTATTCTCTCTCTTTTTTTTTTTTTTTCTTTTTTTTTGCAAGAATCCCTTGTATCAATTAGCCAGCCCAAATTTTATGTAGCAATTTGGCTAAAATTAGTAACAAAAAATCACTGGTGTCATGCTTCTCATGTCAGATTTTTCTACTTTGAGAGAGTTTTTCGTGTTTTTGGAATTGATCCGTCGGTCTGATTTGCAGGTAGGTTTGTTCGTGAAAGCGTGCCGAGATAGCATTGAAGCTCTAAAGAATAGCATAGGAAGGGAGGAAAAGCAGGCCTACGGTGCTAACTGGCTTCAAGCATTGGGAAGAGGGTCTCCAAACACAGATTGTATCGCTCATCAGCACGGTGTGGTAGGTATAAAAATCACCTTAGGAGGTCACTGGCAAAGCCCTAATTTGTTGTTGTGTTGTCTCAGTATTTCTCTTAACGTGTTTAGGCAGCTGAAATCTTGTTGATTAATAATGTTAGTTGGAATGTTGGACCATAGGTGTTAATCCTGAGTGAACGACTCCATGCGATCACAGAAGCTTTTGATCAATTAAGGAGTGTACGCTTTGAAGAAACAGTGAATAAGAAAATGCACAGACGTCGAAAGGGCCTTGAACATTTGCCCCCTCCTGAAAATGTTCCAGTCTCAGTACTTGATAATGATGGTTATTCTAAGGACTGGCTTAAAGAAGAAGAACCACGGCTACTGGAGAGTAGGCAGCAGTTAATGGACCAAGAAACGGAGGCTTTACAGGTATATCAACCTTTCACTCGTAATAAATTATGTGTCCATGAACTCAGTGGCAGATAACTTTTCAAGTTTTAGTACAAGCCGTAGTGAGAAATTTTAGATTTTCGTTTCCCTGCATGGAATATCTGCAATCTGTTTGTGCTGTTTACTTCTTATGATATGTAGTTGTATTTGGAGCTCTAACATTTTGGCCAATGGAACAGCATGAGCTTACAGAGATGATGGCAATGACTCAAGAGACAGAGAGGAAGATGATAGAGCTCTCTGCACTGAACTATCTCTTCTCCACTCATGTCCTTCGTCAAGCGCAGCAAATAGAAACTCTTTACATGAGGGTACACTCAGAACTCTTTTATATCACAACCAACATAAATGAGTTCAGAACTTGACATGTGGAAATGTCCAATCACATGCGTACACAATAGCAAATATCCTGTGCAGATACTGGAATGTGATATTGGAGAGTGTGATAATAACAAGTTCAATGTGTACTTTCCTCCTTAATTTGATTGGTGTTTTTTGTCAATTAACTGAGTCTTCATGCTATGTCTTTAAATATCATCTCCTACATGTTAAGTCAACAATATTATCCTGTATTAGAGCTGAGGGCGTATTATATTATTCAATAATAAGTGGCAATCTTTCTCTGTTTACTATCACAGCTCTAGCTTACTGGTGGGACGAATAACATAGCCTTTCAGTTCGTCAAGGTTTACCTGGTATTGGTTTTGAGAGATGTTTTGGATTAGTCCTGCTTAATACAAAATGTGTCAGGGATACTAGAGGCCGTTCGTTGCTAATCTGTACTACAATCTGTGTGCACAGGCAATGGAGGCCACAAGCTTCATGGAGAAAGGCAACAAAGAGCTGACCAAAACACAACAACGAAACAGCAGTAGTCGCCTTTACATTATCCTAATCTTCAGTGTACTCACAACGACTCTTCTCTTCTTGGACTGGTACAATGGGTAGTTTTTTGTGGTTGACATGATCTGGAGGGCTTATATTTGAGGAAGTTGATGTAAATAAAGTTCCTGGTAGTAAGTTTGTCAAGTGATTGCTTGATAAACCCTTCTTGTTGTCAGAGTTTTGCTGATACGCCTAGTGGTCCTGGAAAGAATGCAAGTCCCTAACCAGAAGAAATTCTGTGTCTTAGTATAATTGGGCTTGGAGGCCCATGTCATAAATGTACTTCGCAGTGCAAATGCTGGATTCTATCATTCAGGTGCATGATCATGTTATCTGAACAAAGTCACGGAATTTGCAAGCAACATTTGCATTGAATTTGACAAGAAAAGAGCAAGGTGCTAGGTACCTGAAAAGTGAAAAGGACACCAGGAAGGTTAGCAACGATCTTAGCATCAAAATCTACAGATTTTAGTTTTCTTTTAAGATTCATTAGAGGATGTCAAGACAAATGCTGGATTTTAAAAATTCTAGCCTATAGTTAGGTCACAGAACAATGAATATTAGCCTATAGTTAGGTCACAGAATTGATTTTTGGCCCAAAACAATTTAAAAAATAAAAATAAAAATAAAATAATTAATTTTCCTTTTTTCTCTCAAAAGTGTGGGCTGGCCGGAATTGAGCATTTTCTACAATTTCTTGCAAATTGTTTAGAATTTGTCATTTTGTCCATAATTAGTTAAATATCTGTTCAAATTTGTGTGTTGTCAAGTTTGAGAGAAGGCGATAGCAAGTGGAATTTTTCAAATCCAACCCAAAACATTAGAAGAAATTTCAGGCCTCCCAAGGGCTGTGAGTTCATCCAAATTGCCATGCAAAAAAATTGATTAAAATTAATTAAATTAAAAAAATCCAATCTGACATTGCCGAAACTTGGCCTCATTAGTTTATTATTATTATTATTATTATTATTATTATTATTATTATTATTATTATTATTATTATTATTATTGGTATTAATTTAAAAATACATTTTATTAATTTATTTGCATGGTAGTTTTAGTAGCATTTTGGAGGCCTCAAAATGCTTGTAATGTGAGTAAGATCTTGGATGCCGAAGTTAAAATTGTTGCTTGATTAAACATATTTTGAAGTGTGACAATAATCCCATGTAGAAGATGTCTATTTGGGGAGATGAGAAGCCATTAATTCACATCTGCAAAACCAAAAGAAATGTGGCATGTTTCTATGTGCATCATGTAAAAAAACAAATCAATTATTACTTTGAGTGGGTGTTACAAAGGTGCCATAAACCAATTGCTATTATCCACCATCTATGGGAAAAATCTCATAATATGAACTGGTAGAACATAAAGGTCGCTCTAAAGAAGAACAAAATACAATATTAGACCCCGCCGCCAAGTACATCAAATCTACATGCAAAGATTAGCAAACACCTTAGTGTTGTGAACACAAATTTTCGTTAGTAGTTGTATTCAAAAGGTAGCCGTCAAATACATGTCTACAATATCTTTAGAAATGAATGCCAGTGTGTCCAAATTGCATTTGTGTCCTTTGCTTTTATGTTTTAATGCCTAAAAGCTCGAGGGATATTGAACAAAACATAGATGTGTTATAATATGTGTCTTCCATATGTTTGATGAAGTTTGGTTCAATAGACAAAATGTAGGACATCATCTCTACGAATTATCCGTGCAGTCAAACTTTCAAAAATAACTTTAGATATTTTTTTAATGATTTAAAAAGCATTAACCTTTGAAAATCTGTATAAATTATAATTTTCATTTTTAGAGTTTAAAATTTAGCAAGATTGGTTAAAGTTGGTTTATTTATTGTAAACTTCAAATAAGCAAAAGAAACGAAGGAAGGAACATCATTACTTTCTCTAAATAGCAAATTTTATAACACTAAGACAATGTTGAGGTGATCCACTTTGAAAAACTCTCCCGAGTGGAGATTAACTCGGATTGACATATTTCAAATTGCGTTGGAAAGTAGACTTGATGTAGCATTTTAAATTATTTATTTATTTTTTCAAAACATATTTTTTGTTTCGGGCAGCCGTGAGATTCGGGCAACGACTAGAAAATGGTTGTTTGAGCATTTAGGGGTTAAAGGAATGGTTACTTCAAGGTACACAATAGTTACCTTAGCGAGGATTCAATATTATTTATAAAAAAAATCTAAATTTGGACCTAGCACTCATTCCTTTATCGCCAAAATCTTCATCCATGTTGACATAGTTTTATCCATTAAGGAAATTCAATTATGACGACTGCATCTAAAATCTAAATGAAAGTGCAACAATGTTTGTTCCAAAACTGGTGCTACTTGTTCCAAAAATGAAAAATCGCAGAAAAATCCCTGTGCCAATTGGAAAAAGGTACATGAGCCTCACTCCACAAAATTTCAATCTGATGAGATCCAGACACCGACACACAAGAGATGTTTCCATTCTAAACTGGCCTCTTGGTTGTGCTCTGTGTTCGGTGGCAATGGCGGTAACAGCAACAATTATACCAAAGTTCCTGGTCGTCTCTTCCAAGGCCGGTGATCAGAGTTGCAAGCTGCATGTGGGCAGACGAGGCATTCTGGGTGGATTGATAGCAGCCGGAGCTCTCACAATCCATGGCGGAGAGATCACT
This sequence comes from Pohlia nutans, assembly GCA_022496805.1. Classification (NCBI taxonomy): domain Eukaryota; kingdom Viridiplantae; phylum Streptophyta; class Bryopsida; order Bryales; family Mniaceae; genus Pohlia; species Pohlia nutans. Next base: position 40,308,275 of record CM040088.1, read on the forward strand.
GCAGCAGAGATGCCTGCACCAGAGATTGGGCTGCGAGAGGGTCGGCTCCGGGGTTGCGATGGACGGCCGCCGTGTGTGTCGACGTCGGCGTTTCAGAGCCCCAGTCGCTTCATGCCGCCCTGGACTGTCAGTGCAATTCCTTCCACTTTCTTTGTTTTCCTGCAATTAATTAGGTTTTCTAATCTTACTGAATGCGCGTTCAAGTAGACTGTGGAGTAGGTAATTAACCCTTAAAAGGAGCGAGGATTCATAGTTTTAAAATGACAAATTCAATCAACCATATTGTGAAAAAATATAATTCAGATAGGACCAGATTACAGTGAAGAACATGATTAAAAGACAAATAAATTTGAATAAACAGAAGTCTGCATAGAACCTATTCAAAACTGCTACGAAAAAACATGGGGCCCAATTTGGGCTTCTTGGTCCTTTAGGGGTTAAACATTCAACCATTGTGGCTTTTTATGTTAAACGGTGATGAACAATAGTGGGTTTCCTGCATTGTTGATCAGGCGAGAATCACTGCTTCTTTTCTGGTCTTGTTGGCAATCCTCTTCTGTCCACTGTGCTGATGAAGGAAAATCGGTTGAAGAGTTTACAAAAGAATTTAGCAATTAGAGTGAAAAAGAAAGTTGATTGTAGAAACCCTCATTGGATTTTCTGATAAAGAAAAATGACTCACCAACTCCTTTTGCACAACATTAATAGTAATTGGATGAAGATAGCCTGATATTGATATTAAGCCGTGTGAGTGGGTGTGCAGTATCTTGGGACTCAAGAAGATGCCTACCTCGCCCTCAAAAGAGCGTTGCAGCGCATGGTGAGGTATTCACCAACAGCTTGCTCCAAATGCTAAACCCTAAACCCCTCTAAATGGTTCTCTGCATGTCTGAAATATGTGAGGAGCATTCAAATGGCTCTTGTTCAAATATGGGTTGATATTTGGTTGGTTCAAATGCAACAGGGAGCACAAGTGGTGAACGAGGATGGGCGTCGCTACGTGTACGCTGTCTTGGAGTCTTCGTCCAACTCCAAAGAAGACGTTGACGACCTTGAGTTTCTCTTCAAGGTGAGCTCTCTTGTTGCATCATTCACTATAAGCTCAGCATGTACTATTTCCCACAACAAATTTGAGTTACCTAGATGATGCTTACATCTGAATGTAGAGTCCATTAGCAAGTCATCAATAACAGACCGACAATATAAATCTCATGCTTCAAACACATGATGTTATGTCTAATCAAACTAATAGGGAGATATGTTGTTTTATGTCACTCTCATTGTCTTGTGGGCAATGTTGTGGGACCTTAAACAAATAAATTCGTAATGTACACCATTTCACAGAAGAATAGTTGGAGTTATTTCTCTCTCTCTCATCAAACTAATGGAAGTGCCAATGTAGGGGAAGGTGGTTTGTTACAGGTCAGTGTCGCGAGTGTTTATTCCCGACCCGCCGTTCTGTTGGTGGGCAGGATGCATAAATGGTACGTTATTAAGATTTCAACTGCATGCAATGACTTATGCTCCAGCTTATATTTTGTCACTCCTGTGAGTGAAGTTATGTAAACGTCACTCAAAATATACTAGCACAAATTCCAAAGTTCTTTACATGTGTGAGTATTTTGGGGCACAATGCAGGGCCAAGGAATAGAGGACGAATGGAGAAGCTGCGAGACGACCTTGGCTGGGTGCCCCTGGAAACTGATGAAGACAAACAATGGGTGCCGTTACTGTTGCATTGATTTCATAGGCTCAGGTGTGTAGAAACGAATTCTGTAAATTTTGGGCTCTATCAAGTGTGGTCATGGCTGGCACTTTTTTCCAACTTGACGTCTGACGTCAAGTGTCTAATTAGACAAATGTCAAATATGTTAAACTTGGATGAAATTGGGGATGAATATTCTATGTATATTCTATGTATGTGCTCGTCTGACAGACGAGGAGGTCTATTAGACATCTTCAAAGTTGTGTTCGACAACCCTGCTATCAAGGCTAATTGCTTCCACGTAGAACTTGAAATGTCGGTTTTTCTTTCTTCATCAGTACATAATATGTCAAAGACATGATTTTTCCTTGAGAGTTTCTACATGCTTTTTTCTTGAATCTAAGCTGATGCCCATTCATTACTCTCCAAGACACAAAACATATCTCGAAAGTTCGGAACTTCATGTGCACTGCTCACGAGGAGCTTCACTGATTGCACCTGAACACTCTCTTCTACGTACTGGGATTTTTAACAGCCTCTACAAAGTATCCTAGATTTCTAGAATGTAGGTTGCTATTAGATTTGAGGTCGTACCCTTACCTGAACCTCACCCGTGGGTATTTCAAATCCAGCAAGAGTCTACATACATTTAAGAATCATTTGACCAATACTCGCACATCACGACAGTAATTAACCATTCCCCAAGTCTACGACACGATTTCACACGGTTCTTGGGGGTGCGGTATTTCAACGTTAAACCCTAAACCCTAACCTTGGGTGTTATGAGCTTGGATCCACGTCCGAGGTGATAGAGATCCCTGTGGGAGCAGTAGTACTGCCTTTATCAGAGGAATTGGAGTGAGCAATGGGAGAGATAGATTGCTCACTCACCAGAGGCTGAGGGTGGAATCCGGAGCGGACAGCAGAGAGCACATCCTGGGAGCCAAAGTAGGCGCTGGAGGGAAGCGGAGGCAACGCCGTTGAATCTCCGGAGAGAAAAGTTTGGTTGATGAGCGTCATTTTGGGTCTCAAGAGCGGGTTCGGGAGACAACACAGGAGCCCCATCTTCAGCACCATCATCTTTTGCTCGTTCTCACTCACAATCTCCTGCTGGATTCTCCGACTCAAGGCCACTGAGTAGTCTACTTCAATACCTTGCTCGGTTTCGGACAATCCTTGCCTGGAGAATGCGTGTAACTTGTGCGCATAATTGTTGTCTAGAATGGGGTCTACCACACTCAACAATTGGCCTGCTTCGTGCGCTCGCCACACTCTATTCAACAACACCACATCCTCTGGCTCTATATCACCTGCCAGGTTACCAAAAAACCAATCATTTCAGCATTTTCTGACGTCCGTTTTTCAATCTTTTGTATTGTAATATTTGCTCTTAGAAGTCATCTTTGTACAATCATGTACTCCCTCCGTTTCATAATAAGAGTCCAAAACCACATATTTTCTTGTGTCCACATTCATTGTGTTGCCTTCCTACATTGACTTCCTACGTTTTTCATCCCTTTCTATCGAGATATGCGATTCCAAAAGTTGTCATTGTGTTTCATCCCTTTCAACATGGGCTCTATTTCTGTCTTAAATTTGAAAATTTTCTGCAAATTGATCTCTTATTTTGAATCAAAGGGAGTACTTAATACTTATATGTAATGGCACAATTCAGAGGCAACAATTGTGAAACTCAACTGCACAATGCTCTCAAACAACTGCGAGTGATATAGATTTAGATTTCAAGTCACTCTCCTTGAAAAATAACAATTTCGTGAATTTTCAACAATCTAACGAAACTGATGATCTAAGAACAGTCTTTAAAAAACACATGATCTAAAGCAACCACACCTATTGCAGAACAGATCCTGTAGATTCTTACCTTTAATATGTACCCCGTTTGAAAATGAAAACACAATTTGGGATACAGTCACCTCTAATCAGCAGTTTGAAAATGTGTAGTTTATACATACAATGCCCGAAAAGTACATGCTAAAAGAGAAAAAATTTGAAATCCTCTTTCACAATTTGTCAAATCGAATTTCAAATCAAATAGGTTAAAAAAATAAAAAATCTTTGTAGTTTTGCCATGTAATGTAATAACGTTACTACATATTTGCAGTCACCGTACCTTGAATACCCCATGTGCACGTACCTGCGGATTGCACTGGTGGCCTCCCAGAGACCACTTCCAGCATCAACACACCGAAACTGTAGACGTCGGATTCTTTGGTGGCTTTTCCGGTGTACGGCATTTCCGGCGCCATGTAGCCAAGCGTGCCGGCCATCAACGTGGTCTTCTCCACCTTCTGGTGGTCGATCAAGCGCGCCAGCCCGAAGTCGCCCAGATGCGCGTCGAACTCCGCGTCCAGCATCACGTTGCTGGACTTGATGTCCCTGTGCAGCACGCATTGCTGCCATTCCTCGTGCAGATACGCCAGCGCTGCCGCCACTCCCTTCAGTATGCCATATCGAAGCTCCCACGACAGCAGGCCCTCTCTGGATCTCATACATTTGCCGGCAGTCAGGCTCTTCGATTTCGTCTTCGCTCCTGCAGTTCCGTAATGCAGCCACTGATCCAGGCTTCCGTTCGGCATGTAATCGTACACCAGCAGCAACTTGCCATCCTCATGGCACCATCCCTGCCACCTTGATAATCTCTAGTTACTCATTCAGTAGACTTCTTATCAATTATTCATATTGATCAATCGAACACTTATAAAATAGTTTAATTACGTCTAAATATTATTATGATAAATTTGAACGTTTTTCCATAGCATACTAGAGTAACACAAGCCCCAGGGTGCACTGTACTTAACACGTACAAGTATACATGAGTGCACAGAAGGGGTATTACTTTGAACATTGCCGTATTACATATACATACAAAAAACATATTTAGAGCTGAAAATATTGACGTATACATACATTAAACATATATTTAGGACAAAATAAATTTGTATACAAAGGTTTTTAAACATATAATCCCTCATATACATGGGGGCTTTTAGAGGGAGTCACGCACGCACGTGATTCTCAAACATAATGTAGAGTACACCCCCCGAGACACAAGCAAAGACTCGTTTCAAATGGGACCATAGTCTAGTTGTGATTAGAAACTAAGTTTACGTGACATTTACAAGGAAATCCCACAATTTATGGGATACAAGTGGCATTCATACATCATTAGAAGAGTGAATATTCTCCTTGAGATTCACTTTGAAATGGGTGCTCCCTTCTTGTGCTCTATTATGTTATGTATGTTTATTTATAACCATTGTTGTTTAAACAAAATATAACAAGTTCACTTTAGAAAGTGGAAAGTCCTAGCCATGGTTGTCACAATGTCCAACAGACAGCCTATATGTGTCCGTCTACCCATTCGTGCCAGATTAGCCTCCTAATATGAGAACATGTTCAAATATATACTTAGGATATTTAAACAGACTGCCTCCGTCCCAAAATACTATATTGTCCTAGTTTCAGGCTTTTATTTGCAACTTCTTTGTCCTACGTTTTATACTTCAAGTTGTGTGAGCGTTGGAAACTTCAGACGGGGAGGACAATGAGAGTGACACAAACACTATATACTACTATTAAAGATAGATCATTTTTAAAGTACTAAGACGGCTTATTTTGGCCAATACAATGTTAAATTGTTAAAACATGCCAAAAACTAGGACAGTTATTTCCGGACAAAGGGAATATTCACAAAATCCCTATCAAAATCCTAATTTGTCCAACTCTAATAGGACCAAAGGACTTTTGCATCTGTACCCGAAGGACACGTATGATGATCCAAACTAACAACCCTCCTCCTATCAACTTTTAGAACATATTTGTATTATTCAAAAATATAGAGTATATTTCTGTTTTTTATTGGTAATTATAATATATCTTGCTGACAATTCATTTCAAGTCCTGTAGATATGGAAGAGGTCATTTTTGTTCATACCAGGGTTAAGAATAGAATCAGAAAAACTCATTTACATAATTTCTGAAAATGCTGTCCCAAATCTGATTTAGAAAGTTATTTTTCCAGATACATATAAAGAATGGTTTACTTTCTGCAACTCTAAGTTGAGTTTCAGAACTATCTTGATGGAAATCAATTCTAAACACTTCTCATCTATTACATTAAATGTAGAGTGTCACGACCCTTGTGTCACGTTTTCATCAGTCACGCAGATGGTCACGTTTTCATCCAAATCTTCCATCCGTCAATTATCATTCAATATCTCATCATATATCATTTTCATCAATTTTCACTCATTTGCATGTTTTGTTCACTCGGGGAAGTCACTTAGGGCAGGCTTCCATGTGGGGATCGGTTGGGTGAAAAGCACTAGAAGACAAGAAATGAGGTCTCAAGAACCACCCAAATTCCACCCATTTCGGTAGTTACAAATGAAATATATACTCTTGAGTTCTTCTGGTTTCACCCATTTCGGTAGAGCTTCCTCCTTTTGAGGACCGGCCACCCATACATGGAAGCCTGGCCTTAGTGTGAATTTGGGATACATGAGCCAACACAGGGTATTTATTTTGAAGCTATGAAATAACTGGAATATTATAGTATATAATTTAGGATATATTCATGATATCATTTTAGGAATATTTATTAAATATTCCCAAATTGATTTTAAAACACCCTATATTACTTTTTAAATTTTTTAAAATTGATCTCAAATGAATAAAAGACACCCTGTTTTTGTTCTCTCATGGTTATCTAAATTTTGACAATGAATTCCTCGGGTTTGTTGACTATTTTCATTTATACACAAAGTTTTCCATTTCTTTCTATCAACATTCTTCGCAACAGGGTCCAATTACTGGATCATGTTTATTTCTTTTGTTTTATGAGTTTTTGCTAGTATTTTTCAGAGACAGATTGGGTAATGCACAGCTAGAAACGCAATAATGACGGATTAGGTTTCCGGGAACCATGCCTGCAACTGCAAGAGATTTCGGTGCCGGATCTGGCTGATGGTAGAGACTTCAGCCAGAAACCCTTCCTCTCCCTCCGATGCAGATTCATGTCGGATACGTTTCACAGCGACCACAGCGCCGGAGGGACGCAAGGTGCCCTTGTACACAGACCCCATACCGCCACTTCCAACTTGCTCGCTCTCCGCAAAGTTCTTGGTCGCTAGGCTGAGCTCTTTAAACGTGAAAGTGCGCGGTCCACCGAGGAGATGATAGTTGAAACTCGGGGAGGTCACTTCCAAATATTGCGCAACAACGTGCAAGAAAGGATAGGGTCCAAATAAATCTTTGAAGATAATTTTTATAAATGAATTACATTACTATACATTACATTATTAAGTCCTAGACTTTTTACCCTTATTAGAGTTTCCAAGATTCTCTCCGATACTCTTGAATGCTCTTTTCTTCACATCTTAAGTAAGTTTTCCTTGTTTAATTCTTACAAAATTCCCTCATACAATGTCAAATGTCATTTCTCACCATAGTTCCATGAAAAGTTATTGTATCTGTAAAATTTGATCCAACAGGGGGTTTGGAACCTTATTGTTATGAAGATGCTCAAAATTAATTACAAAGATAATAATGAGAATGTTCTTGAAATACTTGTTATAGTAAGATTTACTTTTATTTTTAGGGTACTTTTAAATAACTTTTTTTTCACATGGGATATAAAAAAAACAAAGAGTGACCTTCCGGCGAAGAATGGGACATACCTCGTCTCCTCCGGTACAACGCAAGAAGGATGAATCCCAAGGTGATAGCCACTGCAGCAGAGAGAATCCCAGCAACCAGACCAACAACGTGGATTCTACTTGCAGCTGGTGGTGAGGACTTGAGAACCTTCAAGTATGCAGTTCGGTTGCCTACTTCTTGAGGAAATCCGCCGTTGAACAGCGGCGATGATTTGATGAAACACGTGTTGCCTCGTCTCCAGTACACTGCTCCTGCACATCCACATTCGTCTAAACACCTGCTGGGCATTTGCACAACATAACATTCAGTAGCTTGTAGTGACTCTGCCTTGCCCCACACTAGCTAGATGGTGCAGCATATTCCACACCCAACAAGACCAAATCAGAAGTTAAGCGAACAGGTGGAGTCCCAAGATGATCGATGCATGAAGGAAAGGCCAAGAATATGAAGGCTACTTAATGTCACTCCCTCTGTCCCACTAAAAACCCGTGTTCTGCTTTGTAAATTACAAAGTAAAGCATGAGCTTTTAGTGGGATAGAGGGAGTATGAACAATGATGTACGTACAAGTTAGAACAAAAAAAATATTATAATTCATTTCTAATTCATTTGTTTCCTCAGATGAAAGTATGCAATTTTCAAATCGCTACCAGCAAACCACCCTTGAATGATTAGTTCCTTATAAGCAGGTAGTTTGTAGAACTTATACTGATCATTTCCTGTTCAAAATCCTCAGTCTCCTCATTACTTCTTCTACAAGAATCTAGGGTCCGTAGCATTCCAATTCATTTATTCACTATACTAGCATTCTAGAATTGTTCATCAATAACACAATCTGAAAATCACTTTCTTTTATTGTGTTTTCAATATACACAGTTATTTGGATCAGGCACTGAGAGACTATCAACCACCAAGTGTAGTTTATATTAAAGTGAGTCTCTGCATATGGTTCTTCGACAAAGTCTAGTATGCAAATTAATGCCCACCTCTGAACGCACGACGCCTCGTCAATATTGACACCAGGATACATACGATCCGCATACGGGTAATCATAATCACCCACTTTGATCATCTGAAACAAGCTAGAGTTGACGCTGCAATGATTCACAAGCAGTTCATGCACAGGCTTACATCCCTGCAACTCATTCGTTTGGTCAACAGGAATGAACTCGTCCGGACAAGTGCAGGAAGCGCTAGTCGCAGGAGAAAACGGATCGGAGCTGCACACACCAAAAGGACCACACTCTGCGAAGATCCGGCACGAGTCATTCATCCAGTTCCCTTCCTCATTCCACGACACCGCGCCTGCTCCCCAACTGTACATGCGCATACCTGGGTGCATTCACAATCAAAGGAGCCAACGGCGTCCAAATCTAAGAACTGTTATGAAATCATATCTTTAATTCATGTAGATGTTAGAAAACAATTAAGGACATATTAGTGCTTAACAAGCGCATTTTAGTCCTTACTAAGGACTGGTTATCATCATATTTTAGTCCATTCTCAGTACCAATAATTTCCCAAAAATCATCGAAATCTGGTATACGGTGGATTGACATATAATACATGTAGTTACTAATTTATATTGCATTATCAATTCAATGATAAAATAATTTCTCATAGCCTACTTCAAGAAATCAAGACTAGTTGTGGCAGTTTCAGATTGGTTCAGTTACAACGTGTAATTTGTTTTCCTATGCACACAATCTTCGTAGAGAACTCGTCTCTTTCTATTCTCAACTCTCCAAAGTGTACAAATTCAAAATAAGACTCTACTAATGTGTGACATGTGTCATAGGCTATGTTAGAGTACTCCATGGGCTTGCCCACGTCATGTAGTGGGTGCATGCTAACACCTCGTCTCTTTGTGACTTGGAGATAGCATGCACCCGCTACATGCCGTAGCAGAGCCCATGGAGTAAGTCTCTATCTAGTATAATAAGTAATAAGAATAAGTATTGATTACAGTTTTGGTGGCTCCTATTACTGAAAATTATGTACCTACCTCCATCTTCATCTAGGGTTACTCGCCGCAAACCTCCAGTGGACGTGTTGGTGATGGCTGCAGAAGCTCCCAAGAAAAAACTGCCGCTGGCTGAGTCTAGAACTACGTAACTTGCATTGGAAGTATCCTGCTGGTAAGGGTATATGGTGTTGCCATTCCCTTGTGTTATATTCGTGGTGGACCATGAGGACCGGTTCCAGTTTGCGATGCTGGTGCCTGTCCAACTCAGGGAGAAACTCTGGTTCACAAAACTGGCTTCGTAGTAACCTTCTGACCAATCTGTTGTTTGCTGTTTCCAAGAGACCAGAGCGATGCTCATGCTCGCCGAAAACACCTGGTCTGGTAATAACGTGTCTGTCGGTGTGTCGAAGCTTTGCCACACTACGGTGTTCGTTCCGTTATTCACTAGCACCAAGTTCCCTGAATCCCGTAACTCTAGATTTGTTGCATCCTACCAAAATTGGTGCACACAGAAATTAATGGAAACTTGCACTATTGATATCTTCATGTTCATTGTTCGATAAGTATCTTTTGCATTCCATAGCTTATAAGTAACAATGTTGTGATAAATTATAATGAGGAACGAAACTGAGCTACCGAGGAACTACAGAAAAGACCAGGGTTGCAATAAAGTGTGGATGTATTTAATTTTTGAACTGATAAAAATAATACCAGTTCTTCACAGCAAGGGACATTGACTAGGGACCTGGAGCAAGTGTCATGTTAACCACAATGTGACAATTGCACCGTGTCCCACCGATACCTGACAGGTAGTTTTGCCTCGTTCATTTACTGGCATTCCAGTGTTCACTTTAATTTCTAGAATGTTATTTTCTAGGCTAAGAGATGCATGCACTGTCTTGGAGACAGATTATTTAGTACTCGTAAAACTCAGAAAGAAAACAGACAAAGGATTAACCTGCAGATCTCAAAGAGAAGAATCTTGCCCTGAATTTGTAGCCTTAAACAAGACCTGTTCATCTCTTAGGAACCCTTGAAAATTCGAGTAATTGAAACCAGGCTATGTACAGTTAATATGAAACAAAAAGCACGATCTATGAGTGTCCGGATTTCGGCCCTTACAAATTCCACACTGCACATGTTAAGCATATGAACTCCTTTTACTTGAATTTTACTTGAACTCCATTTTTTTGGGACCGGTTGAAACCATAGTAATAATAATCATAACCCTGGCAAGAAGACCATGGTGAAAAAAAAGTCTGTCCGGGATAGTTTGTCTATCTATGCCTCTGGAACATGAATAGCTATAGACTATTTTTTGCTAAGGTACTAATTTCAAAGGCCAAAATTTGCACTCAATCATTTGCTTACACTAGGGACAAGAATCCATTGCACAGTGAAACACAATACAAGATTCAACTATACAAGGACACATCAGACTGATCAGAGGAGCACGCACTAAAAATTCACCTTGACTGTTAGCAAAAAGTATTGTAGAGTTTAACCCCTAAAGGACCAAGAAGCTCAAAATGAGTCTCATGTTTTTTTTCAGTGCTGAGCAGTTACGTTTTGAGTAGGTCTTTTGTGGACTTTCCTATTGTTCAAATTTCTTTGTTTCTTGACCAACACATACAATGTTCTTCACAGATTCCGGTGATATAAAATTTAGTTCCATCTTAATTCTATTTCTCACAACGTGATAAGTTGAACTTGTCATTTTAAAACTATGAATCCTTGAACGGGTCCTTTCAAGGTTAAACCACAAGATAGATAGATAGAAACTCCTCAAGCTGGCGTGAATAAACTGTCTATTCATCTTGACAATGAGTCAGTGCCCACCGGATAAAGAGCCATTGATGCGAGACTACTCCCCCCTTTCGAGAATAGACACTCTAGTGACCAGTAAACAATAACAAAAATAACCAAACTCCAGTAGTTGGGTAATCATTAGATTTAAGTTGAAATTTTAGTTGATTAAACCATGACATAAACAGGGCATTGCAACCCTGGGAATGACACATTATAATTAAGTAACTTGCGAAAGTAGAAGTACTGAATGATGCTTCAACTTCATGAACACCAAACTGCAATGTTCAGTTGTTACGATTTTCCATTTCTCTCCGTGAGGAATAAAATGAAGTCAACTTAGATTGAAGTTAGGGAACTCACTCCGTTGTTGACAGATTGCCAGACCGGTAGTTGCGGAGAAACTGCAGGATCGAGAAGTTGTAGGATTCCTCCAGGCTCGGAAAGCGTCAAGTAAGCCGAGCTGCTCAATGTGGCCGCATTCCGGCCGGCCATCCACATAATCGTTCTGACGGAGTTCGGCAACTGAGCGTACCATATTGCGAGACCGAAACGATGCGAGGAGGAGCCCGGTGCCGGGTAGAATCCGAATTCGAAGACACCGCTCGAGGAGATTAGGCTTTCGCTCGTTCGGATCGATCCCGACAACCACAGGACGCTTGAAGCTCCTTCAACTTCAGTATGTCGATGTTCTAGATGGATAATCAGGAGAAGAATCACTCCCACTAGCTTCAGTGTAAGTTTAACAGTCTTCGTCCTCATTGCATCTTAGTGAATACCTGTCAGTCTCAAACTCCTGGCCTAGATTTGACACCAAAAGAAAATAACTGAGTATCGATACCTTTCATAAAATATCCAAAGCAGGAATTTAAGAGTTTTTGAGACATTCAACAAGGAGTTGAAACATTATGATGTCTGTTAAAGGTAATCTAGTGACTCTAGTGTCGTGTAGGTGTCCTACGAAAACAACTAGGGTTTGACTAGCTAAGAATCTCATTAAAAAATTTGTCATGTGGCCAGGAAAAAAGTGTCGCTTATGGGTATGTCAACCTTAATTAGCTGTGCTACGTACCCGTGCAATCTCTAAGTTACGTACACTCGAACTCCATGGACCAACATAACTACTTGAGGGGGTAGGGATGTCGGTGACTTCACGCAGTTTAATTGCTCTTTACAATTCGCCCTCAATCCACCATGTGTGATATATCTCGCACTAGCTCCTGCACAGATCTCATCTGACATGATCTCTACCATCATATAACGCAAGCTAGCTTGTCGGTGCTGTGCGAAGCCAATTCAAGCAACGTTGATTGTACCAAAAACAACAAATTCCTCAGAACCCGACCTCCGAAAGCCGCTTGCAAGCTCAATCGCCTACTATCTTGCATGTCCAGCTCCAAGCTTCAGGAGTGGAGTTTTATTATATACAATTGCGATTAGGGTTACCCTCGAAAGAAGCCATCAAGGGTAGCATGCACCACCTTAGTCCTGGTGACCCAGCTGGCAGCACTTCCTACAACAGACCTTAACTTAATTGCGACTAACCTTAACTGTACCTAATTAGGTATATACCTGAACCTAATTATCTCGTGATCACTGAAACTCACTGGGTAATGAATTGCTGCATCATCAATGGATGGGATGGATGCACCAAATTTAGGCACAGCACTTTGAACAGTAGCCCAGGAGGCGCAAGTTTTTGTGGTGTTGAATTTGTGTCACCGTTGGGGCAGGAGAGTGGGGACAGGAGCGAGAAGTCCGGGGTGAGCTGAGCCACAATTTGCGAATGAGGCATCGGACTGTGCATGCAGGGAAGGAAGCATTCATTATTGTTCCCGTGAATGCTGCAGGAAAGCCAGCTGCGACGCTTGAAGAACTCAAGAATATTCTGCAGTTGAAATTGGAAGCTGCAATGGGACAATGGACCATGCACCATTTGTGTACGAAGAGTCAACTTTCATGGGTTTGAGTTTTTGAGAAGGCGCATTTTATTTACTAGGGGAAAAGATTAGTATTACATTTAATTTGTTTCATACATAACAATTAGTAGCTTACAATGGCTCTCCCTGGCCCAACAGGAGAATGTGTAGCATATTCCACTCCCATGAGTAGCTAATTGGACAGGTGGAGTCCCAAGGTGATGAACATAGTGCATGAAGGAAAGGTAGAGCCCATGAAGGCTATTGAATGTTATGAACCTTGCTATGAAATGGTGCACACTTCCATGGACTTGCATAAGGTGAAACATGAACAAATTTGATTGGTTAAGGAGAAGATGTCATGAAGTCGAGGGCTTGCACTACAAGGAGAAGTCACTTTTCACTCGGTAGGTGAGTCAAATGGCGCCACCTCGCATTCATTGCCCAGGCGCTCAAGGCTTGGTGAGTGCGATTCGTCACGTAGGACAAGTGTGAACAGTGAACTCTTAACACTATTGTAAGTGAGAAGTGACGCCTTTGCTAGTAGTGTTGAAAACCCTTTGTACTTCACGACAACTTCTCCACCTATTTTTCTCAAAAGCTTGCTTGAAATGTGGAACTTGGTCCCCTGAAGTCTCTAATAACTTGTCTTTTAGTGAGAAACCTCATCCATGGAAGCTGTACCTAACACTTGTCAGCTTGGAATGGAACACCAATTTGGTTGTAATGAAGGGTTGTAAATTTCAATCATAACTTTTTTTGAACATAACAACTCAAACTACAGTAGTTTGTCATCAAGATCGGCAAAAAATAATGATGAAAAGAGAAGCCCAATTCTTTAGAAAATTGTTTTTTCCCAAAAATTCTATATTAGAGACATCTGCAAAGTATTTAGAGTCACCCTCTGAATTCCGTGAAAGTAAACTTGGAAAGAGAGGATGAGAAATTTCTTTGATCGAAAATACACCAATTCTAGGTTTCACCCTCTTTGGACTGCGACCAATCAAAGTCATATCCGGGCCCGGTAGGTACTGAACCTAGGACCACCCCATAACATCCAGGAGCTCCCCCAAGCCTACCCACGCTCCCTCATACCTTAGGTGCATGAGGACAAGCCTACAACGGGACCTCTTGATGAATATGTCCTTTGAAAAATACAAATAATCGGTACGCCAATATATAAATATAAATATTATATATATATATAACTCCGGTACTACAACCAACGTGAATAAAGAGTCTATTTATCCAAAAGAGTGTTGTTGGTAGGCCGGTTAACCCCTAAAAGCCCGAGGGGTATTGGACAAAACATAGATGTGTTATAATATGTGCCTTCCATATGTTTGATGAAGTTTGGTTCAATAGACAAAATGTAGGGCATCATCTCTACAAATTATTCGTACAGTCAAACTTCCAAAGATAACATTAGATCTTTTTTTTGAGGAATTTAAAAGCATTAACCTTTGAAAATTTGTATAAATTCTAATTTTCACTTTTAGAGTTTAAAATTTAACATGATTGGTTGAATTTTGCTTATCTATTGTAAACTTCACAAAAGCAAAAGAAATGATGGAGGGAACATCATAACTTTCCCCAAATAGAAAATTTTGTAACACTAAGACAATGTTGAAGTGATTCACTTTGAAAAATTCTCCCGGGTGGAGTTTAACTCGGATTGACATAATTCAAATTGGGTTGGAAAGTAGACTTGATGTAGTATTTTAAAATATTATTTATTTTTCAAAAAAAACTTTTTTATTCCGGGCAGCCCGTTAGATTCGGGCAGCGACCATAAAATGGTCGTTTGGGCGTTTAGGGGTTAACAAAAAGAGAATTGGAGTCAAACTTTTGGAAGTGCCAATGCAGGGGAAGGTTGTTTGTTGGCTTTGACCATAGGGAAGAGGCATTGCAGATGCATTCATTTTTTTGGGCTAAATACTACTGTAGCAAATATATTCCGTCCATGATTCCACTGAAATGCATTCTCATCCTTCATCCGTTCTATTTTGGTCAGAGCTCCTCGTAGCGTAGCTACTTGTTACAGGTTGGTGCCACGAGTGTTATTCCCGACCCGCCGTTCTGTTGGTGGGCAGGCTGCATAAACAGTACGTTATTAAGATGCACTCTATTATCATTTTAAGAGGCTCTCACTGGAGGTAAGGAAGAGCATTGAATGTGTAAGGTAAGTCATTCTATCAAGTAGCTTATACTAACTAAAATTACACCACATGATGCTCAAGGCTTGGTTTACATCAATTTTAGCTGCATGTAGAGGCTTATGCTCCAGCTTATATTTTGTCTCTCCTGTGAGTGAAAATATACTAAACTGATTATTGCCATTATTGTGAATCACAAAATTAGTGTGAGATTTCCCACTGATTCTCAATTAGTGTGAAACTTTACACACAATACTCACTACTCATTGTGGGAATTCTCAATTACTGTGAATCACAATTTGTTCTAATACCACAATTACTGTGACTCACAATAATGGCAATAATCGGTGTAGCGCAAATTCGAAAATTCTTTACATGTGTGTGAGTACAGTCTACCCTCCATACAATGACACTCCATAATATGAAGATATTATTGTTTCAAGTAATACACATGTGACAAGTCATTTCTGTGACTAATCCTTGCCTACCATTCCACATTTAAGAATCATTCGACCAATACCCGCACATCCCTGGTATGCTCAACAGTAATTAGCCATTTCCCCAAGTCACTGAACATGCAACAAAAACATAAAATCCATACAGCTTTTGCACGCTAGTAATAGCATTGCCTCAGAAAAGACCTCAGATATACTTACATTTTTATTTTATCAAGATCTACTGCAACTCACGCAAGTAGTACAAACAGAAAGCCATTGTCAAGTCTCTATTTATGCGACACACACAAAAACTGTTGAGAACTGTTGACTTCCTGCCTCCCACTGTATACAGTATGCTTCCACCAAGGCTGTTGGATGCAGAAGCTCCCTCATAAGCCTAAGCTGAGCTTTTTTATTTCCTCACATATTGAAGCATTCCAACATCACCTTGAACTTTTTACATGTACGTACAGAGCCTGCAGAATCATTCCACAGGTGACGGTGTGATGTCCCAAATGTCCTTGGCGTACTCGCGAATCGTTCTGTCACTGCTGAATGTGTAGGAGCCTGCAGTGTTCATGATGGACATCCTTGTCCATTTCTGCATCAAAAATGAGGTGTGGTTTGTCAATAAAACAATTATCAAACAGAGTTTTCTGTAAAAATAGATTGTTTTTTGGAACTTTTTACCAGCATCATATAGTACCCTCCATCGTCGCCATAAATTAATTACATTTTGTCAAAAAGTGCTCACATGTCATCTTGCAATTGGTTCAAGGTGACGTGGACCTCAATCTGACGTGGAGATTCAATTTTGACAACAGACCGTCTGAATCTTACGGTAAACAATGATCAAGCAGATTTGCCATGGAGGTAAGTAACATGGTTAAATTGATTCAGGAACTTCTAGAAAATACTCTTCGTGGTTCATGGGGAGGCTTTTGCGATCATACGAAGGTCTATCTATTTATCATGGAGAGGTCTTTGTATGATCATTGCACTAATAGAAAGGGTGGTCTTTGGGTACCAAGGAATAGTGTCAAAGTATGGTGCCCAAAGGCCTATTTTCTATGAAATTTCCTATGGTTACAACACTAATAGTGTCAGAGCTATATTGGCACCAAGCTAGTGCCAGTATTCTCTTTATGATGTTGTCTAAAAGTTTTTCAAACAGGGTAACTTTAGAGAAAAAAAAGTGTCTAATTTTATGACATAACAATTACTGAGATGATGAACGAGATGGGTACCTCCTGATCTCGGTAAGCCTCGTCAACTTTGTCTTGGCATTCAATGTAAGATGGGAAGTCATGACCAACCAAGAAATAGTCTCCTTTTCCAAAGCCAGTGTCGCCTTCCAAAGCACCCAGAAGCTCACTGTAGTCGTAATCGCCGAACGCCCCACTTTTGATGAAATTCATCACCTCTACAAACCGTGGATCCGGCACAAACTGATCACAAATCCAATGCACACCCCACCCTTTCATTAAACATGTACTAGCAACTCACTTCATTGATTTTCCAATTTCTTGGACACTATATTGTTGCAATGTAACGTTTGACATGCTTGAAAATATAGCCGCGTTAAACCTTTCCAATTATAACCCCATTTAGCCCATGAAGGACCCAAAAGCCCGAATTGGGTCTCATATTTTGTTTTGCAGTTTTGAGTAGGACTTCCTCTTGTTCAATTTATTTTTTTATCAATACATGCAATGTTCTTCACTGATTCTAATGATACAAAACTTGGTCCCATTTTAATGATATTTTTCACAATATAATCGGTTGAATTCGTGAGGTTACCATACCTTGCCAGCCTCCCGGAGTGCTCTCAATCCAGCAATTTCAGGTGCATATGCTCCAAACAAGAAGAAATTGTCCTCGCCAACTTCATCCCGGATTTCCACATTAGCACCATCCAAAGTGCCAATCAAAACACACCCATTGAATGAAAACTTCATGTTGCTTGTTCCGCTCGCCTCCATTCCCGCAGTACTGGAGCCAAAATCACACCCCCATCAGTCACAATTTAGCTAATCGAGATACAATTCTAGATTGCAAAAGTAACACATTGTTGAATAAAAGTAGAATTTAACTCGATGTCTGAAGTTGTGGTGATTTTTATTTTATTTTCTCATTTGGTGTGTAAAATAGGGGCAGTTGTGAGCAAGAATATACCTGATGTGTTGGGAGAGTTCACTGGCAGGGATGAGAACCTCGGCGACGCTGACATTGTAGTCAGGGACCATGATGACCTTGAGCAAGTCCCCTATTGCAGGATCATTGTTGATGGTGGCTGCCACGTCTGTGATGAGCTTCACAATACGTTTGGCTTGCAAGTAAGTGGCAAACGCTTTCCCTCCGAACATGACCACCCGCGGAACGTACTTGGCAGCACGCTCCTTGGCAGTCATCTTCTTCATTTTCTGGTACCGGTAGATCACGCCCATAATGTTGAGCAATTGCCTCTTATATTCATGGATTCGCTTCACCTGTTCACAGAGGCCACACATCAAATCAAAAAAAAACAACAGATACAAGCGAGTTTTTGGAACAAGCTTTTGCAAAAGAGCTTTGGAGCAAGGACATGGCTCCCGCAGTTTCAATTTGCTTATATAAGGCAATAGATTTGGTGAGAGTCTCGTGGTTGTGGGCAAGATGCCAAACTGCATTGCAGAGTCTCCCCTCACAAGCTTGCATTTTGACACGTTGTATTGAATTCCACGGGAATTCCACTATTCCAACTTGGACACATACATTCTACCCAAAAAGGATGTGCTTTTTGAGTACATTAGAGCATTCCCACCAGTGACTGGTATCCTCAAATTTCTTACTAAAAAACGAGGTCCCGATTTGACTTGGGAAGACTTTTTGCCAGCCAAAGGGTTCGAGGGTGGTATATTGCTTGTGGATACCAGCTAGACTCCTATTTAGGTTTGGGCTGGTATGTCACGTTCAGAAAATAGAGATACCAATGTCACTGGTGGGCATGCTCTTAGCCCCTAAAGGTACGTGCACACTTGGTGTTAAAGAGTGATCTTACCAGACTGAATCTAGTCCAAAAAATGTACCTAAGACCCTCAATGAAAGCACACCTTAACTATCCAAACTAAAAATGGAAAGTCCAGTTTGGAAGCTAATACTCAATTAGAGTAGCTTCCAAAAATATTGCTATGTAGAGCATGATCTCTGCTTTCTATTGGTACGTTTTGCTACCTTCCCTGAAGCTTCCCAAATGATGTTATAGAGATGTAAGCTTACTGAATGATGTTATAGAGATGGAAGCAGGCACTTGATACACACCTGAATATCAAAGAGTGCATTCGGGTTGATTGTGTATCCAGTCTTGGCAAGGATGTACGCTGCCAGCTTTTCCTTTCTGGCCATCTTGGCTTGCACCCACTCCGTTTGCAGCTCTTTGTTGTCTGCAAACTGTTGTTGCACCAAACAGACAATGAAACTGAGCGATGCAGAGAGAGAGAGAGAGAGAGATCCTTCAACCACAGAACAAAGCCAAGGAATATGAAGAGTGTCGTGATACTTGAGGGAGGAAGAAACGGCATACGTTACGGAGGCCGGCTAATTGCTCGGTGTCTAGTACCCACTCCTCCGAGCCTAGCCACTTGGTAATGACTGCACTGAGCTCCGGGTTGCAGAATGATAACCACCGTCTGGGTGTCACTCCATTGGTCTTGTTCTGAAACTTTTCAGGCCAGAGCTGCACAACACAACCATCTCAAATTTCACTACAATCGCAAAAAAACAAGGTAACTTCAACTTTTATTCAACAAAATGTTACTTTTTGAATGTAATCTAAAATTGCCTCACGAGTCAGAAAGAGTGTTTAATTTCATTCCTCATGATTGATTTTGGTAAGCAATCATAGGAACATGGAGTTTCATTGCCGGACTTAGTCCATTGAATCATCAATAATATTCATTTCTAAGAGGCGAAAGAAAAAACACAAGGAACAAGATGATATTCATCTTTTAACCTCTATCGTTTTGAACAAGGATTCATTGTCCTAAAAAGACAAGTTCGATTGATCAAACCATAATTCAAATGAGGTTAAATTATATGTATATATCCGTAGAACATATTACAAGCGTTGGTGAGAAAACCAATAAAATGAGAGGTTCCCAATATGACCTACTCCAATGAGGCCCAAGTGGAGCTTTAGGGTGAACACAAACCTTGTAGAAATCGTTGAAGACTTCTTCCTTCACAATCTCGCTGTGAATGGCTGCAACTCCGTTCACTTTATGGCCAGCAATGCAACACAAATTGGCCATTCGGACTGTCGGCGCAGGTTTCTTAGGGACGACTTCCACTTCCTCTTCTTCTTCGTCTTCCACGGCAGTTTTTTCATCACTAGCAGCTTCAATGACAGTTTTAATGACATCACTAGCAGCTTTAACGACAGTTTTAATGACAGCACTAGCAGCTTCAGTGGTTGTTGTTGCTTTGGTCACCTTCTCCTTCACAGGCTTCACAGGCTTCGGTGGAATCATGGCTTGGATGGAAGCAGGAAGATCCACATTCTCAAGGATCCGCATGCTTGCAATCTTCGCCTCCAGCTCTTCCTTCTCTACTTTACTGGCAACGAAGCTCATGAACTGCAACAGAAAAATACGGCCGACACCTGTAAGTCAGAAATCTACCGACAAGACGGTTGTATATGACATAGGGTAGCCGTCCATCCCTAACATTGCTCACAACTACTCCCTCTGTCCGGAAAGAATTGTCCTAGTTTTTGGCATTTTTTTTTTTGCAATATTTGTCCTATGTTTTATACTTCAAACGTGAGTCCTGTCCACTTCAAACGGGGCGGACAATGAGAGTGACACAAAAACTACATTCTGATATTAAAGATAGCCCACTTATGTTCAACAAGGTGTTATTTTTACAAGTGCATGTAATTGCTTCCTTGTGCAAAAAAATGTGTTTAATTTCATTCTTCCTATCATTACTCACAATTGATTTTGGTGAGTAGACATGGAGTTTCACGATACCCACCCTAATTCTTTCTTCACAAACGTACCTGGTCATCAATCGTCTCAATGATTTGAACGTGGCGTGGCAACAGCTTCTGGAATGCACCCAAGGGCCACTTCTCCAAGGCCTCGGGAAGCACTGTGTGGTTTGTGTATGCCACAGTCCTGGAATGAAAGAAAACCACACCACATCCAAAAAGTGCCATCAACCAAGGTTTAAAATGCCCCATCATGTTGTGAAAATAACAGACTTCAGATGGGGTCAAAATTTATGTCATTGACAAAAAAGAATCAGAACGAAAGAAAACCACACCACATCCAAAAGTGCCGTCAACCAAGGTTTAAAATGACCCATGATGTCGTGAAAAGAATAGAATACAGATGGGGTCAAAATGACCAAAAAAATCAAGAAAAATGTCCATATGACATACTTTAAAATTTAAATGAGGAGAGAGAGCATTGGAAAGCTTACGCTTGCGTGATCTTCCAAGCTTGATCCCACGAAAGGCCTTCTTCATCGATGAGGATGCGAAGCAACTCAGGAACACAGAGAGTAGGATGCGTGTCGTTCATTTGAATGGCCACTTTGGAAGGAAAAGCCTCCCAGTGCACGTCACCACCCGCCCTCTCCTTGAAGCGGGCAATGATATCTTGAATGGAGGCCGAACAGAGCGTGTACTGCTGCTTCAGCCGCAACAACTTCCCTTCTTCCGTGGCATCGCCAGGATACAGCACGTAACAAATCTGCAACCAATCGATGCTCCTGTGAATTCTAAACCGTGAAAATAATAGGGCAATTGTATATCACCACGATCAGTGAAGAACAAGATCGATAATCATCATTTGATTCACGGTACCGAGATAATTCTAATTGGAACGTCTAGAGCGATCAAGCCATGCATCATTCATGAATAAAATTTCAAGTATCATAATTGGAGAATTGGGTCAACCATGCGTCCATTTACGATGAGTTGAAAAAATTTATTGAAGAATTCCGAAGACTTGAAGAAAATCAACATGTGTCAAGCGTGTTGTCACAAACAACTTGTTGCAGTGCCATGAAACACAGAAGAAACACTTTGAGAAGTGTTTAAATCAACATCCTGAACTTCCACATATGCATAGGACTCATATGCCCTGCTCGAAAGAGTGAAAAAGAACGTGGAGGAGGATTAGGATTAGGATTTCGTACTCGTTCAGCATTAGCTTGGGCTTGGTCTGCCTTGGAGTAGTCACCGGCATTGAAGGCGGCCAGATCGAAATCCGCAGGTGAGACTCGGGTGGACCACAAGCGTAAACTGATGGTGTTGGTGGTGCGGAAACCCGGGATGGGCACGTCGTAAGCAACGGCTTGCACTGTCTCCCCTCCCACCCATTCTTTCTTGCCGTTGTACGAGTCCACCACCTTGCCAAAGAACTTCACCGGGTAGCAGATGTCGTTCCTGGGAATCTCCCACGGGTACCCCATCTACAAAACAAAACACAATTACAAGAGCCATCCTCTTCAGTCGAGCATTATTACACTTTCGTGATTGAACCACCAAAACAGGAACCCTAAACCCTAAACTTATTCATTAACCCCTAAGCGTCTAAAACGCCCAACATGGCCATCTGCATCACTGAACTTTGCAACGGCGGCATTTTCTCATTTTACCTCGGTTTTCTGATTGCAATACATCAGTGTCGATTGTGTCAAACTACAAGATCAACAGTGTCGATTGTGTCAAACTGAAGTCATTTTCACACAAACAGATGATTTGCAGCAGGGGGTTCAATTTTCCTACACTACAGAAAATACACAGTGGACGCTTAGGGGTTAAAATCATTCCTACTCGGTACTTTTTCACTGAAACAAGCTCAGTAGCCATGTGGTGAAGAAGAGGGAGGGTTGTCATTTTTTTTCACCTCCAACCATTTCTCACATTGCTCCTCCTGGCCATCCTTAGTGATGCGCTGCTGGAACAGGCCATACTTGTAGCGCAACCCGTAGCCCCAGGCAGGATAATTGAGTGTGGCTAATGAGTCCAAGAAGCACGACGCTAATCTCCCCAGTCCACCATTGCCAAGTGCTGCATCCGGCTCCTGCCCACCAGAGACAGATGGGACCAAATTTTATATCAGTCAAGAACGTTGCATGTGTTGGTCAAAAAAACAATTGAATCTGAACAAAAAGAAGTTTGCATAGGATCTACTCAAAATTGCAAAGAAAAAAACATGAGCCTCACTTCGGACTTCTTCGTACTTTAGGAGCTAAGGTAGAGGATACTAAAACTGTTAGAGACCTGACCCTTGTTACCACCAACAACTCATCTATTCATACACTCACTCAGACAGGTCTTTAATTAGCAAGCGGTGTAAGCATGACTACGCTCAATGTCTATAATCACTCCTTTTTGAATGAAAATGGGGTTGTGTGCTATCCCTTCAATAGTGCCGAATGCAGAAGAAATCGTCATACTGTGTGATGAAGAGAGTTTGAGATCTCCCAAAAACCTCACTCCTAAATATATTAAAGTGAAAAGGAACAGAAAACAACAAGCAGGAATCGAATTACAACAACACCTGCTCGGCAACAGCCTCAAGGTCATGGCCCAGTTTATGAAGGGCTTCAGAATACGCATCCTTCAGCTCAAGGTTGCCCACCGCGTTCAGTAGAGCTCTCCCCTGCAAAACCCAACCATGGAACATCACTTTCAAAACCCTAAAAACTCAAAACCCTCAAATGCAGAAGTATACATACACCCTTCATTCTATTTAGTGTCATAATGTACAACCAAAATAGCAGGAAATGAGCTTTCTTAGTTAAATAGTGTACTTAGTTTGACCACTATCAAAAGAGAGGAACGAGAAGTTTTTGAGTAAATAGCCACGAAGTCAATCGATACGCAGATTAGAGCTTGAGGTTTCCCTTTCTGTTAGTTCTGGTATTATCCATCCAAATATATATTAATATTTTGAATAAGCATTGAACCAATGTTGGACTGGTATGGCATTGGACTGGTATGGTATGGTTTCATTAAACCTTGGACAATGATTCAGAGTAAAACCTACAAAACAGTTTATCATACAGTAAATAGAATGAACGGTGTAAGTAGTTAACATGAGACAGACCTGCAGAAACTCCATGGAGAGGTAATGGATGGTCTTGGCATTCTCCTTGGTGAAGTGCTGGAAAGTCTGGTTCCATCGCTGCACCAACGCGTCTCGCAAGCTCTCTGCAGTGGCCACATACGCTTGCGGAAGCTCAAACTTGAAGGGCGAGAACGAAGGCGTGAATTCCGCGTGGTACTTGATGTTGCTGGCGATGGCGCTCGGGTCGGTGGCCAGCGGCTGTGCCTCGGGCAACACATCTGCCAAAGAGAGAAATGACTCCGATTCTTCATTGGTATATTCAGAGACTTATATTCGTTCAAGGTCACAGGACGGTACAACTTAGAATTGATCAAAGTTCATGGCCATATGATCTTCTATTGCACGAGCTTTGGTATCCCTACCTGTGTCTGCTTTCTCTGCAACGGATGTTTCCACTGATTGACAACTCCACTTTCGTTCTAGTCTCTGCTTGGAGCATCCTGCACCAGGAAAAAAAATGCAAAAAGGGCAATTATGCGTCACCTCAAAAGGTTTGTTGATGACATTCTATCATTCTTGAAATCAGATCCTCTCACACCCTGGTATTCAAGGATTGAGTGATTGATACACTTCCTCTAATATGTTGACTTTGCAAACAATCTTGAAATTCATGCCACATGGTTCTAAAGTTAGAATTGAGGGACCCTTGCTTATCACTAAACTTAGATTTGAACAAGGGTGGATAATTCTCAAGTTAGAATTTAAAATGAGGAATTTAGTTAGTGACAAGATTTCAAAGTTTTAAATTCTTCTCATTCTCTGCCTTGTTCAATATTCTGCACATCACATCGTGCTTGAGATCATTTGGGCATCAACAAATCCATGCCACGTGGTTCTAAAGTTGCAGTTAGTCTTGGGCCTAGTTCTCAAATTATTCTTAAGGATATAATTGTCTTTAGTGCAAAGGCTGTAAGCCAGCCTTATGATTCAACAAGCATGTTGATCCCAACAAGTTCTGATGATAGAAATGGACAACAGTCGGCAAAGGCTTGGAAATTGATGTACCTAGCCTGGCGGTCTGCAATCGCAAGCTGGTCGCATTTCTGCACCAACAAACAATACGGTTCAGTTCATTCAAATCGGAACTAGAATCTGAAACAAACCACTGTGCATTGATCCTTCACAGAAAATGGCAAATTCACAAGGCCAGTGCATGTAACTCAAGATTAGGGTCAAAGCAAAATGTTCTGCCTCATAAAAGTAATAAATGAGAAAGTACCACACAAACTTCCCCTTCCCCATGTCATATAGAATATTACTTTCCGAAGGGCGCACATTCCTAGAAAAAGTGATTCAAAAATCAAGCCTCCTGGTGATCGACAACACAAAACTCCCACCCCCAAACCCCAATACACTCAACACTGCCGATCGATCTCCGGGTTTCTAAATGCATCGACAAGTGCAAATTGAACACGACAGATTCTCAACACGGATTGTGCAACTAGAGAGCGCTGAGTGTCCCAATTTGATGCTAAAAATCGAGAACTCTCACACAAACTGAGTAAACCTCCGACCTCTAAAACAAGTCTAGAATCACCTGCACAGTTGCAACCAAC
This sequence comes from Pohlia nutans, assembly GCA_022496805.1. Taxonomy (NCBI): domain Eukaryota; kingdom Viridiplantae; phylum Streptophyta; class Bryopsida; order Bryales; family Mniaceae; genus Pohlia; species Pohlia nutans. Next base: position 40,333,621 of record CM040088.1, read on the forward strand.
TATAATTGACTGTAAGATCAAAGAGTGTACATAGAATCATAGCAAACTAAGCAAAAGAGAAAAAAGGGACCAAAACGAGGTCGCACTTGAGGAAAGGCGCGGCGCTCAACAATGTGGCCTTGGGCGATGACGCTGCGGTCGATCCGAGACACCGAGAGCAAGAGGGAGGACTCGGAGCTAGCGTGAGTGACGCCATCGCTGTTTTAGAACAAAAACAGAAGCGGCGATGGCGTGGGCAGTGTTGTTGTTGTTGTTGTTGTTGTATCTGCGAGGATAAGAATGCACAAGTTTTCACTGATTCTCTCCTGCAAAGGTGCCATCTTTGGAACAGTACTGTGAGTGATGGCTGCTGATGGAATATCTCGCTCAAGTTGGTGGAGCCAGCATGGGCGAATTTCTAGATCGGGGAAGACGAATAGACGATGAAATTTTCTAGTCAGAGACTGAGGATGACTGGAGAGGAGAGTCTGCGTCAGATGATACCGAAGTGGAGGTGGTGAGTCGTATGTGTGAGCATAAAGTGATGAGTATATTCTGCATTTATTGATGTTTTGTATTTCCTTTTCATTGGTGAGAGGAATATTGTAGAGGAAAATCTGCATGGGAAGCAGGTGTTGCCACTACAAGAGAATCTGTCTTTTGCTTACTGACCACTAGGACTACACTAAGGGCCAGTTTAAGTAGACCTTGGACCAGAAGCCGTGACCAAGAAAAAGGGATTATTCTCATCCGTGATCATGCAATTTTTAAGGCACTCGGGTCTATTACTAGGTGTAAACCGAACTTGGACGGGGAGAAATGACTATGCACTAGAAAGAGAGAGTAAGTTGATATTTTTTTAACTACAATAACCTTGGGAAAAAAAAAAAAAACAAAAAATTAATTAACCCCTAAAGGACCAAGGCTGATTTCCCAAGTTCGGTCAGCTCATTGTGGAATGAGTATTGATCCTCAATTTTCGAGATTTTTTGTGGTGATTCTACTCTTTGTAACGAAGATGGGATGGTAATTTGCGTATGTAGGTGATGTATAGATCAAAAAATACAATCATACAAAGGTGAAAAACCTAACTGCGGGCAGCTCCTGAAAATTTTCATACAATGAGTTATACATCTGGATTTTTGTACACAATGAGCTAACACCCCCATATACACAACTACCAAATTTATTTTATCAAATTTGAGAGTGAACTTTGCATTTTGAGCATTTTCAGAAAGTTTGAAACTCGGGCAACAAGCCAAAAAAAAAGTGCAACCAAATTTGAAGCTTATAATCTTACTATTGAAGACCCCTAAACGGTTGAAAATTTGTAGGTTGTTATAAATTCAAGTTGGTTGAAATATCCTACGATTGGATCAGTAAAAAAGGTTTTAGATCAAAAACTATTTGTCTTTTTATGAGAAGGGGTACTTTGGAGTATTTGGAGAGAAACATAGTTGTGGTCCTATAGGGGTTAATTAAATAAATTCAAATTCAGAAATATTAAAACGGCATTTTCTAGCCATGGTCTGCTGGTTTCGCGGCGAGAGTCACAGCCTATTTTGCTCGACCGGCGACAAATCAACTTAGACAATGAAACATTCTTCATTAGGCTACTTTATAGGCCTTTTGGGGACCTCAATGCTTGTGGTCATTTTTTAAATTTTTTTTCTAGTAGTGTAAATCCAAGTTGTCTCGAGACGAGTTCATAGGGCAATCACAGATTTTAGAGGGACATGGAACGAATTCTTGGTTCGTAGTATAAATTGGCTCTAAGTTAGAGCATCCCCACTCATACATGATAATTTCATCATATTCAAACTTCATTGCTAGTGGGGCTACTAATTTAGAAGATAGGTCGCTTAATTATCCCACCCCTACAACTCGCTATATTCACTTCCAATCACTACAACAGATCATGTATTTTTTGACTAAATGTCTTTATTGACTATTGTGAATTAACGAAGACATGGGCCTGAAAGTAGACATGTTTAACTTCCAATTTTGACTAGGAGTCAAAATATATAATCAAATTTGTCCATCGTATCCAATACAATGAAATATGGCATGAAGGAAACATTAAGAACTCCATAGGTACTTTGTGAGAACATGTTTAGGGAACATTTAGTAAAAAAAAAATTGCCTACAAATTTGACCATTGAGTCAAGCAATCAAATTCAAAGGTTTATAGTAGTTTAAATAATTTGAATGTAGTAGAGGCTTAGGGAACATTCTGCCAACGATGTTGGAGTATAAAATTGGCTACACCAAATGGCGTATTGAGTGTCCCGGGACACTATTTCTAAACTCAAACACTATTTAATTTTAGGGAGATATAATGTCCTTGTGAAAAAAAAAAATGAATGCAGTGTCCCAATGACATGACAACTTTATAATAAATATGGCATGGCATTTCATGTATGAACACTTGCTGCACGGGCGGTCAATGCTTCATAAAAAATAGGCTAAAGGGAGTTGCAAAACCTAAGCACCCCCAAGCAACGGACCCCTAGTTTATCACGGAATAATACATCAACTAGGAAAATGCCAAGGTCAAAAAGAATGACGAAATGAGCAAATGGAGTGCAAAAGGGGGCTAAAATGAGCCCTCTAGATAGATAGATAGATAAATAGAAACTCCGGCCTCTTTCAAGGCCGGCGTAAATAAAGTGTATGTTCGTGATGTTAATGACCCAGTGCCCACCAGACAAAAGGCCATTGGAACAAAACTACTCTCCTTTGCCGAGAATAGACACTTTAGTGACTAGTAACCAGTAAAAGTAGCTATAAGCTATTGGTTGGGTAATTGTTTGAGTATAAATTCGTTTTTGGTATGCTGTAAGATCGCCAAGTCATAAATTCTGCGGTTGGTTGGTGAAGGGCTATATATCATACTATGGGGTCCGGATTCGATTCCCGTTGGGTCCGTTTGAGCAGTAGTGTGATATACATGACTTGGTGCAGCTAATGAGTTTATCATAGGCAAGAAAGTTGTACCAACCAAGCAGCCCCTACCCACCTTCCTGAGACAAGTAGTAACACCGTGCTAATTGTTTAAATAAATAGTGGTCTTCACCACTACCTTCTCTTTTTATTCTATTGGTATTGATTGGTTGTTTTCTATTCGTCTTTTATGTAGAAGGATTGATCCGGCATATTGTATAGCAATAATGTTTATTGCTCTGAATGTGTGTTTAATGCGGAGGTTTCAAATAGTTTAAATTTTGTTTTGAGTTCATTCATTGAAGGGGTGTGCGTAGTTCCTCTAGCTCCAACTGAGATGACTATGAGTGGATCTACTTTACACCTTTGGTGAATGATGCTATTAATTAGTGGTTGATATTTTTGGATTTTATTGTCTATTGTATCTTGTGAGAATTTGTCATCATTGTATGTAAATTCAATAAATTGTACGGTAAGGTTGTCTTCTCAGTTTAGTGGTGGAGCACTTTGGTGTGGAAGTTCTTTAATACATAGTAGATCTAGTTTGAATATGGCATTACAGTGGCATCTTTGTTGTCATGAGCTTTAGAGCTACAAAAAATGCCAACACACTAGATAAACATAAAGCACACCATTAACGTAAAATACTCCACTAATTCAACCGCAATTGCTATAGGTAACTATGGTACCTAAACAAAGGTCAAAATGGGCATATAATAACAAGAACAGGTAAATTGCACTCTTGCATCCAAAGGACAATACACATGTAGGTACAAAATTGATGCTCATGCATTCAAAATACACCCAACTAACTGATAATAACACCACACAATGCTAAGAAATTACCACTCACAAAATGCACGTTGGCAAAAGGGGATGTGAATGAATATTGTGATTTTCGTGAGGATTTGGGGCAGTGTATCTGTGCCGTGCCCACAACTCTAAATTTTTGTAAACACTTTTGCCCACCAATCACAAGTAAACCTAGTACACTACATTGTGCAAAACCCGGTGCAATTTTGGCAGCGCTTCTACGCTATACAGTGCACCGGGATGTTTTGCTACAATATACACCACAATCAACACTAAAACGCAAAACTCACCACAAAGATCATTCAAACAAATGCAAGCAATAGAATCACTACTAGAAATTCTGTGACCGAAACAACTGAAATTCAACAGGAAACCGTTGATTCTGCCTGTTGTTTAGGTCGCGTTGACTTGGACAAATTCCAACAGGGTTTTGTTGGTTACGGTCTGTTGATTCAGGCAAATCGTGGCATTGCAGTTTAGTGAATGTAACTGCCACGTCACGTATTCTTAATCACGTGTCATGTACAGTGGCGTGCATTGCCACGTGTACATGCCAATTCTGTATTTACATTTCGTCACAACATAATTTTTTTTTTTGGCATAGTAAATTTTTTTGCCTCCTTAGAGTTACTTTACGGATAAGTGAATTTATTGGGGTAAGTTTTATCTGCAATTCTAAAATTAAACTGCCTCTGCATTGGTGCAATTGTGTTTCCATTCCGATCTTCCAGGGTCACGACGATGCGTATCCTTCTAACATCTGGCAATTCCCGTGGCATCCTTAGTCGCCACTGATCCTCCAAATGTATTTTACTGCTTGGTAGCAAATGGAGGCGTCCTAGTAAATTTTGTGCTCAACATGTTCAAACTGGTAACATTTTATGAAGCATTCATTTGGAATTTTTTACCTCAGTTTTTCAGAAGCCAATCAGGATGGACAACAAACTTTTCCCAGGCAGTCTGTAAAGAAATTCGAATCAAACGATGATCATTGATACATTTCACATATTGAGTGCACGTATACCATGCTCTTGACACGCACATCTAATATTCCCTATCAAATCCCTATATTTCATATCTTTGAACTCTAAATTTTACAATCAGCTTCCACTCTGTATGCTTCGTGGTTCACGTTTTCATCCGTAATGCTTCGTGGTTCACGTTTTCATCTTCGTGGTTCACGTTTTCATATGTGTTCCGTTTCTTCAGTTATCGTCTCTTACCTGCATGAATATAGTGCATAGTCATTGAATCACCACACTTTCTGAAACATGGCAGTTTAGGAACAAAAGCTTTGATCACTTTCACTGAGGTTTTTTTCCAGTGTTGGTACGTTTTTGTTATCAATTGAACACACAAAATGGCTAAAATAATAAAAACAAGTATAGTCCTGCCTGCAAGCACTCTGGATAGCTACATTCACAACATATGTCTCAATAATGGTTCGAAAAACTAAAATTTTCATACCTCTTCATTGTCTTCACTTCATAAGGGTCCATGATTCCAACATGTTATTTTTGAGTCCTAACATCCCTGTGCTCACTTATTGTCTTCATTGGATACGTACATGACACATACACCCGTCACAATTCATGCTCCAGGCTTCGCACTTTTTCACCGCATCTTCCATCAATGTCCCTTTCTCCGGCATTATCCTCTGTGCACAATAAATTTCACATTCATCAATCCCTCTAATTCATACTGAAACTCACCCATCACTATTGCAACAAATACCTGTAAATAGTTTCGTATTGTGACTTTCTCATACATGAAAACCATCCAGTGCGGTCGTTGTCATTCTTTTATAATCACCTGCACCCGAATCACTAAAATTTCAAGCACTGTTGACGAGCAACATTCAACACTACTATCACAATAATGTAATGTGCTTTAGGGTTTCAACATACCGTAGCTGTCATTCTCATTCCTAGCCTGCCATGGACCGAATGGTAGTTTCTGAAATTCCACCATTCGAGTTCTGAATTGTACTTTAAATGGTACCTGCAGAACATATACACAGATCAACAGGATTCCCCCCAAATTTCGTTGTAGTCCACTACATTCAGCCTTTGATGACCTTCACCATAATGTGTCAACGACACCCTACATAGCACCAACTCAATTGATGTCAATATTTCTGTACATTGTTCACTAATTACATATGTATTACACTGTCTTTGTAGCGAATTCAGTACAAACCCACTACTGACATATTTTAAATACAACATTTACATGTACACGGTCTTCCAAATACCACGGAGTGACCCAATGAAATAAATCCCCTTCTTCAAATACACATACGTCTGAGATTATATATTCCAATGCACCCACGATGTTGTACTTCATATTCCGCATACTTTTTGCACGACTTGATTATAAATGTATTCTTGAGTCAGGTTTGGCACATACAACAGTGATGCGTAATCTACGGTCATTGCTGGTGTTCATTGGACAGGTACTCCTCTTCATTTTCATCTGCCACTGTATTCTACCATTTTGTCGTCCCATGCATTCAATCCTCACTGCAGGATACACACAGCAAGTGTGGGTATTCCGCTGTCATGTTCCACATACACTACTTATGCACCAATTCACCAAACAAGGCGGTCATCAGTAAATTTATACTTGATTGCTCCCAGTCCTTGTTAATCAATTCGCAACTTACCAGCACAGAAATTCTTGCTAATCCACGCTCTTCAATACAGATTCACTATGCGCAATGGGAACCCCTGTTCTGCACAACAAAACAACACCATTCCAACAAAGACAACATGTCCTACCATATACAGTACCATGTACCGAGCATCAAACTTTTCATAAACACGCTGATATTACGTTATTCGTACGTACCTCATCATTGACAGGTAGGACACATTCCACCATTCCCAACATATGTGACATCCTTCTTGCTTTGACAGTCTGAAGTGTTGTTTCCGGCAACATTTACCATGGTTGCTGTGGTTCCCCGTCAGGCCACATCGACATTTGAGTAAATTACCGATTTATTCAATGACTTCTAACATATAAATATATATAAATATAAATATAAATGTATATATATATATATATATATATATATATATATATATATATATATATATATATATATATATATATATATATATATACACCTGTTGCTTCAGCACTTAAACGTTGCCACATACACACAGTACCCATACCTATACATGTTTTGAGACGTTGCAAATAGAGTCAGATTCATTCTTCTCTACTCATCATCCCTGTAAGTAAAAGGGATACCAAATGGATCCAATTCTTACACAACCGCCAGCCCCTCCTGTCTCCCTGAATCTGTGATGCTATGCAGTACACAGTTATTTTGACATCATCAGTGTCATGCATTACAATAACATCATACAGTGTGTTAATGTTCTTCACATTCCCTGTCACCACTAAGTTTACAGTTAGAAATCTGTAGTAGTCATACAGACCGATTATGACCGTACTTCTGAATATAGAACTGTGTTCCAATACTACATAGTGAACACTCCCAACACATACCTTTCACGGTACGTCAAACGATCAAGTACGGCGGTGGCCTACCAGTGCTTTAACAGCAATGACCACGACGTTATTCATCGCACACTTCCATACTTCAAATCAAGATGGTGTCCTTCTGAGTCCTGCTCATGATACTACTATCTGCCGCCTACAATAAAAACAGACCCCCATAACTACATTACTCGATTTGCTATTCCTTATCTTCGTATACTAGCAGCCTTAATTTCAATTTCACTCCGCCGCTTCTTCCTTCCTCTTCGCACATGCGCTACATGATCGATGCTTCACTTCTATCCTGTTCATAGTAACGCTGTATTGCCAAGACATTCCATATGACGACATGCATGTCCTGCAATACACAGTGTCTACTTCATTTCAGACTGTATTTGTAACCGTCTTACTGAAGTGAAAGATGTCCTTACCAATACCACCCCTTCCTGTATCCAACACACCTATTCTATACTTCCATAAACAGTATCTTAGAACATGTTTTTCCTAGCACATTCTCTAACGTATGTTACTGAATTTGCTTGTCCAAGAAGACCACGTAAATATAAATTGTGTGGAAGAAATTGCCTTCACTTTATCACTGTTGCTGCCTTTGATATTTCGATCCCTTTGCACTATCGGCTTTTAACCGTTCGATTTCAGCCTGCAGTTGCTTGATATAGTCTTCATTTGATGTGTGTCCCACTGCAAGGCTGCTTGAATGTCTCTTGTTTGATGCAGTGCCTCCTGTACACACCACCCTAGTGCGGTTGTGCACCCCTGCCTCTGTCTTTGATGTCTCCTACAACATTACAGATCATAAACACGGTCCACATCAGTGAACAGCTTCATGGTTCACGGATTATGGTCTCATGGTTTCTAAGTAACATAGACATTCAACCTAAGACTTCGATACTTCAATGACACCATCAATACCTATTCCGGTTTCACTAGAATTACAAACTGTTCAAAGACTACCACGCAATTCCGGTGTACTACTATTACACCATGCAGCCGTGTACCCACCACGAAAAAAACTCAATTCCTCAATATCAGTGCCTGCACCACTGAAAATATGGAACAACAAAGTCCCCTACAATATCAGCTACATATGGAGCATGCAACTACAGACTTCCCTTCGTACAGTTCCATTGCCGAAACCAATTACCACAGATTTCAAACCTCCAATCATCTTTAGAAACATAGTGTCAGCAGATATTACCTCGTTTGCAGGTCCCGCCACATGACTTCGAGGGTGCTCTCCATCACTCATGCTGTGCTCTGATAACGGAGTCTGTGAGTGCGAGTGCATCGTGTCCGTATCCGATGACAGCTGCTTCGACTCCTTCTCCTCTTTCACTGCTACTGTAAGTTTCTTCTTTTTGTATCCTCCAAATCCTTTGTCGCGGTTCATTTTGATGTCAATTTCGTCAGGATCTGGAGATCTTTTTAGTTTGTCCCGTAGTCTCTCCCGTACCCTGTTCACCCTCGTACATCCGGTCCTCCCGTATGTTCTGCGGCACGCATTGGCATATCTTCCTTGTTCAGATTTGTCTTCGCGTTGCTTACTGCTTGCCAATTTCACTAGACGTTCCCAAACCTCATGGTCAATGTGTAGAGGTTGGGATCCTCCTTCCTTGATCAATGATATTAATTCGGTGCGTTTTTTTGTCACCGCCTTACCCATCATAGATCTTAGATGATCATCATTCAAGGTCCCGGAGTACTCAAATCTTTCATTCAGTCTCGCTTTCAAAGTGGTGACGGCATCATAGGTCTGCCTTGAAATATGTGTACACGACGGATCCAGCCCTGTTGCCAATTTGCTTGATTTAGCTACCCACGCCGGTTTTCCCAAGCCATAGGGTTTTCCATCCGCATCCAAAGTTATGTAGAATGGTTTCTTCCCCTCGCGCTGACGTTGTGCTATTTCTTCTTCACGGCAGCCTGTTTGTGCCGTCGGGTCCGCCTATCCAATGCTCGTGCTGGAAGCTGTGAGTGTTCCACCTTCACCATCTGATCTCTTCTGTGTTCAGTCACGCTAGGGCCTTGCGCATTCCGAGGAGTGGAGAGAGGTGCTGATGGCGACAATGACAACGGTGGACTCTGCTTGTGCCTTCTGCGACTGCGTTCTACAGAAATGGATCTCCTGTACCTAGGATCACTATCTTCGGACAGTGATAGTCTCCGGCGATATACTGGAGACCTGGACCGAGACCTTCTGTATTGTCCCGAACCTGTCATCACCAGGTCATATCACTTACGAAATTCAGTAATCTGTACAATGTCATTCAAACGCGCTTCGTACTTATCAACGTCCTAAACTACATCCGTCTTCAACATAGCAGGGAAGTGATGTCTTAAACAACGAACCTATTTTACGTATTCACCATCCACGAACCGGTATATATTCCGTTCATCAAACCGTATATATACAGTTTGCATTGCTTATAAGTACTTGCTCATGAAGAATGTGGTTTAGTTTTTGGATCATCATCTTCTTTGATACATCACTTTGCACCTGTACAGCGTCTACTGTCCCACTCATCATATAAGTCATTCTTTTATCCACAACATGATATGTGAATTTTCCATGAAGTAATTCGTGCAAAAATAACAGCTCTATGAACTTACCCCGAGCGGAACGTCCGTGATCTTCTCTGTAATGTCGGGATCCTGTTTGCATGTGTCGATCTCTTCGATCGCCAGGACTCCTGGAACGTCCGTGCATTGGGCTCCTCGATTCATACTTTCGACTGGACTCATATCGATGGGGGCGTGGGCTCAGTGACATAGAGTTGTACGACCTTTCCCGACGTGATCTATGTCCCACTCTAGGGGAGTGGCTCTGTCGTAATCCTCTTCTTCCAGAATGCTGCATAAAAATACCACATTCAGAATCCATTGGGTATACAGTATTAGTGTCATAAAATAACACACTACATTCCATACAATACATCCAAATCAGTGGATGAAACTTACGTCTTGGCTGTAATAGTTGCTCGGGGAGTGCGTCGGCATGCAACGTCTCCAAACATGATCTTCGTGTGCTCTATCTCGTTGTACTCCACCTGACGCTTCAAGATCCATTTTACTTTGAACGGCGATGTCGACCCTGTCCCGGCGAATTGTGTTGTGCGTTCGCTTCGTAGTGGTCGTTGCCTCTTCCAAGGTACGGTCCACATGCTGTGTACCGGAGAGATGGACTAAAGAAAGTTCCGGTGCATCAAGGCCTTCTTCAACATATTCGTTCCTCTCTCTCTCGGATTTGTTGTTCTTATCTATAAAATTCAAACACTTCGCTGTCAGTGGATCATTTTGAAGCCAACGTATATCTCTACTGTTACATCACATTGCATAATAGGCACTTTCACTATACAGAGAATGATACACTTATATTACTTTAAATATGGAGATTACATTAACTGCTGCATCTTTGGGTTATATTCATATGCATTTATTTAGGGTCTTTTCTGGTTACCAAGGGTGATTACATCATTGCAATGGCGCCGACGACTGCTATGATGTGAAGCATTATTTTCAAAACACTCATCCTCTTCAAAATTACTATGTTCTACGGGTGGATGCTGCCATATATAATCATCGAACACCTGCAATAAATGTCATTCGCTGGTAATGATAAACATGTTCTTCAGAAAGGCCGTTCAACTTTCTGGCCCAGATGTGGATATACCGTACAAGTCCAAAGATAATATATGACAGACCCCTTTTACATTCTCTCACTTATGCAAGCATGATTATAATTATACCGTGCAAATCTCCAACTGAACTACAACATCGGGTTTTTACCTCGTATTTTGTAATTCTCTGTATGCGGTTTTCATAGAGAAGTGGACAGTATAGATACTTCCTATAAGTAAGATAATACTTATAACTATAGAAAGTGCAGAACTGTATCATACCTGCTGTTTTTGGAACTCCTGATACGTGTTCAAGATTACTGGGACCTTCAAAAGCAAAAGGTGGCCTCCTTTCGTCAATATTTGTATGAATTGGAGCAACTGACGTTGTCGTCGGGCACGTTGTACGCGTAGCTGGATGTATTATTTTCTGCAGAACTCTTCCACATGCTGTTGCGTCTTCTTCATTCTTTTTACGCAGTTCTTCAACGTTGGGCACAGGATTCTTTCCTCGTCCCAGAACTACATCAACAGTTGCTGAAGGCATATTTTTCGCTTTTTTTTTTCCCTTTGCAACATCAAAGGTCTTCGGTTTTCGCCCTCTGCCACTTCCACTGGGTTTCCGATTAGATTTTGGGTCCTCTTCGATATCTCCCCCAAGAACTGCTTTAGCTGATGTTCTCGTTTCCCTAGTTGTTGTTGCTACGGTTTTACTTTTTGTCGACCATGGCTGCGGCCGGTCTTCCTCTTGTAAGGCAGTCACCATGTTTGTTGTTTCACACTGTAACAAAACAACATGTCCATTACTGTCTCATACATAAATGACGGCTTCTAACTTACTTCAATTATACTGTCTATAATCTATAAAGACACGTTTTCTATAAAGACAAACGATTCGTGATAACTGCATAGTGTTACCTGGGGCTTCTCAACAAAGCGTTTTGTTTTTTTGCAATACTGCAGTACTCGCATCACCTTCTCACTCTCCACACAATACATTTGACACTTCATAATTCTGTTCATATCCTAGAGTTGGAATAAAAATTCTACATTACACTGTTCCCCACTATCCACAATACATGTCTATGCTGTCATTTCTAAAGTACAGAACACTAGAAGAAAACTTTTGATCCTACTACAATGCATACATACTAGTGATGTTTGGTACTTCAAGGCCACCAACGAGTTCACTTATGTTATATAATCTCTCGTTCCCCAATGGCTACACGGCTGTGGTTTTCTCTACAACATTTGTCCTTCATATATAGTTGCTCGGAAGTTGAAGCAACTTCTCATCGACTGCATCATGTACAGAGTATTTTTTACCTTTCCAAGTGTTCGGTCATCAGTACCATCTACCTTGTTGCTGTTTTCATTGGGATTGACTGTTGACCTGCCACATTAAGAACTTAATCTTCAACACATTAGATAACATAATAAAAACTACATGAATAATCACAGAATCAAATTCACGACAGCAGGTACACTGTACAGGATAGGGCAATGGGAAAATATTGGGAAATACAAAATCTTCCATTTGTCATGTGCAGGCAAACCAAGTCCTACAATTTCTCTATTTCCATCTCTCTATTCAATTTGCATTTGCCATACTGACATCTCTACTATGACACAGTTTCATACTAGAATATTTTGGAGTAAATGTTGCATGATAACAGCTCTAGATAAGTCAATGAAGAAAAACAGTGGGATATACATTAAATTCATACCTTAATATGGGACTTGGCAGAATGGAACAAATCTGCTGCAATTCCTCTGACTTTTGTGCATGCACAACTTCTAAGCTCTGGTAAGACATGTGGACACACAATATGGGTTTATTGGCATTACCCTGTAATTTGCGTTACCCTGTTTCTATACTACATCTGATTTTTGGAATGTACCAATCGTGTGTACTGCACTAAGCACTGCGTGTGTGACCTAGTAAATAAAACTGGGCTTCGTTTCTAAGCACACATATTAGTACGTAATACTTACTTTCAAAGTCCTCTTCTGGCTCCGATTTCTGCGGTCAGTTTTCTTCTGTTCCCCCAATTTCTCCGTCTGTACAAATCAAAATTCACAAAGATCACATGATTTAAGTTGTGGTTGTTGGCTTAACCCATTTCCTCAAAACACAGAGGACAGTGTAGCGTATTCATAAATTTATTTCACTCTCTTAGACAATACGCTTCAGCAATGCACTTGATGTCATGCAAATCCATGCATATAAGACTGCTGTCTAGAAAAACAGACCCTAACACCTGCCGCTGTATCCTATTCACTATCTCATCATTTTACATCATAGTGGTAACTGCATGTGCAAAGGCAGTCAACCGAACTAAAAAAAAATTCTTGCAGGTGCGCTGTTTGAGGGTAGGTCGCTCTGTGATGTAGACTTCGAGGTGCAGTGAGTTCTGTGTTGTACTCCAGGCGAATCCGTAGCAACCGCAGCCAGATCTTCCCCTGTATCTACCGTGTCCTCGTCATCTGTACTACCGTCGTTCGATGAGTCCTCAATATCATCTCCTGAAGTGCTCTCGTAGTCAGATTCTGATGCGCTAGGGTAGAAGTCAGCGTCTGTGTCCTCCTCTGCAGTAGTCTCTGAAGCAGACGCGTTTGCTAGTTGGGGTTTAGGGGAACTGCATCCCTCTCCAACTTTGTCGCTAACAGCGGCTACAACATGTGGCTGCGAAAAATCTCCCACATTTGCAGGGCTGTTACCTTTTCCCTTAGAACCGGGGGGATTGCCGTCCTCTGAATCGCTCAAACGCACGGGCGACGGAGTCCTCACCCTCCCAGTTTTGTCATACAATGCAACATCAAGCAGTGCCTTTTTGTTTAACTTATCGTACCTGCATTGCAACAACCGTAGAACTTTTACAGAAAAGGCTAACTCAATTACGTAGTAACATTCCCACATTGTCTATAAATAATTATACTATCAGTGCATAAGAAATTAGTGCGTTCATGTAGATTTTCTAAATATAACATACTGTACATGAACGGGGATATGCAAAGAACTGAGAAATTTGACAGATCACCACAACTAACTACCCTCCCCTGATAATGATCGGTCACACGAAGGGAAGAAATCTTGACGAGAAGTTACTACACTATCGGTAGGAAACACATGTACTTCCGCACAAAAGCAATTCAACAAACAATTTTTACTTCACAGGTCATTTCTATAACGTGAAAAGCTGTAAACTAAATACCCGCAAACACAACCCCCCCCCCCCCCCCCCCCCCCGCCAGCAATTAAACTTGGTACTCCGTCACGCACAGCACCAGAGTTTCTAGAATCAGAGTACAGGTGAATGGCATACTTACCTGCGTTCCTTCAGCAAAAAGTGGAGCAGCAACAGTGGAGGAACCAACTAAAAAACTAATAAAACAAGACTACCTGTAGTGAAGCTTTGGTGTAACTCGCCACGCGGCTACTGTCTGACGAGTTTCATCCAACTTTTCAAATTAGGGTTTTACCTGAAGGCACGCATTCCTAGAGAATGACACAGAATTTGCCTAACGTATCTCTGCAAGTTGTTTCCAATGCGCATTTTTCTGAGAGTACAGGATTAGAGTCTAACGGGGTGGCTCACGATAGATTGATGTTAAACCAGAGCACTATATTTGGTGTGACGATATGGGTGGAAAAGGCCACTGCAGCTTCTTTGATGGAGGCGGCTACACAAGACACAACAGTTGCGCAGAGAATTTCTGCATGGACCACAACAACCTCCACGGACGCCAAGTGCTCCGTTATCTATATGAAACGGTGCCATAGATACGGACGCTGACACAGAGATGCAGCGTGATGCACATCAACGAAGGGCAAAGCACAGTGCTAAGAAAATTCTGAAGCAGGTTCAGAGTACTCACACTGAGTCCTCGTGATGAAGAGCATCATCAAGAACTTTTTGGTTCTGCTGAATGATTTTCAAGCGTAAAACTTCATAATCAGTTGGTATCGACATTCTCGTCAGCGGATTCCCGATCTGGTAGGCTCCTTTCTGCAGGCAGAAAACTAAAGTTTGCTTTCGCTGTGCTTAGCGCTGCTATCCGTGGAGGAAAATTCTCTGAGGGTTTTTCACTGGTGCACTGCGCTCTACACATCAAGGGAATAGCAGACGAACTGCTTTGTTGGAACAGAGTTGCAGGTAAGTGGTGTTGTGATTGTTCCTGAAACTTCAGTGTCGCCCTCCTGAGGCAATTAATGTTGTTGTGTAAAACATATTGTCAATCATTATTGTGTAGAAGTAGTTTTCTAGATCATTTTGCATCGTTTCATTGACCCTTTTCTCAATGAGTACTTCATGAGTGTAGTTTTTTAACCAACTAACGTAAAATCCCACATGTTTCCAAGAATTCACAATTCTGTAAACTTGTCTTCAGTTGCAGTGAACGTGTAGTGCTCTAAAAACTAAATTCTACAATTGAAAACAGAGAGAAAAATACTGAGTATAACTTATACTTGCAGCGTCATTTCTCTTTACATATTGTGAATGCATTGTATGTACAATTGATGATGTACTGTGGAGTACTGCCATTCTGTGATTCTTGGATGAAATGTAAGCTTTGAGGCATTTACGTACACATTATTGGCATTCCTTATACCAACACTGAACACATGTTGTTTGCATGTTCAGCGTTAATTCGGATATGATGAAGATAAAGACGGTTTTGAAATATTTTTCCACAATGTAATAGTTCACTGACTGACCAGTGTAATGGCATTGGACTGCAGGCAACTGTTACAACCTCTGCAGCTGTAACACTATATTCCTACATGTTACACAGGTGCAGACGACCTTGCAGATCCTAGGGTAAGTTAATTACTACAGACATACTTAATTTCGGGTGTTTGCCGTTTCTCCCCAATTGTAAACTAAATTGTCATTCATATCGTCATTGCAACACAATGGAACAACCGGCATATTTCAATCATTGATATTTTCACAGTCCTGCATAATGTGATGCATTATGTGTTGGTTACCTGATGGTATTAGTTGGCAAGGATATGAAGGTTGCAGTGTCTGAGCTCCCATGTTTGGCGATGGCCTAACGTAAAGACAGCTGAAGCCAATTTGTTGATATATTTGCCCAAGCCTTTGGTGAATTTGCCATGTGCTGTATTTTTGAACAGGTATCAAATATTCCGTATTGTTGTAGGAATTGGATTATAGTGTTCCCTTTAATTTCATATCTTATTCCATATACGTTTTCCAATAATTAAAGTATGAATTCGATGGCTTCATGATGTACTTGTTCATACTAGTTTTTATGGTAATGAACACACTACAAATGTACATTTTCTAAATTTTTGTTCCTTGTTTATATTGCTGATACGGTTACACTATTATATTGTTGATATGTCTTGAGTAAAGCAAAAACTATGCGTTTCTTTTTATGATGACAAAGATAGAAACACAGAGCTGGTGCAGAAATATGTAGTGACACCGTGTAGAATAAGCAATTTAAAATGATGGTATACATGTTATTATACGTTGACAGTGCTACTGGAGATGGTATTGTATCTTCGTTGTTGCAGTGGTAAACTTGTACAGGGTGTGATGACTCTGATAAATTTACTAAGTTTTCCATGTTTGTCTATATGTAGAATTTAGTGGAAATGCAAATGTCAAAACGTCAGAATTGCCCCCAGTTTTGAGGCCCTCTGATTTTGACGCAGGCGGCATCACGGAAGGTGCGTTTTTTTAACCATCACTGTATGTAGTATATAAACCTTGTGCACATGAAATACTTTGTAACATCTAACAGTAGTAATGGGGATGGTTCATGGCAGATTATCTGAGGAACTGAACCGTATTGTTGGCGAAGTGGCAGTCCTCATCCTTGTATATCAGGTACTATCTCCGTTTCTAAGCACACGTTTCTGGAGTCATATTTTCATAAACTACATGCTCTTCAGGCAGATGTTACAGTGTGTACATGATGAATTATTGGAAGTAATTAATTCTTAATTTACCTTACACCTTTGAAAATAAATATAATTCTGCAGCAAACTGAGCTTGTTATAGTCAGTACACTTTTCTCCTCTTACTTACCTAGTAGAGGTTCAGGAACTACGTTTGTATAACGTGTAGGATTTAACTATATATAATGCTCAGCAATATGCTTCATGAACTAGCTTTCTTAAATGTTGTAATGAAAGGATGCGCTACACGTATTAAGTGCTGGTATCACCAACATCATATGAAATTCCGTAACAATATGGTTTACCTATCTGATCGGGAGGATTACTAATCAAGCATCAAAACTACTCTAGGGTGTGAATAAAGGCCCGTAGAAGGCTTGAATACAATCGAAGTTGGAATTGTATAGAGGAACAGGGGAGTACGTTTTTTTCTTAATAACGGTGCAGTGTGTGTAGATAGAAACTGCAGTGCAAGACTTCAGTGCAGAGTACATGATAGTCTGTTTGAAAGCGCTAAACTACGAACGTTGCATACCAACGTTTGTTATTTTGAAGTATCACAACAAGTAAGAAATATTAATATTTGTAGAACGTCACCTAACGTATTAGTTATCAACCAATAGTGTATTCTTATTGTCTGCATTGTAACCTTCTTTTGCAGTATGCGGCAAAGATTATGTGCAGCATATCACATCGAGCGCTCTATTGCTAATAGGCTTGGATTACCCGAATATCCATGTGCATGCAATCGATGTAGAGGCGCTTCTATTCGAAAAGTGGAGACAGTGGCAAGGCACCACATAACACATGGATGAGATCCTTATTTGGTGTACCCAGTAATGGTACCTCACGAATTCCTCTTTGACATACCTCCTCGTTGTATATGATTTATTATAAACTTTGTATGAGATTATTAACTTCTGTTGAACACAAAATTGTCAATGAATGCAGGATTTGTATGTACTTAAATCTATTTGGTTATAGATTAAAATCAAAGCAGACAAATTAATAAGTAGAATTTTCGAATATACTGGATTCTATCATGAAGCTGCAATTCGGAACTAACAGTATATACTACAATGTCTATTGCTATGTACAAACTGTTGATGGACGAAATGTGCGGGGTCCAGCTGCACCTCGACGCAAACAAGGAGAACGGTACTGTCAACGAGTACGTGACAATGGTGAAGATGGATACACTTGGCCAAGGGCAAACGCTGTGGACCTTGAGAACATGGCAAGGGATGCTTTCACCCGGATAGACGACATTCACAACGACGTTGTCAACGAAGGCGACCAGGCACCAATGGATGGGTACAACTTTGAGGTGGATGAACAATGGACTGAGGTGAACTTTGAGAATCTTGTGCGCGAATCCACCCAGAATGTTTTTGAGGGCAACACTCAAAACCGTCTTCAATGCAACATTGTATTGTTTACTCTATG
The DNA here is from genome assembly GCA_022496805.1 of Pohlia nutans. NCBI lineage: Eukaryota > Viridiplantae > Streptophyta > Bryopsida > Bryales > Mniaceae > Pohlia > Pohlia nutans. The sequence continues at coordinate 40,351,885 of CM040088.1, forward strand.
CAGTCTGTACTCGGTTCTACATACATTTTTGGATGCACTCCTGACATGGATAGCAGGAGATCTTTTGCCAACATCAAATTGTTTTCCACGAACGTCGTACGAGGTCAAAAGTATGCTGATGCAGTTGGGCCTAAAGCACAAGCAGGTGCATTGCTGCCCAGACGGCCATGTATTGTACGAGGGAGAGAATGAGGGACTAGAAGAATGCCCATCCTGCAGTCAACCCAGGTATATAGATGGATCTAATAATGTTCCTTAGAGGGTCGTACGATATTTTGATGTCATAAAGCATTTGTTGAGAATGTTTAAGTGCCCAGAGATAGCAAAACATATGACATGGTACGATGCCCATAGATCTAGAGGTCAAATGATGAGGTCAGTTTCCAACAGTGAGCAGTGGAAAACAATAGATCGGATTTATCCAAATTTTGCCGCTGTGCTGACAAACCTCCGTCTAGGGCTAGTTGGGGATGGTATTATTCCATTCAAAAATAATGCCATCAAACACTCCACCTGGGTTCTACTAATTACGATTTACAATCTTCCACCATGGCTGTTGACCAAGAAGTTCTTTATATCACTAGCTGTGTTAATTCCAGGTCCTAAGTCACCTACTGCAGAGAATATAGATATTTTCATGCAGCCTTTAGTACGAGACTTGATGAAGCTGTAGGCAGGAATACCGGCAGTGAACATGTCGAAGCCAGAGGGTGAAAGGAGATTCACCTTGCGAGCTATGCTAATGTGGACCGTCAATGACTTTCCAGCATATGGCCTTCTCTTTGGACAACAAGTTCATGGATACAAGGGATGCCCATTGTGTGGTCCTGAGACTTGTGCGGAGCATGCAGTGCTTCTGAACAAAATGATATACTTGGGTGGTAGACGATATTTGCACGAAGATCATCGATTTCGTAGGGCACGAGCTGCCTTTAATAACCACCAGGAGTGGCAGTTGGCTCCACAGGCACCAACAGGGGAGGAAGTTCTCAGATGGGGTACGCAACGATCGGAGTTTCTCAGCAACGGTGGTGCTGAGAACTCAAACCAGGATCCTGTGAAGTTGCATGGTGTCAAACACAGAAGTATTCTGTTTGATCTGCCGTATTGGAAGGTACGTCATTAGCAATCCAGTTGTCTGTGACTGTGTATACATGGACAATGATGTTAACGTGAGTACCAGTTGGATATTGTTTATGTTGTTCTTCCATATGCAGGTACCAGTAATTGTTACTGATCATATATCATAAAGATATGCAGGTTGTACTGAAGATGATCTAAAACTTATAACACTAAGTCCACAGCAGTTACTAAATACTGTAGTTTTTGAATGAAGTGATTGAATATGCAACCGCTATGTATTCCTACGTGTTATTGAGCTTAGCATTAGGAAACAAGCACAGTCCAAGGGTATCTGTTTTTATGACGTCCTGAATTGTAACTGAAGTGATAATGAAGTAATATCTTGTCCGAAATCACACAGAGAGCAGCGAAAATGAATATGGAAGAGTAGCATGAATCTATGAATGCATAAGATGTGTAATAGCTTCTTCTAGTCTGAGTTAATGAAGATATAGGTCGTAACTGTTCGTCTTCATACGATGCGGAATTTTATAATTGCTGCGTCGTAATGAAAATATACAGGTTGCAGACACTGTAGAATGTAATTGAAGTGTAGTGAAGTGGCAAATCTGCTATAAAGACCAGTGCCTACACATATGGATGGACTGTGTGGTGAACAACATCAGAGGTGATGTTAATATTGATGGATTTCACAGTGGGTGGGGATTGCACAAACAACGATATGTGCAACCCATGGGAGCAAATTTGGAACATGTTGTTTTGACCGATGTTTTCATAGTGTTCCTCATGTAATGTTCAGTGATTTTCAAGACAGAGTCGTGATAGGGAAGGTAACTCTGTCAATCCCCAGTGATCACGAAAACAGTATGGTTGGGAACATCCTATGTTTAGTTTAAATAAATTATGAATGTATGCGAGTGTTCGACTTCAAATTCATACAATGAACCCTAGCATATAGGTATTGGGACAGGTCATGAAATACAAGAGGAAGGGCATGTTTGTAGTATGTGGTTCTACCATTACCACAGGAATCTATGTTCAGAAAATAATGTTTTATTAATTTGTGAGGATTTTGTTGGAACAGGATCTCCCTGTGCGCCATGTATTGGACGTCATGCATTGCGAAAAAAACATTTCTGAGAATATATTGAGGACAACTTTTGGCAAAAAAGACACTCCAGCTGTGAGAGCAGACTTGCAAGCGCACGGCATCCGACCAGAGCTACATCTACAACCAGTGGGGCCTAACCATGGAAGATTCTACATGCCAAACGCACCATACGTGCTTTCAGCGGAAGACAAGGCTAAGGTATTGCGGGTGTTGAAGGCTTTGAGAACACCTAGTCATTATGTGTTTGCATTGCACACTAAAATAAGCAAAGGAAAATTAAGCGGTCTAAAGTCCCACGATTTTCATGTTCTCTTACAACAGATTTTACCTCTATGTTTCCGGAAAGTCTCAAACAAGTCTCTTGCTGGGACTGTGATACGCTTGAGCAGGGTATTTAGGAAGTTGTGTGCAAAAACAATAAACGGTCAGGATAAGGAACAATTATTAGCAGATTCAGCAGAGACTATGTGCATGCTAGAGAGAGAGTTTCCACCCTCTTTTTTTGACATTATGTCCCATTTACCGAATCACTTGGTAGAGCAGTTGTTTCTATGTGGACCAGTTCATACCAGGTGGATGTACCCTTATGAACGGTACTTCAAAACATTAAAAGGATATGTACGTAACTTAGCAAAACCCGAAGGTAGCATTTCTCAAGGATATCAAGTGGAGGAGGCGTTGGGCTTCATAACTGAGTACATGGCAGAGTACAACATAACATCACGGAGAGTATGGGACGACAAAGAAGAGCCAACGATGGTGGACGAGATCTTGGAAGGGAAGGGGAAGCCAAAGTTATTGTCAGAAGGTTTAAGAAATGCGATGCACGATTTTGTGTTGGACAATGCTTCCCACATTGAGCCGTACCGCGAGTAAGATTTTCCTGTCCCATTAGTGTCAGTAGTGTGCATTGCATTTTTGTGCTTGAGAAGTATTCTACTATACTGTACATGAGGCATGGGAGGTTCAGTCTTGCTACTTGGTAAACAGATGGACATATGTATCTATAATTAATAAGTGCGAATGGGGCATGAGTGTAGAGTAGCAGTTGAAAGTGAAAAGTACATGATTGGAAATCTTGGTTCTACAACAAGAAGTTAACTGAAAGTGAGGATTTCATGATCGGGTCCAAAAGGCTATAATGTGCAAATAAATTTGAGGAATATATTCAGGTATAATACGTGGCACTCCATTGCGAGAACAGGTAATGCATATTAAAATAAATAAATAGTTGTTGAAGTAACCTATATAACATCGTACATCTTTTCTCTTATCTAACTGAAACTTACTGGAACCTACACTACTGTGCATGATGCAGGAAGTATCAAGTGATTTGGCAGGAGAGGAGTAATGCACGGATGGAGTTTCGCAGGAGACACCCAAGGAGAAACGGAAGAGCAGGGGCACCATACCCTGTAGGGATGGAAGAGATTCCATCATTTGCAGTGTGGCTTCAAGCACACATTCAAGATGAAAAAGAGCAAGGCATGGTGGTACCAGATGATGTGGAGGACTCCAGTAAACCACCCTCTCTACAAGCCCAAAGATTTAGAAGCATGTATTCCTATGGATATCACTTTCGAGTGAAGAGTGCGGAGGAAAGCGCAAACAGTACATGTGACTCTAGAGTAGCTGCATTTTTCCGTAGACCATGTCGTTCAGGAAGAAGAGATCCAAACCCTGTTGATGCCAACCTCGAGTACATAGGCCAAATTTTGGAGATTGTGGAATTGAACTATGGACGTCATTGCACAGTGGTGCTAGTATGTGAATGGGTGAAGACCAACTATAGAGGTAGGAATGCTACAGTGAAGAAAGATGAATGGGGGTTCACTATGGCTAATTTCAATTCACTCGTACCATACGGGTATGAATCATTCGCTTTTCCGGTTCACTGTGACCAAGTGTTTTTCTCTGATGAGGAAGACGAGCCAGGTTGGAGAGTAGTATTACGAACAGAGGTAAGGGGCCATAGAATAGACAGTGAAATGGAGGAAGAGGAGGAGGCCCCAATGTTTGCAATGGGAAGGTGAAAGCACACTACGGTTGTACGAATTTGTAGTCACGGCATAGTTTCAGGGCATGGTAAGGGTTTAGACCCAAATTCCCCCTAATTACTTCTACTTTATGTCAAAATAATAAATAGGCATAGTCTTACATCTTGCATACATTGAAGATTGCACAAGAAAATTTTATTTGCATGCAAAATATGCATCAATATGAGTACAAAATTACAAAGTTTGTACCGTCACAAATTCAAGTTTACATGTTTGTACTCATTTTGTCAACTTATATTTTTAATCCTTACATTTGAAAGAGTTTTAGTCAATCTTCTACTCTTTAACTACCATGCCTTACTATTTGATTATACTAAATGTTAGTAGATACTTGAAAAACTTGAGAAATATGGGATTTTTTTTGGGGCCCCAAACATGAGGTTAATGTCAAATTATTTGAATTTTTTGGAATTCAAGTATAAGACTTAATGGTGCAGAGGGGCCAAAAATTTAATTTTGATGGAACTTAAATTTTCACTTCTATTTGGCACATCAAAGAATTTTGCCTAAAAATAAGCTCTGGCCCTTCAAAATCCTTTGTAGATTCCTTTTTGTACAGGTGTGTACTTGATTTTGTACTATTTGTACATTTTGTACAATATGGACCAATCATCACCTTCCATGTGGCATTTGAATCGGAATCCACCTAACGTGTCGAGCAATCTATGGTTTTGTTGGTCGGTGCTGGAATATTGAACGTTGTGCGTTTTGTACAATTTGTACTTGGTTTGTACTGTTTGTACAGAACGGCCAGGGAGGCGACCGTAGCGTGCGATGCCCCGGGACAGGACCATGATTTTGAAGGACTTAGAGCACCTGATAATATTTTGGAAACAAATCCAGACCCATTACCCACAGGCATAAACATTCTATTGACTGATGTAGTGAACCATGTGCCAGAGGAGAACGCCCAAGCCTTTGACAGGGATGTTGGAGAATCTTCCGAAGAGAGTGACTAAATGTCTACAGTCCTGGTGAGTATCTTTGAATTAATTCAATTAGGTTTTATGCACATATTATGTAGTAGGGGAAATCAGAAAATCATATTATAGTAGACAAACTTATCAATAACATGGGGCAAGTTGATGGAAATGACATTCTGTAACAGTGCAGTATGTAGCCAGTAACCTATGAATTGCATGTGAACACAACCTTGCCATGGAAAATCTGTGTTCATAGTAATTTTGGTGCATGGCATTATGACAGTAGCTTATGTTGAAGGTGCTTCCATAAAGTCCACCTCACTGTGTACTTGCATTGGAGTATAAACTGTAGTTGTCAATTAACCCTGGACTGTATAAAATGATGTATGTAGGATGGATGCTTGAAACTAAAATTGCAATGCTCTAACTGTGCAGGGTGGATATTGTTCATGTTGCAGTTCTGGTGTATGAGGAGGTTCGCCACACGATGTATGAACATACAACAATTACAAACTTTGTACCATAACGCTACAAACACAGCAGCTAGCAGATTGTACGAAGAGAGGACTTTGTCATTCGCTATGTATACATAATATTTTGATTTCAGTTGTACTAGGTCAACAACTAGATACATAGTTTTGTTTTGCACAGTGAACGGTGATGGACCACTTTGGCAACTTTGGAAGTTGAAGCATTGCAACAGATCCATAGATATTGAAGGTCTCCTAAGTAATCATCAGTATGTATTTACAGTGTGCATTTGCTAAGTGCATTATTTATTCAAGTGATTACAATCTGGGAACCAATTGGAAAATCATGGGTTTGGTCACAAATACTCCCAGGATGCACAATTTACACTGAAGTGTAAGTAAGAGTTACTGAGTTACGGATTTGTTTATTTTTCAGTGTTTGGAATACTGTATTTTATGTAAACTCTGCTGGGATGGTAAATTTTCACAAAGTAACCAATATATGTTACTGGGCACTTGTGTAAAATGCACACTATATTCAACCCTAAACCCTGAAATGTAATTTCTAGTGAACAGCTGTGTAAGAATTTCGACATTCACTGGTGGCGTAAATGGTAGATTTTTGCAACTCATTTACGTCACTTTTTGGTTGAAATGGCCACATCAGCAAAGGCACAATTAATAGTCAAAAAAATATTTGTAGACAAAGTACACTGCCTAAACCAACACAAATGAGGCGGGTGTTTTGATTCAGACAACAAAAATATTTGGAATCAGTTAAACCGGTCAATGCAGTGCATAGACCAACAGAAATGAGTTGGTTTTCTGTTGATTTGGACCACATTTTCTAGTAGTGAATAGGAAAAAAAAAACCACAAAATATCAACTAGAGCAATTGAAATCACAATTAAATATTAAAAAAATCTCTACAAGTCACACCAACTATTAAGAGGTGAATTTCACCTCCAAAATTGCCAACAAATCAACAAAGAGGCAGCCAAGCCCTCCCTCTCTAATATCACCAAAACTACCTTACGTAATATCACACAAAGAGAGACACGGATTCTTCCCGGGATTCTTCCTTGCTCCACTTTAACGGCTAATGGCAATGTCACCTTCCTCTTGATTGTCGCCCCCGGATTGTCGTTGCCATCTTCCTGATCGCGGTCTATGTCATGATCGTCGTCTTCTTGATCGTTGTCTTTGTCCTTTTCATCGTCGTGGCTGCCGCGCCTCGATCCAACACCTTCCAACCACTACTCAATCACCTCACAAAATCTCTCCAACTCCCACAACTCCAACAATTGCCAACACTTCCCACAAACCTCCACTTCTCTCCCACAAAATAGCCATCGGATCTCGACACAAGCAAACTCGGACTCCTACGACGCCATTGTCGAAAATACAAGTACGTATTCATGGTTGTGGACTTTCTCTTTTAACAAGAACGTCTAAATTAAACATAAAACCACCTCCACCGTTGATATATCATCGTCTACCGTACTTTGTTCGAATTATGGTCATATTCGTTATATTGAGACTTTTAGCTGATTTTGGGACAGAATGCCAGTTAATCAAAAATTCATTTAAAAAATAATAATTGAAACCAAAAAAAAATTAATTCTCAAATAGTGATTCTATAATGAAATTCCAAAAGGTGGTATTGTTAAATATTTATAAAAAATTAGTAGTATGGAGATAAAACGGTTTATCTTCGAGTCGAAGATAAAAATGAGACTGCGAAAAGTCTCAATATAACGAATATGGCCTTAATTAAGTTACTCATGAGGAATTGATAGACCAAACGTCTATGACTTCGAGTTAGTTAAAATACCAAAATAGTAATCTAGTTAGTCTCAACATATTTTAAGTATGTAGATAAACAGTACTAGAACTATAAGTGTGGTTCGGTCGTTGAAGGAGATCACAACTACTATTACATGGTCTCACTTCTATGGTTGGGTGGTGAGTCACATAGTAAATATTATTTACCATTTGTATTTCTTAATATTTCATACTCAATAGTGAAGGTTCAGATGCAAGGAACTTAGGTAGATGCTTTGTTTTGTACGAAAATTTGGAAATTAATGTCCTGGGTTACGTTTAGCATTGTTATGTTCATTTATTTAATAAAAAAGTTTTAAAACAATCTACATTTTAATGGCTCGACTTCAAGCAAGAACAGGTCTACCTAGATTATGTTTAACATTGAGAATGTGATCATGTGTGATTACAGAAATGTTCTCAAATATGCAAAGAATATTGGAATGATAAATCCGTGTGGAAGAACATGAACATGGATTGGCTGCATTTGGTGTTGCTGTCGATCATCGGCAACGGGCTGTTGGAAGCTGTGGGACGTCAAGACCCGGCCGCTTGGCAATCCAAGTTATTCTACCGGTACAGCAAACTCTTCATTGTCATGTCGGTAATCCTGTGGTTTTCCTCCCTCTCACACCAGATCGTCATGTGGGTCTTCGTGGAGGAATTTGCAATGAAGACAGAGAAGAGGAAGCAGCTGGACGCAATTTCTGAAAGTAGTGCTCCGGCTCCAGCTGCAGCCAAAAAAGAAGATCCACTGATGGAGCTCAAAGAGCTTCCGGGTCTGGACTTGGACTGGAAATGGCAGCCGATTATTACACAAGCGGCCGTCGTGTTCTGCCTGTGGGCCTTTCTGACTTATGTGAATGGCAATGTGTCGGCAACCATCCGGCCTGGGGTTTCTAGTGCAAGCTGCATCGCCGTGGAGTTTGCTCTACTCTTTCCGAGTTGGCTTCAAGACTCTGCCCTTCCTGATCAAGAAAGTGGCTCGAGTCGAATCGGTTCGTCTAGCACTCTGCAAATTATGCTGTGCATGTGGCAATCACAAACCATCACCGAAACACAGGGAGCTCATATCGTTCCCCTGTGTTGATTCCCCCGTGAGTGCCACTTTTCCCTGTGATTTCGAGTTTTGACATGTGTACAAAATCACCTGCTTAAGCTTAGTCACCTACTTGTAGAAGGAAAGTTTTAACATGTGTCGAGTTCTGAAGCTCAGAGGGGAAAGTGGCACTCACAGGGGAATCACACAGGGAAACCATATGAGACCCCTGTGAAACATGATCAAAGCGAGAAACAAGAAGAGAAGGGCGAAGCTGGACTGCTTCCCAACGGAGCCTTCGATGTGGAGAATGGTCGCTCCGATCACCACCATTTCTCACCAAAAAAAATGCCAGTGTAGTTTGTAGGGCCTCCCATGTATCGGTGGGCCCTGGAAAGCTGGAAGTTACCAATTCACCACTACTGAATGGGTGAACTCATGAGTATGGTTTTATTCTTGCAAACATAGGTGGAACATCAGTGGTTCTTGAGACTTGGATTCTTGTTTTTTTAGCGGCTATCACATGTCCAATTCTCACATGGAAGCTTGCCCTTAACCTTAAAGGATTAAGAAGCCCAAATTGATCCTCATGTGCTTTTTTGCATTTTTGAGAAGGATTTATGTAGACTTCTTCTTCGTCAAATTTATTTATTTTTTGACCAACATATGCATGTTTTTCGCTTTCACTGATTCTGGTGACATAAAATCTAGTCTCATGTAAATTACATTTTTCACAATACATTGAATTTGTGATTTCAACACCATGAATGCTTTGTGATAATATAGCAGATGATCGACAATTGACTACGCTCTCTGTGAAGACGGGTTGGCCGAGCGGTCTAAGGCGCTGGATTTAGGCTCCAGTCCGAAAGGGCGTGAGTTCAAATCCCACAGCCGTCACTATACACTATTGTTTTGTTTTATACAATGTTAGATGATTTTTTGGAATTTACTACAATATATCTGTTCAGAACCGACGCCCAGGGTTTTCAATGTCAATGAACAATTTCATTTTCCTTGGGTCCCATCACGAGGAAGAGAAAAGTACTATGATTGTGTGAGGATTATGGCCAGTAGCAGTCGTTTACCACTCACCACTCTATTTCTAGATGATAAAGAACCTCTTAGGGTGTGGAGTTTGATATTTGCACACCAAATATTGTCAATATAGTGAGAGGTGGTTCACACATCAAGCACTTTGTCCTATTCTCTGACAAAACCATGTTCACTTCATAAAGTTAATTTTAGTAAATTTATTCTCCGCCATTATGATTGTCCCATGTATTGGTAAACGTACTAGTATGTAATTGGTTGATGCACTCCATACCAAGCACGCTTGGTGGTTGTTGTTGGAGAAGTTTTCATTTCTCACGCACCATCTTGCATGTGAACTTGGTGCACAATGAGCAACTGTTGGCCATGCTATTACAACATTAACCCTTTAACGCGCCAGCGTCCACTATGTGGACGACTCACAGATTGAAATTGCTAGATTCTTGGACAGTTTTCATCCACCAAAATTTCTCTTGGTTCTTGAGCAAGCTGACTATCTTTGGTATGGTGTGGATCTTCAAAATAGGTTATTATGATTTTTAGAAAAACAACGGTTTAGGTTATATCAAGTTTCATTCTTAGTTCAAAAAGTGGGACCTTAAATATGATTTTCCAAAATAAGTAGAATCAAATAATGGAAACCATACCATCTCGTAGTGCATGTTATTCCAATTTCATTACCATATTTTTTTTTTAAATTGTGCTAATTTGGGATTTTAAATTGAATTGCTAGAGAAAACCTTGCAAAATTAATTTAAAAATATCAAATAAAAATAGAATAAATCCAACCATACAGATGTGATCTTCACATTGACATTTACAACTTTGCTTTGAACATCAACCCCATTTTTGGTTTTCATCAAACATTTTATAACGCTTTTTTGAAAACAGTGTTGAATCGGGACGTTAAAGGGTTAATCAGTAAGTTTCAAGAACACTAAAAATGCGTCGAAGCCATCACCACTGTTGGCCTGAAAATCAACTGTCCAACATCAAAAAATTTACCAGTCACAACATCTCCTAAACGATACATCTGATTAATAAATATCAAATAATGCATGCAAGACCCTCTCACACAGTAAAGAAAATTGCCAAGCTAAAAGCTCAGCAACTCTGTTGCCAAGTTGGACAGAATATACAATGATTATTCTAATCACAGCCGACTCTGCAAAAGTATCTGGAACCCACAACCAATGTTGGTTCCTCCTCCTAGAGTGCACCAGGCTCAACCCAAACCCTGTGAATTGGCTGAATTCAGCAAAAGGATACCGAGGATACTATCAAAAGAGAGGTTCTCATCGACCATCCAGTTTATTTGTGGCATGATGACAACATGCAAGCAATGCCTGGGGGCAGTTCCCCTCTACTGCAAATAACAGGTGCCAACCACAGCAAAGGGAGTATGTTTGATTGATTGGGAGGCGGGAATCCTAAACTTCTGCTGCTGCTAATCACCGGAATAGTCTCTCTTTAATAAACACGAGCCTTCGGTGGGAAAGTCTCGACTTCATCGTCCAAGGTGTTCATGTGTACCGGGCGATAATCCAATCTCACCCTGTTGTTCTCCCAAAACCTGCAAAAAGACATGCAATGAGTTTCCATCCTACCAAAGCTACGGAATGAGCATTACATGCTAACACATGAAACAAGCAACCTACACGTCTCTACAACCCATGCCTTGGAATGCATCTCAACCCCAATAGGAGGAGTACGTACCCAAGGGAGTGCTTCATCCACTTTTCATCATCTCGCGTCTGCACCCACAGCAAGTCAGTGACTTATTAGTACCTTCTAACAAAAAACTGCAATCCACCTTGCAAAGCCTCAACACCCCAAAAACAAAGGCAGACCAACACAGAAACTTCTAACCAGCACCCCATCTTTGCCTCTCTGATGGCATCACACCTATGAATCTCGGCGCGGACATGAAGACCGTTCGGTACTCCTGTGCCAACTGACTACCCACTAACAATGGCCGTATGTCATGTGAGTTCGCTTATACTACCACGTCCTTGCATTATTGAGAGGGGAAGAAGGGTCAGAAAACTCACAGCAAAGTCCTCACGAGCATGAGCCCCACGACTTTCTTTCCGTGCCTCAGCAGAATGCATGGTGATGGAGGCATTGATCAAAAGGTTCTCCAACTCAATTGTCTCAATTAAGTCGGTGTTCCTATTCCAAAGAACCGATGCAGATGTAAATACATCAGAAATTTCAAAATAGAGATTTTGTCTTCCAGACAAACATTAAAAGGTGAACGCAATAAAGCCCAGTTGTAGTTTCAAATCCGACCCCTTGACCGACCAACTAAAAGCAACCACCCCCAGATATGCATCGCCTTGTGAAAAAGGATGAGACAAGTACCATGTAAGACTGCGGTCATTGGTCTTCACGCGCTTGAAAGAATCTACGGTTTCGTCAATCAACTTGACACCTGTTGCACAATCCCGGATACACATCAATTAGCATTATAACCTTTGCTAGAAATATTTGGCATTAGAACGCACAGAATACACCATATGTCCGCATTACAGACAACTGCAAGGATGTATACCTGCTGCACCTGAAAACTATCAAGAGAATCAACAGCAAAAGCCATGAAGACACAAACACCCACCTTCCTCCAAAGTATCTTGAGTTCGGAACACAGCAGCATTGTTTTGCATTACACGTTGCATTTTGTTGCGAATATCTGAAGTTGGAATGTCACCGTTGGAATACCGCAATTTGTCCAACCAAGCTATCGTCTTCTCCCCTGCATTCTTGGCTAGCTCAGGCTGAGCTTGTCCTGTTCACGAAACTAGGTTATCGGATGGACCTTGCAAAACATCAGACAAGGGGGAGGTAATTGTCTCATCTGCAATGAATAATTCTAGCAAAAGTTCATGCACGACCAGGTTTGTACCAGGCTTAAACTTCTCAGCCACTCGGTTGGCACAAGCTCGTCCAAAAATCACAATGTCCAGAAGTGAGTTAGCCCCAAGTCGATTGGCCCCGTGAACGGAAGCACATGCGGCTTCGCCCGCAGCCATCAACCCCGGGATCACGCAATCTGGATCGTCGCCTTTCTTCGTCACGACCTGACCCAACCCATACCAAAAGTGCCTGTCTGTCAATGACCGTGTCATTTTTGTTCACTCAGACCCCAGCAAACCATCGACAAACTAGATTCCTGAAGTCAAAACATGATCCCTGGAGACACGTCAACAACCTGGCTACAAACTCACAAGCTGAGCCAGCACCAGGTCCACTCATGTCTTTCGATACCACATGCATATGAATCACTCCTCAAAATTGGCAGGACAAATAAAAATTCCTCGACCAGCATATCGAATGCAACACATCAGTCATGTTAGTCCTATTCTCACCTCGCCATAGTAAGTGGTGGGGATACCACCCATGTTGTAGTGCACAGTTGGAAGAACAGGAATGGGCTCCTTCGTCACATCCACGCCAGCAAAAATGGCAGCAGTCTCCGAAATTCCAGGAAGCCTTTCCTTCAGCACTTCAGGAGGCAAGTGGTTCAGGTGAAGGTAAATGTGATCCTTCTGGGGTCCTGAAAACAGCAACAACGTATCAGCTTATGTACCAAATAGCAACAAGCACACCGTCTTTCAAGGTCCCACCCAACGTGATCATGTTCCTACCATATCCTACCCTCATCCTGCAAGAAATCTTACCAACGCCACGTCCTTCACGAATTTCCATTGTCATCGATCGTGACACAACATCTCGTGATGCCAAGTCCTTGGCAGTCGGTGCATATCTCTCCATGAATCTTTCTCCTTCGCTGTTTCGAAGAATGCCCCCTTCTCCTCTAGAGCCTGAAGAGAAACACCAACTCCAACAGTTGATTAACCTCTTCCAAAAAAGTCCCTACTCCCTAGGCGAATTTCGTCTCAAAGTCATCAAACAGCCAAACTTCTGCATGCAGAGCTCAGACCAAACATCACTGAGAACATGAAACAACATCACATTCACGCTAAATGGTAAACGGGACCTCGCTGGGACATTGAACCAGACACGCAGGCACGAATAGTTCCGATTTCAACAAACCCATGTAACCACAACAGAAGCACAGCAGGACTCACGACAGCCAACTCACCTTCGGTAATAAGACACCCTGCCCCATAAATTCCAGTTGGGTGAAACTGGACAAATTCCAAATCCTGCAGTCACCAGTCGGATAATCAGTTTGCACATCAACTTCCTCGAAGGAAAACATCACTGTCACTCCCGACTCAGACGTGCTGGTGGTAAACAAGCCCCAAATGAAAAAAAAGGAAATACCTGTAAAGGCAAGCCGGCACGAGCTGCCATCGCATTCCCGTCGCCAGTGCACGTATGCGCTGATGTTGCAGAGAAATATGCTCGTCCATAGCCCTGACACAACAATATCACAAGGAATTCAACGACTGCAAGAACTGTAGTAAATGCATACTCCCAGAATGAGGAACCACCTGCTCTAAAATGCAAGGCTACCTAGCCTGCAAAATAACCTTCAGTTAAGCAATGAAACCGAAAAATAGAACAAACACACTAGCATCCTGGTTAAAATAGTAAACGCAGAAAACAACCGTACCCCAGTTGCAAGAATCGTGTTCATAGCACGGAATCGATGAAGACTGCCATCCTCCATGTTCAACGCAATCACTCCTCTGCAAGCACCTGAACAGGAGCAGCCAGTCAATGATAGTCCGTGAATATCCACCAGAAAATCTCACATACAATACTGCATCCTACAACATGGCAGGCAGGACCAGAGCAGGTAAGGTCGGACACTAGGTGGGGATTATCAATTGGAAAAGACCTAATGAAACCTCCCACCGACATCCAAGGAGAGAAAACTATCAGTCATACAGTTCCATCCTAAGTTCGAAGCAACCACGTCTAAAAGACACAACTCGCACAATTTGAACCAATCACGGATACACCACAAAATCAGCAAGATCAAACGGAACACCGAAATTCAGATAACCGATACCCATGCCATACCTTGGTCATCCATGATCAGGTCCAGGGCAAAATACTCCACGAAAAACTGAGTGTTGTGCTTCATGGCTTGACCATACAAGGTATGAAGCATGGCATGCCCAGTACGATCTGCGGCAGCTGCACATCGATATGCTTGACCACCTGTATCATCCAAGTTGCAACAGGATCTTAAGTATATAGAACAGCCGGAATAACTGAACAGATTTACTCATTCTGTTTAGAACTAAACTAATAGCTGCAAAACCCTACAAAACCGACGAACTTGGCATCATTGTGAGCCATCGCCCATTCAAGATCGACTTGAATGGCCTTCAATCGCATCGCGTTTCAACGAAGATTGAAAATCACCTTTCCCAAAGTTCAGACTCTGCCCACCAAAAGCACGTTGATAGATCTTGCCATCCTCAGTACGTGAGAATGGGAGTCCATAATTCTCCAATTCAATAACCGCCTTTGGAGCTTCCCTACACATATATTGAATGGCGTCTTGATCACCTGGGAGAGCACACGAACTACAATCGTCAACAAAGCATCCAACAAAAAGCCCCGGACCAGAACCGGCACCTGCACCAATACCGGTATCAGCAAGTCTCACACCAAAATCCATAACAGCCAACATCAAACTCAATACAACAACTTACCGAGCCAATCACTGCCTTTCACGGTGTCGTACATGTGCCACCTCCAATCATCCTCGGTCATGTTTCCCAGCGCTGCATTGATACCACCCTGCAGACCATAAGTGTCATAAACAGTTACTACCAGTGATTTTTTTGTCAGGAGACAGTTTAGCATTTTTGCTACTTTTCCGTAACTTGAAGAGCAATTCAGGCTCCTTGGATGCTCTTTTCATATTAATATATGGGTAACATCAGGGTAATACACATGTACTACCTAGGTGCTACTTAGGCAATTCCTGGGTGATACCTAGGTTTAAAGAGGCTACACATCTTGACTCCATGTAGGAAATCTGGCTATTATTCCTTTTTGCTTTTCAAAATTCCTTTGTATCAATTAGCCAGCCCCAAAATTTATGTAGCAATTTGGTTTAAATTAGCAGCAAAAAAAATCATTGGTTACTACACAAAACTCATATTCCCAGTCAGAAGCAGCACCCCACATCTTCAATCAGTTTGGACGTGGTACTGTGCCCAGAAATCCCCCTGCTTTGACAGGTCACACATAACCTACAAAGTTATCAAGACCGAGATTTTACAAAACTAACAAGTCAAGCAAGAGAGGTGTCCGGGCTCCAACCTGTGCTGCCACCGTGTGAGACCTCGTAGGAAAGAGCTTCGTGATACAGGCAGTGTTGAATCCACTCTCTGATAACCCGATAGCCGCCCTGAGACCGGCCCCTCCCGCTCCAACAACAATGGCGTCATATGTATGGTCCACCAGAGGGTACGACTTGCCCTACAATACGATCATCCCAAACATTTGCACATTCTCAGACAAATTCAAACTTTCAGTTCTCCTTCCGCACACAGGTTTCTAGATTATACGCAATTCTTACCCCTGTTTGACAAAGAAAGCAATACACGAAGTTGAAAAGCATCCCCTCGAGTTAGGGTTTACACACAAAGGCGAACAGAATTGCCCTCAACCTAACGCAAACCAAGCAACAGCACCTCACTGATCACAATCTTCCTCTAAGCGCAACGAGAATCTCACTTACAAATTTAGAAAGTAACCTAGCATCCAAAAAAGAAAAAAAGCTTGCTAAAAAATAAATAAATGCACGACAGAAGAAAATCCAGAACATGCTCGTGCACATCATGACATGAACATTCCATTGGCTAGCCATACCGATTCTTAGCTATAACAAATTCCCAAAAACCCACAACCAAAAACCAAAATAAGAACAATTTCAGAAAATTTGCCCTCAACCTCACAGAAACACCCTGCGTCTCACTGATCACAGTCTATCCCTAAGCATAGTCACTCACCTCACAAATTTAGAATGTAACCTAACATCCAAAAAAGCACGAAAGGAGAATCCAGAACATGCTCACATGGAAAATGAACACTGTGTCCGATTCTCATAGCTATGAACAAAATTCCAAAAACCCACAACCAAATACAAAATCAGAAAATCAAATCAAATTGCCCTCAACCTCACGTCTCACTGATCACAGTCCTTCCCTAAGCACAGTCACTCGCCTCACCAACGCAGCACAAATTTAGAATGAAACCTAACATCCAAAAATGAAAAAACATGCTCACATGGAAAATGATTACTGTGTTCGATTCTGAAAATCTACCACCAACAATTTCGAAAAGAAACGAACCTGATCGGTGGACATGGACCGGCTCTTGGCCGCGAGTGGCCATGCCGCTTTCCGGAGCGATTGGCGCGTTAAGGCTCTCACAGCCTGCATGGTGACTGGCAGAGGGACTGACACCGATCAAAAGAAAAACAAAGCCAAAACAAAGCAACCCCGAAGCAAAGAAGGAAGGGGCGATTCCTGTAGCAGAGCAAATATGAAACTAAGTTAGGCTCCGTCCGTCCAGACCGAGAGTGAGGGGGAGGGAATGAGGGAATGAGGGAGGGATGGAAGCTTCGATCGCCGAAGAACTGACGACGTCACCGTTTCTGCTCGATCGGTGTCGACGTCGCCACAGTGACGATGAATGTGGCCTGCGAGTGACGATCTTTTAGGGTTTTGGTGAATTGGCCATGACTTGCATGAGAGTGTGCCGGCGTGGATGAATTTCCTTCGCTCACGTCATTTTCTTACGAAGTTACCTCTGTCTCTTCAAATTCTCACTAAGGTAACTTTGTGCCATAGCACTATTTGTGTCACTTTGTAATCACTATTGTATGTATTATTAGGGGTTATCACACCTTCTTCTCCATTCTTAATCCCTAAAGGACCAGGGGGTGTTGAACTTAGCTCTTGTTTTCTTGACTAGCTCTTGTAGCAAGCTCAATTCCTCATCGGTGTGGGGTAATTTTGACAATCGGCACCCTTGAAATTAAAGAAGACTTACGTAGCTTTTTTATGAAAAAAAGATCAGCAAAATCGCACAATTTTTGAGAAAATGCCACCGTTGAGAAGATTGATGGAACTTATTTGGGGTATTTTGTACACATGCTGAAATCGGATTGTACAAAAGTGCTCCAAAAATTCTGAAATTTTTACTGTGAGTAGAAATCATCATTTTAAACATGTGCAAAAAAATTCAAGTAAATTGGAGGTGTGAGGAGGAAGATATGAGGGACTGAAGTGACGCCTAAATACCCTCCGTTCAACTCAAAAAAATCACCAAAAATCGCTCACTTGATGAATTTCTGATCAAGAAGTACCTACAGATTCGGCTCTCAGAAAGAGCCAGGGTCTCTTTGTCGCTCATCCTACAATCCAAAGCCCAAAAACCCGAATTTCCTCACTTTCTAGTTCTAGAAGCCGCGAGGGGGCTTTAAGGTCCTTTAGGGGTTAATCTTCAGAGAATGAGGATGTAGCACTCTCTCTTTAAATTGCAGAGGGTCCATTCTTTGAAGATTGAGAAGTTTTTTTCTTCTCCTCCAAGGGTGACTGAGAATGGGTGTAAAGAATACTTTTGCGTGTGAAGCTTTCACGGCGAGCTTCTCTATTCCTCCATACCTACGTTTTCTCGTGCTTGATTGACTAGTTGATCGTGTAAATAGAACATGTTTTATTACCAGATCTTGAATCGCATGTAACTTTTTTTCCATTTTGCATCCGCCATTCTCGTTCTACATAGAGCATAAAAGGGGAGTCACACCTACTTCATAGAGAAGCACCCCTATTGGCTCTTCTTTTCTCTCCAGACCTTCTCAATCTTCAAAGAAATTTGATTATCAAAAAAGGTGTGACAATCCCTATTGTCTTACATTTTTAATTTTGATATGTACACTACCAATACATACGGTGACTTCCGAATTGTGGCACAAATAGGGTGGCTTATCCTACACCCTTCAATGCAATTACTTTAGGACACATAACATTGAGTAACCTTCATGTGCTCTGCCTTTCTTTCATTCAGCATTTTGGAACTTTATATGTTGTCCAATTAACTACTAACGAGGTCTTGTTGGATGTGGAATATATCGTACATTCTCCTATTTGACTAAACAGAGCCACTGCAAGATACTGAACGTTATGCATATTAGAATTCACATCAAGTTTTACATCTTTCTATAACTTTTTATAAAAATAACATTTTTTTCAAATGTGTTAAGGACTAGATCACAAATGACTTTATAGTAGCCCATTTTGTCTTAACTAAGTTAAAGTTTATTTTTTAGTTCAAGTTTACATCAATAGATAAAAGAATCCTATTAGAATTATTTGGGTCTATAATAATTGCACAAAAAGCATACCCTATATCGTGGTCAATTTTGACATACATTAATTAATCTTCATAAAAATATAGCGTTTGTTATTTTATCATTGATTTAAGATGACATGAACTACTATTTTTCTTCAATCAATAACATTCTAGTCTTAATTTCAAAACCATCTTCATGAAGTCTATACACTATTTGCATTTAATAGTATTTTGTTTAACTCCCTAACGTCCAAGAGGCCCAAATCGGACCTCTGATGCGCTATTTTCACTTACAACTCCAAAATGGTGCATAATTAAAATCCGGGTTCCAACTAATAAATTGTGTCTGCTTAAGTTAGCTTTCCACTACACTTTATTTCATGCCAATCCAAGATTTGAGTCAAAAGTTATGGATAAAATATTGGCAGGTCATAACATTCAATAGCCTTCATGCCCACTATCTTTCCTTCATGAACTCTGCTCATCACCTCTAGCCTCCATCTATCCACTTAGCTATTGATAAAGTATTGCTAGGTGTGGAATATTCCACACCATCTAATGTAGAGTCAAGGCAAGAACAATACATGCTACTGAATGTTATGATGGTATGCAAATTTTTAGCAAATTCTACAATGTTTTTGAGCTCTCAACTTTAAAAAATTTAACACTGAAAATGGTGAATTGTCAATCTTTGAACACACATAACTCTCAACATATTGAATGGAATTGAGCATGGATACATTCATTGAATGCGTGATGAAATTTACTATTACATTATTACAATTCCTCATTCACATTGGAAAGGAAAAAACATAATAAAAAAGAGAAAAGACCAAAAAAGTGTAAATTTAAGAGCTCTGATTTTACAATTTTCATTCAAGATGTGTTATAATATTTCTAATTAATCAATGGATTTTCATGAAATTTGGTATATAAACCAATTGGTAGGTGCTGAATCCATCTGTACGGTTCCGTATTTCCAAAAAATCACAAATTTGGAGCAACGAGGCTTGCAACTAACAAACTTTCAAAACTGCTAAAAATGGTGTTGTACGTAAGGGGATTAAACCTTAGTTTGACGCACTTGCGTCCATGTAATGGATGACAAACAGATTGCAACCTTTATCTTGACTACATCATGTACAATTTGTCATCCATCCAAAATTTCTCTTGGTTCTTGTGCTAGTTGACTATCATTTGTATGGTATGGATCATAAAAATAAGATATTGTGATATTTTTTTTAAACCAACACAATTGGTTTATGTCAAGTTTCATTCTTAGTTTAAAATGTGAGGCTTTAAACATGATTTTCCAAAATAAGTAAAATCAAATAATGAAAACTATACCACCTTGTAGTGCATGTTATTCCAATTTCATTACAATAATTTTAATTTTTTTTGGTGTTAATTTGGAAATTTTAATTGAATTTCAAGAGATAACCTAGCAATTTAATTAAAAAATATCAATAAAGAATATGATGAATCCAACTGTACAAATATGATCATCACATTGACATTTACAACTTTGGTGTGAACATCAACTCCAATTTTTTTCATCAAACATTTTATAACAAATCTTTAAAAATAGTGTTGAATCGGGACGTTAAAGGATTAATAGAGTTATTTTACTAAAAAAAAATGTAGAAGTTCAGAAAAGGGGAGACAGAGAATGTGTTGTAGAACAATTTTTCTTTGTATCTTTGTTTATCTTCTATTGGTACTATACAAAAGTTATAAAGGATCCAATTTTTTTTTTAATGAATGTTTCAAAAAAAAAAAAAAAAACTAGCACGTGTAGAGATACTGATGAAGGCATTGTACACAAGGTGAAAAATTGAATTGGAATTCATATTTGCTTTAGAGCATCTACCAAAACTTTATGAATCCTTGTAAATAAACGTCTAAATAGAGAATACTCCATTGCTTTAGAATTTCATTGTAATTCCTAAGATATTTTTAAATGG
The DNA here is from genome assembly GCA_022496805.1 of Pohlia nutans. NCBI lineage: Eukaryota > Viridiplantae > Streptophyta > Bryopsida > Bryales > Mniaceae > Pohlia > Pohlia nutans. Next base: position 40,372,700 of record CM040088.1, read on the forward strand.
TTAGAATTATAGTGATAGGATTATACTCAAATTTTAAAATGCCTAAATTATGTGCAATTACCTTATCCCCATATTGCTTAAGAAATCATGTGCATTTTATAACATTTGGAGAAAGAAAAAGTTCATTCGTCATCGAGTTCATTTGATAACGAAGTGGGAACTGATGCCATCAAATTTTATTTGTGCTTTATGATTGTAGTATTAGATTTTGTATTGCAGTTTCTCAATCTTTAGGAGGGCAAATCATGATATGATTTTCATAGGTGCACACCAATGTTGAAATAATGTGGTATCTTTCTATAGTAAAACCTTCAACAATGGTTCATTCTAAATGCCCATATGAGGTACACTACCAATCTAATTTATTCATTTTACTTACAGCCATGTAATACCAATACACTGTAGTTGACTGAATTGTATTTGTTCGTTGTTCTTTTTCTTTGCAATTTTATTTTTATTTTTATTTTTATTTTATTATTATTATTATTATTTTTCATTTGCTCATAAAAAAGGATTCTTTTTAAGAGACTTGATTTTTGACACTCCTAATTTGGATTTTGGAACTCAAACACTTCCATCCATTTGAACAGATTTCATCCATACAAACATTTTTCAATTATTTATATGCTTTCAAACAACCATTATTTATAATTTCTCAAAACATTCACTATCCTCATTTTCAATAAATTTATATCAAAATTCAGTGCTCTTTTTAACATAGAGTATTATAATTCCAAGATACAAAGCCGACTGATACCGTACCATGCTATCAGGTTGGGCAATTCTTGTCGAATATTTAAAATTCTACTAAAATGATGCGAATATTCTCTAAAATTTCATGTATATTATCTAAGATTCTCTTTTTCACCATAGAAAAAAATCTTTTTCTTGAAAAAATAATTTCCTATCAATTTGGGCTTCTATTTTTATAATTCATTTTTGCCGACCCTGACAGCCGGGTACGGTATCATAGGGAAAGCAGTTACGAGCAGATACCCGGGCAGACCTGTGTATCAATCAACCTTGTCCAGCAACTCAGAAGCAGTTGCGAGAAGATACCCGGGCAGACCTGTGCATCAAGCTTTTGCCCCACAACCGAGAAGCAGTTGCAAACTTCCATTCGAGCTTCGTCTCTTCTATATTCTCGTGTAGCCTCGATCGACGCAACTCCGGCAAGAATTCTCTTTTCTTTTTGTTTCAAGCGAACTGAATTACGAGTTTGTATGCTTCTCAGGTGGGGATCCGCAGGCTTTTCGTTTGGTTGAATTTCGAAGGGTTTTGGTTTCGAATCACGAGCAGTTGGATAGGGTTAGGGAAGTGGTGGCATAAGATGAGATTTTAGGGTTTGGAGGATGAATATGGGCGTTGCATTATGAGAGCAGTGGTTGGGAGTGCGGGTGGGACACAGAGGGGAAGATGCTGCAGGAGACAGGGGACGCGGGTTCAGCGGCGATGGGCTCACCAGTGTCACCCGAGCAAGTTCTCAAGACTCTCATGAATGATGGCCACTTCGATAGTTTGCGAATCAAAATTCTCAACCAGTTGAAGCAGAGTGTAAGATTATACCAACATCGATCTCTGAAATCTCATTACTTTTTAAACCCTAAGCGTGCACTGTGTATTTTCTGTAGTGCAGGAAAATTGGACCCCTGCTGCAAATCATCTATTTTTGTGAAAAACCACTTCTGTTTGATACGATCGACACGGTTGATCTTGTAGTATAAAACAAGAGCTTTAAAATGATGTATTGCAATCAGAAAATCGAGGTAAAATGAGAAAATAATGCCACCGTTGCAAAGTTCAGTGATGCAGATGGCTATATAGGGCGTTTTAGACGCTTAGGGGTTAAACCCTAGGGAATGCTGATGCTTAGGGGCTAAGAGCAGTTTTAGTCGAGATATTAGGGTTTTGTTTCTCCAATTCTCCAGGATTCATTCTCTCTTTTCGTTCATATTTTTGCTTTGGGCCATGGTTTGAAGTGTATCGACATTGTGGACCTTCTAATTGTATCTTTTCAACGGGAGCGTATATTATTTCTTTACATTCTAACCGTTTAGTAATGTTGGATTCAAGTGAATGAGTATCGTGTGATCTTTGGTTTAGGGTTTAGGTTTTAGTGGCCAGTTGAAGTGCCTTTGACGTTAAATTTAGTGGCCAGACATGTTTGCCGACGGATCGGAAGGACATCTGTTCTTTTCGTTGAGGCGGCCAAATTGTATTGATGTGTGTTTTTACTTGTATGCCTTATTGCAGGAAGAGATTAAAAATTATACATCAACTCTTGTGGCGAGCAGTAAGGTACTTAACACCCCAGGAGCAGAGAACAAGAGTCGAAAGGAGTTGTTTGAAGCCTTACGGAAAGAACTCGAGTAAGTCATAGTGGTGCTTTTCTTATAAGCTTTTTTACTAGTAGTTGGAGACCTGCATTGAATCACTTTGACTGTAAGGTAGAGGATACTATTCAGAAATTGCTTATACATGCAGTTTTGATGTACTTCTAAGAGAAAATCAGGGTGATAGAAGGAAGGTGTTGTTGTCCAAAATTAAAGGCAGCACAATTTTTGGAGTATTTCATGAGTTCTCAAACCCTAAACCACCTATTTCGGTCGTCTACTAGTACCTCAATATCTGACGGTTATAGTATCAGAAGGGGACAATGGAAAGGTTTCATGTGAGCAAATCTTAGTACAGTACAAATTGATGCATTATCAGCTTGTTGACAAATTCGACTGCTGGTATGTGATGTTTCAATAAGACGAATACGGCCATTATGACTAAAATGAATATCTTGTACTTGAAAGCTAGTTGTTCGTCGTGTTAATCCTCCAGGACCTAAAGAGCTCAATTTTCGTTTATGAATCACTCGATTCGTTGTTTTGTCTACAGAGAACCCGTGCTTGAAAAAGCGTCTGTAGCTGCATGGGGGATTATCCTCGACAAAGAAGGCGTTGGGAAAGAGATAGTGGAAAAGGTGGATGCTGTGTATGCACGGCTGAGTGGACATGATTCATCGGATTCAAGTCCACAAGTAGCAACACAGGGCCAAGAGCGTCCGGTAGTCGATACTCGTCCGTTGTCAGACCTTTCAATGCCGTCAACAAGTGCCAATGGCGGTCTGAACCACCGGATGCCTCCAGGCCAAGTGTATCTCAACCAGGCGTATCCTCCCCCCCAAAGGACACCTACGGATAGGGGCAACACTCCATGGAACGATGGACTCTCAGGCACTCCTGGACGACGAATGGGAAGCACGCCGCGCACAGACATTTCTGGACCTCCACCAAGTGCTAGAAGAGCGCCCGAACCTGAGTATTATCACGCACCAGATCCTCAGTGATTGGACGCTGTTGATTGTTAACCCCTAAGCGTCCACTTTATTTTCTGTAGTGTACGAAAATTGGACCCCCCTGCTGCAAATCATCTGTTTGTGTGAAAATGACTTCAGTTTAACATGATCGACACTGTTGATAATGTAGTATAGAACAAGAGCTTTAAAATGATGTATTGCAATCAGAAAACCGAGGTAATATGAGAAAATGCCACTGTTGCAAAGTTCAGTGATGCAGATGGCCATATTGGGCGTTTTAGGCGCGTAGGGGTTAAGGTTTTGATGCAGGAATGGGAGATGCAATTCTTTAAGCTTACAGGAGTTACTACCGGTAGCTTTGTAGTGTGGATTGCAGAAGAGGCCATGAAGAAGCTCTGTGACTTGTTTCCACCTTGTGACTTCATAAGGATTTTTGAAAAGAGGCCGCATTCATTCACACTGCTGCGATTGTTCCACAAACTGTGGACTAATCCTCTGGTTTTGTTGTGCACATGAGAGTAAGATTTGTTCACCACCCGGCAGTTTGGAGTTTAGATTTGTATAGGGGTCCTTGCTATCTAGGCCAATGTGTACTGCTTGTAAAATTTCCCTTTAGGTTGGCTTAACTGAAGTCCCTTGCAATGCTCCTTGTTTCCAAAGAATCTGTATGTTTCATTTGGTCGATATCTTTCCTGTGAGTCCAGCTTTTGTACGAAATCATTTGGTGTTTCCTCATGTGCTTTTTGATTTTATGGAAGCCTGGGCTTTTTGGACTTTCGTCTTGGTGATGCCGTCTTTAACTCGATTATCTTTTGCTCAAGCCTTGTACACAATTCGACACCGAATAATCTGCCAAAATCATTCTCGCAATAGCTTTTTTGTTTGAGAATTCGAGTGGGATGCTACAAAGTCAAATTTGAATGAATCATTTCAAAACATTGCCAAAAATGCAAGCTTGAATACCGGCAAGGCCTATTGTGAAAAATAATGAAAGGAATTCAACCCATTTGCCTTCACTTTGGGTGCTAGTATGTCGAGATCTAAATGGGCTGAATTTGTTTTACCTGATGAGATGCCAAGTGCACACTGACATAAAAATCTTTCTCGAGTGACTCAATCATGAGAAGCTAACCCTAAACCCATTGCATGGAAGTAGTAATAAGAACTCCTGTCCTTTTTTGGGGCTAGTGTGAATAAAGTGTCTGTTTGACCCATCCAAGATTCGATGTTCAAATGACAAAGGATCATTGGTGTAGGACTATTCCCCCCTCTTGACTCTTGAGAGTAGACATTGTAGTGATCACTAACCAAGGGAGCAAGAAACTAATTAATCGTTTAGTTAGGCTAATCAAATAGATAACTAGAATTACTATACTTTATATATTGTTTTAAGGGTGCCTGGGTTCAAGGTTTCTTTTCTAGATTTATATAGAGCGTTGGGCCGAAAAAAATTCTCTATGTATGTAAGGGTGAACCGGCCAGTTCCACCAAGAATTATTCATTACTTTTTCACCACCTCATGTGCTACTATGAATTATTTTAATCGTTACCTTTTACAACACTTTTATTTTTATTTTTATTTTTATTTTTACTTATTTAGTTATGCATATATTTTTATATGAAAGGTTATGAAAGGTCTTGCATAGATTTATATACTAATGTCCAACTAATATTATTCTTTTGAACCATTTTTATTTTTATTTTTACAAATTGAAAATTGTTAAGTTTTATTTATTTATAATTGTTTATTATATACTTTAAATTATGAAATCCATTTTAATTTTAATTTTATAGTTGGTGGGTTTTATATTATGTTTTATTTTATTTTATTTTGGAAATTTTATACTGTTTTGGAAAACTATTTTACAAATTAAGAATTGGTAAGTTTTATTTATTAATTTGTAAATTATTTTTTCTCATATTTTGGATTGAAAATTGTAAAAATCTTTAGATAAATCTAGAGCTCCCTTGCCCGCTACGGGGTTCTAGTTGGGAGTAGTTGATTATTTTCTATTTTTCTTTTATAACATGGCATGGTGAATGTTGATATCGTCAATTTCTTTAAAGATATTTATGACAGGTGTTACGGGTGTTATTTTCTGCTCCCGTTGCATGCAACTCATTGCTCGAATGCCAACACGAAAATGGTCAATACAACTAGGATTCACGAGGAAAAACAAATAATTTTTTGATGATAGACTTGGGTTCCTCACCGAAAGTATGATATCCAAAGTTGGAAAATCTTTTACAGTCCAGTAATGTACTTTTTTTAAATTTTTAAATTTTTATGACACACACGAATAGCATTTTTGCAACCCGCGGCAAGTTTTTCCAATCAAGTAGTAAGATGATTTCATAACCGGTAATCGAACCGCCAACCTCTCCAATCGGTTTGGGTACCTTACCACCATCACCTTTGTAGTTTAGGGTCATCTCGGACCATAGTAATGTACTGTGCTGGCAAGTAGAAAAAAATATACTCAAACTAACTGCAGTTGAAATGCTTAGGTGCCACGCCATCCGTAACATTCAGTAGCCTTCACTGGCTCTGCGTTGCCCTTAAGGAGAATGTGCAGAATATCCGACATCATCATCCATGCATTCGTTTGGCATATATAGCATGAATCGGAGCCCATTTTGGATTTGTAGAGAAGATTGCCTGAGTGCAAGTAGCAATCGCTGTGTGAGGTTTATATTAGAAATTTGAACAATCGAGGAGTTGATGTGCTCTTTGTGTTTTAGAAGGGCTCGGTTGCGTAGTTTGTTATCAACAGTAGCAGAATCTTATGCTATCTTGCAAATGGTTTTTCGGTAGAGATGGAAGAAACCTTTGTCCGTGTCTTTGAATAAGTAAGGCCTTAAGGTGTATTGCTGGTTTGGGTACCCGCTCTTTGCATTGAGAACGAACGCCATCTTTGCAACACAAAGCTAGAGTCTGAAAATCTTGTCAGGGTTTTTTGTCGAGGAAATTGAAGATGGGTAAGGATCATTAGAGTTTACATCGTAGTATATTTTAGGGTTGAGGTTGAACAAGAGCATTGTTCTTTGGTTCTAGTGCAGTGGAATGCACTCCAACTGCTGAGACCTAATTTTGGGTCAGCAGCTTATTTTATTTTGTGTTCTGCGTTGTGAATATCTGTGAGGAGTATTAGGTTTAAGGTTACGGTGATGCACGATAGATTCTGGTGGGCACGCTGAATTCTGGGGTACCAGTTGTAGCTTGCAAAGAGTTTGATCAAGTGAGGAGAATGCTGGCCGAGTGCAGCAGGTGGAGTTTATCTAGTGCTTTTGCTAAACCTATTTAGTGCCTTGTTTGATACTCAATTTGGTGGTGGTCTTTTAGATTTGTTAAACTTACTTACACGCAGGAGTTCTGCAACCCTCTGTGATTGCTTAGGATGGTGACCAATTTCTCTTGCATTTGCAGAACAGAAGAATCTATGGCACGAGACATGAAGGCTGAAGATTGCACTGAGAAGTGGGATGTCACTCACATCCCTGAGGAGCTTCAGACTGCGTCATCGACTGGTACTGTACTCTTTCCTTCCATGGTTTAGTTTCTTCTTTTGGGTGTAGATTTCTTAGAGGAGCGATGGCTGAATTTATGGAGCAGGGTTTTACTGTGTTAACCCCTAAAGTACCAAGGATTCATAGTTTCAAAATGACAAATTCAATCAATTATATTGTGGAAAATATAATTTAAATAGGACCGAACTTCATATCGATAGAATCAGTGAAGAATATTGCATGTGTTGGTCAAAAAATATAGAAATTTGCACTCAAAACGGCTATAAAAACATGAGGCCCAATTTGGGCTTCTTCGTCCTTTAGGGGTTAAAGAAATAGTTAGATAGATTGATGACATCTTGGTAGGTGCTGACAGAATGCGTGATGGCTGCTGGCATCATCATCATGTCCTTGCATTCTCTGTGTTACAGTCCCTATTCTAGCGGCTTCTATCAACCCCAAGCTTGCCAGCGTCCTCATCAGGTAATATTTTGAAATGGATTTGGATTTGTCTCGTTTGGTCTACTAATCTCAAATGTCGCTTGCCACGTAAAAACACTAGTTATCGCATTGTTTTTGAGTGTATGGAGGTCGTGCCATATTCACACATGTTACATGAATTCTACGTACTAAATCAATGCACTAAATCAATGCGAAAAAAATACCTATCAATAAATAACGTACCATTTCTGTAACGTTATCAGTGTGGTTGTCGTGCATTTGGATATCATGTTTGTACGATTAAAGTACATAAACCATACGCTTTTAGTAATCATTGTAACGACAATGTTTTTGTGCATCAAACGTGTGGTAATATGTGCAAATATAACATGGACGAATCGTGTTGTATTCGCACGAACCTATGAACCTTGTAAATTAGAGTGAGTATCTTGTATGCATTTAGCAGAAACCGCACCTTCATTTCTTGTGCGATGATGAAAATGCCAGGGATCTTGGCACGAAGGCACCGTTGACGTCGTTGGCTCACGCCAAGCGGATTCGAAAAATAGAAACTGAAGGTATGTGATTGATTTCTTGCCGAAGTCTCATTCTCTAGAGCTGTGGAATACTAATGAACGTCAACTTGTTCCATTACTTTATTATCTCACTCTCTGGTTTCTCTGGATAGGCAAGGTGGAGTTGAGCATCATTCTTTGTCCCGCTGATGGAGACGTGAGCAACGATACTCTCAATATCCCAAACGACGTGGCAGACATTGTGGACAAGCACTCCCTCGTGCCCTTTCTTGCTGAGGTATTTACACACGGGATTCGTCCTTGTAATATACAACAAAATGCTTACTCATCTGTCCATTATAGTCCAAAATCATAAGTAAGACAACGTCTTATGCACAGAAATACAACATTGTGAAATTGTGAAAATGTTTGATATCATAGCACGATGGTTTCAGTGCAGGGCTGCATTCAGTTTGAGAATACAATGTGAAGTCTGAGCTTATTTTAGCAGTCGAGATTCATCCTGCAAATTGATGCTCTGACGACAGGTATCAGCCCACCCAGCCAGTAGCCGAGAAGAGTTGGAAGCACAGCGTCGGTTCTGGCCCACAACTTTTCATCCTAATGCCTGGTGAGTTACAAGTTCATGTATTGTGATTTATGAAGTATTAAGATCACATATCTCACACGTAATGTCAAAAGAATTGCTCAGGTTGGTTTTTGAATTGCTCAGGTTGGGTTGTTTTGACAACCTGAGCAATGTTTTGACAAGTACTCTCTCAATTGGAAAGAGAACACCCAAGTACTCTGTTGTTAGCTCGTCCTGTAATTAGTCTGCATTGTGTAAGTAACATATTGGTTGTGGCAGTGTACGAGGGGCCAAGATAGAGTTGGATGAGGTTGAAGCTGAAACTGCACGCAAGTTCATGAAGGCAGCCATTTATCAAGCTCGTCTTGCTCACAGCTCTGGACAGGTAACATGTCCAAGTCATGTTTTGCATTGGCTTGCTTTTCAAGGCATTCTTCTTTTCAACTGACCTTGCTGCGTATGTTGCAGCTAGCAAATGGGGCAGTGATTGTGGATCCATTCTTAGGTTCTGTCATTGCGTGGGGACATGATCAATGTACAAATACAACGAACTCCCCTGCACAAGCCAAGGAAAATCGCGTACGGCACCCTTTGAGACATGCTGTTATGGAAGTCATAAGTATGGCAGCAGATAGAGACCGCCTTTTGTTTCCCTCCAATGCCACCAGCTCGTGCCCGAGTGAATCTGATGCTGCAGCAGAGTTTGGCAGTGCCACAAAAAAAGCTCGCATGGATATGGTCAGTATTCTCACCTTCAGTAGATGATTTACACGGGGATTTACATGCCTTGAATGCTGGACCATTTCCACTTGGGTCCCTTATAGCTACTTTGAGTATCACTCTCTCAGATGGACAGAGTCAAACAATCATGTCGTGCACTTTCAATGAGCAGTATTCTTTCGATACGAAGTGATGACCTGAATTTTTAAGCAAAGCTCACAGCTCCCATGTGAATATCCAACAGTGAGGAATGCGGTTGATTACTATTTAGATATCTTTTCTTAATGCTAATATAGAACATTTTTGGTGGGGATCATTTGAGCAGGTAGACGTGAACGGTGGAATCGCTGAAGAGGGCAGCTCTGTGATGAATCCTCAGAACATCTCCCGTCCATACCTATGCACAGGATTTGATGCCTACGTCACTCGAGAGCCTTGTGCCATGTACGTCTCTCTCTTTGTTATGCTCTGACAATCAGCAGTTGGATGTTCTGGCTCTCATAATTTCAGTTTCTATACTACGTTTACTATTGCTGCGCTTCATTACAATGTTAGAGCTCTCTGGAGTGAGAAAAGGACTAGGTAACGTGAAAGTACTCGGCTTTACTTCTGAAATAGGATGTAACCTCAAGGGTTGGATCTTGTTCAATGGTCTTGGAAAAACACCATAACATTTGGGAAGGACAGGATTATGAGATATAATCATGCTCTCCATATTTAATTCATGGTTACCAGTTCTACAGAAATGGGCTCCATTGAGTTTATGCCTGCAAGTGGTACCTTGTCCTTATGGGAGCAATATATGCTTTGCAGGTGTGCAATGGCTTTGGTGCATCAGAGGGTGAGAAGGGTTTTCTTTGGCGTCCCTAACACTTCCCATGGAGCGCTGGGGAGCAAGTATAGGTTGCAAGGAGTCCGGAGCCTCAATCACCACTACACTGCTTTCCAAGTTGCAATATCTGAAAATGATCTTGTGGAATCACTGGAATAGTTTCACAAAAATGACTCTTCTTTGAGCATTTAATTTTTTTGGAATCCCTGCAGAACTGTTAATTTAATGTGTCAGCTGATTGTCCAGCTGTACTTTTTATCTGATACGCTTTTTTGTGTCCAATGTGCAAGATTTGCTTTACGTTTTTACATGTGCACTCATAATTGTCACTAGCATCTGAGCATACTTACTATTATTAGATTACATTAGAGTTGTCCCTCTCTATTGTATTGCTTGAAACAATAATATCCTCATGGAGTGTCATGTTATGGAGAGTAGAATGTATTCTTATGGGGTGCTATTTTAAAGTGAGGATTCTCATGCGCTTTAGCATGCATTATTTGGTCATAACATAGTATGAATGAGTCATGAATTTGATCCGTTATTCTTATCGACTTTCATGTTATGTAAATTGGAGCTAGTACCATTCTATTACATCATATAGAATGTACAAAAAGATAGTCTTTATTGTAAATCTTCTAGAGTGGATTCTAGAATCCAAAATACAAATTATATCTACGATCAATTACAATATGCACAAATTGGGCTCAAAAAGATTATTGTGTTGATGCTCTCCATAATAGACTAGAAATTGCAGCATTTGACATCCTTTGGATTGTTTCGTTATTTGCTGCAAATAACTTCAATTGTCTAAGCAATGAAAGAATGAGCAATAATTGGATCAATAATCATAGCAATGCACACAAGCTTATACATGCTATTGCTATTGCTTTTATAAAGCCATTTTTTTCCCGCCAATGATGCACAATAATGCAAAGCTATATTACCCTTTTTATCTCTTGCCGATACATCAATCAATTTACAATTTGCCAAAGCTTTGATTGCAAACGGTTGGAAATATGTTGCGGCAATATGTAGTGCTCGAACGTAATCATGACCTTCTGGAGTCTGTAATTTTCTTTTTGTCAATTCTTTCTTTTGGAATCTGGGATCATATATTCAAGCTCCTATCACAATTGCATAAATTTATGGTCATTAGTACGGTCATCAAACTTATCTATAATTGTATTAAAATATGTATATTTATAGTTACTTTATATTTAATTTAAATTATTTATTTAGACAATGATGTGATATGTAATCTTGGACAATGAATGACATCAAATTCAAAAATATTAAAACTGTTAGGCTTTAAATTTAAAGTTTAGTAGATGAAGTACAAGTTTATATATTTCATTTTAATACAATTTTTTCCCCGAGATTATATGACTAATGCATATCCAAAATGCATCACAATCTTTATCAAAAGAATCCCGAAAAGCTACAAGAACAACACATAAAATATATATTTTGATCAAGAGATAAATTTTGAAGAATAAATTTTGAGATATTAACTCACCTTTAAAAGCAATTGCAACATTTGCACATGGCCCATATGTGATGCCAATTGAAGGCATGTCCACCTTCTCTCAGCTACATTTCTTTCTAAAAAGTCTTCAAAATCATCAAATTTATTATGAAAGAAACAAGTGGAGTTGACACAAATCCGTGAGTTTGGTGCGATATTCAAAAGTACTTAGACGACCTCAACATGATTATTGATTGTTGCCAAATGAAGAGTTATTTTATCATGAAAAACCATTGCAGAAAGTAGAGTCAGACCATCTACTGCAAGGAGAAATCTAAAGACTGTATAAAGATCTGTTTTCTCAATTTCAACCACAAAAACAATTGTATCTGCAAATCCTTGTGCAACTGTCCAATGCAAGGGCGTCCTTCCCATGAAATTTGTGACATTTGGATCAAAGTCTAGAAAATTTGAAAGCAACTATTTAAAATAGATCTTAAATGCATAATCTTTGTGTCCTAAATGTGGTAAGCAAAACCCTTCGAGCATGCACTTATGCAATGGAGTTCTTTTTTGGGAATCTCGTACGAGAAAAAGAGGCATGAAGATAGAAAGGTCCCCTATTTGTTTACGCACAAGCCGCAAAAACACACATCCCAATGGAACTTCAGCATTCTCATTGTAACCCCGATTGTAACCTACAAAAGCTCAGTATCAAAAGTCCACCTAATTGATACTAGTAAATGAAAGCACATTTCAGGCTCTATCGATACAATATCTGGACAAGAGCGATGGAGTTATCTCCAAATCAACGATTTACAACCTGTCTTACCATACTTCACAATGCCGTTGAGTAGAGCTTTTATATGATCATATGTTTCTTGGAGATATGTCATATGATACCTCAAGTGCTCGAACTTTCAAAAAGATTTTTCTCTCTAAACAACCTTTGATATTCTTGAGAAGCTTTTGGTTTCCGCTTATAACAGCCATGCCAAAAGCGTTCAGTCTATAATCACTTCGCGAAACAATGAGAGGAAAATTAAGAGCAAATGTTGCCACATCGCTGCTCCCATACTTAATGATGTCCTTGCATTTTGCTACCAGCTTGGCTACCAACTCCGTATAGTTTTTTCTTGACTACCACATGCAATGCCGTTCCAAAAAATCGTGAACTTGAAGAATCAATTGTGTAGGGATTTTGTTATCATCTACCATCTCTATAAGTTTATCACAATTTCTTAACTTTATGTGACAACAAAACTCCTCTACCACTTGAGGATCTAATATGATTGATTTGCTCATGTGGGATGATTCAAACTTATCTTCTTTCACTAGTTGGGTAGACAATATTAATGCTTGTAAAGTGGCATTGATTGCCAACAAGGTGGCATTTTGTGCCACTAAAACGGCCTGAATATATTGGAGAGTCTCCGTGGAGGCTTGTGGCATGCCATTTGGAACTGAGCTCAGATCTCAATATCAGTCTAACATTCAGTTAAGTACCAGAACTATTGACGTCGTCCGCGATATCTTTCACAATCAAGAATTGACTACCTGCAACATGATCATGATCGTAGCTAATTAGGACACATTCGCAAATCATAGAAACGTGGCTTGAATAATCAATCATGAGAGTTGTAGGGGCATTCATTCAACTTAATCTAGACAAAGATTGATTGAACACCTGGTCTTGGTTCTAGAAGTCACGAAGAGCAATGATCTGGAACATGACATTCCAGAGTGAATATGTTGCACACCAATAATAGCTCACTTGTGGCACATTCAAACTATCTCTAAGTTTGGAAAATGTTTAGATACCAATGGTATGATTTAAAAGTTTAAAGAGTGGAATGAGAAGAAAAGATGCACAATCAATCAAAATCACTCAATATCCTGGGACTACAAGCACAAGATTTATAACACTATACAACATAGCAAAGAATGCTTTAGCAACAATTTCACTGATAGGGATTCGATATGAACTTGCACCTTAATAAGGTGAGTACTGGAGAAGCAATAACAACTGGATAACCAGCTATGGCGAAAACAAGAAGTAAAGTTGGCCTTCATTGCAAAAACACGTTGCTTGTACGAATAATCGATTGCTCGCGTCTCCCCATTTTGCTCTCTATATGATCAACATTGGCAAGCGTTGAGCATCACAACACAACCAGGCCTCTAGCTCTCTCCCCACCAGGCTAGAGCTTAGGTCATGATTTGCGACATCAAGTTCTAGCATGGGAATCTAGTAAAGATGGAACGCTAAGTGTTGGCATGATAAACTGCAAGATAGAGTGCACCAGTTGGTAAAAAAAATTATGCACATTTTTCGCCTCAATCTTACCTCATTTTGGGAGTGGATAAAAAAGTGGATGAAATCATCAAAGTCTTTGGATGACTCATGATTAAAAAAGAAATTACTTCAATCACTACTATTCAGATGAAAGTGCCTTAGACTAGATGATTTTATAGATGAACTTTCACACATGTGCATGTATATATATGTGGATGATTCTATGCATTTTTTCCTTACCTGGCTACATTCCAGGGTGCGTGTTGGTCTACCAACGGAAAAACAAAAAAAATTGGCTAAATCATAGTGTATAGTACCAAAGTGTAGGAGGCCGCAATTGAATCGTCGTCCAACCAAGCAAAATGAAGAGTTGGCTAGCTAGAATTTGTTCTTCTCTACAAATTGCCTTGATCGCTCCAAGTCGAATATGATTGCCGTGATCACCTCCGGAGCAAAGAAGATTGGATCAGTTGAACCAGGGCGAGAACACATTGCCTTTCCACAGAAAACACGCAATTCGCTATTTACGCACTTGCCCATATAATCATGCACTTGATCCCCATACGCATAAAAAAATTTGTCTATTTTTTTATATTAAAAAACGACGATTCTTGTCTTTCTACAATCCTTTACATTATAAACAAAAATTCTTTTATTTGTTTTCTATTCTTATCTTTATTTCTTTTTATCTTTTCTTTTTAATCTTGATTTCTTTCTTGTCTTCTTTTTTGTCTTCCTCTTGTCTTTCTTCTTGTTTTTTCTACTTTTTCTTCAGCTATGGCTCTTGAACTCTAAATGGCAGGAGCAAAGCAAAAAAAGTGCATAAATAGCAAATTACGTGTTAGAAGATGACAACCCTCCTTCTCAAATGAAGAAGATCGCCGTGATCGGATCAGGGTGTGAACAAACCGCCGTGAAACAGAAGAAGATGTCTCCCAATTTTTCTTTTTTTCTATTTTCGCTTTTAGCAACAACATGGATTAAGTCTAAAGTCCTTAATAATTCTTGGGTTAATTAGTGTAGAAATGATACCTACACATATTGTGTGCCTTTAATGACGCCACAAAGACTAGTTGATGCTCATGAATTTTCTCGTGTATTTACTATTTATTAGTTGCTAACTTAGGGCTAATATTCAAATTTGTTGAAGCTCCATGAGCTACAACTAAACAGTCCTAAGACCCTTGTTGATTAGTCAAAGAGTTTCCTTAATTATACCACTACAGTTTCAATACCTTTAGTTACGGTAAAAAATAGTTACTGAAGTGTGCAAATGTTGACTATTACTATAGTCCATTGACCCTTGGACCCTTTAAGTGTTCATTAAAGTCCATCAATAAGGGGAGTAATTAGTGTCATTTACCACCAAAGATTCATCACATTGTTCAATGCTTCCAATCTTTTCTTTATTTTCTTTGTAGATATGCAGTTATGACATTTTAATGGGCTTGGCAATTTCTTACTGCAGGTCATTCCTATTATTAGGAAGATTGGGATTGAAATTTGAATGTAATGGCTATATGCAATTATCTCATATTTTACCATGATGTGATATATGGGTAGCTTTACGTTGAACTTAGTTGTCATGTTTTACAATGGGTTGTTGCTATTCTTCCAACTAGTTTCCAACCAACAATGTTCCAACTTCTCTTTGAACAGAGGTATAAAACTGATTTTTTTACTTGATGCTCCAAGGTTGAACTTGACTATTTACGCTTATGTTGAAATACTTGGCGTTCAATATAGTAAGTGTTACAAAATTGTTACAAAAATGAGACATATGTATATACAACAAAGGGAACAATGAATATTCTAAATGGTTTGGATGAGAGATGTGTTGCAATCAGAAGAGAATGCCTTGCAAATGGATGTCCCACCCACCCACGCGGTGTTTTTATTATTATTTGTAATAAAGTTTTTAAAAATAAAAATAAAAATAAATAAAAATAAAAAACTCTGCCATGTGCCCAACCTGCAGAAAATTTGTAGATTCCATTCGGGCTACCCCTTGGAGGGGTCTTGTTCCTTTAAGGGTTAACTCCTAAAAATTTAACCAACCCATTTTGGCTTGGTGGCGTTTTTGGTTTTACTAGATCTTTTTCTTCATGAACCTCTTCACCACAAAACTTTTTTTGAAAATAAATTGATAGAAACTCCGGTCCTCTTTTGAGGGCGACATGAATAAAGTGTGTTTGTAATGACAATGAGCTAGTGCCAAACCGCACAAAGGGCCATTGGTGCAAAACTACTCTCTCCTATCAAGAACAGACACTTTAGTGACCAATAACCAATAAAAAATAACCATAAATTGGTGTTTGGGTGGATGTCGGGTATAATTTTGAATTTTGGTGTGGTGTAGGATTACCAAGTCATGAGTTCTTTGGTTGTTTGTGAAGGGCTATATATCACAATTATGTGGTTTGGGTTTGATTCCCATTGGGTCCGTTTGAGTAGTAATAAATGTGATGTACATGACTTGGTGTTGCTAGTGAGTTATCACCCGCAAGAAAGTTGTACCCCATCAGGAATTTAGGACCCTATAGATTTTCAACGATTTCCGTGCGACATCCAATATTTCATGGGTTCGTGCATTTTCGCACGAATTCCGCATTGATTTTGCACTAATTCCGCACGGATTCTACACTTTGTTACATAACAAAAACAATGGATGTAGAATCCGTGTGGATTTAGTGCAAAATTAGTATGAAATCCGTACAGAATTGTGCAAAAAATGCCCAAACCCATGAAATATGGAATGTCGCACGGAAATCGTTTAACATCCTTGGGGTCCTAAATTCCTCATGTTAGAGTAAATATCTATACATTAAGAAAGGTTGTTTTTTGTTTTGTTTTGTTGAGATCTCTTTAACTATGTGTCTGGCGGCTATATTCTTGGTACTGTCAGAAAGCTCTCAAGGAGGATGGGTGCACGGACTTGGTTTCTCTGTGTTTGGACCAACGTTGCAAAAGTTATGGATTTTCAAACAAATTTCGTCACTATAAATTGAATTAAATTATGAAAAATAGAATATGGGTTTTTGATGTCATTCTTGGCATTGTTGGAAAGCTCTCAATGAGTAGGGGTGCACAAAAGTTGTTTCGTAGTTTTTGGACCTACAATGTGAAAGTTATGGATTTTTAATCAAAATTTGTCTTCATAAATTGAATTAAATTATGAATTTATTCTTCGAAAAAGCAAAAGAAAAACGCAAAAGCACAAGGAACACGGGGAACATACGGGAACACGAGAAACACTGGGAACATGGAGGAACACACGAGTACATCATGGGGAAGGTGGAGGACACACGGGTACATGAGGAGCACAAAGGACATGTGCAGCACGGGGAACATCTGGGCCAATGGCACATAGCCACACTAGTTTTTTTTAAATTACAAACATAGAAGTATATAAAATTTTGACCAAGCCAAAATTACATTGATTTTAGTTCAAAAGTGGCCTTGCAAAAAAGAGGTCATAGATTTAAGGAATACAAAGATTTCAAAAAATCACCACGTTAAGAGTATCTCATTTAAAATCCATTCCAACAAATTTTACTCAAAAAATGCTAACATTTTGTTTGTAATCAAATCCCGAATCAAATGTAGAAGGACGTTTTAATTCTAACTTTCAAATTTTTATAATAAAATATTTTTGATGACATTGGTGAATCTAACGATAAAGATGGAATCTAAAATTCAAAATCAACAACTTCCATTTGTATATAAATTCAAAATATTCCTCCAAATAGTACTTTTCAATGGTTTTTCTCAAATTTGGAAATTGTCAGGGACGGTTTACACTACGGACCAAGAACTCATCCCATGCAGCTCTAAAATCTGTGATTGGCTCCATCAACTCATCCCGGGATGACTTGGGTTTACACTACAAGGAAAAAAAAAAAGTGACCAAAGGAGTTGAGGTCCTCAAAAGGCCTAGCAATAGGCCTAGTGGATAATGTTGAAGGGTCCCCCGGATTTTGTGGTGAGAGAGGCAAAAAGGGTTCTCTCATTGCCAAACGAGGAGACCATGAGCTTAAAATGCTGTTTTATTATTTTTTAAAGTCCGGATCCAAGTTCGGTTTAGACTTAGTGAGAGGCCCAAGGGCTTTAAAAATTACAGTTTTTTGAAGTGTGACCATGAAGTGTGACCATGGAATTAATCCATTTTCCTTGGTCACGGCTCTTGGTCCGTAGTGTAAACTGCCCCTCAATTCCATGGACTACCTGGGAGCTTTAGGGGTTCAGGGTTAAGAACACAATTTGATCAAAAATAAATAAAAATCTACAAAGAACACAATTTGATCAAAAAAATAACAAAGAACACAGCTTGATAAAAAAAATTCACAAAGAACACAGTTTGATAAAAAATATGATTTCAAAGATCACAATTTGATATTTTATTTTTACAAAGAACACAAATCTATATCACCAAGAACAAATTTTTGAGAACAGAATATTCTCGTTATTGGGTTCGTTGAGTGCAAGTTCGTTCGTTCGTTCGTTCGTTGAGAATAGTGTGGATATCCCCCCGGTATGAACAGGAGCATATTCCATCCGGATTCGGAAACCAAGTAGCTGCCCTCTCTCTGTGGCTACACGAACTCTGGCTCCTTTCAACACCTGGCTGGCCCGCTTTGCTTTCCAATTCACTCTTCTTCGCCATTGCCGCAATTTCACTGGGAGGCCGGGAGCCACAAGCTTCACCTCTCTGTACCTCACCTGCACAGAAAATCCGTCACAGGTACGATTCTTCTCAACCTTCTTTGATTACCCTGAAATCGCTTGTTGCCTTGTTTTTTCCTTTCGGATTTTGAAGCCTTTATAAATAATAATAATAATTCTGTACCGGAATAATAATCCGTGTGATTCGGTCATTTGATGATGCTACTCGTCGATTGGTAGGGTTGCGGTCTTGGATGGGAAAAGGCTGAGCGAGGTTTCAACGAGCTTCACCATGATCTGTGGAGGGAGCTTCTTGTGTTCCGTAAGCTTTTCTTTCTTCCGCATCGTCTGAGAATTGGAAAATCGTTGCTCTATGGAATCGGAATGCATTTTAGGTGTCAGTTTTTGCAGAATTGAATCTGGCAGTGTATTCATTTCAAGCTTACCAGAATAAAACTGTGATAACTCTTAAATTAGAAAGAGGTGATGAAAAGATTAATTGATTTCTTTCAGAAATTAGTGCAGTGAGATTAATAAAATCCCTAAGAGTATATAAAGAAACCTAACAATGCTATTCAAGAATGCTAAGTTAATTTAGATATTGTTTATCCTGTTCTATGATTTTTAGTTCAGGACTAATTTAAGTTTTTTTTTCAAATGTCTCCGCAATTAAAAATGGAATAAAACGGATGGTTCCGTAACCTTGACATAAGAATTGAACATTTCTATTTGGATCTTGGAAGTTTTGTAGTGTTGAGGTTTAACGGATGTAGTCCTGGTTGACATTATAAACTTAATGCCATGGATCCAGATTTTTATGTAACACGATCAGAGGAACTTTAGAGTATAGTTGCACATGAGCAGTGAGTGCAGCTTGTTTTTTGCCTCAAGAAAGTTGTAAGTTCAATATATGGAGTAGCATGTAGATGCCAATCCGTAACGATTAGTTTCTGAGCCTTGATTCTGTGTAATTGTTCTTTCGGTTGAGACATTATATTGGTTTATCGTAAAATATATGATCACATAAAGGTACTTCGATTTTTATCGTGAAGAGAAGATTTGGTGTCCTTGGTTTGTGATATTTCAGACAGATATTTTTGGGTCGACTGGAGTGTTACAACAGAAGAGTTGCGCCACTGCTTTGATCCCCTTGAGATCTTTTCGTGGTACTTACGGGTATGCTCGATTAATGGAAACTTCAAACTTGATGAACGCGCTTTCTGTCAAGCGAACGGCTCGCGATGGCCAAGTACCTCTGGTTGCTAAAAGCATGGGGCCTGTAGAGGCAGATACCTTGATTGAAAATGGGGCTGGTGTGGACGACTTCGACGCTGACCCTTTGTCCCTCAATGAAGTACCCAGGCAAAGGAAGGGTTCTAAGGCTGCACCAAACGGTAATGTTGGTCAATCTCATATTGATTTTTGGTTTAGTGCTTAATTAATGGTAAGTTAATGCTAATGTAATGGAACATTAGATTCTTATTAAGATAATGCTAAATTAATATCAAAGTTCATGTTGACTTAATAGTTGCCAATGTAATATCAGTAACTCAGATAAATTCAACAGTAACGCATCTTGAGGAATGTATAAATATGCTGTCTTATTAACTTATCATTGAGAGCTTTGTCAATTTTATTTTTTCGGGGGGGGTGGGGGCGGTCTTTTGTGATGTATGAATCAACGTACGATTCACTCTCGACTGTTGTAGTTTGCACTCGAGCAATACTCTCTTTAGCTTTGAATGATGATGTGAAGAACGTTGGTCCTGAAGAGTTGCGTTTGGAATGGGTTTTTGTAGGGGATATGATACTCGCAGCCGTGGACATGGGGACGAACTCGTTTCACATGGTGGTTGTACGAGCCGACAAGCAGGGTCGGTTTCAGCTGATGGACACGGAAAAGGAAGATGTGCGTCTGGGTAGTGGTAGTCCGGATCTAAGTGTCATAACTCCAGACGCTGAAAACCGTGCCTTGGCTGCATTGAAACGCTTCAAAATCCTCGCACAAACCCGGAAAGCTGAAATACGAGTGGTGGCCACCTCTGCGGTTCGAGAAGCCAGGAATCGCCGGACGTTTGTGCGGAGGGTCCGTGATTCTGTGGGGTTAGAGGTTGAGGTCCTTGCTGGCACGGAGGAGGCGTGCTTGATTTATCAAGGAGTACTGCAGGCACTTCCCGTTTACAATAAGACAGTGCTGGTGGTGGATATTGGAGGCGGTTCAACGGAGTTTGTTCTTGGAAATTCAGGGAAGCCTATTTATGCTACATCGCTCAAGCTCGGTCATATTCGGCTCTCTGAGCAATACCTGTCACTAGGTAGTAGAAAAGAGGAGCTGAAGAAGGAACAGGTTAGCGTTAATTTCTGTTGGCTGTCACTGCTTACCATCCTAGCTCTGTTGTTGTCCATATTGCAGGTTTTGTTTTACTGTTTTAATGTTGTCCATATTACATATTTTATGTATACTGTTAATCTCTTGCTTTTGCATCTTGAGTTGTGATGTACTTCTCCAAGTGATAAGCTAGATGGGGAGCAATTCATTTCCTCACATAAATGAGGCATGACCTTCGTGTAAATGGTGCGTCACAGATTGAGGAGCTAAGACGTCACATTCGAGTAATATTAGCCGATTCCGGTGTGATCGACAAAGTGCTAGCTACCCCTTTCGAAATTGCGATTGGGAGCTCCGGCACCATTGAAAGTATCGAGCAAATGATTCACCACACTGTCACAACGCCAACTGATTCACAGGTGAGTGCTGGTGGGAGCAAACTGTTGTGGAGATCAAAGTTCCTCTGCATCTTCATGTGAGACCCGGATTCCATTTTAGCAGCCATTGTCTGACACATGTGTATAACTAGGTTTTGGATGGGCAACAAAAAGAGAATTCGCTACGTGACCGAGAGTTCACGGCAGAGGAACTCAACGAGGCGGTTAAGAAGGTACTACTGTTTCAAATTCCATTTAGTAGACATGAATATTCATGGTCGTTTTCTTGTTCAATTTGATGGGTTTGGTTTACATGTCATTGGTTTACAAATCAGTAAATATTCAGGTTGGGTGATCAGATTTGTAAGGCGAAGACTGTTGGGGAGCGGGCCAAGATTCCAGGACTCCCTGTAAAACGAGCTGATGTTATTGTTGGGGGCGCTGTGCTCTTGGAAGAAATATTTCTGGCCATGGGGATAAAGAAAATGAAGGTGTCACCATATGCACTTCGAGAGGGAGTTATTGTTGACACTTTGGCTGAAACTTTTGATAGCTGTAAACCAGGTTTAAATATCCGGTCAAGCTCCATCCTCAATCTTGCATTGAAGTTCAATACAGACCGACGCATGGAATCTGCTCAACATTCAGCCGTTCTGGCCAAGGTTGGTTATCTCTCATGATACTAATTGGCTTTTGTTTGACTAGTAGATATTGCATTTTTTGCTTGTCTGATAGCGTATAGCTTGTCTGTGGGTCACAACTAGAACTTGACTTTAATGTATTTTGCTACTGATTTATGGCGTTGGTTAATGAATACCAGATGTGATGGTTCCCACATAAATTATTTTTGTACATATTTGTCTTTGTGTGCAGGAAATTCTTACTGGACTGCAGACATGTCGCTCTGGTTCCACAGAATCTATCTCTGACTTAGCTCGGTCATTAAACAATGATGATGCTGAATTATTGGAGGGTGCTACTATTTTGCATTATGTAGGGATGTTCATTAACCACAGGTCATATCACAGACATTCCCACTACCTTATAAAGGTATGAGCTATGAGGTCTTCAAATCCTTTATCCGTTTTTCATATGTTTATCTTTATGCATATACATCCATCCTAGGCAACAGTTTTGATGATGGTAACTATGGTGAAAACGTTTCAACCTTATTTCACACGCTTCGTCAATAGAATTAGAATTATTACTGAGTACTGATAGGGCGTATATGTGGATACAGAATAATGAACATCTGCTCGGTTACAGTCCCTTGGAGATTGAGGTATTTCATTCCCTGCGTATTATCTTAAAGCTTACTCATTCCAGCATGTTGCTCTGCATCTAGATAGAGTTTACTCACTGTCACGTTTCATGAGGTTGTCTTCAAATTGACGATTTACGGATGTGGCATGTCTTCAACTCATGGAGGTGACGACTAGACGTAAATGCCTGTGGTCTCCTATTCTTTAGAGAATCTTTTTTAAGTTGAATGTTGTGTCGGATCGTTTTTGGATGTTGCAGATACTTGCACTTCTAGTACGATATCATCGGAAGAAGGTCCCTAGTCAAAAGGATGAGGACTTTGCCAATCTGCCTGATGAAGTAAGTGTTTCATCAGTTGTATTGTTGTTTCGAGAACCCCGTCATTTACCTTTCCTTTGGAAACGTTCAAGTTGATGAATAAGACCTGATCAATTGTTGTGAATAACTCTGACTCCAGTTTGGTGTTTGAAAGTCCTAAGGTATGAGTGTGGACGTACATCAGACAGTGCTTAGACAAAAGGAAAAATCTGTGAAGTAGACGCGAGCCATCTCTATGGCTTGAGAGACTCTTCATGGGTTGTTTAAGCAATTTTCTTAAAAATGTCAATATGACCTTTTCAGGTTCAAAGGAAAGTACGTGCAATGTGTGCAATCATGCGTGTTGCAGTTGCTCTAGACCGCTGTGATTCAAGCGCCATCCAACATGTCCATGTCTTCCAGAAATCGGAAAGCATCCTTCTCGTAAGTACCCTTGCTGCAATCTACCTTGTGAGAAGCCTTTTATGTCTGCTTTTTATTAATTCAAGATGTACTTTTTTCCATTGTTGCTAGCTTGATTCTAAGTGTTTCAGCCATGACACCGGATGATCTTGTAGCTTACCAAGTCAGGATGTGAAGATGATTTGGTGAATTAATAGGTGCTTACGGAATAACTAGCTTGGCCCGTGCTGGACACCGACCTGGAAGGTGTTCCCTTGCATAAGACCATACATGAGAATAATTAAAAATGGGACAAAAGTGTAAACATATATGCGAACAGTTGAAAAATGGAATGAAAGTGATGGTTCTCTTTTAAGTTAAAAGTAGGAACCCAAGCCTCGGATTCCATTTGGAACTGCTCTTGCGGTCCTAAACAAACTAGCTTGATGGATGGATAAAAAGACTCGGTCCTGGTATAATATAGATGGAACTGTCTCACTTGCAATCCTAAATTAGCACATATAAGGGCCAGTTCAGACCATAGGGCGTACAAAACAAACTGCGTTGTGATTGGTCTAGAAAATGATCGTGTCCACTATTTGATTCATACCTTAGGGACGTCCACTCCACGTAGGTGTCCAGTCAGCAGGTGAAGTCAGCTCATGTGAGCAGGGAAGCGGACGAATTTGGGACCAGGGTGAGAGGTGGCCCCAAAACTTCTCCACTGGACAAGTTCAGATTCCTATGCTTTTTGTGGCTTGCAAACACGTTGAGCCCGCAGCTTGCAGACGCGTGGAAGCACAACGTGCCAAACAACGCGTCAGATAGTTAAACGTGGTCTTCTACAGAATAATTTGTTTATGATTTCGTAGACAGAAAATGTATTTCCATCCAGGTGCTCTGTTGAGCCTTGCCAACATGGCAGGTAGATGAGTGCACAAAGCGTTGGACACACATTTTCAGGAAGGGGTTTGTTCATCCCATGGTCTGAACCAGGCCTAAGTGCCACAATTTTTAGAACTAGAGAAAATGATCCGATTCATGGTTAGCATGTGATAGGCGACAGACGCTTTATTGAGGCTTTTTTATATGTATGTTTCATGTTGTTTGATGAAGGCTGTAGTGCCTGCTACCGACCCAGCGACCGGTCATGCTCAAGACGTTTCACTTGAGGTCTGGGCAGCCCAGCAAGAGCTTCCTTATTTTGAGAAAGTAAGCTCCTTAAATCAAATTGGTTTCATTTCTTTATCCCAAATTCGTGAAACATGTAAATGCGATTTCTCTTCTCTGTTTGCATAGTATGCTTGGGCATTCCTCTGTTTAAAGTGGGTATGTTTGGCTACCCCTAAAGGACCTAGGATTCATAGTTATAAAGCGACTAGTTCAATTGATCTATTTTGAGAAAATATTATTGGGGCCAAATTAACAAATAAAATTGGACAAAAAAATTCCCCATATGACTTACTCAAAACTGCTAAAATAACATGAGCCCAGTTTGGGCTTTTTGGTCCTTGGGGGTTAAGATAGGATTTTGCACTCACTACTTGGAACTATGATGCAGATATTTAAGCGACGAGTATCGATTATAGTTTCTGATGAACCCGACCTGGAGGAATTGAGCTCAGAAGCACAATCTGCAAGCCTGAGTTCGTAGAGGTATCACGACCGCATATTTTCTTATTGAGCTCAACCGAGAGGTTGTTCTAGTGTTTGACCTCTCTCCTTGAGGTGAAGAGTGTTAGCTACCAAGTGTTACATTTGTAAAGGAGTGCATTACAGAAATACAGACAGTGTTGATTGAGGGTATATCAAAATGATTTCTATCCCGAACTGTTATGACAGCTTCGACATTGTCTGTTGATGGAAAACCCATTTCATTCGGAATATCATGTCGACACGTTATTCTATCATTTATGGTTGGTTTCAATTCCACGGACCTTGAAATTTTTATTTTTTTTGGCTCATCCTGAAATTCAGGTCAAATTCTATGTGCTTCGTTTGGAACAATTAGCTTGCATGTTTGAGGATGACTTGGCCATGTACTGATTGTGATAGATTTGCCCCCAGTTTGTTGACACACTGCAGAATTTCTTAATGAATCTAATGGTTACAAAACCTTAGCTTCTGGAAGCCTCTTCCAACTCGTGTGAAATTTGGTTTCTTCTAACCACGCTTTTCTTGACCCCGATGACAATTTGCAGAAGAAGATTAAGGTATGTACACCTAAAAGCATCTGAGCATGGTTCCTATTATTAGACTGTCTTAGTTTTTGTTGAGCCTTGTTGGCAATTGAAATACGATTCCAACACATCTTAGCATGTATGTTTTGAACATGGTGTGAATACACTTGAAGTGTTGATTGTAAGTGAATCCAAAATTGACCCTAGGCTCTCATGTTCAGATTGTGGACAATTCAGGTGTGATTACCTTATTGTGTGTTCCAAAGCGTGATCCTAAAGTGCTACCCTGAATCTGAGCCTCTTCCTTGGCGGTTCAGGAGGAGGTGGAAGCCAGAAGGAAAAATCCTGAAACTTGTACTGTGCGTACAGTCTACTGGGGCGGAGGAAGACTATTTTGGGAGGAAAGCCATGCAGCCATCGCAGGAAAGTGAGCTCCGCCCAGATAACCTTGTCTGGGTTTCTTAACGGGTCAATTATTTTGATTCTAGCTGATGTTGGCAGTAACCGAGTAGCAGAGAAGAAGCACAAGTCATCAACGACACTGTTTTTTGGAGGAGGCGGTGGATCTTTGGTATAACCTATTACCCAAAGGTTGAAATTCTCACCTTTTAGATTATATCATCATAATGCCCAGTCCAGTGTTCAAGAGTCGTTACCAACAACAACCAACATTTTAGAATGCATGAATTTGGGAAAATACATTCAAACACCCGTTTGGCTGACTTACCTATTTTTTTCTTGGGTTTTTCTCCTTCAGGTGGGGAATCCTCTGCTGGTTTAGGATCTGGAGGTTTATCAGCTGGTTTAGTTTCTGCTGGTTTTGATTCTGAAGGTTTATCATCCGGTTTAGACTCTGCAGAAGGTTTACCGACTGTTGTTCTAGGATCAGGAGTCTTGCTACACCACCTAGGTTGTTTCCTCTCATACTCCTCGGAAATTTCGATACTATACTTGTATTGGTGCCACTTGCAATCCAAATATACTGCTAATGTGAAGTTTATTACCCCATACCGGTCCGGTTGTGGTTCTGGATCTCCAAATATTTTCTGAAACTCCATGTGGTTGGGACTCCCTTATGGATCATAGCATTCTTTAGCCCCTTGTAAACCTGCACTCTATACTTTGAGGATCAGAACCTGACATGACTCACCCAGAATTGTCTTTCTAAACTCTTAATTTTGTTAAGCATTCTTCTACTCCTCTTGGCTCTTTACTATGTTAGTAACAAGAAGATAGAAAACCAGTTTATATAAACAAGGTTTGATGGAATTAGAACGATGGATTAGGTGCAGCGGTGTTTTGATGGTTTGAGTGAAGGTTTTCTTTTTGCAGACATTCGGAAGACAGATTAAATCTTGCAACAAGGAGTCAGTTCATTGAACAAGGTCACTGGCTTGTCACTCCGATCTCAATGCTGTATCTGGTGAGATGAATTCGGGCGGTTCCTAATACATAGTCGATGTCCCAGTGTGCACCGACTTTGATCCTCCACTGCATGTTTCTCTCTTGCTCACAGCTTTGACTAGATTTTTATTTTTTTTCCGTCTTCTTTTCGAGAAGTGCTGCATCAGATCTCACTTTCTTGCGAATATGTTGCTGAACAGTCGCATCTCTTCGTGATGAACCTTGAAGAGTTTGGATCCTCCGTATGAGCTTGTGTAGAGATGAAAAAAGATGATTGTACACTCAACCTTCTCTAATGACCCTCTCTGATTACATTCCCTATGCATAGGTTATCTCTGATGATTGTATATCTTCAAAATCTATCATGTATACCCTATGCATAGGTTAGATTAGGTGTATATTTTATTTTATTTTTCAATTATTAATTTTTTTGGGAATTTGCAAATCAAGTTGTTGGAATCGAATGAAAAT
The DNA here is from genome assembly GCA_022496805.1 of Pohlia nutans. NCBI lineage: Eukaryota > Viridiplantae > Streptophyta > Bryopsida > Bryales > Mniaceae > Pohlia > Pohlia nutans. Next base: position 40,399,760 of record CM040088.1, read on the forward strand.
TATTTTCACTACAATAGTTGATTCCAAAATTTGAGGTATGAACCTTACACATTTGAACATGTTTGGTCATTTTTTAGTCAAACGCGGTTTTTCACCAAGTTCCTAATTTCAAATGAAAAGGGTCTCAACTAAGAAAGTGTGGGCTGTATCATCTACTCTCAAGTCCAATTTAACATTGTTGAAAATTGTTAAAATTGCGTTTTTTATAGCACTTTAAAGCTTAAAACCCTAAAATTCCAATATGCATTGCAGAAAACGTTTTTTTTTTATCGAATTTGTTTTTACGTAAGTTCAAGAAGCAAGCCACATACACCTTGTTATTCATCACTATTATTTACATTTTCCCTAAAAAAATCATACTATTTTAAGCATTTTGTAATTACTATGATTTTTACAAGAAAAAAAAACTTTGAGAAATCTCATAAAATTCATTTTTATTTGCATGATTATGAAAAAATCAGAGTAAATTGGTTTAACAATAATTTATATGAGAAAAATACCAAAATTTTATAATATATTTTAAAATGTGAAGAATTGATGAGGTTTGACCAGGTAACTATAGTATGGAAACTTAAGTATTAACCCCTAAGCATCCACTATGTCTTTTTTGTAGTGTGGGAAAGTTGGACCCCTTGCTACAAATCGTCTGTTAGTGTGAAAATTTTAGTTTGACATAATCGACATTGTTGATCTTGTAGTATAGAACGAGAGCTTTAACCCCTAAGCTCCCAAGAGATCATTTTTTGGTCGCTGTCCATTTTCCCAAGTTGTCCAGGCCTAAAAATGACTTTTTTTCAAAAGAAAAAATATGATGTCATAAATAAACAAGTCTTCTTTCCAATGCAATTAGAATTATTTCTATCCGATCAAAACTCCATTTAGGGGAATTTTTCAAAGTGAAACACCTCAATGTTGAAAGGCAACTTCAACACTTCCGGTAGGTTTGCCAAAAAATCTAAGCGAATGAGGTTCATTGGGCACCTCAAAAGAAGTTGACTCCATCCCACAAGAGTTGCATGCCATGAATTGTGAGCTCATCCAATTGGAGGTGAGTTGAAGGTATAATCTAATTTAGCCAAAATCTCTTGCTTCCCTTCAAACCTCCACCCATTACAAGGTCTTTGAAAAAATGCTAATGAATTGAACATCTTGTTGAATTGAGTCATGCATTTTGTTAACTACCTCATCTTGAGGATGGTAAAAAATGGCACATCATTTCAACTATTTTTTTGGGTTTGAGAGCTCATCAAAGTAAGGTTGTCCAGATTTTTCAAAGCCTGAAATTTCAAAAATCTCAACTTCACTTGCTATTATCTTGACATCGTACGGTCAAATGTTTTGAAATTTTGAAGGATGGTTTATAAGGCCTAGGAGTACAAGATCCTCTGGTTGGAATGTGAAAAAAAAGGTTTTTAAAAGCATCCAAAGATCATCAACGAAAATGTCCAAAATGAGGCAGTTTAGGGGTTTAAATGATGTATTGCAATAAGAAAACTAAGGTAAAAATGAGAAAATGCCACCGTTGCAAAGTTTAGTGATGCAGATGGCCACGTTGGGCGTTTTAGACATTTAGGGGTTAACCTTTAAACGTCAAAATAGTTCCACTAGCTTGTTTATGAGAATAATGGAGAAAAAATGGGTTTTCTCAACCGAAATTGAAATGGATTGGTGCTTTGGAAAGATGATGAAAAAGTGAGGCTAAATTTAGTAAGTACGCCTAAATTAAAAAATTGTAGAACAATCCACAATTAAATAAAGGAATCGAGGGAAGGAGGGAACTATGATCAAGCAACAACTGTAGAGAGAGACAAAGCATTTTTATTTTCTTTTAAAGAGCTAAAACGCTGGCCACCAGAGCCGACAACAGGTTGGCAGTTTTTTGTTTTCTTTTTCTTTACAGCAGCAGCTGTAGACTTTTGAAGATGCTCTTCGGGCTATCCTCCAAGGACCCTTTTGATGTTTAAGGATAAAGGCATTAAAGAGGGTTGAATGTAACTAATCTAAATTACAAAGGTATACAATTGTCCCTCTCTATTATGACATGTTTGTGAAGCCATATCTATAAAGTGGCATGCATGGATTAGTCGTAAAAATGATTTGTTACATGTGTATTGCTTCAAACAATAATATCGTCATATTATAGACAAGTTTCTTTTTTTCAATATTACAGTTGTCCTTAACCCCCAAGCCCACAGTCCTCTCCAGATTTGGAGAATTGCAAAGATGCATTATAAAATGCAAATGAGAGGGATATTTTGAACTTGATGTATGAATAAAAGTTGTACACTATGAATTTTAGATTCTATCCATACGGGTAGATTTATGATTGCAATCACCAATGTTTTGGATAAAATTTGAAACGTAAAATTCAAAATTCTTTTGTAATTCAATTACGGATAAGATATTGACAATCTAAAGTATGGATGAAATTTGTTGTGATGGGTTGGAATGTAATACTCTAAGTGTAGTGATTTTTGGAGATTGTTTGGTTGCTTGATTTTATGAGTTGATTTTTTCAAGAGCACTTTTGAACTAAGATCTTAGAATTTTTTGGTGAATAGTGTACAACTTTTATACATTACAACGTGATATGAGGCATAAAAATTTCACTAATCATCTCCTTTCTCATCAGTTCACACATGCATGAAGCTAACTTCCCATAAAATCTATAGTAAAAAATTGACACTGCAAAAAGTCCATGATTGATGAAAAAACAAAGTTTGATTCTGTACATCATTCAAAATATGGACACTTGGGCAATTAGGAGTTAAAGTCACCTTGATTTTGAATAAGATACCATGAGTTTTGCTTTAATATACTTTTATTTGTGCACTCCAAATAGTTATAAAGTATGGAAGAGATTGGTGGTCTTCAAACCCAAGAAAAACTTTTTTTGCCTCCTTCCTTGATGGCAAATAAAATTTTCCGTGAGTTTGAAGATCACCAAGCTCTTACACACCTAATAGTGATATTCAACCAAATTCCTCTATTTCTAATTCCTATTTAGAGAAACAAAACTCATAGCACTAGAAAAATAACAAGATAAAACTCATAGTATCTTTGATGACTTTAAGGATAACTCTATTGCAGTCTACGTGTTTAGTAACTCTGATGAAAATATGAGAGTGAAACTAACAACTTGTCATGATATTTTTTCTATGTTTTGCCCTCTAAGAAAAGTGTAATGAGGGAAATTGTAGTTTACGTTGTATAGTTTTAAGTAATATGTACCTTTTTCTGACACCTTTTTCAACCATTACATTAGAAATGTGAGTTTCTTGGCAACCTGTGACTTTAACTTGGGGTGACTTTGGCAATTCGATGCCAATTTAATATAACAAATTTTTAATATAGGCTTGTTACATGAAATTATTTTCGTTACAAACTAGCTGAAAAAATTCCGTTGATTACCATGTATATATCATTGTATAGAGGGTAGATTGTATAGCATCATTCAGCAAGGCAAGAAGGGCGGTTCTCGCAGTAAATGGCTATGATATAATATTTTGTAATTGTGAGATTTAAACCTTGAGAAAAAAACATTTGTAAATTAAATTTGGATTCAACTATGCTACAATATATAATACATTTTTTACCAAAGATTCCTTATCTCCATTGGTTAATATAGTTAAATTTTATTTGGAATAGTTTTTGGAAAATTTGCTACAATGAAACTTCAACTATACAAACACAAATACACTAATTCTAAAACTTTATTGATTGAAAACTTTAACATCATGTTAAAGTTAAAATCAAGAATTTGATTATAGTATAAATTTGACTTCATAAATGAATGTCAATATCGGTTTATACAACATTCTTTGCCTTTACATTCAAGACTTTCATATCACCCCTTTAGTAATCAACACACATGAGTTTAGAACTTGCCATGTGAAAAGTATGCAATCACATGATAAAAATAAAAAAAAGTATAAAATCACATACAATCACATGTTTAATTTTGGTCAAAATCCTTATAGAGGTTAAAATGTCATTTTTTAATCTCTAATTTTTATCATTCTCCTAAAAAGAAGTACTACATGATTTTGTCCAAATGTATAAATAATAAATGAAAAGTGCTTTCTATACAAATTTGTAACATGACTAATGAATGTTGACAAAGCTCCAACATGATTGTGAAGGAATAACTGATTAGCCCTTCTGGCCGACGACCAATTCTCTTTCATCTAAATCCGGATGAAATTTATCCCCAAAACGAACGACATTCATCCACATTGACAGAAGAGGGGCCTTTAGTAGTGCTTCTCTTGACTCTGTAGGCTCTCACTCCCGTTGTTTTTGTCATTGCATTCTAGGCGTCGTAGAATTCCGATCTTCCCCCTCCGCCATCGCTATGGCGCTTGTCCAGCCCGCGCTCAAGAAAGACGACGACATCGACGATGACTGTGAGTTTCAATTGCCGTTCAAACGAGCTAGATCCGAGCAAAAATGAGCAAGACCTGAGCAAAAAAAGAGCAATTAGGGGAAGTGGAATTCCGTTGCTGATGTTTTTTCTTTTTTCTGTTTTATGTGGATGTCTGCAGCTGAATACTCGCCTTTCTACGGCATTGAAAAGAGCGCCGTGCTGCAGGAAGCGCGCGTGTTCAATGATCCACAGCTGGATGCTCGTCGGTGTGCACATGTAAGGGATTGAGTACTGTAATTTAAAAAATAAAATGGCTGATTTATTTCTGGCACTGTGGAAATGCTAATCAAATAGTATCGGAATCAGTTCGCGTAATCATGTCTTGATACTAGTTTGTGTGTGGCGGGATTCTGATCAGGTTATTACGAAGCTGTTATACCTTATCAACCAGGGCGAAACTTTTACAAAGGTACGAACGATTTAATTTTAGGTTTCTAATCAATCAGGTTACATTTCTAGTGAAAACACGATAGAGTGTAGCTCAATTAGGGTTGACGGTTACGGAGGACATGGCAGAAATGTAGGGTTTAGTATGTCTCTAGTGCATTTATCCTAACTACGGATTCGGTGTGTCCAGAAAGAGGCGACAGATGTGTTTTTCGCGACCACTAAATTGTTTCAGTCAAAGGACATTGGTTTACGACGCATGGTTTATCTCATGATCAAAGAGATTTCTCCCTCGAGTGATGAGGTAATCTAAGATCCATTTTTCCTATTTAACTAGCATTCTTCTGTATCGGAATTATGATGTTCACGCTTGTAGCCATCGGTCTTAAGAGTTACTTAACCTAATGGTTGTTAATGAAATAATTGCTAATCTAATCAGGACTTGCTATTTTATTTTTTTGTATCCACTAGAGGCCCTTGCTCATGTGCATCACATAGTCAACTACAGTAAGTGGTGCTTTATAATCATTGAGTTATCATTGAGCCCTGCATAAATGGAACTAGGGAGAGATGATGCGGTAGGCGTTATTGTCGTCTCTGTCGGATACACTATGAGAACAAAGAATTCATTAGAATATATTGTACGCTCATCAAATCAAATAACCTTCAATCATGACAACCTACTATCGACTTGCACTTGTGCTTAGACACTGTGGCCCAGGATTTGGATTTGACCTGCTTAATATTCCTGGGATATGGTGGATCCCTGAGCAATACTTTTGGTGTTTGCAAGTGAGGTGGTGCTTGGCAATGCGGAGGTCATTTCACATGCCCTCCTAGTTTTTGTTTGCTCAATTAAGGTCAAACACAAATTGACGAGCACGAGTTTGTCACAGGTCATTATTGTAACAAGCTCTTTAATGAAGGACATGAACAGCAAGACAGACCTCTATCGCGCAAATGCCATACGGGTGCTGTGCAGAATCACAGATGGTGGTCTGTTAGGCCAAATTGAGCGGTATCTTAAGCAGGCTGTTGTGGACAAGAATCCTGTTGTTTCAAGCGCTGCGCTTGTCAGCGGTATCCATCTTCTTCAGGTAATATTGTCAAGAACTTGCTAAATGGTCGATCATTTGGAGCTTATTACGAGGTTGACGAGGTTTACTACGTAGAACTTGGTCGTACCCTTAGCATCAAGGAACAGCTTTCGAGTTTAAAATTCCATTTGCGATTAAATGATACGCTGAAAATTTCCATGTTATTGAGTGAGTTTTTTCTCGCTTTCGTTGCTTTAGCAATAACTGTTCAAGAATCGCGTGATGAATTATCTATTTCTCGTTGTGAAAATGTGTTTTTTAGAGCAATCCTGAAATTGTAAAGCGATGGAGTAATGAAGTTCAAGAGGCTGTCCAGTCCAAGGCACCACTTGTCCAGTTCCATGGTTTGGCATTGCTTCATCAGGTCAGCGCTCTTTCCCAAGACCGTTCGTATAGACCATTCTATAAGAAATTTGACAATAATTATATCTGTTCAATGTGAATATTGAGACATGAATCTGGAATTTCTTTTAGTGGCATTATTTGTCGGTTAATACACTAAACTGAGAATGATGACTACGGTAGCTTGGTCCAGTGCGGTTCTGAATTCAAAACACAAATTACCCATCAATGCTATGAGGACACTTGGAACACTTTGCAATCCTTCAATCACATGTATGTTATTTTACTGCCATCAAAGTGTTGAAATATAAGTCCATCCACCATATTCACCCCCCTACATTGAAGGTTTTAGTGTAGTTTATTCAGTTTTGCCCCAAATTTGCAAGTGCTGCGGTTTCTCCACATGGATATGTGCTTATGATGTTTTTATTTGTTTACAGATTCGTCAAAATGATCGATTGGCTCTGAGCAAGTTGGTTACTGGCCTTAGTAGGGGCAACCTACGGTCTCCCCTGGCTCAATGTCTGCTCATCCGCTACACAAGCCAGGTACAGTAGCGTTTCTTGTATAAGTTGCTCTAGAAAAGTGCTTCTCGTTTGAGCATTCACTACCGCCCCTTTGGTGTAGTCTTCTTTTAAATTCTCTTTGCGCATATCTCATTGAAGGTTCATCTTTAGAAGAAAAATACGTTCAAATAATCTCAGAATAGGTGGCAAATAGAAATTAGCCATTCCGATCATGATGGTCAGTTGTATACGATCTCAGGTAATTGCGGAATCAGGTCCAAATACTATGACTGGAGACAGACCATTCTATGATTTCCTAGAGAGCTATCTGAGGCACAAGTCAGATATGGTCATCTTTGAGGCTGCTCGTGCAATCACCGAATTGAGTGGCGTTTCCAACCGAGAGCTCATTCCAGCTATCACCGTATTGCAATTATTTTTGAGCTCATCCAAGCCGGTGTTGCGTTTTGCGGCAGTGCGGACCCTAAACAAGGTGAGTCAGATTCTTAATAGTTTGAATCAGCGACGTCCTCAATAGACTGGAAGTTTTTACTTGCATCTATATTGCTGCATCAAAACACACAAATCACCAGATTTAGAGCTTCAAGTCTACATATAGAGCTCCTCAAGTAATTTGTGACGGTGGTTTTGGAAATGGCTGGCTCTAGGACATGGGGATGGTTCGTTTTTGTCGTTTTTGTCATGCATGTAATTTTTGATAGATACCTTCCTTGGTCACTAGTTTTTTTATTACCCCTTGTCAAGCTGGAATACTGTGTTGGACGAAGATCGGTGAATACTGTGTTGGACGAAAATCGGTTTTTTGGTAATATGCTTTACTCAGCCTGTTGATATTGCAATTCCTTTGGGTTGTCTTTACAGGTTGCAATGACCCATCCACTGGCAGTCACCAGCTGCAACATTGACATGGAAAGTCTCATTTCTGATCAAAACCGCAGCATTGCTACTCTTGCCATCACTACCTTACTGAAGACCGGCAATGAGTCGAGTGTTGATCGGCTCATGAAGCAGATCACGAATTTCATATCTGACATTGCTGATGAGTTCAAGATCGTGGTTGTGGAAGCCATTCGGTCTTTGTGCCTTAAGTTCCCTCAAAAGTATCGCACATTGTGAGTTTCTTGTTATTCGCCTTTTTGATGTGCACTAGCTTTTGCATTGTCTTGGTTTCGTTTATAGTTGGTGTATAACTTCCTGTTCTAATGGTCAACGTTAATTGTGCTTCCCATTCTTCAGTAATCATAAGGTCACCATGCTTTGATTGATTCGTATTGGTTGTTGAGGTGTTTCTGGACAAGTTCCTTTTGCACTATACTTACACATATAGTCTATCTTGATTAGGTGTTCAATCACGTTGAGACTATCTACAGCTATTCTGAGATCTCAAACTGCTCTGGCTGGCATAATGTTACCGCTAGCATCATGACTCATCAAAGTGCTTATCTCGTATGACAATTACACATGCTCGATCGACGATGCAAATCCTTGTAGTGCAAGCATGATGATTAGTTGCCCTTTTTGCAGGATGAATTTCTTGAGCAATATCTTGAGGGAGGAAGGAGGATTTGATTACAAGAAAGCAATTGTTGATTCTATTCTCATCCTGATACGTGAAATTCCTGACGCTAAAGAAAGCGGACTCTCTCATCTCTGCGAATTTATAGAAGACTGTGAATTCACCTACCTTTCTACCCAGGTTAGTTATTACTAAATAATGTGGTATTGTGGTACCCTGGTCACCGTAGTTGAGATTTTAGAGTTGATGATCTTATTGTATTTCTGATGAGTTAATTGTGAGTAATTCATCTTACTGTTCTCTTTGAACTGTGCAGGTTCTGCACCTCTTAGGAAATGAGGGACCCAAAACTGCAGACCCAAGTAAGTATATCCGCTATGTGTACAATCGCGTTATATTGGAGAATGCGACAGTGCGTGCAAGTGCAGTCAGTGCTTTGGCCAAGTTCGGAGCAGTAGTTGAGGGTTTGAGGCCACGAATTCTTATACTTTTGCGGAGATGTTTATACGATAGTGATGATGAGGTACCCACATATCTTACCGAGTTGGAGATGATTGAAAGAATTTACACAATATTGCAGAGCTGCAAAGCATCTTCAATAAAGGGATGCGCAGTTACCATTATTCACTTAAGATGTACCGTGAAGTCAGCGCAAAGTATGAGAAGTTGTTGCTATAGTTTGTAATGTAGCACTTACTTCACGTCTTTGTGGATGCAAGTTCATTTTTACTATTATCTTTCCTTTGTGTTTAGTTGCTAGTAAGTAGTCTAGTGCAGGGGTATCGTTATCAGAGAAATGAGAGACTTAGGTGTCCTGTACATAAGGGTTTCTAAATCTCTTGTTTGTATCACATTTTAGGCCATGGAGTGGGTAATTCTTCCCTTAATCGGAGCATGGTCAATCTTACCAGTATTGCTGTCATTGCAATTCTATATAAAAGTAGGTAATGATTACTATTCTCAGGAATGTACTGGAATTTTGTAACAGGTGCGAGATAGAGCCACTCTCTATTTAAGCCTTCTCACAGATGAACCAGACTCTGTTCAAGAGGATGCTCTGTTTCAGGATTTGGACGTGCCCCTGGCAAACTTAGAAGCAAGTTTACAATCTTATGTGAGTACTGCTACAATCAATCAACATCAACTTTCATCTTGAATATCTCGTTGCACTACGGTTTTATGTCCTCGTGTATTTGGAACTTAGCTTATTGTCCTTGCTGACATGTGGCAGGGCTTTGCCGAGTGTTCGCTGCATTGTAGTAATAATAATCACAATTAGATCATATGTGATCCCATGTTCTTCAGCGTTGTCTGAAAGAATTTTGCTTTCCTTCCTTGCTAACTTAGCTAGTGGTTTTGCAGGAGCCAAGTGAAAGACCATTTGATTTGGCAGCTGTTCCTAAAGATGTGAAGCCTCAGCAACAGGTAGAGAAGAAGGCTCCTACAAGAAGCGAAAAGAAGGCTGCCAAGGATGCAAGTCAAAAGGCCGATAGTGAAGCTTCAAATACGTTTGAGGCTTACGAGAAACTTTTAAACTCAATCCCCCAGTTCGCAGGCTTTGGGAAACTTTTTAAGGTTCTACAGCCGTCCCTCTGGTTTCTAGTATGGTAGATAAAGTCATTATGATGAAGGCAATTCTGTAATTTATACTTTTCAGTCAGTTGTAGTTCACACTTGGTTATTCTATTTCGAATCACTTGCAAATACTCAAAGTCTTTATTTAATAGCATGGGATGCTGACTAGTATGACTGGTATCCTTCCGAATGTTTCCTAAGCTGACCCTGTTTTTTGAACTGTGTGTAGTCATCTGCTCCTGTGGAGCTTACAGAAGCTGAAACGGAATATGCTGTGAATCTGATCAAGCATGTGTACCCTGGTCACATCGTCTTTCAGTTCAATTGTACCAACACAATATCAGAGCAGCTCCTTGAAAATGTAAGCTGTGAGGATTTTTTAGTGCAAATCATCTCAATGAGTGATAATATGTGTTGCTGTTAAATCTACTGGTGGCTTACAAAGAAACGTGTGCTTTTTGTATAGAGGCTCGTACTGACTATTTGTCAACAATCAAATCATTTTTTGATACAGGTGAACGTTGGCACGGACCCTATAGAGGGGGAAGATTTTTATCAGGTGGCAACAAAGCCTTCAGCATCTATGCCATGCGGGGTACCTGGTCAGGCTTTTGTCGCTTTTCAGAAACCAGAGGGTGCTTGCTCGCTTGGAAAGTTTGCCAATACATTGAGGTTCTATGTCAAGGAGGTATGCATATTCCTTCCTTGAGAATTGATTGAGATCAGGTTATCCAAATCGTGGTTCAGAATATGACATACGGATTTCAACGACACACGGATTTCAGGTGGATCCTAGCACGGGTGAAGCAGATGAAGAAGGGTATGAGGATGAATACCAACTAGAAGATTCGGAGGTGGGACTTCTCTCGCATATTTTTCATCTTGTGTCACATGCGTTCTGGTCACTGAATCATCTTGCTGCTTTTGGTCATTAGTAAGTCTTTTAAAGTGCTTGTTACAATTACAATTAGACTTCATATTTGATAGCTATAGTGGTGTATAACTCGGCAGTTTATTCTAGGATATTGGTTTACAATCATTCCTTTTTTGTGTGCAGGTTACAGCAGCCGATTACATCTTGAAGGCAGGAGTGTCGAACTTCAGAAATGCCTGGGAATCTGTGGACTCGGAGTTGGAACGTGTTGATGAGTACAGTCTTGGTACGAGGGAGAATTTACAAGATGCTGTACAAGCTGTAACCACAATTCTTGGGATGCAAGCTTGTGAGGTAAGTATACTGAATTGACCAAGATAAACCTTTATGCTTGAGAAGCCCATTTTGTGATTGTCATACTGGTGATTTACACTTACACTTGGGATTTTTACATGGCTTGTAGGCAACAGATATTGTACCAAGCAATGCAAGGTCCCATACTTGCTTGTTGGCTGGCCGATTTCTGGGTGACATTCAAGTGTTGGTTCGTCTCTCAGTGGGCATAGACTCTCAGAAGCAGGTCGCAATGAAACTTGCAGTCCGCTCGGAGGATCCAGCAGTCAGTGACATCATCCATGAGATTATCAATTCATGAGAAAAAAATGTGAAGCCGCTTCAATCGTTTCACCAACACTTGACCAACGACAAGAGCCGACCTTCATCCTCGTTCACGGCATACATAGCAGCTTAGAGTGTATTGAGGACCCCTCTGGATGGAGATCAAATCTTTAGTGCATAGATTGAGCAATTAAGTTCTTTCAATACAAAGCCTTGTACAAGGCTGTAAAAACAGCTCTCATGAGCTATTCCATGGCCCTTTAATTTTGCAATAGTGCTTCATGAAGCACAAGGCTTTTGTGATTTTCTGAAATCCATTCAGTAATAGAACTTTGTGCAGATTCCTATGGCGTCTAGTATTAGAATGTTCCGGTGTCAATTTCTAAATTGTGAGGTTTTTTTTCACCTCATGCTGCAGGAGTAACATGTGAAGCATAAAGAGCGTTGCTGGTGAGCTGGTGTTCCAGCCAATTATGTGACCAACAAACTGGAATCACTTCGTAATATTGTAAGCTTCTCACTTGAAACTTATTGTAGTCACATGTACCTTCTTATTGGAATCACATGGCCGCCTTGAAGAATCGTTGGACTCTAGCAGCAGGAGAGTAACTGCTTTAATTTCCACGTAGAGATAAGATTCCCAAAGTGCTCGAATGAATGCTCATCTCGTTTGGCAAGCTTATAAAATGATTCACATTCTTTCACCAGTTTTGGGTGAGTGATGGCACACTGCACAGGGAGAGCAACAGCGCAGCTCTGTTCACTCAATGCTTTAAATGGTGCCACTTGGAATAGAAGCTGTGATTACTGTCGTGGCTGCCACTGGGCTATTGTTAATAGAATTCATCATCAGCCAGGTGGGCAATGAAACCGAACTTCATTTGCGTTCCAAAAATAAAAAGAAATAAAAATACTCCTCATTATCAGGTGCAGGCCAAATTAGCTTCACGGGAGGATTTTATAAGCCCAACTGATGTGCACGACCGTCCCGCATTTAGTTCTCCCTTGGCGGCCTCTTCATTAATCCTCCTTTTCGTTTGGGATCTAGTAACTTAACTGCTGCATGGGTGGCAGGTGCCAATGCTCATGAGTCTGCAAACTCTGCAAGGGCTCCGAGCCTCCGACTGGTACGTAATGATTCTCTTAATGAGGTTGACATGGGGATTGGTCAGTGTGAATGAAAGTTTGCTAATCCATTCAGTTCTCCCTCTTTGCTTTGATCTCGCTCCTAGATATTTATATATATTTAGTTCATAAAATTTAGGATGACCATGTAGCTAGGGCTATCCCGTGTACTTGACGGCCAGTCCTAAATCCTTAAATGCTCAATTATGCACCAGGTGGATGAATGAATGCCTTGAGAAGTACATTTCATCCAATTGGTATTCATTGAGGAAAACCATGAAGAAAGATCACCATGCGCTATGGTGAGATTCGGCAAGCAAAAGACAAAATGAATTAATTCTAGAGCCTTGAAGCTTTAGTTGCCTAATTTCTAAATTTTTGGGAGTTCAACATTTTTCCAAATTTTGAGTAAATCTATACATTAACCCTTTAGTGACAGGGTAACCGCTAATTGGTCACTAGATCACCAGAAAATGAAATGTTGTAAAATCTGTGAACCATCTTAGTCTGGTATATGGTTCAGATGTGTAACTTTTGTTTCTGCAGATGATGCAAAATAAATAAATAAATGGAATTTGACTTTCTTAGATATCCAAATACCTTTGTACAAAACACCAAAATATTGCACATACCTCAAAATACAGCAAATACTTACAAATACAACACATGTACTATGCGGTATTTTTGGTGTTTGGAAATTTGTTATCTTGTGTTTTATTTTTTGGGATTGTGTTTTCTTGTTCATGTTCCATTAGTGAATGTATTCCGATTTTGATCAATGTACCAACTCCTTTCTTATTTTAACGTATAAATTTTGTCCTAAACCGTACACAAATAAGTCACTCTCACTTATAAAATTCACAATAATTATATATGAGTCAGTTCTTGACATGAACAATTGCAATGGAGAGGTGTTGACATTGGTCATTGCTGAACATCTTTAAAAATTTAACCCAAATTCTATTAAACCTTGAAGTCACATACCCCCCAAAATCTCATTTTTGAGTGTGCATTATACGGTTCAAAGACATACTATAATCTTCCAATCCAACAATCCGATCTTACCAAGATTTAACCGACACTTGTTTGATTAAGCTATGCTTACATTTATATGGTTGAATACTATTAATAGTACCCCTAATTTCAAGAAAGAGAGTTTATAAAAATATCACCCAAAGAACTGTGGTTTCTCCATAACCACCCTGGGCACTAAAGGATTAAGGAAGGTTGTTTGTTTTGTTTTGTTACGTTGATATCTCTCTGATCGTGCATTCGGCGGCTACGTTCTTGGTACCGTCGGAAAGCTCTTGAGGAGAAGGGGTGCATTGAGTTAGTTCATTGCGATTGGATCTACGGTGCAAAATTTATCGATTTAAAAACATTTTTTTCATTATAAATTGAATTAAATTATGAAAAATGGAATATGAAGTTTTTTATGTCGTTCTTGGCATTATTGGAAAGCTCTCAACGAGTAGGGGTGCACAAAAGATGTTTTGTAGTTTTTGGACCTAGGGTGTGAAAGTTATGGATTTTAAATCGAATTTTATTACTGTCAATACAATTAAACTATGAATCTATTATTCTAAATAGAAAAAGAAAAAGCAAAAGCACGAGGACCACAGAGAACACACATGAACACAAGAAACAGTGGGAACATTAGGAACACAAAGGTAAACAGGGAGCACAGACAACATGTGTAACATGGGGAAAGTCCGGGCCAACGGCAGAGGGCCACACTAGTTGTATTTAAAATAGCCAAATTTTAAGACAATATTTTGTAGTCCATGTCTTGGGAATTTCCTTGACATTCAAGATTTAGCTTTCAAAATTTCAGAAGATTTTCAACATCCCATATTTTAATTAATTTACGTCAAATCTGACAATAGCATAGGAGTACGCCAAAATTTCTGGATATTTCTTAAGATTCTCTTGTTCACCATACAAAATATATTACTTGTTTAAAAAAAAAATCTAAATATATGGGTTTCTCTTTTCATAATTATCTTTTGTCAATCTTGGTAACCGACTACAATAGTAGCCAAACAGGTATTACAAAGTGAAAACTCACAACATGATTAGAGGCTCCGGTCTTTTTCACGGTTAACCCGTAAAGGACCATAAAGCCCAAATTGGGTTCCATATTTTTTAAGAGTTTTGAGGTCTCATTTGGACTTCTTGTTCAAATTTATTTGATGTCTTTTCCCCACAAAGGGAGAGACTACAAAACAAGAGTTTCGTTTTTAAGAGTTACACAACTGAACAGTAAAAACAAGCTGTAAAAGAAAAATCAAGGTAAATATTGGAATAAAAACTGTGACAAAGACTACGCGACTAGCTGCTTGTTTTTTGACCAACACATGCAATGATCTTCATTAGTTCTGGTGATATAAAATTTGGTCCCATCTTAATTATATTTTTCACAATATGATCAATTGAATTTGTCATTTTAAAACTAGGAATCCTTGGTCCTTTAGGGGTTAATTCACTGAGACCTCAAACAAAGAGGCAAGAGCACTTCTTCTCCCAAGCCAGTCCCGAGTGGTTGAAACATCAGGGACAATTACGTGGTCATCTTTAGCATTGAATAGACAAAGGCAGTCATGACTACGATATGGACTTGTGTTGAGAGTATTTGTTTGAAATTAACCCTTAAACGTACCACTCCTTTGTAGGAAAGTCAAACTACACAATTTAGCCTTCAAGATTTATCAAAATATATTTTGTAATATTTTTCATGCATGGAATTGAATGTTTCCTATCAGTCTAGAAATTTTCAGATTTTTTTGATTTAATACGGCCTTTTTAACAAAATTTTAAGTCAAATACTTCAAAAAATAATTTTTATTACAAAAAAGCTTCAAAAAATTAATATTTTTTTGGGAGCAGGTACAAATTACAATGGAGAATCACATGATATGTTTTCCATAGAAATTTTTATTTACATTTTGAAATTCGAAAGGTGAACATCCTGTGTAGTGTAATTCAAACCTTGAGCTACAAAGCTTGCACAAGCAATAAAATACTCAATAATTGAAATTTTTAAGATTTGAAAAGTGGAGTACAAACTAGACTTAATAAACTTCATTTTCTTAGTTGGGTGTATTAGCAACAAAAGTCATCTTCAAGATCAAAATTGGGTTTGACCAACAAACGTCCAGAAACTGGACGCTGGGACATTTAGGGGTTAAAGGGGAAGGGTTGGGCTGTTGGGGCGAGCGTTTGAAAGTTGACGGAGCCTCACTTGATGGCCATATCACTTAATTGTACTGTTCACCCTCAACAAACTCCTTATGACCCCGCATTGTAAATCATTCACTGTAATTCAATGGCCAGACCAATACTGTAAATTTTGTTAGGTTCATCCATCACATCACTTCATACTTTCATTCAAAGCCCCGTCCACAACTACCGTACCTTCCAAGCAGCTTCGTCTTTAAATAATTCAAAAAAACCAAGACTAATTTTTTTGGAAATTATAAGTAGATTTTGCCGAATATCATATTTATTGTTTTTTGAAATAGTCGAAATGTAGAAATATTACCATTTTCACATATTTTATCATTATTTTGAGAGGTACAGTGACTGCCAAAACTGAGTACGAACACAGCTTACTGAAATTTAACAAACAATGTAGGGAAATTGGATGCGTCAAAAATGAAACCATAAATTGCACAGGATTACCATTGCAATCAGTCATAGTTCCATGGGGATTGAGGTCTATTACACACATGTATGCATGTTAAAAAAAAAGTAAAGTGAAGTTCAGTCCAAAACTCAGTTTTGCTCACATTAGCTGGAACAAAGTTAAAAATTTGTCCACCTACCCTTAGCAACTATAACAGCTGCAATGCGCTTAAGCATGCTTTTATACAAGTTCTTACACTCACTGGGAGTAATTGAAGCCCAACAATCCTCAACACGCTCCCACAATTCTAACATTCCTTTGGGAGGTCTCTCATATTGGTTGAGTCGACGTTTTAAAGTTGCCCACAAATGTTCGATCGGATTCAAGTCTGGAGATTGCGCCGGCCACTTCAAAAGAGTGAATTCTTGCGAATTCAGCCAACGGCGCACACTCTTGGATGTATGCTTTGGGTCATTATCCTGTTGAAAAATCAAATTGGCAGGATCTAGATTGTATGTATGCAGTGTATGAACCAGTTCTCGCTCTAAAATTTCTCTATACATGTACTGATCCATTCTTCCCTCAATCCTACACATCATACCAAGGCCACTCGGAGTCATGCAACCCCACATCATCACTCCCCCACCTCCAAAGTTGACAGTTTGTTGCACCATTCCAGCACTTCTACTCTGTCCATCACGAAACCAACACCAACTGCGACCATCAGAGTAAAATCGGTTGATTTTTGTTTCATCAGAAAATACTACACAATCCCAATCATCATCAGTCCAATGGCAATGACGTCTAGCAAATTCTAATTGTCCTTTAATTTGAAGAAGTGTGAGCTTTGGTTTCTTTTGCTTCACTTCACATTTCAAACCTGCTTTTCGTAACATTCTCCTCACAGTACTATCACTCATACCAACATGAAGCTCCTCTCAAGTAATTTCCAACTTTGTGTGCAGTTTCTAAGCCACCTATAGTAATTTCTCTCACACAAGCCCTGCGATCAGCTGCACTGTACACCTATGGCCTGCCACCAAAACTGCGATTCACATCACTCAACTCACTCAAATGTTGCTTACGAAATTGTGCAACCCAACTTTGGGATACTTGTAAGTCTCTAGCAACATTTCTAGTACTTTCACCCCTCCTCAACTTTTCTAAAGTAGCTTCTTCTATCTGCTTTCTATCAACAACAGAGAGAGACCTTAATGAAACCATTTTGCTCAATTTGCATACATGATGTGCACTGAATAGGGACACAATTATAAATGTGAAGGCCAAGAACATGCCCATCCAAAAAAATAGACCCAGAAAACCACTTGTGCATGTCAAATTTGTAGCATTCACCGCGTAATCCAAGTGTGAGCATAACTGAGTTTTAGAGCTAATTTACTTTGATCTATATCTTTCTCAAATCATTTTGCATTGCTGGACTTGTAATTTGGTAGCCACATCATTTACTTGAATGTATACTTGTGCCGTCAACTGATTTGGCATTAAATGCAGTAAATTATAAAATATGAATGGCTAAAGGTAGACTAAGCTATTTCGTACTCAGTTTTGACAGTCACTGTAAATGTGAATTGGTGGGGAAGAAAGAGCTGACCTTGTAATCAAGTTCATTCCAAGTCACTCCCAAATGATATGGGATAAGAACTTGCAAGCTCATGTGAATTCTCACCACACCATATTTTCAGTAGATTTTGATGCACAATTGAGCATACCAAATGATCTAATTTTGAAAAAAAATCAATTAGGAAAAGTGAGAAGAAGTAGTTGTCTATCACCTCCAAAAAGAATTTTGTGATTTGGAGTTTTTATGCATGATTTATGAACAAAATTCAGTAAGGGTGTGAAGAACATGCATGAGTTGAATGAGAAGAACATGTGTTGTGATCAGACTTTCGAGGCTCAATTGTGCATAGTAGACTATCTTATTTTGAGAATTGTTCAACTAACAATAGTTGCATTTTCAAGTAATCTTTCACTTCCAAAAAGAATTTTGTGATTTGATGTATTTTTTCTCAAGTTATTCACATTCTTGTAAAGGAGTTTAACCGGTAGAAGTGAGAATTCTACATATCCCACATTCATTGTTGGCACTAGTGTCCTGAATTTTGTATAAAGCACAAGACTTTACAACTCTCAGTCATCAAGATCTTGCAAGTGAAGTGATCCATATTGTGGTACTAACTTGCAAGGCCCTTTTGGATGAATGACGAAAACACAATACTATGTTTTTTCAAGAAAATGAATTTAACTAATCTATAAAAATGGCAAACGAACATGACTTTTTGAAAAATATTAAATATTCGTTTGAAGCATGACGAAGCTGCTTGGAAGGTACGGTAGGCAGAAAAAACTTCTCGCCTCAACCAATTTACTGTAGAAATTGTGCATGATCTACAGGAACGTCATTAAGGTGGACATACCTAAAACCACCCCAGACCCAATTCCGCACCCTATCATTACATAACATTCAGTAGCATGCACTGTTCTTGCCTTGGCTCTACATTAAATGGTGTGGAATATTCTACACCCAATAGTACTTCATCAGTAGCTAAGTGGACAGGTGGAAGCTCAAGGTGATGAGATGAAGGAAAGGCAGTGGGCATGAAGGCTACTAAATGTCATGTGACCCCAATTCCATCTTGGGATTTTTTTATTTTATTTTATTTTATTTTTGGCAGGAAAAATCTATTGTAGTAAAAAAAGATACAAATACAAACTTTCTAGCCAAGTTTGGCATTCCATCTTGGAATCGACCCAATTCCAACTCACTTCAAGTGCACACTAAATGCGGTAAGTGATAGGTGGAATTGGGTGTAGATAGAGCATTTTTACGTATTTCAATGAATGAAAATGAGATCACAAAGTAATGATTGAGCAATTGAGACAATGAAGGAAGCAATTGATGAACATTTTATTATTTAAATTTTTTCAAGAGTGTCCTATTGGCGATTTGAAAATTGAAACTTGAAAAATAGAAAGCATCTTTTGGTGATTTATGATTTTTTTTCATTACAAATACATAGCTTTCTATAGAATTGTTGGCTATATATACCAATGATAAGGGAAGATTATGGTGATTTACTCTAATTTTTTAACCCACTTTTTCTTATAGCAACATAGCAAGCCCATTTTTTTAAATAACAAGTTCGCGATATATAACCACAAAACAAATCATTGGAAGCAATTTAGCATGGCAATCAAGTAGATTCATTGGGTGTAAATGGAGTGATTTAAGGTAACTTCTTTATCAACCATAAATTGGTTTTGAATGGTTATAGAGCATTTTTGGGATGCTCGTGGTCCCACCTAGGGACGGTTTTGTATTTTTGAGGCAGACCACTTTAAAAATTCATAAAAATTACCAATTTTATCAAAAAAAAAAATATTTCATTTTGATTTAACTCTACTAAGAATTATCTTTCCTTCGGAAATTTGCCACATACTTGGTATGTCCTCCAAGATGTTTAGATTGCTTAAATGGATGGTTATAGGGACTTCCACCTTACTCTGAAAGCAATGTTACTTGTCATTATCACCAGCCATAACTTACTAGGAGCTTATGTACAAGCCTTGGTATTGTATCTCGTTTTATTGGTGTTGTACCTGCTAGGGCAAAATTGGCAGAAAACAAGTCTTAGTCTCTAGAGGGTATTCTAGAAAGGAGAGAGTAGTCTTGCACCAATGGCCCTTTGTTTGGTGGGCACTAGCTCATTGTCAAAACAAATAAACACTTTATTCATGCCAGCCTTGAAATGGGTCCAGAGTTTCTATCCCTAGAGGGTTGTGCGGAGGTCTTTTTGCTAAAAAAAATACGCATCTAAATTGTCGTTTCTAGTACATTGAGGCAAAATAAACAAACAAGATTTGTGTTTTTTTTTCCTCTAAACTACAGGGTCTTGTATTAAATTGGTACCGTAGTATCATAGCTGGGTTGCTAAAAAATAATTCCCCAAAAACCGTAAAATACCAGAAATTATGAGGACCAGAAGTCCAAAATAGAATAAATTATTTTTAGCTAAAATTTGATAATCTAAGCTATTTTGGGCCTTTTTAAATCATTCTTTTTGCTCATAAACGAAAATTAAAAAAATCATTTTTTGGCGGAACGAACCTTATTTTTCAAAAATTATTAAATATTTGTCTGTGGAGTGGTCACCCAGCTATGGTACTACGATATAAGAACATGTGGAAAAATCAGCAACTTTGACTGCACACATTGTAAAATATTAGCGATTGAGCTTAAATAATAATAATAATAATAATAATAGTAATAGTGATAAATAAAATAAAGATATACCTTGCCAAATTAGATCAATAGACTTTGAATTTTCTTAATCAAAACCTTTTGCATTATATATTTTGAGGCTTTGATTCTCTACGGTGGAGAATTAACCCCTAAATTTCCTTGTGTTTTTGGGAGCTTGAAACCTCAAAACTGTGATTTTCTACCTCTATGTACTCCCGGGGATGTGATCCAAGTTTTTTTACTTCTTTTAGAATTCCAACCGTAAGATCTTGTACCTAAGCCTATTCATAGCTATTGTTTCAAAAATTTACCGTTGGATGTTTATCATTTGCAAGATCATAACATCCAAAGTTTGTGCAAAAGTTTTTCGGGGCATTGCTTGGGAGGCATTGTCTCCATAGTGCAAAGGGGGACTTGAAGATTGTTACTCCAAACATTTTGCTCATATTTTTTTCCATGTAGATAACTAAGTTGGGTACGCTCATGCAAAATTTTAGAGACTCATTACGCATTTCAAACCTTCATCCAAATTAATTTCCGGAAGTAGGTATAAAAATGGCAATTTGATGAAACATGCATCACATTAGTTGTATTTGATTTTTGGAAAAAATGAACGGTGATTAGGTACCTCTATGATTTTATAAATTTTAGGCGAAATTTTTTTTTAAAAATTTCAAAATCTCAAATTTTGACAAATTTTGAAAGAAATGGATGTGAAATTACAAAAAACCTTGGAGGTTGTTGTTCTTGATTTTGGAGGCTGCCCTTGTCAAGCCAAGAATATAATCAACATGGGTCACTTCAAATTCTGAGCCTAAATGTGGTGAAGAGCATGTCTCCAAAAAAAATATTTGAAAAAATGATTATAATAAAAAGTTTTTTTCTGCCCCAGTTGGGCTTGAAACCAAAAATTTCAATAAAAAAATTATAAAATCCGAATTTGACTTTGTAATTTTTACCCCACACACCTTGTATGTATGACCACGCCCACGCCAAATTATAGTCTAAAATTCTTAATTTAGACCTTCCATCTAAGCTGCCCGAAATAGCAAGAAGCCATTTTGGCTTTTAAGGGCCTTTAGGGGTTAAGTTGAAATTCCATAAAAATAAAATAATTTAATTTACTGAATTTTAAACTTTTTTAAACTTTTTTTCTTTCTTTAAAAAAGTTAATTTTTAGATGTAAGTACAAGGTGAAAGAAAAAACTAAATTGTCAATAGTTTCAACATGCAATTGAGAAATTTCAATTTCAATGATGAAAATGTTGCAGCAAGCAATTTATATCTTATGGACTTTTCCTTTTTAAAATTTGTGAAAATTGAGTTTAGAAATGAATTCTATGCAATTTTTTTTCAATGTGATATCCTGATTGCCCTCAAAACAAGTTTGTTCACATTTCTCACATTATTAATCTAAATGAAATGAATAAAAGTTTTCCATGTAGATACCGTAGTACCATAATAGGGTCGCCAAAAAAAAACATATAAATTAGAAATTATGAAATTTTATTTTTAAATAGAATAAATTATTTTAAGCTATGTTTTGCTATTTATAAGCCATGTCGGGCCATTTTTAATCATTTCTTTTGCTCATAAACAAAAATCAAGATATTTTATTTTTAGCACACGAACTTTTTTTTTCAAAAAAATAATAAATATTTGCTCGCCCTACTATGGTACTACAATATAAATATATTCTATGAAATAATACATATTTAAGAAAAATTAGAGCTTTTTATGTTCTTTGAAGTTGTTTAGAGTCTAGCAATTTGTACAACGGTAGCATAGTTTTATCTCATGGGCACCAAGAAATTATATATCATAACATTCAGTAGCCTTCATGTCCATTGCCTTTCCTTCATGCACTTTGCTTATCACCTTGAGCCTCCACTTGTCCACTTAGCTACTAATGAAGTACTGTTGTGTGTGGAATATTCCACACTATCTATTGTAGAGCCAAGGCAGTGACAATGTAAACTACACTAAATGGCATATTTAGTGTGCGAAGAGAATTGATGTCTTTTACCACAATTCGTTCAAAGGTGAACAAAAATAGTGCCCCTTGACACTACATAGGAGTTTGCCACTTGTCATTCCCACTTTCATTGAGAGTGCCATGTTCTTTCCCAGTAATGAGAGGAACATGAGGTGGCATGCCATATTTATTATAAAGTTGCCATATGTCATTGGAACACTACATTCATTTTATTTTTTCTTACGAGGATACTATATATCCCTAAAATTAAAAAGTGTCCGGGTTTAGAAATAGTGTCCGGGACACTAAATACGCCATTCAGTGTACTGAATGTTATGATATTTCAGTGTAGTGATTTAACACTTTCCACATGCCAAGCTCTGAACTCATGTGTGTTGGTTACCAAAGGTGTGACATAAAAGAGTTCTAAGTTTTTTCTGTCAGATAATTTCATGTAAGGAATTGTCAGATAAGTTTATGGAATGATGCTCTATGTTGACTTCAGTCATTGCTGAACTGCAAGCGAGAGGGAGACTTCTGCCCCACATCTGTACTTTGATCGACAGCTTCCTTTTCCTCAAAACTGAAGCTTGAATGGGATGTGCCATTCAAGCTATTCTATGATCATTACGGTAGCAGAATGTGTACCGTACGTGGAAGGCAGGGTCGATAGAAAAAAAATCTAAAAATTAAAAAATGCCAAAATTTACATGAAACTATCTTTCAAATAAAAGTTTTTTTTTACAGTGAACTGAAAAAGATAATCTTGTAGCTTCCTAGCATCTTGGTCAGAAAATAAATAATTAAAAGGGTTCCAAAATTTATGAGAAATTACTGACCTAGTTTGCTCAATTTTAAAAAAAAAAATTAAAATTTAATTAATTTATATATATAAAGGCTAGCGGTTTTAATATTATTTTTTATATGTCTTTTTTTTTTTTAAACAACATGACGCTTTATTCCGTTGAAAGAAGGAAACATCACAGTGAACCAAGGGCACAAAGCCCTGGCCAAATTATTTTTTATATGTCACTGCCTGATTTTAATATGTTATTTTTCGTCATGCTTAATAAACTATTGTTCATACTTCAATTAATTATTAGGCAGAAAGCTGCCCAAGCTGGTAGGAAGCTACGATATTGAAGAATATTATCGAGTATTCTATTTTTCAGACCTGATTTCTGCACCAAAAAAGAAAGAAAAAGTACCAACCGTGCCCTCCACCTATGGTATTGAGATCGGGTGCAGAATACAACAACTGAACCATTCATCAACAATCAGCAGTTGGTGTGTACGTACACATGCACCATTCCTTATAATAATCTGACAATTTCCGCCATACGATTATTCTCCAGCCCTAGGACCAGAGAGAGGATTTTTTTGCAATTTTTCATTTTTCGAACAGGTGGTGTTTCATTGTATCACTTTCATTTAGATTTTAGATGATGTTGTCATAATTGGAAGAAAATTTGCTCAAATGGATGAAATTATGTCCACATGGATGAATGTTTTGACGGTAAAAGGAACGGGTTTTGGGGTCCGAATTTAGATATTTCTAAAAAATAGTTTTACTTTCTGACTAAATTTGGCCAACTGAAAAAAAAGGCTACCACCAAAATTTCATGAGCACCCACACCATGTCTTTCGTCCCTTTTCTGTGAATCTCCATTTAATGCAAAGGCCCAACTCATTGCAAAGGTAAAAGTCCCAACTCAATGTAAAGTCCGCACTCCATCTTTTCATCGTAAAAGTCCCATAAACTACATTATTTGTGGGACTTTGGACTACAGTACAAACGTCAAAGTTCTGATTTCACATGCACTATTCAGTGAATCATATAACAAATATGTGCCCAAAATGAAATACATAATATCGCTAAAAGAACACCATTTTTTTCAAGATATATTATATTGTTATTACATTTTTAAGGTTTACTCTGATTTTGGGATATTTGAATTTAACCCCTAAGAGTCCCGGCGTCCATATTTTGGATGTTTTTGAGGGACATTCAACTTCGAAGAGCTGTAAATTTTGCAAAACGTGTCCGATTTTGCTGAAATTTTGAAAAAAACTCCCCGCATGATGTATGGAATGTGTGGTAAAAATTTCAGATCAATCCGAGATGAATTGAATTTTTGGTGATCATTTGAAAGTATGTATCTTTTTTTTGGACAGTTCTGTGAATTTTGATGGCAGCAACTTCGGGGGCTTGTATCTCCTTCATCCCAAGTCCGTTTTCAATAAAACTTGTTGGGTTGAATTCCCCTTGAAGTCTAGTTATCATGGTAAAATTTTCATGTCAATCCATGTTGTTCTGAATGTTTGGGAGTCATTTTAGTGCACGGGTCTAGTTTGGACACTTTTTGCTTTTTGGTTCAAATGGGTCACTTTTCGGGCTACTTTTTGACATTGCAAGGCCATTTCAGGGCACATTAAATTTTTTCATGAGTATTTTTTTGGTACCAATGTGTTTATATGATGATTTTGAACTACTTTATAGTTGAAAGTTTTTTCATTTGAGTAATTTTGAAAACGAATTTCACCTCTACCTGTGTTGCTAGGAAAATTTCAGCATCCTTTTCTAGCACTAAAACACTATGATCTTGCAATCTATATGGCCAAATGACCCCAAAATTGATCCACATGATCTACAACATGTATGTTACAAGATTGTACCGTTGAGATTCCTATACCTCATTTACATTTAGACCTATAACACATCAAAAGCGATGATGATTTTAAGCCCAAAAAAGCTAGGGGCCCTTAGGGGTTAAAGGAAAAGAGCCAATGTTTGTTCCAATTTTGAAATAACTTTTAGTGCACATCAACTTCGATAGCTTATTTTTTGGGTTCTCAATATTGTGAACGACAATGACTATGTTCAATTCTCATTGTAGTGGCTTTGGACATCAAGCTCTGATACTATTCCTTGGTGTTCAAAGATCACCTTCAGTCTACTAGCGATATGTGGTCCTGCCATGAGTGAGAGACTCCCTTTTGCAATAAATTCTCTTAATTTGCATTATACATGAAGAATCAAAATCAAAATAATAATCTCACGGCACCACCCTTCACTTCAAATAAGACATTCAATGAACGGTGAGATGCTGGGGGATAGAATTTTCTAATAGGTTACTGTGAATTATGGGTAGTCTATTCATTGTAAATTCATGCCCTCAGATGCCCACAAGCAAAAATGTAGTAAAATGGTGGTCTTTGGGCACCAAGCAATAGTCAACTTTTAGAGCATGACGTCCAACATTATAAGATTTTAATGTCATGATAGTGACAGCAGGTGGGTTTTGCATAACATTCAGTAGCCTTCATGCCCATTGCTTTACCTTTGTGTGTTTAAATCCAATTTCGGGAGCAAACTCGATGAACTAAATCATATTTAATATGAACATGAACTTTATATTCTTTAAGTCCATTGTGCATTTGAGGGCTCTAAAGAAAGAAATCTTGAAAAAAAAAAAAAGTTAATGCACTTTCAACTTGTTTTATATCAACTTTTCAATTTGGTTCGAAACTACTTTTTCAATTTTGACTACTTCAACTTCACTAAAACATACATAAATATTATTGAAGATGATTTTTTCAATTTTTTTGTAATACTTTGTTAAACATCATGCCTTTTATTTTGTTAGCAAAATAAAATCTACGAAAATTAAAATTTTAATGTATTTTTTGACCTTGCATTGTTGCTTCTTCATAGAGTTCAATGTTGGCCCACTTTACCATGCTTTCACCCTGGTAGTCCCAAAATTCATGGAATACAAATGACATTCCCTCATTAATTAGAAAAGTGGATCTAAGTGAAGATTCTCTTTCAATCTAGTTTTCAAAAGGGTGCTCCATTGCACTACTCTATTATCCCTTTAGTGCCCAAGAAACCACATTGTGGTTACTCATGTGTCAAAAACGCAAATAACAGAAAATCCATGAACAATTGGATTTTGAATTGTGAGGTTCATAGTTGGAGATTTATAATATACATCTTATAGAAAAAGAAAGTTTCAATTTGGAACTGTGCAACTATTAAAAGACCTATGAACAAAACGTGAAAATACCGTAAATACTTACAAATACATTACATGTGCTGTGCGGTATTTCTTGTGTTTGGAAGTTTATTATCTTGTTTTATTTTTTTGAATTGTGTTCTCTTGTTCATGTTCCATTAGTGTATGTATTCTGATCTTGATCAATGTACCAACTCCTTTTATATTTTAACATATAATTTTTTAATCCTAAACCGTATATCACTAGTAGAAAAGGTGGCGCTCTCCAAGGAGATGCCCAGGAAAAATCACTACGCATGCGTGGAATTGGGCACCACTTGCATGGGCATCTCCCTCTGCAGTGTCCCCTTTCCTACTCACTAGTGTGTGGATAAGTCACTATCACTTATAAAATTTAGAGTAATTATCTGTGAGTATGTTCTTAACATGAAAGATTGCAACCGAGAGGTGTTGACATAGGTCATTGCTAAACCTCTTTACTTTCATTTTAAAAAATTTAACCCAAATTTTATTTAACGTTGAAGTCACACACCCTCCAAAATCTCGTTTTTGAGTGTGCATTATACAATTCAAAGACATACTATAATCTTCCAATCCAACGGTTCAATCTTACCAAGGTTTAACCAGCACTTGTTTGATTAAGCTATACTTACATTTATACAGTTAAATACTATTAATAGTATCCATAATTTGAACATAGAGAGTTTTAAGAAAAATCACCAAAAAAAATTTGGTTCCTCCATAAGCACCCTAGGCACTAAAGGGTTAAGAAGCATAAGAAGGAGCCCAAGAAGGCCACTCTCGTCCTGAAGCAAATCAGGCCGTTACAATGTAGGCAAAGTGTCTTTCCTACTTGCATTGATAATCAACCCTTGTGGAATCTTACTCAAACTTGTGGAACCTTAACCCTTAAAGGTCTAGAGAGCCCTTTCCGACGAGTATTATACAACAATATTCCGTTGTATTTGGCATGGTTCCACACCTCCTATAGGTTTAAGGTCAAAAGTGAAGTTAAAATTCACATCGACATGATTTTAATGAGCTATTAGGGTTTCAATTTAGAACTTTTTATTTACAACAAATGTCAAATATACACCAACGTATCTACTATCTCCATCAGCCCTTTAAGGATTGATGGTTTAGCTCGATTAGCAAGAATTATGGATTTTCCGTACTCGCCA
Organism: Pohlia nutans; assembly: GCA_022496805.1. Taxonomy (NCBI): domain Eukaryota; kingdom Viridiplantae; phylum Streptophyta; class Bryopsida; order Bryales; family Mniaceae; genus Pohlia; species Pohlia nutans. The sequence goes on from CM040088.1 coordinate 40,427,311, forward strand.
AACATGACAAGTTTGTATTTTCTCTTCTCTTGCAGTACATAACATTGTTAAGCCTTAGACTTTGTATCCCTACCAAAGTGAGTGGCAGCTTCCAATCCTTGTATGAAATGAGAAACTTCTACACTCATGACAGCTGTCAGCTACTGAGTAACAGTCTGCAAGGCCATTCAGTTGTGTGTCCAGTGGAACTGAAGGCTTTACCCTCAATGAGTCTGCTTATGATTAGTGTAATCTGTAATCCCATATCATTTACCAATGATTAGGCAAGTCAGTTAACCATGGTAAGGTAGGATGTCCTAAAACCACCAACTTAAGAAATATGGTCTCATTTTAACAAGGTTATTTATGAGAATTTTTTTTCAATCATTTGGAAGAAGATTTCTCACAGAATGCACAAATTTTCGCAATTTAATTCTCAATATTCAAATTGATACAAATATTCGAAGTGAAAAGAACTTCGTGACCCAAATCAAACCTCTACGTTTCCCCATGTCCACACCATGTGGTACTAATTTTCACTCATAATGATACCCAAAACCACCAACTATTTCTTTGCAATGCTTGGCATGCCATTGGTCTACTTGAACAGTGAAACTGGTGGTTTTGAGTCTCAACTGTGGTGGCCCCAAGAAAACTCTATATGTCATAATTGGGGGAGGTGGTGGTTTTAGGACATCCTACCTTAACTCACTCACTGCCTCACTTGGATCATTCCCAACCATGCACAGCACTGAGTACGTGTTCCTGCACAACCAGTGAGGGACTGAGGGTTCGTACGCTTCCCCCACGCAAAAGCGTCGGCCCCTATCTAAGGTGGCACTGTCGAGGGAGATGTCCCGCCTAGGCAAGTGGCGCCCAATTCCACGCATGCATAATGATCTTGCCTAGGCATCTCCCAGGGAGCGCCACCTTTTCTACTAGTGCTTAGACTTCACCATCAAAAATGAAGGACACTCGTAGATGCGGGTGCATAATCCTACCTTCCCTCGCTGGAGTACGTGCATAACAATACAAAGCATTTATGACATTGGCTGTTGAATGGTTCAATCAGCAACCCTAATTTACCTTATTGTTCAATTGAACATCAAATATTTTTTTAACTTATATAGCATTGGCATTCAATGCTTCCTTTTCTTTTTTCTTTTTTTTTTAAATTTATTTAATTATTTTTTCCAACATTCAGTTCATGTATATAGTGTTGACTTGGAGTGTTGATCTTTGCCAACATTCACATCAATAGTGTTGGAAGATGGTGATTGTGATATCTCCTTGTAGGATATATTCATATGGAAGGACAATTGTTCTCAAAGGACTATAGATGGATGATAGTACAATTGCTTCTATGTGATCATGAGAGAGAAAACTCATAAAGGTTGAGGACTCTTTATAATGCCAAAAGGTAGAACGCTTGAAGGTTGATCAAATGAACAAACGCCAATGGCGTAAACGCACGAAGACTTCATAAAAAGATGCCACAAGGACAGAAGGGAGGACACCCGACGACAGGAAAGCAAGAGAACCAACAGCAGAGGGCATAGGAGATGATGAGATGGAGATACTCTTAAAACATCTTCATTGAGGGCATTGGGCAAAATGCTCTAACAAGGGATTTTTTTGGTTTTTGGGGAAGTGTTAAAGTGGTGACAATGTGACATAAAATAAAACGGTGTAGCCAAATATTTTCAATATTCATCCATATTTGGATAGAATTGTCTTTTAATTCATATATTTGGATGAATTCATTAAAACTGGCAATTTCATTCAATTTGTTTTCAAATTGAAACAATCTCGCGTCTTCATCCATTTTTCTTCAAATTTTTCTTTAAAGCTTGGTGCACGCCAATTATTTTTGGTACTTTTTGGAGTTTAAATTCCAAAAAAATCAGTAGTTTTAACACTATTTCTTGGTGTTCAAAGACCATTTATTCTACTACTGGAAGCATATCAATGAACAACCAATTACTAATAAAGAACTTCGGCTATTAGCTAATTTAGCTCAATGTCTAGTACATAGGAACTATTTATTTTTTGGTTCTATACCATTGTTGGTGCTTTTAGAACATGTCCACTAATCGGCCATCACCCTCGCCATGAATATTTATTTTCCAAAAGAGGGGTTGGTGTCGTTGGACTAGCACCACACCCCTCAACCAGCACAATAATTCCTACTAGTTCGTGACACTCTATCTCTCTTTCCTCTAGCATATTTCGCCTCCTTGCCGTCCCACAATCTTCCTCGTGAACGTAGTCAAAGTCCGTGATGTCAGACTGTATACATACTTTGACAAGATCCAAAGGGAAGAAATTCTCAGCCCCTAAAGAAAACATCAAGAATTTAGGACCTCACTGATTTTTAACAATTTCCGTGCGACATCCGATATTTCATGGGTTCGTACATTTTTCGCATGGATTCCGCACGGATTTCGTGCTAATTTTGCACTGAATTCGCATGGCTTCTACATTCACTCTTTTTGTTATCTTACATAGTGCAAAATTTGTGCGAAATTAGTGTAAAATCCGTGCAAAATCAAGGTGATTTTGCACAAGGTGATTTTGCACCTTGTGCCAAAGATCACACAAAACCACCCTTCCCATGACGTTTCCATACGAGGATGACAGCGAGTGGGTGGCCATGCTCTTACCCTCATGGTATTTATTTTAGTTATTAATCAATTTATTTTGAAACAAGAAGGGCAAGTCCAATGCTTAACAAGAACCAATAAGTTACTCAAATCATGTGCACCCTGGCTACGCTTATATCCACTTTTTTACAGAATATTTTGGATGAATTTTTTTTAACAACACTTGTACATGCTCTCCATGACAACAAATCTGCAAGATATAGTGATGTTACAATAAAAGCCTCTAAACCAAGTTGCCATTATGATTAGCAAGTCTGACAATGATTACCATAATAGCTTTAGGACTGTTGTTGGAACTAGTGAATTTTTTTCCACTTTTCCTAAGTAGTCACCTTTTTCACAATATTGTAGTGATACTTGGGTGATACTTGGTGCTACCATGATGATACTTGGGTAAACCTAGGCCAAATTTGGCTACTCCCCTAACTTTTTCCTAAGTATTTCGGCTATTTTTCCCTTTCATATTTTCAAAAAACCTTCATTAAAATTAGCCATTGCATTTTCAAGTGTAGAAATTGGGCTATTTTAAGCTGAAAATATAATCATGAAACACATGACAATTTGACACTTGTTTAGGATTGTGCAACAAGGTGAGGTACAACTTTGTGGATAGAGGAGGGATAATTTAGAGGAACGAAAATTTCCTGCATACAGTAGTAAATTCCGGAGAAGGGTGTGCATGCTTTTACCCTCATGGAATCACTGGCCTTGAAATGTAAAAGTTTGAGCATATTCAGCACTTCATTCTTGGGTGGGCAGTGAGGGGCAGATGATGGACAACAATAAATGAAAGGGGGGATGGAGACTGTTATTGAATGTCAGGTGAGGGCACATACACGTACGTACAAACTGGCAGCCCGGTCAAAGGCAACGAGGGGTTGGTCCAACTAACTTAACCCCTAAATTTCCTTGTGTTTTTGGGAGCTTGAAACCTCAAAACTGCGATTTTCTACCTCTATGTACTCCCGGGGATGTGATCCAAGTTTTTTTACTTCTTTTAGAATTCCAACCGTAAGATCTTGTACCTAAGCCTATTCATAGCTATTGTTTCAAAAATTTACCGTTGGATGTTTATCATTTGCAAGATCATAACATCCAAAGTTTGTGCAAAAGTTTTTCGGGGCATTGCTTGGGAGGCATTGTCTCCATAGTGCAAAGGGGGACTTGAAGATTTTTACTCCAAACATTTTGCTCATATTTTTTTCCATATAGATAACTAAGTTGGGTACGCTCATGCAAAATTTTAGAGACTCATTACGCATTTCAAACCTTCATCCAAATTAATTTCCGGAAGTAGGTATAAAAATGGCAATTTGGTGAAACATGCATCACATTAATTGTATTTGATTTTTGGAAAAAATGAACGGTGATTAGGTACCTCTATGATTTTATAAATTTTAGGCGAAATTTTTTTAAAAAAATTTCAAAATCTCAAATTTTGACAAATTTTGAAAGAAATGGATGTGAAATTACAAAAAACCTTGGAGGTTGTTGTTCTTGATTTTGGAGGCTGCCCTTGTCAAGCCAAGAATATAATCAACATGGGTCACTTCAAATTCTGAGCCTAAATGTGGTGAAGAGCATGTCTCCAAAAAAAAAATTTGAAAAAATGATTATAATAAAAAGTTTTTTTCTGCCCCAGTTGGGCTTGAAACCAAAAATTTCAATTAAAAAATTATAAAATCCGAATTTGACTTTGTAATTTTTACCCCACACACCTTGTATGTATGACCACGCCCACGCCAAATTATAGTCTAAAATTCTTAATTTAGACCTTCCATCTAAGCTGCCCGAAACAGCAAAAAGCCATTTTGGCTTTTAAGGGCCTTTAGGGGTTAACCAAGGCCTCCCGATCTCATGCGGGACCTAATGGCCCCCATAATGGCAGCCCATTTAAAGCTCCGTCTGAGAAATAAAGGGCTCAGATGGGCTCCCATGTGAAGTTGTGAAATGTGAACCATCTCTAATAACAAGCTATTAACCCTTCAGGGATCAAGGATTCATAGTTTTAAAATGAAAAATTCAACATATCATATTGTGGAAAATACAAGGGCTGCTTTATACTACGGTGGAGAAGTGCACCGGTCGGTCAAGAATTTCAGCCTAAGACATGGTTATTTGAAGCTAGGGATGGTATGCCAGAGAAGATGAAAAGACGATAATAAAAATGCCTTGAAGTTGGAGTTCTCCGGAGGCCAAGTTTCTTGTTCAAGGCTTTGAGGTTGCCCAAGAAACTTGACCTCCGGAGAATGCTCCTTCAAAAAAGTGTCGCCACGTTGGTAGTCATGTCATTTTTTCATCCATGTACAAAGTTCTTCACTGGAGGACTCTTGGCCGTAGTGTAAACCACCACTGGACAAGAGTGTCACTCTCAGCCAATCATATTTCAGAATTCCCCTAGAATTCATGACCAGGGGACTTCTCCAACGTAGCGTAAAGCGGCCCTAATTCAGATAGGACCAGATTTTATATCACTGAAATCAGGGAAGAAAAGTGCATGTGTTGATTAAAAGACAAATAAATTTGAATAAAAGGAAATCTACATAGGACCTACTAAAACTACTATTAAAAACATGAGGCCCAATTTGGACTTCTTGGTCCGTTAGGGGTGAAGTTAGTATTGGGGTTAAGTTAGTATTTGAATGGCCAAACCAATTACAAATCTCCCTGGTGGTCGGTCGGTCGGTCCACAAGGACTGACACTCTGGATCCTACTTGTGTTTTTATGATTCATTCAACAATTGTAGGCAATGGAATCCAGTGATTAGAGAAGTGGCTGGCCAATTCATACACATCCTTACAAAACGAAGTTATGGAAGATGCTGGCTTGGCATCGCTCCAAGGTTAGTTAATAATGCCCTACTATGCTGGATTAGATGAATGTGGTCAAGGTCCTCCCTTTGAATTTCTGGATTGATGGTTCCGATGGTATTATTCAACATATTGGTATAGGGTTCATTGGATAGGGATCTGAATTTGAAGGCTCATAAATTGTACATGTTCCAGTGGATTCAGGTACCGAGTCTAATGGCCCATTACAACACGGAGAAATTAAACCTTTTGTTGGGTTGATTAATTGTGGAGACCCTATGCCCCTGTACCTGTACCCCAGCCACACCCACATCCCTGTAAGAGCATCTCCACCACTCCCGCTATAAGAGGCCCGGCAACAGGACCAAAACTATATTTAAAGTTGCCTCAATGCTATAACGATGACTAAGAGCATTTCCCCCTTTGGAGATTAAATGTGGCGCCAACGGGGTCGATGGCGTGGTCCAAATTTTGTCAGTCTGGCCCAACCCAGCAACTACCACACCCTACCCGAGATCCGGAACGCCAATGGGTGATAACTTAAGCTGTCTACCTAGATGGCACCGTGCCATGTCGGCCCGCGATGGTTTGTGGTCGTTGCGAATTCCCCGGCCACCAATAGGAGATAATTTGGGAGGGAACGCCACTTGTGGTGAAGACAACTTCCCACAACCCTACCGGACGCAAGCTTAAATTTGCAGTGAATGGCCTCTCGCATGTCATTGGCGTTACAATGGTGGCCAAGACTATCGGCCACAACCACGTCATGTGCCGCTGGTGCACTCTTTGAAGAGAACGATGGAGATGCTCTAACATTCGTGTTCTGTATTGGTCCATGCATCGGTGAAGGAGAGAGTAAGACAAACATCATTTCAAGGTAACGAAAAGAACTCCTCACCGAGACTTCATCACCACACTTGAAAATAAATAATAAATAAATAAATTGGTATAACCGATAAAATAAGGGTTTTAGCATGGAAAATGTTTAAGTTTCATTGATGAAATATTTTCCTTTATATAGAAACAAAATTAATGTAGAATACTATAAAAAATCAAAAAAAAAATTCTTAAAATTAACCCCTAAATGCCCAGGGCATTCACAAAAAAGTCAAACAACACTTTCATATGGAGTTTGCTTATCAATAGCCTTTGATATATTTTTTGAAATATTTTTAATAAATGTAAACATATGTTTCCTAGTGATCCTCAATTTTTCAAATTTTCTTAATGCATTATAAATTTAATATGATTTCTGAAGTAAAATACACAAAGAAATTCATATAAATTACAAAATTGTTCCTAATTACCAAAAAAAAATATAAAAGGTTTAGGTTACAATGAAGAACCATACGGGAAAATTCAATTTAAAATATATTTTCTAAATTTGGAAATTTGATAATGACATATGCTTTGTAGTGTAGTTTGGATTATGACCTCTTGACATTGCAAGTGCAATAAAATACTTAATATTATGATTTTTTCAAAATTACAAAGTGAAGTAGAAACTAGACTTGATAATTTCCATTTTTTTAGTTGGACTTGAAAGAAAAAATAATCATCTTTAAGGTTGAAATCGAATTTGACCAACCACCATCCACTATTTGGATGCTTGGGCATTTAGGGGTTAAATCTAGTATTAAAAATGAAGAAAAAGGTTCTTTGAAACCCATGACTAATATATAGGTTTACTTATAACCGACAACAATGAGATCAATTCCTAAACATAAAGTTGCACCATGTGGTTGCCGAGGTAGTGGCTCTTGGTTGGTCAACATTGTGCTGGTTTTTGGATCCATGAAACAAAACTTCTAGGAAGTTTATAGATTAGTTATAGGGTACTTATTGACTATGAATACCTCTATATTAGCAAGGTTTATTTTTTGGACAACACAATCTACATGAGAACCATTGTGCGACACTCCCTCCAACATATACAAATTTGTTAGCATAGATTGACATCCTCCTTGAGCAAACCACAAGGAGTCATGGTAACTATAATAGATTTGGTAAGTGATATATTTGTAGAATATGGAGATTTTTTTTTAGTAAAATACGATGGCAACAAATGTATTCACTTACTAGTTTTGTATGTTTCCACAAATTTCGGGTATCAAATGTCCTAAGAACTTTTTCTCGCTCATAAAAAAGGCCCACAGGAACGGAGTTAATGTCCCCAAATCGATAGCATGAGTAGTTAAAGCAAGTAAATAATTTAAAATTCAAGTTATTTCACGAAATAACACTCGTATATACTGAGCTCTCTATATGGCTACCATGGTACCATAAAGATCATTGATAGTTTAAGAATTTAATAAAGTTCCAAATCTCAATTACCACAACATTCTCGAAGAGCTTTTTTTTTTATCCTTGTCTACATGAGTGAATATGTATGTCTTTTCTATATTCCATTGACTCTTTCATTTAGCATTCTTCTCTATGATTGGTTGTTTGAGCTCTATATTCCATGTTTGATCCCTACCGATTATTTGTAAATTGAGAAGGAACTCTTCAAAATGTGATCAATATTGTTGTGATTTTTTCCATAGTGGTTTTTTCTTTTTCTTTTTCTTTTTCTTTTTCTTTTTCCTTAAATCTATTAATCTTTAAAGTGTTAACCTTTAAAGGACACGATAAGCCCACGGGGCTTAGTTTTGAAAGAATTCTTTTTAAAACTTAAGAAATAGTCTACCAATACATGTGAGGAATGGTTCATTCAAAGGAGACAAGAACTGTGAGTTTAGATTCATTCAAAACTAAGATCGAAGAGCTCGCAATTGCTATTGGAGAATATTGGAATCATCACAGGGAGAGAGAGAGAGAGTTTGGGCAGCATTTTTTTTAGCACAGGCCATGTCGCTACAGGTTGAGTGCGACAACATGAAATGGTGGAGAAATTGCAAGAGGCGATTTGACACCGCAACATGGTGGTTCAAGGAAGGTTGGGGGCATGCTCAAGCCATGGCTATATTTTTGGTCGTTTTTAACATTTCCATTTTAAACCTTTTTTATCATGTTGGTGCCTGCTGCATGGACCACTACAATGGGTGGCCAACACATAAAGAATGTTGGGTGGGGATTATTGGCATGTATTCTTTCGTGTTGCCCTCCTTTGTACCCCATGTCCTTTTAAACCCTAATTGCCCAACTATGTTTTTTTGCATGATGTCAAGAAGCATACTTTGTTTCCTCATCCGTCGTGTACTTTTTGCAGTGTGAAATTTTTTATACATATTTTATGGGAAGTAACCTTCATGCATGTGTGATCCAATTAGAAAGGAGATGATTTGTGAAAATTTTATGTCTTATTTCCTATTCACCCAAAATTTCTAAGATGTCAGTTCAAAAGTGTTCTTGAAAAAATCAACTCATAAAATTAAGCAACCAAAAAATCTCCCAAAATCACTACACTTAGAATATTAAATTTCAACCCATCATAACAAATTTCATCCATATGTTGTCAATATCTTATTCGTAATCAAATTACAAAAGAATTTTGAATTTTGAGTTTCAAATTTTATACAAAATATTAGTGATAGCGATCATAGATCTTACCATATAGAAAGAATCTAAAATCATAATGTAAAACTTTTATTCATACATCAAGTTCAAAATATCCCTCTTAGTTGCAGTTTATAATGCATCTTTGCAATTCTTCAAATTTGGAGAGGGATGAAGACGCTTAGGAGTTAAAGGTTAAGCAACCAGTAAAAGGTTGTTGGTTTTTTTAAACACCAATCTATAACTTAGATTTAAAAATTAATTGCACTAATGTGTGTATAATAAAATCTCCTATAAGGTGGATTTATGTTATGTATAGTACAAGGCAAGATTGCATGAAATCAAAAGAGTTTGCTAAGTGTGAGCATTTGCAATGATTTTAGCTACCAAACACTTGTTTTGTTAAAAGTGCACATAGTCATGTGCACTATTTTTTAGTGCCATGTGCTTTGCATTTTTTTTAATTTAAAGGAGTGGGGGGGGGGGGGGACGGGGGGGGGACGGTGTGTGGGAACATACCCACCCCCCTCTAAAATTTGCACTACAATTTTTTAATATAATGTACATTCAATTTTGGCACTTTATAGGTAAAATATGACTATACTTTCTTCAAACGTACAAAATTTCAGTATGTGCACTTTTCATATGGCACATATACTTTTAACAAAACAAGTAACAAAACAACAAAACAAGTAACAAAACAACAAAACAAGTAACAAAACAACAAAACAAGTAAAAAAACAAGTAACCCTTTATAATTAATTATTTTTAATGTATTATAAACTTAAACATACATTTAAATTTTTATCATTGAAATCATGGGGAGGGCACTTGTAGTTAGTTTTTGTATACACGTGTGAACCATGCATTTATTTGGGGGCTATGGATATAAAAGAAAATTCCACTATTTACTAGAATATCCATGGTTTATTTTTAAAAGTATTCTATAAATTTAAAAAAACACTTTCTTTTTGGTGCATCAAAATTAAAAGAGACACTTGATTGGTGCATCTTTATAAAGCCCTTTGTATTTTGGACACTCAAATTTCAAATTTATCGACGGTGTAAAATTCTTCAAAATGAAATCTAATCTCCGATCCCAGCTGTCAAAAGATGTATTATAACTCAACTTAAACATTTAATGAAAACACCAACTTCAACAAAGCTAAAATACTTGATTTTTTGGACCTTTGACCAAAAATCATTCAAAATTTGAATGGTTGGTCCTTTCACGGTTAAAGGATGGTACCCAAGGTCCATAATAGCACCAAACTAATGCCTTGGGAACCATGCTCTAACACTATTCCTTGATGATTTAAAACTGCCTTCTTTGCTAGTGACATCAATAGTTTTGTATAAAATAAAATAAAACGATTATACATATTGAATGATGCAAGATGAATTCAAATTCAAATATGGGATTGAGCCGTTACATCAAAGATTTCATCTTGTAGAATTATATAAAAAGATGAATCTAAATAACACGTAAAAATCCTAAATTCTATAGACAAATCCAACAAGGCTACATAAGAGCTCGCTGACCAAAAAAATAAATAATAATAATAAATGGGTTTTCTCATTACATGAAAAAATTTCAATGTTTTGGGAATATATAGAACACGCAATTCACTATTTATGCACTTGGCCAAGTGCGCTCATTTCATAAGCATATTTGGCTTTAAAAAATTGGTTAAAAAGTTCTCTAAAAATCATCGATGTTGTCTTTCTACAATCACTTACATTGTAAACAAACTATTCTCTTAATTATTTTTTATTCTAATCTTTATCTTTTTTTAATCTTTTTTTAATCTTTTTTTTTAATCTTGATTTCTTTCTTGTCTTCTTTCTTGTCTTCCTCTTGTCTTTCTTCTTGTCTTCCTTCTTGTCTTTCTTCTTGTCTTTTTTTCTTCTATTTTTCTTCAGTTGTGACTGCTGAACCCTAAACGGCGGGAGCAAAACAAAAAAAAAAGATTTTTAAAAATTTAAAATTAAATTTATTTTATTATTTTTTTGGGTACTTTATTTGGCTGTAGGTTGCTGCTGAATCCTAAACGGCGGCCGCCGAAAACAAAAAATTAAAATTTTAAAACAATCTTTATCTGGCCGTGACATGTTGCTGAACTCTACACGGTGCCCCCCTCCCCCCCCCCCCCCCACACACACACACACACACACATACACACACCCAATAAATAAAATTTTAAAAAATAATAATAAATTGATAAACTAAAAAACTAAAAAATATATATAGGGGAGAGGAGAGAGGGGAGGTAGAGGGAGTGGGAGAGTGAGTGGGAGAGACCCTCTCCTCTCCCCTATATATATGAGGAGAGGGGAGGGAGATAGAGAGGGAGATGGAGATGGAGAGTGGAAATGGAGATGGGGATGGAGAGGGAGATGGAGATAGAGAGGGAGATGGAGATGGAAATGGAGATGGAGGTGGGAATGGAGATGGAGATGAAAAGGGAGAGGGAGATGAAGAAGAGAGAGGAGAAATGGGGTCTTTGGGTGCGCGGCCGCGCATCCAACAGCTAAAAATAGAAAAGAACATTTTTTTAAGCCGCTAGGCAGCCGCCGTGTAGGGTTCAGCAGCACGCCATGGCCAAATAAAGTTTTATTTTTTTATTTTTTATTTTTTTTTGGCGGCCGCCATTTAGGGTTCAGTAGCATCCTATAGCCATATATATATATATTATTTACTTATATATTTATTTTTTACTTTGCTCCGCCGTTGAGGGTTCAGCAGCCACAGCTGAAGAAAAAATAGAAGAAATAAAAAGAAAAAAAAGAAAGACAAGAAAAAAGACAAGAAAGAAATCAAGATAAAATAAAGATTAAAAAAAGATACAGATAAGCATTTGTTTGTTTACAATGTCAGGGATTGTAGAAAGACAAGAATTGCCGTTTTTCTTTTAAAAAAATAGACAAAAAAATTATGCACATGGAGGCCAAGTGCATGATTATATGGCCAAGTGCGTAAATAGCGAATTGTGTGTTTTAGGGGTTTCATAAACTCCATTCAATTTCCAAAATAATAAAGTAAAAAATATTTTTAAATGTCTCTATAGCTTGCTAAAAATATCAAAATCTAAAGTTGCCAACCCTGCCTTCCAAGTACGGTAATGTGCAAAATGATTACTATTTTTGGTTTTCTATGTTGACATTACAAACATACTTCAAGATTTCCTTTTCACCATTAATCCATTATAAATAACATAAAATCCAAACCTTTTAACCTTAATTTTTTTATATTGTTGACATGCTATTAACCTCTAAATGACAGAGGGGATAAGGGCAAAACCTAAATGTGTTATAAAATGTTACGTGTTCAACTTTGATGAAGTTTGGTCCAAAAGAGAAATTGAGAAGCATGATGTTTAGTAATTATCCGTATGGTCAGACTTTCAAAAAAAAATTTAAGTACTCATTTAATGAATTTAGAAGCACTTACCATTTAATATTCACCAAATTTTTTAAAAAAAAAATTAGAATTTGAAATTTGGTATGATTGGTTAAAACTAGACATTCTATTCTCAAATTCAAAAAAACCAATTTCTCAAAGGAGAGAACATCATTAGTTTCCCGAAATATAAAATTTTATAATACTAGGACAATATTGAGGTCTTTGTCTTTGAATAATTCTCCTTGGTGGAGTTTAACTTGGATTGACGTGATTCAAATTGGAATGGAAAGTAGACTTGATTTCCTATTTGATTTTATTTATTTTTAAATAAAGAAGAATTCATCTTGGGTAAACCGTAAAAAAGGGGCAGCGACCATAAAATAGTCGTTCGGTCACTTAGGAATTAACCAACAGTACGTAGCATTGAAACACTGGGTAGTATTGCAAGCGGCGTTCATCATCTCTGAAATTGATCTCACAAACACTCGGTGAATAATTCTGAGGGTTGGTATTTTTGTGAAAATAAATACGTACAATTTTCTAAGGATTGGTACTTATGTGAAAATAACTTGGTGTATTGTGGGTTTTTAAGTGAGTATAGTATGTGAATTGATATGTGGGTTGATATTTATGTGAAAACAACAAGGTAAAAACATTCTTGAGGGTTGGTACTTATGTGAAACTAACTTGATGAATTGTGGGTATTTAAGTGAGTATAAGTGTGTGAATTGATGTGTGGGTTGGTATTTATGTGAAAATAACAAGGTAAAACATTCGGAGGGTGGGTATTTATGTGAAAATAATTTGGTCAATTGTGGGTATTGAAGTGAGTATAAGTATGTGAATTGATGTGTAGGGTTGGTATTTATGTGAGAATGGCATTGCGAATTGATGTGAGGGGTGGGTGTTTATGTGAACATAACTTGGGGGTACAAGAAGAGGAGCCATGGAGTGAGAAATTTAATGGGGGCAGTCAGAGACCTAAGTTTGATATTAAGTTGGTTTTTATGATCATAATTTTTTAATTTTTTAATTTTGTAAAATTCTTTTTGGCATTCATGGAGAATTACAAGTTCAAATCTGGAGGGACCAACTCTCTTTATCACAATTATCCTTTTCCAAGGACACCAGTTTAAATCAGAAGCGAAAGACAGTTTGATATATCACCTATCAATTTTATTATTTATTTTAATTCTTTTGAAACAATTGAAACTTACCTATCAAATTTAATTTTGATATTCACTATTCTGAAACTAAGGAAAGATCCCATCCGCCTGCCCTGGTCATGAATTTTGATTTCACCTGTCAATTTACAATCTCAATTTTGGATGATGTGGTATTAACTTCCAAAAACAATTAAACCCAAAATTTCTTAACACCAAAAAGTGGTTTTTGAGTTTTTGGTTCATTGCTGTGGGTCTATTGACTTTGACTTTGACTTTTTCATTGGATCCAAGTTTTTTTTTTCTGACCGAGAAATTTAAGTTTCATTCTTCCATATGTTTAAGTAACTTCAATTTTTTGTCTTGTTTTTTGAAAAAAAAAATATTATTTTTCGTTTTCTCGTTTTTTTTTTTTTGGGAATAAATGAAATTGAATTCATTGCAGAGGCAAAATACAAGGCCACCCCAACCACAAGTGGTCAAGGGCAACAAAGACATACCATACGTTGTGGTCAGTTTCGGACAGCTAGGTGTCGAAATTGAATTTCCACATCAGATTTTGAGAGGTCCATGTCACCCTTAACCAATCACAAGATGACATGTGGCACTTTGGGACAAAATGTAATTAGTTAATGTCGAAACCGACCACGACGTAGGGTAGATAGTTTAACCCTTAAGCGTGCAAGGAGCCCCGCGAGGCTATGCTTGATCATTTTTCAGTCAAATGTTGATTTTCACCTAGTTCCTAATTTTAAATGAAAATGATCCCAACTAAGAAAGTGTGGGGGCTACCTTCTACTTTCTTGTCCAATTTATTGTTCTTCAAAATTGTTAAAACTACGTTATTTATAGCACCTTAAAGCTCAAAACCCTAAAATTCCAGTATACACTGCAAAAAATACTTTTGTATGGAATTTCTTTTTATGTAAGCTCAAGAAGCATGCCACCTACACCTTGTTGTTCATCACTATTATTTTCATTTTCCTTACAATTTCATACTATTCTAAGCTTTTTGTAATTACTATGATTTTTACAAGAAAAAAACTTTGAAAATCTTATAAAATTTATTTTTATTAAAGTAATTATGAAAGAATCAGGGTAAACCGCTTTAACAATACCTTATATGTGAAAAATACCAGGAAAATATAATATATTATAAAATGTGAAGAATAGACAAGGTTTGACCCGGTAATTGTAGTATGGACGCTTAAGGGTTAACTTTTGTGAGTTATGTTCTATAAGTGCCAAAGTTTGGCATCACAATTTAAGGGGTGAAACTGTCTTGTTGTGCATGTGCATACAATCTATATTATATAATAAATAGTTTGACCTTTGGTTCGACAATTCTAATGGCAGAACCATCGTTGTGTATGTGCTTGCATGGTTTAATTGTGTTATAAAATAGATATGTCAAGGCTTGTGTCATGTGATTTTGATAAGTATTGCAAAAGTTACAATAGTTCAAAGTATTTGAAACTCATTTCTCCATCAAAAATTTATAAAAATAAATTCAAAATTCATTTTTTGTAAAATTAATCAATGTCTAAAAAAAAATGTCTTTAGATAAAAAAATTATTTGTTTCCTATTCATTAGTGAAGTAAAAAATAATATATATGAAGTTTCTTTCCAAATTCAATCTTCGCGACTTTCAAAACATAATAGGATATAGATTACTTGCTAGAGCATTTTGGATTGGCGTTTATCAATTCATGTCAGCATAATGAGAATTTAGTTTTTTAAGAGTAGGTAACATACATTCTTGGGTCTATATTTAATAAATAAAAAAATTGAAATATATTTATTATTATTATTGAGCCATTTAAGAAGTATTCAAATTCACTGAGACCACAAAACTTTAGCAAAAAAATGTATAAAATTTAACTATTTTTCCAATGCCATGTAATGCAAGGTCATTATTTCAAGAATCTTTTTTTGTAATTTATGATAACTCCGAGAAGCTAATGAGTTTCAACTCAAAATAGTAGTTGCATGCTATTACTATACATAACCATCTATTGCTTCATTTAAATGTTAAAAATGGGTAGCCTTGTAATTGGCTCATTCAATCATTAAATGCAAAAAAGTTAGATCAATAAGAGCAACTACAAACCAGCTCTTGTTTGAACACTCAATGAAGATGAAGTTTTTATTTTCTAAAGACCATTGCCTATGTGTGAAACAATTGAAAGATTGGGTAAGTTCCTATGATCTCAATTCTTCATGAAAAAATTTAAATTGTTTTTGAAAGTGTAGGAATGAATAAGCTTTGAAAACTTTTTTTTTTTTTAAATCAATACACAAGAGCAAATGTTATGCCATCCTAGGCACACATTTGTCTTACACCAGGCACCTAAAAAAATATTAAAATCCTAAACAATCTTTTTACGAGTCTTTTTAAAACATTGTTTTCCATAAATTATGTTTATATATGCAAGGAAAGTTTTGATTCATCTTGATACATAGAACTTACAATTATAATAATTAATTTAAATTCTAAGATAATTTGAAATTTTTGGAATTCTTTTGAATCTGTAAAACAAATTAAAGAATAAGTTTGATAACTTTTCATACAAAACTCGAATCTATGAATTTGAATATTGGATGAGAAAGTTCTGATGGAATAAATTTGAACTTTGAACCTTACAAATTTTATTGTTCAACACTTGTTTAGTTACTTGCACTTGCTCTTCCCATTCTTCATAGTATTGCTTTTTATTACATCATTATTAGTGATTGACGGGTATTAACCCCTAAAATTCTGAGCGACCATATTATGGTCGTTCCACTTTTTGGGCAGCCTCTAGGGACCTCATACTTTTAAAATTTTCAATGAAAATTTTAGTGTAGCTTCCAAAAACTACACTCTACATGTGGCACTTCGTTTCATGTCATTCCGATAAGTGTTGCAAAAGTTATAAGCATTTGAAGTTTTTGAAGCGAGATCGGGCAGCAAGAATTTTTTTATTTTTTACTCTTTTTCAAAATTTCTTTTTTGATTCATGATTGGTTGATCTTTATCTACAAATGAAGCTTTAAATGTACCCATTTTGAGCAATGGGATAAAAGTTATGAGGAGATCTGTTTTTTGAGCAGTTTGGACAAAAAAAACTTTGAAGCTCGTTTCTAAACTCAATTTTCAATATTTTTTAATGAAATAAAAGGCGCTAGGTGAAGATTTCCAAGTACAACATTCTCACCGTTAAGATTGACATTTTACAATTCCATGTCAAACTTATTAATGATTTTCTTTTTCCTTTCACTTTGTACCCACTTCTAGTAATTGTTTTATGAAAAAATTAATATGAGCTTTTTTCTTACAAGATTTTATATTTGAAGACTTAACTCAATTGTTAACATGGCCTTGCCATTCATTGAATTTCTAACCCATTCAAAAAAAAGATATTAATTTCTAAAGTTCAAATTTGTCACCGGATTGAACCCCAAAAAATCTTCTTTTGCAACTTTGATCCTTATAATCTAAGAATCTAATGGTCATTTTGCTCTCAAATTTTGTGCTCACATGAAAATTCAAGTTGGCTATTAGATCTTACGGTTAAACGATGAAAAAAATAAAAAACATATGATTTCTTCTGCAACTTCCAAATGCTGCGTTTTTCATGGTTTTTTGTGAGAATATGGTCAAGGAATTTTAGGGGTTAATAAAAAGATTTTTAAATGTAGACTATTAATAGATTTGAGATACCTACATATAACGGTTGGATAAGGGTAAGGTGGAAGTACCAAAAACCGCCTATTTTAGCTACCGTACTTCGAATTTTTTGAAAATCAAACCATGACTATTTTGGGCTGATACACATATAAGATTCATGAATAAAAGTGAAAAAAAAAATTCTCAATTAAAATTTAATTTATATGAATTTTGAAAATGAAAAGTTAGACTTATGCCTATACGATGATATATAAGTGGTGTTTTTCCCAGTACAAAAATATTATGAATTGCATTATAGACAACCACAATTATGCCCACTTTTGGAAGCGTCTGATTGGATGACAAGTGGTTGGTTTTAGATACCATATCACTTGCAATCTCTAAGAAACCTATAGGAGCCAATTTTGTTACGTTTGACACTGTTTTTCAACTTGACGTTATATTAAATGTCTGACATCAACTACCTAATTAGATGAGTGTTCACTACGTTATACAATTTGGATGAAATATTCTAGAATATACAATAATGTTCTATAATGTTTTGGATATATTCTAAGAATATGCTTGTATGACAAACGGAGGGGTCTACTAGACATTTGCGATGTTGTGTTTGACACTTTGTCTAGTAGTCGAGTGGTCAAATGGAGAGTGGGTGGTTTTAGGATAAGTTTCCATGCTCTCCATGTCCCCACTATTGTTAGTGTAGCTCCCACTAGAGGTTTCTAGGAAGGTCCGCCGGGTGTGTCCATGACTACATGTGCAACCCACAATCTTTGACAAAATTTAAAATAGACTTATGTGATCTAATCTAGAAATGAACTAAATGACTGGACAAATTTTACCATTGGTTGAAAGTTGATCAATTATAAGAAGAGACAGATTTCAGGGACTAAAAATAGATATTGTGGGAATCCACTCACTTTTGTGGGCTTGTTAGAGCAGCTCCACCGCACAGGGTTTGAAGGGCCCGCAACCAGCTGTGAAGGGGCCTGGCCAGGGTGGCAGACCCAGCGCCAATCCTTTCTTGAGCCTGTTGGTCACGGCCATTGTCTTCTCCAGCCATGGCTCTTCACGACAGCGGCTCCCTTTCAACTTTGAGCGTGCCCTCTTGCCATCAATTCTGCAGTAAATGTTTCAGGAGTTTTGCATTGATTAGCAATAGCAGAGTGCCACGCAGGCGAATCAGGCGAATCAATATTATATTTTGACCAATGTCAGTTCTGAGAGGGCCGGCTATTCTTCAGGCGGTGGGACAAAGCTTTTTGCCAGGGCTCTTGTTGGTATTTTGGGCCCGTCAGAGCAGGGTTTCCAAGGCCTGCGGCCCCTCCAGCAGTGGAGCTGCTCTCATCTCCTTGCTCCAAGCCCTTTAAAAAATTCAAGAGCCCATTTGAGTTAACCGAAAAGAAGCAAGGATCTTTGATGAGTCTCTCCCCCAATAATATCAATATTTGACATGGATTGGGGATGAATAGTTCCTTAGTTCCTTCATAAATAGCCCTTTAGGCTTGGGGGAACTCTCCTCTAGCTACAAGTTCCACTACCACGGGCAGTGCAAAGGCCTTGCTGTAGATTATTCTCCAACTTACCATAGACTAGTTTTGCCATTTTTTTGAACCGAAAACGAGTTTAAGATGAGTATGAGGTGAGTTTTCACTTTGAGACACTCTTTTCAGTTAACTCTATTATCTTCATGATGGGTTTGGGAGACATGGAAGTGGTTTTCTCATCCACTTCCCACTCAAAATAGTGGTGACAAGGAGAGTATAGAATCGAGCCCTTAGGTGCCTCCACATGAAGACCTCAAATTTAACATTAACCCCCTAAAGAACCAAGAAGCATGAATTGAGTGTCACATTTTTTGTAGCAGGACTTATGTGGACTTCCTTTTGATCAAATTGATTAATTAATTTTTTATTCAACACATGCGATGTTCTTCACTCGTTCTAGTGATATAAAATTTGGTCCCATCTAAATTATATTTTTCATAATAGGATCCATTGAATTTTTCATTTCAAAACCATGAATGAATAATTGGTCGTTTACGGGTTAACCTACATTTAAAAAAATATTGATCAAATACCCACCCATCATTGGTTATAACCTTTTAGGATTGACAGAGGAGGCGGGTGGCGGCTGGGGTTCAGATTCATTCATGTCACGCATGGACGGAGCTCTTGAGGTATTGAATATTGGCGGATCCTTCTGCAGCTAACCTTGCATGAATGTGGGTGGAAGTCAAATTTTTCTGGTGTATGATTGAGTTCTCTTTACATGCATACTTTGTGGACGGAGCATTTGAAGTCACCAACGGGCTCACTTCACTTCAATCATTTTGTATAACATGCAGCACCCATCCATTTGCGGTGGGATATGTGGAAAGGTATTAATTAGTTGTGAGGTAGGTCCCATAAACAAATAAATGAAGAACCACCAAAGATGCATGTCCAAGTAAGCCCCGTGTTCTCAACAATTGTATGTTTTTTTTGAAAGAAAAAAAATTAAAAATATTCTACCGTCTATACCCCTTCCTATCACCTACTTGCTCTTAAAATTGCAACCAAGTACAAAGAAGAATTGGTCTTTTCTTAACCCCTAAGCGTCCCTAGCTTTTTTGGGCTTAAAATCATCATTGCTTTTGATGTGTTATAGGTCTAAATGTAAGTGAGGTATAGGAATCTCAACCGTACAATCTTGTAATATACATGTTGTAGACCATGTGGATCAAATTTGGAGTCATTTGGCCATATAGATTGCAAGATCATAGTGTTTTAGTGAAAAAAAGGGATGCTGAAATTTTCCTAGCAACACAATTAGAGGTGAAATTCGTTTTCAAAATTACTCAAATGAAAAAACTTTCAACTATAAAGTAGTTCAAAATCATCATATTAACACATTGGTACCAAAAAAATACTCATGAAAAAAAATTTAAGGTGCCCTAAAATGGCCTTGCAATGTCAAAAAGTAGCCCAAAAAGTGACCGATTTGACCCAAAAAGCAAAAAGTGTCTAAACTACACCCGTGCACTAAAATGACTCCCAAACATTCAGATAAACATGGATTGACATGAAAATTTTACCATGATAACTAGACTTCAAGGGAAATCCAACCCAACAAGTTCTATTGAAAACGGACATGGGATGAAGGAGATACAAGCCCCCGAAGTTGCAGCCATCAAAATGCACAAAAACTGTCCAAAAAAAGACCCCTACTTTCAAATGATCACCAAAAATTCAATACATCTTGGATTGATCTGAAATTTTTACCACTCATTCCATACATCATGAGGGAGGTTTTCAAAAACATTCATTGAAATCGGAAACTTTTTACAAAAGTTACAGCTCTTCGAAGGTGAATGTACCCCAAAAAACGTCCAAAATATGGACGTCGGGACGGTTAGGGGTTAACTTTATGTGAAAAAAGATTACAACATTGTAAAAATGAAAGTTTAAAATTTATCAAAAAGAAATCCATTTTGTTAACCACATGTTTTCAAAATACATTAAAAAGTCAGCGTGATGAGCATATTGCATATGACGTTTTTAAGGGTTAATCTTGGTTTATTAAAATGCCAACAAAAGCTATTAGTCCATATGAAGCTTTATAAATCAAAGTCACCATATGTAGATGTTTTGTCAAAAATAATGTCACTAATTATGTCTTTATTATTGAGACAAAAATAAAATAAGATGGATATTTTCATATTTTTGGTGATTAACATTAGTTAGTGCAATGATAAATCCAATTGTATGTCAGTACATGATCTATAGATTATACTATAGATTATTTTGGTTTGAAAGGAATCATTAAATTATTTAGAGGCATTTCTTTTTTTAAGTTAATGAACATAGAAACAAAGTGATAGTTTTTTTTAAAAATATTAGTAAATCTTTAATATACTCTCATTTTTTCATATATTTCGAAATTATTCCATAAATATGCTTGCTAAATATACTTTTAAATAACATTGGTTTATAGCAAAACACATATGTAATATGACTCTCTAAAAAGTTTTAAATTATGTTTGCAATTTTTATTAGTTATTATTCATTTTTTGACTCAAACAAAGGGGAACCCTTCGTTGTTGAGAGAGAGACCTAATGGGGGCAGAGAACACCTAAAACTTTCTAATACAACTAATCCTAGGATCAAATATTTTCAAATTTTCCTATTTATTAGGAGTACCTTACATTCTGTCTTAAGTTGCAAAATCCTCATTCGTGTTCAAAATTTACTTGGTTCAAAGATCAAAATTAGAAATAATAGCTTTACATTAAGCTCCATATCCTCAAAGCCAATTCACATACAATTTTTTACTTGGCATCACTTTTTCCAAATTTTGATACATATGATTTGAAAAGTTGGATCTTTTAAAATTTGAAAACAAAAGAAAGACCAAGGCCTAAACTAAAAATATATAATGGTCCTAGAATCTAAAAACCTCTCTTAATTATCCTAGCATTAAATCTTAGCCAAGCCTCCTTTTAAAATTCATTTTTAATATTGGTTTAATGAATGCCAAAAAAGGGGGGCTGCAATATTGATTCCCAAATGACATGATTTAATTTATATTTTCAATTTCTAGCACACTATATAGTAATGTACCAAATTTAGTACATTATGTAGAAATTCATGTCATAATACAAAGTATTTTTTCATGGAGTGCATTTCATTCTTTAAAGGGGGTGCATTCAGTTCGTTATAAGAGCCATGGTATAGAGGATTCTCTATCCATCATGAAAATATAGCTCTTGTGCATAGAAAGGGTTGTCCATTCTTCTTGAAAATTAAACTAAATAGTACAATTAGTGCATATCACACTGATTGCAAAACTAAACGTTATTTGATTTGTATGAGATGTGGTGTCGATGTAAATTTCTTTTTATGTGACAATTCAATAATATTCCATATAGATAATGATATATTTTAATGGATTTGAACTTTAAAGTTGAGTGCTACATGATTGAGCTTCAAGTGGCCTACCTAACTACACTTTTCAATCTATTTAGTGTCAAAGCCTAAAACAAGTTGCTTTAGGCAATAATTTTTTAATTTAAGATGTTTTATTTTTATTTTTATAAACTACGGACATAGCACTAATTCTTTTTATATTGTGGAATTCCTATGGTTACAATGTACAATTGTTCAAATTCAAACATACATGTGGAAAAAGTCCAATTATATGTGCACATGACAAATTTATTGTGCACGCATGCCAAAATGGGATATTGGAGAGTGTGATAAGAAAGAGTTTAGAGTGCATCCGCCACAAATAGGTCAAAGTGGAGAGATATCCAAATACGTGACATGGTCTCATATTTTGTAGATCAAGCTCTCGTCGAGCTCTAACCGAGCCTATAACCACGATCTTGCCTCACATGCTTATTCTCTATACCAACACTACTAGAAAAAGGGCTTAGGTGATACCTCCCAAATAACAAGCATCATATAAGCTATGTTGCTACTACCCATTTCTTCTTTTGTTATTTAAATGGATTTATATCAAGTGACACAAAAAATGGTAACAAATTGCAATGACACAACTTAAATGATTAAATACCACCCTCCTTCTCTTTTTTCTAGTAGTGTAATAACAACAAAATTTAATACTTTGTCTTGGGTTTACCTCAACTTGGTTCATAACATTGACACGTAGAAGAATATTTCTTTACAATGCTACTCCAATTCTAATATTGAAATTTTATAATTCAATTGATAAACTAGAGCAGCATTATGGAGGAATTGTAAAGGAGTAATTTCTCTATAATACTACTACTAGTAGAAAGGGGCGGTTTTTGGGCATTAACCCCTAAAGGACCATAGGGCCCCCACGTGGCTTCTGGAACTAGAAAGTAAGGAAATTTGGGTTCTTGGGCTTTGAATTGTAGGATGAGCAACAAAGAGACCCTGGTTCTTTTTGACAGCCGAATTTGTAGGTACTTCTTGCTTGGGGAGTTCACTCAATGTATTTTATGTGTATCACGTGTGAACAAATCTTTGATCCCCTATATTACATTGTAAATAATCAATCAAACAACTTGAAAAAATTATAGGATGTTTCTTTATGTTGAAAGTTTATATTGTGAATTTTTGGAAATCTTCTTTATTCAAATTAATTTCTCACAAAATTTTGAAGTAAATAAATACACTATAAAACTAATTTTTGTATTTTAGAGCTAGTTTCAATTGTGTTTTTAGAATTGGTTTTGAATTTAATTGGAATAAGTGTTTTCTAAAATAAAAGATACAATGAGTATGTGACCACACTCAAAAATTTGGAGCTAAATCAAACTTTATAAAAAAGTATATAGGGGTTGAAAATCACTTGTTCACACGTTTTTACGTAATATTTGGAAGTGACCTCCCCGAGACTTCTTGATCGGAAATTCATGAAGTGAGCGATTTTTGGTGATTTTTTTGAGTTGCACGGAGGGTATTTAGGTGTCACTTCAGACCCTCATATTTTCCTCCTCACACCTCCAAATTACTTGAAATTTTTTGCACATGTTTAAAATGATGATTTCTACTCACAGTAAAAATTTCAAAACTTTTGGAGCACTTTTGAACAATCCGATTTAAGCATGTGTACAAAATACCCCAAACAAGTTCCATGAATCTTCTCAACGGTGGCATTTTCTCAAAAATTGTGCGATTTTGTTGATCTTTTTTTCATAGAAAAGCTATGTAAGTCTTCTTTAATTTCAACAGTGCCAATCATCAAAAGAATAGTGTCAAAGCATGGAGCACAAGGCCCATAGTAACACTACCTTAGTGCCAATACGAGTTTTGAGCACCATGTTTTGACACCGGTTCTTGGTGCCCAAATATCACCCTTTCTTCTAGTATATAATGAAGGGGACTCCCCCATCAGCGTCAAGAATATTATGTTCTTTTTTGTGTGCTTTTATAGGTGATAGAACTGGGAATGGAACACCATAAATCACAATCGCTATACACACTCTACATGCACTAGTGTCAAAAAGACACGTCACAAAGGACATTTAGTCGTTAAGGACATGTCTCATTGGACAAGATTACTACTAGTGATGTCTCCGGACATGGGAGCACGATACTCAGGGCTTGTTTCCATGTGGAACCCAACCTAACATCAACTACAAGTGAACATTGTAGAAAAAACCTCCAAAAATTAAATCAAGTGCAACCATGTTCACCCTACTTATACATAATTTCTTCAATTAGGATTAGTAACTACACCTTTCTACTAGTGACATGTTTGTGCAAAACAAATGTTATGCCACCAAGGCTTGCTTGGAAAGTGCATTTACCCTTAAACAACCTTTGCAATGATACATGCATTTGGTTAAAAATCACCTCTAAAACACAGAGTACAATTTGGCTTCATTTTCAGTCAATGTTGGGTCTTCCAAACCGTCTTTTGTTTGAGAGTTGTCGCCAAAACCGGCAATGGAACCTAACATGATTTATAACGAGATGGGTTGTAAAACTTAGCATGGAAGCCACCCAACCCGTCGGTCAATGTCAGGTTGCGTTCTACATGGAAACATGCCCTTAGGGCTTCCTTTCATGACAACCCAATGCATCCTGGGTTTGCTCCAAGGAAGTTGCACAGGAGCTCAAAACCACTTTTATGTACTCAATGTTGTCCAAGTGGGGTTCACTGTAAAACACAAATTTAGAAACTATTTTGGAATCAACCAATGGATGTCAGCACAAATGTGGGCAAAGAGACTAAGAGCCTCTTTACATGCTGGCCCGGTCCGGTTAGACTAGCCAATTCAAGTAATAAGACAAGACAATTTGTACCGATTCACTTGCTGGAGTGGGTAAGCGGAGAAGTAGGATTATGAGTTTCACCGATTTTGGTGCGCAAGTTCATTGGTGGAGAGTGACGAGTCTTAACAAAATTCAATATGTGTGAAGTTCATATTGATTCCCATTCCACCCACCGGGTTCACATGAAAGTGGAATTGCTTTTATGCACTCAGTAACACCCTCTTTAGGTTTGCCCTCCCACCCAGTATGTAAGGAGGCCCTAATCCACTTTTCATGCTCACTAATGATCGGTGAAGAGAGCTTTGTCATTTTGTGAATCACTCATGTCCTCTAGTGCTATCTTTACCCAACCGGGTGGACATGCAAGGAGACCCTTTGAGGATAGGGGATGCCCTAGCAAACTACCTCATGACATTTTTTAATCTTATTTATAAAAGAAAATTATATATAAAACTTTAAACAAATAGCAACCCGCTTTACCATGACATACATTTCAAGGCAACTCCGTGTCCATTGGATCATTGACAATCCCATGATAACAGAAGCATCATGGGTGAAGACATAGGTGCTAAATTGCTACACCAAAATCACCATATAGTGTGGGTGGGTGAATGGTGTGGATACGTTCATCCATTTTAACAAAATTTCATCCAATTTGGATGAATTCTACCACAATACTTTGAAAAATAAAAATTTATTAAAACCTCTTGTAAATACCGTGGGCCACAGTATGTGGTGATTTCGGTGTAACAGGTTGGAGCCAAGTTCTGCATCTCGGTGCCCAGCAAATACACATACATCTGTGACTCATCAGTAATTAAGGATAAGCTTAATCTTAATCCAACTCATCACTTGGTGAACACATAATCTAAACAAATACTCCATCACTAAGTTGTCATCACTATCATTGAATATTGAGATACTTAGCTCATCAAAAATAAATAATAAAACACACATTGTTTTCTGTTGTTGATAAACCGCTGACTTTGACATCAAGATGCATTGATAAAATAGAATATTTGTATGTTTCATTTGGTGAAAAATATGTTTCATCAAAATTTGTTTTTGAGTGCAATTATGGAGGGAGATATCATCCCCAATATTTTCCACATTTTTTCACCAAATGAAATAAACACTCTACCTTGAAATGCGTTCCAAGAGGATTTCAAAAAGACTATACAGTACTTCTTCCTAATAGTGCCACTCACACTAACTATTTACTTGAGGATATAACTTTTTACACAACATGAATATTTTTACCAAGAGAAAAGTTATTGAAACTATACATGTATGAGGGACTCTGTAAACATAGTTGGTAAAAATGTTCATGTTGTGTAAAAAGTTATAGTCTTTATAAATCAATTAGTGTAGGTGGCACTATTAACAAAAGTAGTGTAGTAAACTTGTCTTATAACTCCTAACAATTTATGCGCTATAAACATTTGAAAATTGGTTTCATTAAATTCAGGAAAAGAAAAGAAAAGAAAAAACATCCAAAAATAATATGGGGGAGAGTGAATACATTTTAGTAAAATGTCTCTTGGTTTATGACTTCTCAATCAAACAAACAATCCACTTACAAGTAAAATAAAACGAATATTTTTTGTTTTTATTTTATTTGTAGCTTATACTGTAATATTTATACTTACATATTATTGTAATACCATTAATTTAACTCCATTACAAAAATGGTAGACACTCTGTCACTTGTCGACAAACAAGTTGCACGCTCACCTTGATGACCTGTACATCCAGAAAAAACTAAAATAAGAAATACTGGTAATCAATTGACCGTTGATGTAGAAAGGATACAGTACCATAGTGTATGAAAAAAACTCAAAAACTCAAAAATTAAAAAAATTAAAAATTAAAAATACATTCCCTTTGCAATTGAAATAAATTTGTGTATGAAAAAATGTTTCTAAGATCGTAAACGTTTTTAAGAATTATTTAGTTTTTATCTTGATTTCTTTTAATGAAACCATATGTTTGTTCTCACCTAGTTCTTTATTACAACAAGGTGCCTCCTACTCAAATTTTCTTACTTCATTGTAGATGTACTGTAGTTTTGATTTCTTGTGTATGTGTTTGTGGAGGGGGCACTTTGTCATATTAGAAAATCACTTGAGAATAAAAAGTTTTTTTTGAAATTTCAATTTAAAAATCACTGGGATTTCAATATTTTCAAGAATATTTTATAATTTATGTGAATATATAAAAAATCTGCAATATTATATATACCCTCTAACAAAACATCTTATCATCTCAAGTGTTATCAATCTTTTTACAAGAGTGTCTCCCCCACCTATGCTCTTTCTTTTCTAAATGCTACATATTTGAGTCAAAAGTTCAATTCTACTCCCTATCTCCCACTAAAACACCCATATAACAGTTTTGTAGTAGAGTACTTATCCGGGTGTTTTAGTGGGACATAGGGAGTAATCCCTAATGTGAAATAAACTACATCTACAATGCATCTGTACAATGAGGTAAATTATAAAACTTGTGACAATAAGTTCTCAAAAACGATCATCATCGACCATTAGGATGCTGGTTCTCTTTGGGGTTAAGTGGATTCATAATGAGGGACAATTACATGTGCACATGCATTAGACTGGAGCCTAAAGAAATGGATAATTTTGATTGGCGGATAGCCTTGGTGCTTAGCTTTTGGGTTTACACCAAAGAAAGTTTGCGTTGCAGCTTATGTTTTTTTTCGTGAATGAATAATCTAGTTGGAATCCTATATGGCATAAATGGATAGTGATTTCCTAAATTGAACCCCTAAACGTCCTCACCTATGTCCAGTTTAGGCAGTTTTGCAAATATGCATTATAAAATGCAATTAATATGAATATTTAGAACTTGATGTATGAATAAAAGTTATACATTTTTAGTTTTAGATTCTATCTATACAGTTAGATCTATGACTACTATCACTAATCTTTTTTTATAAATTTTGAAACATAAAATAAAAAATTACTTTGTAATTCAATTATGAATAAGATATTGACAATATGTGGATGAAATTTGTTGTGATGGGTTATAATGTAGTACTTTAGGTGTAGTGATTTTTGGAGATTTTTTGGATGCTTGATTTTAATAGTTTTTTTTTCATGAACACTTTTAGACCAAAATCTTCAAGATTTTTGGTGAAACACTACAACACAAAATGAGGCATAATTTTTTCAAAAATTATTTCCTTTTCGATCGGATCACACATACATGAAGTTAACTTCCCATAAAAAATTCAGTAAAAAAATCACACTACAGAAAGTGCATGACGGATGAGAAAATACGGATGAAATCTGTACATCAGGCCAAAAACGCCTGCTTGGGCAGTTAGGGGTTAAGGAGAGTATTTTTGAGGAAGGTCATGGACTTTCCTATTCTTGAAGGCAAAAAGAGAATTCAAAGAGACTTTTTTCAGCCAATCGTTTATATTAGTTTAATACCTTTTTTTTGGCTCACTTGGATAAGTCTACTTAGAAAATTCAGCCCAAGTGCATAATGAGCCATTATTCAACTCTTTGGGTTTAAATGAAAATTTTGGGCCACAAGTCACTTATAACTCCATTGTTTCAACAATGGTCCCATGTTTACAATGCTTGTTACCAAGAACAAAGTACCACTTGTGTCTTTGGGTGGAAGCCCAAACTTTTTGGTGTAAACCGGTCCTTACTTCATGCTTCACTTTCTACTTTTTCTACACCGAAATCACCATAGACTGTGGCCCATGGTGTTGACGAGAGGTTTTACTAATAATTAAAATTTCAAAATATTGTGGTAAAATTCTTCCAAATTGGATGGAATCTTGTTAAAATGGATGAATGTATCCACGCCATTCACGCATCATTAGTATATGGTGATTTCGGTGTACATTGAATGGCGTATTTAGTGTTCGGAGATAATTGATGTTTTTTTATACAATTCGTTCAAATGTGAAGAGAAATAGTGTCCCTTGACACTATATAGGAGTTTGCCACTTGTCATTCCCACTTTCATTGAGAGTGCCATGTTCCGCTTTTCAAGTAATGAGAATGACATGAGGTGGCATGCCATGTTTATTATAAAGTTGCCATACGTCATTGGAACCCTACATTCATTTTTTCTTACGAGGACACTATCATAAGGTTCTTTAGCCCTTGTGAGTTGTACCTTGGAATAAGGACCGTTGCACAAGAATCGTTGTAGCAGGTTCTAGAATATTGAACATGCCACATCATTATTTACTTAAAGAATGATGGTGGATAGTTGGAAGTCCACAGTAGCCCGCCTCGAGAATCAAACATGTATTGAACTTTTTATCTTTCATGCAGTGAGAGCAAAAGGATGAATCTTGGCGAGGAGTAAAAGAACCTTATGATATCTTCCTAAAAGTAAATAGTGTCCGAATTTGAGAAATAGTGTCCCCACTAAATATGCCATTCAGTGTAGTGAAGGGATGGTTCTAAAAGTCACTGTGGTACATTACCCACCAGTAAGCTTAATTGGTATTTTCTACAACAATGCCATTCTCAATGGAAAATTCAGTTGGAAACCTTGAGAATTTTTATTTTTATTTTAATTATTTTTAATTATTTAATTATTTAATTATTGTGTGGAAACCTTGAGATATTTAGGTGTGCCACTTGGTAGGGTACCTGTAATGTTGATGTGTGCGAGGATGTGTGGCACTTTGATTATCAAGCAGACAGGAAAACAGATCATGTTGGAAAAGTTGACAAGTTGCACAAGAGAGGAACAAGGGTACAGGCCTACTTACAGGGAAACATTTGGTCCAGTGAAAACTCCAGCTAAATTAGGGAGGGAGGATTTCTTGCCTATGGGCTCACACCAGCCTCAGGATTTGCTTGCATCAAGCTAAGTAGACATGCAAAATCAAATATTATTTAAACCTCTTCAGTAAATAGAACGCATGTCAGAAAGTGCAAAAAAACCAGTTGGAAGTTTGCGGCAGGGCAATAGAGAAATTCGTAAAGTCATGAAATCTCTGGTTCCGGTACTGTGTCAATCAAGATTCTGACCCCCATGACAAGAAAAATAAGAAGTGTTGAGTTCCAAATACAAAAACTAAGTTTTATTTCCGGAAAATAAACTTGGGTGATTGGATTTGGTCCCGTGTCAAGGGGCGCCACCAAGAAAGGCGTTGGAGCCCGTCCGAAATTAATTCACATGACCGAAGTACTACCACCGCCAAGGTTTGAACCTTGCACCTTGTGGCCCAAGAGCCTCATGGGCTTCTTATCCTAGCCCCACACACCCGACATCTTCTCTCTCGAGCTTGTGACAAAGACTTTGCAGATATTTATAAAATAGAGGATGGAGAATGCAATTGTGGGTGACTTGTTGAGGGATTTTGCGAATTTCTCTAATAAGCTTGAACAATGCCTGCATTTTGAGAAGGCAAGCTTGAACAATATGCAAGTTATATTTTAGTATATTTTATCCTACATGTGTCAGGAACACAAGTGCGGCAGCTTGGGCTGGTATGAACGTATGAAACCTCCACAAGGCCCGCTTTACATGAGGGTGGAGGGCACCATAATTTGAAATCCAACTTGAATTGAATATAGTAAGGTGTGAAGAAGGAAGAAAGCTTTGAAACAACCCGAGGAAGGAGAGTTGGGTTTTTGTTTTCGTTTCAAATCATTTTTTGGAGCTCAAGCCGTGTCTAGGCTTGACTTTAGTGCATAAGAATATATTTCCAACCCATTAAAATATAAGTTTTAGGGGATGGCCTCGACTCCATCATGTAAAGGTCTTGGGGGTTGATTTTGTGAATTCAACCAATGAGCTACAAGGATTCAAGCTTGTTATACCGCAAAAACAACCTTCACTATTCATGTAAAGTGGGCCTAATAGTAGACTGAAATCACCATATATTGTGGCCCACGATATTTACGAGACGCTTTACCAATAATTATTTTTCCAAAATATTGTGGTAAAATTCATCCAAAATGGATGAACATTCGTTTAAATGGATTAGAATATGTCAAATGGATGAATGTACCCATACCATTCACCCACCCACAATATATAGTGTAGTAATTGTGTGCCGTAACAAAAAGTGGCAGAGTTTTGGGTGTTCCCACCTTATTCTACAGTGCTGAATAGGTGGTAATATTGATGAACTACATTCATTTCTGTGCCGGTGGCATTGAGAAGATTTTCACCAAACCAACAGGCTCTTCACTCTTTTCTTTTGTGTTTTTTTAAGTACAGTAGAATAAGAATGATTTAAAATCCCTGGATAGGGTTGGGTTCTTTCATCATCTCTTTTGCGTTAGCCCCCGGCCATGAATTCTCATAACCTTTGTAAGTACATACAAATAATGGTATGCTCCTTTTTTCATTTAAATCTGAGACTTGGTCCATTCAAACTCAGTTGTTGTTCATCTTGGAAGTATATGGTACGTGGTTGGCGCCTGTGAACACCCGCACATAACCATTTAAAGTACTCGATCTAATATTTTAAAACTTTAAAGTAAAAGACTTGAGAATTAAAGTTTAGGAGGCAAGTGATTTCACATAAGGTTCTTTAGGTGGCCTTCTAATGTTGACTTCATAATCTTGGTCACTATTCTCGAATCGTTGGAGGAGATTTGGTATCATGGGTAAATCCACATCATTTTTAACTAAAGATTGGGACCAAGGCGAGATATTGTATTTTATGTTAAAGCTTCTACAGTGATAGTGTTGAAAACTAACTGCTAAAGAACCTTATGCAAGTAGAGAAATTATTAAATCTTATACAAACATAAATAGACAAAAAAAAAATTGAAATTGAAATTGAAAAAACATTACTTAGTGAATTTCATGTGTCTTAACATGAGATTGTAAAAATGGTATATCCCAAGCACAAGCACTAGTAAAAAAGTAGGCATTGTCGAGGGAGTTGCCCATGCATGCGGTGCCCAATTCCATGCATGCACAATGATTTTGAGTGGGAAGCGCCACCTTTTCTACTAGTGAGGATAGTGAAAATCTTGATGAAAATTATGTGTTCTGTGCATAGGATAGTAAAAACAGTGTGTTCCATGCTTAGGATTGTGAAAGGAGTGCATCATATACATAGAATGGTAAAAATAGTGTGTCCCGTACATAAGATAGTATAAATATTATATATTGTGTTCTATTTGTGGAATGAAATTCTCCTAAATTTTCCTTCAAAATAAAAATCATATACACTTACATATACACCAACTAAAATATTCAAGTAAACTCAAAACACCATAACTTCTCATTATTCATGTTAATTTAATTTTAGCCTTTAATCACGTGTACAAAATTTACCTCCTAATTATCAAGGGTATACGGTTCTTGCATAACTCTTGTTGTTTAGTAGACATGGACGAGGGACTTTGAACAAAAAGACTTTTAATGCATGCTAGTTCTCGAAAAGAAACTAAAACTAGTTCTCTTTTTGCTTAGTGTTTAACCTTAAAGAACATTTCTTAATTTAGAAAGAAAGGGATATTTTTGGAGTTTTAACCTCAAAATATAGAAGTAATTTACATTCTAAAAATGTAGGTACATATTATTCTTGTCATAGATGATGCCTCAAACAAAATTCATAAAAATGTTTCTCCATTATTAGCAATCCATGGTCAAAGTGGTTTGAAAATTGAGAAAACTTAGTGTGTACTTTAGCCCCTAAACGTCCAATTGTCGAGAATGTGGACGATGTACAAAATCGAACACAAATTTATCATCCGTCATTCACTTTTTGCAGTGTTGATTTTTTACTATATATTTAATGGAAAATCAGCTTCATGCATGTGTGATCCGATTAGAAAGGGGATGATTTGTAAAAAAATTATGCCTCATTTCATGTTGTAATCAGTCATCCAAAATTTTGAAGATTTAAGTGTAAAAGTGCTCTTAAAAAATTCAACTCATAAAATTAAGCAGCCGAAAAATCTCCAAAAATCACTACACTTAGAATATTACATTTCAACCAATCACAACAAATTTCATGTACAAATTGTCAATATCTTATTCGTAATCAAAATTACAAAAGAATTTTCAATTTTATACAAATTTTTTAGTGACAACAATCATAGATCTAAATGTATGAATAGAATCAAAAATTCATAATGTACAACTTTTATTCATATATCAAGTTCAAAATATCCCTCTTAGTTACATTTTATAAGACATCTTTAAAATCCTCCAAATCTGGAGAGGGGCGAGGACGTTTAGGGGTTAAGGGATAACTACCAACTGGTCCGTTGGCTTAACATCATTACTAGCACAATAGTGTCCCATTTACACGCATATCTCTTTAATGACACTACGTGAGGGACATATGGGCTTCTCCATGCACTCACATGTGTTCACAACTTGACATGTGGAAGTTATCGAATCACATGTACACACTACCGTAGTACCATAGTTGGGTCGCCACCCCACGAACGGATATTTGATACTTTTTGAAAAATAAGGTTCGTTTCTCAAAAAATGAATTTCTTGATTTTCGTTATTGAGCAAAAGATGATTAAAAATGGCCAAAATGATCCAAAATAGCTTAGAAATAGAAAAAATACAACCAAAAATATTTTATTCTATTTTCAATTAGTGTCCTCATAATTTCAGATTTTTTGCGTTTTTTATTTTTTGAATTATTTTTTGGCGACCCAGCTATGGTACTACGGTAACTTGTGAGAGATGCTTAGGATATACAGGGAACGTGCAATTAGAGAGGGACGAGTGTAAGGTCGGTCCCGGCAGTGTCTTTGACTGGCATGAGTGTAATTGAGCACTTTGCGTAATAGCTGATGGCAGTCAAAAGTAGTTGGTTAGAGATTGCATGACATTTTGACTTGTTAGTTATGAATGTCAACCTTGCTGCAGCTTGTGATGATCAGTTCATCAGTTGTACTAATAACTCTAGACCATTTTTTTTCCTGCAATGCTGCTGTCATTAGAGAAGTTGAAACCTGATCATGCTTCGACTTGTGCTAAAAGCGTCTCCATCAGTGGTTTTTGTTTTTTTTTCATTTTTTCGAGGGAGTCCAATGGCGATTTGAAAATTGAAACTTGAAAAATAGAAAGGATTTTTTTTGGCGATTTACAAATTTTTACTACAAATACATAGCTTCTATAGAATTGTAGGGTATACATTCTAATGATAAGGGAAAATTATGGCAATATACTCTATTTCTTTACCCAATTTTTCTTACAGCAACACAATAAGCCCATTTTTCAAATAGCAAGTTGGCGATGTATAGCCACGAAAGAATATGTTGGTCTCCATTATAATGTTCTCTAACATAGGGCTACATTTTGGAATGTGAAATGTATTGAGGATGAACATAACGTTTTTAGAGTTCTATGTCATTCTCATAAAAAAAAAGATCATAACTAATTTCACAAGGGTCCAAAAAACAATGGGTTAAATGCGGCTTTCATTTAATTTTAATGGAAATTTTACTGAAAAGATATGAAACCCTTCCAAAAAGGCAAATCATAACACTTTTAACACCTCCTACCTTAGGGCACACTATGGCGAGAGGCCGTTGCAGTCCAAACCCAATTCATGCAGAGTGTCCAAAATCTTAGTCTGAAATATATCAATGGTAAAATACACAAATAAAAAAAATGGACGGCCTCTCGAGAACCCAATTCTCTCCCTTAAGTCTGTTGCATTAACTCCAAAACTCAGAGAGAGTAACTCTGGCCCGAAGGGCCAACGTGAATGGTGAGTCTGTTGGAGGAAGTGCTACCAACTTTGACCACCAAGATCAAGATGGCGTGTGCTACCCTTGATGCCGACTTTCGAGGGTAGACTCTATGATCACAAAACAAAAAGTAGCTAGTAGCAAGTAAATACGTATCAAGTAACTGCCAAAACTCACAATATGTAGGCACTTTGGAGAACGATGGCCTTTGGACTTTGGCCTCTAGTGTGAAGTCCGAGGGGGCAATTTCCGACTTTCTTGCAATCTGATTGGTGAAATTTGACGAACTCTCGAGCTTCGGCCATAGTGTGAACTGCTCTTTATAACTTACATAGTGACATAAGCTTGAGTTGAAACTTGAGAAGTTTTTGGCTCTTGTCAAGAAAGACAAGACAAAAGAAAAATTGATCACTTTGTACATGATACATAAGGGGCCTACCAACAACACTCTTACAGACGAACGGACTCTTTATTCACGGCGGTTATAGTACCAGAGTTCTATGATACATAAGTTTCCACAATTGGCTCGGTTCCTCAACAGTAACCCAGTTCTTGCAAGGTATGAAATGGTTGTGGTTGAGATAGGCCGAAGGTTGTGCTCTGTTCCTGACCTTGTCTTGGGATCAGTAAACTGCTCATCTCAAAAAACAAAAAACAAAAACAAAAAAACAAAAATGGTTGTGGTTGACAATTCTTTTTACTTTTCCATTTACACAAATGATTGCGTGAACTTTGCATTCAGTTTCCAGTGAAACGGGCATCAACCATGCATTTGAGTTCTGGGTACAACTCAAGAACTTCTGTTCGAAGTTAGTGATTAACCCTGAAACGCCTAAACGACCAATTTTGGCCAAGTCCAGCTTTCGAATGGCTGATTTTGACAGTAAATTTATTTATTTTTTACTTTTTTTTTTTGCAACAAGTAGTACTAAGGGAGCTCTTGAAAATGGTAGTGCTCCTAATAATAAGTAAAATTAGTGCAGGATTTTAGAAGCAAAAGAAGATGAAAACACCAATTCCGCGCAATGACGTCATCGTTGGTCAATGTCAAGTCACGACCTCCCCTCAATTTCAGTGATTCAAATTCTGTTGGATTCCACTTCATATCTATTCAAAGCAAGAACTGCAGCAACTTGTGTGTGAAAATCTCACTTTTCCAGCGAGATATGAGCTGATTTCTATTTCTGCACGGTAATGGGATGAACTGGCAGGTCGAGACACGGTTATACCCTCCGGCGTTTAAGGGTTAATTGGCACACAAAAGAGCTACAATTTTCTCATGGTGCAAATGAAAAAGTGGATTTCATTGCAAAGGAACAAGTACTGGTACAACCAAACCAAGCGAAGAGGAGTACGAAGACCTACATTTCATTGACTGCTGAAACATCAACACATTTGGTGCTCTGTAATAATTATTCTCAACAACACAACTTGAATCTTCAAGGGCCCAAAAAAATAACCCCCAAAAAAGCCCAAACTTGGGAAGTGTGGTTGCATAACATTCAATAGCTTTCATGCGCTCTGCCTTTTCTTCATACACTCTGCTCATCATCTTGGGACTCCACTTGTCCAATTAGCTACTGATGGAGGTCCTGTTGGGGTATGGAATATGCTGTACATTCTCTTGTGGGGCTAGGGAGAGCCACTCCAAGCTATTGAATGTTATGTGATCCATGTGAATGGGATGCTCATTCTGACATTCAAAGAGAAATAACATCAATTTCTTTTGGGTTGAAATTGGCATACATTCATCCCTAAGAGAGCATGCATCCAAAGAGTGGATGATAAACATTTTTGAGAGCTTATTGTCTGAGTTGTATGAATAAGATGAACTTCATCCAAGTATGTTGAAAATGTGACCTTTATGTACTCTTCGACGGTGTAATTAGCTTAATCACGTGATACATCATGGTTTTTGTGCAAAGCTCTGAATCAATTCATGTTGAGATGGAAAGAAAGAAAAGAAAAACCTTGCAAGAAAAATCTAGTCAAGGCAAAAGTCATTTTGCTTCTACATCTACATATCCTTTTCCTAGGCTCTTTTAGGAATTGAAAGTATGTCCGTTACCCATAGCTTTGGCAACCCTAGAGGTATTTCCAAAAGATCTTGGAAAACATTAATAACATTATTCAGAAGGCCAAAAGGCTCCCATTAGCAAAGGGAGGGAGGCAAAACATTCATAACATTCTTTAGCTAGTACTGCAACACACCCTTTTGTTTATGCAGAGAATCAACATCTAAACATGGAATTGATGATGTGGAACATGCAAAAACTATCAAAAAAACAAAAAAACTTGTTGAGCTTCCGAGCCATCTTTAGCTAAAGAAGGCTTTCATTCTTCAGAAGATTACAATTCTTGCACCTATTATGGTCTGTGATGCTGATTTCCAAAGGTGAAGAGTGGGGATGCTAAAGAATGTTATGTTTCACATGTTTCCAATTTTAATTATTTTTCGAAAATTTTCAGTCTAAGTGAATGGAACTTTATTGGCTCTAACCGTAGGGAAGAGGCATTGCGGGGACACTCATTTTTTTGGGCTAAATACCACTGTAGCAAATATATTCCGTCCATGATTTCACTGAAATGCATTCTCGTCCTTCACTTGTTCTATTCCGGTCAGAGCTCCTCGTAGCGTAGCTGCTTGTTTCTTTCTTTATCTCTTCACAAATGAAAGAGTAACTTCTAATGCAAAACTAGATCCGTCCCAGATCAACAGAATGGGAATTTCATTTCACTGTGCATTGAGAAAGTGGAAAATCACATTCCTGGTGATCACTTTCCACTATTTTTTAAAAATTAAAATTAATTTTAATTTTTGGGTTTCATTTTTCCAATTTTCATTTTTCACTTTGGCAGTTGCAACCACCGTAAAAATGCGGTCGGAGCAGTGAACACTCAAAATGGGAAGAAATACCCACACACTACCTGTCTTCCACCTCCCCCCTCGCCCTCATTTATGAGCGCCCTGCTATATTACACCCCCGGGCAGACCGCCAGCCCCCTCCCCCCTCCCCCCGGCTCATTTATGATCCCACGGGCGGAAAATTCTTTTCAGCCCGGGCGGGCAGCCCGTCCCTGACCCGGCCCGTGCCCCGCCACCCGCGGTCAAACCGGCATCCCCCTTACTTCATACATATCAGCCCTCGCCGGCACCCCCTGCTTCCCACTTCAAAGCCCTCAGCAGTCTCTCATTTCGAAGCAGATATTCCCCATCTCACGTGTGGGTCGCCATTTTCTGAATCCCGCCCCGGATTCCTCACCTCCGATTGAATCCTCTGAGAGAAATTGGCACAGATTGAATCCGGATTCAAACTTTCGGGAGCCCAGTAATTGTTGGTTTTTGTTTTTGGGGGAGATAGTATAGCGGATGGCAGTGGCGATGGAGGTTGCATGGAGAGGCGCGGAATTAAGTAATAAGAGCGTAGTTCCAGCGGTGCTGGACTTGGGCAAGAAGCGCGCGTGGGGCGCGGATACAGAGAAATTGATGCAACTGATGATGGGTCAGTTCGGAACAACCTCTTCGCCCGTGGAAGAAGTGACGTTGAACTTGTTAGGCAGCACCGCACCGTCTTCTTCCTGTCGTGGTGTTCCTGAATTGGACTGCAACTCATCGCCGGAGTTTCTTGAACTCGACCCTGATCAACCCCTCCCGTCCGGCTGGGAGAAGTGCCTGGACTTGAAGGTATAGACGCTTCTCGCCGGAAATTGTTTCGTTCTCTTGTTCTTTTCTGGATTGATCGTTCTGGCTTTTCTTTATTTTTCAATGTGATGATTTCCGTGATCTTTTTTTTTTTTCAATGTGATCGTTCGGGCTTTTCTTTATTCTCTGGCGAATTTTATGGTGCGCGTGCTCGAATTCTGTTCTTGGCGATCATGCAGCGACTGACTGATTGTTCTTGCAGACAGGGGAGATTTATTTCGTCAACAAGAGTACGGATGTGCGAACAAGCGAGGATCCACGAAAGCAATTGCAACCGGAGGTCGCGCCTCACGAGTTTCTGGCGAGCAAGAGGTCGGAGACGCTGCGTGAGGAGAGTTTGCGAGCGTCGACGTCGTCAGGGTCGTCCGGCGGTCACAGTAGTCCGCGTGACGCGCAGCCTCCACAGCGCCTCTCATTCTCCACGGGCAAGCAGCTGTGGAGCCTGCAGCTCGATGACCGCAGCACCGTGAGCCTCAACAAGGGAACGACAGGCAGTCCACTCCCGTTGAATTCCCAAGAATCCAACCTAGTTGAGTTGGACCTCAACTTGTCTGCAGGCGGAAGCTCACCGTCGCGCCACCAAAGCGTGTGTACCATGGAGATGGTGGAGCAGGCTCTGAAACGGACTGAGAAAGCCATGGGCAAACGCGAAATGCTCGGATCGTCGTCATTCTCGTCTCTCACGTCGTCACGCAGCGAGCCTTCTTGGTCTCATTCTTCCCCTTCCACCAGCAGCTCCTCGTCTACCTCCTCTCGCTCTGCCCACCTCACCGACTCGCAAGCTTTGAGGTGAATAACCACATCTGCATTCTCATCTTTTCCGAAGAAAGCTTGTGATTCTTGTTGTTTGTAACAGCAAGCTTGTGATCGATTCTTGTTTACAACAAGCTTGTGATGATTCTTGTTTGTAACCAGCTTGTTGTGATTCTTGTTTGTATCAAGCTTGTGATTCTTGTTTTGTTTGTAACAAGCAGTTGTGATTCTTGTTTGTAACGAGCTTTGTGATTCTTGTTTGTTGTGATTCTTGTTTGTAACAAGCTGGTGATTCCTGTTTTGCAGGGTTTGTGAAGCGGAGAGTAAAAAAGATGATGCTCTGGTGATGGGCGCGTGTACACGGTGTCTCACGTACGTGATGTTGCACAAGAGTGACCCCAAGTGTCCACGGTGTGAGAGTGAGGTACCTCTAGACTCGTTCATTGCTCCACCTTCAAAGAGACAAAGAGTTGAGACATGATTTTGTGTCTTTCTCTACTGCAAGCTTTAGATTAGAGTCAACAATATAGAGAAGAAGGGGCTTAGCTGCCTGGAATCAATGGAGGAGTTTGTGTTTTTTCTCTGCTCGAGAAAATAGCGGGGGTTGGAGAACGTATTCTCTCCTGAATGTACATTGTAAATTTGTAGTTAGTTCCTGTCGCTGGTTAAGTAGTAGCAGCAGGAATTTGTACCATGGTTTCTATACTCACAGTAAAAATCACTCACAATGCAATCAGGCAGAAACTAAGCTTTTGATCTATCATTTTCAAGTGTTTGTGTGTACTGTACAGTTCCCTTCGGAAAGTCTTCGGACAAATCGAATCTAGGGTTCTTCAGAGTTCTCGCACTACTGACTTCAAACGACTCCCATTTCTTCAGCCGGCCTTCAAACCCTAGATTTCTTTTCACAACATGGTGTACACAGGAGAGGAAAAGGCTCAAGTGGTTGGGATGTTCAAGGGTGGCTGCAGAGTGAGTGAAATTGCCGTTTCTTTAGGTATACCTAAACAGAGTATTTCTGACATTCTGAAGAAGTACCGCATTGAAAACACCGTGGAGACCTCGCAACGCAGTGGAAGGCCAAAGAAGTTGTCAGAGCGGGATACTAGAGCAATTGTTCGAGTAGCCAAGCAGAACAGGAGGGCAACATTGGCAGACATCACGAATTCTTCGCCTATCCAAGTAAGTCATACTGTTGTGAGACAAGCATTGAAAGATTCTGGTTTGCAAAGTAGAATTGCTTGCAAAAAGCCATTTCTTTCACGTGTTCACAAAGAGAAGCGACTTGCTTTTGCGAAAAGTCATGTCAATTGGACCGTAGAGCAGTGGAAGAATGTGATTTGGACAGACGAGGCAACCTTTGAAATTGGCAAAAATTTCCGGCAAATTCGGGTGTGGCGTAGCACCAAAGAAACTTACGAACCGGACTGTTTGGCTCCAACTTTCAAGAGCGGTAGGACTTCAGTGATGATCTGGGGTGCTTTCTACAATAATCTAAGGTCATCATTAGGGTTTATGATACCAGGAAAGCGAACTGCTCTTGATTTTGTGGATATAGTTTACGAAGGGCCTCTGAAAGAATTTTTGTTGTTAGTTCCTGGGGCAATTCTCATGGAAGATGGTGCTCCTGTGCATCGTAGTCTTGCACCAAAAAAATGGAGAGAAGATCGAGGATTGCAGAAGCTTGAATGGCCGGCACAGTCACCAGATTTGAATCCGATTGAAAATGTGTGGGCCATGATGAAGAGCAGTATACAGAATCGCTCAACACCAATTACAAACATTGCAGACATGAAGATAGCTCTGCAAGAGGTGTGGGTAGGCTTAGACATTGAGAACTTTGAAACTTTGATTGTAAGTTTGCCCACCAGAATGGCTGCTGTGATCAAGGCCAAGGGAGGAGCAACTCGATGGTAAATTGGTATACTTGCAGAAAGAGATTCTCAATTGACTCAAGATTTTTCTTGTATTTTCATGTGTTGGTTGTCGATGAGTATAAAAAATTTGAGGTCAGTGCATGGATTTTGGATTGTGCTACATCAAATTTGATGCCAAGTGATGCGATTGTCCAGAGTCAGTTTTCTTGGTTGTCCGAAGACTTTCCGAAGGGGACTGTACAATGGTTGCATTGACACGAGTGTGTATACCAAGCATGTGAACAGTGGATTGCCTTGCATGGTTACCATGAGTCTCTGTTTGTTAGAAAGGTATGAGCTGCTGCTTAGCTGTCTTGTTTCTTTACATGGTAGAAGGAAAAAGCATATTTGCAATGCTGCACTGTAGGCTACACAATTGAAATCACATCAACATACTCTGCATGCAAACTTTTGCAACAGTAGAGTCCGTATTGAGCATTCTCTTTTCCCGCAGATGCTTGTTTCTCTTTTCTACCAACCACACCATGAAATGCCATGGACCATTCAATCCCTATGCTCCATTTTTTCATTGTAGTTAAATGAATACAACAGTTTTACATGAAGTTACATGTTGGATGATTTATCCTGCATTTCTTTAATAAGCTTATGAATTTATCATGATCTTTTGAAAGAACAAGGTGAAGAAAACTTGTATTGATCAAGTACAATGTAGAGTCAACTGGTTTAAGTTTATCACCAGACGTGTAGATTATAATGAAGAACATCGTGGTTTGAAAGTTCATCGGCACGAACAAGCTATTGATAAAACTTCATCCAAATGGATGAAACACATCTATTTGATCATCCATGGGACACTAAACCTCCTTGGCAATGTTCCAGTGGTTCCATGACTCAAGTGGGTTTTCCCAAATACACTGTACGAGATCAAATACATGGTTGATTGCTTGGCGTTGACACAGCTTCCAATGTGGACATACATGCAAATGCTGTTGGCCAGGCTCCGATACACTGTCCCCAGTTTCAAAAGTGTGCGCTTCTTTCTTGTCCCTCAAGTCTCTTGTATGTGGTAAAAATGCGCCCATTTCTTCAAACGGCCTGGCCACATAATTGAGCCCGGCGCCTGCTGTAATTATAACGCCATGACAAAAGAGTGACAAAAGACCCGCAGCAGCCGTAATACAATTGTCAACAACTCATTGAATGGGGATGGTAATAGAGATTGAGCTCCTTTGTACAGTGCCTTTGTCACAAGCCTCTCCCCCACTACCTTATCCTCGCTGGGATCGAGGAAACCGTCCCAAAGTCACCCCCTTGTATGATTGTTTAATCACCACATGGACCTATTGACCTACTACCCAAGTTCGCAAGTGCATTGTTGTTCGCCATTGTTTTGCGTTTTAGATCGAGCCTGACCAATGCTACTCTACCCTACCCGCACTCACTTGCATTGATTCATCGCGTGGGACCTGTACTCTCTGTAGGAAAATTAGGTGCAGTATATGTCCTAGTGATGGTACCATAGAATGCCACCTTCTCACTGGTGTTTTCGGGCTAAATATCCGCAATTCTTTTTTCACTATAGTGGATGGCCCATAAACCAACACTTTAAGCTTTTCACGCAAATCTTGTA
Organism: Pohlia nutans; assembly: GCA_022496805.1. Taxonomy (NCBI): domain Eukaryota; kingdom Viridiplantae; phylum Streptophyta; class Bryopsida; order Bryales; family Mniaceae; genus Pohlia; species Pohlia nutans. Next base: position 40,469,897 of record CM040088.1, read on the forward strand.
TAAAATTCGAAGCTTTCAATGAATACCTGTTGGAGATGTTGTTGGTTTATAGTACACACCAGTTATTGGGTCATCCACCTTATACTACATAACATTCAGTAGCCTTCATGCCTACTGCCTTTTCTTTACGCACTTTGCTCATCACTTTGAGCCTCCACCTGTCCACTTAGCTACTGATGAAGTATTGTTGGGTGTGGAATATTCTACACCATCTATTGTAGAGCCAAGGCAGGGACAGTGCATGCTACTGAATGTTATGTACATTGAATAGGGGGCTTAAGGGGACCCATGCTAATTTATCGACATTTCACACTATATAAATATTTACCATTACCGTACAAAAATACGGTATTTTTATTTTTATTTTTTGACACAAAAGTCAAACAATCACAAATTTTATTTTATTTTTATCAAATGGTCTGTTTTTTACTACGTGGTAATTTTTACATGGTAAGTCCCTTAATTTTCCGGTTCCCTTAATACCCCTATTTAGTGTAGTAGAACACCGCATGTGTAGACTAGAAAAGCATGCCCAAAAAGATCCACAACTAGTCTAGTTCGTCATGTGAAGTCTTCGCGTGGGTCTTTTCGCTAGTCTACACGAGTAGTGCTTCTACTAGTGTTTGATTGGGGGGCATCTAGCTTCAATATAACTTATAGGAAGAATACGCAATTATTAACCACATATTTAAGAAAAATTGTATAAATGTAAGTTTTTAGTTTAGAAAGTAGGAAGGTTTGTATATACAATGTTGGTTTGTTACTAAAATTTAAAGAAGTGACTCATTTCGGCACTTTGTGGTCCTCAAATGGATATTTAAAATGCTTCAAGGTAAATACTTCATTTCCGCTTCCGTTAAGTGCACAAGCAATGAATATGAAAAGTGCACGTAGCACAAAATCATGATTTCGAACTATAAATTTTATGGGGTTAGTGATCCCCTCTTATCGTGTTGTTTTTGAAGTTTATGTGCATTTTTTATAGCACAAAATTGATGTGCATATTGCACAAGTACTTTTAACATAAGTAATATTACACAACCAACATAGCATAATAGAGCAATGGGAGCCAACACCCTTTTGCAATGGGACCACAGTTTAGTTACAATTAAAAACTAACTACACGTGACAATGACACGATAGTCCCAAAATTCATGGAATACAAATGACATTCCTTTATTTCTTAGAAAAGTGAACCTAAGTGAAGAGTCTCTTTTGATTCAGTTTTCAAAAGGGTGCTCCACTGCACTGCTCTATTAATACTTATGTGATACAAAGTACATAACAAACTTAAAAAATAATTAATTTTTGCATAAACCTATGGGATTGTGGGTAGTGGGTAAGAATGGAAAATGCATTCTAGGTGATGGATGAGAGGGCCAAGATCATTCATCCATCTATCCATCCAAGGTGATGACGTGGGAGGGGAGTTCATCAAAATTTGGAAGGAATTAGGGGCTACAAGAGTAGAGTAGCTGCGGTGGTGGACAAATAAAGATTGTCTGGGGCCGGGGCCAATGCACGATGAGAAGCAAACAAAAATTCCACTTGAGAGCTCAGTGGATTGAGTGAGACATAACTTCATTAAAAGGAGGTGGGGCCCACCGGGCTATGTGTAATGTGTCTGTAGGACCCAATTCTCTCTTTCTTTCCTGTGTGTTTTTTTTTAATTGTTTTTTTGAGCTGCGCTGCATTCATTAATTTTGCCCTACCAGGAAGAAACTGCTGGTCAATTTTCTTCTCCCTACTACTGTAGTTTACCAGCTCTTTATGATCACTTGGCCTCTTGTCCATAAAAGTAGCTCCCCATACCTTCTCCTCATGAATGAATCAATGCAGTGACTGTCCACAGACCAAGTCCTCCTCAACAATTTGAACCGCTGTACACGAGTTTCCTTCCTTCACCTGGCTCTAAATTTGAAGAACTGTACAAGGATCAAACAGAAAAATTTAGAGACTCAATGCAACTGATGAAGTAGGTGGTTCAATTCCTACTTGCGTCCGTAGTCCAAGTGCAATCTGCTGATTTGACGGGCATCCATGATGCACTAAGGTAGGAGCACCCAATTCCGACATTGTACCCAATGCCGATAATTTCTACATAAGGTAGTCTTTTTAGAACACAAATCTAAGCACGTCATAGAGCCCTTATTGTTTGTTGACCAAACTAATAAGCTATCTATGGACTAACTAGATTCACATTCTAGAATGACTACCATGTTAAGAAATTATCGGCATTGGGTACACTGTCGGAATTAGGTGCTCCTACCTTATGAGCATCTCCACCGGCAACTCTGAACTTTGAAGGTCATCCAAAACTTACAGGGGACACCATCACTATCGTATTTAGTCTGAGACAAACTAACTTTATTTATGGTTTATGAGTTTTTTTAATATGAGACAGATATTTTTACCAAGACTGAAGTTTTGGTAGTGCAATTCATGTAATACAATATTCACAAACATACTTTGTAAAAAAAATTACCTTGTGTAGAAAGATATCATCAATTTTAAACAATTAGTGCATCTCAAACTAATTAATACGATAATGGGTGTAATAGAAAAGGTGGCATTGTCTAGGGAGGTGCCCAAGCAAATGATATGTACTGTACATGTGTGGAGCTGGGCTTGGGCACCTCTCTCGACAGTGCCACCTTTTCTACTAGTGCATGTAGTAAGTTCCCCACCAACATCACTCAATTAGACTTTAAAAATAGTAAATAAGCCACTCACAAATCACCATGCATGGATTGTGCAATCATGATGTGCAATTAAAAGAAGATACACTAGCTTGAGTTGTTTTGACGGCCATGAAGTGGGTTGTTGTATTCAGTGTCTCCCTCCAAATAACTTGTTGACCAATCCATGCGCATCCATTTATCTAGAACCAGAGAAATATCCAGACTGCTGGTGGAGATCCTCTAATAGAAAGTGTGGTGCCTAAAAGCATCGCCCAACAGTTGCTCAGTGTGCACCAAATTCACATCTAAGATGGTGTGTGAGAAGTGAAATCATCCAAAAATAGATATAGAAAGTGGAGAATGGGTGCTATTGGGCCTGCTCTAAGACTGCCACCGAGGCTGCCACATCCTCCACCTCGTCATCCTTTCTTTAAAAACTTCAAAGAATTTCAATTGAATGCACAACAAACTAGTGCTTCTTTTTAAAGATAGTTGAATCCCCAACTCTTCAATAATGGTACTTTTTAGGGAAGATCTAGGTGAAATCTAGCAAAATTTAACCTAATTTTTTTTCATCGTCACAAACTTAGCTAGTAAGAAATCACATCCTCAATTAAAAAAGTTATAGTCCAAAGTAACTTGCTTTAGGCTCTGACACTAAATAGAATGAAGAATTTAGTAGGGCTGTACAACTTGTTCATCAACGGTCATAAATTCCCCCATCAACACCCTTCTTCGTACTACACTACTACTGCTATTGAGGTTTTCTTCTTATGGCTCCCACTGTCACATCTTCCTGAGTCTCTTTATTGCCCTTGACGAAATCAAAGAACTCGAACACGGCTAGAAATCGTAGAAAAAATTACAATGGATATTCACGTGTAGGGATTTTTGGTGATGTTTCCACGACAATGCCTCCATTCTCAATTTGATATGCGACGAACTTGGAACAGCTCATACTACATACGAGACGCGTGTCATGAGCATTGAAATAGAATTTCGTATGCACGTACATTTGATTGGGATCATGATTGATGACTGAAGAGCAATGACACAGGACGGTTGATAACCTACTTCTGATTCCTAAAACGGCTCTCATATTTGGACACCACTCCGTCGTAGCCCAGTGATTTTTTTATTTTAAAAAAATTCCAATATTTTTAGGTAGTGCAAGTCACGATGAAACTACTTACATTCATCATATGTATAATATGGATGAACTATGATTTATCCATCCAAAATGCAGCAAAACTACTCTTGCATTTTAGATCTTTGATGTTTTTTACACTATAGAAAAACATTGTGATCATTTTAGGTGAGGAGGATAATGCACCCGTAACATTCTTTAGTAATTGCATTGTTCACCCTTGGGAATGAGCATCGCAAGCGAGAATCGTTGCAGGAATCGTAATCTTTTGGAGAATCAAAGCCATCTTTAGCTAAAGATGGTTGTCAGCTCAACAAACTATTGTTTTTTTAAATTGTTTCTACAAGTTAAACATCATCGATTCCTTGTCCAGATGCCAATTCTCTACACAAGCAAAAGGGCGTGTTGCAGTACTAGCTAAAGAATGTTATGCCTTTTGTCGGTTATAAGACACTCGAGTGACTATTTAGGAGATTTAGACAACATACTTCAATAAAAATTCATAATTTGTTAAAAACATATATATTTTCAATTGTTATGAACTTCTCTTTCATTTTCCCATACATGAATAAATAAATAAATAAATAACAATAATAAAATTCAACTACCGCATCCCACATATGCACGACAATCCAATGGGCTCACCTTGCCTCTTTAATTAGGGCAAGGCTCACATTGCTATAGCAACTGGGCTCATTCATGGCAGCAGTCTCTTGATAATTACTATTCTCAGTTCAATGAAACCTGAATTTTGGATTGCTATGTACTCTTTTTTCTTCACTAGTACAAAAGCCATACTTTTGCACGAAAGAATAGTATTAGAGCATGGTGTCCAAGGCCCATATTAACCCCTAAAGGATCAAGGATTCATGGTTTTAAAATGACAAATTCAATTAATTATATTGTGAAAAATTTAATTCCGATGGGACCAAATTTTATATCACTGGAATTAGTGTATAACATTTCATGTGTTGTTTGAAAAGGAAATAAATTTGAACCAAAGGAACTCCACATAAAACTCACTCAAAAATGCTAAAAAAAAACATGAGGCCTAATTCAGGTTTCTTGGTTCTTTAAGGGTTAACAACAAGTTAGTGCAAATATGGAACTTGGGCACCATGCTCTGACACTATTCCTTGATCCACCCTTTCTATTGGTGCTTGTAATGAATTCTCTTTCCTTTGCACCAATTTTTATTATTATAAATAATTGGTGTTAAATTGACATATGTTATCGTGCATTGTAATAAATGACTTTTGTTTTTTGGTTTTTTTTTAATCAATGAATTTGGATAACTTTATAGTAGACCCATGTTTCCATGAATCATGACTCTATTATATTCATTGACACTGGCCCCATTGATGCCTTGTATCATTGACCATAAAGATAAAAATGTTCTAGAAACTGGCCTAGCTCATTTGTATTGTGTTGTGTTGTTTTTTTTTGAAAAGTTGAAAGGGATAGTCATTTTTTCTGGTATAATTGATCATGACAACTAAGGTGCATGTTGTAGCTTGGGTTCTTCATTAATTCAGCTCCTATGGAAATACACAGAAAGTGATATATTCATTCATTCATCATCATGGATCATGTCACCTCTTGATATATTTTGGCCCTACTTCTACTCAGCTCTACTCTCTTACATTGAATGATCTACCGAATCTTCAACAACTTCTCATATGCATTCACTTGCGACACGTGGACACGTTATCGACATATTTTTTTAGGTTATATTTGCATGAAATAATCATACTGGACCTGTGAGACGACTACAATGTTCCAACATGTTCACCTCGTGGCGCGATCTGAATGATGGCCAAGTTATAAGTATTTGCATTACTAAATACTACTGTAGGTGGAGGGTAGGGTCAGCTGAATTATTTTATTTTTTTCTATTTGAGAATGTTTTTGAGACTCTTTTTCATCACACAAAAAATTCCATTTTTGAATAATAATTTCCTAAAAAGATTGGCATTCTTTTAAAGAAATATTTCATGTCGACCCTACCTTCTACTTACAATAATTATCATACACTTCTTTCATCATCCACCCCAAAGAAATAATGCTCGCTTCTTTTTTCTTTAGAAGACCAATTTCCATGTCAATTCAAACTAATTAAATGAATGAAATGTCATTGATGCAAAAACAAGAAAATGCGCTTATATGTGCATTGGGTTATAGCTTAACTAGGACATCTAGTTTTGAATAAAGTAAATAACTAAAGCTCATTTTATTTGTGTGCAGGGAATGAGTTGGGCATTGCATCAGTTAATCCCCTAAACGTTCAACCGTCCAGAAAGTGGACGATGTACAAAATCAAACACTGTCTTTCAGCACTGTGGATTTTTTACTATATATTTTATGGGAAGTTAGCTTCATGCATATGTGATCCAATTAACCCTTTGACGCGCCAGCGTTCATATTCTGGACGCTGGATGATTTCTGACGCGTCCCTTCACCACATACGGTGATGTTTTTCATCCATCCAAAATTCTCTTGATTCTTGTGCTAGTTGACTACCATTTGTACAATATGGAACTTCAAAATAAGATAATATGGATTTTTGAAAAATAACAAAAGTGGTTTATGTCAAGTTTCATTCAAAGTTCAAAAAGTGAAACCTTAAACATGATTTTCCATAATAAGTAGAATCAAATAATGGAAACCATACCATCTTGTAGTGCATGTTATTCCAATTTCATTACAATATTTTTTGATTTTTTTGTGTTGATTTTGGATTTTAAATTGAATTTCAAGATAAAACCTTGCAAATTAAATTTAAAAATATTAATAATGAATATGATGAATCCAACCGTACAGATGTTATCTTCACATTGACATTTACAACTTTGTTTTGTACATCAACTCCATTTATATTTTTCATCAAACATTTTATAAGGTATCTTTGAAAACAGTGTTGAATCGGGATGTTAAAAGGTTAAAAAGGGGATGATTTGTGAAAATTTTATGCCTCATTTCATGTTGTAGCGATTTGAGGATTTTAGTGTAAAAGTGCTCTTAAAAAATTCAACTCATAAAATAAGCAACCAAAAAAACTCCAAAAATCACTACACTCAGAGAATTACATTTCAACAAATTTCATGTACAAATTGTCAATATCTTATTCGTAATCAAATTACAACAAATTTTTCAATTTTATTCAAAATATTAGCGACAACAATCATAGATCTAACGGTATGGATAGAATCAAACAATCATAATGTACAACTTTTATTCATATATCAAGTTCAAAATATCCCTTTTAGTTACATTTTATAAGATATCTTTGAAATTCTTCAAATCTGGAGAAGGACGAGGATGCTTAAAGGTTAATCCCTAAATGTTCTCGCCCTCTCCAGATTTGGCAGTTTTCCAAATATGCATTATAAAATGCAATTAAGAGGGATATTTTCAACTTGATGAAAGAATAAAAGTTGTACATTATAAATTTTAGATCCTATCCATGTGGTTAGATCTGCGATTACTATCACCAATATTTTCTATAAAATTTGAAACTTAAAATTTGAAATTACAAAACAATCAATGACAGGGTGAGAAGGGATCCGTGATGGCTAGCTTTTATCAAAGCTTCTTCAACTATGATTGGCGTTACGCCTCCCTTGTTCAGCCACTCAGTTGCATTGCCAAAACATGCAAGTTTTTCAGAATCCACAACCGCCCACAAGTCGCTAGCTCCAACGGCTAGCGCCCACAATTGAGAGCGTCATGAGTCCTTAACAAAGACACGGCCACTCAAACATTGTTGGCGAGCTCAAAATACACTTGCATCCAAATGGCGAACTTAGAATAGCAAGGGTTCCATTTTACAGGAGAGCGTAAGACGGTTTAGTTCGGACCCTAGCACTTTAGGGTTGGCGATTACAACAACGTTGGCAAACAAGAGGCGATGGACGTAGTGGGCAACATAGAAGATGGCGAAGCGATGGATGCAACGGCTAGCTTCGATGGCCCTTGATGTGACCGGCTGGGAGTTCAGATTGCCCCCTATACACCGCACGATACCCGGATTATGCGATTTGTCGCAGTTTATACCCAAATTTTTAAAAGTACCCGGTAGCCAACACCTCGACCATGTAAGATTTAGGCGAATTTTTGCCTGCAAATTAAAGACTAGCAACACTCTCTTTCTAGAGAGTGTATGATTTTAATGCAACATTTTATAAATAAAAGGGATAATATTGCATATTTTTTGTTTTCGAATCACCAAGCTTGAAGGTGTCACTCTTGGGCATGAATCTAGCATCTTTGGCAATTGGTGAAGGTTGTATTTTGTGAAAATAGAGGTTCTAAGTTCAAATCTCCACTCTCACTAAACAAATGTTTGGTGAAATTTGCCCTGACAAAGCTTGATTTTGAAGCTAATGTGGCAAACAAATATGAGTCAATAGTTTCATGTGGCAATTTGTATCATTTTGCTAAAAAAAAATACTTTGCTTGCAAATACATATACAACATTTAACAATTATGACAAGGTCTAATAACTGAAAAGTCAAAGCCTCCTCACACCCTATGAACACAACTTCAAAAATTCATAACTTATTCGTATATCATTCAAATAACTTTTTTCATACATCATTCAAATAAATTATCATACAACATTCAAATAATACACTTATTGATGCATTGGAGCCCCCTTAAAACATGTATTGGATTCATCAAGAATTTCAAATAATAGAGACAACCGTAAAGTCACTAAAACACAATATAGCCATGTTGTTTTTTCACGAAATAGGGGTTTTTGTCCAAAAATGAGGTCCATGTCCATGCCCAACAATAAATAGAGTATGAAAAAAACAAAATGGAGTAGAAACGAGGCCTTGTAGAGTTTCACCCGACTTTAAGTTTCATTTGTCAAAAGTGGTTGTCCTTCACCACGGAATTAGCCCAAATGGGTACTATTTTAAGACAGATACAATATAAAGAAGAATATCCGATTGCCATATGAAATGAAAAGTTGGGTAACAAAGCCAACATGATAATACCCATGACTTTACAGTTATTTCTAATAAGTACACTCAGTACACTGAAATCACCATATACTGTGGATAGGTGAATGGCATAGGTAAATTCATCCGCTTGGGACAAATTTTCATCCATTTAAGACAAATTTTCATCTTATTTGGATGAAGTTTACCACAATATTTTTGGTAAATTAATGGAAAATTTTACCACAATGGAAAATTAATCATTGGTGAAGCCCCTCGTAAATACCGTGGGCCACAGTATATGGTGATTACGGGGTTTCTACCTCAACATTGGTTCTGAGAAGAGGCGAAAAGTTCTGGTAAGAAATTCTGAAATACGGTTCGGTGTGAACAGAACCCAAGCCCAGTCACAGGGGAGTATTTATACCTTTGACTGCCGGTCTGAAAATAGTGTATGCTGATCGGAAGGAGGAGGCGGGTCCCACTCACTGTCCCGTTGGGGCACTGGCTGGAAATTCAAACAAAACCCCAAATTTCAAAAATAAAAATAAAAATAAAAATATAACATATTAATATATAATTATAATTATAAATTTATATGATTGATGAGGATCTCAGTTGCACGCTTTGAACCTCGCGCCCAGCCACCCCTCTCATCAGTCATCACAGTGCATGTTCGCTTGTCCTCCTCCCCTCAATTCAATTATTATTCAGAATTATTTTCAACTTTTCCGTGAAATTTTGTGAGCGAAAAGGAAAAAAAAAACAACTTTTTTCATTCTTGAATAAGTTTGGGGGCTAAACTCCAGGTTTATGATGAGCCCACCTGTCTGATCACAACTTTTGTCAGTGTTGTTTCACTTTGCGTGTGTTTTGTGAAGCGTGAACTTTGTTTTGCAAGAAAAAAAAAAGTAACTTTTCATTTTTGGATGAATTAAGATTTTTTTAAGTCACAAATTGCTTTGCAACTCGTGGCAAGCACATGCGTTGTTCTTGGCAACCCATGACATGACAAGGGAATTTTCATAAAGAAGAGTGGCGATTTTATAGCCAAAATCGAACCGCCAACCCCTGCAACACCTTTAGGTAACCCTCTCTATCATCTGGTACTTTAAGGTCATCTCGGACTGAATGAATTGAGACTTTGATGGTGTTGCTAAACTCTTGAATCATGATGAGCCCATCTCATTAAAAAAATACAAATTAATTGGTTATATCTTTGGGTGATTTTAACTCCTAAAGGACCAAGGATTCATCATTTCAAAATGACAAATTCAATCTATCATATTGTAAAAAATATAATTCAGATGGGGTAAAGTTTATATCACTGGAATAAGTGGAAACAATGTATGTGTTGATCAAAACACAAATACATTTTAACCCTTAAACGTCAAAAAAGCCCCACAGGCATTTTATAAAGGAATAATTGAGAAAAAAAGTAGATTTTCTCAACCAAATCAAGCGAGGATTGGTGCGTTGGAAAGTGACTGAAAAAGCGATTTTGATTGCAAATTTGTGCCTCATTTGAGAGATTGTGGAACCATTGGCAAGTAATCAAAGTTATCAAAATGAACAGGAGTTGAGGTTGGGGCAGCAGAGGTCGTTTCTTGAAAAGTGCCGTAGTGCTACAGTGCCGCAACAATGTTGGCCAGCATAGCCGCTTTTTTCATTTTTTTCGTTTTTTTTTTCCTCCGAAAATTTAGATGCCTTCCGGGCTACCCCGCCCGGGCCCTCTTGACGTTTAAGGGTTAAGCATGTGGGGTCATGTTTGATCTTTTTCAGTGAAACGCTAATTTTCACTTAGTTCCTAATTTCAAATGAAAATGATCCCAATTAAGAATGTGTGGGGGGCTAACTTTTACTTTCTAATCCAATTTACCATTCTTCAAAATTGTTAAAACTGCGTTTATTACAACACTCTAAAGCGGTTTTTTGGGTCAATTATATTATGTTGATTTGTGAGGGAAAAAAGATATACATTTATTTTTAAAGATTTTGATGGGGGCTAAACTCTCGAGCCCACCAGTTCACAACTGAACTTTTGTTGATGTGTCTTTTGGTGGATTTCTTTTCTCTCTCTCTTTCTCCTTTTTTTTGTTTTTGTTTTTTCTTTTGGGGGGGGGGGGGGGGGGGGGGGGGGGTTGGGTTGAGCAAATAAAAAGAAATGGGTGGTTTTTTCTGACGGTGTGAACATTTTTGTATTGTTCTTGGCGGGTGTAAAACTTTGGGAAAGCAATGAAAGGGCCCAGCTGGCAGGAGGCGGCTGGGAGTAAAGGAGGAGCCAAAGATAGAAAGAGGCACACGAGGGGAGGGGGGTGGCAGAGATGGGATTAGCAAAGGAGGACTAGAGTAGGGTGTAGGGAGGACCAAGCTAAGCTAGTCCTCATTACGAGGGGATGGGATCCGCCAGGCAGGGCAGGGCAGGGCCCAGGCAGGCAATGAAGGCAGTTATGAGCCTCCCAACATGAAACATGACTTCTCTCGCCGGGCATGACCATTCTGCCTGAAATAGGCTGCCTACGCGCCATTCTCCACATCGTGCACCTCCATCCTCGCTCTTACTTGTCATCACCATCATCATTTCAGCCGAGGCCCCTCCCGGCTATAACACCCAAACCCCCCTACCCCTCTTTTACCCCCCCTTTCACCGTGCCACGTGTTCCGTTTTCAGGCTGCCTCCCTGGCACTGGAAGATCCTTCAATGCACAAAGGGACGAAACAAGCAGCTAGTTGCGTAGTCTTTGCCTTAGTATTACCCTAGATTTACTTTTATGACTTGATTATATTGTTTAGCTATGTAACTCCTTGAAAATCATGCGTTTCCATAGTCTCTCCCCTAGTGGAGTAGAGACAACAAACGATGACCACATCACTTGTCTTCATCCCCTTTTACACTGAGGTAAAACAATTGTTTATCCCCTGTGAGTGGTTTTGAGAAGAAAGTCTCTGGATTGTTGTTTCCAAACGTACACAAATGACGGTCACCTAAGATAAACAATATCTTGGTGTGACTCAATCTATTGTTGAAGACATATTTTGATGACTTAACCTCAAGCTACTCCTATCCTGTCATTGGGTGATTGTATTTGTATGCTAAGAGCATGTCCAACATCATAGGAAAATCCTAGCTCCATGGCATGACTCTTTTGCTTGTGGAAGCTAACCCTCAACACGACCCTAGCAACAAGTTTAGGAAATGTCAAGAAATAGTAATTTGTGGCTGTAGAAAACTCAATAACATGCTATTCCATTTCTTGGAGTGATAACTTGTGCTGCTGAGGACGTAATTCGAACCCGTAACATTTAGTAGCATGCATTGTCATTGCCTTGGTCCTACAATAGATGGTGTGGAATATTCCACACCCAACAATACGTCATCAAAAGCTCAGTGGAGGCTCAAGGTGATGAGCAAAGTGCATGAAGGAAAGACAGTGGGCATGAAGGCTATTGAATGTTATGCGCAACCCACCTGCTCCCACTACCCTCGCGTTAAAATCTTATGATGTTGAACATCATGCTAGCTCTAAAAGCTGACTATTGCTTGGTGCCCAAAGACCACCATTTGAAATTTTGCTCTCGCCGGGGCCTTGGCCCTTGGTTCACAGTGATGTTTTGTTTTCTCAAAGGAATAAAATGTCCTGTTGTTTCAAAAAAGAAAAGAAAAAAAAGACCACCATTTGACTACAGTAGTGATTGCTGCAATAAATGGCACCCATTGTTACAGTGATACATTTACTACCGGGAGTTGGATTTTATTTTCACTCTAACGAAAATAGAATTTCAGAGCAGAATCCGTGACAGAGTTGAATTGTGCGTTTGACCTGTGGACTTTACTTGGGATCAGGAACAGAGTGCCGGGCAGGCGGGGAAGAGCTGAAATAGAGCTTGTTCAGATGATTAATGTTAACAGAGAAAACTAAAAAAAGCAACTGAAGGAAATGAAATGAGACTGACGGATGCAGCAAGCTATTATTCATTATCCGTTGCAGGAACTCACTGGAGCCGAGTATCATGGCAGGCATCTTGAAATGGCGTGTTGTATGATCTGGCCAGAGGCCTGGTTTTAGAAGCGCATTGATTGCCCAAGTGCCTACCGGAGTGGGGCGTTGCCAGGGAGCTAAATCGGAGCGTTTCATTGGTGATCATTTAGTTTACTTGGAGGCCCCTCACTGTAAGTAATTTAGGTAGAAAATACAATAAACCGAGAAAATACAATGGATTTTGTTTATTTATTTTTAATAAATTAAGAAATCATTTTATTTTTGACACAAACAAAGAAAGACCCTTTATTGCAAGGAAAGAAACAACATACAAACCTACCCCACCGTGACTAATGGAAAGTTAAGGGAGACTGTTAGTGTTAAGAAGTTGAAAGTTACTAAATGAGCCCAAAAGGGACCATTGAATTTTTTGTTCCATGGGGAAAAAACTGCCCATGATTTCGTATTTACACCATTTCCTAAGGAATCTAGCTAAAGATAGGCAAATTGCGCTGGTTGTTGTTGGCAGTCCGCTACTGAATCTTGCTCTAGGCGATCCTTGCATAGTCAACAATGTCAATCTAGATCTTTTGCAACAGCTTGGCATCCACCCAAAAATCCCTTTGAAGACTGCATCGTTACAAGCTAACTTGATCGTCCACATAACCACCCCACAAAGCAGGCTCTAATCTTGTTCGATGTGGCGAATGCATCGAGGAATACATTTGTTGAAGAAAACATGAAATTTTGCATATTAGATAGAAATGAGAGTTGTGAAAGGGCTCTCTTTTTTCATAGAGAGAAGGAAAAATCATGAAGAGGCAATCTAATTTCATATTTTATACCCATTCAATAATTTTATACAATTTTTCGAAATGAAAGGCTTGTCAAACTTTGAAAACCATTTCCTAGGCTCTTCTATAACCAAATATTCTCACAGACATAAGGTTCTTAAGCCTTTTGGGGATTACACCAGCCTTTCCCTTATGCGGAACTGTACATAGGCTAGCTTTATAATATCATTAAAAAATGAAAAATTGTGCTCACCCAAACACTACTCACCCACTCTTAAGCTTAAGTTACATGGCAAAATCCCTTATTCTCTACTTTGGATGCTATTCCCTAATAACATCTCAGCTAGATTCGGAGGTGAGCAAGGGAGGCTCTGAAGAACCTTATGAACAATTTTGTGCTAGGAATCATCCATAACCAACAGGCCCATAGAAAGTGAAAAAAAATTTCTTGTTTTGTCTCCAATAGAAAGATTTCTTCTATATTTCTCTCTAATACAATACGATTAGGAACACTCTAATAGTTGTGAACAACAATAGAGAAAACTACCACATACAATTGTTTTCTTTCACGGGTTTTCTTTTTCGTTTGAGATCAGAAATGAGAAAGTAAATAAACGTTAAAAGCTGGTAGGGCGTATTCATACCATTTTCAATCGCGATTAGCCAAAATTTCACAATTGGCCAACATAACATTTAGTAGCCTTCATGCCCATTGCCTTTCTTTTATGCACTATGCTCATCATCTTGAGCCTCCACTTGTCTACTTAGCTACTGGTGAAGCACTGTTGGGTGTGGAATATTCCACACTATTTGATGTAGAGCCAAGGCAGAGGCGGTGCATGCTACTGAATGTTATGAGGCATGTCGATTCTATAACATTCAATAGCCTTCCTGCTCTCTGCCTTTCCTTCTTGCATCATCTTGGGACTCCACCTATCCACTTAGCTACTGATTTGGTCTTGTTGGGTGTGGAATATGTTGCACCATCTAATCTGGAGCAAGGTAGAGCCACTACAAGCGACTAAATGCTATATCTGCCAAAGACGGCCTTACCTGTTGTTAATGCCAGTGGAAGGGCTGTGTAGGACCAATTCTGCCCTGTACACAACATTCAATAGCCTTCAAGCACTCTGCTCATCACCTAGAGCCTCCACATGTCCACTTAACTACTGATTTAGTACTGTTGGATGTGGAATATTCCACACCATCTACTATAGAGCCAAGGCAAGGACAGTGCATGCTACTGAATGTTATGTGTAAAGGCAAAAGAGAAAGGTGAAAGAGGAAACCTGTCTTGGGGGTGTGAGTGTGGAAAGAAGGTTGTTGCAGACCATGTCACCAAGTGTGGGACGTCCGCATTACAAGGCCGGTATTGGGAGAGGTATTGGGAGGCGGGAAGGTTGGGAAGCGTGCGGTCAATGGGAAAACACAACTACTGTACACGGTGGGATACTCGTCCTGCTGTACAGTGTACACAGTGATGAGCCGTACGTACGAAATTGGGCCCCCTGTAGGAAATGAAATCAATGCCCAGTTGACGTTAGTGCAGGTCATGGGAACATGGTCATAGGTTCACGGTCCCACGGTCCCACGGTCCCACCCCCATCTGGTGCCTAGTTCTCTCTCTGGTTTTTATTAGGAGCCTTGTAATCATTTCAGTTTCTCGGTCTCTGTACCGCCCCTCCTCACTGCAGCTGAATCTCCTCCTCATTAACCCTTTAGTGCCCAGCAAACCACATTATGGTCACTACAACGTCCGAAATGCAAATAGCAGAGAATCCGTGAAGAATTGGAACTTCAGTTTTGAAGTTCAGATTTGCGCACATACATTACGCACCTTCCAGAAAAAGAAATTTTCAATTTGGAATTGTACAACTATCAAAATACCTATCAACAGAACGCAAAAATACTGCAAATACTTGAAAATACAGTAAATACTTACAAATACAACATATGTATTGTGTAGTATTTCTTGTGTTTGGAAGTTTGTTATCTTGTTTTATTTTTTTGGATTGTGTTCTCTTCTTCATCTTCCATTAGTGTGTGTAATCCGATCTTGACTAATGTACCCACTCCTGTCAATTTTCAACGTATAAAATTTTGTCCTAAACCGTACATGGACAAGTCACTTTCACTTATAAATCTCACAATAATTATGTGTGAGTCTATTTTTGATATGAAAGATTGCAACGGAGAGGTGTTGACATAGGGCATAGCTGAACTTCTTTGCTTTTTATTTTTGAAAATTTACCTCAAATTCTATTTAACTTTGAAGTCACACACCCCCCAAAATCTCGTTTTTGAGCATGCATTATACAGTTCAAATACATACTATAATCTTCCGATCCCACCATCGGACGATTCTCAAATTTTAATAAAATGTGTGCTCTCGAGCTGAGAATAGAATTGTACGGTTACTTTCTAATTTAACCCATTCTATTTTTGGTAGTCTCAACCACAGTGGAAAAACCCACTGAAATCCAGAGCTGTCTGCTACAGTACCCTGGGCACTAAAGGGTTAAGTTAGTTTTCTCATGGGGAACTCACTCAAGGTTGAGCTTTGCTTTGGTAGAAATACCCATAAAAGGATCCCGACTCTAAATCCTCCCCTTGACGTTAATGCAAGAGGACAAAACTTGCCCCCCTATTTTGTGCATGTAGGGGCCTTCTTTAAAAAATAACCCCCTCTTCCAAGGGTTTAAAATTCCCGAGGCGGTCCTCCTAACAAATTTGCCAAAAAGACCATAGGGTGCCCAAAATGGAAATTTCGGAAAATGGGGCCCATGGGTGAATAGTGCTTGCATTAACGTCAAGGGGAGGGGGGGATTTAGAGTCGGGGATAAAGGATAGCTTAAGAGCATGCCCAGCAGCAGAGAAAAGTACTAGTCAAACGCCAATTGAATAGAGGTTTGGGGTAAACATGACCCTAGCAGTAGTAGAAAAGCATCCGCCAAACACTAAGATAGCTTGGTGGTGGCTTTTATTTGAGTTCAAGACGCCATATACTCCTCTCTTGGCGGCTTTGATTTTCTGACTCTAAGCATGGGAATCAACGAAGCAAGGGGACAATCACAGCATGGGGAGGGACTAGCACGGAATGAGCATGTGACACATGGTGTTGCAATAATTAGCTAACTACAGTAACTTGTTATTATACTCCCTCATGCACTGGATCTTACACGTGCGCTCTTTTTTTGGGGTTTTCCAATATTTGCCAATATCTTTGGTTTGGCAAAATAAGCTTACTGCTGGGGTAGCATGCAGGCCGCCCCCTCCAATTCTCATTGAATCCCAAATCAGATGACGTTGGGGAGAGGGTTTTCCCTCTCACTGCTGGGCATGCTCTAACCCTTAAAGGTCCAGGGAGCCCGTTTTGACTGTATAATATAACAATATTACATTGTATTTGGAATAGTTTTACGCCTCCTATGGTTTTATGATCAAAAGTAAAGTCAAAATTCATGTTGACATGGTTTTAATGTTGTTATTGGGGTCTCAATTTGGAAATTTCTATTTACAACAAATGCCAAATACATGCCAACGTATCTACTATCGCCAAGGGACCCTTTAAGGGTTAATCTTCCTAGCTTATGTGTGGTAGGAGTAGAAGGCAAATAGTATTTTTTTCCATCATAGGAAAAACAGAAATCATGAATAATGCAAATTTTTCCATAATTTTATTTTAAAAAGTGAAATACTTACAAATTTTCAAAGCGAAATGTTAGTGGTCACCCAAAAACGATAACTAGATTACTGTATCCCAAATCTGTGAATATGTGATTCCACAAACCGGCCCAATTTGCTTCTTGAAATTGATTAATATAGGTAATAGTACAAGAAGTTGATTGGTTGAGAGAAATTTATACACAACTAGCATTGAGTATAATTGTTAACCATTATGGGTCAGTCTACACATTGGTTTTGGGTGTATTCTCTGTTATAGGTGCTTCTACATTATTTTGTTTCTTTTTCAATAGCACCTTTTGTTTGTTTGTTTGTTTGTTTGTTTTTAGTTCAGTTTGTGGAAGGAAAAGTAAACATGCATACGCCTTAACGACTAAGGTGGAAGCACCTACATTATTATCATCCATTTAAGCAATCTAAACATCTTGTACTACATACCAAGTGTGTCAAAAAAAATTGAAGGAAAGATAATTTTTAGTGGAATTGAATCCAAGTGAAATCATATTTTTCGATAAAATTTGTAATTTCTATGAATTTTTTAAGTGATTTTCCTTGAAAATGTTCACCAAACTGCTCCTAGGTGGAGGCCATGAGCATCCCAAAATGCTCTATAATCATTTAGAATCAGCCTATAGTTGATAAAGAGATTACCTTAAACCGTCCTAAGGAATCTACTTGATTGTACTAAATTGCTTTCTTCATTGTGACGTCTTGATTGCTTAACCATCACTTTGTGATCTCATTTTCGTTCATCGAAGTACCTAAAACCATTCTATTTTACACCCAATTCCACCTACCGCTTACTGCATTTAGTGTTTACTTGAAGTGAGGTGAAATTGAGTCAATGTCAAGGTGGAATTGGATGTCAATGATAGGGTGCGGAATTGGGTCTTGGGTAGTTTTTGGTATGTCCACCTTAAGCTTTAACTACTAATAGGGGATGTTAGAGTGCAAGTATTTGCGCCAACTTTAACAACTAGCTTTGGATTGGAGTGAGGACGTGGCCCTTGTCTCCTTGAACCTTGCACACTAATAGAAAACCCCATTAGAGATGATACCAAATTAAAATGTCACTTTGTGTTATGGCTAACAAAGAAAACATGAAAAATTAGGTGAATTCTTTTCCCATTTTCTTTATTAGCAATAACACAAAGTGATATTTTGTTGTTATTACTAATGGTATTTTTATTATTATTAGTGGTGGTTTCAATTCTTGTGTAGAAGGCAGTAAATTTGATGAGTCTCACAATTGTGGCCGTAGATTATGGGATGCCAAGATGTTTGAATCGCGTTGCAAAGTCTCTCCTCAGAAGCTTGCACAAGGACACCCCCTAAGGATTCATACAAGAAAGGTGGTCTATGTATAGTACTAGAGCTTGGTGCCAATAATGGCATTGGGTACCAAACTCTTGTACTATTTGGTACCTAAAACCATCTTTCTATTAATGCAGCCATTTTGTAGTCGTTGCCTATTTTTGAGGAGTAATTTGAACAAAAATAAACGTTTTTTACAATGCTTTTTTTTTTTCTCTTTTTTATACATCGTAAAAAGGATTATTTTTGTATGGATGTATTACAAATTGATATTGCTATTGTCTAACTTTATTCAACATGTAGGACTTTATGTACAGTCTAAACATTATTATAAGAAGAATTCATGTTGATTTCAATATGAGGCCAAACTCTTCTTTATCCTAAGTCTATATCAAATCAAACAACTACAAAATGAAGCTATGTGTTTAATAGTTTATAAAATTCGAAGATTTAAAAGTGACAAATTTTATAACATGGAAACATCACTTCATAACTATACTTTTACAAAACTTTAAGACGATATTACTTTTAAAATTGCAATATGGAATGTGAAAGTGAGCTTATTGATATAAAACCCAAGCACGATGTCAAAATAAAAGAAGTAAACAACAAACAAGCTTCTATTAACTATTAAACCACGTGGCAAAAAAACATGATTTTTTTGCCATTCCCAATGACATTGATGCAAGAATTGAAAATTTTTACTTGCCAATTTGAAAGAAACAAAATGGAATCACATTGAACCAATGTGTGTAAAAGTAGTTTTGGTTGGAACAAGAGGCTTCAACATAGTTGAACATCTAAATTGGAAAATTAAAAACCCAAAATAATACCATCATTGATTACAATTAACTAGAATGAACTAAAGTGAGGTATAAACTCATTGAATATGAGTTTCAAAGTCTGAAATCATCACCATTTCCATTTCTAAAGCAAATCTCCAATCACTTGATATAGCGTGCATGATTTTTGAGAATTAAAATTTGATTATGGTCTCCTTGAATTTGGCTTGAAAAAACCTTTGATTTCATGCTCAACTCAAAATACTTGGTTCCAAATTGAGCATAAAATTCCCTCAACATTTGTTTCCATATTATCCCAATCTCCAATGAGCAAATTGAGTGCAAAAAAGCTCAGCCCTCTTCTTGTTTCCATGTTAGGCTGAACTGGGAATGAGCAACAATCCAATTCTAATGGAAAAAACAAACCATGAATTCATGGGTTTTTTGGTCCCATTAAAAAGCAAAAAGCAGACATGACCCAGGACACAATCCTTGGAATGGGACAAACTTTGATTGGTAAACAATGTATACATTTTAGCTGCAAGGAACATAATGCTTAGCATAATTGACCATAAGAGATCTGTACTCTTCTCATGCCACTTCTGTGCTCTTTAGATCAATAGTTAAGCATGCATAGATGGAAAACTAAAAATGCAAAGTTTGGAGAAGAATTCCTTGAACTGAAAATGCAATAACCTGTGCAAAAAAACAAGACTACCGTCTAATGAGAAGAAACTTAATGTAAGGTAGAAACACCTAAAACTGTACTTTTAAGCAATTCAACACAATTGGTGGTAATTTTTTCAAGGTAGAGTATTTTTGTAGTATTAGCAATTGAAAATTATGATTTTACGAGAAAAAAATAGAATTTTTGGATAAACCATGTAATTACTATGAATTATCAAAGTGGAAATTGCCTAGGCCACTAAAACCGTCCCATAGACTTGTCATAAAACTAATCCCTATAAAATTAAAATTCAACCAATGAAAGTTAAGAAAGGGAATGGTTCCAAAAGCACTTTGTGGGACAATTTTAGAGCAAGTCTACAGTGCAGGAATGGATGCAGGGACGGAATTGGATGTAGAAAGATTTGCCATTGCAATACATCAGTCATTGCTGTAGTTAAACTTTATCACCAAGCACCAGGAAGTGGACTTTGACTGCTATAATCATTCATCGATAGTCATGTCAGAGTGGCACAGTTTGGGTTTGCTAATCATTTAACATCTAAGGTAAACCACCCTATTCGTGCCACAATTTGGAAGTCACCTTATTTGTGTCACCATGTACTAGTAATGTACATATCAAAATTTTAAATGTAACACATTTATCACAAAATGACACAAATAGGGTGGTTAACCTTACATACTGTCTTCATGGGCTTCCTTGCCTTCTCACGTCTCACCCTCAACGGTCCAGTATTCACCGAGAGCCATACACAAGCATGCATTCTGCAGCTTGAGGATATGCAGAGCTTGCTTAGCAAGTTGCGAGCTGTAAGATTTTACAGTCAGGTTAGAGCTCAGGTTAGAGCTGTAAGATTTCAGTCAGGTTGAGGTGTTCAAAGAATTTGGGAAAAGGACAGCAAAAAACAGTAGAAACCAATCTGAACAAACACATCAGAAGCACTAGAGGCACGAAGACTCTCTAAAGATTTCAAGAAAAATCGTTCGGAGAAATACTCATAGTTTCAACACCAGTAATGCAACTAATAATCCAAGAAAACAATACTGGTACCTTGTTGCTTGAACCTCCAAAGTCCAATGAGATTACAGCCACTACTGTAATTCGTAATGACCTATGATACAGAGCCTCATAATGGACAGGAAGAAAATTGTTACAATGTGTTCAATAGTACCACATAATAATCATGTGGAATTCACAAGAGTAATGTAGGATGGAAGGTCCTCAACGCGCTCTACATCTTCCAACGCCAATTCTTTCTCGAGCTGGGCGCGAGTAGCTTGCAGAACAACGTTGAACTCCATGTAGGAAGCCCCTAAAGCTAACCACTGTGCATCCAGCATCTGGAATGCAACACAATACAACATGTCAAAAGCGTTTTCATCCGTGGCCAAGATGTTGAAAAATGATGCCACTGAAGGCGAGCTCGGCTTCGCGGCACGGAGGTCAAGGAGCTGAATAAGCATGAACGTGACATTCAGTCCTCCAACAGCAAACGGATACTCCCACGCAGCTCTCTTCCCTTCTTCTTTGTGCAACAGTCTCTGATACACAGCTGGAAATTTTCTTGCAAAGAAGAGAAGGTTTTCAAGTGAGATAAACCCTCCGCCGCGAAAGTCAGTTGAGGGATCGTTTCCTTGCCATCCCATTTCCTTCCATTGTGGTGACACGAGCCCCGGCATGGCTCGTGTTGGAAACGACGCTTGCCAGAGAGCTTTCAAAGCCTCCTGATGCTGCAGGAACGAGCCATCGAAAGGCACGGCCAGCCGTTGCTGAAGATTCTCCAACCGCTGTTCTTGAACATGAGAGAGATGATACTTGGGATTCTCGCCGCGACCAAGGACTGCCATGAATAAGTTGTTGCCTACTCGGAACCCTCCCGCTAGCACCACCGTGGAGAACCACTGCGCCCACTGCGCGAGAAGTTTCGACACATTGGATGCCCACACTTGCTCCTCTCTCCTCTTTGTGTCTCGCCACTCGTGATCGTCACTGTCATCGTCACTGCTGCGATGACCTAGTGAAATGAAATGAAATGAATTGATTTGTTAACGTCCACTGAGAAACGCGGAGATGAGCACCCTGTGATCGGTGCTCAGTGTCATGCTTTACAAATTTACTGATTAGCTTGTGACAGTTAGATATGAAAAATTTCTTAGAGTTTTCTATTGTGTTAGGTGTGAAAAGATCAAGATGTTTCGCTCTAATGTTATCATAGTTGGGGCAATGAAAGATGAAATGGTATTCGGTTTCGGCCTCACCTAGTAGAGGCTCGCTCAAACCGTCCACTCCTGAAGACTCCTCCCGATCGTACTTTCGCCCTCCCACATCTTCATGGTGTATTCTTCTCCGCAACGTCCCTGATGAATGCATCGTCCTTCCTCAACCTTCTTTTCCACAAACACAAATATCCAGTGTTCTCTCAGAAGTTGAAACTTTCAACACTAGACAGCGACCTATCAAACCATGACTGTAGTACTCTTAAAAATTGTGCCACAAAAAAACCAAAAAACAAAAAACCCTAGAACTACAGCAATATACAACTGGCTTTCACCATTCTACCTACTCTATATCAAAAACAGCGACAAATTCAAACGATAACACTCCAACTAGGCCCTTCTATCGAGATCAAAGCCCCTGATGAATGCATCGTCCTTCCTCAACCTTCTTTTCCACAAACACAAACATCTAGTGTTCTCTCAGGAGTTGAAACTTTCAACACTCGACAGCGACCCTATCAAACCATGACTGTAGTAGGAAAGCTGGCTATTATTCCTTCCTTTTTTTCAAAAATCCTTTGTATCAATTAGCCAGCCCAAATTTTATGTAGCAACAAAAAATATCACTGGTACAGGTTAGATGAGATTAATTATTCTTTCTATAACTTTCTTTGATTTCGATAGGAGGGCCTAGTTAGAGTGTTGTCATTTGAATTTGTTGCTGTAGTTTTCTTTTTTGGCACAATTTTATTTCACGGCGAAAATAAGAGTACATGGAGTCAAGATGTGTAGCCTCTTTAAACCTAAGTACCACTCAGGTATTGCCTAAGTAGCACCTAGGTAGCACATGTGTATTACCCTGATATTAGCTATATATTAATATGAAAAGAGCATCCACGGAGCCTGGATTGCTCTTCAAGCCTGGCAAAATAGCAAAAATGCTAAATGTCTTCTGACAATAGAAAATAACTGACCTGTACTTAAGAAGATAAACCAGAAAGTAGGCGAATTCGGCCGTCCTTGCACTCAGTAATAATCCGTCAACTCCGCAACGAGAAAGTGTCTGCTACACGCGCAATCAAAAACCTCATAACCTAAAAACCTCTTTGAAGCGAAATTTTCGTTGTGTGCCAAGGAAAAAACAAAACTAATACAAACCTCGCCTCGAGCAATCGGATTTCAGTTAATAAATCCCTGGAACGCGTATAGCACACGCGGCAACGAAAAGACACTCACACAGAAAACGAGAGACTTGTTACCCGGAATTGAGTCACAGAGTGCAGCAGCTGATTGTGATGATGGAGCTCCACCCCGTTGACGAATTTTTTGACTTCCGGGGCACGCAAATGATCCTGCAGACGCGCAGAAGCGTGGGGGGTTGACGATCATCGCCATAGCCCGAAACCCTAATGCGATTCTGCTCCGTAATTGCGAGTGATTGAGAGTGCATGGGAGAGCGGTGCAAGGCAAGCTCGAAACCCTAATTTAGGTTGGCCCTTGCATGCCATTGCGCGTTGATGATTGGTTGTCACTTGTTACATTTGATTGATGGGTTTTATTATTATTATTAATTTTTTTTTGAATTTTAATAATTTAACCCCTAAAGGAATAAAAAGCCTTGTGCTTTTCTTAATACCGGTCAGTTTTAATATTAATTAATTAATTTTTGTCCAAAAGTGCCACATGTCATCTTGTTATTGGTTAAGGGTGACGTAGACCTTTGATAATTTGATGTAGGAATTCAATTTCGATACCAAGTTGTTTAAATCCAATCCTCATGTAACGTAGTAGTTTTGAGCACATTTTATGTGGACTTTCATTTGTTCAAATTTATTTAGATATTGATCAATATATGCAATGTTCTTCACTAATTTCAGTGATATAAATTTTGATCCCATCTTAATAATATTTTTCACAATATATTTGATTGAATTTTTCATTTTAAAACATAAAATCCTTGATCCTTTAAAGGTTCAAGATATTATTTTTAATAATTCATAAAAAAAATTAAAAATCTACGCATGTGATGTAGTTAGGTTGTAGCAATGAATGGACAAATTATGTCTCGACATATTACTCTGAATACGACATTAATTTTAACCCAAATTTCAGGACTTATCAATCACAAATTAAACTCAAGGAAGATACCAAAATGTACACATAGAAAAAAGAAATTATACCTTATATTGTACCAAAAAAATTTGATTTGAAAATTACTATGATGCTTCTAAATTGAACTTTCTTTTATTTTGGATATAATTGCTTATAATGAGAGGTGATTGTATGTTTACATTGTAGTTATTGAAGTTATCCATTAATGAAAGCTTTTCGACATTAGCATTCATCTTGTATAAAATTGATATTTTATCGGTCTTTGCTATAAACAATATCACACACTTACATTGTTTAGTCTTAAAATAGTTGTAAATAGTACTAAAGAGAAGGTACAAAGTGATTTTTAGACATTCAAATTCAAAGTGCAACTTATATTCCCATCTTTTTGACAAGTTTTTTGAGTGTCACCTTCAGACCTTTTTAAACTTTCTTCTTTCACAAACATTAATGAATACCTTAATTAAAATTTAAAACATAATCATGTGTTATGTATTAAAATATTATAACCTACCATAGCCACATAGCAAGGATACATAAAACCTTTATCACTCTTACTCACTTGGTTAAACTTTTCTTACATAATTGTGCATATTTTAAGGAAAAAGACTTTAAATGACAATATATTTTTGGACATGAAAGTTTACTTGATTGCACAACTTCTCTTGGTTGGACAAAATTCACAATGAGTTAATCTACTATGCAATTTTGAGCTCTAAAATTTTAATTACGATACATTTTATTTTTTTCAACTTCTTACACTTCTTTCACAACCTCTAATTGAGATATTTTCATATCTTATGCAAAAAAACTTTAAATCACAACTTTCTTTTTGAAAGTGAAATTTGATTTGATTTTATCAAGTTTTTTTTATTGCACTTTTTCAAAATAAGATCATTTGATATGCATAATAGAGCATCAAAATACACTAAAGACATAGTTTAGTAAGAGTGCACAAAGTGGCTTGCAAGTTCTTAACCTTTTAGTGCCCAAGGTGGTTATCGAGAAACCGCAAATTTTTTGGTGATTTAAAAAAAAAACTCTTGAAATTACGGATGCTATTAATAATATCCAACCGTATAAATGTAAGCATAGTTTAATCAAACAAGTGCCAATTAAACCTTGGTAAGATCGGATTGTTGGATTGGAAGATCATAGTATGTCTTTGAACTGTATAATGCACACTCAAAAATGAGATTTTGGCGCGAATTTTGGAGGGTGTGTGAATTCAAAGTTAAATAGAATTTGGTTTAAAATTTCTAAAATGAAAGTGAAGTTGCTCAGTAATGACCTATACCAACACCTCTCCATTGCAACATTTCATGTCAAGAATGGACTCACACATAATTATTGTGAATTATATAAGTGAGAGTGACTTATCCATGTATAGATTAGGACAAAAATTTATACGTTATAAAATGAAAGGAGTTGGTACATTGATCAAGATCGGAATACATACACTAGTGGAACATGAACAAGAGAACACAATCTTAAAAAAAGAAAACAAGATAATAAACTTCCAAACACAAGAAATACCGCATAGTACATGTGTTGTATTTGTAAGTATTTGCTATATTTTGAGATATTTGCAGTATTTTCTCGTTTTGTACATCAATATTTTGATAGCAAATTAGTTCAAAATGATTTTTTATTTGCCCAACATGTATGGTATACAATTGTACACATCTGAACCTTGCAACTCAACTTCAAATACCTCACGGATCAAGAGATATGCCAATTGCAAGAGACCTAGTGATTACAATGTGGTTAGCTGGGCACTAAAGGGTTAACCCATACTCTTTCGGGATGACTTAGATTGAATTTGATTACAAAATGAACTATTTCTTCCTTTGGCTAGTGTGCACTTACACATCCAAATCAAGAATTGTGAAGAATAAAAAATCTATTACATTTTAGCAACTTTGAATTTTTTTGGGTGAAACTGTTGACAAAACTTGCCCATAAATTCTATTTAAAAAAAAATTATTTGTTGCCGACCCTTCTATGTGACTACTGCATTAGAAAACAGACAAAAGTCATTGTATCTCAAATTTCAGGCCTTGAAAAATCCAGGCAGCCTAGCTTTGATGGGCTCTTAAACCCCCCAAAAAAGTTGAAATGATGTGCTATTTTTTACCATTCTCAAGATACTAGAGGTTCCACCATGGGAATGCTAGTGTGATATGGGGGAGCTTCTCTTGCATTGGGGAGGTTCAAGGTTTAGATCTCTCTGACAACACAGTACGTTGTGATAGGTCGAAAAGAAAGGGGCCAAAACTCATTTTCGCCGCCTTTCAAGCTAAAAAACCAGTTTTGCCTTGTTTTTCCTCTTGTGGAATTTTTTTGCTCGACTTTACAGATAACTCTAATGAATGTGAAACTTTCTGCTCACCATAATCTCACAACATATAAGGATACAATTTCCATGGATACAGAAATGATGAGTTCAAGGAAGCAATGAATTAATGATTTCAAGCCCTGAAGGTGACAGCAGCAGCTTTACCTCTTGTATATCACTATTGGCAGGTCAATAGTGCGGGGATATTCACAGAATACTGCAGACTCACTATCTTTCCGAAACAATTAGGTTACACCGATGGGCTACGTTTCTAAAATCCACCAAATCAAGCTGCACAAACCAAAGCAAACCAATATTGTCAGCTCTGAAGACCCTTAGTAATACAAGCACGTGGAATTTGGAAAACAACAACATCAAGTTTGAATAAATGCTTTGCATCACATAATTTGGGACAATTTTTTTCTCAAAAGCATCATCTATTATGGGACCGAGGGAGTATAACTTGAAAATTCGTACATCCACAATTGTGGGTTAACCCCTAAAGGTTACATCGTGTCTCTGGGATTGACAATTTGAGAAAAACCATTAAAAAGTACTATTTGGAGGAATATTTTGGAATTGATGTCCAAATGAGGGTTGTAGATTTTGAATTTAAGATTCCATCCATATGATTAGATTCACCAATGCTATCACCAAATTTTTATTATAAAATTTGAAATTAATTTAAAAAAATTCCTTCTAAATATGATTACAAACAAAATATTAACATTTTTTGAGTAAAATTTGTTGGAAAGGATTTAAATGAGATACTCTTAACATGGTGATTTTTTGAAATTTTGCGTTTCTTAACTCTATGACCTCATTTCTACAAGGCCACTTTTGAACTAAAGTCAATGCAATTTTGGCTTGGTCAAAATTTCACATACTTCTACATTTGTAATTTTAGACAAGTATGTACTCTAGTAACACCAAATCCAACTGTTGGATAGGACAACAACTTGATGAAGTATCTCTAGAAAAATGTTTCGTAGTGAAGAGGTTCATGAGGAAGGAAATTAGGAAGAATCAAAAAATGCCACCAGGTTAGTTAAACCTTTAGGGATTAAGGAACTAACCACGCCAGTGTGACTTCTGTTGAAGAGATGTATCATATCTAGCAATTCCTGTTGACTCCATGTGAAGTCATGTGCTGTCGATACTCTGTCTAGGTCATTTAAAGTCAGCCGCCCCCTTCCTCGTTCTGCACATTGGTAAACAAAGAAAGTTCACCATATCTGCTATAAGATAAGATGCCATTGTAACATACATCTCAAGATGATGTACGAAACGAATTAGCTAAGTTTGTGAACATACCGTCAAAAAATGGAAATAGTGCATCAACTTCACCCTCCGTGAAATGGCGCTTATTACCCTGCCAATCAAATTGTACAGCATGAGCATGATAGAAACTGGAACAATAGACAGTACATAAAGTTGCATCACATATACACTCACATGTAGCCTTAGGTGATTAATCAGCGTCAAGCCGCCTGATACAACAATAAAGTCTCAAACAAGTACAACTATTAAATGTCAGGATTGTCAGCATATTATTGCTACCATAACAAGTTCCAGTAACGCTTGGTTGTTACTCCGTGCTCTGTTAGTTTAACCCCTAAATTTTTGAGCGACCATATTCTGGTCGTTCCACTTTTTGGGCAGCCTCCAGGGACCTCATATTTTTAAAATTTTCAATGGAAATTTCAGTGTAGCTTCCAAAAACTACACTCTACATGTCGCACTTCGTTTCATGTCATTCCGATAAGTATTGCAAAAGTTATAAGCATTTGAAGTTTTTGAAGCGAGATCGGGCAGCAAGAATTTTTTTATTTTTTACTCTTTTTCAAAATTTCTTTTTTGATTCATGATTGGTTGATCTTTATCTACAAATGAAGCTTTAAATGTACCCATTTTGAGCAATGGGATAAAAGTTATGAGGAGATCTGTTTTTTGGGCAGTTTAGACAAAAAAAACTTTGAAGCTCATTTCTAAACTCAATTTTCAATATTTTTTAATGAAATAAAAGGCACTAGGTGAAGATTTCCAAGTACAACATTCTCACCGTTAAGATTGACATTTTACAATTCCATGTCAAACTTATTAATGATTTTCTTTTTCCTTTCACTTTGTACCCACTTCTAGTAATTGTTTTATGAAAAAATTAATATGAGCTTTTTTCTTACAAGATTTTATATTTGAAGACTTAACTCAATTGTTAACATGGCCTTGCCATTCATTGAATTTCTAACCCATTCAAAAAAAAGATATTAATTTCTAAAGTTCAAATTTGTCACCGGATTGAACCCCAAAAAATCTTCTTTTGCAACTTTGATCCTTATAATCTAAGAATCTAATGGTCATTTTGCTCTCAAATTTTGTGCTCACATGAAAATTCAAGTTGGGTATTAGATCTTACGGTTAAATGATGAAAAAACTAAAAAACATATGATTTCTTCTGCAACTTCCAAATGCTGCGTTTTTCATGGTTTTTTGTGAGAATACGGTCCTGAAAATTTAGGGGTTAACTAACAGAAATAAATGGAAGATCATGTTGTCTTCCCAAACATGATTATCATCCGCTACTTACCAACTTCGGAGTCTTTCGCTTCGCTTTGCCTTTAGAAGGCTTTGATTTTAGTTGATCCTGAAGCTCCTCGTCATCAGGATCGAGCTCTGTGGATTCTTCTGCAGCCCTCTTTTTGGCTGAGCTTCGTTTCTTCTTCTTCTTCTTTGAGGTTCCGGGAGAATCCGCCGCCGCTCGCAGAGATAAAGCCAGAGCCTGCAAACCCAAGCACGGCGCCCAATTCTCGTCAAATGAGAGATTTCAAACACAAAATCAGCAGCCCTAACATTAACCCCTAAAGGAGCAAGAAGCCCAAATTGGGCCTCATGGTTTGTATAGCAGTATTGAATAGGTCCTACGTAGACTTCCTTTTATTCAAATTTATTTGTCTTTTGATCAACACATGACATGTTCTTCACTGATTCCAGCGATATAAAATCTGGTCCTGTCTGAATTATAGTTTTCACAATACGATCGATTGCATGTCATTTTAAAACTATGAATCATTGGTCCTCTAAGGGTTAACTGAGCCTGAGCAGCGGTCAGCCAAACAAGGATACAGAATCCTACACCGAAAGCTTATGAATGTGAATTCACTTGAAGATGTGATGCTTGGCAGAGCACCTCCGTCAACTCTACTGGACTATAGGAACTCCTGTAAAACTCCATGTACATAAACACAACCATTGTCCTGAAATCTATTTGAGTAGAAGCAGCAAGGCGTCAAACGGAAAATATGTGATAAATCTGCTTTGAATAAGTTGTATTGGAGAAATTAATTACACTACCTGTTGGAGAGCATATTCTTCTTCATCCATGTCAGCGTCATTGCGCAAAGTATCCTCCTGCAGGACCTCCTTCTCATGCTCATCCATTTCATCTTCAGACTCTGAGGAGCTGTCCGTGGGCTCATACTCTTGGTCCCTCCGTTTCCTCTTGTTGGGACTGATTTGTGACTCAGATAATTCAGAGTCTGACTTATCTGAGCTGCTGCTCTCATCGTCCACCGCACTGTGTGAATCACATTATGGTAAATTATGTCAGTCATACACAGTCTCCCTTCATTGCATTGCTACATAAAACAACATTAAAAAAGGAACAGAACAACGGTAAGACTGACTCAGTAAACCCTAGACTCTCTAACCCTTACTAACCCTAACAAGAGAACCACGTCTGAATCCAAACTATAGTACCCTACAACAAGAATCCGTCGTTTTTGTGAACTGCTGAGGCTGCGAGAGAAAGAGCAGTGACTTCAGTAGAAGCTTGCATGCACATGAGAAGAGCAATCCACGTGAAATTTCGTACCATGAAAACAGACACTTTATCTGTCCAATACACTTTACGATTCCTGAATTGAAGGATTTTCGAGTACACAGTGCCATTTCGAAATTCTCCTTTCTGTCAAGTTTCTGCGTCATTTTGTGAATGAACGGAGACTTATCGGAGGGTCCTGTACAGTATCTTCCTCCCGACATCATAAAGGATATTTACCGTTGCATAATTCATCAAAAGAATCTCAAATTTTTTAAAAATAAAAAATCCTAACACGACGATCGCAAGAAGCATGTAAATTCATTCACCTTCTCTTTCCGCTCACAGATTTCAGCCGCTCTGAGCGCCTCCGCGGACCACCGCCTTTGGACTTGGACGTAATAGTCTCTTTTGCCTTGGCAGCTTTGTTGGTTAGAGAGGAGGCCAAATTGGGAAGCTGGAGCGATGCAAGCATGGCCTTGTTCCTCTCAATGGTCTTGAGCCGCTGCTTCTCATACTCTGTAATCTCCTCCTCCTCCTCTTCGCCTTCCTCAGATTCTTCTGCCCTTTCCTCTTCTTCTTCTAGCTCCTTGTCACTATCATGCTCTTCATCACGACGACGCAAGAATTCTGCCTCGCCATCGCCAGCCATGGCGGCTATGGTGTTTACTGAGCAAAGCTTCGCTACGACGTCCAAAATGCCAATTCAAGAGGAGATACTTGGGACAGCTACCCTAATTATTTGTTGCTCCAAACCTAACGAACGTTGCCATATCAAGTGCATTTTTGCATTGAAACGTACTCAAAGCTTGAATCACACATCGCTTGAAGAAGTACCTCACTTGCAAGCGCTTGTAGTTCCAGATTTGCACTTACAAAACGCATAAATCTTGCATTTCAAGCCAAACGGCGACGAAAGGATCCCCGTCACCGCAAACATAATCCCGCCGGAAACTAAATATGTCAGTCACTGAGGGGCCTTTGACCGTGGAAGACCCTAAGACCGTGAAAATTCGCATCTTCCGCAAATTCCTTCATCTCCATTCCGAAGTTCGGATTGAGAGCTCCGCTGCATTTCAAGCTTCATCTACAAGGAATTTTGGGTAGCATTAGAGAGGTGGGGTGAGGATGCTGGGCGCGAAACATTGCTGCAGCCCAGGGGCGCTGTGTGGCCAGCCATGGGAGGGGCAATTGGGGAGGAATCGAGACCGTGCGAGAAGGTTGAAGATTGCTGTTACTACTAGGGCCGTGAGCAACATGAATGGGCAAGGCGGAGACTCCAGGGAACCGAATGTGGTGAGTTCAGGGAAAGGCGCGCGCGAGCGACGCTTGCAGAAAGTGGCGGACGAGCGCAAGCGGAAACAGAATGAGGAGGATGGCAAATACCCCGAGTGGGCCACGTAATTCACATTCCACCTCCATTGATTTTTCAACCTTCTTTCTCGCGTTCTTGGTTTCCAGTATCATCTGTTGCTCAATTTCTAATATGTAAGAAAACGCAAAGCGCATATAGCACTGTTATCAGAATGAAGATGACTGTACCTGTTTTGCGACTTTTTCCTCTTTTGGCTCTTAAAGCACTGTCGCAATGCGGATGGCAGTGTTCTCAGTGAAGTGAGAAGTGGATTTAAGGGTTTAGGGTTTAAGGGCTTCGGATTCTGGAGAAGAGGCATCCCTGGCGCTGGAGTTTTATGGAGGGTTTAAGTGATTTGAATGGGCCAGCTCTTGAATCTAAATGTTCCTTGATTTGCAACGTTCTTCCTAGTATTTTTAGTGTGATTCCATATGCTGTCATCATGTACTCTTTTGACAGGCATTCGTAACTCAGGCGCATATAATACTTTTATCAGAACGAAGGTGACTGTAGTGGATGGCAGTGTTGTCAATGACGTTCTTTTACTTGAGAAAGGAACTAGGAGCATTAGGGTTTAAGCCCTAAAGGACCAACGAGCCCCAATTGGGCCTCATGTTTTTTTTGGCAGTTTTGAGTAGGTTCTATGTGGACTTTCTTTTGTTCAAATTTGTTTGTTTTTTGACCAACATATGCACTGTTCTTCACTGATTCTAGCGGTATAAAATTCAGTCTCATCTGAATTGTATTTTTCACTATATGATCGATTGAATTTTTTATTTCAAAACCATGAATCCTTGGTCCTTTAGGGGTTAAGGACAGAGAAGCCTGTTTCTTGGGGCAGGGTTTTATGGAGGGTTTAAGGTAGAGGACACTCTTAAAGCATTTTCACAGATTGTGCTTTCATTGGGAGTGAGATACTACAAGAGCCAAACTCTCTTGAGATCAAGTTTTTATGCAATCATTCACAGTGGGAGGTAGCATTAAGTGATTTGAATGATATACAGGATTCTAGAGAATGCAACCAAGGACGACGTGGAGCTACGGGAAATTATCGGAGATGCTATCGGTAATCCAGAAGAGATGAGGCGGCGAGTATGTTTTGCCACTCCATCAATCTCTTTGTATTTTCTCTATTTCCTTTTGAATGATGTGTGTAATTTGACTTGACTCGATTATAGAGCAGATTTGGTATATCATTCTCATTTACCATGTGATACAGGTGGAAGACAGAGTCCGAAGAAAAGGTCGTGACATTCTCCAAACGAAAACAGGATCAGCAACTCCGATGGTTGTCTCTTTCCGCGAGTAAGTGTATTAGAAGTATATCATTATTAGATTAATTTAATTCCTGACTCATCATCTAACCCCTCAAGGACTGAATTTGGCCTCATGTTTTTTTTTAAAGCATTTTTGAGGAGGTTCTATGTGGAATTCCCTTTGATTCAAATGCATTTCTTGTTTACCAACACATGCAATGTTCTGCACTGACTCTAGTGTTATAAAATTTGGTTGTGTCTGAATTATTGATTTTTCACAATATGATCAATTGAATATGTCATTTTAAAACCATGAATTCTTGGTCATTTAGAGGTTAATGTAATGAATTTAGACATTGTAATGTTAACTTTTCCTATGTGGAGTTCCTTTTGATTCAAATGCATTTCTTTTTAACCAACACATGCAATGTTCTTCACTGATTCTAGTGATATAAAATTTGGTTGCGTCTGAATTATATTTTTCACAATATGATCAATTGAATGTCATTTTAAAACCATGAATCCTTGGTTAATGAAATGAATTTGGACATTGTAATGTTAACTTTTCTGGACATTGTTTCTGCAGTTTTGATGCTACAGATGATCACATCTGGGTGGAGTTTTACGCCCCTCCAACAGACAAAGATATAGAGTTGATTGGAAGTGTATGTTTACTGCTACTTCAATTTTAACACCTCATGTTGAGAGAGAAAGAAAACCATATATGGGTGATCAAGCACACTTGTCTCTCAATACCTGCTGAGGTTGAGGATATAAAGGTTATGGTAACAAGGGATATGTGTATAGAGGCTAGTTCAAAAAAGGGATGAGTAATCGCTGAGGATAGTATTGATATTTGAATGATTATGTGTTTCTAATCCACGTGGGAACCTTTTAAATGTCATGATTCCAATTTCTTTGTTGCTCTTGCAGGTATTCCGGTCATTTTTTGTGTTAGGCCGACTTGGTGGCTTCAATTCCATGAATATGCAGGTTAGTTATGTCATCTGGATGATCTCTCTCGTTCCATGGTTTACGTTTATTGAGATATTCCAATATATGTATATTTTGGAAATATGGCTAATATTCTATATATTTTAGAATTTTTTAGAATGTTTTAAAAAGTATCTCCAATATCTCAATAACTGATTTTCAAATGTATCAAGAACAGAATTGTAAAAGAACTCATATTGTTCCATTTAATTTTAATATTTGATTATTGCCACCTAAAAACTAGCTTAAAACTTTGATTGTGGCACCAACCAAGGATTCAAACATACAACTGATTCAATTTATTAGATTAAGGTTGAGATTGTTTTGTACCTGGGAATTGATGACACAAGTGATCTTTTGATTACGCTGTGGTAATGGTCAATGCAAGATTACACATCTGTCAAGTTCCTGTAAATTGGGTGGATATTGACGTCATGTAAAAGCCTTACTCACATCTTGTAATCCATGATAGTTGACACCACATGTATTTTTGCATGCAGATTACAAAACTTCCTCTAAATGCACCTCTTAGCTATAGCACAGAGAAAGCTAAGGAGGCATTAGATGCTTTCTTTCATAACATTGGTGACGTAGAGTTCCAAGACAACTGGGCGCGCATATGGTGAGTGACCTTGGAATTACTTGTGTTTTATGTTCTTAAGTATAGGCTCCTATTTCTCTTGGTTTCTTGTAGTCTTCCCAGCTAGTATAGTATTCAAAAAGTATTTACTACTCCAGTTTCATATCTGTTTTTGAAGCCACTTGCTAACCTATAAGGTAAACCACCCTATCTGTGCCATGATTCGGAAGTCACTGCTATGTACCAGTAGTGTACATATCAAATTTCTAAATGTAAGACATTGATACATAGTGAGAAAAATAGTCACATAGTACAAATAGGGTGGTTTATCTTATGCAGTTTGGGTTGGGTGTGGATGCTAACATTGCTTGTTGTCTGATAGGGTGGACTTGGGGACATCAGACCCTGTCTGTCTGGATGTGCTTATAAATGCAATGACCAATGTTAGCTCCGAGTAAGTGAAGATGATCTTGCCCTTTATTATTTATATGCATCTTTCACTTCATTTCCGTATCCTTAAGATTCAATAGTTATTGTGTTCTAAGTTTGAATTGCAAAAATATGTTCATAATATTCGTTTTTGTGTGTTTGTCTCAGTCATGTGGGTATCAAGCAATTGGTGTTTGGGGGTAAACATCTAGGTGACTGGGATGACGATTTGACCAGTGATCAACCAGATTTTAGGTCATACAAAATATGATTTCAGACATCAACATATTTCGATGAACTCAGGCAAGTGAATTAGTTTTTGTTGAGCTGCTCTTGCTATTCTGTGTAGGGCTGTCACAGCTTCATCTCTTCGTGTTTATGCTTAATGGAAAATTATCCTACTTTGGCATTAACAAAGAGTGGAAGAAGGCATTGTCTCCTTTTATAAAAAGCAATACAGATGGAACATCTAGAGTTCTTCAGTAGGACATGTGAAATTTTACAAATATAATCAGTTTTTTAATGTTGAGCATCAAAAGTCGGGAGTTTAGAACCAATAGTCTTGTTTTAAATAATATCAAAATAAAATTTATATTGAAATAAATAATATCCACTTCTCATTCAATATCTAACTTCACCATGAGGTGGAACATGTTTTCTTCACTTGGATTTGTTACATAAATTTAAAAGTTTTCTAGTGTTGATAAGCTATTCATGAACTTGTCTTTTTTCTCTTTGTACCTCTGGTATTTATTCAAGAATTCCTTCAATGCATGTTTCAAAGTTGCATTTTCTTCTTTCGCCTTATGTAGTTGAGCTTTTAAAGTATCGCAATTAGCACAATCACCTTCTTCAATTTCACGAAGATCTTGCAAAGTTGATGTTGTTTCGTTTGGTTGTAGAAGATCCTTCTTGTCTAATTCTTCTTCGATATTGGCTTGAGGGACAACTTCTTCGTTTTCGTCATTTGGATTTGGTTCATCAGTTTCTCCAATTCTTGGAGGGGTGACAACTTCTTCGTTTTCGTCATTTGGATTTGGTTCATGAGTTTCTTCAATTCTTGGAGGGGTGTTTTGGTTAATAGTTGTTTTTCGCTGATGTTGATGACGAGGACTGTGAATTTTTTCGTCACTATCCAATCTCCTTCGTTTTATTGATGAGGTGATAGATGGTTTTGCATAATGATATGAATGTGGACTTTCGATTCTTGAAAACACGCTATCTTCTTCCCCAGAATGTTGCCTAGAAGCAATTGGAGCTTGTTCATCTTTTTGATATTTGTTGCAGTGCCGCTTATGTTCATAGTTGCTATGATTTCGTGATCTTGGTGAATCCCAATGACGATATGGAGGTGGACTTGGACTCCTTGAAAACTCGCCATCTTCTACAGAACGTTGCCTTTTGTGCCTATAGCTGTTGTCATGTTGTGGTTGATGTGATCTTGATGAATGCCATGGAGCTTTTGATCTTGAATGGTCTACATGATAGTCATCGTGTTTACGTTTATAATCATCATAGTAGACACCTGTGATAATGTCAAATTTTCCGTTGGATTGATGCTTACTGTAATAGTGATTATCATCATGTAATTCATCATAGCCATGTACAAATTTACAATCCCGTCCTTTTGAACATTTGCCAAAGTTATTTACCCAATATTTGCACAATTTTCCTTTACAGTCATTACGTAATTCATCGTATCCATGTGCAAAATTACAATCCCGCCCCTTTGAACATGCGCCTCTGTTATTAATCCAATGTCTACACAATTTCACTTTAAATTTATAAGACATGCTATCCATTGTTGCTAAAATATACGATAAATGAAATATACAATAAATGAATTGAATTCAAATGAAACACCTCAATCCTTTATATAAGTAATTGTTTAAAGTAAAAGTTGAATGTAAAAGTAGTGAAAGTAAAAGATGAGTGTAAAAGCTGAGTGTAAAAGTAAAAGTAGTGAAAAATCTAATTAATTTGTAATTACAAAAGTAGTTTTGTGCAAAAGTAATTAATAACTCTTGTAGGTTAATTTTACTTTTCACTTTTATATTAATTTTTGTTTTTGAAATTTTACACTTCAAAACATTATTTTTCTGTTGGATTTATTAACCCGTAATGGACATACTAAGCCCTATCAGCTTACTTTTTTTTGCTAGGGTTTTAGTGGAGAATCTTGCTCATAACTTTTACTAGGGTTTTAGTGGAGAATCCTACTCATAACTTCTACCCTGTTGAACCAAATAGGATTTTTTAAATGCCACAACAAACATATTATGTCATCTATATTTCATTAGAATAGAACCAAAGTAAATTAAAAAGAAAATCATGGTTAAAATGGAATTTAAAAGATATTTTATGTGTGAAAGGCATATCCTTTTAGAGTCAATGATGTCAATCATGATGATTTGAAATTCTTTGTACAATTGATTTTTTTATAAATCATAAGTCTTTGTCAAATCAAATTCTAATCAAATAACTTTGAAATTTTATCAAAAATGGATTTTTAATTTTTATTAAATGAAATTGGTTTGATAGGCTAAAATTATAATTCTTTTGTAGAAATGTTGTCTATTTGGTCATTTAAAAAAATAATTAAAGTAAACATCTATGGGGAGGATTTTTTTTGGTGTATGTATGTATGTATCCATATGATATATATCCATGTGATCACCAAGACCGTTCCACCTAGGATTCATGTTTGTATTAATTATTTTACTTTAATACGAAATATATACTACTGTGGCCTTGTGCCGTTGGTCATGATGTTCCCCGTGTTTTCCATGTTCTCAAAAGCCTTCCGAAGATGCCAAAAATGACATACATACCTGCTTATTCCATCTTTTATAATTTAATTCAATATACAATGAGGAAGTTCGATTAAAAATACGCGACTTTCACATCGTAGGTCCAAATTCAATGAAACAAACTTCATACAATCCTCTTCGTCGAGAACTATCAGACAGTACTACTAGAGGATGCACGGTTGGAGAGATCTCAACGTAACAAAAAAAACAAAACAAACAACCTAATTTTAATGTGTGTGTTTATATATATATATATATATATATATATATATATATATATATATATATAT
This sequence comes from Pohlia nutans, assembly GCA_022496805.1. Taxonomy (NCBI): domain Eukaryota; kingdom Viridiplantae; phylum Streptophyta; class Bryopsida; order Bryales; family Mniaceae; genus Pohlia; species Pohlia nutans. The sequence continues at coordinate 40,508,108 of CM040088.1, forward strand.
ATATATATATGTATAAATAGTGATGTAATATATTTAAAAAAACACCAAGACGGTTCTACATAGAATTCATCTTTTTATTGATAATTTCTATTATTGGAATGTCAACTCAGAGTTAGAAACAACTTAAAAGGAGACGTTTTTCTAAGTCTTGAATTTTACTTTTAACCCCTAAACGTCAGAGCGTCAAGAAAATGGACGACTAACAGATTCAAACCCTTCTCACGTTCTCATCAATGCTTGGATGAAAGTCATCCAATTTTTTGGAGATTCTTCACCAAGTTGTTGTGCTATCTAACGGTTGGATTTAGTCATACTTGATTACATATTTTTCTAAAACTACAAATGTAGAAGTATGTCAAGTCGTTGACCAAGCCAAAATTGCATTGACTGTAGTTCAAAAGTAGCCTTGCAAAAATGAGGTCGTAGATTTAAGAAACACAAAAATTTCAAAGAATCACCACGTTTAAGAGTATCTCATTTCAAATTCATTCCAACAAATTTTACTCAAAAAATATTAAAATGATGTTTGTAATTGAATTTAGAAGGAATTTTTAATTTTAACTTTCAAATTTTATAATTAAATATTGGTGATAGTATTAGTGAATCGAACCGTACGGATGGAATCTAAAATTCAAAATCTAGAACTTTCATTTGTATATCAATTCCAAAATATTCTTCTAAATAGTAGTTTATGATGTTTTTTCTCAAATTGTCAATTCCAAGGACACCCTGGTACGTTTAGGGGTTAATCCAATCGCCATATTTTGGCCGTTTTGGGCCGCTTTCAACTTCAAAGTGCTGCGACCTTTGCATCCAATGTCCAAATTCAATAAAACTTATTGGAAACTTTGTGTTCTCTTTTCTAGATTTTGTGGTAAAATGTTCAAATCAATACAAGATGTTTTGAATTTTTGAAAGCCATTTTAGTACACAGGGTTCGATTTTAGTTCACCAAAGTGCATTTTGATGGCTACAACTTTAGGGGCTTGTTTCTCCTTTATCCAAAATTTGTTTTCAAAAAAAAAATTGGGTAAGATTCCCTTTGAAGTTTGGTTTTCATGATAAAATTTTCATATCAATCTAAGTAGTTGTGAATGTTTAATAATGTTTAACTCTTAAGCGTCCACACTACATTTATCCGGTCAAACCTCATAAATTTGTCACATTTTAAAATGTATTATACTTTTTTGGTATTTTTTTCATATAACATGTCCTTAAACCAATTTACACTAATTTTTTCATAATTATTTAAATGAAAATGAATTTTATAAGATTTTTCAAAGTTTTTCTCTTGTGATAGCCATAGTCATTACAAAAATGCCTAAAATAGTATGATTTTTTTAAGAAAAAATGTAAATAATAGTGATGAACAACAAGGTGAAGGTTGCATGCTTCTCAAGCTTACATAAAAAGAAATTCGATTGAAAAACATTTTCTGCAGTGTATATTGGAATTTTAGGGCTGTGATCTTTAAATTGCTATAAAAAACGCAATTTTAACAATTTTGAAGAACCGTAAATTGGACTAAAAAGTAGAAGACAAATCCCACACATTCCTAGTAGAGGACAATTTCATTTGAAATTAGGAACTAGGTGAAAATCAGCGTTTGACTAAAAAACGATCAAACATGGCTCCACGGGGCTCCTTGCGTGCTTAAAGGTTAATATTCATTTGAAGTTCAAAATCTAGAAGTTTTGGATTATAGTGAAATTTAGCACCCTATTTCTCCTTCAGACGGTGTTCGTTTCCAATTAAAATTGTTGGAATTTTTTTCGTATTAATCTAGTTTGTGTGGCTAAGATTTCACTTCAATCCAAGATGTTATGAATTTTTGAGAAGCATTTCAGTAGAAGGAGATTTAGCCAAAGATCACTTTTTTGCAACTTTGGATGCTAATTTTTGACATGTCAAAGCCATTCTGCAGACACATTGAGTCCTTTTAATGATATTTCTTTATACCAATGTGTTCGTACAATGACTTTGAACCACTTTATAATTTAAAGTTTTTTTCATAAGAGTAGGTTTAGAATTCAAACTTATCTAATGTGCTACTAGGAAAGTTTCAACATCCTTTTTCAACATTAAAACATTATGATCTTGCAATCTATGTGGCCAAATGATTCCAAATATAATTCAAATCCTATACAACACGTCCACTACATGATTGTAGAGTTGAAATTTCTATACCTCACTAGCATTTAGATCTATAACACTTCAAAAGCAAAGATGTTTTTTAAATTTAAAAAGCTAGGGAAGTTTAGGGATTAATTCGAGTCCTCAATGAACACATGTTCAAACATTTGACAAGAATAAGGTTCTTTAGTTGATAATTTTTATTTTTGACAATTAATATTCTTATAAAGTCTATTTAGAGTTGGAAACAACTTCAAAGGGGAGGCTTTTATATTTTTGAATTTTATTTTTAAACTTATGGTCTTGACACATGTTAAAGAATTTGATAGGAAGGTTTTTTGTTTGATAGTTTTTATAATTTTTAGAAGAGAACATAGAGTTGCAAAAAACTTCAAAGGCAAGGTATTTTTAATTTGTGATTTAGGCGTCTATTTGGTCTCAAAATCAAGTACTACTTTCTGAAGTAGTGAATGTAGCAGTAAAAATGTCTTTAATTAGAAAATTTCTTTAATTACATCCTACTTCTTATCTAATTATAATATACATCAAATTCATTTTTCAAAATTACCCATCTTTGATGCATTAAATTAGATTTGTAATAATAATGTAAAAAATTCGTTTGTTGCAAAAAACAATATTTTAAATAAATGGTTTTTACCCTTCCCACACTATTTTTCATATATAAACTTCATGTTTCACTAAACTTAAGAAACAAACCCTTCATATGAGTTTCATAACCTTGCACATTTTTTCATTCTTAGGTTCTTGAGGCTTATTAAATATCATGAAATTGAAGGATTTTAATTTTAGAATATAACTTTGTAATTATTCAACATCTAGTTACATGAGACGATGTATAAATTTGACTAATGAAATTCTAATTATCTACGATCCCCTTTACACTACATTTAGTTGAAACCATGCATCATATTTTCTACTAGTGTGGTTGTTAACAGGAGAAAATTCCTTAGTTAAAAGGCTAAATAGAGGTCCAGTGGTAGGAGCAGGTAGAGGGCGAGTGGTAGGGCCAGTATCTAGGTTAATATCGCGCGGAGAGGGGGGAGAGAGAACAATAGGCCTGGATGAACATGCTAGGAACAGGTCATGGATGAACTGGACTAGGGCCATGATGGATGGGGACATCATGACATGGCCAGGGTGGATAACATCTGTTGGCGGCAACTAGGGTTTAGAGGGGGTTGTAAGGGCTTTGAGCTCTCATTCCTTTCATTCTCACTAGTTCTTATGGGTGTTGGTGGACGTAGTGTTCGTGTGTGTGTGTTGATGGAGGTGTGTTATATTAGTGTGTGTTGTTAGAAGTTTAGAGGAGTTTTGTGTTAGCAAGAAGGATTGAAGAGGCCAAAATAGGGCCAATGTACGTTGCCATTGAGACTTTATGACTAGTATTTAAATCCCCTAGTACCAAAGGGGCAAAGTTATGCATGTTGTGTTCTAGATCTGGCCTTCTAGATGTTGTTGGAGACCATTTATGTGCGTGGATATTGTAGATCTAGAGTTTTGACACTTAGAACTTGTAGATCAAGTGTTGTTGTGTGTGGATTTGTGGTAGATCTAAAGAAATAGGACAAATATAGCTTTAGATATAAGTAATTAGGTTTCAGGGGTCTAGGAGCAGTAGTCTGGAGAGTCCAGGGACAGTTGCAGGGATAGTGCGAGGGCAAGAAATGGCAGTGGAGGGTTTTAAAGGGCAGGTGGTTTTGACCACCTTGAAAGAGAGGGAAAACCTCTCTTTCACAGTGGTCATAGCGGGGCATTGGCCCAAAAATAAACCAAGCCAAAATATCATTGTGTGAATATCTTTCATATCCCTAAACCTTCAAAATTTCATACATCCATCATTTACAAGAAATTAATTGGAATTTTTCGAAGTTCATTTTCTGAAAAAATCCATCACTTTGGACTACTTTTTTCAATCATCCAAACCATGAGAACACCCATTTTCTATTTTATGTAAAATGGCTATGGCAATAATAACATTAATTGATTGAAAGTTGGATGGACAAAAAAAATCCTAATTACAATAACATAGATTTACATTTTTATGAAAAAATCACAAATTTCTATTTTGGAAACATGCACGATGCTAATATCAAATGTACCATTGGTAATACAACATCTACAATTACAACAACAAACCAAAAATATACATTTTGAAAAAAAATAGCTGAAAGGAATTTATAAATCCTAGAAATTATTGACTTTGTGATCAACTAATTTTTTACATTTAGAAATTGAATTCATTGAAAATTTCTAATTGTTTGATATTATTACGTCTCTCAATTTTTTTGCATTTTAATTTCTTTCTTTATAATATGAGTTTGACCAAATAAATAAAATATTTTTCATTTTCAAAATTATTTCTTTTAGCATTTTCATTTTCATTTTCAACTTGTAATCCTAGTTCAAATATAATGGCACTGATACTCAATGGATTGACGTGGATTGGCGTAATAGCTACAATTGCCTTAACATTTAGCCCCTAAGCGTCCCTAGCTTTTTTGGGCTTAAAATCATCATTGCTTTTGATGTGTTACAGGTCTAAATGTAAGTGAGGTATAGAAATCTCAACGGTACAATCTTGTAATATACATGTTGTAGATCATGTGGATCACATTTGGAGTCATTTGGCCATATAGATTGCAAGATCATAGTGTTTTAGTGTAAAAAAAGGATGTTGAAATTTTCCTATTAACACAGGTAGAGGTGAAATTCGTTTTCAAAATTACTCAAATGAAAAAACTTTCAACTATAAAGTAGTTCAAAATCATCATATTAACACATTTGTACCAAAAAAACTCATGAAAAAAATTTAATGTGCCCTAAAATGGCCTTGCAATGCCAAAAAGTAGCCCGAAAAGTGACCGATTTGACCCAAAAAGCAAAAAGTGCCCAAACTAGACCCGTGCATTAAAATGACTCCCAAACATTCAGATAAACATGGATTGACATGAAAATTTTACCATGATAACCAGAATTCAAGGGAAATCCAACCCAGTAAATTTTATTGAAAACAAACTTGGGATGAAGGAGATACAAGCCCCTGAAGTTGCAGCCATCAAAATGCACAAAAACTGTCCAAAAAAAAGACCCCTACTTTCAAATGATCACCAAAAATTCAATACATCTCGGATTGATTTGAAATTTTTACCACTCATTCCATACATCATGAGGGGGGTTTTGTCAAAATTTCATTAAATTCGGACACTTTTGAAAAAGTTACAACTATTCAAAGGTGAATGTACCCCAAAAAAGTCCAAAATATGGACGTTGGAACGGTGAGGGGTTAATGGACAAAGTAATGTTTACAAGCAAGAAGAGGCTGATAGAGGAGTTCTAGATGAATTTGTCTTCAAAATTCCTAGAGTCATATTGGTTTAAGTTATTTGCCATGCTAGCCTTCATTTTGTTGCCCTAAAACCTCTTGTTGCCTTAGTTACATATTAAATGGGTGTCTTTTTATTTTGTTTTTTGTTGCATTAGTACCTTGTTGTGTCTTTGGGATTCATAGTGGTTCTTTTTAGTGTTTTTAGTGTATCATTGCAATTAATTTTTATGTTTTTATCTTTTAATTACCTTGTTGTGTGTTTGGGGTCTAGTTTTTATATATTAAGTAGACAACACAATAGCATTGTTGATTAGGTTTGTCTTCATATACTTGATTTTTCTTTTCCGGTATGTGTTTTGGTGAAGCATGGTGAAACAAGCATTTTGGGGCATTTGTTTTGGTTTGTTTTGGCCTAGCTTCGTTTTATTATTGTTGTTTTTTTTGTTGAACGTGTTCTTTATTTTCTGTGTAGGGTCTACATTCTAAGGCGGGCTCCTAAAATCTCAGGCCTTGGGATTAACTCTATTTTTTTTGAATATCATGTTGGTAGCCCCATTTGTGTTTGAAAGACTTGGCATTTGAATACTCTCGAAAGGCTTGGACTTTGGTGTGCGAGGAAGATTGGTGCTACATGCGGGCATGTAACAAGGAACACTTCACATGAGAGGTAGGAAGACAGGCAACAAGTACATTTCTCTACTGTGATTGGTCTCGTATGCAAGTGGGATTCTACACTAGAGAGGCAGGAAGGAAGCACATAGATGATAAAATAGTAGATGCATCCTACTTCTATCAACAAAATTCTACTGGAGGTTTATGGCTGAAAGGTGCTTGCAACATGGCGCTTCTCCCAAAAGATTTATATTCTTGTACAACTTGTTAGAAGGACTTTGGTGGCATTCGTATTTGAACATTTTGAGCATAGGAGATTTGAAGCGCTTCCATTCTAAACACACAATTCGCTATTTACGCACTTGGCCATATAATCATGCACTTGGTCCCCAAGCGCATAATTTTTTTTGTCTATTTTTTAAAAAAAAACCAACGATTATTGTCTTTCTTCAATCCCTTACATTGTAAACAAACAACTATTTTAATTATTTTATATTCTTATCTTTATCTTTTTTTTATCTTTTCTTTTTATCTTTTCTTTTTTTATCTTGATTTCTTTCTTGTTTTCATTCTTGTCTTCCTCTTGTCTTTCTTCTTGTCTTCCTTTTTGTCTTTCTTCTTGTCTTTCTTTTTTCTTCTACTTTTTCTTCAGTTGTGGCTGTTGAACCCTAAATAATGGGAACAAAGCAGAAAAAGAAAAAGAAAAGTTTTTATTTTTATTTTTATTTTTATTTTTGGCCATGGGGTGCTACTGAACCCTAAATAGCGGCTGCCAAAATACATAAATAAATAAATAAATTTTGAAATTTTGAAAAAAAAATTAAAATTAAAAAAAGAAAAAAAAAAGAAAAAAACTTTATTTGGCCGTGGCGTGCTACTGGTCCCTACACTGTGGCCGCCCAGAAAAAAAGTAAAAAAAATTAAAAAATAATAATAAAATAAAAAATTGAAATTTTTCTATTTTTAGCCGTTGGAGTGCACGACCGTGCACCCAAAGACCCTCCCATCTCCCTCTCCCTCTCCCTCTCCCTCTCCCTCCATTCTCCTCATATATATAGGAGAGAGGAGAAGGTCCTCTCATTCACTCTCCCACTCCCTCTCCCTCCTTTCTCTCATCTCCCCTATATATATGAGAGGGGAAGAAGATGAAGAGCGAGAAGAGAGATGGGAAGGTCTTTGGGTGCGTGGCCGCGCACCCCAACGGCTAAATATAGAATTTAAAAAAAAGGTTTTTATTTTTTATTTTTTTATTTTTTCGGGCGGCCGCATTGTAGGATTTTGTAGCACGCCACAACCAAATAAAGTTTTTTATTTTTTTTTGTTTTTTTGTTTTTTGTTTTTTTTGGCGGCCACCATTTAGAGTTCAGCAGCACCTCACGGCCAAATAAAGTACAAAAATAATAAATAAATTTTCTTTGCTCCCATTGTTTAGGGTTTAGCAGCCACAGCTGAAGAAAAAGTAGAAGAAAAAAACAGACAAGAAGGAAGACAAAAAGGAAGACAAGAAGAAAGACAAGAAGGAAGACAAGAGGAAGACAAGAAAGAAGACAAAAAAGAAATCAAGATAAAAAAGAAAAGATAAAAGAAAAGATAAAGATAAGAATAAAAAATAATTAAAAGAACTATTTGTTTACAATGTAAGTGATTGTAGAAAGACAACATTGATGTTTTTTAGAGAACTTTTTAACCAATTCTTTTAAAAGTCAAATATGCTTATGAAATGAGCGCACTTAGTTAAGTGCATAAATAGCGAATTGCGTGTTTCTATTCTTTTGTAATTAGGTCATTATAGATAAACATTGTTTGTAATGATGGACTTAGGTTTTGTTCTCACTAGAAGAATAGTGGGATTCTATAACTGGTTGTTATACGACTACTCAGCTACAATTGGTTAGGAAATTAATTTAAATTGATTTTTCTTAATCGTTAATTGCAAAAATTGACAATAATTGCTCCTACAATTGCTGCAATCAGCCATATGACTGCTGCAACTGGCAAAACAAATACCTCATATAAATTGGTCATCAATACTAGTACAAATACGTTCTTTGGTGTAAGCATTATTCTTGTAGTTATGGGTACAACTCTAGGTACAACTAATGTTGATATGTTCCTTTCATTCTTTAGAGACCTATTTTTTATACATTATACTATACACCAAAATGAATCGAAATATGTAATTCATTACCTAAATTGTCCATATTAACAATTTTTTTCATTGCTACAATGTAGGTCATTAAAAAAATGCTAAAATGGTCTGAAGTTTGCTACGAAAAAGAAAACAGCTCCCAGCCATAACAATTTTGTCCAAAAAAAAATTCTAAATTTTTAAATTTTTTCTACATATACAAAATGCTTACATGATCTACTACAAAAAAATTGATTTTTTTAAACTGCTAAAAATGTCCAAAGTCTACTGCGAAAAAAAAAAAACAGCTCCCAACCATCACGATTTCGAAAAAAAATCAAAAATCAAATTTTTGGAAATTTTCTCTGTATAAAAAAGCCTACATAATCTACTACAAAAAAAATTGAAAAAAGAGAGTTTTAAACATTACTAAAAATGTCCAAAGTCCGCTGCGAAATTAAAATAGCTCCTAGCCATCACAATTTTGTCAAAAAAAATATCCACACCTGGATGACATGAAATACTTTAATTCAAGTATAACCTTTTAATTGAATAAATTAAATTTCATGTATTTTTCCTTCGTGGAAAGAATTGTCGAAAATCAGCATTTGCAGACATTGTAGTACAAAATAAATAATTTTTTTAATCCTTCAAATTAATCATTTCAAATAACACATATCTAGATGTACTTCTTATCAAAAATTGATACCAAAATGACGTCATTGGAAATTTTAATCAAATGTTTTGGATGTTTTAAAGTAGTCTGGACAAACTTTGATTTTTGTACAAAAAGTCACTTTTAAAATTTTTAAAACGCTTCAATTTGTACATGAATTTTTTTAGTGTACTTCATATGTGTAGGAAATCAAAACCACATCTGGCCGATTCATTTTTATTTTATTTTAAAGAGGGAGTCATTCAAAGGTGCTATAGGGGTTGATTTAAAAGTTACAAGAGCTTTTCGGGATACCCATATTAGACCATTGCCCCTGCAGTAAACTTGGGAGATTACAGTGCGATTCTAACTAACGAAGATGTGGTGTCAGCTCTCAAAGAATTATTGAAAGAGGCGCAATGAATGTTCAACAGCCTTAATATAGCGCCAAATTCCCACGTCCTTGCTTTTAAGAAAGTGTGGTTTGAGAAGCTGTGGATGGTAGAGCAGACTGAAAAACAATCTTTTGCTTACACCTCCACCTCCAAACCAATACGTGGTGAAGATGGAGACATGGAGGTCTTAAGACAAGACTTGCAAGAGGTGGAGCATGATTTAGAACGACACGCTGCCATGGAAAAATTACTTCCTACTGTAGGTAAACTTCTAAAGGAAGAAATTATCAACGTTATTGTAGACGCTATGGTTGTTGCAGATAGCAAAACTCGTGATGCCATCTTTGAGATGTTGAATTTTCATGAAGAGCAAGTTGGACCAGTCTCGACTTCCACGAAGGTCATTCCTACAATTGAATTCAATGGGCAAAGCGTACACAAGTCTACATTAGTTGGGTAGTTAAACCTAAACCCTTGCCTTCCTAAGAATAAATTAACTTCTAAAGGACCGGGGGGGGGTATTGATTCTATTGAACTTAGCTCTTGTTTTCTTGACTAGCTCTTGTAGCAAGCTCAATTCCTCAGTGGTGTAGGGTAATTTTGACAATTGGCACCGTTGAAATTAAAGAAGACTTACGTAGTTTTTTTATGAAAAAAGGATCAACAAAATCGCACAATTTTTGAGAAAATGCCACCATTGAGAAAATTGATGGAACCTGTTCGGGGTATTTTGTACACATGCTGAAATTGGATCGTTCAAAAGTGCTCCAAAATCTTTGAAATTCTTACTGTAAATAGAGATCATCATTTTAAACATGATATAAAAATTTCAAGTAATTTGGAGGTGTGAGGAGGAAGATACGAGGGTCTGAAGTGACACCTAAATAACCCTCCTTGCAACTCAAATAAAATCACCAAAAATTGCTCACTTGATGAATTTTCGATCAAGAAGTACCTACAAATTGAGCTCTCAAAAAGAGCTAGGGTCTCTTTGTTTCTCATCCTACAATTCAAAGCCCAAGAACCCGAATTTCCTCACTTTCTAGTTCCAGAAGCCGCGTGGAGGCCTTATGGTCCTTAGGAGTTAACTAGAGTTAAAAATTCCATGTATTTCAATAGTAGTGAAGCATACAATCATCTTAGTGTTGCACAATCATCTTCTGTTTGCCTTGTTGGGATTGGGTTGGATGTTGGAGTGTATTTCGTGCAGCGTAGCACGACATCTACAACTTCAGCAATGAAAACTATGAAGAAGAGAGGGAAAAGACGTTAATCAAAGGTTCGGTCGCCTAGTTGCGTCCTCCAAAGTGTTGATGAGGGTAGCTAGTGGATTGGAAGAATCCAAAAGATTAGAAGATGTACAGTGCCCACCAACAAGTTTACGTTCATTCAACTTTTCACAGAATTGCCAATAAAAATTACAAAAATTATAATCTTTGAGCTAATTTGGACAAGTTGTAGTGCACAAGATGAATCACACATACAATTGAGTTTTGATAATAAATGATGATTTTAAAATCTATTTTTATTTGAAAATCAAACCTTCATTTTTTACCCTTAATTCAAACAACTATGAAAACAAATTTTGTTACTTGTGGTTTATAAAACTTTCAATGGAAATGATGTAAATCCATTGTAGAATCATGTTAATAAAAATTCATGAGTTTTGGGGTCATTGTTACTAAAAGATCAATGTTTGAAGTTTTTAGTTCAAAAAATGTTCAATTTGAATACAAATATTGTATTTTTTTAATAATTGATCCAAAAATTGTTCAAAGAAGTTATTTTTCACACTTCAGATGGTTTAGTAAATATTAATATTAATATTAATATTTTACATATTTATTTATTTGATTCAATTCTTTGAAAAACTGACCGAACGTAAACTTATTGGTGGGTACTGTACATGCAATAATAAGTGGGGGTCATCAAAGCAACCGATTGACCTACTAAGCCATGAAGCTCAAACAGGTAAAAAAATCTTCACCTCTTGCTAATGTTCAGGTTGTTATGCACTATTATAGTCGGGCACAAGGAATAGCTAAATTTAGATACAACCACACCAATTCTACATGGATCAATATTGAGTGTCTCATAACGAATGTGACATTAAGCTACAGTGCAAACACAAAAATCTATACTTAGGACCCCAAAGATGCTAAGAATCTTAATGAATATGTAGCCAACAGAAGGTAGAATTTGTTATTATAGTAGAAGAGATTCATATATGAACGATGGTTATTTATAAAATGAGGCTTTAGTAATTATCATGGTTAAATTAAAATTTTAAGTTTAAAATTAGGATGAATTCAATGTATTAAAACATGATATTTTTTAGAATGGATTTTCTTATTTATTTTTAAGTACAGTGTTATGTTTGTTTTGTTTGATTTCTAGGGTTAGTATTAATTTAGGGAAAATTTTCACTTAATTAATTTAGGGTTATTTATTCAATATTAATATATTTTTCAACTTTATGTGAATTAAGTAATTTTTAGGGTTTATTTGAATATTGAGTTTTTTTTCATTTTTTTGGAATTCAATTCTTTTTTTCATTTTATCTATATGAAGTAGTGTGATTGAGTTCTAGTACATTAGTATTCGTTGATTTAGAATTATATCAATGATTAATGGATTCAATTAGAATATGTTCAATGATTACTTAATTTGATCGACCATCAGTCAAGGTATTTTTACCATACCTTGCTTCATTGAGAAGTGATGTGATGTGGGCTCTAAAAGGCCTCGGATTCAAGACAAAGCATCATTTTTGTTTAGGGTTAAATGTTGGAGGTTTCGTCAGGATTGTGTAAATCTTCAGGAAGGGAAACTGTGAGATTGGGGTGATGAGCAATGATACTCCGAAACCTTGTAATTTTGCGTGTAAGGTGGGGGCAACTAGGTCAGATTAGGGCATCCTAGCATCATCTTCTCTAATTTTAAGAATCTAGGTGAGAGCTTCCTCTGTTGTTGTATGCTTCTCCCTATATTGCAGCTCATTTCTACTTGCGCCCAAATTATGCTGATTGTTTGGAGAGGCGTTGTAATCAAGAGTGCATGCAAGAGTTGTTGGTGCATGGGTGTGCATCTTCTACCTCTTCTACCTTATTGTTTCAATTCAATATGCCTCTTCTTTTGCTTGCTGATATTAGAATTTTGCAGGGTTTTCAGGGTTCCCTCTTGTAATTCGTAAGATCATTAGGATTTTATTGTTGACCGTATGAGGGTTATGTTTCAGGGTTCCCTCTTGTTATTTGTGAGATCATTGGAGTTTTATGGCTGGCCGTATGAGGGTTATGTTTCAAGGTTCTTCAATTGTCTTTTGCATAGGTATAAAGTAGTCAATTTTTTGGAAGTGAGGCTAGGATTTTTTTTCCTTCTTGAGCTTTGAATTTTATTGCTGCTAAACAGATTAGAAGTTTTGCTCAGATCACAACACTGCATGGATTATTCTAGGTGGTTTTGCAAGATTTTTTGATTGGGTTTTGGATGGGGGTGGTTGCAAGCTACGGTCACCCAAACTTTTTGTCGCGGCATGCAAATTTGTGCACTTACCCAATCTTTGGAAAATCATCAATAAATATTGGAATGGAATTTTGTGACGAAACAAATTGCATTGTTTCTAGAATTCTAAAGTTAAGATGTCTACCACAATAAAGTTTGCAAATTTTCAATCTTTCTATCCAAATTAAGCATTTCTACTTAGATTTGGTAGCGTGTCGCTTGTCAAAAGTGCACCTATTTTATGGGAAATGCTAGAAGGGGGTCAAAATTGAACTTCAAAAATTTATAGCAACATACCACAAGTGTGTACAAAGCTACCATATTTTATTTTTTTGGGTACTACGCTTACTTATTTTTTAATTAATTGTTTGGTGATGTTTTTGTTTTTTAAGATTTTCGTGCAGTTAAAACTTTTTTTTGGATTTTTTTTTTTTGGAAATAAAATAATGGTTCAATTTCAGAGGTGGGATATGAAATGCATTTTTCATAAAACCTAGCTAAGGATGTTATGTAAAAAAGGCTCTAATTACCCCTACTCGGTAAAAAACAGAAAAGGCTATTGAGTAATGTTCAAAGACTTGAAATTAACTTAACAATTGCTAAAGTGAAAGTATTAGCATAAACCCTATTTGGGATGGTGAAATTTTTGATCTAATTGAAAGTTGAGAGGTGCGCATTACTACGCTAGTGCACGAGCTGCATGGCCTTTAGCTGCATAAGCTGCACTCCCCACTTGGTAGACCGTAGCTTGCAATCACCCATGGGTGTTGTGAGCAGCTCACCCCTAAACCCCAAACCCTCGGCCATAGCGTTGATGACAACAAATAGGAAAGTCATCGTGAATGATGCCCTCCTCGACTATGTCCTTGATTTCTCTTATTTGTCTCCTTGTCCTTGGGTTTGGTATGAGCGTCATAGTTTAGATTGGGTCGCATTGTTGTGCCTACTGTTGGCATTGGCGACTGTTTTCAAGGTGAGTTGGGCCAACACTACCTTCGTCATGCAGTACGCAACGCTTCGCTTGGCATCGTACGATGTGGAGCTCGTTTTGAAGAAGACTTGTGCGGCCAAGGAGATGAAGTATGTTTTCTAACGTTTCGACATTAACGTAGACCTTTCCAGCAAATCGTGGAGGATTGACACTGTATTACCGAGTTACTTCCGTACGATCCCGCTTCACGAGTTAAGCGCATGAGAGCTACACCGCCTTTGTTTGGTTCTTCATAGATGGTGGCAGATGGAGGTCCAAGCTTGTAGAAGCAATTGAATGTCTAAGATTCCTCGCGTGTGGATGACCCTAGTAATACGCATTTAAGGTAAAAAACCCTAAACCTTTTATCAATTCCTGAAGATTTTTTTGTATTCATGTGCATTCAATTGAATTTGTGCACTAATATGAATGGCACTGATTTCTTTTGTTTTGTGGAGTTATGCAGATTTCCAACGTTTGATTTGCGCATTGACGGTGATGCATTTGATTTTCGTAGTGTTGCCGGTTTTTTTGTTGTTTTGTTAAATTTCAAGGATTTTGTTTTGTGATTTAAAGAACTTTTGCTCTAAACTCTGAACTTTAGGTCTAAACATTGAATGACAATGGAACCTTGCATTTCTGAACCCCTTGTAAATGTCATGTAATGTGTTTGTAAACACACGCACTTTTGTATGCAAGGTTCTTATAACACCCAATTCCCTATTTTTGCACTTGGCCATATAATCATGCACTTGGCCCCCGGGCACAAAAAAAAAATTTGTCTAAAAAATTCTCTAAAAAATATCGATTTTTGTCTTTTTACAATCAATCACATTGTAAACAAACAATTCTTTTATTTATTTTTTATCCTTATCTTTATCTTTTCTTTTATCTTTTCTTTCTTGTCTTTCTTGTCTTTTGGCGGCGGAGGGGAAAAAAAAAGTTTTTTTTCCCGGATTTTCCGGATTTTCCGGCTTTTGCGGCTGAAGGGTCCACGCGCCCGGACCCTATGTGACTCTCCCCTCCCTCTCCCTCTCACACTCCTTCCCCCTATATATATATGAGTGGGAGAGGGAGAGTGAGAGGGAGAGTGAGAGTGAGAGGGAGAGGAGAAAGAGAGGGAGGGGAGAGTCACATAGGTCCGCGCGCGCGGACCCTTCAGCCGCAAAAGCCGGAAAATCCGGAAAAAAAACAAAACAAAACAAAAAAAAAAAAAAAATTTGTTTTTTGTTTTTCTTCTTCTTCCGCCAGTGTTAGGGTTTTAGCCACCCTGAACCCTGAACAGAAGAAGAAAACCAACCCAAAAAAAAAATTAATTAATTAATTAATTAATTTTTTCCCTCCGCCGCCAAAAGACAAGAAAGACAAGAAAGAAAAGATAAAAGAAAAGATAAAAGAAAAGATAAAGATAAGGATAAAAGATTAAAAAATAAATTGTTTGTTTATAATGTAAGGGATTGTAGAAAAACAAAAAATTGTTGTTTTTTAGAGAACTTTTTAGACAAATTTTTTTTGAGCCAAATTTGCTCATGAATGATTGCACTTGGCCAAGTGCAAAAATAGGGAATTGGGTGTTTTATGTGGTTTTAAACTCACACACACGTATTGGTTTTGTGTTCAATGTATCTTCTTTTTGTTAGCATACTAGTTTTGTGTATGTGCAATTCCGAATGCATATTTCCTATTCAAATGTTTATGTATGAATTTAGTTTTAGATCTTGTCATAATAAGGGGTTTCTATTCATTCAAATGAAAATAGAGTGGAGAAAATTATTTTACACTAAGTTTTATAGGCATTGGTAGAGTAATCATAAATAAATAAAATTATACATTTTGGTAAAGATGGGACTATCCTAAACCTCTAAACCTTTAGAAATAGCCCCATATAATTAGGGATTGAACGCATCAACGCACATAAAAAAGAGTGCATTCCTTGGGAATAAAACACCATTTATCATCAATTATCTATTTTTTAATCCTTTCTACGTTATTTTAACCTTTGTTGCACTCAAACAATAGTCGCATCCAACCTTCCCATCAAAGAACCCATACTAAAGATTAGTGACTTTGGTCTTTTTTGAGGTACTTTCTCAAACTACATGACAGACTAACGGCGCCAGAAATTATAGTATTAACCTCGGAATTGGAGGAGAGAGGACAACAATAAAGACTCAGACCCAAGACATCTCCTTACTAGCTATAGGTATTTAAACCCTCCCTACACCCTATATTTAATGTGATTATGCAATTATGGAAATCTTATCTGATGATGTCCATCATATTCCATGCTCCGCCTTTGGTAATGAGTTGATACTACTCCTCTCTCATTTAAATAGGCGCTCATCTCCCCTCATATTTGTAGTTTACTCTTGCGTTCTTCTTCTCCTCCTCTTGCACTCCTCTTTCGCTCCTAGGAATTAGTATGGCAGATTGGGAGAGCTTGATTTTGTAGGTGTACTTTTCCCTGGTATTGTATGATCTTGCGAATGACTGGCGCTTTGCATTGGAAGATGGGACACAACTGATAGAGCTTCTTCCCCGCCTTGTAGTCGTATGCAGATCTTAGAGGAGCGCCTTTGAGGAGAACGCAGAGTACCATGCGCTGCGCTTTGTGTTCTCCAACTTGGAAGGAGCCGACAACAAGAAAGAAGCATGTAGAATATTTACACTATAAGTACCTTGCTAACCTAGAGTTGTTGTGGAAGTCGTGGATGGTGGATGCAGAGTTGAGCGAGAAGATGCGCATAGGGCTGTTGAGCGCTTTTTGTGACGAATTTTTTTAATTTGTGCTCACAGCTATAGCAAAGGTAGGGATCAATACTGCTGCATAGAGGTGCGCTTATAGCAATGCTAATAGAGTGTTCAGAACACATCGCTTACTCCCTATATCCGAAAGTGAAGGTTCTATGTCTTTTTTTTCTATTTTTTTGGATATTGCAGGGTTTATGAAGTTAGCTACTTAGATTGTAGAATGGTTGTTTTGTTCTCTGAGTGCTTGGTTTTTATCAAGGTCAAAGCTTTGAAAACCTCCTTGTTTTTATTTATTTATTTTTAGAAATTGGAATAGGTTTGTTATTGGTTCTTTAATCCAAAACAATATTTTTTGAAGGATTACGGAATTTTTTCATTATTCCATCTGAAATGGTGGTCACTTGTTGACTAGGTACCTTGTCCTTTCTTGCCTATAAGCTATAGACGTCTAGTTGGGACGTTAATAGTCCTACTCTCCCACTGCTTTTATTACATGCATCAAACGCGCACAATACACACACTTGCCTCAGCGGCGCCTTGTATTTTTTTGCCTTAAATCTGATGCATTATAGTTGCGTTTTGTAATCCATGTCGCTCTCGAGAATAAGAGTGGATGGTAATTACATCCTTTTCCCTTCTTGCTTAAGAATGGGCTGCGGGTTGGCGACTTATTTCTGCATTATGAAAGGTTGAAGCAAAGTAGTGCTTTCCTTTTTGGCATGAAGCATTAGCTAGGAGCATCTATTTGTTGCAATGGTGTTGGGATTGCAAAATAGCGGTCAACAGGTTTTGTTTGTTTTCTCTTGTAAATGTTTTTTGTGTTTACATTGTTTCGATGGTTGTTTCTCATGTGAATAACGATAATAAGTTGTGATATCCTATAGACACCTCATGCACATCACAAAGCTGACTAATTGTTTGTTTTGTGATATGGGTACAAGTGAGGGATATCACCTCAGTCTAGAGAAATTCTTATGTTTCTTTGCTTTACAATTAGCTTTATGGAGAATGGTTGCGCAACTTTGTCTAAAGTTCTCCTCCTCTCTTTGGCCGTTCTCTATGACCCTTATTTTGTTATTGAATGTTTTTTTAGTGCTAAATTCCTTGCTTTTTGTTGGGGTGTGGTTTTTCCTTTACATTGAAATTGAGCTTTATATTTTTGATTTCCTTCTTTGGCTTGACCATGAGTAGGGTATACTTTTGTCTTTCGAATTGTACCTTGTTTTGGAAACTTGTGTATAGTACCAATTCTCTTTGTTTGTTTAAAATATCCTTTTTATGAAGGCTTGCTAGTTATGGCTTGGAATTTGTATCTTAGTCTCCAAGCTTTTCGCCTTGGCTTTGAATCCGATTCTTAGTCTCCTATCTTAACTGGGACAAAAGGTTGTTGTTTTGATCTTACTTCGATGCTTATGGTTTAGTTTTGATATATTTTAAAAGGATCTATTGGACTTGATTTAATTTCTACCCATAAGTTGATTTGGAATGGGATATAAAAGGTTGTTGCTATGATCTTACTTTGGTGCCTATGGTTTAGTTTTAATATATTTTCAAAGGTTCTATCAGACTTTGATTTTATTTTTCACCCAAAAGATGAATTGGAATGGGATATGAATTTGCTCTGAAATTTTCAGGGAAGTTCTAAAAAGCTCTTAGATATTGCTACGGCCCTTAATAGTGCCTTGATTTTCTAAAAAAGCTTCATCCTATTTACTTGCTAGCTACACTAAACTTCAAAGTATATTGAATGCATTCAGCCTACACTACTCATTGTTTTTTGAGTAAGTACCTGGGAACTCACATGGGATTTTTGAAAGGCCTTTTCCACCTGCTACGCATGTAATAATATTGGGGGTTGTGCTTTAATGCTCACCTAAATCCATCTACCTTCTTCATGTTCTCTAAAGTTTGAAATCCTCCCCATAAACATGTCTTCCCTCCGTAATGTAGTAAGGATTTTTAGACTTAAACATAATTTCAATGAAAATAGTATAATTGTTGTAGTCTATTAGTCTAATTATCCTTTTAAATAAAAATGTGAATGCTTTAAACCAATAGATATGAAATGAGTTTAAAGATAAAATGAAAGTGTGTGACTTTCCACAACACCTAGTATAAAAAGGCAATTAGTTTAGGAGATCATCAGCATATAAGAAGATGTAGCTCCCTTTGAAGTGTACCGTTGATGTCCTTTAATATCTTTGTGAATTTGATTAATGTTGTAATGATTGCAACCTGTTTATGTGTTTCAATTACTAGAGTTTGGTAATTGTTGAAGTGGAAATTGTATTGTAAATGAGCTTTAAAAATAATCGCTTAATTGTCTTGGTGTAGGCAGTTTGGCTTGAAAGTGTGATGAAGGTAACATCTTAAGTTTAAGGGAGTGATCTAAATTTTTGCCTTTGTATAGATTATTGCATAAGTTATTTTGTAGGATCTCTATATAAAAGTCCCATTAAATTTCATATTTAACTTTCAAATCCCTAGTGATCAAACCTTTACCATTATACTGCAAAATAGTCTATCAATCATATAAGTTTGGGTTGGTAAATTATTGAAACTACACATAAGCATGCTTCTTGAACGCCAATGGCCGATATTTTGAGGGTACTATGAGTTTTGAGCCATTCATGGACACAAGGTTGTTGGTGCTATCTTTTGCTATCGATTGGGACACGGCATGCGTAGTAGCTATTATCATGGCTTTTGGCTCCAAGATTAGTGGTCAATAGGTTTTTACGCAAGGCTCCAATTTGCTTGAATCTTTTGTAACTCGCTATACCTTTCCATTCCATTTTTGTTGTTTGCGGGTTTGATTCTTTTTCTTTTGTGAACAACGATAATAAGCTGTAGTATTTTGAAGCCATCTCATTTATGTCATGTGGCCAACTAATGTTCACTGTGTGGTATGGGTACAAATGAGGAATTCTACCTCTTGAGGATTTTTCAAATTTTTCTTATAAATGGAGGCTTGGAGAATCTTGCTGCGTTCTTACCCTTACTCTTTCTTTTGCGGTCACTTTGCTTTAGAAGAGATGCGTCTTTGTGTAGTTGGAGTGTAGTACCTGGAAAAGTTCAAAAAGGTTTTCCTAACCTTAATCATTTTTTACGGCAAGGTTCTTTAGTAGGAAAGATTTAAGCATTTAACCTTAAGCAGCTAAAGTCACTTATAAGGGTAAAAGTAATCTAACCCAATTATTCAATGTTAATAAAATCTTATTTATCTTAGAATGGGGTGTAGGTTCTAGCCTAATACTAGTTTCAGTCCAAATCCTATAAATGCATTGATACACATATATGACAAGCCCGTCTTATCTTAAAGTCAAATAGACATCAAAGAGAGACCCTCTTTTATAATATCTCCGACTTCTTGTATCAAAATGGACATGAGTCAAGTATCCATGGATCCAATAGACAGAGATCAAATTGATAGTCACCTTATAGTACTATGCATTATGCTATGTATGTTCTTTAAACTTAACATTTATATAACATGTCTTATTTAGGTCTAATTATCACTTGAGCACATTAATTCAAATCTATCTCAATCTAGTTATTTAGGTAAAGAAAGAATTTTTATCTTGTATAAATCTTTCGCTTCAGTCTTTAAAATAATCACTATAAATTACTCCATATTTTCGTCTATAGCATTGTATGATCACTATATCATACTCTTCTTACATGTCTTTGTACCTTAGACTCTTAAAATGTAAAACATTGCGACATTACAATTGCTTTCGCCGATGGATTCTATATAATTACTTTAGTTATCTATAACTCTCATAATAGGTGATTCACATAGATGGCCATACTATATGAATTCTTTCGTCATTAAGCATGAATTTATAATTCTAAAATTTCCAATTCTAGAGAAACTGAATGTCAAGTAGACATAATGCTAAATCATTCTTACTAGTTGTACAACCTTCTTATGTAAGAAGTCTCTTTTACTCCTTGATTCTTAATACCAATATTTCATGGTAATTCTATCCACATGCAATACACCACAACTGAGTTTCAACCACTCTTACTAGTCTCTCTCACTAGATGTTAAACTTGGTCTCACTTCTTATATACACACACAACCATCATGTAAAAACCTGCATACTCCAGCCATGATCCTGTCGACACTCCCATCACAACCCTTCAAGCATCTATCATCTATGGGGAAATCAATAAATAGTCAAGAGAAACCATAGTCCAAAACATTCTCCTATATTAACAAGATGTGACGTGACAGACAAACCTCTCTCACTAGGCTTTAATAGAAACGACGCCTTAACCTCCATAACTACCCCCATAACTACCTTAGGGTGTAACCGATTGGTATGAGTTCCCTCCCCTTAGGTTTACTTGTCCCTAAGTCCAGCTATTATGACGAAGTCATAACATTACCCCCCCTCTTATGTCTTAGTGTTTGGTCCTGGGGCTTGAGGATGTTGAAAGTAAAATTCTTTAACCACTTCTGAAGCATTTTTCAAATTCTTTGCAGGTTCCCATGAATTTTGTTCGGGCCCATAGCCCTTCCAAGAGACAAGATAGTGGAGTTTCCTTCCGCGGCCGCTTAAGCGTGAATCTAATATTTTATTAACTTCCCATTCAATATCCCCCTCCGGCGTCATAATTGGTGGCGGCTGTTTGTACTTACAGCCGGGGATGATGTCTTGCCGATATCGCTCTAAAAGTGAGACATGGAAAATGTCGTGGATGCGGAGCATTTTAGGTAATTTTAATTTATATACTAGGTCGGATATTTTTGCTATAATAGGATTTGGCCCCAAAAACTTTGGTGCTAGTTTTCTAGATTCTTGTGTTGTAGCAATATTGTCATGCCTAAGTAATACTTTATCGCCAACTTTAAAACCGGGTTGTTCTTGAACATGCCGGTCATAGTTTCGTTTAGCTTGCTCTTCCACAATCTTTATCATGTTCTTCACCTCTTCATGTACATCATGTAGGTGACGAATTCTTTCTTCTGTTGCGGGGACTGTTGAATTTGTAGGACTTTTAAAAGATAATGTTGGATGGTAGCCATAGGTGGCATAAAACGGTGAGAACCCTGTTGCAGCATGGAGGGAGTTATTATAAGCAAATTATGCGATGGGTAGAAGATCTGACCAGTCGTCTTGTCTCCTTGTTGTGAACATTCGCTGCATTTGCTCTAATACTTGATTAACCCGCTCCGTTTGACCGTCAGATTGCGGGTGGAAAGGTGTTGTAGGAGCTGGATGGATGCGAAGAAGCTCGTACAATCTTCGCATAAATTTTGAGACAAATACCGGTCTGCGATCAGAAATTATCTTTTTAGGGGTTCCATGATGCTTCCAGACATGATGGAGGTATAACGTGGCCGTTCCGTTTGAGTCAATGGTTTCTGTAGTGGGAATAAAGTGTGCTAATTTGGTGTTTTTATCTACTACAACTAGAATTGTATCAAATCCTGCACTGTTTGGTAATTTTACAATAAAGTCGGTTGTAACTTGTTTCCATGGAGCCTCTGCTGCTGGAATGGGCTGCAATAAACTATATCGACGATGGCGTGAAGGCTTATGTCGTTGGCATATGTCGCAACCATCAACGTAATGATGAACATAACGCCGCAGGGTTGGCCAATAGAACGTTCGTGTGACGAGATCAACTGTCTTTGCGCTACTGAGATGTGCTTTCATTGGGGCGTCGTGTCTTGACCGTAATATTTGACGTCGAAATTCTTCCTCATCGGGTACGTATATTGCATTTCTAAAGTAGAGAACCCCCTCTTGAAAATCATATTGTTGAAATTGCCGGCGGATGTTCGCTGGTGCGTCTTTAGGATTATTCATAAAAAAAATTAATATTGGTAAAAGAGTCATGTCTTCTTTTGTAGCTAATTTAATTTTTTGAATAATTTGGGCATCGTTCCATATTGGTTCGCATGTTTCTAACATGGCTAGTCGTAATAATGGTGTTGAAATACCTTCACCATTCTCTTTTATATCTATTCGCCTAGATAATATATCCGCTCGTCCATTCAATGACTTCGGTCTGTGTTGAATAACAAAATCATATGCTGATAACGTCTCAGACCATCTTGCTTGTCTTCGATTAAGTTGCTTCGTAGTTAAGAATTGTTCTAAATTTTTGTGGTCGGAAATCACGCGGACTTGGTGCGGCGATCTTTCGAGATACACTCGCCAATCCTAGAATTCCAAAACGATACTCAATAACTCTTTGTCATATATATCATAATTTTGTTCTGCTGGCGACATTTTAGAACTTTCGTACGCACAGGGATGGAGATGGCCGTCCTCCCCGTGTTGTGATAAAATTGCACCTGTTGCAGTGTCAGATGCGTCTGTTTCAACAATAAATGGCTTTTCAAAATTTGGGTATATTAATAGTGGAGCCTTCAAGCATCGAGATCGGATTTCTTCAAACGCCTCTTGTGTTAGTTGCGTCCATTGAAATGGTTGATTTTTCTTGTCAATGTTGTAAGCGGGACTGCAATTTTTGAATAATTACAAATGAATCTAGTGCGGTAAAAATTCGCAAACCCCAAGAATGCTTGTACCTCTTTTATTGTTTTTGGGGTTGGCCATTCTCGAATCGCTTGAACCTTATCCGGGCACATTTCCAAGCCTTTGCTTGAAACAATTATTCCTAAGAACTCGACCGAGTTACGATGGAATTCGCATTTGGACGCCTTTGCATATAGACCGTGTTGTTGTAGACGCCTGAGCACCTCTCGTACGACCTGTTGATGTTCTTCTAAGTTTTTAGGGAAAATGAGTATGTCGTCTAAGTAGATTACTACGGAGATATCCAATAGATCACTAAAAATGTATTGCATATGTGCTTGAAATTGGGCCGGGGCATTGGTTAAACCAAACGGCATTACCAAATACTCAAATAGTCCATACCGCGTCTTAAATGTTGTCTTGAATTCATAACCCAGTGCCATTCTAACTCGATGATAGGCCTGTCTCACATCCAACTTGGTAAAAATGTTAGATCCACTTAAACGATCAATGAGTTCGGGAATTAATGGTAACGGGTACCGATTTCTTACTGTGACACGGTTTAAATTTTGATAGTCAACGCAAACTCTAATAGATCCATCTTACTTTCGAGCAAATACGATAGGGGCAAAAACGGGAGATTTCGATCTTTTAATCCATCTTTTCTCCAGATTTTCTTCTAAATATTTTCGAAGTTCTTCCAATTCAACCAGTGACATGGGGCGCAAACCGGTATTGCGCGGTTCCTGTCCTTCCTTAAATTCGATTTTCATGTCTAAGGGCCCATGCTCAGGTAACTCATTGGATGCTTTTTCATTGAAAGCCTCTGGTAGGTCTTGGTATTGAGTTAGAATAAGTTCTTCAGTTAATTCTCCAATATTCTCATTACCAAAGAGCTCAGATATTTCCAACATATAAATTTCAGCCCCCTTAGCTGATAACTTAAGAGCCGCTGGTGATACCATTGCATGTGTCTGAGCTTTAGCTACTATAACATCCTCTTGTTTAGATCTTACCAAACTTTTTTTTTGTTCACTTCGATTTCTGAGGTTTAGTATAGACTCCACTGTTTCCTTCCTTCCATCCTTATTAGACTTCAAGCAATTTTTAGACAATAACTTGAATCAAATGACACCTCCCGTTGCGGCCATCTGATAGTAGGGTCGTGGCGGACCAACCACTGCGTCCCCAATACACACGGGTAACGTCCAGTGTTCATGATATCCGCCATCAACCATTCTCGATGGTCCCCTACCTATAATTCCACTAAAGCTTCATGAGTAATCAGTCCGGAATTGATCATCCTCCCGTCAATTACCCTAACCTCTCGTGGGATTGCCTTGGCTTTTATCTCTGCATGGAAATCCTAAGCAAACTGGGGATGCATAAATATTCCAGTTGCTCCAGAATCCACCAAGGCGGTAGCTCCTCGTGAATTCAATTGTGCTTCCAATGTTACATGTGACCCTTGCTCCATTGTGGCTCTTAAATATGAAGGTGCATAGGGACTTAGCGTCGTAACCCCTAGTGAGTGCGGGACTTGCTCTTTAGGTTGAGGTAATTTGCATACCTCTCTAGCCGACTCGTTTTTTAAAATTGTAGTGGCTGCAGTTTGGAGCTTGCCCGGGTACCGAGCTGCTTTTCTCAGTCTCGGGCTCCGCCTTTTCCCCATTCTTCAATACTTGTGTCTTTGCTCCCTAGCGCTACGATTGATAACGGCTTGGAGGGATTAGTTGGACATTTTGCTTAAATGTGGCCCAATTGACCACACCCCCAACACCTCCCTTGCCGCTGGTATTCTAATCTCTCTGCAGTTGTTTTGGCCAATGTTGTAGTTCCACTGATGGTGTCAAGCTCCATTGGAACAGGGCCGGTATTTACCGGGTTCGTTTGAAAACGTGCGCCATGATCTCTTGATTGAAAACGTGCGCCGTAATCTCTTGAGACAACAACGGATGTAACGGGTTTAGAAGAAAGAGAAGGCTAGATGTGACAGACTTAGGGTTTTGCAGGTGTTAGGGTTTAGCAAGGTCCTAACAGGGGTTGATGGACTTTTGGGTTTTTATAGTAGCGTTCACAACAAACTAAAAAACGAACAAAAAACTCATCAGGGTAGGAGGCTCGAGTGCTATGAAGTAGTTTAGAATGCGGGATGCTAAAGAACAACCACAACGAAAGCAAACTACGACAAAAAACAAACTACAAAGAGTTCAAGCAAGAGCGCTACGCTACGCTAGAGAGAGAGAAAGAGAAGATAGTACGCACAGTATCGCTCAAACATAAAGAATGCTTTATTTCCAAACTAGTTTCGCTCTACAACAAAGAGGGCTCATCAGTGGAAAGCATAAATGAAAGAGGGAGTACTAAGCGTGAGAACAGCCCTAAGTAGCCGTTGAAGGCGGCACATGGCAAGGCATCACGATAGGAGGTTCCACATGCATCTACCTTGTCAGCAGGTTTAGTCCACAAGCGTAACCAACAAGCTAACTAGCTGAGTTAATCTAACTAGCTTGTGTTCTATTCATGTTCTATGCATGTTTTACTCATGTTCTACACGTGTTCAACTTGTGTTCTTCTCATGTTCTTGTGTTCTTCTCGTGTTCTTCTCGTAGATGCCAGAATGGCAACCTCAAGAAACAACCTTGGATTTAGCAAGGAAGTGTTTGAGGTTCCTGGCATTTTGCCAACAAATGAGCGGTCGAGGTAAGGAACGCAACTTTGGAACGTCTTGGAGCAAGTCATACAACAGAGGAGTGAGGGTTGCCGCTGCGTTTAGAGCTCGAGTATACGTAGAGTAATCAAGCTTGTAGACGAGAGGGACCCGTTCACCGCGAGGTTTGCGTCGACCGAGGTCTTGTTGTTGGAGAAGCAAAGCCGTCCGCATGTCGTAGGAGACGGCTTGAAAATGCTTGCAAATGAAAGCGTCAGGGTAGCCACAAGCGCGCAAGCGCTCGTAGAACAGGCGTCGGATGTGGCCGAAACCTCGTGCAGAGCTTTCTCGAAGCATATATCGGCGAAGCTCGCCGATGATGAAGGCCTTCTTCTGATGGAGTGGGTGCCAGGAGGACCATGGAAGGTACTAGTACCGGTTTTGGGGTTGCTGATTGCAGCGGGTGGAGAGCCGATGCGTTGTGTCGAAGTCATCGCCCTAGTAGAGATGAACGTCCAGCATGTCGATTGCCTCCGTACTGATGCAGCGGGTGATGTTGATTTCCACAACCATGGATCCATAGAGCTGCAGATAATCCAAGAGAAGAGACTTGGGGCCGGTCCAAATACCGCAAGCGTCGTCGATGTAGCGCTTGAAGTAGAGCATGTACTGGTCAAAGTGCGGGGCTGCCACAGCTTCCGCATGATCTTTAAGATCACAGAGAAACAAACAGGCGTAGACTACTGCAAAGTTGTTGCCCATAGTCGTTCCGCGCATTTGACGCTAGTGGCCGCCGTCGAACTCGAGGTAGTGCTGCTTGAGTACCAAAGATGCGAGAGACATGATGAGTTGTTCTTTAGCGTAAGGGAACTCTCCGGCAATCATAGTTCGAAGGGCTGCAAGACCTTCGTCAGTGCGAATACTTGGGTAGAGAGATTCCACGTCAAAAGTGAAGAGATCGGAACCGGACAACACATGGAGTTTAGAGACATCTCGAAAAAAACTCAAGGAGTCTACGAGATGGTTCCTGTGTCGTAGAAGGATCGACAGGAGTTGGTGATGCAACTAAATAGAAGCGTGTTCGAAGATGTATCCGGTGTATGCGCAGATGGATCTGTCCACTGGCACGGGCACGGGCTTGTGTACTTTGGGTAGAAAGTACAGGGTGCAAGCTCGATATCCTCTCGGTTGTCGTATGAAGTTCCACTCCTGCTGCGTGATGGTGGACGCGTGCTTGAGCTGCAGAACATCGAATCTTAACTCGATCTCGTCCTAAGGCACACGATGGACGGACTGGTAGACGTGTAGAGCTATTTTCCGGATGGGTTAAAGAAACCCAGGAAATAGATAGTGGGGATTCTTCGTGGGAAGAGTCTAAATTAGTTGTAGTTTTGTAATTAAGGTCACAAATAGAAGAATTTTAGACAATGATTTGGAATTTGAATAACTTTAGCTTCTTTATTCAATTACTATTTCTTGTATCAAGAAAATTGCTCCAATTATTATTTCAATGTTTATTATGATTGTTCAATTCAATAATCATAATTTCTCTTGACTATCGTCTTTATACGCCAAACAACCCAAGACACATTACAATTGTTTATTCCAACCGATTGGTACAATAATGTCCATAGTCCAATGATAATCTCAAACAATTGTCAAACTTGATCAATGCAATATTTATTATTGCAATCAATGTCTATAGTCTTACACCAAATACCACTCCAAGCATTCAATGCTTATTGTACAAATTACTCTTTACTTTAATTTCATACACTTCCAATTTATAATTATATAATTTTGTTGTTAAAACAACATTTGTTTAATACAAAATTATTCCAAACAAAAGATCATCAAAATTATGGATACACATTCCTTGATGTGTTCAAGGAAAAAATGAGCTTCTCTCTCCCTGTAATTCAAAATTTTGTTTCCTACCTTTTCATATTTTCGTGTCTTTTCATTTTATGTCTTTTCACTTAATTTCTTAATTTAATTCGAATTGCATTCACATTCATGCATATTTAAGTGGATAAAGTGAAATTAGACTTTACTTATGCAAAAATATGAGAAAATGGAGTCATATGGTAAAAGAAACGTGTGACAAGACGCGTTCATCCAAGAGCTGGCGATGAGCTTCGTCCATGTACCAGGTCTTGTTCATCAGAATGAGACCTAGGTTCTTGTCCGCTGGTTTGATCACAATGTCTTTGTTACCACGAAGGGTATCCAGGGCAAGTTTCAGACGGCGAGGAAGGATGGGTAGAATTTGGTGGGGAATTCTATCGATTCTGTCCTCGAGGACGTTGAATCCCATCAACAGAGCATTTTCCAAATGCTGGAACTCTTCCGGGGGGTTCCAGGAAGGATTCGCAATGCGCCATGTGGACTTATTGTAATTTGTGGATTTAGCCAATTGGTTAGTTTTTAGTGTAAATAGAACTTTTTAACAATTGGTTTTTGATTGTACAGTGTAAATTGGTAAAAGCTCCAATAGTTTTCACAATCTGGACTTGTTGGGATTCCAATAGGCTTTTACAATAAGAAGTAGTTTTTGTAACCGATGGGTACTTAAGGGAAGGATGCTGATTGGTATTCTCAATCTAATCCTTGCGAGTTTGAGCAGGAAGCTCCTTCCGGTTGTGGAAGTAAAAATTCAATTGTTTTTTTTTGTGTGTTGTGAAATAAGAAGGATTAAGTTTGTGTATTTGCAATTGTGTTTGTGTAAGTTGTGGACTTTGATGTGAGTGTGTACCAATTGAGTTGTGTACCAATTGAAAACTGTGATTGAATTGTGTGACTAGTGGAGTATTAATAATTGAAAACAAAAGTTGATTGTGTGAGAATGAGTGGGAATAAATCTCCAATAGTGTGAAGATCTGTTGTTGAGTGTGGAAGACTGAGTATTAAACAATTGGAGTTTATTGTGTGGAGAAGAGTGCTATTAAAGTGTGTTGGAAAATACCAATTGAGAGTAGTGAAACTGTGTGTGAGAGAATATGTTAATGGAATTAGGTGAGAGTATTAATTGAAGTGAAGCAATTGGAGAGAATGTTATGTGAGTAAGTGATCAGACAATCGGGTAAACATAAAGTGAGAATGTTGGAAAAAAGTAGTTGAGAAAGAATATTTTTGTAGATTTGGTGGATCTAGCACCAATTGTTAAATCACATCCATGCTGAGTTGAAAGTGGTAAGAAAACCAATTGAGAAAACATGCTGGTCAATTAACCAGTATCCAATTGGAGGAGTTTAAGCACCGATAGGATTAAAGAAAGGAAGATTGGAGAAAAGAGCCGATGGAAAAGCTGTAGGAGAAAAGCCGATTGATTATTGATAAGTATCATCAACCTTACTCCTATTGGTCGAGCTAGGTTATTTGCCTCATTATTTTCATTCCAATTGAGCAGATTCGTAGAATTACACTTGAAAACCATTTTCACCTCCCTGTGTTCAAATCCCACCCTTAAATTAATTTTTCTTTCCTGGAAATTAATTAAGACTACATTTTGGCGCCGCTGCCGGGGAGGCAAATGACTAGGTATTAGGAATTATTATGTATAATAATGTATTGGTTGATTTAAAAAAACAAAATTGATTGATTAGAAATGAAGGTCAATTAGTGAATTGTTATTATGAACATTTAAAAAAAAAAAATCAAAATTTCAAATTTTTTTTTTATGATGAACAAAAGTTATGAAAGAATGTTTGATCCAAATTTTAAGAATTTTTGGCCAAGAACACCAAGAGAAGATTATTTGCATGGAAATTGCTTGCAATTTATGGATGTTGTTGAAGAATGTTATGATCAAATTTCAATAAGAGATGAAATCATCAATGATTTAAAATTGAAGTTGCAAGAAGAACACGAAAATTTTCAAATTTGGGAAAATAGAATGCTAGAAGAAAGAAATCTCAAAAATATTGAAAAAAGGAGCTTGAATTGAAATGCCAAAGAGAATATGATTTATTGAAGGTATGTTCTACACATGAATTTAATATTGAACAATTAAAAATTGATATGTCAAAATTGGCTCAACAAAATAAAGAATTGACTAAAAAAATTGATGAACAAAAAATTTATTGGGAAGCTGTAACCAACTCAATAATTGCACAACGTGACAAGGCTGAGAAAGATCTTTCAACAATTAGTCATAATGCTCAATTTGACCAAAACAATTATGAATTGTATATTAAATCTCTTAAAAATGAATTATCTACAAAATCAAATGAGTTATTAATAGCATTAGAAAAAATGAAAAGATGTCTAATATTAAAATGTGTTTTCAACTTAAAATAGAAGAATTATTAAAAGAAAAACAAGTATTTGAAAAAAATGAAGCAACTTTGAAACTTAAGATGAATAAAGTGGAAGTTGATCATTCTACAAAAATGACTAATCTGCAATTACAATTCTTATTAGTGGCGACAATATTTTTTTCTACAAGTAAGAAAAATAGGATTTTAATTCAAGAAAAAATTACTATGCAAAAACAATTGGATGTATTGTCTTCACAAGTAGAAAAATTAAATGAACAACTTATGATTGTTTCTAATGAAAAACATGATCTTCAGATTCAAATCAATATTTATGAAAATGAGAATATTCTACAAAAAGACAAATTCAGTGACTATATTCAACTAAAAGAAAAGAAAATAAACAAAGTCACATATATAATAAATTATTTATATAATGATTTTATTCTTTTTAAGAATTTTGTTGTTAATTTAAATAAATCATTTGACAAAATCAAAATTGAAATTAACGCCTTAAATATTCAACTAAGAATAAATAATAATTTACAAAAGAAGAAGTTCATAATATTGGTTGTATTGGTGATGTTTTTTATTTATAAAAATACATGTAATAACGCAATGTTAATATTTCAATACATCATTATTAAGATATCTCAAAATATTATTTATTCAAGAAAAATAATGTTGGATGATTATGCATTTAATGATATGAAAAAAAATTAAGGAAAAAAATTTGGATAATACATCATATATTGGCATAACAAAGAAGGTTCATATATGTGAAAAAAAGCAACAATTAATGAATTTCAATATTAATATGAAGCAAATCTATGCTCATACTATTGGAGACACGTGTGATAATATCCAAGATTGGAATTTGAAATTTAGAAATCAAAATGAACTAAATATTACAAAATCTAAAAATAGAAAATGCAGCATATTGATAAAATCATTATTATTGATGTATATTCTAAAGAAAATCCAAAGATTAGTAACTGTGAAAGAAATCAATTTAAAGGATATTGGATTTTACATTCAAAAATTAAAATGATTAATTTCAAGAATGTGAATTTTAAATATGGAAATTTAAAGCATGTGAATATTAGAAAAAATAATATCAGTGGAAAATCAAACAATATATTATTTATAGCTTTAATTGGAAAAAGAAATGAAAATTATAGTTTAAACCAATTAATCATTGCAATTATCTATTATGAAAAAAATTGGATTTGGAACCTAGAAATAAATCCAATTATATGGGATCCAGGCATATTTAAAAAGAAAACATTTCATGAACATGATTAACTACGCTTAGAAAAATAAGTGTGCAATCTAGCCTAATGGGACAATCAATGAATAACCAAGTTCAAAACAAGGAACATCCAATAAGGGAAAGGCAAGCGGAGTGCAAAAGAGTATTATCACCAAGTGACTATGTTTGTGGGGACGCAAACAGCTGAGAAGGAGGATATGTAGTATGTAAAAGTGGTAGAACTTATCCAATTGGTAGAATGTTCGCTAATTATAGAATAATTATCAATAGAAAAGTGAGAATAGTGTAAACATGTCTCTAATGTCAATTATTTTATGATTGGTGAGTTTAATAAGGATATAACCCAATTGGTAGATAGAAAAGACAAGGTTGAACCGTTGCAACCAATTGTGAAAGATACAAGAGTAGGATCAAATGCCAATTGAGTTAGTTTTCATGCGAGAGAGGTTGGAGCTCCTTCGTATGAGAGGAAGTAAATTATTAGTTTGTTTATTGATTAGAGAATTGAGACAGTGTGTAGTGATATTGTTGAAGTAATGAAATGTGTTTTGGGAAACTGTGATGTGATTGTAACATTAGGAAATAAAGAGATTTTATTTGAAAAGACTTGGTGACTTTGAGTAATTGGAAACTTATAAAAAAAATGTCGTTGTAGAGATTATAGGATATTACTTGATATAAAAAGGATTCTATATATTCAATCAATCAATTAAATTATTATAAAGCAATAAGTGACAACCTAATTACACAACCTAGCAAATGGCCTCCCCAGCGTTCGAATCCGACCTCTTTGGATATTTCTCCAATAGGCAAAAAAACTACATTCTACACGCCAAAGGGAAATTTCCTTGCCATCATCAGCACCAAAAAAATGACGCAAACGAATGCGTCAAGCAAAGCTAGAATACTCTTCACGGACCGATTGGAACGGGGGAGCTCTAGGGCGAGGAATGTAATTCAATCCTAGTCCTAACAGCTGTCGTTCGACGAAGGACATAACTTTCGAGCTAAAGTTGTGGATGGCTGTATTAGTCACCCGACATTCTACCTCAGAAGGGGTTTTCCTACCAAACAGATGAAGTGTGTAGTTTGGAAGATCGATCAGTGGGTACCAGAAGAGTTTCCTCGGGCGGTGTTGCCTTTGGATATGGACTGTGGTCGAGGAGACATAAACTAAGACATAAGAGGGGGGGTAATGTTATGACTTCGTCATAATAGCTAGACTTAGGGACAAGTAAACCTAAGGGGAGGGAACTCATACCAATCGGTTACACCCTAAGGTAGTTATGGGGTAGTTATGGAGGTTAAGGCGTCGTTCCTATTAAAGCCTAGTGAGAGAAGTTTGTCTCTCACGTCACATCTTGTTAATATAGGGACAAGTAAACCTAAGGGAGGGAATTCATACCGATCGGTTACACCCTAAGGTAGTTATGGGGGTAGTTATGGAGGTTAAGGTGTCGTTCCTATTAAAGCCTAGTGAGAGGGGTTTGTCTCTCACGTCACATCTTGTTAATATAGGAGAATGTTTTGGACTATGGTTTCTCTTGACTATTGATTGATTTCCCCATAGATGATAGATGTTCGAAGGGTTGTGATGGGAGTGTTGACAAGATCATGGCTAAAGTATGCAGGTTCTTACATTGGATCTGCTGTTGTATGTATGCGGCCGGCGGCCCACACAGGGCCCACCTCGCCCATCGCCGGTGAAGTCGGGTCTGCCGCAGGTCCTTCACGCTCCATCACCACCCTAGCTTAACACACCAGAAAATTAATTTGGAGTGAAGTTCATCGCGGCCCACACTGCCTCCATTGTCAGCATTTCAACAAGTACGTCATGCTTCTCCAGCTTCGTGGTTGAATGAAGCAGTGTTCGAACGTAGTCTACATTCAGAATCATCAAAGTTCGTGCGCACGCACATGTTGAGACAACATGCTTGTATTGCAAGTCTTAGGGTTTGTTAACATTCACAATGCATTCAAATAACTGGCTAATTTTTCGCTGTCTGTACATAATTTTCTTCAGCCTCAAACTCGTACTACTCGTAATGCTATCTGGACAATATTTCACTTCTGCCTGAATTCTTGAGTGTACCGATTCTTGAGTCACCACGATGAACAACTGCAGCCAATTGCTGATCCATAAGAGCCACCATTTATGCTCCACTCCATCAGGCACAGATATACACATGCTTATGGTTCTCTGCACATTCGCCAACACCGTCTACATCGTAATATACCGCTCACTGCTTGTTCCCATCTGTACACCTACTGCAAGCCCTCCTCGTTGTGCCTCACACGTATATCCAGAAGCAACCTCGCAGTCTGTGAGTGTGGACAGTCTTTGACGTCATATAATGTAAGAACCTGCATACTCCAGCTATGATCCTGTCGACACTCCCATCACAATCCTTCAAGCATCTATCATCTATGGGGAAATCAATCAATAGTCAAGAGAAATCATAGTCCAAAACATTCTCCTATATTAACAAGATGTGACGTTTGTCTCTCACTAGGCATTAATAGGAACGACGCCTTAACCTCCATAACTACCTCCATAACTACCTTAGGGTGTAACCGATTGGTATGAGTTCCCTCCCCTTAGGTTTACTTGTCCCTAAGTCCAACTATTATGACGAAGTCATAACACATCACTATGTGTATCAATTTTATATCAGCAATATTTATGATTTATAATGTATTTGCCATATCCCTCAGACATACACACATTTTTTAAGTCAAATTGAAATTTTTCATTTATTATGCATCAACATATTCACATTCTTCTATATACTGTAAATACACTATATAACAATTTGAAAAGGAATAAAATAGACAGTGCAGTAATATGATCAATTCATTCTGTTACATTCATAACATGTTTATTTTTTGTAAGTCAAGTAGACTGAATCCATTCTTAATCTACCATTTTTCTATTGTAATTCTACAACATGAATGTTCTATTATGAATATTCAAAACCTTCAAATAAACAAGGATTAATGCTCTCTAATTTTTCTTTTACACTTCACTCATCACTGTTCCAATTGCAAGTTTACACAAGTGAACTTGACTCAACTAGTTATCAATCAATTATACTCAAAATACCATTTGATAAACTTTACACATGTTTTAC
The DNA here is from genome assembly GCA_022496805.1 of Pohlia nutans. Lineage (NCBI taxonomy): Eukaryota > Viridiplantae > Streptophyta > Bryopsida > Bryales > Mniaceae > Pohlia > Pohlia nutans. Next base: position 40,542,409 of record CM040088.1, read on the forward strand.
AATCTGTATTAACAAGGGTTTCGTTAAAAGTGCCTATTGAAATGTGCACTATTTTTTGGAATTATTTTTTAATATTTTAATCGCAAATTTTGGTATGTATAAGCAATAATATTGTACTTTGGATAGAGTCTTTTCAGATATTATTGATTGAAAATAAATCCAAAGCAAGCTATGTAAAATATATGTATGTCATATTTATTTTGTGCTTTAAGTTTATAATCAAGATTTTTTTATAATATTACATCAATTAAACGGCTAAAAAACATTATTTTGTGCATCTTCAATAATTGTTTGTAAGTTTAATAGAAAATGTAACACTTACATCCTAATTTTTAGTTAAAAGATTGAAAAATAAACCAATCCTAATTGGCAAGACACACCATGGAAGCAAAAACATTCAAAATGATAAATTCAGAAAAAAAAGAATAATGTACTTGTGTCACTTTATATTTGAATACTTAAAAACAATAAAGTCAAACAAAAAAATAAAGCATGTGTCTTATTTATGTATTTGAAGTTCTGAAATTTTAATAATTAGAACAACAACTAAAAAATATATACTAAGTTTTGAGAACCATATCCATAGTGGTAATCTTAATAAATCCATACAACCAATTAAACCAATTTTGTATTTAAATTTACATATTACAATGTATACTATAATGAGATTGAATGTGTGGTACTTTTTATGAAAATAAACTTTAAATCATAAAATAATCTTATGAAGCAATTCCAAGCAAACAAACTAAATTCAATTTGTTGATTATGTGTTTATACAGTAAATTCTTTGAAGGAATTTGAAAAAAGATACACCATGATAGTAAAACACAATAATATATAGTATACTCAAGTAATAAGTTACATGGTAACAAATATTCTATACTCTATATCATATCACTATAATACTATAATATATTATTAATATCAACTAAACAAATCTAGCCATCCAAAGAGTCTAAACCAAAGCCTAGAGAAAACATATCCTTGCGCACATCTGGATGTATCAATGCATTTTCTTCTTTGGGGGGGCCTTTGAAGGCCCGCCCCCTTTACTCCACATGAGAAGTCCTCCAAAAAGACCTCCTAAAATCACACAATAACATCAACAAACAAACAAATAGTCAATATGCATGAAAAACTACGAATAATAAGAATAAGTGATCTTTACTAAAAGAGTGCGACATGTGCCACACCTCCAAAAACTCCAATTGCAAAAACACTCAAATTTATAAAAGATTCCTTCTTTGTACAATCAATCAAAGAAATGCCACACCTTTCAATATAACATCAACAATAGGAGTAAAGCATGTGCATCACCCCCTCAATCCTACATAAGCAAAGAAACTTAAGTACAACTAAATTCAAAATTATACAGAAAGAGTGTGGCATGTGCCTCACCTCCTAAATTTAAGAAAAGCAACAATGCAAAAAATACATACAATCACATCGAGAATAAGAAATAAACACAGTGAGTGAGACATGTGCCTCATCCCCGAAATCCCATATGAAAAATAACAACTAAAAACGTTATAAATAAAAAATTAAACACAAAGGGTGCCACAACCTCACAAAATATGAGAGTATAAAGTCAATGACATCAAAAACAAAAACAAACACAACGGAGGAGGCATGTGCCTCACCCTCACAAAAATACAAGAGCATAAACTCAAGAACATCAAAAAAAATCAAACACAAGGGGGTGAGCCATGTGCCTCACCCTCACAAAAATATGAGAGTTTAAACTCAATGACATCAAGAACAAAAAACAAACACAAAGGGGTGAGGCATGTGCCTCACCCTCACAAAATTATGAGAGCATAAATATAAGGGCATAAACTAAATGACATAAAAAAAAAATCAAACACAAATGGGTGAGGCATGTGCCTAACCCTCACAAAAAAGATGAGAGCATAACCTCAAGGACATCAAAAAAAAATTAAACATAAAGGGTGAGGCATGTGCCTCACCCTCAGAAAGATATGTGAACCTAAACTCAATGACATCAAAAACAAAAATCAAACACAAGAGGGTGAGGCATGTGCCTCACCTTCACAAAAATATGAGAGCATAAACTCCATGACATCAAAAACAAAAATCAAACACAAGGGGGTGAGCCATGTGCCTCACCCTCAGAAAAATATGAGAGCATAAACTCAAGGACATAAAAAAAAAAACTTAAACACAAAGGGGTGAGGCATGTGCCTCACTCTTAGAAAAATATGAGATTATAATCTCATTGACATCAAAAACATGAATCAAACACAAAGGGTGAGGCGTGTGCCTTATTGAAGGTAGAGAAGATTGCACAAGGCACACACACAAACACAAGGAATGCGTAGAAAGAGATAATCTTTACTCAAAGGCCTTCCACCTTAAGTAGTGTACACTAGGAGGTCACCATGGACAAACCATATGGGATAACTCATCACAAGGACACTCTAGAGATCAGCCCATGCCTAACCCCTCCTCCCACACACCATTATTTAGCACCCGTACGTCTTTGGCTTCTAGCAATACTACGTTGCATCAATTACCTCAATACTCCCACTTTGCGTAGAGCCAAAGCCTCTAAGTCCAAATGCTATTACTAATCGTTGGTGTCGGTCTCTACAAAGACCCTTTGTGAGCACATCCGCCACCATGTGCTCCGTTGGGCAATACTCCAAATGTATAACTCCCAATTCCAACTTCTCCCGAATGAAGTGGTATTGCACATCAATGTGCTTCGTGCGTGAATGATGTGTAGGGTTCTTTGCAAGTGAAATGCACCCTTGATTGTCACACATAATCGTTGTAGCCTCACCTTGTGTGCAACCCACATCCACCATTAGTTGCCTCAACCAAATGGCCTCCTTCGTGGCATGGCTCGTAGCCATGTACTCGGCCTCCACCGTTGATGTCGCCGTCGTTTGTTGCCGCTTGCTATTCCACGACACCGCTCCCGATCCGACCTTGAACATGTAGCCCGTTGTCGATCTTCGATCGCTCGTGTCTCCCGCGTAGTCCGCGTCACAATAGCCGCTCAACACAATGTCTTTGCCTCCAAGACACAACTTCACATCGCTTGTGCCCCTCAAATAACGCATGATCCTCTTGACCGTCATCCAATGCATCGAGCCCGGTCTCGCCATGTGTTGACTCACCACGCTAATTGGATACGCAAGGTCGGGCCGTGTCGCAATCATCGCATACATCAACGACCCCACCGCTTGCTTGTATGGCACCTCCGCCATCGATTTAGCCTCCATCGCATACTCCTCTTCCGAAAGCTTGACGAGCTTGGAGTTTGCATCCAATGGTGTTGCCACGGGCTTACAATCCTCCATCCCGAATCTCTTGAGCACGTCCATCACATACTTGCCTTGACTCATGGTGATAGTGCGTGTAGCCCTGTCTCGCACAAACTCAACACCAAGACAAAAGTGCAATTCTCCAAGATCACTCATCTCGTACTCTCTCTCAAGCATGCCTTTTAATGCATTCATTAAACTCATGAGACTTGCAAGAATGATCAAATCATCAACATATATGATCACAATCACCACATGTTGCCCCTCTTGCATGAAGTAGAGACTATGATCCGCAATGCTCCTAGTAAACCCGTGTGCAACCAAGAACGTGTCAATCTTTTGGTACCACGCTCTTGGAGATTGTTTCAACCCATACAATGATTTTTGCAACTTACAAACAAGGTGCTCATTACCTTGTTGCACAAACCCCTCAGGTTGCACCATGTAGATATCCTCCTCCAAATCGCCATTCAAAAATGCGGTCTTCACATCCATTTGATGCATCTCCAAGTCCAAGGCCGCTCCAATGGCAAGAATGCATCGAATGGTGGTGAACTTGGCCACGGGAGCAAATGTCTCGTGAAAGTCCACCCCATGCACTTGCGCGAACCCCTTGGCTACTAATCTTGCCTTGTGACGCACAACAATACCCGAAACATCCCTCTTTGTCCGAAACACCCATTTGCAACCAATGGGGTTGCAATCCTTTGGAATGGGAGTTAATTGCCACGTACCGTTAGCAATTAGAGAGTCGTACTCCTCTTGCATGGCGCGCTCCCACTTGACCGCATCCTCACCTTGCATGGCTTCTCGAATGGTCAATGGACCATCCGATAATGCCACATTCGCATGCTCGTCCTCCACTTGAGGGAAGATGTGGTTCTTCCACCATTCTCCAGGTGGCTTGCGCGATCTCTCGGGGTACCGCCGCTCGCTTGAAGAAACTTGCTCCTCTTGCGTGCCCTTTGCGCCATTCTTGGCCTTTGAGCTCGATGGCGCTTCAACAACCTCCGTGTCGCCAGCTTCGTCATCACCGTCATCATCACCTACATCAACAACACTAGGAGACTTGGAGGGTGTGTCCACCAAAACGTCTCCACTACTCCCACTTGGACCAACCTCCAAAGGAGCCTCCATCGTAGACTCCTCACAAAATGTCACATCACGTGACCGAATGATCTTCCTCGTGTCCACCGACATGAGTCTATACGCCTTGGTACCTTCACAATACCCAAGAAACACACATTTCAAGGCCTTAGCCTCGAGTTTCGTTCTCCGTTCGTCAGGAACCTTCGCATATGCAATGCATCCGAAGATGCGCATGTGTGCAACACATGGTTGCCTCCCACTCCACGCTTGCTCCGGCGTCATGCCTTCAACCGCGCTTGTTGGACACCGATTGCGTGTGTATACCGCATTCACCACCGCTTCCGCCCAAAGGTCCAACTTCAAGTTTTGAGCGTGCAACATGCTCCTCGCCATCTCTACAATGGTGCGATTTGCGCGCTCCGCAACTCCATTTTGTTGAGGCGTGTACGGGGCCGAAGTTTGGCGTGCGATGCCTTCATTCTTCAAAAGCTCGTCAAATTTCTTGGACATGTACTCGCCGCCATTGTCCGACCGAAACACCTTGATCTTCAACTCGGATTGGTTCTCCACCAATGTCTTGAACTCCTTGAACTTCTCAAAGCACTCACTCTTGGCTTTGATAGGGTAGAGTCATATCTTCCTTGAAAAATCATCGATGAAGGTCACAAAGTACTTGCAACCTCCCATCGATGTGGTCTTCATGGGGCCACACACATCCGAATGCACGATCTCCAAAACTTTTGTGGCCCGTGTCGCCCCTTCACCCGCAAATGGCAATCGTTGTTGCTTGCCTTCAATGCAACCTTCACACGTGAATGTAGAAGCATCCACTTTCAATTGATGAAGATCCATACCGCTTACCATGCCGCGTAGTGTCTTCACACTCTTGATGTTCAAATGGCCAAGTCGACGATGCCACAACGCCAACTTGTCGTCCTTCAAGTTTGAATGCGCCAACGCCGCCGATTCCTTCGAATGCACCTTGGAGAACTTGATGTGGTACAAGCCCTCGTGTTCTTCAATGATGGCCACCTCATCTCGACTCGGTGACAACACATAACACCCCTTATCACTAAACTCAACCCTCAAGTGCTTTGCCACTAATTGCCTCACCGATAGTAAATTTGCCGTTAATTTGGGAACGTGGAGGACATCTTGGATAGTGATTGTCTTCACACGACCCCTCACCTCGGTGTCTACAACAATTTGGCCCTTGCCAACGGCCTCAAGCACCGTATCATCTCCCAAAATCACTCTCCTTGGATTAATGAGAGCATACGAATGAAAACAAGTTTTATGTGGTGACATGTGGCTTGTAGCCCCCGAATCAACAATCCAATCACTCGTACTACCATTGCACGATACATTGCTTGCCATGTTTGCATACTCATCACCAACCTCAATCCAATCACTCATGCTTGCATCACCCTCGATACCATCACTCATGCTTGCATCACCCTCGATGTCATTGCTCATGCTTGCCTCATATCTAGCCGTAAATGCGTACTCATCATCGTCACGAGTTTTAGTGTTGTTTGCACTCTCCCCTTTCTCATCCCTCTTGCGTTTGAAGCAAAATTTGGCAATGTGGCCCTTCTTACCACAATAGAAGCACACCTTGTCGCTTGAGCTCCCACCGCCTCCATTCTTGAATTGCTTCGCCACGAGTGCCGCTCCATCTTCTCGAGACTCGTTCTCCTTTCGCCGCGAAAGCTCGTGCAACAACCGTGAGGTCACATAGTCCAATGTGAGCTCTGTAATGGGTCTTGACTCCATCGCCACGATGAGGTATTCGTATGATGATGGAAGGCTCTCCAAAAGTGTCATCACGATGTCACCATCCGTAACCGACACGTCGCAACCGTTGAGTTGATCCGCGAGAGCTTTGACCTTGTTGATGTGCGCCAACATGTCATCTTCTTCGCCCATCTTGATGGTGAAGAACTTGCGCCTCAAAAACAAAATGTTGGCCAATGTTTTCGCTTCGTGAATGTTGCAAAGCTTGGACCATGCTTCCGCGGGTGTCTTGCACGAACGAATGTGCGCAAGTTGCGAATCCGCGAGGTTGAGTGCCAAAATGGCAAATGCCTTCTTCTCCCTCCTCGTGTACGCTTGCATGATCCTAGGATCCGTAGAAGAGAAAGGAGGTTCCTCACTACCCTCGACAATCTCCCACAACTCCTTCTCGGCCATCACCATCTCCATTTTGAATTTCCACAAGTGGAAATTCACCCCATCGAACTTGTCCACGACCTTGGGACCCTCACCCTCAAAAGATGCCATGATCCTCACTTACGTATGCCTCCCCACACAAATGAAACCTCAAACTCAAACACACAACTTTGTTTTTGTGATTTTTTTTTTTTTTTTGCTTTGATATTGCACCTTTGTGCACCCAATGGGTTTAAAACAACCCCAAACACTAGATCAGCACTTTTGTGCTCCACACACACCTCCCAACACTCAAATGTGAGAACCCTCACCCAAAAATGCAAAGAGGCTCACCAAAACCCCTCAAATCACTCAATAGAGCTCAAAACAACTCCAAATGCTTCAATACGACGCCTTAGTGTCCCCAAACACTCAATGCACGTCAATGACACCTTTGTGTCCTTCAAGAGTACTCACTCAATGCACATGAACTCACACAAGTCCCTCAAAACCCCAATCGCATTGAAATTGCTCAAAACCGCACCTTTGTGCACAAACTAGCTCCAAATGAAAATTTGAGCACCCCAAGAGCATGAAACACATGCAACACCTCAAAGCAAGTGCCTAATCACTAGGATCAGATGGTAGACCCTCCACGAGAGTCTTCACACCTCACAAATCACTTGCATTTACTCAAATGCTCACAATTGAACCAAACGAAGTTCCACTCGCAACGAAGAGATAGAAGAAAGAAAAGAAGGAGATCAAGGGAAGAAATTGACCAAAGAGAGTGCTCCAACATGTAACTTCAGCCCATGCACACCTCCAAGAAACACCAACGCTTCAACAAGCTCCAAAACCTCCAACAATGCTCCAAAACCGCCCGTTGCGCACCGACCTCAAAATACTTGCACAAATGCAATCTAATACTCATGAAACACACATGAGTGGGCCCATAACCTATTGAAGGTAGAGAAGATTGCACAAGGCACACACACAAACACAAGGAATGCGTAGAAAGAGATAATCTTTACTCAAAGGCCTTCCACCTTAAGTAGTGTACACTAGGAGGTCACCATGGACAAACCATATGGGATAACTCATCACAAGGACACTCTAGAGATCAGCCCATGCCTAACCCCTCCTCCCACACACCATTATTTAGCACCCGTACGTCTTTGGCTTCTAGCAATACTACGTTGCATCAATTACCTCAATATGCCTCACCTCCAAAATGTCACATGAGCAAAATCAATCAAGTACAATCAAAATTGAAATCAAACACAACGGGGGTGAGGCATATGCCTCACCTTCTAAATTCTACATGAGTGAAATGCATAAATACAATCAAAACGAGAACCAAACACATGGAGTGAGATATGTGGCATACATTTGGTATGTTTGCATAATGAACATAAAATGAGATTGTGATTACGATGCAAGGAGTGAGGTATGTGGTGAGTTTAGAAATTTAAAATCAGATTGCAATTCAAGTAGTGAGGCATGTGCTTCACTCCAAAAAATGTTCACAGAAACTCCACACATCCTCTTCAAATTGAAAATAAAAAACATTGAATTTTAAAATTTAGAATTTGGTAATAAGTGAGATGAGAACTTAATTACAAAACTCATAATCTAGATTTTGAGATTGTGTCATCAAGTGATATATGTCCAGAGCCCTAAATATTTAGAACTTTAAAGGAATGTGAGTTATAATACAAATAATTTAATATATTGATGATTCAAAAATTCTCAAAGATGCAAATTTCAGAGTTTCATAAATTCAAGCAAATGTTATTGGAACTGAGATTTGAGATTGTGATGTGAACATAGCAACAATTTGGTGGTTGAATACTAAATGAAGCTGGAAACCCTAAAAGAATTTAGATCTAGATCTAGATGAAATTTGAAAGTCGGAAACTTACCCTTATTTAAGTACTGAAGTGATAAACACAATAGATCTGAAGGAAACTAAGAATCAGAAGCGCTCCAAAGTAGATCTTAGTACGAGAAGTTGGGGCCCAAGTGAGATAAATCAACAAGATTCTTGGTAGCGTGCTGAAACTTGTTTATAGATGAGGTGTTAACCGCATAGTAGAGTTGAAGTGATGCGACCTGTAGCAAGAAGGTAGAAGGTTTAGTACCACACAAACAAGGTTATCTAGATATGCAGAACAAGTAGATCAGAACGTGGGTTGTACCAAGGCGGAGGCATTAATGTTGCAAATCACCACTATACAAGATTCGGCACTTTGCAAGCGAAGCAAGACGGTGGAGAAGAAAAGCGCCGCACAAGCAAGGAGCGGCAGAGGGAAAGGCGGCGGAGAAGAGAGAAAGGTAGGAAGAAGCGAAAACACGACCTAAACCCTATTTAGGTTTTTCAAATTTTAATTTATTTATCTTTTGTGAGATCTCCAAGTCTGTATAGCTCTAACTTACACAGATTTAAGAATTTTGACTTGAATTTTTTTGGGAGCGCCGATGGCACTATATTAATAGCACCTTTAAAATGGTTAGGCATGTGCAATATTAATTCCTCTATTTAGTTTCATTTACTTCAACTTATTACTCTGCAATTTAATTTTGCTTGTGACTAAACAAGGTGACGCAAATCTTACAACCTTAATAAATTTATTTGGTTTTATGAGGTTTAAAAGGGTGAGGCACATGCAACACCCTTTATGAGAATAATCACCTTTGTTGAAGTTAATTTCACTTAAGTTTATAAGGGTTAAGATACATGCTACACCATCTATACATGTAATTGGTTAAGTTAGGATTTTAGGGGTTACGCATATGCCACTTCCTTTATGAATTTAATTGCTAGGCTTGCCAGTAAAACACATGCTACACCCCATATGACACTAATTAACTTTGTTAGAATTTTAAAAGGTGAGGCACATGCCACACTCCACATAACAATATTAACTTTGTTCAAATATGAAGGCATAAGGTAGGTGGGACACCCCGTAAGACAATAATTTGCCATGATAGAAATTCAAGGGGTGAGATATGTGCCACACCCCATATAAAAATATTTTGCCTAGTTAGAATCTTAAGAGGTGAGGCACATGCCACACCCCTTAAGACAATATTTTGCCTAGTTTGAATCTTAAGGGGTGAGGCACATGCCACACCCCTTATGACAATATTTTGCTTTATTTGAATCTTAAGAGGTGAGACATGTGCCACAATCCTTATAACAATATTTTGCCTAGTTTAAATCTTAAGGGGTGAGGCACATGCCACACCCCTTATAGCCCTATTTTGCCTAGTTTAAATCTTAAGGGATGAGGCACATGCCACACCCCTCATGACGATATTTTTCCTAGTTTGAATCTTAAGGGGTGAGGCATATACCATACCCCTTATACCGTAGTTTACTAGCAGGTTTGGCAGAAAATTAATTCTAAATATAGATGCCTAAAATTTCGGAATATCATTGGCATTTTTTGCTGAATATAATATAAATTATAATTCAAAATTGCCGAAAAGTGAGAAATTGTTACTTTCCACTAGATTTTTACTTCGTTTAGAAGCATGTGTAAATTGTAGTGGAGAGAAGGTGTTGCTCTTGTAATCAAGTTCATTTACATCCGTCCACAAAGAATATAGGTTAAGAAGTAATAAGACTCTAGCTTTTGAAATGTGTCCTACACAAATTTTTGGAGTCCAATTGAACATAGAAGATGAAGTTTTATAGAAATTTTTCCAACTAACAAAAGTTGAGAAATCAAGCCTTCTTCCACCTCCAACAAGTTTTGTGTCAAAATAAGTCTTTATGCAAAAGATATAGACAAAATAGAGCAGCCGTGTAAAAGTCAAAATCAAAATGTGTTCCTAACAGTTTTTCGGAGCTCATTTGTGCATAGAAGATCAACTTTTTTGGAATTTTGTTGGTCTAAGAAAAGTTTAGAAATCAAGTAATCTTTCACCTCCAACAAATTTTATGTCATTTGAAGACTCTATGCAAACGTTATGCGTGTTATAAAAATGAAGACTAACTAGGTGCTTCACCTCAAAGTTTACATATCCCATATGCCTTGTTGGATACAACTCCACTCCACTTGCGTAAGACACAGAGCATTCTCCACTCTTATCTCACATCTTACTTGTCAACCAATGCAAGAGAGTTGTACATGACAATAAGCCGAATTTAAAAAAATTAAAAGAGAAAATTGCCGAAATTAGTAATATACTATTTTTAGGTGTCGAACCTACTTTTTGAACTTTAATTAAATATTAGGTAGCAAGTTGCCGAACCTGCTAGTAAACTACGGTAACAATATTTTGTCTAGTTTAAATCTTAAGGGGTGAGGCACATGCCACACCCCTCATGACGATATTTTGCCTAGTTTGAATCTTAAGGGGTGAGGCACATGCCACACCCCTTATAGCCCTATTTTGCCTAGTTTAAATCTTAAGAGGTGAGGCATATGCCACACCCCTTATAACAATATTTTGTCTAGTTTAAATCTTAAGGGGTGAGGCACATCCCACACCCTTTATAACAATATTTTGCCTAGTTTGAATCTGAAAGGGTGAGGCACATGCCACACCCCTTATAGCCCTATTTTGCCTAGTTTGAATCTTAAGGATTGAAGCACATGCCACACCCCTTATGACAATATTTTGCCTTATTTAAATCTTAAGGGGTGAGGCACATGCCACACCCCTCATGACGATAGATAATTTTGATCGCATTTAAGAAATTAAGGCATAAAGTTACATCATCTATTTTGATTATTGTTGAATTACATAAAACTTTTTTTTTAACATGTTCTTACAATCATCTTGTTTTTTTTGTATGACCAGGCATTGTTTTATCTTAAAACAAATCATATGGATTGAAACTTAGGCATCCCTTTTTTTCTGGCAAAGGTGCTCTCTCTAAGTCAACAAGCTTGTGAGAACGATATTACAAACGTTCTATGGTATCAACCAAGAATGCCAAGAGGATTACAAGATGAAGAAGGGACGTTTCACAATCGGTACACGGATTGTATACACCGTGCTTGGGAACCCTCTCGAGAACCACATGGTTGTGTTCCAATTGATTCTATTTTTACTGCTTGGGAGAATACCGTTGGGACCCAAAATTTGATTACTGTTTTGGGTGTTAGAACCAAGAGAGAGTTAAAATTTTCAAATGGTGAAAAGTTTCATTTTGAATATGACCTTAACCTTTTAGAATAGATTTGCCATATTAGCTCTATATTGTACTTTATACTTGACAATTTATACAATACGATATTTATATATAATTTTGTCAAGGTTTCATGTGAATGAGATTTTTTTATGACTGAAAATTTCTTGCTATTAAGTGTGTACTTAAATATCCAAACTTTGTCATATGCAATGATGTTTTCTCAATATTAGACGTGCAGGTACATACCTCAATCTTTTATCTTGTAAGTAAAATATACATTTTTTCAAATATATATTTAAATTTATAACCATATTTGAATTATTAATATAAGAAATAATTTAAAATTATAAGAAATTTCTAGCAAGGTTTCTCATATTATTGTTAACTCAACTTTTTTTATAAAAATCACAAAATTGTAATTTGACCAATAACCAAGCATAATGAACCTAAAATGTACCCATGTCTATATTCTTTATTTTTCTTACTAGGATAATTATAAAATGATCATATTTTCAATGAAATTTATAAATTTCCAAAAAATTGTTCATGTGCACTATTACATATTGAAGTGCACTTTTAACGAAACCCTTGTTTATTACTCAAGCCATGGCTTAAAGTCAAATTGACAACTCATCACTCCTTCAATCTGTACAGTGGGGTCCAAGGTAGAATGGCGTTTTTGGTTTCGTAGTGAATTTTTTTTCGATACTGCCCACTTTGAAAGCCTCCCGAGAGCTCAAAAATTGGTATTTTACCACGAAAGTTTTACCAAAGACTTGCCTTTAAGTTTATTATATGTATGCCAAATTTCAAGGCCAAAAGACTCACCAAAAAAACGTTATTCAAAATCTACCAACATTAGTAGTTATTCACTGCTGCCAACTTTGACAACCTCCCAAAGATTGAATTAATTTTTTTTGCCATGAAATTCTTGGAAAAAAAACCTCTTTATGTTAATGATATATGATAAACATTTCAAGGCCAAAAGATTAATACAAAAAAAGATATTGACAATCTACCAACATGTGTAGTTGTGGGAAACAATGGGAGACACTTTGCCAACAACTTTGACACCCTCCGTACGGTTGAGAAATTGTCTATTTACCATGAAATTTTTGGTACAACATGCTCTTTATGACAAAAACATTCATGCCAAATTTCAAGGTCAAAAAATCTATACAAAGAAAAATATTTACAATCTACCAATGTGTGTAGTTTCCCCCATTGTTTCCCACAACTACACATGTTGGTAGATTGTTAATATCGTTTTTTGTATTAATCTTTTGGCCTTGAAATGTTTATCATATGTCATTAACATAAAGAGGTTTTTTTTCCTAGAATTTCATGGCAAAAAAAAAAAAAAGATCAATCTTTGGGAGGGTGTCAAAGTTGGAAGCAGTGAAAAAATTTCCACAGCTACCAATGTTGGTAGATTTTGAATAACTTTTTTTCGGTGAATCTTTTGGTCTTGAAATTTGGCATATATATAATTAACTTAAAGATAAGACTTTGGTATAACTTTCGTGGTAAAATACCAATTTTTGAGCTGTCGGGAGGCTTTCAAAGTAGGCAGACTTGAATTTTTTTTCACTGCGAAACCAAAAACGCCATTCTACCTTGGACCCCACTGTACAATAATTTCATAAGTTCAAATTAGTTGTGTAACAATTGCGCCACCTAGACCTAAAAGTGTTGGTGATAATCAAACAAGTTACACGAACAATATGTTAAGCAATTCCTAGAGTGATCAATATTTTGGTTTCGTCTTTGTTGCTCTTACTTACAAGCTTGAGTTTGATTTTGTTTTAAGAGGTCGATTATGCTTTGATTTTTATTAGGGATGTGCCATATGAAACAATCTTTTTTTCTATGACATTTAGCACCCAAAACCTCATACAAACAAAACATTTGATATTTGTTGTTGGTTCACCTTTATGTGTTAATAAACACAAGTTTCTTTCCATTGTCATATTGCATTTCAGACGCATAAATGCAATTAGACACCAACCTTTTTTCTTTTCTTTTAGGTGTCACTTTTTTTCTTTTGAACATGTTTGATATCCCGTTTTCTTTTCTAGTGATGTGATAGATACTCTTTTTCATACTCTACATTTTTGCAAAAGACATTGGGTCTTCTATCATGTACAACAACATTACTTGAGCTAGGTAATAGCTCCACAGAATTTGGCCTTACATTACTCTGGTTAGAGAGATAATGCCTCTTGCACAAATTTTCATGTACATTCCCAGCTACAATTTTCTTCCATGGTACAAAATACCTTCACTGCTTCATGTCTTTTATGCATCTATGCCGATGGTACAGCATCTCTGGTCTTGTGTGCTACGCCATCACTTCGCAGGTTCAAAATTATTTCATAGAGCAATATAGGACTATAACATGGCTACTACAAACAAAAGGAGCCAAAAGACAAAATCGATAATTTTATTGATTAAGAACAAGAGTACATGAAGGGTCTGATAGAATAGAAAAGAGCAACAAAAATATGAAAAATGAAGTGTCCTTTTGCTTGTTTGTTTGGACTTTATATAGTTTGAACCGTCACATGCTCGGGGGGTGCACTGTACTAAACATGTACGAGTATACGTGAGTGCACAGGAGGGGTATTGATTTGGACCTTGCCGTATTACGTATACATATGGTATACATGTTATAATTTGTAGTTACGTACATATCTGGAGGACCTTAAAAAGGTATACAACAATTGTACTTGTATGGTAGTGTTACTATACTACATATCATAAGTTTTCATATTGGATGAAACTAGATTAACGATTTTCGTTAGCAACCTTATAGGTATCAAGGTAATATCGGGGAAAGAGGCAGTATTAGGGTTTTGGGCGGATTTGTTGAGCTCAGAGTAACGAGGACCCTTTTTGCCTCCCATCCCTAGGTTTTTGTTTTCTGGCTCTTCTGGTCGGGTGCCGCAGGTTTTTGTTTTTTCTTCTGGTCGAACGTTTTCTCAGTTTTTCGTGTTTAGGGTTTCAGGCTCACCCAACCCTAACAGAGTTGGAGCGCAAGAAGCTTTGTCGTGTGATTGACACGGGAGCTCTCTCGTTAGCTGCTTGTATGCACGCTGCTTCGAATGAACGTCTTCCACCGCGAGTCATTGTGCAGGTAACGTGTTGCGTTTCTGAATCATTCAGTGAGATCCAACATCCTGATTCATTGCGTGGATGCAGAATGTCGTGCTTACATCTTATAATCTTATCGTTTAATTTCCCTCGACGTTTTTCAATCTCTTGCTGAATCAGGTCCAAGTTCCTAGGCTGGCTTCGACTCTCTGGCTTGGTGGAGTGTGCGGAGGTTTCCGGGGGTTTCTGGAGGTTTCCGAGCGCTCGTAGTGCGAGGTAGTGGTGATGTTAGTGGATCTCTCTTTGGGAGTCTCCCACTAACATCATCAAGAGTTGGATCTTATGCGAACTTTGACGCCCGCGGTGTTGGTGTGAGAAATCGATTCGAGAGGCACTCTCCATTGAATCAGTTCTCGCGATCTCACACCCAAGAGCGAAGAGGTCGAGGATTCCGCATGTCACCTCTCCGAGACAGCGGTAAGCTCATGGAATGCATCTTGATAATTTGATGGTTTTTTTTTTCCGTCTGGACAGTAGTTCGCTAAGTGTTAATCGCGTTACAGCATTGTTTGTTGATCGTGTTTTCTATGTTGTTTGCAGACTAAGAAGTCGTTTATGAAACAGCCCAAGGTCACTTTTTTTTTTCCACATACTTCTTTGAATCTGGCCATGTATGGAACGTATTGTCTACCCTTTTTGTGATTGGTCGAGAACATTAGTATTTTGAACCTTCTTCCTCATTCTACATGTATCAGTTTAGTGCTCCTCTTGGTTGGCCCCACGGCTGTGTGTATTGCTGGCAACACTTGTGAATGCTCAATATCATCATTTTTGTTAGTTTGTGTTAATTACTATACGTGGTTTTTTTGAGGGTGTTTACAACATCTTATGTAGAGCTCTTGTTAATCTTTTTGCCTTTTCATTGCTTCCAAGTATGTGTTGTTGGGGACTTCACAGAAAGCGAAGTAGAATCATGTTTACTGGAGTATCTTAGTACTGTCACCCCAACCAGTGACGAGCAACTGCGGGATATTGGGGAGGAGAAGCCTGTAGTGATCAACGCCAATTCCACTCCTGAACTGCGAACGCAGCAGGTATGCCTGCAGTCAGATACACTCCAATATACATGTGTGGCAATTTATTTATATGATGTGTTCCTTGCATTTCATATAAACTCTCTTGTTTGTTCTTTTGAATGTGCATCCTCAGCCCTCAGATTGAAATTTGCAAGTGTTCTTAAGGGATATAGACGAGAGAGCATGTGCGTACATAGCTGGCGCAACCCCAAATAGATGGGGATTCACTTTTGATGGGCGTGATCTGAACACCTTGATTGAGCCTGTTCCTCCATCATTATCAGGTTTGTTTGTGTAAAATGATTGGTCATTTTCCTTTGATTTTTTATTTTTTGATCAGTTGGAGTATATAACTAAGAAAATTCATGTTGGAAATCAGGAGGTTCTTTGGTACAAATGGCTAATTGTTGAGTCATCACATGTCGAGCCATCACATCTCTGCAGTAAGGTAACTATACCTTGAAGCGTTCACCTTACCAACTGAGCCTATTTACACACATAAAACAGAAATTATTCTTAGTAGGTCTCATTAGCAAGTTCAAGAGGATTCCAACGCACTTTAGCATGCATTATTTGGATATCGTATGAATAAGTTATGAATTTCCAAAGTGTTGACTATAGGTTGACCTTAAAGCGACCCTAAACTCTCATGTTCAAAAGTATATTTGTATACTTATGTTAATGACTATATATGAATTTATTTTTTTTGTGTATACATATTGTCACTTGTATATTTATTGTTGCAATTGTATGTGTATTACTTCATTTCACAAAAAAAAACTTGTATATAGGGGGTTTTTAGAGTATGCAGCGAACGCACGTGATTCTAGGTTTTAATAAAAGGCGCACCCCCCGAGGTCACATGGCTATTGACATGAATTATTTAGCAACAAAAACATCATATAAATTCTATCCCTATTTGTCTTGAGGTTTCCATCTTTGCCATATAGTTCCTCTTTCATATAAATTGTCCGTTTATCTCCTGATACAATCCAGTTGCATTCACCCCATGAATTTTTAGATCTTAGCTGAGAGCTTTAATTAGAATCATAATTGCCTTTTGTGAATAATAGTATTAATTCCTTTATTGAAATTCACCAAATTGAATTATTGTAACAACAATGTGCATGCTTTGTGCATTTCATCATCATTGTATGTGTGAATGTTGTCTAAATGTTGTTTAAATGTATTGTGTTGTCGTATTGTTGTTGTTTTATTGTTGCTTTGAATGTGTAAATGTGTGAATGGTTAAGGGATGTTGTAGGAGTTCGAATTTTTTGTTGTTGTATGAATGCAAATTTTTTGTGTGCATGTATGGATCTTATACAAATTATTGTACTAATGTTGTGTGAATGTTGATGTTTATATTTCACTTATGTATGTTTGTGTTGTAGTTATGTATGTTTTGCTTAATCTTTTTTCCTTATCTTGTGGATTACCACGTCAATGTCTAAAAATTATGAAAAAATACAGCATGTCCAAAATACATTCAAATCCAATTTATAATTAAACATAGGGTATGTTAAAATAGTAAAGGAATGAGAATTATGTAATGATAGGGTATAGTCGAACAAAAAATAATAACCTCCTTATAAGACCCTTGGATCACACCTATTCCATTATATTTTATACTTAGAGAATATTTGCATAAATTAAAAGAACATTTGTATCATTTGGTACAAAAAAATATTCGGCATGACCTGTCAACTTTGATGGTTGGCTACAATATGTGTAAGAGACAAATTAATCTCTTTGATGTTGACCGTGATAGCCATATATGATATGTGTGAGAAACTGATGAGCTTCTTTGATGTCGATCTTAATGGCCGGGTAAAGTATATGTGAGAGACTTATGAGTCTCTTTGATGTCGATCTTAATGGTTGGGTAAAGTATATGTGAGAGACTTATGAGTCTCTTTGATGTCGACCCTGATGGTCGATTATGATATATATGACAAATTGATGAGACTCTTTGATGTCAACCCTAATGGCGAAATACAATATGTGTAAGAGACTGAGGAGTCTCTTTGATAATTTTCAATGATTGGCTAAATGAGTGTTGAAATTATTAAATTAGAAGATTGATAATTACTAGATTGTGAAACACCCTCTTTGTATGCTTGTTGAATAATTAGACTATTGATAAAATAGGAGAGTTAATTATAAGCTTTAGATCTTTCCGAAGAATTGTTGTAGAAATGGACCCTCCAACTAGGTGTTGTCTATTTTCATGAATAGTGATACTATTCGATCTCTAATGTGCCTTTATTCTTTTCAACTACTCATGTTCAAAAATGACATTTTTCATTCATTAATATCATCATTCTTTTTAATAGTAACGCCCTTTCATTTAAACAATATGACTATGCATATATGTACTACCATGGCTAGTTTAACAATTTTCTGGAGGGCATTTGTATAGTACAGTCCACTAACTCCTCTTGGTGAACTAACTACATTTTGGTGCACATTTGTGCACTTTGAGCATTTTATCTAAAAAGTTAACTTTCAAACCAATTTGAAAATTATGTAGCAATGATTCAACGAGAACTGAGTGAACCAACTTCTAAATTTATGTACAAGTTATCCAAAGTATAAAATTTTAGAATGTTAAAATGATTTTATATTTAATATTTTGAGTATCAAAACTTCCATTTTAATAACATTTTTACCAATTTATGATCAAACTTTGAATGTAAATATAGCTCACGTTTGATTCTACATTTTAAAATGTAAAAATAAGCCAACCTGAAAAATTTCATTCTCAAGTACATTAAAAAAAAATCCATCAAAAAAGTTTTAAAAATAGAGAAACAACTAATTCCTCCCAAAAACAACACATTTTAAAATTTGAAACTTTAATCAATTCCAAAAAAATTTGAAAAAATTGGAAGATATTTTTCTTCACATATTTGAACACTAGAAAAATTCATAGCTCAAAGTCCATCCAAAACCCTCTATTCTCCTTCTCTTTTAGAATTTAGACTACATATTATGCATTTTGACAATGCACTAGTTTATCCTTTGTTTCATCGTCCATTAAAATATAATGCCAAATTTTTAAATTTTCTATCAATTTTTTTTTTTTGTTTTATCGGTATAGCCCATCCTACCACTTTAGATTTCACAAAAAAAAAATTCTCTCGAAAATGGATTTTTCAAATTCTCAAAATCCTCAAAAGAGTGCACATGGACAAGAATTCTAGTGGACCATACCGTACAAACGTCCATCAATCAAAATCTTGGTTTTATGTCATGTTTAATTTGCATAGTCAAAACCATATAACATTAGAGGTAAGATATAAGATCTCATCTAAGTTTTATTTTTTATTTTTTAGATAATAATAAATTAATGATTTTGTGGTTTTTAAAAAACAACCATTTCTAACCATCTCGAAATTTTAGATTTATTACATAAGTTTTGATGCTCAATCATCTTTAAATTGGAAGTAGTGACTCCAAAGCCAAATTAGCTCGATTTGTTTCAAAAAATGCTTAGAGACATGGAGTTAATTATGTGTAGGTGTACTAGAGTGAAGTGACAATTTCTAGTTACATGGAAGCTTCAATTTCTCCTACCAATCTATCACCTCAACCACCACCATTTCTAAAGCAAAATCTGATCACTTGTGCTATACAAAACTTTGAAAACTATAAGTTGGATATGGTGTCAGTAGAATTTTCTCAAAAAAACTTTGATTTGTTACCCAACTCAAAACAAATGGTGTTAACCCCTAACTGCCTAAGCGTCCATTTTTTGGACGATGTACAGATTTCATCCATAATTTCTCATCCATCATGCACTTTTAGCAGTGTGGAATTTTTACTGTAGATTCTATGGGAAGTTAGCTTCATGCATATGTGATCCGATTAGAAAGGGGATGATTTGTGAAAATTTTATGCCTCATTCCATGTTGTAGTGATTCACCCAAAATTTTGAAGATTTCAATGTAAAAGTGTTTTAAAAAAGTCAACTCATAAAATTAAGCAACCCAAAAATCTCCAAAAATCACTACACTTAGAGTATTACATTTCAACCAATCACAAAAAATTTCATCCGTAGATTGTCAATATCTTATTTGTAATTGAATTACAAAATAATTTTGAATTTCACGTTTCAAATTTTATAAAAAATTATTGGTAATAGCAATCATCGATCTAACCATATGGATAGACTCTAAAATTCATAATGTACAACTTTTATTGATATAACAAGTTCAAAATATCCCTCTAAGTTGCATATCATTCTTTATAGGTCCATGTCATATCCACCCCACCTCAAAGGCGTCTGCATGGTACAGTCTACTAGAATTTTTGTCCATGTGCACTCTTTTGAGGATTTTGAGAATTTGAAAAATCCATTTTTGAGAGAATTTTTTGTGGTGAAATCTAAAGTGGTAAGATGGGCCATAACGATAAAACAAAAAAAATAAAAATTGATAGAAAATTTAAAAATTTGGCATTATATTTTAATGGACGATGAAACAAAGGATAAACTAGTGCATTGTCACAATGCATAATATGTACTCTAAATTCTAAAAGAGAAGGAGAATAGAGGGTTTTGGATGGACTTTGAGCTATGAATTTTTCTAGTGTTCAAATATGTGAAGAAAAATATCTTCCAATTTTTTCAAATTTTTTTGGAATTGATTAAAGTTTCAAATTTTAAAATGTGTTGTTTTTGGGAGGAATTAGTTGTTTCTCTATTTTTAAAACTTTTTTGATGGATTTTTTTTTAATGTACTTGAGAATGAAATTTTTCAGGTTGGCTTATTTTTAGATTTTTAAATATAGAATCAAACGTGAGCTATATTTACATTCAAAGTTTGATCATAAATTGGTAAAAATGTTATTAAAATGGAAGTTTTGATACTCAAAATATTAAATATAAAATCATTTTAACATTCTAAAATTTTATTTTTTGGATGACTTGTACATAAATTTAGAAGTTGGTTCACTCATTTTTCATTGAATCATTGCTGCATAATTTTCAAATTGGATTGAAAGTTAACTTTTTAAACAAAATGCTCAAAGTGCACAAATGTGCACCAAAATGTAGTTAGTTCACCAAGAGGAGTTAGTGGACCGTACTATACAAACGCCCTCCAAAATTTTGCATCTCTTTGCAGCTTATTCATCTCAATGTTGAATCCTAAACATGTTTTCAATGGATGTTCAAATCAACCTGTTTTCTAAACCCTAACTCAAATATTATACATTGAATGCAACTCTCATTCCAACACAATCTCCAGCCATAAAACGAACAAGAAAACTTATTAACCCTTAAATGCCTAGAGCCCTCTCCAAATTTGGCAATTTTACAAAGATGCATTATAAAATGCAACCTAACACACATTATAAAATGCTCCTAACACACAATTAAATTCTTATGGAGGTAACAAGGAAGGGTAAATCACTGTGATAATGTGCATCAACTTGATCCTTGCCAATAAGATAGAGCCAACTCTAACCTTACAGAGGAACCTAATACAAAGCCTTTCAAACAACAAACCTTATAAATAAAAGAGCCTCTCCAACTGCAAGCCTTACAAACAAGCGAGTTTCTTGAACAAGAGAGTCACATAATAATGAGCATGTTACATTTAGGGTTTCAAATAAAATTTATCTATTTACTCGTTCATTCGTCTCAATAGGCTCCATTCATCTATTCAAGATTAATTTTGTTTGTGACATGTGATCTTTTGCAGTAATACCGTACGTGGAAGGCAGGGTCGGCAGAAAATAATTCCCCCAAAAAATGCTGAAAAAATAAAATAAAATTATTAAGTATTTTGTCAAAATCAACAAAAATAAAGTCGACAAAAAGCCGAAAAAAATAGAATAAAAACATAACACTCAACAAAAATTGTAGACAAAAAATAAAATAAAACGTTTAGCTGCCGGATTTTTTTAATGTTAGCTATTAATAGCCTATTTCTTAATAATTACTTTTGAAAGTGCCAACCTCCACTGTTTCAACTTTTATTAATTATTCGACATGAAAGTGCCAACCATGCCTTCCACGTACGGTACCTGCATTTTTTAGGAGAATCCATCTTCACAAAATTCCATTTTCACAAAGGGGGAACTTTTAGAGGGTACCTTGTTTGCACTTTTGGCTTGAGCATAGTGATGTCAGTGTAGTGATTCTTCAATTGTTCATATCTTACAAATGGTTGGGAATTAAAAAACAAACCTAGGACTTTTGAAAATCTAAAACACGTCCCTACAAGATTGATTTTTTATTTTATTTTATTTTATTTTTCTCAATTCTTGGCTCAATTTGATGAAGATTTGAGTAACGCATTGAAGGTTAAAATTGTGCTTTGTTCTCATTTCTGACACCCTATCGAAATTAGAAATGAGCAGTCTTAAAAAGGGACATATAGATGACTTATATAGAAGTTTTCATGATCTAAAGGGTTGGAATAAGATCCTTCAACATTATCATAAATATATTTTACCTTAAATTGTTTAGTTGTCCATCTCTATGTAGCTTAAACATAAAGAACTCCTTGCAAGAAATGTGCTAAAGGCATCGTTCAATCTATATCCACAAAAGACGACAAGTGATCAATTCAATTTAAATATATATATATATATATATATATATATATATATATATGATATTATAGGTTTAGAATAAGATTATAAAACATATATTGAATTTCCAAAAGACAATTCATTATCTATGCATATTGAGAAAATTGCTTTCCAATTTAAATTTGGCATCTCATTTTCAAATAAAAATTAGACAATAGTTGATGACTTAACTTGTAAAGGATGTCAACACATTCAATGTTTTTCATTGATTATAGTGGTATAAAAAAATTTATGATGAGAAATATATTTTTTTAGATAGATAGATAGATAGAAACACCGACCCTATTGAAAGGCCGGCGTGAATAAAGTGTCCGTTCGTAATGTCAATGACCCGGTGCCCACTGGACAGAGGGACATTGGGACAAAACTACTCTCCCCTTTCGAGGATGAACTATATTTTTTCACAATATATATTGTAGCTTAATCCCTAAATGCCCGAGGGGGGGTCCCGTCCAAAACTGCCTCATTTTGGTCATTTTTGTTGATGATCTCTAAATACTTTCCAAAACCTTTTTTCACGTTCTAACTGTAGGATCTTATGCTTCTAGACCTTATAAACCCCATCCTTCAAAATTTCAAAACATTTGAACGTACGGATGTTGAAATAATAGCAAAATGAAGTTGAAACTTTGAAATTTCATCTCCTCAAAAATCCGAGCATCCTTCCTTTGATAGGCTCCCAAACCAAAAAAAAGAAAAAGGTTGAAATGATGTGCCATTTTCACCATCCTCAAGCTGAGGTAGTTAACAAGATGCATGATTCAATTTGACAAGATGTTCAATTCATTAGCATTCTTTCAGAGACCTTGTAATGGGTGGGGTTACAAAAGAAACAAAGAGATTTTGGCTAAATTGGATTATTCCTTCAACCCTTGTCCAATTGAAAGAGCCCACAATTTGTAGCATGCAATCCATGTGAGTTAGACAAAAGTTCCCTTGAGGTGCCCTATGAATCTCATTGGCTTAGAATTTTTTACAAGCTTACTTGAAGTATTGAAGCTTATTTCAACATTGAGGTGTTTCACTTTGAAAAATTCCCCTAAATGAAACTTTGATTGTATGAACATAATTCCAATTGCATTGGAAAGAAGACTCGTTTACCTATGACATGATATTTTTTATTTTGAAAAGAAGTTATTTTTTGGGCATAGGCAACTCAAAAAATGGGCAGTGATCGAAAAATGGTCTTTTAGGAGCTTAGGGGTAAGTAGATGATCTAACACAAAATAATCCCAAAAATGAAAATTGAAAAGTTCAGAAAAATATCTTTCAAAAAATGTTATTATAGTATGATGAAAAAATAATCTTGAGGAATATTCATAGTGCCAATTTTTTTTAAATTCTAAAAAATATTTTATTTTGGCACATTAGTGTCAAACTAACTATTATTCTATGGTATGGTTGATTGATTTTATCATTTAATAACTATGAATCCTTGATCCTTTATGGAATAAGAATATGTCTTCTAAAGAGTTTGTTATGCATATTTCTGAACTTTATACACCAACCTACATCTAAATTTTACTAAGACAATAGGAGTTTGGTTGGTATCCACAAAAAAAAATCTTGCCTCGAGTGCTCTTAACACAGAATTCGCTATTTACGCACTTGGCAATATAATCATGCACTTGGTCCCCGAGCGCATAATTTTTCTTGTGTAACTTTTTTAAAAACAAACAACCGACAATTATTGTCTTTCTTCAATCCCTTACATTGTAAACAAATAATTATTTTAATTATTTTTTATTCTTATCTTTATCTTTTCTTTTATCTTTTCTTTTATCTTTTCTTTTATCTTTTCTTTTTTATCTTGATTTCTTTCTTGTCTTCTTTCTTGTCTCCCTCTTGTCTTTCTTCTTGTCTTCTTTTTGTCTTTTTTCTTGTCTTCCTTTTTGTCTTCGTTGTCTTTTCCTTCTTCTACTTTTTCTTCAAATGGGGGTGCTGAACCCTAAACAATGGAAGCAAGCCAACAAAAAAAAAAATTGTACTTTTTTTGACTTTTTCAAAAATTTCTATTTTTAGGCGCTGGGGTGCGTGGCCGCGCACCCTAAAGCCCTCTCATCTTCCTCATTTCTATCTTCATCTCCCTCTCCATCCCTCCCCTCTCCTCATATATATAGGGGAGAGGAGAGGAGAAGGGATGGAGAGAAAAAGGAGAAGGCATGGAGAGAAGAAGGAAAAGGGATGGAGAGAAGGAGAAGGGATGGAGAGAAGAAGGAGAAGGGATGGAGAGAAGAAGGAGAAGGGATGGAGAGGGAGATGAAGATAGGAATGGAGAAGAGATGGAGAGGGAGAATGAGGGAGATGAGAGGGTTTAGGGTGCGCGGCCGCGCACACAGCGCCTAAAATTAGAAATTTTTGAAAAAGTCAAAAAAAGTCAAATTTTTTTTTTTTTTTTTTTTTTTTTTTTTTTGTGCGGCTGCCATTTAGGGTTCAGAAGCACCCCACGGCCAATTTTTTATTTTCTATTTTTTTATTTTTTATTTTTTATTATTTTTTGTTTTTTGTTTTGGGCAGCTGCCATTTTGGGGTTCAGCAGCACCCCACGGCCAAAGATAAAAAAAAAAAAAAAAGAAAAAAAAAAGAAAAAAAAAAAAAAAGAAAAAAAAAAGAAAAAAAAAAAAAAAAAAAAGAAAAAAAAAAAAAAAAAGAAAAAAAAAAAAAAAAAAAAAAAAAAAAAAAAAAAAAAAAAAAAAAAAAAAAAAAAAAAAAAAAAAAAAAAATTAAAATTTGGTAGGCGGCTGCCATTTAGGGTTCAGTAGCACCCCACGGCCAATTCTTTTATTTTTTATTTTTTTTGTTTTTTGTATTGGGCAACTGCCATTTTGGGGTTCAGCAGCACCCCACGGCCCAAAAAAAAAAAAAAACTTTTTTTTTTTTCATTTTTGTTGGCTTGCTTCCATTGTTTAAGGTTCAGCACTCCCAACTGAAGAAAAAGTAGAAGAAGAAAAAGACAACGAAGACAAAAAAGAAGACAAGAAGAAAGACAAAAAGAAGACAAGAAGAAAGACAAGAGGGAGACAAGAAAGAAGACAAGAAAGAAATCAAGATAAAAAAGAAAAGATAAAAGAAAAGATAAAGATAAGAATAAAAAATAATTAAATTAATTATTTTGTTTACAATGTAAGGGATTGAAGAAAGACAACATTGATGTTTTTTAGAGAAATATTTAACCAACTTTTTTTAAAGTCAAATATGCTTATGAAATGAGCGCACTTGGCCAAGTGCATAAATAGCGAATTGCGTGTTTCTTGCAAATAAAAGTCTTTTTGCAAGTTGGATTGGGATGTCAACTACTTTTGGCAAGAAATTTGAGGATAGAAATCACTAGTGGGAATGTTTTAAGAACATGTTCACCAATGAGGCTAATTTTCCAATTCTCGAACCTCATACAGTGTACCAACCCATACCTAAATATTGCTAGACAAGAGGAGTTTGGTTGTATCCTCAAACAAAATACAAATCCCAAACCAACCAATTCTTTTTGTTTTTCCTTTGGTAGAAATGACACGCACCCTCGAATGTAGCTAAGTACGGAAAATGGATGGAATCATCTACCTATAAGTATTCATCCATCAAATTGTCTATTATAAGGAATTTTCATCCACATATTGGCATTTTTGAAAAAAAATCGAGAGGACTTTGGAAATTTTATTAATTTTTTTGCCAGTGTAAAAGTAGCCACTCCCAAAATCAATTAAGATTCTTACAAAAACATTGTCAGGATTTTTTTAGCTACCTCTAACACTCTAGCTATCATAAAGTCTTTGCAAGTCAAATCATGACATCAAATTTTGCAAGAAATTTGAGGATAGCAATCACCAGTGGAAATGTTCTGAGAGCATGTCCAACAATACAATGGTATCTCTAGTTTTTGAACCTAATATACTAGTCCAAAACCTAAAATTTGCCAAAGAAGAGGAGTCTGGCTGGTATCCACTACACTGAATGGCGTATTTAGTGTCCTGAGCGAATTGATGTCTTTTACGACAATTCGTTCAAAGGAGAAGAAAAATAGTGTCTTTGACACTGCATAGGAGTTTGTTGCTTGTCATCCTCACTTTTATTGAGAGTGTCATGTTCTTTCCAAGTAATGAGAGTGAAATGAGATGGCATGCCATATTTAGTATAAAGTTGCCATATGTCGTTGGAACATTACACTCATTTGTCCTTACAAGGACACTATATCTTCTTAAAATGAAATAGTATGCAGTAAAGGGTTCCCATTATTTGTGTTAATTTGTTTTTATAATAAAAAAATAAAAAATAAAAAAATGTTTAGGTTGAGAAATAGTGTCCTGGGACACTAAACCAGTCAATGTAGCAACGTACTAAGGTAGGAGCACTCAATTCCGACAGTGTGCCCAATGCCGATAATTTCTTAACTTGATAGTCATCCTAGAACGTAAATCTAGATAGACCATAGATAGCTTATCATTTTTGTCAACAAACAATAAGAGCTCTATGACGTGCTTAGATTTGCGTTATGAAATGACTACCTTGTGTAGAAATGATCGACATTGGATACACTGTCGGAATTGGGTGCTCCTACCTTAACCTTTTAGTGCCCAGGGTGGTTCTAGAGAAACCACAGTTTTTGGGTGATATTTTTTAAAAACTTTTTCAGTTGAAATTCGGGATACTATTAATAGGACCCAACCGTATAAATGTAAGCATAGCTTAATGAAACAAGTGTCAGTTAAATCTTGATAAGATCAGACCGTTGGATTGGAAGATCATAGTGTGTTTTTGAACCGTATAATGCACACTCAAAAATGAGATTTAGGGGGGTGTGTGACTTCAAGGTTAATTAGAATTTGGATTAAATTTTCAAACATGAAAGTGAAGATGTTCAACAATGACCTGTGCCACCACCTCTCCATTGCAATATTTCATGTCAAGAACGGACTCATACATAATTATTGTGAATTTTATAAGTGAGAGTGACTTATCCATGTACAGTTTAGAACAAAAATTTATACGTTAAAATAAAAAAGGAGTTGGTACATTGATCAAGATCGGAATACATACACTAACGGAACATGAACAAGAGAACACAATCCAAAAAAATAAAATGGGATAACAAACTTCCAATCTCTAGAAATACAACATAGTACATGTGTTGTATTTGTAAGTATTTGTTGTATTTGTAAGTATTTGTTGTATTTTGAGGTATTTGCAGTATTTTGGTGTTTTGCACATAGGTATTTGGGTATCTAAGAAAGTCAAATTTCAAATTTTCTTTTTGCATCATCTCCAGTATCAAAAGTTACACATCTGAACTTCAAACACCAGACTCAGATGATTCACATATTTTCCAGCATTTCAATTTTTGGTGGTCTAGTGACCACTTAGCGGTTCCCTGGGCACTAAAGGGTTAACGTGTATACTGTTCACTACAGTAGCAATATACCAAAATCCAACGCTCTAGCTAACCAAAAAAAATAAAAAATCTTCCGAAGTCAAATGGGGACATTGATTTTTAGCAATAAATTTTGAGGATAGCAGGCACTGGTGGGAAAGCTCTGATACCTACCTACCGGATCCAACGTGGAACAGGGCGCTGATTATCAGCAAAGAGAAAGCACCTCACAAGCCTCCTCCCTCTCCCCACCGCTAAGTTAAAATGGGTTTGCCAAATGGCAATTGAATCAATCACAACAACATCAGAGGTATCTATAAAATTCCTTTTCAACTTGCTGACTAATCGTCCGTCTACACAGTCACCCATTCCAACACTGAATTTTTGAACCAAACATTCCATTCCATTTCATTGCTACCTGTCAACTTCCAAATCTTCAACTGAATTTTAAAAAAAAACAAGAAGAAAAAGAAAAGGAAAAACTTCAACCGCCTGACATCAGTCTCCCCAATGGCCGGTTCCTCCCCTACACGTGTCAGCACCCCAAAGCGCCAACCCAATCAATTAAAAATAGAATCCAATAAGCAAAGTGGGTCCCAAAACTGTGACTCACCAATTTTCTGGCCACCAGAAGCAGATATTTCACTCTCTCACTGTTCCCTTCTTCTCCTCGGAGCCACAAACAGCAAGTTCTTTTTGTTCCTCTTCATGGGTTGAATCTAAACTGCTCTTAGATTTTAGCTACTGTTCCTACCGAATTTTTTCTAGGGTTTATGTGGTTTAGATTTTAACTACCGACCTTAGCAATATCCAGCCCATCATCAGTTGTTTTAAAATAAATAAAAATTAAATTCAATATTTTTAGGTCGTGTAAGTTGAATGTGATTTTTGGGTGAAACAATGAATGTTCATATCATATGCGGTTGTCATGGTCATCACGTATTAATTTTTTTGGCAAAATGATGTGAATATTCTCTCAAATTATTATAAAATTCTATAACAATATGGTTGCAAACCTCCTACTGCTTGGATCAAATTTGACTAATAAAGTAACTTTTCTTAGAACCATAGTGAGAAAGGTATAATGTTCTTCAAACCCCCTATTGTTCACCTTCAAATCTCAAGCATCTGGACAAATCGCAAAGCATTTTCTTAAACTTCAGCTGAACAAGCAACGAGGGTTGGAGAGTCGAATTATTTTATTAGTAGATTCTCTATAATGTTGCTACAGTGTAAAGGGAGTGGTTCAACAAAGGACGAAGAACGTTATGAAACATTAGGCACTGTATGAGGAAATTTAGTAAATATCAAACAATAAAAACTTTCTTAAGGTGTGAAGAAAAGAGCACCCAAGAGCATCGGAGAGAATATTGAAAACCTTAGTAGGGGTGAAAAGTCTAAGGTTTAATATTGTAATGGTGAATATTCTCTAAGATTCTTTTTTCACCATAGAAAATATATTATATGGAAAGAATGATTTATGAAAGATTTGGCTTCTCATCTTGTAATACTTTATTTTATTTTCCCAATCCTGACGACAGACTAATTCAACGATAAATCTTCCCCCCCCCCCTCCCCCCAAAAAGAAAAAAAAAAACAAGACAAACGGAAAACAACAACAAAAACAAAACACTGCCCATGACAAGTTCCCACCTTTGTACTCAAGGTTGAAGATTTGGGTCCACCGACCTTGCGACGGAGATCAGAGAGCAATACAGATACTAATAACAGAAAGTTACAGAGGGTTGATTTTTTTTTTAAAATAATTTGTTTGTCAAAGAAGTAAAACTGTGAGAAAACTGAATCGGACAACACGGAGTAGCCGCCTGGCCTATGAGCAGCTGGAGTCGTCTGACTGACAGAGAGAAAGCAAAAGAACACAACGAGATTCAAAGCCTGCAGCTGCACGATCTGTCAAAAGAGAGAGAGAGAGAGCCTTCAGAAACTAAAAGGAAAAATTTGTAGGTTTGTTTTTGCTATCACTTCTCTTAAGTTAGCAGGCTCAAAGCGCGGTTTGTGATTTGTCCATAGAAATCAATATCCGAGGTTGAGAATTCGGTGGGTGGTTTAGTTGTGCACATCTTGTACGTATTTTTGTGCGTTTCTTGCTGACTAGGTTTCAGGAATTTTGATCGTGATGCATCTTTTTTGAGTGCTGAAAAGATGAGCTTTTTTGGGAGGTTGGGTTTTGAGATACGTGTAAGATAACTGCGTGCTTTTTCTTCGGTTTCAGAAAAGGAAATCTCAGATCTGACAGTTTGCGAATCAGGCACTTTTTGTTTGCAGATATAATCATCAAGACTCTCGCCTGATCAAAAACACTTTTGTTTGTGTGTGTAGGATGCTTGATTGGTTTTGACGAAGAAAGTGATAGCCTGCAGTTTTTGCCATTGAAGAAGACAGTTGATAGGACTAACAAACAGGTAAGTTGCTAAATGGCTGTCTTGTCTTTAGGTTAGAATCATATTACTAGGATTGATTTTCTGCAGTCACAAAAACTTCTTCGATGATTTTCTTGTAGCGCTAGGGTATGGTCTTGTACTGATCTTTTGTGTTTTGTGAAAGCTTGTGAGTTAATAAAGAAAATGGCGGTTGTTGTTGTTGTTAGTTGTGCAGCATCATGGGATGTATACAGTCTTCCGAAGCTTTTGAGGAGAAAGGCCC
Source organism: Pohlia nutans (assembly GCA_022496805.1). Taxonomy (NCBI): domain Eukaryota; kingdom Viridiplantae; phylum Streptophyta; class Bryopsida; order Bryales; family Mniaceae; genus Pohlia; species Pohlia nutans. The sequence goes on from CM040088.1 coordinate 40,572,886, forward strand.
AACGCCGGCTCCCATACTGAGTGGGGGTGGGGAGGTTTATGTGTATGTACCGGGCTTCCGGACTCCCAAGTATGTGGATTTGAAGGAGCTTTTGCAGGGCTCCGTATCTGCAGACTTGGCCGCGCGTTTGCAATTTCTGCGCTCTCAAGTTCTTATTGCTTCTGGCAAAAACTCCCAGGCTGCGAAATCAAGAAGGAGAAGACTCCACCAGCAAGGTTAGAAATCCCCTTTTTAATTTAGTTTCTTTTTTCCCTCTGAAAGATAGTTATCTTTTAACCTCAAGCTTTTTTTTGTAGTTTGGAGTAGGTCCTATATTTTGTTCAAATTTATTTGTTGTTTGACAAACACACATGCAATGTTCTTCACTGATTCCGGTGATATAAGATTTGGTCTCATCTGAATTCTATTTTTCACAATATGATCAATTGAATTTGTCATTTTAAAAGCATGAATTCTTGGTCCTTTAGGGGTTAACTAACTCGAACCTTCAGAAAAAAGTAATTCTGCATCGAATGCAGTTGAAGTTAAAAATTGTGGAACTTGAAAGGATATTTATCTTTGTATTATCGGCAGGTTGTTAATTCTGAAAACAATTGTATATTGTGATTTTGTAGCTGAATAGTGTTGTTTTTTTTTCTTTGTAGATAGGCCTTCACTCATTTGTGAATTTGAAAATGTACATGCAGATACTCCCACAGCTGCCGATTTGGAAAAGGCCTTAGTGAATTATCTTCCCATGCTATTGGGTTTCGTGACTGGAGGTTGGTGTTCAGCAACATTTGTTTTTTTTCTTGGTCGGCTGTTTTATTTTTTGCTGTTTTAACTCAAGCTGAAAACATATAGTCCACTTTGGAAGAGGCTAATAACTTTGAAAACGTAGGGTATGATTTCTTCTCTCTATTCGTACATTTTGTTACGATTTGTTTTGGCCATTTGGGTTATTAGAGATTTAGGTTGAGCTAAGGCTAGTCATTATTTTAACCATTGAAACTGACAATTGCTTGCTGCAGGTGAGAAGTTGAGCTCAGGAATCGTTTTCGATTGGACCAATGTGGAAGATGAGAAAAAGGTTGGTTCATGGTTTGAAACTGACTAATATAATTTAGATTGGGGTCAAATTTTATATCACTATAATCAATGAAGAACATTGCGTATGTTGGTCAAAAAAGAAATGAAAAAGAAGTCTTCATATGACCTACTAAAAAAACTGCTAAAAAACAATTGGACCTATTCTGTTTTGTTGCACCTATGCAAAGTTGATTGAGCTTTTTCTCTTGGATTGGAAATTGATGGTGGTTGAGGTTTTGAATGAACAGGAAATCGCTCTGGGAAGTGTGTATTATGAGTTGCTGTCGGTGCTTCAACTGCTCGGGGTTCTGGCATTGCAAGAAGCGAATACGTGCTTAACACCACGACCACCTGCAGAGGGCTACAGTCCTAAAGTCACCGAAGGCATGTTACTTTGCTGTCCTAGTTTTTGGCATTTATTTTTGGCAATATTTGTCCTATGTTTTATACTTCAAACGGGGCGGTCAATTAGAGTGACACAAAAATTATATACTACTATTAAAGATAGACCATTTTAAGTACTGAGGCGTCTTTTTTTTGACCAAAAAAAGGGTAAAGTTAAAACACGCCGAAAAATAAGATAGTTAATTTTGGACAGCGGGAGTATTAGCTTTGTCTCCTGCAATAATATAATTTCCTTCACTGACTTGCATCACTTGTTGTTGTAAGAAACAGGGTGATATTGGTAATTGGTACAGGGTAAATGATGAGAGAAAAAATAGAGTCAATAGTAAGATAGAGTATTTGAAGCTGTGCTAGTTTGTTCAAATGTCTAACATGACTATTTGGGCTGATCAGAGAGCAAGAGGAATGCTATTGAGCTCTTGCTGAAAGCTGCATCATATTTTGAGTGTGCCTTGCGTGCTGTGCTGCCCAACACCCCTGAAGATATCAAGTAAGATGCCGTTTCTTAGTCCCAAGAAGCCCTCATGTTTTTTTTCGGTAGTTTTGAGTAGGTTCTATGTGAACTTCCTTTTGTTCAAATTTCTTTCTTCTTTGACCAACACCTGCAATGTTCTTCACTAATTCCAGTGATAAAATTTGGTCCCGTTTGAATCGTTTCTTTTCACAATATGATCGATTGAATTTGTCATTTTAAAACCATGAATCCTTGGTGCTGTAGGGATTACACAAAGTGGTTGAATGTTTTTATTCCACGTGGTGGTGCAGGGCAAAGTTGCCAGCTGATTTGACAGAGGCGATGTTTAGGGCCATGGAGTATCAAGCTTTGGGTCACGGTGTGGAGTTGCAGTTGGGCTTTGCTGTAGATAATGTCAAAGCGTCTCCGGCAGTGAAACGAAGATTAGCTTGTGAGCACGTCAAAGTCTGGGAGGAGGTTTGTGTTTCTATCTTTTACAATTGCCTTTTTTTTTTTTCTACATCTTTTTGTCAGATTAGTTAGAATTGAACTCTTGCAAGAATGTGTATATATAGGGTAGCTGTCCCTAATATTGCTCACAAGCTATTCCAGTGCCCTATTTCATATTAAAAAAATCAAAAAAGATTTTCCCACAATCTCAAAAAGCAAGTTAACTTTTACTCTATTGAACAGTTTTACATTTGCAAGTGAATGTAACAAATCTAAAATTACCTCCTTTTGTACATGAGTCCAAAAAGGTATTTCATTTCATTGATTTTGGTAGGAACATTAGGGGGTGTCACACCTCTTCCCGAGAAGTTTGATTCTCTGAAGATTGAGAATTCAGGGAGAGAATCTTGGAACCAATCCTGGCCATTCTCCATGAAGGTGTGACTCATTGTGAAGAATGAGAATGGCCACGACTTCTCAATCTTCTCCATGGCTTCTCAATCTTTACACTCATTTTTCACCTTTGGAGGAGAAGATTGAAACTTTTCAATCTTTAGAGAATGGGTCCTTCACAATTCAAGGAGAAAGTGCCATGTACACATTCTCTGAAGATTGAGAATGGGAAGAATGAGGTGTGAAACCCCCTATTGTCAGTTCCTGTTACTGCTTCTAATTGATTTTGGTGAGCAATTATGGGGACATAGGTGCGCAATCGCAGTCGTACGGACACCCACCCTATATATCTAGTATCAAGGTGCATTGATTGTGTTTGGAAATCATAATAATAGCTTTTTTTTTCTCTACTGTGTTGGGTTTAGGCGAATGAGAAGATCGGACGCGTACCATTGGCAGATGGATGGAGAGAAAAGCATCTCTTGTTTGTGAAGTGGAAGCTTTGTGAAGCCAAGGCCGGGGCTTATTACTTCCATGGACTCATTCTGGACGAGGGTTATGAAAACAACACACATGCTCAAGCATTGACGTGCCTCAAAGCTGCAGACAGCTTCTTGAAAGAAAGTCAGAGAATGAAAATGGAGTTTGGCAATGCAGAGCCCATGACCAAGTACGCTGAGACCTTAACCCCTAAAGGACCAAGGATTCATGGTTTTAAACTGACAATTTCAATTGATCATATTGTCAAAAATATAATCCAGAAGGGACTAAATTTTATTTCATCGAAATCAGTGAAGAACATTGCATGTGTTAGTCCAAAAACAAATAAATTTGAACAAAAGGAACTGGGCATAGAACCTACTCAAAAATGCTAAAACAAATATAAAGCCTAATTTGGGCTTCTTGGTCCTTAAGAGGTTAACCCCTAATTAGGGACCAAGAATTCATAAATGCAATCAATCATATTGTGAAAAATCAATAATTCAGATCTGACCAAATTTTATATCACTGCAATCAGTGAAGAACATTGCATGTGTTATTTAAAAAAGAAATAAATTTGACCAAAAGGAACTCTACATAGGACTTACTCAAAAAATGGTAAAATTTAGGATTCCTGGTTCTTTAGGTTGAAATGATCCTATTTAATTTTGATCTTGTCATTGGAGTTGATCTAATTCTGTTTTGGTTGAATGCAGAGTGCCTCCACTCTGGGGACCTATGAAATATCTTTCAGAAAGGATACCCCGGGAAGCGTTGACTAAAGCTCGAGTGTTCAGAGAAAATTACCGGTCAGAAAAGTAAGTTGAAACTTTGCCACACTCTGTAATTGCACACGTCATGTTGTGTACACAACTCCCACATGTTAGAGTGCATTTAAAACCCCATTTGTTTCCCTAAGGTAGTGTCATTAGAGAGGGTTAAGTGTATTGTTGTCCGGGAAGCCCTAACTCCACAGAAATGAAGGTTAAACATATTTTGTACTCATTAAATTGCAAAACTAGAGTTTTCAACCTCATTGGGAGACATCGTCACAAATCGATTAAAACTGCAACAACTGTACCACTCATAACCTATGCCACTGAATCAGTTGTTGCCGTATTTAGCTTTCTGAATGTATTTTGATTCGATTCTCCAAATGAGGTTGAAAAGTTTCGCAGTTAAAAACATAACTTTACTAATGTCAAGATTTCAGTAATTTTCAGTTTTCTTTTTTCTTGGTTCTATTCAGTCTACCCTCCATACAATGACACTCCATAATGTACTAGATAGAGTACTCCATGGGCTCTGCTACGGCATGTAGCATGTGCATGCTATCTCCGATTCGCGAAGCAACGAGGTGGTCGCATGCACCCACTACATGACGTGGCGAGTCCATGCAATACTCTATCTAGCGTAGCCTATGACACATGTCACACATTAGTAGTCTTATTTTGAGTACACTATGGAGAGTTGAGAATAGAAGAGTTGAGGAGGAGTTCTCTACAAAGATTTGGAATACACTACAAAGATTGTGTGCATAGGAATTACATTACGGGTTGTAACTGTACTGCTTAGAACCATTTGAAGTTGCCACAATTGGTCCTGATTTCTTGTAGTAGGCTATATAACGATATCATTGTTTAAAAGCAATACACATGTGACAAGTCATTTCTGTGACTAATCCATGCCTGCCACCTTGAAGATTGGGCTTCCAAAACATGTCGTAATAGAGACGGACAACTATAACAGTAGGCAACTCTTTTAACAATTAATATACCATGCAGGTGACAGTAGAGAATGATAAAAAAGAGAGTTCAAAGCGTGTTACTGAAGTTGACTTTAGAAAAATGGAAGTTGACTAAAAAAAGTGGACACGTTTGGCTACAGGTTACCTGCAACCACGCCGCAGTTGCAAGTGTTTCCATTGGCGTTGACAGCTGACGAGTACGATTTACCGCCAGTTGACCCAGCGTGGGAAAAGGAGTCCGGGTACGAAGGAAGACACACGTTGACTTCTGCAGTGCCAGCTTTTCTTGCCAAGCGGGACTTGAATCCCAAGCAAAATGGAATGAAGTCAGACTTGAGAAGAGCTCAGCCTTTGTTGGTCACTCCCCAGATGGTGCAAGCAAGATAATATTCATCAATCAGGTCTCTTTTTTTTCCTTCTTTTTCTCTCTTTTTGAAGGTGCAAGCTCTTTTGGTTTGACATTCATTCTGTAGGTATTAGGTGGACTGTAAATCAGACAGATGGACTCTCTCAGGTAGGTTAGAAAGAGGTAGGTTAGAAAGAGGTGGGAGTTTGGTGTTGCAGTTAGTAGAGAATAGAGGACTTTTGTGTATATAAAAGGTAGTTTTGGTACTCATGAACTATATATGTTCTTCTGTACATTGTTGCTCTTTAAAAGAAAAAGTGGAGTTGTAGTGGTATTCATTTATAGGTATTCTTTTGTCAAATACTTCAATTCTTGGATGGCAAAATTCTGGGATGTTTGTGTAGTTTAATTAATTACTAGAGAGTATACGGATTGAGCAACCAGTAAAGTATGCATTATAAAAATAATATTAATAATAATTATCATAATAATAATAAAAAAGCTAGTCAAAAGATCGTTGTGAATGAAGAGCCTCTTGGGGTAGTTTTTGTATCTATGCCTCGCTAAGGTATGGATATCTATACCCATCTGTTTGGGGAGAGTGGGTATTTGAAAGTGAAAAGAATTGGAAAAATATGCATTTGATTAGACTTGAGCGGTGAAGTTCAATCATTAAAAATCATGTGCTCATAGAATTTTTGTTTGCATTTCATAGTCAAGATCTATAGGTCCCTATTTGAGAACATAGGATAATGCTATGTTAGGTAGATAAATATTTGTAATGGAGCACTTTTTGGCCTATTATACATTTTAAAAAGATAGATACTGGTAGTCTAGTGATGGAGAGTGTGATGGAAGAGTCTAGTCTAACAAACCTATACTAAAAGGGAAAATAATTAATTTTTTAACTCCCTACTTGTGCACATTTTGACTTGTAATGTGTCAGTACTTGCACATCCAATCCCCTTGTTTGCTTAGTGGGTGATTTGTCACTTAAGGTTGATTGTCCTAAAACCACCAACTTAAGCAATCTGGCCTATTTTTGGCAGTGCTAGATTCGAAAAAAATATATGACCGCATTCGAAATAGGTTTTGATGAGGATTGCAAAAATTTGCAACATCTAATTCGCATTTGTCAATTTTATACAAAATTCCAAAGTGGAAAGTAACTTGTGACCTAAATCAAACCTCTAGGTTTCCCCATGTCCACATCATGTGGTACTAACTTTCACTCATAATGATACCCAAAACCACCAACTATTTCTTCGAAATGCTTGGCGTGCCATTGGTCTACTTGAATAGTGAAATTGGTGGTTTTGAGTCTCAACTGTGGTGGCCCCAAGAAAGGTCTACATGTCATAATTGGGGGAGGTGGTGGTTTTAGGACATCCTACCTTAGTTTGCCTTTGTATGTCTTTTAATCTTTGTAGCCTTGTTAAGTACTATTTCCTCCATTTGTTTGTACTTCATAAGATCCAATTCTTTCTCCTTGAGTATTTCATTGCCCTTAATAAACTCTTTTATTGTTGTTATACTTTGAAGTGTGTTTTAACTTTTCTAGTTATTATAATGAATTTTGAATAATTGATGATGAGATCGCACTTGCAACGTTTTTGATTGGGTATATGAATCTTGATGAATGAAAAGAATTCATAGTAGGTGCAAAAATAATTGTTGATGCTTTACTTCTATTGCCATTATGCACTCCTATCTCGGAATTTGAAGACACTTTATCTACTTTGCTCATTTGTTCAATCATGATCAACAAAGTAATACTTGACGTCCGAATTGGACTCTACAACTACATGGCCATATAACTTTTGCAACCCTACATTGTTGGATAATACTTCATTGTTTCTTTCATCCTTGCTAATTTTTTAAAATATATATTAATAAAAATATGATGAATCCAACTGTACCGATGTGATATTCACATTGACATTTACAACTTTGTTTTGTACATCAACTCCATTTTTGTTTTTCATCAAACATTTTATAACGAATATTTGAAAACAATGTTGAATTGGGACGTTAAAGGGTTAAAAATATAGAAATATAGAATGGGTTTACATGCCGCATTGATGTATGCAAAAACACTCAACCATCCTACACAAAAAAAAGTATTTTGATCAGCCGTTTGAACAGAGTCTTGATGATTATACAGTGACTGTCAAAACTGAGTACGAAATAGCTTAGTCTACCTTTAGCCATTCATATTTTATAATTTACTGCATTTAATGCCAAATCAGTTGACGGCACAAGTATACATTCAAGTAAATGATGTGGCTACCAAATTACAAGTCCAGCAATGCAAAATGATTTGAGAAAGATATAGATCAAAGTAAATTAGCTCTAAAACTCAGTTATGCTCACACTTGGATTACGCGGTGAATGCTACAAATTTGACATGCACAAGTGGTTTTCTGGGTCTATTTTTTTGGATGGGCATGTTCTTGGCCTTCACATTTATAATTGTGTCCCTATTCAGTGCACATCATGTATGCAAATTGAGCAAAATGGTTTCATTAAGGTCTCTCTCTGTTGTTGATAGAAAGCAGATAGAAGAAGCTACTTTAGAAAAGTTGAGGAGGGGTGAAAGTACTAGAAATGTTGCTAGAGACTTACAAGTATCCCAAAGTTGGGTTGCACAATTTCGTAAGCAACATTTGAGTGAGTTGAGTGATGTGAATCGCAGTTTTGGTGGCAGGCCATAGGTGTACAGTGCAGCTGATCGCAGGGCTTGTGTGAGAGAAATCACTATAGGTGGCTTAGAAACTGCACACAAAGTTGGAAATTACTTGAGAGGAGCTTCATGTTGGTATGAGTGATAGTACTGTGAGGAGAATGTTACGAAAAGCAGGTTTGAAATGTGAAGTGAAGCAAAAGAAACCAAAGCTCACACTTCTTCAAATTAAAGGACAATTAGAATTTGCTAGACGTCATTGCCATTGGACTGATGATGATTGGGATTGTGTAGTATTTTCTGATGAAACAAAAATCAACCGATTTTACTCTGATGGTCGCAGTTGGTGTTGGTTTCGTGATGGACAGAGTAGAAGTGCTGGAATGGTGCAACAAACTGTCAACTTTGGAGGTGGGGGAGTGATGATGTGGGGTTGCATGACTCCGAGTGGCCTTGGTATGATGTGTAGGATTGAGGGAAGAATGGATCAGTACATGTATAGAGAAATTTTAGAGCGAGAACTGGTTCATACACTGCATACATACAATCTAGATCCTGCCAATTTGATTTTTCAACAGGATAATGACCCAAAGCATACATCCAAGAGTGTGCGCCGTTGGCTGAATTCGCAAGAATTCACTCTTTTGAAGTGGCCGGCGCAATCTCCAGACTTGAATCCGATCGAACATTTGTGGGCAACTTTAAAACGTCGACTCAACCAATATGAGAGACCTCCCAAAGGAATGTTAGAATTGTGGGAGCGTGTTGAGGATTGTTGGGCTTCAATTACTCCCAGTGAGTGTAAGAACTTGTATAAAAGCATGCTTAAGCGCATTGCAGCTGTTATAGTTGCTAAGGGTAGGTGGACAAATTTTTAACTTTGTTCCAGCTAATGTGAGCAAAACTGAGTTTTGGACTGAACTTCACTTTACTTTTTTTTTAACATGCATACATGTGTGTAATAGACCTCAATCCCCATGGAAGTATGACTGATTGCAATGGTAATCCTGTGCAATTTATGGTTTCATTTTTGACGCATCCAATTTCCCTACATTGTTTGTTAAATTTCAGTAAGCTGTGTTCGTACTCAGTTTTGGCAGTCACTGTATTTGCATTAAACCTATCACCTTGTGCTCAAACAAACAAAAAGTGATTCACAACACTATCAGATCTAAGACTTCCTTTTCTCAAAGCAAAAAGGCATGTAGTTATCTTATACATATATCTCAAAATCCAACCTTCCAAAAGTTCATCTCAAAATCAACAATTTTACCACTTAAAAAACATGCACCACAATCAAAAGTGTAGAAATTTGGAATGGATTTACATGCCGCAAGGATGCATGCAAAAACACTCAACCATTTCTATTGATTTGGGATGATAGTGAAAACAAAATACAATCCATGCTTCGCAAAAACTAAAGTATCACCATTATATTTCCTACTTTGTGCTCTCAATTCATTGCAACCTCCCCTCAATCACCAATCCATGGCATCGATCCACGCTATGGCACTCGTCCACCCATCCATACCAACATATAGTTGACTCAAAGACGACAACAATTGAAACTTCTATGCAAGCCAAAATAAAGCAAGCAGAAAACAAAGTGATTAGAAAACTATCAAGTGAGATGCGATTGATGATATAACATTCAGTAGCTTCTGTGAGTGCTGCCTTCCCCCAACAGAATGATGTGGAATATCCCACATCATTTCATCCCCCAATGAAATGATGTGGGATATTCCACATCTCATCAGTAGCTATGGGGGCATGTGGCATTAAGCAAGAGCAATCAACATGGTGAATAGTAATCAAAAGCACTCACTCAATCACAATTCAACAGTGTTTTGTAATTGTTTATTTGATTGAATAGTCCATTCAATTACAAATCACTGGTCACTCCATGTATAAAGGCGGATGAAACTAAAAGGCACCCTCTTGGAAGGCTACTGAATGTTATGTGAAAAATGCGTTTAATGTGTGGTTTGCGAGCCTCGAAAAAGAAATTGCAAGCCTCATTGAATGTTGCAACTGACATGTTTTCTCAAAATGAAGACAATGATTCAACCTCTCCTCATGAGAAGTAGTTTTGTAGTTTTGAAATAGCTGCTTTAACATGCAATTTCTAAAAAAACATTTTTCTTGTTCTATAAAAACGCCTCGTCTCTTTTGTTTTTTGTTCATTGCGCGGGCATACACATGATGTAATGAAACAACTAGAATGTCATATTGTCTTGAATCATACCAAAATGTGTTTGCATCTTTAATTGCTCATATGCCCAATCAAAGTTTACCGTTTATTCAACATCCCTGCTTTGTTTTTTGGTTTGTGGAGGCTTGATTTTTACCTGTGTCATCATACTAGTGATGTGCTAAGTCATAAACAATGACGACAATAGGCATCGTGACATGGAGTAAAACAACATTCATCTTTGTGCAAATAGGAATAGTAGCAGTTGATAGTCTACTAAGTTGCCCAACAATATTCGGTGGTGTACGAGATTGAACATTAATATTTGGTAAGGAGACATGACTTTGATTTAATAGTTGTGAGTTGCAATGGACAAAATTTCAGAAACTCAATGTCTAATTAAAAATTGAATTATCACTAAATCAGAATCAACTAGTGCAAAGGCATTGGACTATAGCATCTACTGTAGTGCATTGATCAAATTCATTGGATTCTTGATTGCAAACCACTATGTAAATATATTTTTCATCAAAAAAATTTGATGCGATGATTACGTTGGCCTCAATAATTAATCGTTGTGAACTCTAATATTGCCATTTCATACCTTATTTAGATCATATGTTAGACATTTGATATTGATGTTGTATGTGATAAATTAATCTTTTTCATGTTGAAATTTACAAATATTAATTATATCATAAGTTAATCATATGATCAATTTATTTTTAAACATATCACAATGACAATTTTAAATCATAAAACTTTGTTTTAAAGTGAACTTCAAATTTCAAAGTGTAAAATAATTTCCTTTGATGAATATTGTGATTGGGATTGTGATATGCAAAAAAAGATTGTTCACAAAAATTTTGTGCCTTCATATTTGATCAAAATAGTTCTATATGAGAGTTCTCGCACTCACATGGTGCACACGGAGAGGGCAAATGACATTCTCTTTTAGCTTGAAAATATGGAATTCTCTCTTCATTATAAAATGATCAGTCGCATAAGAATGAGATGTGCATTGAAAGGCAACAACATATAATTTACCCATACATTCCAAGAACTTTGATTGAGGGGAGTTAGAATCCTCTTCTTCTCCAAAGCCTATAAGAATTAAAGCTTGCTCTGAAGTTTTCCACAATAACAACAAATATTATTGGTCTTAATTGCCCATCTCCTGTAGGTTCTATTGAAACAATTGAACAAGCTTGAACTTCCAGGACTATCAAGTACTACGGTGATGAGGTTTTGGAACCTCTACCCACATCTCCCATGCTAAACCGATTCATAATGTGCACACAATCATTGACGTATGTGCTCCTAAATAATGAATATCGGTTAATGTAAGCCGGGGGAACTATGATGTTCATGCTAAAATACCGTAGTACAATAGCTGGATCGTCACTCCACGAACGCATATTTAATCTTTTTTGAAAAATAAAGTTTGTTCCTCAAAAAAAGCATTTTTTGGTTTTTGTTTTTGAGCAAAAAAATGACTAAAAATGGCCCAAATGCCCCAAAATAGCTTAGAAATAGCAAAATACAGCTAAAAATAATTTATTCTATTTTCGTTTTTTGGTCTTTCTAATTTCCGATTTTTTACGTTTTTTATTTTTTGAATTATTTTTTGACGACCTAGCTTTGGTACTATGGTAGTAACGGATTGAACTACACACCCAATCTAAAGACTTTGAACTGTAAACATTGGTATGGTTGATTGTTAATACGACAACATTGTACTTCTCTAAATCCTCATTCATGTTCACAATGTATGCAAAAAGTAATTCACCATTAAGATTTCCTCCAATGTCCCCACATATGTCTTGATGACAAACCAAATATCACCACTATTTGATCAACAGGTTAACCATGAACATGCGTGTTGTCACTGTTCATCAAGAATTTAGGGCCTCGGTGAATTTTAATGATTTCCGTGCACTATCCAATATTTCATGGGTGCGTGCATTTTTTGCACGTATTTTGCGCTAATTCTGCATTGAATCCGCATGGATTCTACATTCATTCTTTTTGATATCTAACAAGGTGCAGAACCCGTGCGAAATTAGCGCAAAATCCGTGCAAAATCCATATAAAATGTACAAACTTATGAAATATCAGATGTCGCACAAAAATTGTTTAAAATCCGTGGGGTCATAAATTCCTGATGTTGCACTAGCACATCGTAGCTGTATTGCCGCTGTTTTCTCTTTTTTAGATAAGACGTGGAAACTTCAATTGCACGATTAGGTCAAGTGTGATTTGGATGGCTTGGGACAGTCAATTATTGCAGTACAATGTCCTCTCCAATATTTGAAAGACTCATACCCACACCAGTGATATATTTATGGGAGATCATGATGCATATTAGAGTAACACACCAGCTAGTTGTGCATACAGTCCAAGTTTTGATTTGAACCTCCATTAAATCCAAATTTTGGTGACTCTCTTCCTTGTGTTGTTCATGACTTGGACAAGGCAATCCTAGACCATGTACGTACCGAGGATAGCAACACTAATTCAAACTATTTAGAAATACAAGGGATCCATATGGGATTCCCCACCATAGTCGGCTAGGTTAAATGTTCTCACTTGCTGCAAAGATGTCTCAAGTTTGTCAATTCTTATAAACTCTACTAGTGGAGGTTTTATGAGTTTTTCAAAAAAAGATGCACACTAATTTTGAGTGTTGATTTGCATATTATAAAACTTGTCGCCATTCATTCCTAGCTACTACATATTATTGGTTTTTGCTTGTTTGCATCACGGTTTGCACTCTTTGCATCAATTGTGTGTGCACACAGTTCTTAATACTTTTCAAGATTTTGGCATTCCTATTTTGTGATCTTATTTTCAAAGACAAACTTGTTGTTTGGATGAGCGGTTGTAGTGCTTATAATTTTCAAAATGACCATACACCATTATAGGCACACTTCCTTTGACGCCTCTACTGTTCAATCTGCTAATGACGAAATGCCAATGACATCCCTATCATAGTAATTATTAAAACATGCAGCTATTACAATTTATCATCTCTCAAAAAGCAAAAATAGAAAAGAAAAAACATGCAGCACTAATGAGAATCTAGCAAAACATACCTGATGAGTCCAAAGAACTTGAATTAAATGTCACAACTATCCACATCCCTATCTAGATAAAGTAATAATTTCCAAGGTGATCTAAGAGCATCCACAGCCTACTACTGAATTCTTAGTTGGTTCAGAAAAGTAAATAAAAAGGGCTTGTATTTAATGTTTTCCTCTATCATTCCTTTGGCTGAGGCTATAATTTGGAGGAACAACAATATTCTTAATGTGATACAAACTCTCGAGTGCAATGAAATATCACACTAGATATTTGTATTGCCAACAACAATTCAACAAAATTATTACACATTAATCAAATGCTTTGCACTTGAAGAATTCTTAATTTCAATATAGAAGATACTCAAATTATTAAAGATCTTATCATGTCTCCTACTTTGGATGTTTAAAATTAGTTCTAAATGCTATATTAAACCTACGTATCCTCAAAAGCGATTGTAGTGGTGATGCATTATACATCTCTTAGGTATGTATTAACTCCTGAAGGTCCTCATTTGTTTTGTAAAAGTCAAAGCCCTAAAATCTGTATGCTTAAAATATCACATTGTATGATTTATAATTTTTTATAGGTAGTCATCAACATTATGGAGGTATGACAAAAATTTCAAAATGATTGGAAGATATTTGAAATATTTACAAATTTTATCATGTAAAAAAGATCAAAATTCAAAATAAATATATTTTTGACAAATTTAATATCAAAAATTATATTTAAGGTAGATAAAAGTAATCTTTGCAAGTAGTTAAAAAATGAAAGTGAAGAAATTAAAAGAGAAGCATTATTGAAGCATCCTTATAAAGCCCTTTGTATTTTGGACACTGAAATTTCAGATTTCTCAATGGTATTAAATCTTCAATGAAGTTTATTCTCCAATCCCAACAATCGAAAAATGTATCATAACTTAACTTCAACACCTAATGAAAAAACCAAGTCCAATAAAGCTAAAACACTTGATTTTTTGGACCTTTGACCAAAAACCATCCAAAAAATGGATGGTTGGACCTTTAGGGATTAATACTACTAAGACTAGAGGGTTTTGTTTTGACCATACAAAAACTAGAAGTTGCAAATATTTAAACATCCAATATATCACATTAAAATTTGTCATTAAAATAATATTTTTTATTATCACTTATTGATATTTTGGAAACACAATCATCTTCAATAGACACTTTATATATGCAAATCAAATAAACATTGAGGTAATAGTTCACTCTATTTGCAAACAACGACATTGTCTTATAATGCAATGTTTGTGAAAGATTTTTTTAATCTAAACTTGAAATTTTATAATTTGATACAAATGATAATGTATTAAATAAGAAATCACTTGGAATAAAATTATAACCCAATCTTTGATATAATCCTTTAGGCAAAAGAACATCATTGATTAATAGTATTTTTATAATTTAACCCTTAAGTGCCTATTCAACCTTTACTTTAGTTGCAACAAAAGAATAAAATAAAATTTAATGGTGAGAAATGATTCAATCAAAATCACCTTGATTTTGATGAATCTATCATGAATTTTGTTTTAATATACTCTTATTTATTCATTCCAAATAGTTAAAGGTATAGAAGAGCTTGGTGGTCTATTATTATTAGGTGTGTAAGAGCTTGGTGGTCTTCAAACTCATATGAAAACTTTTTGAGCTCCTTTCTTGGTGCCCAAAAAGTTCTCATATGAATTTGACGACCACCAAGCTCTCACACACCTAATAATAAGAGACCACCAAGCTCTTCCATACCTTTTAACTATTTGGAGTGAACAAATAAGAGTATATTAAAGCAAAATTCAAGATAGATTCTTCAAAATCAAGGTGACTTTACGGATAACCTTATTATTATCTCAAGATTTGAATTCACTTTTATCTCCATTTGATTGAAGAAATATATAAAATTTTAGACACTGAAAAAATCAATTGTAATTTGACTATAGAAACATTTGAAGTTGAGAATTCGGTAGGTGGTTGTGTTCATTTCAACATTTGGTATGTCATTTTGTGCTTCTTGAAGCCAGTTAACTCCTAAAGGACTATAAAGCCCCCACGCGGCTTTTGGAACTAGAAAGTGAGGAAATTTGATTTCTTGGGCTTTGAATTGTAGGACGAGCAACAAAGAGACCCTGGCTCTTTTTTAGAGCTGAATCTGTAGGTACTTTTTGATCGGAAATTCATGAAGTGTACGATTTTTGGTGATTTTTTTGAGTTGCAAGAAGGCTATCTAGGCGTCACTTCAGACCCTCATATCTTCCTTGTCACGCCTCTAAATTACGTGAAATTTTTTCACATGTTTAAAATGATGATCTCTACGAACAGTAAAAATTTCAGAATTTTTGGAGCACTTTTGAACAATTCAATTTCAGCATATATACAAAATACCCCGAATGAGTTCCATCAATTTGACTTCTCAACGGTGGCATTTTCTCAAAAATTGTGCGATTTTGTTAATCCTTTTTTCATACAAAAGTTACTTAAGTCTTCTTTAGTTTCAATGGTGCCGGCATCAAAATTACCCCATACCAATGAGGAATTGAGCTTGTTACAAGAGCTAGTCAAGAAAACAAGAGCTAAGTTCAACACCCCGGTCCTTTGTGGGTTAAAGGTGATGGTGTTGTTTGTTGTGAGGTGCATGTTTTTAAGGTTTTGTGTATTTGCAAACTCTTGGTTTTGGTGATTATGAGATGGACAATATTATGAATTTGGATTCTGAAATAATTACAAGTAGTCTTAAAATGTGTATAAAAGAAGTGGGTATCTTTGTGCGTTTAGAAAAGTAAGTCTCAAATTTGATACTTTTATAAATTATTTTGTTTGTTTGAGCAAGAGGTAATAAATTTAATGTACAGATTGTATCAAGACTCTTTGTTCAAACAATTTCAAGATCAAAACCATATTTGTTTGTTCATAATACTTGATTGATTTTCTCCTTTTAGTTGCTCTACCATTGATGAAGACGGGATGGCTTGCACTTGATAGGACTAACAACAAATAAGTTAAAGCAAAAGTATTAAATGGTTGTCTTTAGGTTACAATCATCTCGATAGTATTTACTACAATTAATTTTCTAAAAGGAATACATAAAATTTTATACACTAAAAAAAATCTGAAGGTTAAGGTTTCTTTGTGAAATTTGATTTTTTTCTATGTTTTTTAAATGTTAAGATTTTTTTCCATTTTTTTTTTGAGGTTGACATGCAAACAAAATTTATAGTATTTAAGTCTTAGATTACATTTATAAGCCTGGTTTTAGAGTTTATTTTTATTTTTTGGCATGTATTCTTGATATGCAAACCAACAATAGCTTCTTGTTTGGATTTGGATTTGTACCATTTTCCAGATTTTAGTATAATTCCAAAGTTTCTTTTTTATTTTTTTTCTTTTTTGAATGCTACATGTACCACCTTCTACAAGAAATTTTACATATGCTATAAGTGTCCAACTCGGGGGTGCACTCTACATTATATTTGAAAATCACGTGTGTTCATGACCCCCTCTAAAAATCCCTTGTGTATGAGGGGTTATATGTCTAAAAACATATGTACATGGATTGATTATGTCCTAAATATATGTTTAATGTAAGTATACGTCAATATTTTGAGCATTAATTATGTTACATTACAAACTTAGGAAGTCATGTTTTTGCAATGTTTTACATATGTTGTTGAGATGAACAGGGGTGATTACGTTCAACATACGTATTACAAATGCTCATCGCATAAAAAACATACGAATGACATATTACAAACATAAAAAACACATCATGATAAAATTTACATATTTGTAATATGTCCTTCGTACGTTTTTTCCGCGATAAAGATACGTAAAATGTATGTTGAATGTAATCACCCATGTTCATCTCAACAACATACGTAAAACATTGCAAAAACATGACTTCCTAAGTTTGTGATGTATTGTATGTGTATGTAATACGGTAATGTTCAAATTAATATCCCTCCTGTGCACTCATGTATATTTTTACGTGTTTAGTATAATGTACCCCTAGGGATGTCCAATAGAATTTCTTTGATGTATTAATGTACACTATGTATATATGGTAAAGATCAAGTATTGTTTATTCATAGTAATTATAAATTTAGTTATGTAGAATTACAACAAGGGTTTTAATAAGACATGTAGATGTATGATAGGGAAGAATCCTCTTAAGAGACTTGTTATATAAGAAGGTTTATTTATAATCCCCCATGCATGTTATGCCCAATGTCAATAAAGAATTCTCAACTTAGGCCATTTGTCAAATTTTAATCAGTTTAGAGCTTACAATATGATATCAATATGAAAAGTTGACCAAAAAAAAACATCTAATGAAACTAGTTAGTGTGCAGGCTAGTGTGATTGCAAAAAATTTGAAACATAAAACACTAGACATTGCAAGGTAGCAAATTTGGAATTATATTATTTATATACAATACATTGTCACTAATTGAAAAGTTTTTGAAAAATCTAATCAACGCATCATGTGCAAAGCATGCATTTTTCACTAACATGCTTTACAAAATCTAAACATAAATGTATAATTGCAATAAATACAAAAAATAAAAAAATTCAGTAATTGAGCTATATATATGCCCAAATACAATTGTCTTGCATTTGAATTTACTATATGGTATTTTATTGCAATGCATTGTATAATTCTATTTATTATTCAACTCATAAATTTCATTTGAATATTACTTGTTTCATTAAAAGCCAAAATTTAACATATGCAACTCTAGTGTTCCCCACAAAATTCCTAAAAATGCATTGATTTTTTGTTATTTGAAGATAACAACTCATTGAGATTCAAATATGGAAGTGTGGTTTTAAAAAGGATTAACTTGAAGCAATGGTTTTGCATCAAACAATGATTTGATTCCATTTAGATAGATAGATAGAAACTCCTGTCCCTTTTCAAGAGGCCGGCGTGAATAAAGTGTCCGTTCATAATGTCAATGACCCGGTGCCCACCGGATAAGGGGACATTGGGACAATACTACTCTCCTCTTTCGAGGATGGACACTGTAGTGACACACTATACTAGTTCCTACCTAGCCACTAGTGCCTTGAAGATACCGGACATGGTATTCCCCCAAAGGGCTTTGAGGTACCCATACAACAAGGTCCAAGGACTATGGTGGTGAGATTCTATTTACTTAAGACTTGTTTTCCTTTTGAGAAACTTAAGAAACTATTTAACTGAAGAATACATACATATTAAAAAGAAAAAAAATATAACATTTTCTTTTCAAATATCTTTAAATGAATGTTTAGGATGTGAAATCATTATGGGGTGTTACAAATTGCGATTATCCTACGAAACTTCTCCCCTACTTTTTAAATGGGATTCAACGTGATTCACAACCTAATAAATGTTTCTTTTATTGTTGAACAACCTACAAGAGAACTCCTATGGTGCATTCCCTCTAATATAAAAGGATATAAGTGGTCCCTTTCTTAGCGGTTTTGCCAATAAAAGGAACATTGAGCCCAACAATCGCGTAGCAAAATACTAATTCTCACCGTGCTGTTTCAGTCTCATTTTTAGAATTGCCTCATTTTGCAGTACAAAAGTCGCGAACTCTATCACTCTTTTTATGAATAACCTCTTCACGGATGAATGAATGCATATGAATGAAAAACATGGGGACCCTCACCCTTGAAGGGTAGAGACAATACTTCTGGCTGACACTTGGAACTGCTTGACTAAAGCCAAGTCGGATTACCGGGGACGCCACCTGTCACAACCAGTGTCCACGTGTAACTCATCATTCATCCACGTGTCAGAAGATCCAGCTGCCTCCAAAGATTTCCCCAATAAAGTCACCAATTAAATTCAAAATTCCAATCCAACGACTCAACTCATTCCACAATACAATCTGACGGCTAAATTCTCCCTCCGGTCCCGCCGACCGACACTTCTCACCCACACTAATTCACCTCTCATCTAACGGCTCCCAACGACCGCCACCCAGATCGAACGATTCTCAGAATTAGTACCACTCACTAGTAAACGCTCTCCCAAGCCTTTGTACGCTTCGAAGCTTCCGCCCTCCGCTTTGATGAGCTCGCCATCGCCTGATTGCGTGTTTCTACAGCGAATTTGATCATTCAATCTGATTGCCAGATACGCTTAACCCTTGGGTTGTTGTTAGATTCTTAAAACCACAAGTTTTTCCAGGAGCTTCGCGTCATTAGGGTTTGCAGGAAGTGTTTTTTGAGGGTTTGCAAAGGTTTTGGCAAGAGTTTTGTTGGCGATGGCAGGATCAGGGGGAGAGTTTGACCATCTGTTCAAAGTGTTGTTGGTAGGCGATTCCGGAGTTGGCAAGAGCTCTTTACTTCTCCGGTTCACCGCCGACACGTTCGATGACCTATCGCCGACGATCGGCGTGGATTTCAAGGTGAAGATGATGACGTTAGGTGGAAAGAAGTTGAAGCTGACGATCTGGGATACGGCGGGGCAAGAGCGGTTCCGGACGTTAACGAGCTCGTATTACAGGGGCGCGCAAGGGATCATTCTTGTTTATGATGTCTCCCGCCGGGCGACGTTCACGGACTTGTCCGACGTGTGGCTGAAGGAGGTGGAGCGATACTCCACGAACGAGGACTGCATCAAGATGCTCATCGGCAACAAGGTCAGTGATTTTTTTTTGTTGCTAAATTGCTACATCAAATTTGGGCTGGCTAATTGATATAAAGGATTTTTGAAAAAATGAAGGAATAATAGCCAGCTTTTCTACGATGTGTAGCCTCTTTAAACCTAGGTATCACCCACGTATTGCCTAAGTAGCACCTAGGTAGCACATGTGTATTACCCTGATATTACTGTATATTAATATGAAAAGAGCATCCAAGGAGCCTGGATTGCTCGTCAAGTAGCCAAAATGCTAAACTGTCTCTTGACAAAAAAGAATCACTGTCAAGGTGGACTTGGAGGAGCATGAGCGCGTGGTGACGAAGAAGGAAGGGATTGCGTTTGCGAGGCAGCACGGGTGCTTGTTTTTAGAGGCTAGTGCCAAGACCAGCATCAACGTGCAACGATGTTTTGATGAGCTCGTGCAGAAGATCCTTGACACGCCTAGCTTGACGGCCGACACCTCGCAGTTGAAGAAGAATGTGCTTAGACCCGGCGAGACCGCGGACTTGCCGGCTCCTGATGCTGGCGGTGCATGCGGTTGTTGATATAAAGATTGTTAAAGGTTCGTTGGCTTTGCTATATTATTAGGTATTCTCTTTGTGCAGCTTCTGTTTCGATGACACATTGGACATTTCCTGTAAATCATTCTTGTTATTACGAGTAATTATGTTTTTTGGACAGGAACCGACTCTTTTATGGATTGAGTTCTGGTTTGGTTGTTGGTTGGTTTCAACTTTGCTATATTATTAGGTATTCTCCTTGTGCAGCTTCTGTTGTTCTCTAACACATTGTATTCTGTAAATCATTCTTGTTGTTACAAGTAATTATGTTTTTTGGACAGGAACTGACTCTTTTATGGATTTGGTGCGAGCATGCATTCCTGGTTACCGTTCAACTTGGCTGTTTGAAAATTCTTTTGTCTCAACTGGTTGGTATTCCCCTGTTATCAAGGTGTGTCAGAGTGCAAGCTTGTGAGGGAGAGACTCTGCGCTCACAATCGCGAGACTTCCATCAAGAGAGCTGCCTTCTCTTCATGAATTGAAATTGTGCGGTTCTGCCACCTCCTTCCAAGGAGACAGGGCCACGTTATTGAAAGCTTGTTGCAAAAGGGCACGTTCTTGAAAGCTTGCTGCAAAAGCTCTTTGCAGAAGCTGGGGCAATTACTTGCACTCTGACGCCCTCTATTGTAAATCATTTTTGTTGTTACGAGTAATTTTGTTTCAACTGGTTGGTCTCAACTTGTTGGTATTCTCCTTGCTATCAAACATTAGGGGGTGTCAAGGTGCGAGCTTTTGAGGCGAGACTTTGTGATGTGGTGCTTCACGCTCTCAATCGTGAGCCTTTTATCAAAAGAGCTGTCTTCTATCCATGAAATCACGTGGTTCTGCCACCTCCTTTCAAGGTGATAGGGCCATGTTCTTGTTGCAAAAGCTTGTTGCAAAAGCTGGGGCAAATACTTGCACTTTGACACCCTCTGTTGTACATTTTCTGTAAATCAATTTTGTTATTATGAGTAATTATGTTTTTTAACAGGAATTGACTCTTTTATGGATTGAGTTCTTGTTTTGGTGCAAGCATGTATTCTTGATTAACCCCTAAACGTACCAGGGTGTCGTTGGAATTGACAATTTGAGAAAAAACATCATAAACTACTATTTAGAAGAATATTTTGGAATTGATATACAAATGAAAGTTCTAAATTTTGAATTTTAGATTCCATGCGTACGGTTCGATTCATTAGTACTATCACCAATATTTAATTATAAAATTTGAAAGTTAAAATTAGAAATTCCTTCTAAAATCGATTATAACCAAAATTTTAATATTTTTTGAGTAAAATTTGTTGGAATGAATTTGAAATGAGGTACTCTTAAACGTGGTGATTCTTTGAAATTTTTGTGTTTCTTAAATCTACAACCTCATTTTTGCAATGCTACTTTTGAACTACAATCAATGCAATTTTGGCTCGGTCAGCGACTTGACATACTTCTACATTTGTAATTTTAGAAAAATATGTAATCAAGTATGACTAAATCCAACCGTTAGATAGGACAACAACTTGGTGAAGAATCTCCAAAATTTTGGATGACTTTCATCCAAGCATTGATGAGAACGTGAGAAGGGTTTGAATCTGTTAGTCGTCCACTTTCTAAACGCTATGACGTTTAGGGGTTAACATCCATCTTGGTTATTTGAAATTTCTTTTGTCTCAACTGGTTGCTATTCTCCTGTTATCAAATATTAGGGGTTTCAGAGTGTGAGCTTGTGGGGCGAGACTTTGGGCCCACAATTGTGAGACTTTCATCAAAAGAGTTGCCTTCTCTTCATGAATTGAAATCGTGCGGTTCTGGCACCTTCTTTCAAGGAGATAGGGCCATGTTCTTGAAAGCTTGTTGCAAAAGGGGGGACAAATACTTGCACTTTGACACCCTCTTAAGTTGTCCCTCTCTATTATGATATGTTTGGAAAGTCCTAACTTCAAGGTGGCAAGCATGGATTAGTCATAGGAATGACTTGTCACATTTGTATTGCTGGAAACAATAATATAGTTATATTGTGGAGTATCATATTGTGGAGGGTAGATTGTATTGTACATTTTCTGTAAATCATCTGTATTATTATGATTAACTTTGTTTTTGGACATGCTTGAGTTTCGGTTTTCGGTTTTGAGTTTTAAGGGACAGGGTCTGCTTGAGTTTCGGTTTTGAGGCAAGCATGAATTCCTGGTTTTTGGATTTGGAGAGAATTAATTTTGGTTGTTTGAGATTAGAGGTTGTCAAGGTTGGTAAGTTGGTCTCAACTTACTTTGCTATATGATTAGGTATTCTCTTTGTGCAGCTCCTGTTATGGAGCATTTCTTTTTCTGTATTGTTTAAAATTTTATTCTAATTTGGGAGTATTTTGGCGTGATAATATTCAATCTTGAACTTTTTCCCTGTTTTTCTGCTGTTTCTTTTCTCATTGAATATTGCTCAAGGTATCTTTATTTAACTTGACACTCCTGCATCCATATAATGGACGACGAGCATACTACAACCTTTCTCTTGATTACATCCTGTATAGTTTTTCATCCATCCAAATTTCTCTTGGTTCTTGTGCTAGGTGACTATCATTTGTATGGTATGGATCTTCAAAATAAGATATTGTGGTTTTTCGAAAAACAACACAATTGGTTTTTGTCAAGTTTCATTCTTAGTTCAAAAAGTGAAACCTTAAACATGATTTTCCAAAATAAGTAGAATCAAATAATGGAAACCATACCATCTCGTAGTGCATGTTATTCCAATTTCATTACAATATTTTTTATTTTTTTGGTATTAATTTGGGATTTTTAATTGAATTTCAAGAAAAAACTTTGCAAAATTCATTTAAAAATATTAATAAAAAATATGATGAATCCAACTGTACAAATGTGATCTTCACATTGACATTTACAACTTTTCTTTGTACATCAACTCCATTTTCTTTTTTTTCATCAAACATTTTATATCAAAGCTTTTAAAACAATATTGAATTGGGATGTGAAAGGGTTAAAAGGTGGTTGGGATTTTGGGAAATTTGTGAAAGTTGTTATCAACTGGGTATTTGGTGACGAGTTAGAGGTTTTGCTGACCTAGAATCCTACTATGGTAAGAGCAAGCCCACTAGTGAGCAACGATTTTTTTCTAGCAGCTAGAAAAAAAAAACGCTGCCAATGAGGTTATCTCTATTTCCAAACCTATCCAAACCTATCCAAACCTAAACTTTGTTAGCCAGAAGGAATTTGATGAGTATCTAGAAGCAAAATATAAACCTTGAGCATTGTGGCTGGCAAATAGTTTTCCCAAGTGAAATTGGAACCTCTATTTTTAGCAAGAAATATGAAGATAGTAGCCATTGGTGGGCAAAAGGGATTCTATATAGTTTTTAGTAACCATCATGACCTTTCAACTTAGTAGCACTATACCAAGACTGCTCATTTTCATTTTAACCTCTTAGAATAAGATAAAGATTCAATTTTGGGTTTCAATATTTTATTCAATTCTTCCTCAAACAACCACTCAATCTTGTAGGAAACCGTCTTACAATGATTCATAAAAGTAGTGGGCCACCATATAAATTGACAAATTTGATTGATGAAGTAAAATTTGGACATGTACAAAAGGGATTCTACGTTCATGTTTAATTTCACTTAAAACGGACTATATTTAGTCTTGTTATTATTTGAATGAAATTTCTACTTCAATGAAATTTCGACGGGTGACAAGTGCATTGTCATACCCCCAAGTGCAAAAATTCCTAATTCAATGTTAATATTAGATTTTAGAAGCATGAGGTGTCATATTTTTGTCAACATTATCTTGTGAACTCTAAAAATATATACTCGTTAGTAAATATGCAATAAATTTATTTTGGTAAATCTTTAGGCAACGAAACTTGGTCCACATGAAATTAACTCATATCAGAATCTATATTCCAAATTTGGTGTGTAGGGGACCATTTATGTCCTATTAAGGCCTTTTCAAAGATGGTAGATTTGACTTTTTTGCAATCTAGAATGTAAAAACACCAAACATTGTTTCCACCTATTGTACATGTGTTGTATTTGTAAATATTTACTATATTTTCAAGTATTTGCAGCATTCTTGCATTATGTTTATAGGTATTTTGATAGTTGCACAACTCCAAATTGAATTTTTTTTTAGAAGATGTGTATTATAAATAGAATAGTATCAATTGTATGATGTTACTACAACTCCAAAGGTCTAATTTATTTGTGTAGTAGCCGTTTATTTATAAATTTGTGTGCAATGTGTCATGGCCACAACTGTAGGGGCCTATTGTGTATTAGTAAAATAACAGCGGTAATACATTCAAATTAAAAGTGAAATAAGGTTGAAGATGAAAGTCTCCTATTTTTGAGTTATGCCTTTTTATTTTGAAATGAAATGACTTCAAAATGCAATAACTACATCTCGTAAATCCAACATTTGTAAAACCTTCAATATGCACGCTCTTTCAAGGACTTTCTAATGGTACCAAGCATACCTCCATCGGCCCCATAGTCACAGAAATCCAAGGCAATATTACAAAACAAATCAAAATAAAACACCAATTTTAATATATAAATTTTCATTGCCTATGAAAATGCATCAAATTTGAATTGATTACACAATAAAATAAAACAATAGCATTTTTTATGATTAGAACAGCCATATTCAAAATTTTCTAATTTTATAACTTGCAATGTACAATCCCAATATATTATGAGAATTCTCATATACAATTGAATGACTTCCACATATCAAGTTGTAAATACATGCGGAATTAGGCTACTTGTCCCTCCAAAACACTGCAATTAGAAACGCTTGAATGTATCACCAATGTACTAATACTCATATCTAGACTTAAAAAAGACTAATTATGAAATGTTTGTTGATACATGTTTCATTCAACACGTCCCCATTAGCTTAGGGGTACATTCATCCTATACATAATTCATCCATATCTTAAGCCCTTAGATCAAACCTCTATCTAACAGTCAAATTCTTATACAAACCCTCGCAATCTTGTATATAATCTTGCTTGTAACAAGTGTTTCACTATCTAATGAACTAGTCCCTGCTATGGACACTATTGTTTATACTAACAATGTTTACCATCCTACTAAAACTAAACATCAACTAGATACTTTTGAACACTTGATTGAATGTTTATGAACAATGTGCTCTTACATAGATTTTCAATAACATTTGTCACCTATTGGGTGCCTAACATTGATTATTATCACTGTAGTCATACTTTGTTTATATTGAGAATTTTTAAACCAAGGTTGCAATGAAAAGATAGTCATACTCCACTTGCACTACACTGAACAGGCGTACATAGTTATCAGAGATAATTGATGCTTTTACCACAATTCATTCGAAGGTGAAGAGAAACTTAGTGTATCTTGATTCTACATAGGAATTTGCCACTTGTCATTCTCTTTCCAAGTAATGAGTGCTATGTTCTTTCCAAGTAATGAGAGTGACATGAGGTGGCCTGCCATATTTATTATAAAGTTGTCATATGTCATTGAACAATACATTCATTTTTTTCTTACGAGGATATTGTATCTCTCTAAAATCAAATAGTATCCGGATTTGAGAAATAGTGTTTTGGACACTAAATACGCCATTTAGTGTAGTAGAAAAGGTGTCTGTACCGAGCCAAATGCCCAAGCAAATGGGGAGCACTTATCTCGAATTGGGCAACATTGCCTAGGCACAGGCACCTTTTCTTCTGGTGTTGTGATATACCAGTGTTTCCTTTGAAACCCTCTTTAGATTTGGAGAATTTCAAAGATGTCTTATAGATGTAACTAAAAGGGATATTTTGAACCTGATGTATGAATAAAAGTTGTACATTATGAATTTTAGATTCTATCCATACGGTTAGATTTGCAATTGCTATCACCAATATTTTTGTAGAAAATTTGAAACTTGAAATTCAAAATTCTTTTGTAATTTGATCACATATAAGATATTGACAATAGAGTTATCCGTAAAGTGAGCTTGTCTTTTATTGAGAAATGGGTGCACTGTTCACCAAAATTTTGAGAAACGCAAAGTCCAGTCCACTTATTCCAGGGCTAATTACACAGGCTCAATCCAACCTCATGGGTGGTGCAACTATGTAATTTTGGAGTGGTCGTCAAGCAGGCAAGCTTATGCAGATTCTCTTCCTCATCTCCTCAGCTAGCTAGCTCATCACTCGATCATTGAGGCAGGTGGACATCCGGGGCGCGTAAATAAAGGCGGGTGAGAATTTTTTTCTCACCATTTTTGATGCTTGGAAACTTTGTTGCCTGTGTTTTTTTTTAGGTTCCGGCACCTCTCCCACATTTAGGAGTTGATCCTCTCTTTTGCCAAACCCAGGCTCTAAACCCTCTCTTCACTTGACTTTACGGATAACTCAAATTTGTGAAAGAAATTTGTTGTGATTGGTTGAAATGTAATACTCTAAATGTAGTGATTTTTGGAGATTTTTTGATTGCTTAATTTTATGAGTTGACTTTTTAAAGAGCACTTTTACACTGAAATCTTCAAAAATTTGAGTGAATCACTACAACATGAAATGAGGCATAAAATTTTCACAAATCATCCCTTTTCTAATCGGATCACACATGCATGAAACTAACTTCCCATAAAATCTTTAGTAAAAAATCCACACTGCAAAAAGTGCATGACGGATGAGAAAAGTATGTTTGATTTTGTACATCGTCCACTTTCTGGACGGTTGGACGTTTAGGGGTTAAACACAAAAAGTATCATGATTTGCATCCTAGAAGTCCCAAGTCCATCCATTTGTAGAAGCCCCAATCAAATCACATTTCGGAGATTAGAAGTGATAGATTTTACTTTCTTTGGATGGCAGTTGTTAAAGGCACCTACATGCCTAGGATAAGGAGGTGGGTGGTTATTGGTCATTCCACCTTAATTAGAGTCTTAAATTGATTCCTTGTATATCCCATGTCATGTACAAATCTGATTGCACTTCCACATGTCAAGAGTGCTGGTGCTGAAGCTCACACTTCCAGAGTGCTGGTGGAGAAGCTCTTACGTCAGTGCATTTAGAAGCCCATTTGTCACCCAAAGGCAGTTCAATTAGAGAGGGTTGAATGAACACAAAAATCGACAATATTCCATTGACGTCTGACAATTCTTTTCCAACATGTCATAGTACAGTACATCTCTACCAATGCAAATTGAGACCTAAACTTGAATAGCTCCTCTTGTGCAGAACCTGCTAAAGAAAACCCCTTGCAACTTCTCACCTAAACCTTTACACATGCATAGAGTACAGCCTTGATGGTGCTGCCACTTTTATCTAGAAAGCGCCTAAAAGAATAGCTAGCTCCAACGATGGTCCTGGCTTTGACTACTTTCGGTAATTACTTTCTATGCTCGGCATTTCGTACTAGTGGAAGATAATGTAATCTACATGCTTGAAGAAATAGTACTCTCTTATCATTGGAGATTCAATATGCTACTTATCACTATCTTGAAGCTATACTATGTGGATCGGTAGGTGCGTGCAAATCTGACCACTCCTCATTGTGTCCATATTCTACAGCGTGCAAAGACTTAGAAAACTCTAGTTTTACAACAGGTTGCAGATCTACCTCTGCAATCGATTCGGTCCCGAGAAGCATTAGGATGGCTCGAGGAGTCGTAGGTCGTAGATCTGGGTTATCTAGTGTGCACAGAAGCGCTGTCTTAAATGACCTCAAGGCCTGGTCTTTTTCGAAATCGCCATTCAACCTCGAATCCACAAGGTTGAGCAAGACCTGGTCATCGCCTACTGTTTGAGACTGTTTATACATGCACCGCACCTGCACAATTGAGAACATTATTAATCAAAACTAGCCTTCGTCTTGTTAGCTGAGATCAAAATTGAATTCAACAAATTGGAAGGAAAATCAAATACTGGAAGGGATTTCAGGCTAAAACTACTGAAAAATGAAGCTAGGAGTGTTATCAGAGCTTGAGAGGGGACATTTTTCACACATTCGGATCCCCCGGCAAGTGGCCGCTTACTCTGTCAACGAGGAAAAGCAACGATCCTGAAGGAGTCCGTTTCATGTTTATTTCACCGGTAATAATTTCCATCAACACCACCCCAAAGCTGTATACGTCCACCTTCTCTGTCAGCAGGCCTCGTGTAACATATTCGGGTGCAACATATCCTCTGTAACATAACATCGGACAAAATCGTGTGAGAGAAAAGATAAGAGACCTGGTTCTGTGCTCAACAGATGTTTGGATAAATGTTCAAAAGCAAAATCAATGAGGTTCAAGGGTAATTTGAAAACGTACAACGTGCCAGCAACATTAGTTGTGAAGTGAGACTGCTCCTCCGGAAACAATTTGGCAAGCCCAAAATCAGCGATTTTGGCTTCAAGATTACGATCCAGAAGAACATTGCTAGCCTTAATGTCCCTGTGTATGATTCTGGGTGTGACCTCGAAATGCAGATAGGCCAGTCCTCGTGCAGTTCCCAAGGCGATGTTGAAGCGAGTTTGCCAATTTATGTCTATAGCTTCCTTGGGACCACCTGTCACAGCAAACCTCAGTGCAATGAACATCCCATTGCCAAGGTAGGGCTCCATGGATGGCACGCTCCTTACTGATGGAAGTGATGGCGTAGCAATATAAGGAGCTTCTAGTATAGAAAGCAAGTTTTGATCACAGATAATGAGTTCTTAAGATTGGCAGGTTTTCATAAATTTCAGAAAACATTTGCCAGCTAAAGAAATGAATGCAGGTTTGGAAACCAACAACGAAGGTGGTTGTCTCACCGAGCAGCGACTGACGAAGACTTCTGTTCTCAAGATATTCGTAGACCAGCAATCGGTGAAGTTTCTCTACACAACATCCGCGCAACTTCACAAGGTTCCGATGCTGGACCCGGCTTATAACTATCACCTCGTTTAAGAACTCACGCGCTCCTTGCTTCGAATCCGCAGATAGCTTCTTCACAGCAACCACTGTGCCATCCTTGAATTTCCCCTGATATACAAGTCGGTTTCAATAAAAGAATGCAGAAATTTTACCCAATTATATCAAGGAATAGAGAGTCGAGTATTTGCCTCAGTTTCAAAAGTTTTATTTTCCCTTGATATCCAGCTTAACGCAGAAAAAATCTCATATGCAATAAACCAAGTCAACAGGAGTACCAAGTTCTTGGAATTATATAGGCCGTTCTATATAACAGAAAAAGGAATAGTATGTAATAAAGAAAGCGAAATTTTGTTGGTTATTCATCGGAAGCCTTACCTGGTAGACTTCTCCAAAACCACCTTCACCCAACTTTTTGTCCTTGTGAAACTTCTGAGTTGCAGATTTTAACTCCTTGTAAGTGTATTGGTTCGTTGAGATGGACTGCCTTGCAAAATCTGAAAGAGAGTGCAACTTTGTAAGCGAGTAATACTTTCTACTGGCGTGTATCAAATCGCCTCCTGTTTTTCCTCCACTAAGATTGTGAATGTATATGATGCACAACCATAAAATCCTGAAACCAATCCATAAATAGGTATTTTATCTTACCTTCTTTAGTTTCTCGAATGGAGGTCCGAGCAGCTCTTCTCCTCAAAAGGAAGTATGCGGAAATGACGGTGATAACAACAATGGGGCCAGGTATGATAGAGGCTAGCAATATGTTCGTGAGTTCCTTTTTGGGAGGATCCTCAAATGCACAATTATCGCAACACAGGTTCTTCAAATAGGTAATTCTTCGAGGTTCGTTCGTGGCCATAGGTTCGCAAAGGGCTTGATCGTGCCATTCCACTGGGCTGGTGCACTTGCTAAGATTGACCTGTGGAAGGACATCATCGGAACCACGAAAAGAGACAATTACTAAGAATGCATGTTGCGGTAAACATTAGAAGCTGGAAACCAATAGAAATGCCTAAACCGATCAGTTGGAAGTACAACTGTTACAAGATGATTCAAATATTCCCAACCTGAATCATTTGACAGGCAAGTGGAATGCTGGGGACGTTCGCATCAATCAATCTCCGCTGGATAGCACTGGAGACTTCAGAAGAATTCACTATCACATCTATACCCGCTACTCCATGAAGAACTCCTTCATTGATAACTGTAAAACAACAAGCCAAAAAAGTCACTTTCACTGTATTCTTCATTGGCTTTGATGTATATTCCTATTTCATGCCTTGTTGTTAAGCAGCACTCAAAGATCATGATGAAAACACGTACACTACAAGGAGAATTTTTTCTTAGCAATGCAGTATACAGCAGACGGAGAACAACTGACCTGGGTAAGTAACAGTGGCAACATTCCCTAATCCATCGTAGTCCTCATATACTTGTGTCCAGAACGTGCTATTTGCTTTGCTTCTCAACGTCGCTTGATAGTCGAAATAAGGGCGTATAGCCCAAAGCGGATTCCGTTGTGCATTTAACAGGCTAACATAGTTGACAGTGCTATTCAATAGGCATGACAAACTCCGAAGCTCCGTAAGTGAATCAGGTGCGTTTTTCGTGTCGTCTCCCAGACTAAAAAAGAATACAATCACATTTTCTAAGCTCAGCGATGTGACCATCTGATGAAGAGCCGAATCATTGAAAGCAGCGCTCTTTGCGAAATTTCCGTCGGTCAGCACAACGATCATCTGTTGAGGACAAACAGAGTGGGAAGAAAATTATATGATTAAAAAATAATTGCCATAACCGTTCAAAGAAGGTTTCTGTACCATTACAATATGTGTAATTCACGTGCTATCAGATGCAGAATCAAAGGATACCTTAGTTGTACTCGTCGAGTTGAAGGCTGTTATTGCTTTCTCAAATCCACTCGTTATATTTGAGAACCCTTGTTGGGAGTTCGTCAACGAAGTGACTTTCAAGGCGGATATCAGGTCAAGACTTTGATTGAATCCACCCATTCCAACAACAACCTGCAGTTCCATGCACAGAAAAATGAGAGCAGAGGATGGTATTATTTGTCTACACATTCTTTGAGGGCTTGCAAATGGTTAGAGATTAATCACGCAGCAATTTGTTAGTACTGCAGCTCATCCAGCAGCAGAACTTATATGCTACCTAGCAGAGCACTGAAGAGACAAAAGGTGTTGGAATTACGGAGGTTGGTTGCACCAACGTTGCACGAGTGGAGTCGAATGTAACCAAGTTGATGCGGTCGCCAGGCCGAAAAGTGCCAAGAAGTTCTTGTATGACAATTTTGGAATGTATGAAAGCAGAATCATCTACTTGCCCTGAATCGAGAAGCACTACAAGGTCCTTGACAACTGATACTGCTGTAATATACCTGCAAAATGTACTTCTACGAAATCAAGATGTGAAGGAATATGGTCTAACGAGGCACACATAATTGGACAGATAATCTCCGTGGCATATGGGAATGCAGAAAACCTTAAAAAAGATCTCTCATGGAATTCTGCATCAATCTTACTTCCTACAACAGGCTACCGTCATACTTCTGGGATTCCAGGCCGGAGGAACATGAAATTTCAATTAGCGGTTTAGGCTTGAAGCCATTATGCACATCCCCATAGAATATTTCCTCAAAAGTGGAATGACAAGGACTAGTTGGACATCTACGGCGCGGCGATTATGACAGAATAATATCAGATCATCTCAGTGATATCGGTTCACTGATAGTCAAGCTCAGTTCCAGAAATGTAGACAAAGCCCTATCTTGCTGTTTAAGTATAACTTTCATGACACAGCGATGGTAAACTGCAGGAACCACGGCGGCCGCATTACATTACCAGGGCCGTTTCCGAGGGTCGTACTCGATGCAACCCTTCTCCGGATCAGCCTCCTGATTTCAAAAAACAATGAGCTCGGCTTTAGTACTTGATGTAGAAGCTGCACCAATTACACAGGCAATGTTTCTAAAGACTGTACATGAACTAAAGTGATTAAATTACTCTCAACCTGAAAAGAGGTTTAAACATTGAGATGCACAAGTACATACTCGGCCAGGGTAACCTCGCCATGCGCCCTCAGCAGATCCGTAGTAATTCCAAAAGGTAAGTTCTGAGGAAATAGATTCACTGCTAGTAGAAAATTGAAGATTGGTTTGAGCGCAGATTGCTGTCGTTAGCTCTGGACTCAGATCTGAAAAATTCTGGAATTGTGGAGGAACGCTGCAACCAAAGCAAATTCCTCGTCAAAATCAGCGAGAAAGCACTTGAGAATGGATGACGCTGCAACAGCAAATAAAGAAGTTACCGAACAAGGCAACCAGGTAACATGTTGGAGTTTAGACCAAATCGAGTTTCCAGCATAAGGAAAAGGGGTTCGTAATTTTGGCAGGTTTTCGTCTTTAGAGGCAGCGGAAGCATTGAGCTAAAATCAGAATAATCACGAGATGCTCGTTTACTCATGTGGTAACTCAATCCCCGAGCCTCGCGATTCTACGAGCAAACGGCCGGCTTCAGACTTGGGATTGTAGAAGATAAACTCAACCATAAGTGATTTGTTCAATCGAATTGGTTAGCCACTCGACCTACTATATTCATTGAACAAGGAGACTCATGCTTGCCTCAAGCTTTTTCTACAGGCCACTTTTGCATGTCATATTGCAGGGAAATGTCGCTTACCGCACAAAGCCATTTCTGGTGAAGTCTACCTTCAAGTGCTCACATGGCGCACTGCTGTTGGTGGAGCTCCAACAGTCTGGGACACTACTAGGAGCTCTGATACAGGTGAACTTGTCTTTGGATGTTGGCGAACAAGAATGACGGGAACATTTGTCAACACAATTTGACAAACCTGCACACCCACACATTCCTAGGTATCATATACCATAAACCTAAGATTTAAAGGCTCGAGCTGCTCGCGCAGCTGGTTCATGAGTAGAATGTGCAATAACAAATATCTTATTTATCAGTATGCAAATTTGCCTATCACTGCCTTGAGCGAGCACTGTTACACAATACAGGCACCATCGTAGATTAGGTGTACAGGTACTATCAGAGTGTAGAAAGCATCCCCGCAAAGATGCCACAGAAGAGGCTCCCACTCCTCTGCTATCACAAAGGGACGTCTTTCAGGTCAAGCGTACAGAACAGTTTCAGTAATGTCACGAGCACAGAAGGAAAAAAAATGCCAATTTAGAAACGATACCATCGCCCTACTTCACCTGTGTAGCACAAGTTACTAACACACTAAACTGTCAGAAAGAGCAAGAATCTAAGAAACAATACAGAAAATACTTACCGCAGTCGGTCGACTCCGCTACAAGTTGCAAGAACAGAGCATGGCGGGCGAGGAGGCTGACTTTAAGCTCCTTGTCGTTGAGGAAATTATCAACCTCCGTGACGGTGCAGTTGCCACAAGAGCTGAGGTTTTGTCCTGCTGCAGGTTTTATAATGATCCACGACACCAGCAGTAGCAACACAAAACCACGCAGGTTCCCCATGTATCAAGTGTCGCACGATCCACGTGCAGAAACTTCACACCTACAACAAAAGCCTCACATCCCTTTCACTCTCCCCGTCTCCCCTTCCTCAGCTACCACACTACCAACACCTCCAATTTCAAAGGTACATCGTCGTCCATTCTGCTGAGAGCTGCAACCTAACCAATTGCGCCTCTCTCAATGCACATGAAAAGCTTCCAAGAAAACAAGAATCATCATCATCTCCTGGTACTACTGCCATCTCTTCAAAATCTCTCCTCAACAACCAAAATCAACACCGGCACTACACTCTGCCATAACCTCATTCACTCCTTCAGCACATCACGCTATCCATTCAGTCTTAACAAAAAGAGAAATTTAACAAACGCACTCGTACGAACCGTACGAAAAGTCTTAAAAGCAGATCAAAGAGTAGCTCGAAAGCAAACCAAAGACCTAAGTTAGATCAAGAGCACAAACGTCCATCTACTGGAC
This sequence comes from Pohlia nutans, assembly GCA_022496805.1. Taxonomy (NCBI): domain Eukaryota; kingdom Viridiplantae; phylum Streptophyta; class Bryopsida; order Bryales; family Mniaceae; genus Pohlia; species Pohlia nutans. Next base: position 40,607,247 of record CM040088.1, read on the forward strand.
AATGAAAGTTATGAAACCGAAAGATGTCAGGATCTTTCACAAAATGATGAGAACATGCAGCTTAAAAAATGCATAAATAATCCCAAAAAATACAAATTCCAATCGGAACCGGTCTATTCCCTTCGATAGTCCGCTGTCGTGCTTGGACTGACGTCTGACCACTCCGCAGACTTCAATTAAGAGCTTCTCTCCGACAGATTTTTGAAAGTAAGTGCTTCATTTGCTGTCTTTCCAGCAAAAAACAACCAGAAAATAATATTAAAAAATCCACACGAGTGCATAATCAATGGCAAGTATTTCTAACTTAAGACTGGCATTAGTAGAATACAATTTCAAAGTCAGCAGCGATGGCTATGGCGATCGATGAGGCTCTGCATAATGAGCTTGACGAAGGAAGGGGAATACTAGAAAGTTACTAATTGTTCTAGGCTGAGGACGGGTATGTTCCGGGTATCAAGGGTGATGGAACATGAGGGCCGTGATACGCGGGCCGCGTGCTTTCCACCGTGGCCATGTTTTCAACCCATTGCTGGTCCCAGTCAGTTACTTTTGCTTTAGCCGGCTTCCAGGACCAACAAATAAGCAACCCGGCCCTCAGATATCAGCATGAGGGTACATCTTTGAAACAATCATACTTAATTCATATAGAGTCCAAAAAAATTTCAAATGCCAACAAGACGTTAATAAAATTAACATACTCTATAAATAAGAACAATTTTCTTCACAGTCTCGTGACGTTGGAGAAAATACATTGTACCACACCTTGCACAGAAGTGGTAACTTTTCATGCATCAGTTTCTCTAAAGTTGCACCTAAAAAGCAACTGACATTCTCAAATGACAACAGTTTCTAGAAATTTGTATTAGAATTAGGTGACCAAATCTGGGTGATGTCTGCATGCTTTCCAGGAGGAGCTCCAAACTTCAGGGGAGGAAAAAAAAAACTACAAAAACCTTCACGTGACAGGTGAGGTACAGCTACATTTTCTGCATATTCATGTGCATCCCAAGCTTCGGTGGTTAAATTTGCAAAGGCATGAAACCCGGGATCTGTTAAAAATAATTAAATAAACCATTCATCAGTAATTTTGTATTGCATATTACTACTTTTGTCACTACATGGCGTGCCGGACTGCGTGAAAGTGATGCACCAACACACCACTGACTGACACTAGTGCATGAGAAGACTAACCTTTGACTAACCTTGACTAAGACCATGTCTTCAGGTAAGCAATCTGAAGTTCTTGGAGGACGTATCAAGTGTGTCACAAATTTTTGAGAGATAAATATTAGTGGAGTGAATCCAAGTGAAATCATATTTTTTTAAATAAAATTTGTAAATTCTATGAATTTTCAAAGTGGTATGCCCTAAAAATAAATAACCGCCTCTAGGTGGAGGTCATGAGCATCCCAAAAATGCTCTATATCAATAATCATTCAAAATCAGCCTATATTGATGGAGAAGTTACCTAAAACTGTCCCATTTACACCCAATTCCATCCATTAACACCCAAAGAATTTACTCGATTGCCATGCTACATAGCATGGTAGAGCAATAGGAGCCAACAGCCTTTTGCAATGGGACCATAGTCTAGTTACAATTAGAAACTAAGTTTATGTGGCAATAACAGAGTAGTCCCAAAATTCATGAAATACAAATGACATTCCTTTATTATTTAAAAAAAGTGAATCTAAATGAGGATTCTCTTTCGATCCAGTTTTCAAAAAGGGTGCTCTATTGCACTCCTCTATTATGCTATACCAAATTGCCTCTTTCATTGTCTTAATTTCTTGATCATCACTTTGTAATATCATTTTCATTCATTGAAATATTTAAAATCCTTCTATTTACACCCAATTCCACCTTCACTTATTGCATTTAGTGTTCCATAACATTCAGTAGCCTTTGTGAATGTTGCCTTCCCCCAACAGAATGATGTGGAATATCCCACATCATTTCATCCCCCCAATGAAATGATGTGGGATATTCCACATCACATCAGTAGCTATAGGGGCACGTGGCATTAAGCAAGAGCAATCAACCATGGTGAGTAGTATTCAAAAACACTCACTCAATCACAATTCAACAGTGTTTTGTAATTGTTTATTTGATTCAATAGTCCATTCAATTACGAAACACTGGTCACTCCATATATAAAGGTGGATGAAACTAAAAGGCAGCCTCTTGGAAGGCTATTGAATGTTATGTCATTGAAAGTGAGGTGGAATTGAATTAATCCCAAGGTGTCAATGATAGGATGCAAAATTGGGTCTTTGGTGGTTCTAAGTATGTATGCCTTAAGTCGCTATTTAGATATGTCTACCTTATGTCGTTTCTTGCAGTACATCTAGTACGTTTGCATTGTTGTACCATCGCCATAGCATGGCCATTGTGCCACGGCAAACAAACCAGAAATGACTTCTTCAAGGGTCCGGCAGTGGCACAATTTGCCGGGCCCCAACATTGCATTGCCTCCCTCCCCCCCTTTTCTCACCAAATACGTGAATGTGAGGTGGACTCAAGAATCTTGAACATGGATACCGATATTTCTAATCACAACCAAAAAAGCCGTCTCTCACACACCATAATATTTAGTAGCTTGTAGTGGCTCTGCTTTGCCCCACAATAAATGGTGTAGCATATTCCACACCCAACAAGACCAAATCAGTAGGTAAATGAACAAGTGAAGTCCCAAGATGATGCATAAAAGATAGATAGAGAGCATGGAGGCTACTAAATGTTATATGTGGATTCTTTTGGCTAGTCACAAAATCCCAAGAAAATTACATCATTCTGCAGAGCACAACCAAGGCAATAGGGGAGTCACAACTGAACCATGCAAAATTACCGTACAACAGTCACCTAGATCACTGAAAATGTTGACATGTCACCCATCCCTGTTCGTGAGCCAACTTCCATGGGTTTGAGAAGTTGCCCATGGAAGTAGGCAAGGAAAGGGGAAAAGTGGTATTTCCTCTTAATCTGAAATAAAAGATAGATAGAGAGCATGGAGCTCACTTGAAATGTGGAACTTGGTCCCCGAAGTCCCTAAAAACTTGTCTTTTAGTGAGAAACTTCCCGCATGGAAGTTGGACCACGTGGAAGCACTTGCAACCACGTGGATGACACGTTGACACTTTCACCAAACTTGGTGATCCTCATCAGGGTCATGACTCCTAACGTACAAGGACAGGAACGTTGTGAGTGAAGATTTCACCGTGGCTGGAGGATTAGTGGCCCGACTTGGGTTCACAAGGCCGGCAAGGTGCTAAGGTAGACACACCCATTACTACCTGTCACTCAATTCCACCCTCATGTACTGACAGCGTACATTCTAGAACACAAATGTACACATCTAGTACATGACAGAAAAATTGTTAAATGGATGGTAATGCGCATGCCTCACAGTGGGGTAAGCTCCGTTCCCAGAAATGTGCCCTCAGTCGTTGAATTGGTAAACCCTCCAAACTTACGAGGAAGGAACGCCTGCAGCCTTGCAGGGAAAATACTGACAGTACTGTCGTTAAATCACTCTGCATCAAAAGAACGAAACTACGCAGAGTTCAGGAGGGAGAGATATTCTGCACCACCCGAGATTGAATGAATGATGAGGTGGCACACGCCATCCGTACGCTTCAGTCGCTGACTCAAATAATACGGTAGTACAAAAAGGATGGATCAATCATGTATAGTAGTTCAGTACTGTAGTTATATCAGCTGACGTGATCTTCATCGTGTCCACAATGCTCCACGTACTGTACAGTGAGAAGAAAATTCAGAATGGACCCAAAAGAGAAATTAATTGCAACTTCACGTCTGATAATAGTTATCTCTGCAATGCTTACAGGACTTGTGACTAGATTTCGTGGAGGACTAAACCTGTGACTGAATTGAGTCAATCCTGTTCCTCAACAGCAAGAACTGATAACAATAAGCTTGTTCTTTGAATGGCCTTTGGTAGCTCCTGCATCACCTGCAGCATACATGGTGGTGTATTAGATGACATGAAGAGACACCACGTGTAAAAAGGAAAGGAAAGGAAATGACTTGATTGAAAATCTGAGTTCATTCCTCCCCTGCAATCATCTAGCACAAGAATGTTCAGATGTACTACTGTGGGACCCCAAGTGCTCAGACCACTTTAGCCCTTTTTCTCGCCAATAAAAAATGATTCGAGTATATGGTTTAGTACCTGTTCTCGTTCCTCTGGCAGAACCAGGTAGGAGCCTGCCGTGTTAAGTGCCGCTATAAGAATTTTTAATGGATCTTGCGCTTGCTGCAACCACAAGAAAGCCGAAATTATTGTTCAGAAGAAACAAAATCTCAAACAAAAAGCAAACGCAAATGGATGTCGACAATGCAACGTGAAACTCAAACGTGATAACAAACACTTCATTCAAACCTGCTTCTAACTGTTGGTAACTTGAATCCACCCACTAAGGCATACAAGACAAACAACGTATAATTGCACAAAGGATGTACCTTGGGATAGTCACGGTAAAAGCGCACAGCTCTGGCCTCTTTCAGTAAAGACAAGCATTCCACAGCTTTTGACCCTACCCTCATGCCTGAAGTACAATTGGATTTGTGAGTTTCGTCAAAATGCCCAGTACAATTGGTTATTATAGCAATAATTTGGGAACTCTTGAACTAGCTCTTACAGAATAATAAGGTCTATGGTGCCAGTAAGCGTCAGAAGAGAACACTGACCTGTAGTAAGATGGGCCACATGGATTGCAAAAATATGCGCTAACAATCGAAGGCATCCTTCAGCTGAACCGGTCTCTGTGGATGTAGCACTGCGTCCCACTTGCTCTAAGAGCTGCCACAGAAGAATATTACCTCGTCACTCCATTGAAAATAGATAACTTCGGCTTGATCATGTGCAGGTTCAAAGCACCCTCGTTCCGAAGCCAAAAATAACATTCAGGCAACTTATTCATCTTCTCCTTTTCCCACTCCTCTTTCCAAGACAAAAGTAAAACCCCGGTCTCTGGTGATTAAAGCAAAACCGGTGGGGCTCGTGTTTAGAGACTGTAACGAGGTAGAAGTGATGTTTACTTCCATTCCATTTAGTTTCAAGGAGAAGTATCAGTACCTTCACATAAGCAGTTGTTTGAGTCGAAGGAGCTCGAATCTCAAAAGACATACCGATATGAGTCGTCGCCTCACTCAAAGCTTGAATATCTGCTGCAAGCTCCTATCCAAAATCAAACCACCGTACCAATGAATATGGGGAAGCAACCTGCAGCCCTTAGAGCTTTGTTCACCAATGCAATGCTTACAAGCTGGCCTGGTAGATGAATTACATTACTCAAAAATGAATTAGTCTTTATTGTACCAAGGAATTAATCAATCTCACAATTGCTCACGGGCAAGTCGCTCAAACAAACATGACCCCTTCTCTGATTAGCGTTCTACGTCCAGGCTGAAATTTCTTCAGGTACCCTTGTTTTTTCAAGTGGCAGTGCCCTCTTGCAAAAATGAAGTTCTAAAGCACACTACGAATCTTCAGTAGCTACTGGCCTTGGCCTATACAGTAAGGTATAAACTAGAAGTAGGAGTTAAGATGGGAGGACTAACTGACCTCATGGCGGTCGAGTCCAAGACTAGAGTCAAATGTCGCAACAGCTAATGAAGCTCTGTTTTCTATATCCTCAACATTATCAGAAACTGCAGTGTCACCCTGGATCCTTGAGTTCTTTACAGCTGCAACAACATCCTCTAATGTTCTGTAGACTGCAAGCTGGGCCACAAAGACAAGCCAAACATGTTTACTTCAATCTCAGCTGCAGCCTCAATCAACTCAAAATGATCAAAATTCAGCATCATTTCTACGAGTGATTGGTTGAAATACCCTGAGTGTAGGCATTCTGTATCAGAAAACGGCTTCCCTCACTGAATTAACTCCTAAAGGACCAAGAAGCCCAAATTGGGCCTCCTGATAATTTTTTAGCAGTTTTGAATAGATCTTACTGTAGACTTATTTTTGTTCAAATTTATTTGATTTTTGATCAACACGTGCAATGTTCTTCATTAATTTTGGTGCTATAAAACTTCATCCCATTTGAAAATATATTTTCCACAATATGATCAATTGCGTTTGTAATTTTAAAACTATGAATCCTTCGTCCTTTAGGGGTTAACATGGGATTCCCAATTTTGAATTGAGACTCTTGAAAACCAAAGAAGAAGAAAACAAAGAATCTTTCAAGTTTCAGACAGGAAAAAAGATTAAGATTGAGACCTGATCCTGTAGGAACTGCATATAACGTTCTTCACCAAAGCTCCAGCGTTCAAATGGTGGCAACGGCTTCCCCTGCGCTACTGCTAACTCCCCCTGCCCTTTCACCCCATCAATCAATGTTAATACAGAAGGAAACGACCAGGCCTGAGTAAAAAAGTAACATGAGATAGACCCCAAATAATATGATACTAGTTTTTCAATAATAACATTAAAGGACAAATGTGCACCTCCATGTATATCTAGCATCTACTACGTTACCTTAGATTCTAAAAGTTGTAAGCGTCGAACAAGCTGTTCATAGAAAGGAACACTGTCTTCCTCCGAACTGAATGCTGGACTAAAACTCTTCAACTTCAGATTTTCCAGCTCAGCTTCAGTACCCTCGGCTCCCCACGCCTCAACCCGAACAAAGTCCACTTTCCCTTTCGCTGCCATGTCTGGATCTATGCCCAGTTTTTTTTGCTGTTGTGCTGCAGTTTCCTATATCAACATCTCAAACAAGAGCATGAACAGAACAGCTTGACCAGAACTCTTGCACCACATACGTAGATATTTCAAGGTCTCCACTGAATCACCAAATTTCCAACTCAGAGGAAGAAAGCGAATTAGCAAAAGCCATAGTACTGCAAAACTGAAGCTCCTCTAAGTTGAGTCTCATATTGCAGCCACTAGCTCATTCGTAGAAAAATCCATAAACAGGTAGAGATACCTAATTGCGAAATGTGACACCCTAAAATCTCGCACAACTAGTACATATTGATTATAGAATGTACGCCCTGTCCACATCAGAACTCATGTCTACCAATAAAACTTTGAAACTTTATGACTTAACCCCTAAAGGACCGACACATGCAATGTTCTTCACTAATTTTGGTGCTATAAAACTTGGTCCTATTCGAAACATATTTTCACAATATAATTGATTTCATTTGTCATTTTAAAACCATGAATCCTTGGTCCTTTAGGGTATCCAAACAATGCATTCTCTAGTGCGTTGGAATCTTCTGTGGTTACCTTCCTGATCCTCCAAAAGAAATCTAGTGTATGAGGAAGACAGCTATAAACCCTAGAATCCTAGGATTTATGATTTCCCGACCATTTTACATATTCATACAAATGTGTCACAACTGCTATCAAAAAACGAAGGAGATTACCTTATCCACGCTCCTGAGCACATTCTGAAGCTGTCGAGAGCCTTCTTTCACAGCGACAGCACGCTTGTTTCCATCACCGCTTTGCTGATGCTGCTGCTTCCCGGAACTCTGCTTCTTTGCCTTCTTCTTATACTCGTCGCCTCCTCCAAAGCCTTTCCGGCTGCTCTCACACATCACCCGAAGGGAGGACGGGGCTCCAATTAGGCGACCATGAGCACTGAGAAAAGAATGTGGAGCCCCGACTCGGATCACCCCTACACTCATGATGAACCCTAAATTTCCACAAACACTCTGTCACGAATCGCGTAGCATGTCACAATGCGTGAGCCTTGAGTGATCTGTGCAATGGGAAAAAACCACGAATGGCTGTGAATTCTAAGAATTCACGAAAATGTGCTTGAAAAGAAATTGCGAGGGCACCGAATTGCTTGAAGGCAAGTGAAGGTGATGCGCTGGAGCTCCAAGAGCTGCGACAATTCCCAGCGGACAATTGGAAAGCCAGAATTTATCTTCTCAAGGCTCCCGAGTTGGATGAATCGGTTTGAAGATGATGAGATTTCTTTTTCTTTTTTCTTTTTTTCTTTTTCCTTTTTCAAATTTCTTTTTCCTTTTAGAGCATGGCCACCCGACCAGCGACTGCTATCCTCAATTTTTTTTGCTAAATATTGAGGTTTCGAGACTTTTTGCAAACCAAAGCGCTCAAAGTTGGTATTTTTGTTTTTGGATATCAACCAAACTAGGGTCGAGGCACCTAAAACCGATCAGTTAAGACATTCACTATATATGGGATAGATGAATCGATATTTTAAGTATTTTCCTCTTTTAGCAATAAGAAATTAAGAAGTTTTCATATTTAATTTAATTTTTTTGATAATTATTTGAATAAGTACAAATTTTCAAAGTGAAAGTCATAGGTTTACCTAAAACTGATCACATGCTCTAATGTATAAATGAGGTACATCTTCCCTTTGAAAATCTAGAAATTAGGCAAGAATGTAGGGTGGTTGGTTTTGGGTAAGTGGTTGGTAATAGGACAATCAACCTTTAGTCTTTGCTCACAAATTTTAGATCGAGGCAGGTGGAAGTGAAAGAAATGTGTCCTGGCATATTACTCCAAAGATGACACTCACATTAACCTGGATTTTGGTATTTACCAACTTGTAAGTTTCCATCAATTAACCCAAATTAAACGTCCTTGGGTGAAATCTCAAGCTGCCCAAATGAATCTAAAGTTTTTTAAAAGCTAGGTTGACCTGGTGAAAAAATAAAATAAAATAAATTATGACAAGCCTTGAAACCCTAGCACGCTTGTCAAAATAAAAAAATCATAGCAAGCCTAAAAACCCTCAAAAATCTTGAATGTTGCCTCTGTGACTGCTGCCTTCCTCCAACATAATGATGTGGAATATCATTTTATTGGGTCACATTTCATTGGGTCACATTTCATTTCATTGGGATATTCCATATCACATCAGTAGCTATGGGGGCAAGTGGCATTAAGCAAGAGCAATCAACCATGGTGAATAGTAATCAAAAGCACTAACTCAATCACAATTCAACAGTGTTTTGTAATTGTTTATTTGATTCAATAGTCCATTCAATTACAAATCATCGGTTATTCTCTTAAAAGGCTAGTAAATGTTATGTTCACTGGCCTCAAAATCAAAAAAATCAAAAACAAACAAATCCGGCAAACCTCCACACACCACCACGTGGCGCGATGTGGCATACACATCCTCAAACCATGTCATGTGCTTCTGACTCCCTCGCACAGTATTCTTGGCACTTGAGTTTTCCACTCACGCACAGTAAGGTAGCAGTCCCAATTTCCGACCAGTCCCAATTTCCGACCCCTAGGATTGGGGGGCTGGGTCCCAGAAACCACCCAGTCTGGACCTAAAAATTTCCTAGGAACGTTCTAATTACATCCATGCCTTGGAAAGTTGAGTGCTTCTGATTGGTGCAGTAAGCGCACTATTTTCAGAATCCAACCTCTCATGAAAGCCAGGACCCTATAGGCGGTTAATGGCCACTCTATGCTTTCAAGCTTAAAAATTCATAGAAAATTGTAGAAATGCTCAAAAAATGTGTTTTTTTTTTTGGATGCCTTTGCACTAGCTTTGCAGAGCATCCAAAAATTATAAACTTCTTCTTTCACAAGCCTAAATATGCAAACCTGAAATTCAGACGGAAATATGCACCCACTACCTTAACCCAAGCTCAAGTTCCACCTTCCACGCCTGCAGTTGCCCGAACAACCTCTCTCTTTCCCCCTCTTCCCACTCGATCATCTATAGAACTCCCACAATTTACCAAAACATACGTATTTGTAGAATTTAGCCTCAATTTTTCATCACCTTTCCAAAACACCAATCCATTTCAATTTTGATTGAACAAATCTACCTTTTTCCTCCATTGTTCTCTGACTTCTCCCATAACTAAGTCCACTTTGTAGTTTAAGGGTTAAAATAGACACATAGTATCCCGTCATTTTATATATTTGTCTGTGTAATTCTCCAAAAATGAATTATCAACCCAAAGGTCCATATACACAAGTTGGTGTGAAGAGAATAAGTAGGGGTATCAAAGTTTAAACAAGACGCTATATTTGGTTAAAAAAATATTCACAATTTTGAATTTTTTTTTGGCCATATGTTGTATTCACATTTATTAGGATTTGTAAAGGATTCTACACATCACTCCATAAAATTCACATTTTGGTACATATTACAAGAGTACCAAAATACAAAATTCTCTATAGTAATCAAATTTAGATTCTTGAATTTTTTATATTTTTATATTTTTCAATTAATTGGACAAATTGTAACTTTGTGAAGCAAACTCATATTTTTGGATAAAATCTTCAATTCAAGTTTCAAATCATCTCTCCACATAGGGAGAGTATAAACAACAATACACATAAAATAAAAAATTATAGTCATATGACAAAGATACATATTGTATGTATCAAAAATTCCAATGGCCATGTGTCCGGTGGGCATTAGGTCATTGACATTACGAACTAACACTTTATTCACGCCGGCCTGAAGAAGACCGGAATTTCTATCTATCTATTTGTATCAACAACAATTATCACAACCAAAGTCAGAAGAACAACACACGTTTCCTCAATGAAACACCTCAAAACAAAATTCAAACTATTTGAAACCTCCATTAAGCACACATTCAAAGCAATAAACACCATTGCTATACACCATGTCGGATCAATCCTACTACATAAAAGACGAATAGGAAATAAATAATTACTACCAACATAATAAATGGAATAGGACAACAAAAGGAGGAGGTAGTGGTGAAGATCACTATTTATTTATTTATTTTTGTTGTTCTTTTTTGTTAACTCAATGTAAACACTTGTCTCAAGAAGGTGGGATGGAGCCGGCTAGTTGTTACAACTTTCTTGCCTATAATAACTCATTAGCAGTACCAAGTCATGTATATCACTTTACTGCTCAAACGGAACCAATGGAAATCGAATTTGAACCACATAATTGTGAGACATTGCCCTTCACCAACCAACCGCAAAACTCATGACTTAGCAATCTTACACCACATCAAAATTCAAGTTATACTCAAGCATAAACCCAATGATTAGTTTATGGTTACTTTTTACTGGTTATTGGTCACTAAAATGTTTATTCCCAACATGGGAGAGTAGTTTTGTTCCAATGGACCTTTGTTCAATCTATCTTCGATCGATCTATCTATCCATCTGTCCGTCCGTCAACAACAATAGTAACATTCATTATTCCATTCAAAATAAAATGCTTTTGTTGAGATGTTGAGATTGTAGCTTGTTGATCAAAAGATTGAATTCCCATCTCCGCAAGCTCATGCTAAGCTAACACCTCACACTTCAACCAAACAAATTCCAACCTATTACTTTGTACTTCCAATGCGTATATTTGTATAAATAGTATTTGATGGACTAGCTTTATGAGCCTCATTTTCCAACACTTGATGGAAGTATAATTTTTATTTTCTATACAAGTGCATTTAGAATAGTGTTGATTATAGCTTAAAGCGAATTTCATTATATTTAAGATGTTGAAAATTAGCGTGGACATGAATTTTTATTGTTACATGTCACAACTTGGAGAACATGCCAATTATTATTATACTTGGAAATAAGCATGGATGTGATGTTGTAACTTATACAATATGCGTTAATTTTAAAACTGAAAACAATTATATGGTACACACTCAATAGAGATATCTGCAAAGTCTCAAGGTGAGTGAGTCTAAGTTTTATTTCTCACACTGTCAAAATGAAGAAAAAAAAAAGTGTCAACCGAAATCCTAGAAAATAAGATTTTGGGTGAAGCTTTGTAGTCCGGGTCCGGAATAGTATTGTAGTGAAGGTTGGGAATAAGAAGAGTAAGCAAGGTTCCAGAGCATGGATGAGGGCTAAGTCTTCTTGTTGTCATGGTGAGGGCTATTGTGGTGAAGGTTGCATCCACATGGCTGGGTTGAATGGCAACGCAATTTATTTTCTTGAATGAAACCCTAAACTTGAAATTTCCGGAGATATAACTCATACTAAGTTTTTATTTGGCACCCAACACACCTTGCTTTTCAGCCGAGTATTTTGTCTAACACAGTACCACAAACCAAAATTTTGATGACTACGGATATCTCTGATAAATCATAGTGATCCACATTAATTTTAAAATTAAATACTAAAAATAGTATAATCCACACCGTTTGGAATAAGAAGTGTAGTTTGAGATGTAACATGTCTAATATCACAAATTGAAGTTTAAATTGCATATACTTGAACCCTAAATCCATTTGTTGATAAAATTCCATGTACATTTCAAATTCCTTGAGATTCCTCATTAACTTGAATTATTAAACATTTGATTGCATCCTAGAAATATTGAATGCAGCTATGCGAATTTAATAACCAACGAACTTCTTTTATATATCATATATTTTTCCATTGAAAAAAAAAAAAATTAGTGTCAAATTCATTGAATCTGTCAATTAGTACAAGCAGTGAGCAGTCAATGCCATGCTCACTGCAACAATCAGATGTACACCACACCCAAGTAACGCAATCAAATTGTTATTCAGACAATCCCGGAGAATAACAGATGAATTAACTGGCTTTCAAAAACCTTGAAGCAGGTTATTCAGATCCATCATGTCCTGTTCAGTAACGTTGACATCTAAACAAAGACAAGAATGTCAAAATGGAAAGGGAATGGTCAAGTAAATCAAGCCTTTTAAGAAGTTGTCTACAAATCAGCTTGATTACAAAACTCTTGGTAACAAATGGCAAATGAAGAAGCTTTCAGTGTCCCTCGTGACTCTCGTGCTTATGCTCGAATAGGCCATCCGGTCCTGCAAAATTTTAGATGACTTAGTCGAAGTTTTGCACACCTTAAATGTCATTATCAACGATGAAAAGAAACCTAGAAAAACGCAGAACAGATTAGTTCTACAGTAATCAACCCTGGAATACAGAGGCATCTATTTCAGAGAGTTAATTAAAATGAGGCAGGAGTAACGATAAAAAAAAACAAGAACAGGAAGTTTGAAATAATGCACATTTCAGCAGAAGGTGAACATAGCAAAAAAAACGTTTCAGAGGAAAGAGAATGACATACCCCAAGGAAACTGCTTGTTACGGATGTGCAAGTAAGAGTATTCCTGCCATAACAGAAAAGAAATATGAGAAAAAACAGGGCACATGAATTGTACAGCTATATATTACCTTCAACCCTCAAAAGAAATACCACTAAGCATCTTTTAAGATCCAATGAGTATAACAGTGCCGTGTGAAAGAATGCTACATACCGGGTTGTTAACAACATGATGTTCCTCATTAGCGAGAGTGTAGGCGCCCATGCCGATGCACATTATGTAAGCGGCAATTGTGACGCTGCGCCACTTGTGCGTCTCCTCTGCAGAGGCACATCAAATTTAGCATAATTTTTTTTCATCCATAACATTATAGAAAACTTGAAACAAAAAAAAAAAAAAAAAACTTTTAGTATTCAACATGACAATCTATGTGTAAAGATTGAAGTTTTTAAATGTTAAACGGTGAGAAAACATGCATGGGTAATCATTTCACAGAAATCACAGTTCTTAGCCCACTGTAAAATTAGGGTCAGGGTATGTATAGCATCTAAAACACTGCCGAAAGGTTACAAACCAGACCACTTTTGAAGTAAAGAGAATGAGAATGCAAATACATGAACCAGCCCCCTCTTGCTAAATTGGCCTGAGAAATTGGTTCTCAGGATTTACTAATGACTCGCCCGTTTCTGATTCAAACCAAATCAATTTGAAAGCTCCTACACCAGACCTCTTTAATGCCCAAAAAGCACGTGATTATAAGGAGTTCTACAACATTGTGACAAAACAGTGTTGAATGTAAAAGAGACAGTAAAGAAGTTCAAGGTGGCCAAAACTCTTTTCACACTTGTCGGAACACTTATTATCACATTTGTAGACAGCTACTTTTGACCGAATAGAGTGTGACAGTGAAAATATAGACTAACGTTTGAATTGCGTGCATCCTAGGGTTTGGTGAGAGAATAGATGACGTGATATTAAAGAGGTTTGGGTGCATTCCAGAAATAAATCCTCTTAGATCTCAATAGTACTACCACAGTAATCGTCCGTAGAAACTCAAGCTCACAGGTTAGTCATCTCTGACATCGTCAACTATTAACAACCTCCTTAGAGAAATTCAACCCTAATAGAGAAAAGCACCAAGAAAGTACTCTAGCCACAACCTAGCTCACCGATCGGACAAAAAAAAACCCTAATCCACATTCACAATCACAAAAACAAGACAAAGAAAGGACAAGAAAGCCCGGAGGCGACTGAGTATTCGGTACATTCGAGGGCCTAAACTCACCAGCGTCATCGTGAGCGTGAGACTTGGAGGCGAAGAAGCGCTTGGTGGCAGCTGCAGCCTGCGTGGCCTGAAGAGAGCTGGACGTGGGTCGGCTCAAGAGAGCACCAAGGCGCTGCCGAAGAGGATTCGCCATAGCTGCAAGATGGAAAGAAACCCTCGACGACGAAGCAGCAACAACAATCTAGAGAACAAATGGATTCTTGGTTTCTTCAGCATTGGCTTTGTCTTCATCGCCGCACGGTGAACGGTGCACAGTATTCGGAGCCTCTGGCCCCTTCACCTATCACCGTTTATTCCGAACCTCTTTAATATCACCTTCACTAATGCCTCCTTCTATGCAGAGTCGGGCCGGTCCCAAAATTCAGTTCTACCGATAAAAAAAAGCACAAGTCACTTCCATGCACACCTCCATAACATTCAATAGTATGCAGTGACTCTATCTTGGCTCTATAGTAGATGGTGCAGCATATTCCACATTCAACACGACTCCATCAGCAGCTAAATGGACAGGTGGAGTCTGACGGTGATGTGCTGAGTGCATTAAGAAAAGGTAGAGGGCTTGAAGGCTACTAAATGGTGTGGAATATGTTGCACCATCTACTATAGAGCCAAGGTCTGAATGTTATGTCAGTAGAGCAATCCAATAGATGAAATTAGAAATTCTCCACAAAGCAACCATTCACGTAGGCCACCGATGGCATGATGAAGTGGGTGACTTTGCAAGTTAACTTTCAATGCTCACCGAGCATGGGTGGAAGTTGGGACCTCATTTTTTGTCCTTTAGTTGTATTCACCGGCCCGATGCTCACATGGAAACCCGTCCTAAGTCCCTGTTCAAAAAAAGCTGCAAGCCTTGCCACTGTTTTTTTTAACTTTGGCAGTAAAAGAACAATTACTTTGAATTTATTCATCATAGGTTTTGGGATAAAATAATAAAGTAAATAAAATTAAAAAATCTTGATAATCTTAGTAATAGGATGTTGATTATGAACAAAGAACATATTCCCTATTTGAGGCGCCTACTCTCAACGTTTTTATTTTTATTTTTTTGCTGGAATTGAACAGGGACTTTGGTACAAAGTCTTTGGACTTTGGTACATAACTCTTTTATATCATCCCTTTTGGAACCAAAATAAATGAGTTCAAAACCATGTCCAATCACTTATGTGTACATAATAGCAAATAATCACATATATGCACTTTCAGAAAGAAAATAAAATAAAAATAAAAATAAAAATAAAAATCCAATACAATTCACTTGACTTAATAATGAAAAATTAGGGATTGGGGTTTCTTGAGGGAATTTTTTCATAATAAATTTTTCTTAAAGTACTTTATGCATGGGAATTCATTTCTTCCTTGGGCTCTTTGGGGTAAAACACCTCGAGTAAGCCCTGGCAGTTTATACCTCCAAAAAATGAATTGCCCTATACAAATATTGAAATGTGATATTGGAGAGTGTGATAGTAATGAGTTTAAAGTGTGTTATGTATTATAGAACTGGGTCTCCATAATTTATGTCTAGTGGGCTGGTTAGTAGGAACAATAATAATAATAATAAGAAATATAAATATAAACATAAAATAAATAAGAAAAAAGAAATTAATGAAGTGTATTTTTTGAAATTTTAGATTCCATGTAAAATTGTTCTCGTCATTATTATTGTAGTGAATTGGCTAATTTAGCACCTTGAAAATTTGGAGGTGATGAAAGACAAGTTGGCGTAAAAGTAGTATTTTTTAACCCCTAAAGTTATTCGAGGATATTTGGTAAAAAATCTCTTTAGAGACAAGTTAAATTACACTTTCCAATTAAATTTTTGGTAAATCCAACTATAAGATCCTTTAGTTGACTTGTCAAAGCAAGTTGACTTTTTTGGTACGAAAAGACAAATTAATTGCGAGATTATAATGCTTGAACTTCAAAACTAAATTTTTAAATGTCTTTTACAAAGATGAGATTTCATTTTCAAATATGCATGTACTTCACAAATAGGAAATTTTCATGTTGTGTTGAAAAAAATTAGTTGAGGATTTATGAAAATGATTCAAGGAAAATTTGACTTTCATTTTTTAAATCATTATGTAGAAAGAAATACAAAATGAAAGGAAAAAACTAATTTTTTAATAAATTTAACATGGAATTGAAACATGGCAATCTTAGTGACGAAACATTTTAACAAACCTTCTTAACCCTCATAACCCTATGCATTTTTTATTTTTTTAGAAAATAGAAAAAATAGAAAAAAATGAGTTCAAAGACATATCTTTGATATTATTAGTTTTAGAACATTCTTTGACTTCTCTCAAAAAAAATCTTGATACTTTTTACCTCATTAATATTTGTGGAAAGAATCAAAGCATTCTTTGAAAATATAAACCCTTTTTACACAAGAACGTTTTTTAATTTTAAAAAGTTAAATATTGAAATTGTTTTAGTTGCCGACAAAGCTCAAAATAACTTCAAAACTTATAACTTTTGTAAATTTTTTGGAATTTCATAAAACAAAACTTCTCAGAAAAGTATAGCTTATAGAAGTTACCAAAAAAATCTTGTAAAATAATTCAAAAAATTTGAAGTCATTAGAACCTAGTGCTCAAATTCTTCAAAATAGCATAATGACCTTTTAACAAAATTTGATCATTACATCTTAATATGCATTGTAGTAGATTGTGCCATGTAATTCCAAGTATCCATATATACTTCATTGAAATCTCATATCAGTGGTGATATTGGGGTAGATATTATGATTGAGCAAATAGATATTAAAAATGCCATCTATTACAATGAAAACTAGCGCTTCACTTCTCTTCGCACCACCAGTGATGAATTAAAAGGCCATGAAATTGAAAAGACCTGAAAGGTTAAGTTACTTCACATAATGGTCTTTACGAACGGAATGGAATAGTCTTGGAAAGACCATCCCAGGATGTGAATGACTAGGTTACATCATAGAAACCTACCCTAGAACTATCAACTAACGGCTCGCAGATCTTATCATGAATAGTCATGGAATGACTAGGTTACATCATAGAAACCTACCCTAGAACTATCAACTAACGGCTCGCAGATCTTGTCTTGCTTACATACCCTATAAGCATTGGGAATTCACAAGTAGAACCTATAGTCACCAATAGATTTTTTTGAAAACTAGCTCTGACTTAAGGTCATCACTGGAACTAGATATTAAAAAATCTAATGAATAAAAGTATATGCATTTGGAATAATAATTTTATTACTATTTAAAATTTACTAGCTAGATGTTAATATTACTAACAAATAGATATATAGAATCTAATGATTAAGATTATACAATTGTACATGCGGTTATGTTCCTATTTCATAAGCATGCCAATAATTTAATAAATGCTAATAATTGACTACAATATCCTACTTTAGTACAATATATTCTAAGTTCATAACTTTTCTTCAAAACCACCTTTACAACTCAACATGTCATGCAAAGGCTACACAGCTTTTGGAAAAACTAAAAGTTATGTCTTATGTAAAATTTTATTAGTTTAGTAATCTAAAGACAAATACCATATTCAAGTCCTCTTTGCAAGATTTATGTTTGTATTTGGGTGTTTGAGAGTACAATGCACCACATTGAGGGAATTTTGGGTTGTATAAAATCTTGGTTTTTGGTGCATATTTCTGCACATTGTGCATTTTGTCTAAAAAGTTAATTTAAAATTGTATTTAAAAATACGTAGCAATGATACACTATAAAATGAAGTGAACCAAATTTTAAAATTAGGTATGTTTTAACCATTGAATAAAATTTTAGTTTGTTAAAATGATTTTATCTTAAAGATTTTGAGTATCAAAACTCCCATTCTAATAACTGTTTGACCAATTTATGATCAAAATTTGAATGTAAATATAGCCCATGTTTGATTCCATATTTGATTTTTAAAAATAACCCACCTGCAAAATTTCATTCTCAATCACATTCAAAAAGAAATCCATCAATTTTTTTTTTTTTAAATAGAGAAAAAATTCAAAGATACCAATAATATCACATTTTTAAATTATAAAAATGAAAAAAATTGAAAAAATTTGGAATATGTTTTTCTTCATATATTTGAACATTGCAAATAAATTATAGCTCAAAATTCCACTCACAACCCACTTTTCTCCTTCTCTTTTAAAAATTTTTGACTGCACTTTTGCACTGCAACGAAGAATTGGTTTTTTACATAAACCTTAATATTTTGGCATTGCTAGAGGACATCACTCTAGTTAAGTAGTTTAAATTTTAAGATAAGTTCTACCACCAATTTCTATTTACGAATTTCTAAAAAAATTAAAAAATTGCAAAGTTGTGCATTGCAACACAAAATTTGGTGAATGGTACCATGCAAACACCCATTGTCTTTTTTTCTAGTTAGAAAGTGTTTAATTATAATCTATAGTTTAATTACATGGCAAGATTGCGTTTGAAAAAACTCTGCCACTTTTGATAACTTCTAGTATATTCAAGTCAATCTAATTTTGATGAATATCTACTTTAATTCATTTGACCAAATAGACCTTACTTGTAACTATGAACACATTCAATTGTATGAACTTGTTTATGCTAAGATGGTATGTTAATCCCTTGTTCATGTGTGTTTGGCCTTGCCTTCAAGGGCACAACTTCTCCTCAAGCTTGCCTCTTGTCTCTCAACGTTGATTGCAAAGTTTGCTTTACATAGGGGGCATTGTGGAAATTAATTGGAAATGAGGTATATTAAAGTATAGGGTCTTAATAATTCTTATTTATCTATTTTTAATACATAATGATTATTTTAGAAGTAAAACAAGAATAGAAAAATACGTTATTTAAGGAAAATTCTAAAATACATACCAAAATATCAGAATATTTGTATTATTAATAATATATTGTAAACATTTGAAGAATGTGCGTATTATATGATACCCTTTCTAAAACATCCAATCTAGCATCCAATTCACGCATGTTTTTTAAACGAATTATAAATGCTATATAGGACCCTTTTCAAGGTTACAATAAAAAAGTTTAAACAACTACAATCATGGCAATAGTACATAAGTAGAATTAGATTTCCAAAGACCCCTCCCTTCCAACAAGGTGGACCTTGCAAGGCTTGTATATATCACTTTTTTTATATTTCATTTGTGTTACTGGATACATAGAAATGAATGCTACAATTTTCTACATTAATACAACATAGTTTCCCATAACCTCTCCAAAACACATGTGCATTTTTCTAAAGGTGTCTTGCGAACTACCAAAAAAGAAAACTAAAATGTCATTCTTCTTGATTTTCAAAGAAAGCAGACACTTTGAATCTTCTAAAACTAATTTGGAAATCACATAGAGGATAATATTTGTCAAAATGGGTAACATGAATATCCTAATGACATGTTGGTTTTACACTAAATCCAATTTGTTACCTTTTGCTTGTAATTAGAAACCTACTAAAGCTTTGTAAAATCTACAAGAAAAAAGTCCATAAGCATTTAGTTATTTGATATTAAAAAACCTATTGTGACCAAGAACTGTGGAAAAATCCAAATTTCTTATTGCTTCAAACATGTTTTCTTCATTTTATTGACAATGTCCGTTGCCTTGATAGCTTGCTTGATAGGGGATATGTGCTCTGGGCGGGCACTTACTACTAATTTGTATATACACGTGCAGCCAACATGTATTTTAGTGTGGGGTATTATATTAAAATTTATGCTTTTTTCATACCCTTTAATTATTATTTTTAAATATCAACATTTAAATATACCCTATGGTTCTTTTAAAATCTAAAATCTTTATATTTTAGGGCAATAAATATATATATGTATATATATATATATATAATGGGGCTAATATTTTTTTATAAATCGTTTTTTGATTGTCCAAACCCTTCTTTATCTTTAACACTGTTTGATTTTTTTTCTCTAACGAATAAAAAATACCCTATACTTTTCTGGTATGTTGTTTCTAAATTTTTGTTGGTGCCCACCCCAAGGATATGTGAAATTAAGAAGAACAACCCTTACCTTAGCCATAAGAGATTGCAAAGCCCTTTTTGAATGTATGTAATTCTTATTATTTATAAAATGTTGGTTATTCATATAAAACGTAAAATTTCAATTCAACAAGCTGTAGATTAATATAGAGTTATCATGTACATTGTACAGTTTTCTAATACATTTAAAATCATCACATTACTCAAATACTATACGCACAATGAAGAAATAACGTAAATAAAATGTACAAAATCTTTTAATAGTTAATATGTGGCGTATTCAAGAAAGGGTATAGAAGAAAATGTTGTCACAAGCATTGGGTTTTGATATTTTGTGAACTTTGGGTTTTTTGTAGAAAAAAGGTATATACTATGGAGACGTGAAATTTTAAAGTTATGTATTTTTAAGTTGGGTGCATTTGTTTATTTTTTTTCAACCTCTAATTTTAAAACAAATGGGTTGAATTGGAGGATTTTGCGTGAAATACGGTGTGAATAATTATGTCGTGTTTTTTCATTTATGAAAACACTATTTTCATAGAGTAATTTTTTTTCTCATGTTCTTGTATTTAAGCCATGATGCTTTTGGAGTCATGTTTATATATATATATATATTCTTAAAAAAATAGTTTAAAATATGGGAAGGGTGTTTTGAGTGGAAAATTCATGTGACGTAGAAATTTAAAACTTGAAATACCTTATCTGATTGTATCTTAATTATATATACATGTTGTTGGATTTCTAAAATTGGCCTTCTTTTATCAAAATGTAAAAAAACTCACTTTTATTGCATACAAATTTTTACTTATGATATTGTAATTGATCGTAAAGCTTCAAAGATGAACTTGGTTTGAAATTTTGTTTTCAAAAAATGTCTCAGATATATAAGAAGTAAGGTCTAACTGGGGATCCATGTCTGATTAAAGACTTTTCAAAACTCACTTTTTATCGCATTTATAGTACGGGTGTGGTCATTGAATTTCAAAGCAAAGACCATATCCTACCGTGAAAACACCCTACAACTATAAATAAAGAGTATGTTGAGAATGGTTTTATGAATTTACCCACATAAGGGAGAAAATTCATTCATATAGGGGTACTTATGTTATTAGGTGGTAACTATGCTAAAAGTAAATGGTATGTTGATATTCAAATTCTAATGAATCTAGCAATAAATATTATAATAATTTATGTAATTCTTTACTAAACCATAAACTTAACATACAAACACAGAAAATGCCAATGACAATGACAAATAGATATCCAAAATTTAATGAATACGGTCCGAGATGACCTTAAACTACCAAATGATGGAGAGGGGTACTCAAAGGCTTTGCAAGGGTACATAAGGGGTTGGCAATTTGATTCTAATTGTAAAATTGCCATTCTTCTTGATGGAAATTCCCCTCCAACAGGTTGCCATTTAAAGCAACTCGTCTGCTTGTCGTAGGTTGCAAAGCAATTCGTGTGCCTAAAAAAATTATAAAAAAGAAAAAGGAAAAGAAAAGAAAAGTATTTGTAATAATAATTTTATAACTATTCCAAAATAGGCTATAAGTGAGTATTAATAACAAGTAAATATTTAAAATTTGATAAATATGACGAGATACAATTGTAAGAGTAATTCTTTTCCTAGAACATAAATATACAATATGACCACATGTATTGCAAATGATATAAATACCACAGAGAAGCAGATATTCAAAATCTAATTAATAAGATTGTAGAATTGTAGAGATATTTAAGTTACTATGCTATAAATAGGTAAGATGTAAATACTACCAAGAAATAGATATTCAATATTTAATAAATAAAACAATAGTCAACTATAGAAGTTATCTTTTCTTGAGGCTACATATACGCCAACTATGCTACAAATATACTACTAACACACATAACAAGCAATTCTCTATTTTTGCACTTGGCCATATAATCATGCACTTGGCTTCTGGGTGCACAAAAAAATTGAGATCGGAAGAAATCGAATGAAAATTTCAACAAAATTTTCTTTTCGTCAACTTTGGTGGCAAAAAGGATACATTGCAAATTTTTGAAAATTATCAAGTTTATTTCTTTTGAAAATGTCATTATTTGTATTTTTTTGTGTCCAACATTAAAGTCGGAACGGGAGCCAAGCCCCTGAATTCCTTTTTAACTCATCAATTTATTTATGTTTTCCCTTTTTAATATTATTTTTCTCCCTCCTTTAGTACATTTGCTTTAAGAAAATGTGAGACGAATAAACATTAGTACAGTAACTATTCTGATTTGATTTTATGTTTTTTATTTTATTTTATTCTTTGTTATTTATTTATTCCCACCGCCTCTAGGTGTCAAGAGCCCATGGCCGGCGATCCTCAACTCTCCCTCACAGGATAAAATATGTGAAGATAATGGAAGTGAGGAGCCTCAACTCACTCCGTGTCACTTGAGATGTGGAAATGGGTTCGCGCGCGCGGATCCTCAGTCTAAATTAGCAGGCCAAAAAATTATTATTTATTATTCATTATTTTTAATGTTTTTATTTATTTATTTATTTTGTACTGCCAATTTGGGATGAGGGTCCGCGCACACGCACCCTCATCCCAAATTGGCAGTACAAAAAAAAAAAAAAAAAAGTACATAAATAAATACATAAAAAATTAATTAATTAATTAATTTTTGGCCTGCTAATTTGGGCTGAGGGTCTGCGCGCGCAGACCTATTTCCCTATCTTAACCCCTAAGGGTCCCTAGCTTTTTTGGGCTTAAAATCATCATCGCTTTTGATGTATTATAGGTCTAAATGTAAGTGAGGTATAGAAATCTCAACCGTACAATCTTGTAACATACATGTCGTAGATCATGTGAATCGATTTTGGCGTCATTTGGCCATATAGATTGCAAGATCATAGTGTTTTAGTGCTAAAAAAGGATGCTGAAATTTTCCTAGCAACACAATTAGAGGTGAAATTCGTTTTCAAAATTACTCAAATGAAAAACTTTGAACTATAAAGTAGTTCAAAATCATCATATAAACTCATTGTTACCAAAAAATCCTCATGAAAAAATTTAATGTGCCCTAAAATGGCCTTGCAATGTCAAAAAGTAGCCCGAGAAGTGACCGATTTGAACCAAAAAGCAAAAAGTGTCCAAACTAGACCCGTGCACTAAAATGACTCCCAAACATTCATAACAACATGGATTGACATGAAAATTTTACCATGATAACTAGACTTCAAGGGAAATCCAACCCAATAATTTTTATTGAAAACAAACTTGGGATGAAGGAGATACAAGCCCCCGAAGTTGCAACCATCAAAATTCACAGAAACTGTCCAAAAAAAAGATACCTACTTTCAAATGATCACCAAAAATTCAATACATCTTGGATTGATTTGAAATTTTTACCAAACATTCCATACATCATGCGGGGATTTTTTTGCAGAATTTCATTATTTTTGGACACTTTTTGCAAAAGTTACAGCTCTTCGAAGATGAATGTCCCCCAAAAACGTCCAAAATATGGACGTCGGGACGGTTAGGGGTTAAGTAACATGGAGTGAGTTGAGGCTCGTCACTTTGTCTCTCTTCTTCCTCCTTACGTCATCTCACTTCTATTATCTTCACATATTTTATCCCGTGAGGGAGAGTTGAAGATCGCTAGCCGTGGGCTCTTGACACCTAAAGGTGGCAAAAATAAATAAATAACTAAAGGAATAAATGTAAATAAAAAACATAAAATCAAATCAAAATTAGATACTGTACTTATGTTTATTTGTCTGATATTTTCAAAGAGTTTCCAAAACAGTGAATGGAATTAAATTCTTTGTAATGAAAAATTAGGAATACGTACATTTTAGCAACATACATCACATTTCATTAAAGATGAAAATCGTTGCTTTTTTGTAAAAAAATTCTTGGATTTTTGTTTTTGTAGCACAATTAGGTCCCAAATTAATTGCACTTGGCCAAGTGCAAAAATAGAGAATTGCTTGTTACATATGGATATGATTATACAATTCTAGAGGTGGTGATGTTCCTATTTCATAAACATGCCAATAGTATAATAAATGCTATTGACAAGTAGATATTTAGAGTCTAATGAATAATACAATACAAAATTGTGATTTTGCATTATTTTTGTACCATAATTGCTAGAAGTAAAGGAAATTGTTATAATAAGTAGATATTTGGAGAATAACCCCTAACCGTCCTGACGTCCATATTTTGGACGTTTTTTGGGGTACATTCACCTTCGAAGAGCTGTAACTTTTGCAAAAGAGTCCGATATAAATGAAAACTTGAAAAACCCTCCTCATGATGTATACAATGAGTGGTAAAAATTTCAAATCAATCCAAGATGTATTGAATTTTTGGTGATCATTTGAAAGTAGGGGTCTTTTTTTTTGGACAGATTTTGTGCATTTTGATGGCTGCAACTTCGGGGGCTTGTATCTCCTTCATCCCATGTCCGTTTTCAATAAAAATTATTGGGTTGGATTCCCCTTGAAGTCTACTTATCATGGTAAGTTTTCATGTCAATCCATGTTGTTCTGAATGTTTGGGAGTCATTTTGCACAGATCTAATTTGGACACTTTTTGCTTTTTGAATCAAATCGGTCACATTTCGGGCTACTTTTTGACATTGCAAGGCCATTTTAGGGCACATTAATTTTTTCATGAGGTTTTTTTGGTACCAATGTGTTTATATGATGATTTTGAACTACTTTATAGTTGAAAGTTTTTTCATTTGAGTAATTTTGAAAATGAAAGATTTGTTGAAAGTTTTTTCATTTGAGTGATTTTGAACTACTTTAAACACCCAATTCCCTATTTTTGCACTTGGCCAAGTGCAATCATTCCGGGACCTAATTGTGAAAAAATTAAAAATTATCTAAAGAAAAAAATGGAAGAAATGTCGATTTTTGTCTTTGTTGAAACATGTCGTGTTTTGTAATAAAACACGTATATTTCAATTTTTTCATAACAAAATTTAGAATTTCATTTTTATTTAGAAATGAAAAGTTCTTTTTAAAAAATCCTTTGTGAATGGTGTAAAAAACAAAAATTCTGCATTCACTAAATCGTGATTTTTCCATTTTTTTTGCTTACAGTCTGTTACAATCCATCGTGCATCCTCACACAATACTATAATTACTCTAAGTGTCTACATAAAACCAAATCCAAACATGTATATATAATAAAATCAATACACACGATAAAATGTCCAAGCAAAACATAAGAAGTGCAAGTACGTGCACTAAGCTATAGTCTACATAAGAATACTACTCGGGGGTCTCTGGAATCCTCTCTGATGACTGTGTTCCTTCGTCCTGACCCTCATCACTAGCTACATGCTGCTCCTCCAATCTAGCACGAATATCTGAAGGAGTATCGGGATCGGCATACTCTAACGCTCGAGCCACCATAGCATCAGCCATGGGAGAAAGCACAACGTGCACGGGCGATGCTCTCTCCATGATAGACGCTGCCTGCTCAAACGTATACTGCCCTGCAACACCATGACGCATGTATCTAACTCCATCATGGTCATAGTAGAAGCCGTCCGCGCCAAGCGTCATATCTCGATCGGCTAGGGCCCACCCAAACGTAAGCGAAGTGGAAGCAGTACCTAGTACTACTCCGGGTGTTGGAAACACCTCCAAGCTACCCGATACTGATGAATCCGGTACTAAAAGTGCTCCTGAAGGATGGTCGGGGGATGCAGAAATCTCTGTTGATCCTGTGAATGTGACCTCGCGGTTTAGGCTAGTCGCAAGAATATCAGCAACTTCTTCAGCACTAATATTCAAATCCGCCATCTCGATATCCTCTCTCTCGTCTGCCGTCCCCTCCACATCCATAAACTCCGGCGCCTCTCTCTGTGCCTGTGAAGCTCTACTGGTGTCATGGCCCTCTGAAAAGGACACGGTACATGGAGAACGATCTACTCCACCAAGAATAAGTGGATCCTGTGCTGCAGCTGCCTCCTGCCTCGGACTCAACTGTGTGATACTCTCGTCATGTCTCACACTCCGAGCTGTGTCATCGTGGATCCTCTCCCTCTCTGGAGTGTCCATAGAGCCTAACGACACCTCTGCATATCGTACAGTATCTGCACTGTGATGTGTAGCAGACAGCTCTCCCTCAGAATGCTCATATGCTCCTCTGTCCACACCGTCCATCAATCCTGGGCTCATACGTGTAGCCCTAGCAGTAGCATGATGCATGTTTGCCATAGCCTGGCCGGTACGACCAGACTGCGGCCAATCCAACTCGGTCCCGTATTTCTGCTCTAGAACATTCCTCATGAATGTAGTACGGGTGCTCGAGCTGTCAAGCACAATGATCTGGCTACCCACAAAACCACCCTGCAATATCTCTGGTATAGCGGTGGTGATACCAAAAGCTACAAGACCCTAATTCTTCGGCATATACACGTGCACAAGCCTCTGCAGCTCTGTGGGCGACCTCTCCAACCGATCCGCTGTACAAGGAGCTCTGGCCTCTGTCCAACAATCCACGAACACTGTAGGTAGCTCCTCCTTTCCTTTCCGAACATTCTGCGATGCCCTACCTCCGGTTGGATGAGCCAACACGATAGCCACATCTCCAATAGCTTGTACTGCTCGCTCCACTTTCTCCTCGTGTCTCAAACCATGCCCGTGTCCGCTCATCGAACCTGACTGAAACACCCACACCCCTCTGAACGACGTGCTCTCCTCAGGTAGATGCAAAGCGTTCCGCAAACGCTCCTCAAAATATACTCCAGGCGGAAATAGAAATATAACGGTCCATAAATGAATATTCGTCATCCACCTCTGCAGCCGCTCCATCACGTGTGCATAATCATCATCTCCCCAAGCCTTATCCTCCCCCTCTGATGCTCCCCGCCTACAATCAAAAATCCATAAGCAAGGCTCTCCTAGTTGCACGTGATCCTCTGTGAAAAAATCTCCTCTACCACGTAGTGGAAGCCACCCCGAAGCATCTCCTCCTCTCGCAAATGGTATGAGAAACTGCCGATCCCATCGCGATGCTCCTAAATCCCCAACATCCAACCCATGCCTTCGGTATCCACGGCCACCGGCTGCAATGTCTGCATAGTGCTGCCTGATCATTGGAGAAATGAGGGAATCTAATTTCTCCAATGCTGTCACGGCCCCAACCAAAGGAGTAGCCAAGCCTTCTTCATCTCCTTCTGTATATTCTCTTCAAGCTCCTGCAACTGCTCTCCACCAACCCCTCCATACCGTTCCACAGAAATCGCGAAGAACTCATCCATCGTGTATGGATTACACTCCCGTCCCTTCACCATCAACCACCTCAACGCATTCCGTACCGCTTCCCTGCGCTGCATCCGATCCGCTACCCAGGCCAATGTCCCCTTCGGTGGATTAGAACTGTGAGTGCCATTAAAGTAATACTTCTGGAGCATCCGTGATCCTCCCTCCACTGGCTTTGCAGCCAGATCCTTAGCCACCCGGAGATACTGCTGAGGGGGAATCCTGGTCAAAGGTCTCAGCCAAGTCTTCTCCATCCTCTTCCGCCCCGCTCAAACATCCACTGTGACATCCAAACCGCGTTTGGATGCAATATCCCTCCATTTCTTCTCGTCATCCTCGCTGAACCACAAGAAGCCACTCTCATAGTCTGCACACACCTGTAAAACAGCCTCATAGCAGTCATCCTCCTTCTGCCATGCATGCCTCGTGTGGTCAACCATCTGCTTCGCCAGAGACGCCATAGACATCTTGTGGTTCTTCAGATCTGCAGTCATATGCAATGCACTCGCAGCCATCATCAATGCCTGTCCCCGCCGCTCATCATCGCCACGGTCATTCGCATCCGGTCTCCCACATGCTATCCAAATAGCCCGGAGCTTCTCGAGGTCCTCTACCATGGTCGTGTAAAACTGCCTCTCAAACTCCTTCGCATTGATCCGCACAGAAGCATCAATGTATAAATGAGGGTCATTGTAAACCAGAAACTTCGTTCTCCGTGCTGCAAAAACGTCCCGGTACTCCTCCTGTGATAGCAGTCTTGCTTCCAACTCGAGTTTGGCCTCCCTACAAGCCTCAACAATGTGTTGCCCATCCACCGGCTCCCATATGATGTTATTCTCAAGCCAATTTGTCCTAGCTCCAAGAAATCCATCTCCGTGCACCGCATTCGCATAGTGCAAATACGCGGCGTCAAACTCCCGAACAACATCCTTGACCGTGAATGCCACCTCCTTCCTCTCCCTCTCTCCATTGGGCCCCGTACTCTCCACAATATAGCTGATGGGTCGCAAAGTCAATGGACTAATCAACTCTCTGTCCTTCTCCCTCATCCGTCGATACATCTCCGACATCCTTCTTGCAGTCAACACACGGTGGTTCGTCTCCGGGTTCTGCACTGCACGGATGTACTCCACTTTGGCATTGAACATCGCCTCTACTCCCCACAAATAACCTGCCCAAAGCTCATCTTCCAAAGGAAATACCAACCTCCTCTTCCGCATACTCCTCCCACCTCCACCCTCAAGAGTCTCCTCCTCTGATGAAAGATCATCAATGTCATCTCCTTCGCCCGCTACATCTGCCTGCACTGGTGGAGTTGCAGCCCGTGGCCCTCGCTGCAACCTTCTTCTTTTCCTCTGCGGCGCTGCTGGTCGCGGAATAGGATAAGGTTCCGGAACCAAATCCTCCACCGATCCTCCATGTGTAGAACGTCCACTACTCCGCTTCTCCACTGGCATCCAACCATCGGTCACCGGTGCCGCAAACACCCGATACAAAGGGTCGGTGGCCTCTGGTTTACGTGGTGGCTCATGTGCTTCCGCTTCAACGAGTGCACGCTCCCTCAATTCGTCATACACCTAATGCTCCAAAAACCGTCGCCTCGCACGTGGATGTCTTCAGGGCCTAACAACATGCACTTCGTAACTGAAGCTAGTCGTAGAGTCCTCAATTGCTCTGGCAAGCCATCCCACTCTCTCTCCAACGCTTGCAGCATCTTCATCGGAGGGATGCGACCTATCAAGCTTAAAGGAACCAGTGTCATGATCAACTTCTTCTGCAACCTATACTTCATCGGCGTCAGCTCATCACCCTCCACATGCATGAAGAAAAAACCATTCGGTCACGATGTAATAGACTGAAGCACTCCGACCACTCTCCCAAGAGCTGACCATTGTCTACCCGGTAGGACACGAAACTTGCTAATCCATAGATTAGGTTTCAATGCGTCCTCTCCCGTAATCCACCAACCATGCTCCTTCAATTCAATCTACACCTTAGGCGCCATTCTGATGCCCCCAACACCCTACACATATACATAAAACACCCATAAATAAACATTTGCAATACATAACATTTTTTAAACATCCATAACAAATCAAAAAACCCAAAGTTACTACACTCCACAAACTACTCCTATAACCATCTCTCGTGCCTTACAAACCTCAATTCCGGGCCTAACTAAAAAAAAAAGGCCCTACACTAAGCCCCATATAGAAGCCCCAACCATACAAGGGGCTTAAATTCTAAACCCATGGCGATGACACGTGGAACCATCGTGCCTTATGGGGCGTAAGAAAAAAATTCAGCCCTCAATAAGGTCCCATTTGAATGCTCAAAACATACTTTGGGCCCAAATGGGGCCCACGACGATGACCCGTGGAACCATCGTGCCCTACGGAGCCTAAGGAAAAAATTCAGCCCTCGATTAGGCCCCATTAGAATGCCCAAAACATACTAGGGGCTCAAATGGGGCCCCTGGCGATGACCCGTGGAACCATCGTGGCCTCTAAGGCCTAAGAAAAAAATTCAGCCCTCGATTAGGCCCCATTAGAATGCCCAAAACATACTAGGGGCCCAAATGGGGCCCACGGCGATGACCCGTGGAACCATCGTGCCCATTGGGGCCTAAGAAAATAATTCAGCCCTCGATGAGACCCCATTAGAATGCCCAAAACATACTAGGGGCCCAAATGGGGCCCACGGCGATGACCTGTGAAACGATTGTGTCCTACAGGGCCTAAGAAAAAAATTCAGCCCTCAATTAGGCCCCATTAGAATGCCCAAAGCATACTAGGGGTCCAAATGGGGCCCACAACGATGACCCGTGGAACCATCGTGTCCTATGGGGCCTAAGGAAAAAATTTAGCCCTCGATTAGGCCCCATTAGAATGCCCGAAACATACTAGAGGCCCAAATGGGGCCCACGGCAATGACCCGTGGATCCATCATGTCCTACGGGGCCTAAGGAAAAAATTCAGCCCTCCATTAGGCCCCATTTGAATGCCCAAAACATACTAGGGCCCTAAATGGGGCCCACAGCGACGACTCTCGGAAATTAAAATTTTTAAATACAAGATTTAATTTTACGTGGATGAAATTACTTACCCAAAAGTTTGAAAACGCTTCTTGTATACAACGGAAATGCGCATGGGTTCTCCATGAGTTCTATGACCTCCAAATCATGAGACACCAATCTATAACGGCACAAGTAGAATTTGTGAGAATTTTGTGCAAATAAGAAGAGTAAATTCGATATATGCATGCATTGACAATCAATTTGTATATAAGGCCAAAGGAGCTGTCATTATCTCGTTTGGGCCATAACATTTTATAAGGTACGTGAGTTTTGGCCAAAAAATTTGATTTTGGAGAGGTGAGAGAGCATACCTCCAAGATGAATGGGAGAAGAGGGTCCGCGCGCGCGGACCCTCAGCCATATATGGCTGCTCAGCCTTTGGCAAAGATGCCTTAGAGCATCCATGTGAAGCTTGGCAGCGTTCTCACTGACATGTATGCAATTGATTCATTAATATTTGCATTAGCCTGTAGGACTAGCAGAGCATGTGGAGATTTGAGTTGATTTATTGACATGTGGATGTTAATTTATTGGATTTGCAGGTAAAGACGGCGGAAGGGCCCAAGTTCTGTGCCAGACATTCAGGTATGATTCTTTCACGTAGGACCAATGGCTAATAACGTAGGACCCTGGAAATTAGAAGGAAAGAAATGAATTGATTAATATTGGGCCTTCCATACTGCCCAAAAATCAATGACTGTTTTTAGGCCCTGAGCGTCCCTTCCATTCAATTGAGCTTGTTTTTTAGGCCCTGAGCGCTCCTTCCAATCAATTCAGTCATTTGTGTCCAGTATTAATCAATTCACATATTTAGACAAATGAATTTAAATGTGAAGCTTGATTGACATGTCTAAAAACAGTTCCTGACTTCATGTATGGGAGAAGTAAGCACATGACCAAGCTCCATGGCCCTACATGACCAGGCTTCATGGCCATGATGGCTCTTTACATGAACCAATTGACTTGATCTAATCAATTTTGTGACTTAATAGAGTTATCCGCAAAGTCGTCCAAGTAGGGTGACTGAACCATAGTTTTCCAAAAGAGAGGTTCAGTTCACAATAAAAGTAGATGTGTCAGTTGCCTGAAAAAAACTACAGGTCTGAAGTTTGGAGGGACCAAAAACGGTGCCTTTTGATTTCACGACCTCAGTTTTCCTGCGCCCGAGGAGAAAATAACCTTGAGCTTTTTTTTAGACTCGGCCAGGGGTGAGCAATGGGCAGCAGTGGGTGAGCGGTGAGCAGTATGCTTTTTTTGGGACTCGGCCTAGCTGGCTAGCTGGCTGGCTGCTGGCTGCTGTTCAGAAAATTTGGCTGCTGGCTGCTGACACCCGGCCTAAATTCAGAAACTTTGGACCCCCTCCTTCCGCGCTGCTGGATTTTCGAATACACAGAAAACACAGAATATACCTATGTAAAGGCAGATCAATTTGTGGAAAACTCTAATATAATCCAGCAGCGCGGAAGGAGGGGGTCCAAAGTTTCTGAATTTAGGCCGGGGTGTCAGCAGCCAGCAGCCAAATTTTCTGAACAGCAGCCAGCAGCCAGCCAGCTAGCCAGCTAGGCCGAGTCCCAAAAAAAACATACTGCTCACCGCTCACCCACTGCTGCCCATTGCTCACCCCTAGCCGAGTCTAAAAAAAAACTCAAGGTTATTTTCTCCTGGGGCGCAGGAAAACTGAGGTCGTGAAATCAAAAGGCACCGTTTTTGGTCCCTCCAAACTTCAGACCTGTAGTTTTTTTCAGGCAATTGACACATCTACTTTTATTGTGAACTGAACCTCTTTTTTTGAAAACTATGGTCCAGTCACCCTACTTGGGACGACTTTGCGGATAACTCTACTCGAAGAAGTTATTGACAATCCTAAGACTGTGCCAGTCATAAATTAAGTCTTTGCAAAAGTCAATAAGTCTTTCCGTGCCAGTCATAAATTAAGTCTTTCACGTGTCTTTCAATTAGGTCTGAATCAATCACCTGGATCCGATGCTATTAATTGTTTACGCTCTTTTTTATTTTACATTTTAATTCATATACCCCACCTACACAAGGGTTTTATAGGGCAGTTGGTACAAAAGTCTGTGCCAACTACATGCTAGTTAAGGAGACATACCTAAGATATCATAGGAGACATACCTAAGATATAATAGAAGACATACCTAAGATATAATAGAAGACATACCTAAGATATCATAGGAGACATACCTAAGATATAATAGGAGACATACCTAAGATATCATAGGAGACATACCTAAGCTAAGGAGACATACCTAAGCTATGCCAACTGTACATAGGTTCCAAACTTCCAATCCTTGGGGATGGGCTAGTAAGTAATGAGTAGTACTGTTCATGGATCATTATTATTTTTGCTTATTGAAGAAATGCTAAAGTAGCGATATAAATCAAAATGATGTACCCAAATATTTTTATATTCATCTATATTTTGAATAGAACTCTCTTCTCATCCACATGTTTAGATGACTTTCATTTAAAAACTGGTGATTTCATTCAATTTATTTTCAAAAATTGAAATAATTCGACATCTTCTTCACATTTTTTCGTGTACGCCAATTTTTTTTGGTGCTTTTTGGCATTTAACCCTTTAACGTCCCAATTCAACTTTTTTTTCAACGATTCGTTATAAAATGTTTGATGAAACATTAAAATGGAGTTGATGTACAAAACAAAGTTGTAAATGTCAATGTGAAGATAACATATGTACAGTTGGATTCATCATATTTTTACAACTATACTTGTGTTGAATTTAGTGGGTAGATTTTATGTTTGGAATGACGTTTTATATGCACTTTATGTGCATGCATAATACCAAAGTTCTCTTTTATTTTCAAATAAGTTTTTAACAATTTTTACTTGTGAATTTATAGATTATTGTTTGACGATGTGGAGGTCATAGCACTAGTGGAGAAGCAATGGATGTTTGTATTTCATAGCGAAAGCAAATTCAATCTTTTGGTAAGTAACTTCAATCACGCAAAACTCAAATCTTGTATCTAAAATTCTTTTAAACCTTGAGCGTGCAAGGAGCCTTGTGGAGCTATGTTTGATCATTTTTCGGTTCAACGTTGATTTTCAATTAATTCCTAATGTCAAATGAAATTGGTCCCAACTAAGAAAGTGTGGGAATTGTCTTCTACTTTCTAGTCCAATTGATGGTTCTTCAAAAAACTTAAAATTGCGTTTATTTAGAGCACTTTAAAGCTCACAGTCCCAAAATTCCATATACACTCCAAAAATAGTTTTTCAATAGAATCCCATTTTATGTAAGCTTGTGAAGCATGCAACCTAGACCTTCTTGTTCATCACTATTATATAAATTTTTGCTAAAAAATTCGTAATATTTTAGGCATTTTTAAAATTACTATACCTATTACAAGAATAAAACTTTAAAAAATCTTATAAAACTCTTTTTCATTGAAATAATTATGGAAAAATTAGTGTTAATCGGTTTAAGAACATATTTCATGAGAAAATACCAAAAAAATATTATAAGTTTGAAGATGTGAGAAATTGATGAGGTTTGAACAGATAAATGTAGTGTGGATGCTTAAGGGTTGACCCCTAACGGACCACGGGCTTTTCATGATCTTGAGCATCATTTTCACATGTTTCTATTCATTTTCTTGTGAAAATTTTAATTTCTTGATAGAAAATACCAAATTAAACATTTAAATAAAATTAAAGAATTTAATTGACCAAATTAATGAATTTTCCCATGTCTTTAAAGATGGTCCAAATATTTCCAACAATACAGTAATTTAATCATTTTACTTCAAACAATATAATCTTGCAATTTGTATGGTCAAATTCTATGAAAATTTTACCATGCACTCTCCTGATAATCTAAAAGAAGATCGTACTATTAGAGTTGAAAAATAATAATTCCTAATGTTTCTTTTAAACCCTGCCCGCATTGCGCAGTCTTTCAAAAAAACCCTTTTTGCTCCATAAGTGCCACTAAAAAGTCGGAGTAAAAAATAAATTAGATCTCGATTATTGATATACCAAATTCACAGAATTTATTCCTACATATAAAAATTGACACCGTGGGAACCTACCCGCACATTGAAATGTCCTAGTTAGAACAATTACTATAATTCTTTAGGGGTTAAGGCCTGGGTTGACGTTGTAGGCTCCATTCGAACCCCAAGGGTGTTTGGGGCTTGCAAATGGGGCCTAATTGAGGGCCTATTTTTTTCTAAGACCTTTAGGGCACGATGTTGCCATGGGTCATCGCCGTGGGCCCCATTTGGGCCCCAAGTATATTTGAAGCTTCCAAATGGGTCATAATTGAGGGCTGATTTTTTTTCTTAAGCCTCATAGGACACGATGTTGCAATGGGTCATGGCCGTGAGCCCCATTTGAGCCCCAAGTGTGTTTGGGGTTTCCAAATGGAGCTTAATTGAGGGCCAATTTTTTTCTAAGACTCTTAGGGCACGATGTTGCCGTGGGTCATCCCCGTGGACCCCATTTGGACCCCAAGTGTGTTTGCGGTTTCCAAATGGGGCCTACTTGAGGGCTGAATTTTTTTTCTAAGACCCTTTCGGCACGATGTTGCAATGGGTCATCGCCGTGAGCCCCTTTTGGGCCCCAAGTATATTTGGGGCTTCCAATTGGGTCCTAATTGAGGGATGATTTTTTTCTTAAGCCTCATAGGACACGATGTTGCAATGGGTCATTGCCGTGGGCCCCATTTAGGCCCCAAGTATATTTGGAGCTTCCAAATGGGTCCTAATCGAGGGCTGATTTTTTTTATCTTAAGTCCCATAGGACACAATGTTGCCAATGGTCATTGCCGTGGGCCCCATTTGGGCCCCAAGTGTGTTTGGGGTTTTCAAATGGGGCTTCGTTTAGTGCGGATTTTTTTGCTTGGATCCGGCGAGCACGATATTGCCATGGGTCATCTCCGTGGGCTCCACTTGCGCTCTAAATGCGTTTAGGATCTTGAAACGGGGTCTTATTTAGGGTTGAAATTATGTAGGGGCCTCTAAAACACAAAATGGCCCCGGGTGGTCGCTTTGGGCTCCCAAATGTGTTTAGGGCTTATAAACGGGGTGTTGTGTAGGACGAAGATTTTTCGGGGTTCTCAATAGGGACTTCTACGGCATGACATGGCCATGAATACTGATTGCAATTGCTGTGGATGTAGATACAAAGACGATGGATTCTAGTGCATTTGGAAGCCCGGTTGCAATTCATCATGTTGTCGGAGGGGCGGAAAGCGAAGGACCCAATTTAGGTTTGCGAATAACTAGGAGCGTTGTTCGCACGAGATTGTTCCAAGAAGTTTCAACACGGTATACTCAGATGGAGAGGCAACAGAGAAATGGCACGGTGAAGTTGCTAAATGAGGAAGGGAATGTTGTGGGTATTGGTGTAGTTGATGGTTCCATCAAATGTGGGATGGAATTGAATCATTTGAAATTGTTTCCATCTGAAGTTGCTGTTCGTGTTTCACGGGTGATAGATGAGACGTTTTGGGTTGGAGAGATTTTGGGAGAACGTCTTAGTCAATGTTTGGGCTTAGTTATACGTTGGCAGAAATCGATGTTGCGAGATGTTCACTATTATGAAGAGGGTCGAGGTTCATCTGGTGGAAGACAAGAGTTTTCTTTCTCAGCAGCAGCGATGGCACAATATGATTTTTGTAAGGATGATATGAATTCCATACGTGAAGACATGTCCCCTACGACAGTAGTTCAATCGAGCATTCCAGAGGGATCATCTTCTATGACGCAGGAATCTCAATCAAGCGTTGGAAATCTTTCAAATGTGGATGGTTTGGCTCCAGCAAGACCTAGCAGAAGATATTCTATGGAGAATCGTAGAAGAAGAGTGTCTAAACAACGTGAGAGGGGCGAGGCACGAAGCACGAAAGTGACATTGGCAAGCGTCAAATCTGCAAAGCAGAGGGGTGGGTGCAAACGTAATTGTTTGAGGGATGTGGACGAGAAATACATTTTGGAGCAACGATATATGGCATGGGCGGGAGAATATGAGGTGAGAGGAACTTGGATTCTGCAAATGCTGAATGCGTTTTACACAATCACGGAGGGTCAAAGACGAAACAAATTTGATACGAAGTTGGATGGAGTTATGGTGTGCAATGCATGTTATGCTGCAGCGTTGGGGTATTCGCAAAGACGTTTCAAACAACTGAAACAGTCCCAACAACTATATGGAAGGATCTCTGTTGTTCATGGAAACGTCTGTAAATTTAGGGAAGGGGCGAAAGTGTCTGCTGCACGTGAGTGTTTATCAGCATTTGTGAATGAGGCGGGGTGCACACAACCGCATCGACAAGTGCGACGGAAGAGTGACAATGCAGTTTTGCCACTACAGTTGTTGCCCATGAACATGACGAAAGTGGACGTGTCCAATTATGTGAACGAGGAAGTGAAGTGGATACATGATAGAGAACAATTGTCAATTTCTTCGTTTCGAAAACTATGGAGAGTGGAGTTTCCGCACGTGCAGATTCCACCATTTTCTAGGTTTTCAAAATGTTTTCATTGTTGGGAGTACAAGTGTGGAATGGAATCAACAAACAACACGATGGCGAAAGTGCAGATCAAGAATTTGTTCTTGATACATATCCGGCAACAAATGGAAGAGCGACGGGATTATTGGGCATTCAAAAGGTCAGCTATAATTTCTCCAGACCTCTATATGTGCCTAATAGTTGATGGCATGGATCAGAATACGACCATGGTTCCGAAGATGAGACAGACAGTGAAGAACATAGAGTCACGGTTTGTTAAGACACACCTCTGCAGAGTTCTTGTACACGGAATTGGATTGTACGCAGATGTTTGGATTGACTCACACTACAAGCATGATAGCAACCAAGTTATTATGACAGTAATGCATGTGATAGATGATGTGAGACGGAGGAAAGGTACACTGGCTTCTACCTTGAGAATCCAAGCGGACAACTGCACCCGAGAGAACAAAAACATCTACATGTTTGCTCTTTGTGCTGCTCTCGTTGGAATGGGGTACTTCCAAGAGATACATCTATGTTTTCTTATGGTAGGCCATACTCATGAAGACATCGATCAACGGTTCAACATTATATCCAATAGGTTGAAAAGGTCAAATATCGACTCTTTGAAGCAATTGCTGGAACTCTTGGAGAGAGGGACGTCATACACAGAGTCATTTGTGAGCGCAAGGCAGTTGGAGAATGTGAGGGATTGGAAGTCATTCATTACGCCCCATCTATTAGCGGGAGGTGATACACTAGTAGGCATTACATTTCCGCATCAAATGAGATTTTATGTTGAAAATGGTGTACCACGTGTGCAATACAAGCATTACAGCAAGGATGTATGGGGTCCTGCGGAGGGACATTTGTGTTTGCGGTCTCTACCTGCAAGAGAAGATAAGCCTAATCTTGCAGAGGTGTTTAGTGCGGACTATAGAGAGTTGAAAGCATTGGAGGAATTTATTGCGTACAAGGAGAGGTGTGTAGAAAGAGTATAGAATGTGGAATTGAACCTGCAGGCCATCGAGGAAGCAAGATGGTTGGTGAAGTATTTGAAGGAATTCCCCATGAAAGATAGAAGTGAGAACGCAAGGCTACCGTTCTGGCCTAACGAAGCATATGTTCATGCAGTAGGAGACAATGTCAGGGTGGAGATGACAATAGAGAATGATGATTCAAATATACTTAGTAATAGGGACGCGATTGTCGACTCGATCATGGCAACAATGCCTGACCCAGAGCCTCGAGGATACTTTGGCCCTCGCAGGGGCAGACCTTCACAAGCAGCAGTGACAGGAGCTCCTAGAAGAAGGAGGGCAATAGCAGTAGGTCAAACATCATCAACACCTCCTTTGGGAACAACAGAGGATCCATTTCCGGCGTTTAATCCAGAGAGGGACTTGCAAATTGGGCACTTTGTTGTTTTGACAGTAGAGCGGAAAGAAGTACGGGCCGGAGTACCTTTCTATGTGGGGAAGGTGATAGAATTTGGACAACGGAAGTGGGCAATGAAAGTGAAAGTGATATGGTATTGGCCGATTATAAGGGCTGGCGTGCAGGATGAACCGGGTTCAGAAGCACAACGATACATGAATTGTATTCAAGCATCTTGGGAGCCGTCTAGTGAGAGACATGGCTGGGTGGACAAAGAAGTTGCAGTATTTTCGTGGATAGATGTGCCAGCAAGAACGAGAAGTGGACATTTGAAGTTCAAGTTTATTACTGTGCATGGAGTACAAACAGAGAGCCAAATCACTATTCCTGACGAAGCAAAGCCGCATATACTTGAATATATTGCAATGCAGATGGAAGGCATGGATGATGAGAGGTTGCAGAATGATTTAAATGCTTATTAGAATAGAAGAGTATAGTACCTATTGTATATGTTTTTGAAACATAGGTGTAGAGATTCTAAGGGAAAAGTTGGTACTATTATTAGATATTATGAATATTCAAATTGTTGTGATGTAGAAAAAGGCGTAATGAAAGCACTTTCATATATTTGTGTCCCACTTCCAATTGCATACAATGTACTTGTATGGTTTAGTAAAATGAATACCGATATTGGTATTAGATAACTCTAATCTCCCGGTTTCACGATAGAGATGTGTTGCAAAGATAATCAAATTATATAATAATCTAAATACAAGTGAATCAATTTTCAAAATAAAGAAACTCAACAATTTCCAAGAATTTGCAAAATATCCTTTTTGCAAGTAAAGTCGACGGAATTAAAATTTGGCCAAAATTGTCGTGCAATTTCTTCCGAACTACGTTTTTAGTGCGCCTGGAAGCCAAGTGCATGATTATATGGCCAAGTGCAAAAATAGGGAATTGGGTATAAATTATAGTTGAAAGTTTTTTCATTTGAGTAACTTTGCCAATAGTGCAAGGTAACCAAGGATGAATTGTACATAAAACAAAAGTTGTGTACGACTATAGTGAGTTGAATTGCAAGACAAAATTTAAAAGAGAAAAAATAGGTTCTGGAGGATAATGCTTTTAAAATTATGTTTTTGGAGTTTCTAAGATTCACGTTTATGTTTTTGGAGTTTGTCCGAAGTTTTTTCAATTTTACATGTTTTTATGTGGTTTTGCAAGAAGGTAACTGCAAAGACGCGCCTAAATCCATTCATGACAACCATACTACTCACACTATAACAACCCCTTCAAGAATCTCATGCATGACTTTAAATCCTAATAGTATATTGTTTTAAAAAAAACCAAATACTCCAACATTTATACATGCCTATGTTCTTTTAAACTAGTATTCTTCCATTTTAAATGCCCTTGTTACATGTAATATAATTTAAAATATTTGCTACAATGCTTTTATATTACCCTTTATTTTTTCGCATGTGGTTTCAAATATTTCCGCCCAAGGATCCTTTGAGGGACAATTTTAGAATATGACAAGGAAGTGTTTGAGTGGTCTTCTAAAACCAAAGAGTGCCTAGGAAGTGTCCTTGACCAAGAGGAAGGGGGATCTTGTTGAAGAATGTATAGAATACTACGAAGAGGGGTGGTCTTTTTTGTCACACTCCGGCATGGTGCCAAAGTGAGTCGCTGTGGCTTCCAAGAGTTGAGGATAGTTTTGACGCCTCACTATCGCACCTTTGGCATTGTGAGGTGCTTGGTTGCACCTCTTGACACCGGTTAGGAGATGTTCACCTCCACACAGTACCGTAGCGTCCCAAGTAGTGAGTTCCGCATCATGAGTCATGTAGTGAGAATACTGAGGACATGGTGAAGAAGTGGGTATCAGCTAACGACAGTTAGTGCTGTCACCGAGCACTTGAATGTTTGTGGAAGTTCCGCTTCATGTCATCAAATGACATGCCTGGTTGTCTTGTGGGAGCTAATTAAGTGTAAGAGTCATGTGGTGTTGGAACTTGGGACAAATTTTGGGGTTAACATTATAGGTGCATGATATGTGCAAAGCTAGCAAGTTGTATTCGTTTCCACTAAATAAGTAAATTGCCATTCATACACACAAGTGAGCTTCACACGTTCATAGAGCGGGAAATGGCAATGGGCACGACATATGGGGTCTCCCAATGATAGGTCTCGTACTCCTTTTTCCTTTTTGCAACAAAACATGCTTTCATTAATTTGTGCAACAATAAAATAAAATAAAACAAAACAAACTGGCAAATGAGATCGATCTGAAGAAGGTGAGGACGTGGAAGTCGGCGGTGATCGATAACTACAACGTACTTTCATTGTTAGAAAAGAAAGAAAGCAAATCCCATGAGATTGACACACAGAAGAATGGCAAGGAGGACGTAAAATCTGGCAATGAAGATGCATGCAACGATCGATCTCATGAACTCAGATCCATTGTCCGACGTTTCCATGTGAGACTGATCGAAGAAAATGAGCCATGGCGGCACCAAAACCGTGTTGACACGAAACTTACCAGTGAGGGCGAAGCTTCGATCGATTATCTCAGTAGTAGCTTGATAAATTGGTAAGGTAGCGATGATGCCTTGTTTGCGTGAAGTGGTCGGTCCACTGAGTTGGCTCGATGAATCGGTGGGCGGCCCTGGTTTCTGGCAGTCAGTAAATCCACTTGTGGATATATGGATGATGCATCAAAAGGCTTTATCTACTGTACCTCCACCATGCTCCAGATCATGCTTCGTCGGCATATCTGTTACGTTATCGCCTCCGCCCGGAGGAGTTGATACCGGATAACAGAAAACGGCCGGTTCCATTTGGCACCAGTTGCTGTTTCTTAAAACGAATGACTGGAAAACGTTAAAAAAATAAACTAGGTAATGCAAGTTTGAAAGTGGGTAACTACTAGGAGTGGTCTTAGTAAACTGACTC
The DNA here is from genome assembly GCA_022496805.1 of Pohlia nutans. Lineage (NCBI taxonomy): Eukaryota > Viridiplantae > Streptophyta > Bryopsida > Bryales > Mniaceae > Pohlia > Pohlia nutans. The sequence goes on from CM040088.1 coordinate 40,648,710, forward strand.
TAGTCTCTGAAATCTTCATTAACCTTGAAAGGACCAAGGTGGTTACTCAGATTTTTTTACAGCAGTTTTGAGTAGATCCTATATGGACTTTTTCTTTTCAATTTATGTGTATTTTTGATCAACTTATGCAATGTTCTTCATTGATTCTGGTGATATACAATTTGGTCCTCAATAATATGATCAATTCAATTTTTCATTTTAAAACCATGAATCCTTGGCCATTTAGGAGTTAACACCAAAGGAGAACATACCCTAAACCTCTTTCAACATTGCATTGTCTTACATAATTACAATTTTGTAGGATCATACATTGTGGGAAGTAACTTGAGCAACATTTAGGAACCATGATGTTGTTATAGCTACTCCTCTATCATTGCTAACAAACGTTAGTAGCAATGAGTGTACTATGATCCTAGTAGTGACCTTCAACCTCATTTTCCACATATCATCTTGTGATCTTACTCCCACTTCACAAGAACGAAGTTTCATTAAAAGAGAGTTTAGAGTGTGGCTTAGGAGGGTAGAAGCATGGTGGACAGGAAGTTTCCATGGTCAAATTATTACTGAAATTTGAGCTAGAAACGGAATGAAACGGTTTTGTTCCGGTAACTGTGAACCTGCCGACTGGGCCGACTGGCCACCAGATCACGGCTCGATTCCCGATCACAAAAGAGGAACTAGTCGTCTTGACTAGATTAATAAAGAACTAGTACCCCAGAAATTAAGTTGTCTGTTTTTTCTGCAGAGAAAAAAAAGGTGAAGAGCCGGTGAAACGGAGGTGACGAGGTGAGTCGACGAAGTAACCATCTCCCCCAGCTCTTCGAAAATTTAACCCAAAATACCGACATTCGCCACCGCATATGTGTAGAGCATAACCTGATGCTCACGTCAAGCACCTGCATGATCGAGATTCGTCGAAGTTTCGGAAAGCCACCACCACTTCGGTCGCAACAACAAACAAAAAATTCGAATGTAAACGCACGTTCTAGCTTCTGGGGACGCAAGCAAACGCACGATAGTTCTCAGCAATTGCAAATCCCGCTTCGAATCGGTGGTAAAAACTCAGCATATCCTCGATCGGCACTAACGAATCCCGGGATTCCGGTGACGAAAATCAGGGCCAAGTCTCCAAATCTGTGGGAGAAGACGGTTATTTACCAGTTTCTATTTCACGTTTTCATGTTATTTACAGTATCGATTGTCTGTACAACGGGATTGGTACAGACATTTAGTCGGAGGGTCTGGCCCGCCTGGAAACAGATTATAAAAGAGGAGTGCCTCCTCTTTGTTTTGAAAGTTTTTGCAGAACGGTTTCGTGCGCAATGGGGTGCGACGTTGAGTGCATCAGGGAGGTTGTGAGTGTGGATCGGTTCATTAGTTAATGCGAGCCCGATGATCGACTGCACGTGAAGTTGTTTTCGCGACAAGATGGATCGCTATGGTCGAATTAGACAGCGCACTGGATTCCTGCTTCCTTGGTGCCCTGTTGCAAGAAGCGCTGCGCAGCCCACAACGAAAGTTAGGAGATCGAGCAAGTGGACGTGTTATAGAATTAGGTGAAAGTGTTAGAATCTGATCGTGTTTTTGAAGCTCTCCCTAGAAATTAAGTTACAAACACTCGATCTATCGAATTGGTACCGTGTACGTTTCGAACTGGCGAATTATTTTTTTAACTCCACGACGTTGGAGTGTGCAACAATGCCGGAACCCTTTTCCCTGCTTTTTGAACAATTGGAACACCTCGTACGATCCTCTGCGCCGTGAGTTCACTCCCCTCAACCCCTTTTGTGGAAAAGAAAACTCCCCTCCGTCCATTTGCAAAAAAAAAAAACAACACCCACAAAAGACATTTATATACCTTGGTTGGCATGCACATCACAGGCAAAGTTTACAGTTCATTGTATTGTAAAAAGACGGATGGTGAAGTGTATACACAATACAAAAATGGTTGTAGTTATGTTAGTATACATTCATCAATAACAAAAAGGAAAGATTAGATTCAGTTGTGTGTGATCTGACAGTGAGTTCCAGAAATTAGTTGTGTGCACAATATTCCCTCTGTCCGGACAAACTTAACGATGTTTTTGCCAAAAAACACGCCGTCTCAGGACTCGAAAAGTGAACAAGATGCTGATTAGACTTACTCATTCAAAACACGGTGAAACCTCAATTTGGCCATAAAACGGACACGATAAAACCTTGGATTGATACTATTATCACTTGCAACAAACAGGTACTAATCCTTGGTTCGTTTAAAACGTATTCTCCAAGACGCTGTTAGGGTTTGATGGATCCCAGGGTTTGAGGGTTTGCAGGGGGGAGCGTTTGCAAGGGAAAGCGTTGCAAGACGAGGTTCCCGAGGCTGCGCCGTCCCATGGACGAGCGAGTCGGCGACGCCGCAACCCGCGGTCGGGGGGAGTTCTGTTCCCGCGCGATTCAAAATCGTCGTGGGCTGTCAACGTCCGGCCCAAGAACTGGGGCGACAAGGACAAGATCTGGTGGGGGAAGATCAAGTCCATGAAGGAGGCGCAGAGGATTTCAGACATCGTTCACTATTACCTCGGCTGTGAATCGGTGCACTTGTTGTTCCCTGGCGCGGATCGACCTCCCCCACAGTTTCTGAACCTAAACCTCCGGCACATCAACAGCATGGAGAGGAGGATGCAGTACGTCAAGCTCATCGCCAAGGGCGACGAGCACCAGGCCCGACGCAAGGAGTTCATGGAGAGCGTCAAGGAGATGGTGAAATTCTTGACGGTGGAAAATGACGGTGCTGCCGAGGAGGCGCCCTGGACTGGATCGCAACCGGAGCTTGGTGGAATTGATGAATGCCGGCTGTCTCCGGAGATACCTGATCTCCATCAAGGTAAAGAAACCACAGCTTGATCTCTCATGCAATACTTACTCTTTCATTCTCATACTTGACCATCACATTGTCTCAAATCCATGCGAGATTTTCTCTTTCATTGTCATACTTGACCATTACAGTGTCTCAAAATCCATGTAGAATTTTCAACTTCAACTGCATGGAGTACCCTTTACCTCCAAAGATTTGTAGACTGTATCGGATTCAATTTTGGAGGTAATTTGGGTAGAGTCTTCAAATCTTTGTATCTGTATCTGATTCAAAGTCTTCAAGTCTTTGTATCTGTGTCCTTTACCTCCAAAATTTTCAACTCAAACTGCATGATACAGATACAAAGATTTGAAGACTTTAAATTTTGGAGTTAAAGGATAACTTTAGTGTACGAACTATTGCAGGTTGGATTTTGTATCGTACTTGTAGAATGAGTTCATTTTATAGCAGATGCGTGACTGTAACTATGTCCAGCCTTTTTGTGTAAGATGATTTATTAGCAGGATGCAGCAATTACATTCTGAGAGGCTTTGTCCCTTGTAGCATGCTATAGCATTGGCTCAGTTTTTGAGTAAGAGCCTACTCAAAGTTCCTCATATTTGCTTTAAACCGTGTGCAATATTCACATCCCATGTGCATCTTTAACGCATGTGCATCTTTAACAGAAAAATCCCTAGTATAGCTTGGATTTTGCATTATAGTTAAATGATAGGTTCATGGCTGAGGTGATTTGTGACTATGATGCATTCAAAAGAAGTTCTTATTCTATGAGCGATATTCAGATCCCATGAGCAAAAATAATGTTCATATTACGCATGACTAAGAACATCATCATCAGATTAGCATAGAGTGCAGAATTTCAAGAGAGAATTATGCAACTCAATGAAGGTTTTAATTATTGTCTAATATGGATGGTCATCATTGGTGGGTTATAACAGAGGAGATCGAGTATATGATGGCGATGGTGTTGGATGACGATCGGGAGTATTTTTCCTAAGCTCGCATCAACCAGTTGTACATAATAATGTATGTGAGTTTGAATTCTCCAGAGTTTGGCTTGGTCTTCTGCTAGTCGAGTGTGGCCTCTGCTTTGCTTTCTCATCTTACCAGCTCATTGCAGTGGTTCATTTTCACAAGTACCTCAACTGGCTTTTTTGACATGTCGCCTCAAGGTTTACATGAGTTGTTTTAAAAAATTATCGCTCTTCTAAATTACTAGTTTTTTTTTTATCGTATTCAAAAAAAATTGGCCTTTCATTTGAGGTTTTTGACAAATACTTCGTGTAAAATCACCCGAGATGTTACAATAGTGCACCTTGTTCTGCTTCGGATCATTGAATGATGTGTTGGTTTTGCAGGGTGGAGGTTTCATAACATTCAGTAGCTCTTGCGGGGGCTGTCTTGGGGCTTCATCCTTGGAATTCTCCCGGCCCCTACCATGTGCTCCCTGAGCTAATGATGGGGTTGACGAGATGATGAGGTATATTCTTCATCATTTCAATGAGGGGAGGGTAGTCCCTGAGTTTACTACTGAATGTTATGTTGATTTGAACATAGCTAAAGTGTATTTGGTGGTTCAGCTGGGAGTACTTTTTACATTACCGCTGTGTGTAATCCTTGGTATGTGCAATCAGGAGTTCATTCGTTCATCCATCACACTTGTTCACAAATGCCTAATCAAGTTGGAACAACTCCACAGCCTGGTCAGTGTTAGCAGAATAATAGATGTTGTGATCATCAATGTCCAATAACAGGTACATCTGTAAAGTGTACATTTGTATGTAGACTATGGGAATAATGTTCACCTTTAGAAAGGATCGACAATGAAGAAATGCCTGGGTAGTTACTAGGAGCCGAGCTGTGTTGCAAAATTTCATAAATAAATGTACATTAGTTTGAACCTCAAGTTGAAATAAAATCTTCCAGGCTTACTGGGATCTTAGGCTGTATTCCTGCATTACTTGCAATTCCTAAATTCCTACCGACTGGAGGTGGCACGTTTTTGTCATCCATCACTGAAAATGTTCTGCCAGGTTAGGGTTTTAGATTTGAACTTTGGAGTAAGGTAGGGCATACATTCCTGGCTTGGCTTGGAGTGGTTTCCACTAGTAGAAAGGAATATTTTTTGTGTGCATTTTGTTTTCATTTTTTTAGATGATTCTAACAGACTAGAATATGTGTTCTATTGATATTGTATGAATAATCTATGATTGTTGAACCAGTCACAAGTCTAGACTATTCTTGAATCATGAATATTGTTGTGTTAAGGTTGATTGTCCTATTACCAACCAGGTACCCAAAACCAACCACCCTAGATTCTTGCCTAATTTCTAGATTTTCAAAGGGAAGATGTACCTCATTTGTACATTAGAACATGTGATCGGTTTTAGGTAAACCTATGACTTTCACTTTGAAAATTTGTACTTATTCAAATACTTATTCTTATAGGTTACAATTTTTTGCAATCCTCATGAAATCCTATTTCGAATGCGGTCATAATTTTTTTCCGGATTTACCACTGCCAAATATAGGTCAGATTGCTTAAGTGGTTGGTAATCGGACAATCAACCTTATCTCATGAAAACATCTTTGACTAATAAAACGTAGAAATGTCTCGTTTTTATAAGTCACATGTTTGGATGACACTTGCATTATAAATGGGAACCCCACTCAAATTTGTTCATGTTCACACCAACTAAAAGCTTCTCACAGACTTAGGGAAGAGCTTTTTACTTTGTGTACCGGTAATATGCGAAGCATTCCATACATTGACTGAGATTCATTTCCTAAAAATAATAATACCCTATGCTATGGTCAGATTCGATAAAAAATAATTCAAAAAATAATTCAAAATGGCATGTACTGAAATTTTCAGAAACTATAAGGTGGTATAATTAAAGTGTAGAAAATATTAATGAAAATAATTTTTGATGATTGGCCATGCAAAAATGAGGTCACAGATTCAAGGAACACAAAAATTTCAAAAAATCACCATGTCAAGAGTACCTCATTTCAAATCCGATTCAACATTTTTTACTAAAAAATTATTAATATTTTGTTCGTAATCAAATTTAGAAGGAATTTTAATTTTTACTTTCAAAATTTATAATAAAATATTGGTGATAGCATTGGTGAATCTAACCATACGGATGGAATCTAAAATTCAAAATCTTCAACTTTCATTCCTATATCAATACCAAAACATTCCTCCAAACAATACTTTATAATGGTTTTTCTCAAATTGTCAATTCCAGGGACACCTTGTGACTTTTAGGGGTTAAATGACATTCGTACACTTGAATTCGAAATTAAATGCTTAGATATTTTTCAAATGAATATACAAGATTTTTTTTTTGAAAATTCACTAAAATTGCAATTTTAATACTCTCATCTTGTAATTCATTGTGATTGGTTGAAGTCATCAGACTTCAATGGTATTAAAGTTGTTTATCTGAAATTTATTATGGTTTGATAGAGGTGTCCTAAGATCTCTTTGTAAACAATCAAAAGATAATTTTATAGGTTGAAATATTGCACGTTATGCAAAAGATGATTCAATGTTGTACATTATGCACTTTTGGCCAATCACTCCAAAATTCATAGGATAATGAATATTTTTGTATTTTTCATATAATTAAAATGATAATCTCTTTTAAAATCAAATTTAAACATATTTTGACACTATTACTTAATCCAACCATGTGGGTGACATGGAAGGTCATCATCTACAACTTTCATTTGTATGTCGGTCTCAAAATACAGATTCAATGCACATTTTACAACTCAACTTTAAATTACTTTTTTGGCAAAATGAAAGCTCACATGGAATGGAAGGACCTAGTAAATTCAATTTTGATTTTTTCCCTAATCGTACTTCACTTACGTGAAAGTAAAAACCTCAAAAATTCATGTAAAAAAAACCCCGGATGAGAAACATCAATGTGAATGAAAACTGTACAGTCGGGTACTACCCGTTAACGAATTCCTTCTTGTAGGGAGTTTTTCTAAAAACTTTGAAAATTCATTGTGAACTCAAAAATTATCAGAATTGAAAACCGTAAAGTGTGTTGGAACTGTATCAAAGTATACTACAATATTATGATAAAATATCAGTTTCTTTTTGTAATATCATTCAACACAATACAATTACCTTATACACTATCTACCATTGACTACTCCTATCTTTTGCTTCAATTACAATGTAAATTTCAATCGCAAATTTGGAATGAGCTTTCAAAGTTGTTCTTGGGATACTTGAGCACATATTTGTGGTATCATTGATATATAGCTTGTTTGGTTTTTGGCTTGGAGGAAGTAGTTTTTGGCTTAGGAGTAGTCAATGGTAAATGGTATATAAAATACTTGTTATATGTTATATGATAGCACAAAAAGGAATTGATGTTTTATCATAATATTATAGTACACTCTAATGTGATTCCAACACACTTTACGGTTCTCAAATCCGATCATTTTTGAGTTCACAATGAATTTTCAAAGTTTTCAGAAAAAATCCCTCTGTAATTCGTTAACGGCCAGTACCTGACTGTACATCATCCTGAAAATGGACGCCCAGGACGCTCAGGCAGTTAAGGTTAAGCATTCTATAGCCGATTTGACATAAAACCTCAAAATTTATCACCACAACATTCCAAGCTGATTCGCATTCAATGTTTTCACTTCTGTAGCTAAACAATGTTATGATAACTACAAAACACAAGAGACAAGGGGTATGTAATCAGACAATGCAACATTCAAAATAATGAACTTTTGCATTTTTAAAGCACAATGCAACAAGCTTATCAATTCCAAACGCCAGAAGCGAGTCCAGTCTGCATCATTCTTTGAAACAAACATATGCAAATCTCCAAAACTACTATGGATTTCAACCTCTCAATAACAATTAGGGCTCATGTGGAAAACAAAGTAGTTCTACTGTCATGAGCAAGAGATGTCATCTTCTGATCAGACAAGAGAGTCTGTGTTCGACAAGAAAGTTTGTACAGAAGCCATCTCAGGGAAAAAAAACCGCAACAAATGCTACCCGTAACAGAAACATCTTGTGGCGTTCTGTTCTCATGAACTCAATTTTATTGCTGCTTCTCAATGGTGACAATTGACTAATATCCTCAATGATCAAAACACTGTAACTCAAGATTCTTGGGCTTCGTGGATGAGAGGCTCCTCGAAACGCTCAAGCTTGGAAAGCTCCGGGGCAGACGGCACATCTGCAAGGACTGCAAGGGCAGGAACAGGGCTGGGGGAAGAAACGGACGGCAAACTGGCATGGATGGCGCCCCGGAAAAGCTGGGATGAGTCTGTGAAGGCCGAGCCTATGCCTGCACCTGCTCCAGTGATTTCTTTTTTGTCAGGAGACAGTTTAGCTACTTTTCCATGGCTTGCAGAGCAATCCAAGCTCCTTGCATGCTCTTTTCGTATTAATATATAGGGAATATCAGGGTAATACACATGTGCTACCTAGGTTTAAAGAGGCTACACATCTTGACTCCATGTAGGAAATCTGGTTATTATTCCTCTTTTTTTTTCAAAAATCCTTTGTATCAATTAACCAGCCCAAATTTTACGTAGCAAATTTGGCAACGAAAAAGATCACTGACCTGCTCCAAAGGCCACAGCAGCCCAACGTGTCGTGGGGCTCCGGAAGAAGAGCAGCGCAGAGGCAGCTCCTGACAGAGAGCCATACACAAAGCGTTTCAATGTCATGTCAATGGTTGCATCCCAGTTCTGTTCATGCTCTAGTGGTGCTGATCGCTCCATCTCCTGCAACCACAAACACACGTATCTATGTTAACTCTTAAAGGACCAAGGATTCACAGTTTTAAAATGACAAATTCAATTGATCATATTTGTGAAAATATAATTCAGATGGGACCAAATTTTATAGCACTAGAACTAGTGAAGATCATTTGCATGTGTTGGTCAAAAAACAAATAAATTCGAACAAGAGGAAGTCCAAATAGGACCTACTCAAAACTGTCAAAAAAAATATGGACACTTAGAGGTTTAGAGACGGAGTACCACACTTGCACCTCAAATATCAAAAGCAGTCATATAGCCTACGCTTGGAAGGGTAGTGTACAGAAACTCATATCATTGATTCTACATGAGAGTTGGCAATCCTCATAAAAAAGAGCTCGAGTGATGGAGATCTTGGTTCGTTTGGACACAATCAAAATGAACACTATTTTGACCGTTTTATACTGCTAGAGATAGTAAAGTCTGACGTGAGGTCAATGATCGAAGATGTAGAGGTTACGAAATGCAAAGTAACGTTGCACTCATAACAACAGTAACCCCTAAGCATCTAAAACGCCCAATATGGCCATCTGCATCACTGAACTTTGAAACGGTGGCATTTTCTCATTTTACCTCGGTTTTCTCATTGCAATACGTCATTTTAAAGCTCTTGTTCTATACTACAAGATCAACAGTGTCGATCGTGTCAAACTGAAGTCATTTTCACAAAAGCAGATGATTTGCAGCAGGGGGTCCAATTTTTCTACACTACAGAAAATACACGGTGGACGCTTAGGGGTTAAAAAACCTGCGGCTGTAGCTCCAATCCTGACATGCATTCGGCTAGTTTGTATTATAGAGGACTCAGAAGACGAAATCCAGTATATTATAGGGTTTCTTCCTCCAGGCCCAATGCTTTGAAGATACCCTCCAGATGAAGAGCTTCAAGGAGCTCATCGAAAACCACCATAAAACACAAACTCTACAGAGTGATACAAGTAAGGTTTGTGATAAAGCCGGAACGACCCTTAGGCTGTGCAGGATGTCTTGCTTAGGGTTAATCATGAAGTGGTTCTCTAGGGTTTGATCTCCGTTTTCATAGGACCTCTGTGGTTCAGATAGGACTTCAGATAGCCTACAGAACGCATAGCGGGTCCTCCAAAATTACTCCTGTCCTATGCATTCGTCACACTGTCCAAAATGAAAAAGGAAGTAAAATAGCAACAGTTCTCAAAAAAACAAAAACCCTAGTATCAGATAACCCGATAAATCTCTCCCATTCACAATTATATTCAACAAAACAAAGGTATGCCACTGGAACTTAAACTCTTTCAGAACTCAGGTAACCAATTATCATACCAGTCCTAAACCCTAAATTATATGAGGTCACTAGAAAGTAGAAAATTCAAGTAACTTCGGAATCCAATGCTCAAGGAACATAGCAAACTTAATCAAGAAAGTAAAAAACAAAATTAAACTCTAAAATGACTACAGAGAAGATAGCGGTGTCGATCGATGCATCTGTCATAAACTAGCATCAAACCTCCTGATCCTCTTCTCCTTCATTTCAAATCCCAAACCCTAGCCCATTTCAATCCCAAACAGAATTACGCTACGCGAACACACAATCCCAAACCCTTTCGACTCAAACCCTAAGCTCCAAAACAGCGGCAACCAAAAACCACGGAGAGAAGTGAAATAAATAAGCGAAAATTCAACATACCAAGAAATTATTTGGAAGACGATGCCAACGCTCCCACTCAAAGATCCGTCGAAAAAACGCTTGAAATGAATCTGCAAGAGAGACGCTCTCGAACATAAAGCTGATGAAACCGAGCTTCAATTTCTGACGTGGTCTTTCGCCACGTCAATTATATGACGTGGACATGCCACGTACGTGCCAAGTCGAATCTAGGGTGGGCTAAGATTTCTGGCACACGTCGTTGGAATTCATTTTAAATCCAGGGCTTGAAGTAGCCCATGAGGGTCTCATGCCTTGACACTGTTGATTTCAAGGAGAAGATGCTTCGTTGTTCTTCTCCTTCTGAGCTTTCTTAGTTCCTGTTGTACTGACTCCGATCGTCTTGCAAAGATCGGCTCTCAAGGTATGTGACAATATGATTTGACCTTGCTGGGACAAAACTTCACCAATGTGCGCTTGATCACGGTTTGTTTTTTTGGTTTTTTTGACACAAATGAAAATAGATTGACGGAAATGGTTTTAGTTTGAGAGCTCTTGATGTGGATTCTTTGTGCTTATAAATGGCCGATTTAGCTTCGTTAAGATTGCTGGTCCGATCGTGCATTTTGCGTTTGATCCGAGTTTTCAACATCTGCCTTTCGAGTTTTCCACATCTGCCTTTCGAGTTTTTACTGTTTAATTATTGAGCCTTGTTTTCTTTTACCTTAAGCTTGCCATCAGAAGCAGGACGATATTTTAGCGGTCTAGCGTTTTTGAATAATAAAGGATCGCTTGTATGCATTTGCGCTGTTAACCTGACTTTCATCGTTTTAAGAGTCAGAGATCGAGTATACTTAATTGCTATTTGTTAAGATTTCTTTAGCTTTGGAAGTGACAAATAGGTTTGATAGTGATTTCTTGACTTCTTTATGTTGGAGTTGCGGTAATAATACTCTTGAGTTTCCATGTGATGATGATCTGCGTGCCATGAGGTGGATTGTGTATGTAAATTAGTGTAACAGTTTGCTGCGCTTGAGGTTTCAGATATTGATTAGGTTTGATGATAATAGATGTGCCATTTTTCTCTAGATATGTGAAGGTCCGCTGATAGGTTTTTTTATTTTTTTATTTTTTCAATTTTCGGCCAGGAATCTCCTTCTACAGCGAGACCGCTTTAAGTGCTCTGGTATATGTCATGTGATTCCTGTGCGGGAGCCTAATCATCAACTTTGTTCTTTAGGACGGAACGAACGAGGTTGAATTAAGGTGCTTTGTCGCTGAAGCTATATCGAATAACGTTGCAATGTTCCAACATTTACTCTGGTTCTTCCTCTTAATTACATTTTTCCCTTATGGACTGAAAATTTCTCACCTACAGGTTCTGCAATTTTCTCTCCTTGAAGCGTTTGCGCTATGGCGGCACTAAGTTCTTGCAGCGTTTTGAAATCTACTTGCGATGCTGCTACAATCTCCTGCTCGTGTGTCCCCAAGGCAGCAAGCATGGGATCTCCAAAGAGTATGCTCTTCATCCGAGGAGCAACTGGTCCACAGGTAATAGCACTGACTCTCTTACCCGAGTCTTGTTGGTTGGGTTCACGAATTCTTTTTTTACCCTTGCTCATGTCTAATTAGAGAACCCAATTTGTTGCTTTTGCGATTTTGTTTCAAAAACAAAGTCTGTACGTACGTCATCTTTGTTCTGTTTTCTCTTTGATGATGATAGTGAAGTTTTCGTAGCCACAAATCACATCCCTTGTTAACCCCTAAGCGTCTAAAACGCCCAATATGGCCATCTGCATCACTGAACTTTGCAACCGTGGCATTTTCTCATTTTACCTCGGTTTTCTGATTGCAATACATCATTTTAAAGCTCTTGTTTTACACTACAAGTTCAACACTGTCCTTCGTGTCAAATTGAAGTCATTTTCACACAAACAGATGATTTGCAGCAGGGGGTCCAATTTTCCTACACTACAGAAAATACACAGTGGACGCTTAGGGGTTAAACTTGCATGTGGTTAATATTTGAACATGTGATTCAGATCTGACTCTTGTAGAATATCTGAAGAAGTGGCACGTACGATGATCAAGTTATCTCATGAGTGGCATGTGGTTCTTTTGCAGAGAAAGATCGGAGCAAAACAGAGAGATCAAGAAGCCAAATATTCAACCCTATCAAGAAGGGGCGTTATGTTCACCAGCTTGTCCACCATGGGACTCATGCTTCTGCCAAAGAACTCTTCAGCTGCAGAAGAGGTCGACGACAGAGATTTCCGCGAGAAACTGTTGGAAGAGATTGACAACCTCCAGCAACTTGTGAGCAAGAGCTTAGGCGACGCAAAAGAGGCTGTCACCACCAAAGCAGAAGAAGCTATGTCCTCTCTCAAATTTGGAGACGACAAAGCGGCCGAGACTCTCACTGAAGTTAAAAGCTCTATCGATGAGACTCGCCAACAAGACAAGCTCGCTCAGAACTGAGGAGTAAATACACTGATTTATATCAAATGGAATTGGCAAAGCAACCTCCAACAACCAATACATGGTACATCTTCTCAAACTAGATCGTGCGGACAGTATTAGAAAGTTATGTATGTGCAACTTTTATAGAGATGGTGGATCGTTTCTGTCTTCTTGTGTGCAGAGACTTAGTTAATTTGACCTTTTGTTTCTTCTCCAACTGGTAATCTTCCTCAATTGGATTGATGCTAGATGACAGTATCTCTCAAAATTGGTTTTGCATATTGTTATGAAATTTAATGAAACCAAATGAATAGAAATTGATCACAAATAATCATGAAATCAATTGAACAATCCCAAATGCAATTAATTGATCATACAAAAACAAAAAAGAGACTAGATTTGAACCATACTTGAAATAATTCTTTGAAATACTTCTTCCTTTCAAGAATGAGAAAATTAAGCAGTTACTTCTTCACTAGGTCTTTCTAAATGTTTATTTTTTGTAATTTTACTATCAACCTCTATTTTTCGTTCTATCAAATATCCAATTTCAAATCACTCGCATGGTTGTATCCAAGGCGGATTGAAAGAGTATATGGGTGATTGCTTTGGTGCGGGTTTTTTTCTCCGGTGTGATTTGTCATCATCAGATGTAGAAATTCTGACGTGTTCATCATCAGATGTGGAACTTGTTGCATTTTGTAAATTGTCAGCACCAGTTGTACTATTTACCATACATTGTAATGAACAAAATTTGAAACCTTTATCTATCAATTTGTGACCACAAATATTGCAACTCATACCACTAGGAGAACCACTAGCTGATGTCGAATTCCGACGACTCACAATATGATAATTATCATTTTTAGAATTGCATTTGTAAGGTTGTATATCATCTAGTGAAATTCCTTTTTTTTTCAAATCCTTGCCTTCAAATGTCAAATTATAAGTTACTTTTCGTAATTGAAATACTTCATGCCCATCATGCTCTTGCACTTTACATCTTGCACAAATACGAAAACAACACGTGGTGCAATAAAAATTCTCCAATAAATTTCTCTTACACATCGGGTGCTTATTGCATTCACTTTTTTCATTTTTAATATCAAATGAATATTTCAACCACTTTGGAAACGATTTGATGTTTGAAGGTCTTGCTTCTTTTATATCAATTTTTGATTCCATAATAAATGTCAAAATGTTGCTATAATAAATTTTATATTACTAAAATACATATAAGTCTAGGTCAATGACAATATATAGTACAAAAACACATACACCAAAATTATACTTGTACTTTAGATTAGTATATTTTAAACACTAGAATCTACTTGGTCTTGAAGTGTAGTTAAAACAGATTTAAAGTACAAATTTGAACTACATTTTGATCTAATTTCATTGTTAACATTTTCCTAACACCACTTTAAACACTAAGTGTTAAGTCTATTTTAAAAAATAGACTAATAAAATAAGTCAACTAATGAAATGATCAAAAATATGAAATATAATATTTTTACTTATTTAAAGGAGTCTTTACATTTTTATCAATGTCTAAAGATAGCATTATTGTTTTCTAGATTTTATCTAGAATTAAGTGGTCTAGTAAGCCAAATATGTATGTATGTATGTATGTATATTTGTATTGCAAAGACAATTCCGCATATAATTCTACAATGTAAAATAACATATATGTAAAATTATGTAAATTAATTATAATTAAATGTTAAAATAATATTTAAATAGTTATAATTAAAAATCAAACATTAAATAACATCAAATGATCTAAATAATATTAATCATTTAGAGAGATAAAAATATCCCTCTTTACTATGTAGTAGAGATGAGAGTGAAGTGGATTAGAGTTAGTTTTACGGTAATAACAAAGATAAAGAAAGATGGACACAAACTAAGAGTTATTTTCAAAAAATCCAAATTTCCCACTTTTTTGAAGTTCAATCCAATTTTTTTTTTTTTTTTAATTTAATTTATCTTTTTTAATTTATTATTTTTACCAATCTTATTAATCTAAAAACAATGAATTTTCTAATGTTCTAAACATACTACTGAACTACCCAATCCACATAAAAAATATTAAAAATAAAACATCCATTTTTCATTTTTAAACATTGAAATTCAACCATCAATCATCTATGGGTGAAATAGAGAGAGTACCATGTTCAAGTTTGATGGCTTTGATGTATTTGTTGTACTTAGATTGGTGATGGTGATGACCTTATCATGTAAGAACTTAGTTGTCAAGACGAACAGACACTCTATTCACGCCGGCCTCGCAAGAGGACCGGAGTTTCTATCTATCTATCTATCTATCTAAGAACTTAGCATATGACCATGTAGCCAAACTTCAAACTCCCAAATATTCTCTTAGTAAACAGAAAAAATAATATAGTATTGAATTATGGGATCTTGCAAATGCTACTGAACAACCTTTGGAAGTGGGACTTAGAAGGAAGGGTGTTGAATTAGTCTTCTCAAATGCTCTCAAGTAAGGTTTAGAATGAGATTGAGTCGAGTGACGAGGATATAAGATCCTTTAAGTCCACTACAAAATTTATACGAGTGTAATCTATTGACAAAGATCTTTAAAACCGTAATAATAGGATACAAGAATATATGTATGTAAAATTCAAGTACAAATTTGTGAGTACGAGACATACACAAATTTTTCCTACACTATTATATTATTATACCAGACATATATCAAATATTTTGTACGGAACGTTGAAATCTCCTAGACCGTGTGCCCACCATCCGCAATCTTGGTACCATTGGAAAGTTCTCGACGAAAAGGAGTGCATCTAAATCGTTTCGTTGCTTTTAAACGTACGGTGTGAGAGTTACAAATTTTTGAGTGATTTTTGTCGCCTTAAATTGAATTAAATTATGAAAAATGTAATATGGGAGTTTTTGGTGTCATTCTTGGCATCGTCAAAAAGCTCTCGACGAGTATGGATGTACCAAAATCATTTTGTAGCTTTTGGACATAGGGTGTGGAAGTCATGGATTTTAAATCAAATTTTGTCACCATAAATTGAATTAAATTATGAATAAAATAGTTTAAAAAAGAAAAGTAAAAGTAAAAGCATAGCTAAATCACGGGAAACGCTTGTACCAACGGTGCAGAGCCTCACTAGTACGCAGTTGATATACGATGTACTGTACATGCATATACCGTATTTTTGAGTACACTGTACCCTGTCACTTTGGTCAACGAAGCGAACGAACGTAACGAACGAAGCGAACGAACGTAACGAACGAAGCGAACGAACGAAACGAACGAAGCGAACGGACGAACGAACAAAACGGACGGACGGACGGAGGAAACGAACGAATGGAACGGAACGCAGGCAATATTGAATTAGGGTTTAAGGCTCTGTTCTTCTCAACGTTGGCTCTCCCTCTTTAGGTTTGACCTTAAACCCTAGAGTCCTTCCTTGAACCTCCAAGGCGCCGTAAGTTGCAGTGCAACGATTGTTTAGGCTTGCATATTTTTGATGATCTGGTAGAGGATTACTACCTTCGGGATTGGCAGCGGCGATGGCTCCGGCCGTGATGGAGGAGGAGTACTCGGACGACGAGATTGACTTGTCGGAGAGTGAGGAAGAGAGCGAGGAAGACGATGCGGAGAAGCCGGTAGCGGAGGCTCGCCGCGACGCAATTTACAACAGCGCGGGTCTCCACGAGAAGCTGGAGGATGTGGGATGGCCGGACGGGATAGACTGGACGCACTCCCTGGCATTGAATTACGTGCACGAAGGCTCCCCTGTGGACGTGAACGACGACTTGACGCGGGAGATGTCGTTTTACGCGCAAGGGTTGGAAGGCGCTCGGGAAGCGTACTTGAAGCTCCAGGAGCTTAACATTCCGTTTCTGAGGCCGACGGATTACTACGCGGAGATGATTAAGAGCGACACGCACATGCTGAAGATTAAGGACAAGCTGCTGTTCCAGAAGAAGCAGATGGAGGAGGCGGAGGAGCGGCGCAAACAGCGGGAGGCGAAGAAGTACGGGAAGGAAGTGCAGGCTGAGAAGCTGAAGGAGCGGACGCAGCAGAAGAAGAAGGACATTGAGAGTGTGAAGAAATGGCGGAAAGGTCGAAGTGACTCGGGTTTTGCGGACGGTGAAGAGCCTTTTGATGTTGATGGCGAAGGACGGGCTGCTAAAAAGCAGAAGAAGATTGATGCGTCGCCATGGGACCGGACGGGAGGTAAAGGGCGCGGTGCTGGTGTAGTTCGTGGCAGAGGAGGACGAGGACAAGGACGGGGAGGCGGCAGTAGGGAGTCGCGAGATGCCAAGTTCGGCTATGGTGGCAGAAAAGGCATGGCCAAGAGGAACACCGCAGACTCCACAGCTGATGAAAGCGGATTCAAAGCCAATTTCAAGGGGAAAACCATGGGAGGTAGAGGTGGGGGTAGAGGTAGAGGCGAAGGTAGAACCAGGGGTGGAGGTCGAGGAAGAGGAAGAGGTAGATCATAGACTCTTTGTTGCAGGAATTCATGGTTGTGCTCAAGCTCCGGCAATCATATCTTTCTGTAGCTGGGGTTTCAAGATGGGCCTTATTGTTTGGGAGGTGGACTACAGATTGCTCAGGAGTATAATGTTCCAGAGTCTTGATGTAGCAAGGAGGCAGGTGGTGGTGCAAGATGAAGGTATTGCAGTTTTGGCTCTCTTGTTTGCGCCGGTTCCAGTAGCCTGCTTAGACACACGTCCTTTCAATTTAGAAGGCTCGCAGCAGTTGTTTCCATGATTTAGGGTTTGACTGTGGTCGAATGGAGACGACGGTTAGGAAGAAAAAATGCTCCTCATTCATTGACAAGACACGGAGGTTGTTTGTAGGCCCTGAGGATGATATAGAGTTTTTATTTGAGTGGTGTCGTGACAGAATAGATTCTGGTTTAGTAGAAGAGCTAGCGCCACCTCCAAGAGCACTCAGTATGCAGCATTTTGAGAAATCTGCTTGATAACGGGCTGTATTTTTATCTTACCAATCAATTTTGTCAAGTTACAAATTTGGTCGACTCTTTCACAGTTATGCATTCCAAGTATTGCTGTTGAGACTCGAATTGAGGGTTGGGTAATTTTGAGAGCAGCAATGCTCTCTGTATGTTTGTGAGAGTAGAGAAATCAGCTTTACCAGATGTAAGGTGTCCAACTTGCAAATTGTACCAAGAAAATTTTCAAGCTAGTGCCATCTCTGTGAAATTACGGTATGAGCCACAAGGCCAAAAGGCATTTCCTTCTGTCATACTTTATTATGCTAATGTTTTAACAAGCTAGAATTTGCACGTGGCTCTATAAATTAAGGCATATTCTGAATACTTGCTAGTACGCTTCATTGTGTGTCCTCTGCCAACCGGGAGTGCAGATATAGGTCCATCAGTGAGATGCTGGAAGCTCTAGTTCACCTTATTGAAATTTTTACCCTAAACCCTAAATCCAAATGGTCCAAAGCCTATTCGGGTCCTTGATCGTTGTCCACATTCTCTTTGGAACCAAAAGGACCAAGGAAGGATTCATGGTTTTAAAATGACAAATACAATCTTTTCAGATGAGACCAAATTTCATATCACCGGGGATCAATGAAGAACATTGCATGTGTTGGTCGAAAACAAATAAATTTGAACAAAAGAAAGTCCACGTAGGACCAGATCCAATTCAACTTAAAAAGATTTAAAGGTCCAATTCAATCCAATTCAAGCTTCTTGTTTTGTTTGGGGTTAACCCTTTAGTGCCTAGTTGACCACATTCTAGTCACTGGAGTGTCAGAAATGCAAAGAACAAAAAATCCGTGAAGAATTTTGAATTGTAAAGTTCAGATTTGAAGATTGATGATATACATCTTTTAGAAAAGAAAATTTCAATTTGGAGTTCTGCAACAATCAAAATACCTATGTTCGAAATACCAAAATATTGCAAATACCTCAAAATACAATAAATACTTACAAATACAACACATGTACTATGTTGTATTTCTAGTGTTTGGAAGTTTGTTATCTCATTTTTTTTTGGATTGTGTTCTTTTGTTCATGTTCGAGCAGTGTATGTATTCTGATCTTAATCAATGTACCAACTTCTTTCAATTTTTAACGTATAAATTTTTGTCCTAAACCGTATACGGATAAGTCACTCTCACTTATAAAATTCACAATAATTATGTGTGAGTCCATTCTTGATATGAAAGATTGCAACAAAGAGGTGTTGGCACAAGGTGAATTGCATCACTTTCATTTTAGAAAATTTAATCCAAATTCTATTTAATTTTGAAGTCACACA
Organism: Pohlia nutans; assembly: GCA_022496805.1. Taxonomy (NCBI): domain Eukaryota; kingdom Viridiplantae; phylum Streptophyta; class Bryopsida; order Bryales; family Mniaceae; genus Pohlia; species Pohlia nutans. The sequence goes on from CM040088.1 coordinate 40,667,753, forward strand.
CCCTCCAAAATCTCATTTTTGAGTGTGCATTATATGGTTCAACGACATACTATAATCTTGCAATTCCACCATTTATGATTCTCTAATTTTGGCAAAATGTCTTCACTCTAGTTGAGAATACAATTGTACGGTTACTTTCTAATTTAATCCATTCTATTTCTAATAGTACCAATCACAGTGGAAAACCCTACTGAAATCCAGAGCATGCAGCTACATTACCCTAGGCACTGAAGGGTTAAACATGTTGGACATTATCCCCTAACTGCTTGAGTGTCCATTTTATAGATGATGTTCAAAATCACGGTGATGTTTTTGGAGTTGGTTTATTCTACATGAATTTTTCAGGTAGCTACCTTTACGTAAGTGAAGTTAGATTAGGAAAAAAAAATGAAATTGAAGTTACTAGGTCCTTCCATTCCATGTGAGCTTTCATTTCAACAAAAATAAATCTAAGGTTTTGAATTACTTAATGAGCACTAAATCTATTCTTTGAGGCTAACAACCAAATAAAAGTTATAGATGATGACTTTTCCATGACATCCATAACATTCTTCAACCTCCCTAGTGTTCACCTCCGAATCTCAAGCATCTGTCAAGGGATCGGAGGAATTGTAGAAAATTTTCTCTAACTTCAGCTAGGCCAAGTAAAGAGGGTTGGAGAGTTGAATTATTTTATTAGTAGTTTCTCTACAGTGTAAAGGGTGTGGTCCATCAAGGTATGAAGAACATTATCGGTAATTTTGAAGAATGTTCGTGCACCTTTTTATTTGAAAAATAAATAAACATTTACTACAAATATGCTGACCCGGCCCTTCACCTACGGTATTCTTCCCAGTCAGACTTTGTAGGCATACCGTCCCCGGTGCGCAGGAGGGGCTTTTAATTATTACCATATATTTGATCCCAAGAATGGCATAAATTATTACCATATAATTGATCCCATAAAATTCTAGCGTGATGCTCTTTCACTTCTAAGGAAAGTAACTCAGAAGGTTCTATTTTTAGGAGCTCTGTTTGGAGGTAAATTTTTATGGACTCTGAGTATCCATGGTATATGCTAAAACATCAAGAATAGTTGCAGAATCATACAACCAAATCCTAAAGTTGCAGTCACACATGCCACTTAATTCATGATCTAGGGAGCAGAGTTCTTTTTTTGATGCAGTAGCTTAGAGAGAATTGATCTGATCACACTTGAATGGATGATTGTTGATAAAACTGAACAGGAAGAAAGTTCAATAGGGGTGTCAGAATTTGCGACATCTGTCGAGGCGATTTGGAAACGAGACTCAAATCTCACGGCTGGGACTACTGACTCTTGCACGTGATTGTTGGTTTCAGAATTGTGTTGAGCCTGATTTAGAAATCTCGCATCACAATCTCGAACTCTGACATCCCCTAATATAATATATGTATTCCTCTGACTATCGATGGAGGGTGCTGAGATTGAAGAGGAGATCAGGGGTGAAGACCCAGTGTTAGCATGGCCGCATGTTTCCAGGTAGAAAAACTTCTGCAGGTTTTGATTTGTTATGTTCATGGTCCAAATGGCATGTTTCAGAGCTCCAAAATTTGTGACATTCAAGTGCTGGCAATTACAACTTTTAAGTGCAGAGACTCCAAAAAATTATGTATACATAGACTGAGGTTTTAGTCAGGCAACTGCGATTGTACTAATACCATCAAAATCCATTTTAACAAACATGAGGTTGCTTAGATTTTGGCTTTGAACAGGCTCTCTTCCATGAAATCAATTGGCATGTTTCAAGCACCCAGAACTCTAAAAACTAGGTCTTGTTTAGATCTGAGGTTTTGGTCATAGAACTGAGACTGTGACAAATTCACTGAAATATATCTGCCATTTTAACAAAAATACGAGGAACCTTGAAATTTTCATGAAAATTGACACGTTTGACGTTTCAAAGCACCAAAAGTAGGACTTTCAAGTCTCTAAAAACTAGGACTTGTGTAGATCTGAGGTTCTGTTGGGCAAATGTAACTATGCCAGTTTCCCAGCCGTTTTTAACAAACATGATTGAGGTTCTTAGATAATTTTCGCTTCCTTGCTCCCGTGGATTCAATTATTGAGTTAGTTGCATTATGAGGCTTGTACCGACATAGTAATACGATTATTCTCAGTGACTGTCATGTCGACATGTTAGAGTCAATACATGTTATTCATGTCATGGTCGGTGCAGGCAAACGGAGGAGTATGTGCCAGCGACAAAGCATGCCATATAAAAGGACATAGTGGAGCACAGAAAGATTTCGCGGAGCAGCTGTGCGAGGACTTGGACCGAAACAACTTGTTCCCGTTTTTCGACAAGCGATCCACAAGCTTACCGAAAGGGGAAACATTTCCACCGCTCATCTTCTCCGCTGCGAATCACTGCCGAGTGGCAGTGCTCATCTTGTCACACGAGTATTTCACCCGCTCCAAATGGCCCATGATGGAGCTTGTGGCGTTCATCGACGCCAAGAAATCCCGCAGGAACCCGAGCTTGAAGCTACTGCCCTTGTATTTCCGAATCTCTCGCCACGAGATCAAAGAGATGGTGAAATCCCAAAGCTGGATGAAAACCTGGGCGGAGTTTGATGACTCCAGAATCGACCTTGACAAGTGGAACCAAGCCTTGGCTGCTCTGGGCTCTGAAAATGGCCTGGAGTTTGATGCCGAGTTTCGAAGTGAAGTGGCCTACCGGAAAGCAGTTGTAGACGCGGTGCAGTTCTGGGTGCCGCCCAGCCTCCAATTTGATGATTCACAAATCCAAGGGAAACACCGTCTTTGTAAGGTGATTCATTTCGTAACATTCTGAGTCACTATAGTTATTGTTATTCACTGAATGGTCAAAGTTTTAAATAATCATGTGAGCTGAGGATTTCAATGCACCAAAGGATGTGTTATTTGGATATCATATGCAAAAGTTATAAGGATTCAAGTGGATGATTTAAAACTATCACAAGTTTTGATGTTAAGGTGACCGTATGCATTCTCAAAATCCAATGTGTACTAATCATGCAAGATTTTAGGATGTTGAGATTAGATATTTTGGTCTTAGATTGAAGCATTCAGATGTCACAAATTTCATGTCATCCAGATCTTTTTAATGTCACAACCTAAGGCGTTCAAAATCCATTTGATTATCAATGGAGTCGTATCACTAGTAGAAAAGGTGGTGCTCCCAAGGGAGATGCCCAGGCAAAATCACAATGCATGCGTGGAATTGGGCACTAGTTGCCTGGGCAACTCCCTTGGCAATGCCACCTTTTCTACTATGGTATGAGTCTAAACGACCATGACTCATATGACCCAATATTGAAGACAGTGGTCCTCAAAATAATTACGAAAAGAGAAGCTCAAATCGGAAGTTATTTTTCAAAAAGAATCTATTTTGTATGGTGAAAAAGAGAATCTTTAAAGATACTCTCAAAATTTGGCATTTGCCGAAAAGTAATTTTCAAAAATAATAATAATTTATTGAGCATGACATGCCAACCCGGGTATGGTACTGTGTCTTTGTAGGTTATTTCCAAAGCTCTGGATGAAAGTCCTGAAACTCCAAGTAGTGCACGAGTTGTGGGCATGTATGGAATGGGTGGCTCAGGAAAGACAACGTTGTGCAAGGCACTCTGCAATTACTACCACGTGGAATTCCATGGAAAGGTATGTTATTTGGAGTTTGGCAAGCAGAGTCAAGTGGCTCTTCAGAAGAAAGTTCTGCGAGAACTCACACAGGCAAGTGAAGCTGTTGTGCAACACATTTCTGATCCCGACCAAGTAAGTTGAACCACATGTGCCCTTTTATGTTTTGAATGCCCCACTCTAAGGTAGATGAATTCATGAGTTGTTGGTAACATGGTTCAATATAGGAAACGAAATTAAGTCCCTAACAGTTTTAGCATCCTCTACCTTATGTTCTTCTTCACTCGCAGATTAATTAACTTGTGATCGAGAGCATACAAAATCTTCACAGTTTGCAAAAACTTCTAGCTTATTACAAGACTTTGTGATAGGTAGTCTATTTAGAGGATCTTTCACAGATGGAATAATGTGCAAAAATCACAACACTAGTAGGAAAAGTGTTGTTTTTCACTTACTATAAATGAAAAAGGAATGAAACCGCGCCAGACACATGGGCTGTGTCAGTGCTGGTGAGTGGTTTTGGTCACAAGAAGACAGAAATATAAGCATAATATTCAGCCACTGCTCACTATTCCCACGAAATGGGGAATGAAAAACGACAGGTCTTCTACTAGTGCAAGCTGTGATTGTTAGATGGTTATATGAAATAACTAAGTGCTTTGAACTAACACAAATATTGTGATGCAGGGTCAACAACTTTTGATGGAACGACTTCACAGGCACAAGGTGTTTCTCACACTGGACAACGTGAACGACACGCAAGAAATGCTCGAGAATGCACGCATGTTTCTTAGAGCCGGATTATTTCATCCCGAGAGCAAAATCTTGGTGACGGCGCGCAGTCACAAAGTGTTGGAGCAAGTGCTGGGCAGCCATGGCATGTCGTCCATATCTGTACCCAAGTTGACCCAAGAAGAAGCCATTTGTTTGTTCCTTCTACACGCCACATACGAGAACTCAAAATTCGGATCCTTCTCATCAGAGTGTCAAGACGTGATCGCCCGATGTGTGGAGCAGTGCTTTCATGGACATCCATTGGCATTGAAGGCATTGGGAGCGCGGTTGCGGATCATCAGTGACGTTGATCCGTTGCAGTGGAGTGAGCATCTTGAAGACCTGGATTTCAAGATGTCCCACGATCGTGTTCATCCCATTTTTTCCATTTTGCGTACAAGCTACGATGCGCTTCCGGAGAGTCACAAATTCGTGTTCATTGATATTGCTTTGTATGCTCCACATGGCGTGATGTGGTCTGTTGGTCAGCTTTGTGACTGGCTCGGTTACATGCATCAGAAAAAGCCCCACGTGATTAAAGAAATGGTAAGTCACATCTACGTCAATTCTAGTTCCGAGCTTGCAACATACATTTCATGAAACACAATGCCACTTCTGATTTCAATTTGTAGGTGTTGATGCTTACTAGATCATCATGTTACCTGCTAACCTCAATCATAATTGTTAGTACATACCATAGGTGGAGGGGCAAAGTCGGCACATTTATTACTATATACATATATTAATTGAAACTTGTACCTAACATTATCTCCTATAACCTACTTGCCCCTCTCACAGCTGGTTAATTATGTAGTCTATAAAAGACCTTCCTAGAGACAATTCTTTTTACAATGTTGTCTAGAAATTCTTCAAATAGTCTAATATGTACTAGCTAGATAATTTACTCTTGGGAGTATGCTACGGACTATGTGCATGGAATGATGGTTTGAATTGGAGAAGACCCTTGTTTGTTTCTTGTAGTGTTTCGAGTAGTACGCTACGGTGGGTAATGTTATTGCTCAGATTCAATGAATTATGCCACATAGGGCTCGATAATCCTAGAGGTGGTTATGACCCAAAAAATAAAAACCTATTATGTGTTTTAATTTTGAAATTTAGACTGCATGTTCCGCGTTGACCAAAAAATTGCCTTTGTTGAAATTATGTCACTTTTCAAAATGCCATGAGTTCGAACCAAACGTGGTTTCTGAAACTTGTACACGGGTGTGTACATTCCAGCTGATGGGGATGTGAGCCAAAACGCTGATAGACGACTGGGGAGACATGGATTCAGTAGTAACCATCCACGACTTGTACAAAGAGCTCGCAGAAATCGAAGTCAAAGAGGGAGGTTTCAAAAGCGCATGCATCTACGAAAGTCAAACCCCAAATGCACTCACAAAAGCTGCCACAACCCAACCGAGGCTTGAGCTTCTGCGAGTCAAACTGCTCCTGGGGTCATCTGACACGCTGCCCAAGTACGTTATGGAGAGCCTCTTGAACGTCGAGGTCTTTTCATTGAAGGGATGTGACAGGATACGGAAGCTTGACCTGCGAGGCTTTCGAAACCTCCGTACGTTGAGCTTACAGGACTGTGACAATATGGAGGAAGTGCGGTATGCCACTGGGACTCCCAGAACAGGGCTGTTGACTTCCATGCTGCGCTCAGTCATCCCTAAAAAAGTGGAACCTTTGAATGTGAGTTATTTGCGGTTCTTGAACTTGGAGCATTGCAAGAGCTTGATCCGGGCACCGGATTTGAATGGATGCTGGAACCTGCGTGAGCTCAACGTTGTCAAGTGCGAGAACTTGTTAACCCCCCCGGAGCTTGGGAGTTGCTGTCATCTGCGAGAACTGAAAATTGCGCAGTGCAAGCGCTTGCGGGAGCCGCCCAACCTGAAGAATTGCACTGAGTTGGTGGAGTTTCACATGTGGGAGCTCGAGAATCTGCAGGACATGCCCCGGTTGCATCAATCCACCGCTCTCAAGTTCGTCTCTTTGCATGACTGCAAAAAGGTACGAGGACTTAATTCATGTTTGTGCCTAATTCCAAAACAATGTAAACAAAGTTAATTGCATATCAAGTTGCAAACCACCTATTAAAAAAACAACATCCGGATGCTATTTCAACCAAGGAGGAGGTTGAAACATCATCCCATTCAATGGTTTTTTTTCTCAATTAAAATGTAATTTATATGAATTTTGAAAGTGAAAAGTGAGTCATAGATTACCCCATTGGTGCCATACAAGTGGTGGTTTTCCAACAGAAAAAGTATATTCCGTTCACTTGTAGAAGCCTTATGATTGGATGATAAGTGGTCGATTTTAGGTTCTTTCGGAATTACAAGTGGGTTCCTTGGGTGGCGGTAACCGGGGTGCCTACAGGACAAGAATGGGGAGTTGGGTTTAGAGTGCCTCCGCCTTATGTGATTGTTAAGGGGTGTTTTCAACGTAGGGTGACTACAAATATGTAGTAACGTTTGACAATTATTTTGGTACTTTTTACAAAAAAAAATTTTGACCTATTAACCCCTAAGCGCTCAAACGATCATTTTCTGGTCGCTGCCCGAATCTAACGGGCAGCCCGGAACAAAAAACAAAAAATATTTTAAAATACTACATCAAGTCTACTTTCCAACCCAATTTGAATTATGGCAATCCGAGTTAAACTCCACGTGGGAGAATTTTTCAAAGTAGATCACCTCAACATTGTGTTAGTGTTATAAAATTTGCTATTTGGGGAAAGTAATGATGATCCCTCCATCATTTCTTTTGCTTTTTTGAAATTTACAATAGATAGCCCAACTTTAACCAATCATACTAAATTTTGAACTCTAAAATTGAAAATTATAATTTATACAAATTTTCAAAGGTTAATGCTTTTAAATTCATTAAAAAATGATCTAAAGTTATTTTTGGAAGTTTGACCGTACGGATAATTTTTAGAGATGATACTCTACATTTTGTCTATTGAACCAAACTTCATCAAACATATGGAAGGCACATATTATAACACATCTATGTTTTGTCCAATACCCCTCGAGCTTTTAGGGGTTAAAATTACAATTTAATGGTGTGGGAAACTAGATTTGAGAATATTGTACTTTCCCCCACATTTCTAAAATGCTATAACCTACTACCTTGGCTGGTTTGGAAATTTTTGCCTAATAATTATTTTATTTTTGATTGAGAAGTTCGGCAAAGCAAATTCTCCATAAATTTCTTCAAAATTCTTCACAATTTCTTAGAATTTGTAAGAATACAATATGTGAAAATTTCGGCAATTTCAAAATTAATTTAATTTGTGCCGAACCAGCCCATGTACTACGGTAATGATCCAATTTGGGATGTATAGTGCAAAGCATCATACATGTTATGCATGACCTGTCCAATACATTTTCATATGTACTACCAAAGTGTCCCCCCTAACTCAAAAATACCCTAAGGACATACCGGTCGTATTGACGGAAAGTTCAATGGTCTGCTTGCATAATGTACTGCCAACAGGTGAAGAAAATTCATGACTTGGAGCACCTCACCAACCTGGTGGACCTGGGCATCATAGGCACATCCATCAAATACGCAGATCTCGTCAGCAAGTTGAACCCGCTGAAGAACCTGAAGAAGATACGGTGCGAAATCTCGCAAGCCACCGGGGACCTTGGGGACAATGCCATTGACTTGCAAGATGTGAAATTGACCACCGCGCAGCTCAAGCTTAACTTGGATCTCGCCTTCTTGAAGAGGCTGACCATTTACCCCAACGAGCTCGACCATGTGATTGACTTGAGCATGTTCGTGAAGCTGGAGACTCTCTATGTCAGCTCCAATAAAAATTATAAAGTGAGAGAGATCCGTGGTCTCGACACGATGCCACGTCTTGAGAAAATTTTCCTCTGGGAATGTATTTGGCTTACCAGTGTTCCAGATCTTAGCGGGTTGACTGAATTGAAGGTGGTCAATTTGTACAATTGTGATGGTGTGGAGGACTTTTTCAGACTTCCCAAACAATGTAAACTGCATAAAGTCAATTGGGTTCCAAGTTCATAAGGTTCTTTAGCCCTTGTGGTACTCACCTCCCAATCTGGCCATATTCTGTCAAGGAATAGCATATGGGATTCCGGAATACGAGATTCTGTCAGATTAGTTAAACCCAACTAAGTTTGAGTTGGTTGCTTCTCGCCAATGATAGTCCATTGAGTCCATGCTCTCTGACTTTTTTTGGGACTTCTTTACAAAAGAATATTGTAGAGCCTTGGTGATTTTCAAATTCTTTAAAAATGTCGCCCTTCAAAATGCCTACATGGCAACACTTTTTGACCAAGGTTGACAGACTCTCGAAGGAAGTTTGGGTCGAATGGGAATAGAAACTCAAACTATGGTCGAGAGGCCGTCAATTTTTTTCATAAAAAATCAAAATTATATTTTATTGCCTATTTTCAACCCATTTCTTTGGACTCTCAACAAAGTTTGGCCACTCAATCCCACGTCCTCTCGACTTGGACGGCTGCAGTGTGAAGCGGCCCTAATGACAATGCCTTTGTTTTAGATTGTCTCCCAACTCGTCATAGACTAAGTTTTTGGTTTATTTATATTTCAATATAAGTTTAGGAGGAATTCAACGCGAGTTTGCCAAAACTTTCCTCTTTGGGTTGATTTTTCGGTTAACTCTACTACAATTGTTAAATTGGCGCCATTTGAGTGTCAAAATTGTGCACAAAGCTCTAAAAATAACTAGAATTGGTACATGTATGTAAGTTTCTTGGAAAATGTATCAATTTTGTGAAGTTGACACAACATTATTGATGCATTCAATTCAAAGGGTGCCTTTGCTCAAGAATATAGTTAAGTAATGTGCATCTTATAATCTGTCAGAGCATCTGCACATTTCTCCCTCAATTCACCGCTTGACCACTATCATCACATTCAAAAATTGGTGTCACAAGCTATTGTCTCCACACCCTTGAACCGTTACGTGTCCCTTTATGTAATCAATGAACTAATTACAATCACTATACTCCCTCTGTCCGATATTAAACTTCCTCAACGCCTTGTGAATTTGTCTCACATTAAGCTTCCAACTTGCTCAAACTATTACTCCTATTGGCTCAGGGCCCACACCATTGTGCTTAGGGTCCATACCATTGGATTAATTAAGTCGTCTATTTTGGGGGTACATAAAGCTTAATATGGGACATAGGAGTAATCGTTATTGTTCATCAATTTAGGATACCGAGCCTTTCGTTAAATTAGCTATAGCTATAGTCGTATTGAGGTAGAGCCACTATGTCATGCTCATATTCCGTGGCTCTTTCACATGCTCTGAATATGCAACATTAAATACAAACACTTTTCATTCACTTTTCAGAGTCATCTGAGAATTCAGTGGTAGAGTGCGGATGCTCTCAGAGGCAAATTATTCTACTATTAGTCATTTACTATTAACCGATCTTTTGACTTCTTTAAAAGTGTTATAGACGAATTTGATATTTACAATATTTGTTAATGTATGTACCTTTGAAAGTCCTTCAAATATATTAAGTGACTTTAAATAAAATCTACAGATGAACATCCATGCGTAATTCAAACAAGTTATCAAATTTTTTTTAAATATATTTTTAGACTGTTTAATAAATTAGATTGTTTCATAAACTTTAGACAACATCTTGAAGTGAATCTTTACCATGATTTATGAAGAGGTTGTTTTTACCACAATGATCATACAGACAAAGTGAGTTTTTTTTTATGGTTAAGTATTGAATCTTTAACTGGTAAAGGTCACAAGGTGTCCTGGAATTGACAATTTGAGATAAACCATTATAAAATATTGTTGGAGGAATATTTTGAAATCGATATACAAATGAAAGTTATAGATTTTGAATTTTAGATTCCATTCGTATGGTTAGATTCACCAATGAAAATATATTTTTGAGTAAAAAATCAATTGAATCAGATTTGAAATGAGGTACTCTTGACATGATGATTTTTGAAATTTTTATGTTCCTTAAATCTATGACCTCGTTTTTGCATGGCCACTTTTGAACTAAAGTCAATGCAATTTTGACTTGGTCAAAATTTCACATACTTATACGTTTGTAATTTTAGAGAAGTATGTACTCTAATAACACCATGAAGACTGTACTGTACATGAAGATTGCATATGGTTACCGGTATGTAAATATGACTTTGACTTTCACATACAGAAACGCATACCTATCAATTCTGCATGTCGCAAAAAACCTTTTGTTAGCTTTTCACAAAATTACAATTCTACTGAACCTTTAACTCTTTCCGCTTAGTAAATCTTGTTTACCAAGATTAAAAGGAAAATTTTAAATCAGTATGTTTAACTCCTAAAGGACTGGGGTTTTTCCTTGATTTCAAGCATTGATTTTACCATTTATTACCTTAATTGACAAAATTAGTAAAAAAATTCATTGCTCCAAAGTAGGTCATCAAAAAATGCTCATGAGACCATTTTTGGTTTTCCCTCAATTTGAATGACGAGATGAACCTAAAATCAGAAAATTACCAAAACAAAAAAATACTCATTTGACACACTTAAAAAAAGCTATGATTGGACACAAACTCGTTGATTGATGAATGGCCAAAGTTTTATTGACTTTCAAATATTTCAATTCTTATTAAAAAAAAATTTCAACCTGATGGAAGATTGGTGTCCCTAAATTAAGCTCTTTAGGCTTTTACGCACTCCAAAAAAATTCTACTTATTACATTGACCATTGTAATAATTTCCAAAAAACCCTTGGCATTTATTTTTTAAATACTTTTGCGCCAAAGATGCTCGTAAACAATAATGCCCACTGTCCTCTCTAGATTGGACAATTTTGTAAAGATGCATTATAAAATGCAACTAAGAGGGATATTTTGCACTTGATATATTAATAAAAGTTGTACATTATGAATTTTAGATTCTATCTATACACTTAGATCTATGATTATCATCACCAATATTTTTGTATAAATTTTGAAAATTAAAAAATTAATTTTTTTCACATAACTCTAATGACGACCTTAGGCCAAAGCTGGTTTACAAAAAATTGTATTGGTAACTATAGGTTTCACTTGTGAATTCCCAACGCTTATAGGGTATGTAAGTGAGCCGGCGAGCTGTCACTCGATAGTTCTAAAGTAAGATTTTCTATGATGTAACTTTTTTATGATGTAATCTAACCTTTCACATCCTTAAATGATCTTCCCATGACTGTTTCATTCCGTCCTAAAAGATCATTGTGTGAAGTAACCTAGCCTTTCATGTCTTTTCAATTTCATGGCCTTTCACTTATCACTGATGATGTTAGAAAAGCAAAGTGCTAGTTTATATATGAAGCATGTAATTCATAATTATAGATTTACAATTAAGTAATTTCAATTTTTAAAATTTTACTTTAATGTAGAACCCACTTTGGGACCACGGCAATTTTTTTGGTGCACTGGTGATCAATTTACACTACAAAATTTATAAGTTAGAATTTAAAAAAAAATAAAAGTAAAAAATAAAAAAATATTGTGCCAGTAACAGTCTTTCATCACATGCTTGAGACTTGGACAAAGACCAGAGAGTCAAAGGGGTCTTCCAGTGATTTTTTTGGGCAGGAAACAATTTAGCATTTTTGTTACTATTCCATGGCTTGAAGAGCAATCCAGGCTCTTTGGATGCTCTTTTTCATATCAATATAGTGATACCTAGATTTAAAGAGGCTACACATCTTAACTCTACGTAGGAAATCTGCTAATTATTCCTTCTTCTGTTTTTCAAAAATCCCTTGTATCAATTAGCCTACCCAAATTTTATGTAATAGATAATCTTCATTGGAAAGAGCGTTACAAGTTATAATAAGAACCCAATGGTGACCTGCGTAACCCGGAACCATGGGGTTCTCATTACGCTCCTCCCAATGAAAATTACCTTTCGTAATTTTTTGGAGTTATATATATTTTACATTATATATGTCTTGATTTGGAAGTAGATGAAGTAAAGAGAGTAATAAAAGATATTATGGAATATAGTAAGACCCCAAAAGGCCACAATATGACCCGATAAAAATTACGTAACAATTTGGCCTAAAAATAAAATAACAAAACAATTCCAAGAAAAAGAAAAAGAAAAAGAAAAACAGACTCTGCACATGCTTGAGACTTGGACGAAGACTAGAGAGCCTGATGAGTGTGAAGGGGAGCTGATTAGGGTTTGGAGCTCGCGAGCACCCGATCTTCGCCATAGCTATTGCGGACGGAGGTCCAGCGATGGAGCTCGAGCACCCGATGATCGGGGGCATCGGGCATCGCGATGCCGTGCGCGTGGCGCTGGACGCGACGCCGCTGCGAGGATTGCCCATTCCCTCGTGCAATATCCAAGCCCTCGCCGTGGCGCGTCTGGCAAGCACGGGATCCCTTCTGGTGTACCTCGGCACTGACAATGGCCATCTCCTGCTCTTCACATTGTCCGATCCCGCAACCTCCTCCGATCCGGCACCGAAAGGATCCCCGGCCAATTTATCAGGTGCGTCCGGTAGATCCCCGGGCAATTCCTCTGCGTCGTCGTCGTCGTCGTTAGGGTTTGATGGTGCGCAATTGAAGCCCGCGGGCTGGAGTGTGCGTGAGGATTCGGGAAATGGATCGCCGAGGGGCCGAGAATCTCCTGTGCGGAAATCATCAGGACCGGAACTCATACTTAGGAAGCGGAGAATTATGGGGAAAACGCCGATTCAGGCGTTATGTGCGTTGCCTGAGGCTAAACGAATCGCGATTCTCTTTGACGGGCAGGTTTGTCTCTTGGACATGCGGAGTCTCGGTGCAATGGAGAGATTATCTGGCACGAAGGGCGCTTCAGCTCTTGCTCGGGAGGTTTCTGCTCCTTCTGCGATGCGAGGCTCGGATGATGACCTAACCGACCCAGCGACATCGAATTCGGAAGAAAAAGTAGGATTTCTGGGGAAATTTTCCCGGATTCGATTGGGATCTCAGTCTGAATTGTCGTTGAGTAAATTGTCAGGAGCTCAGGGTGTAGTAGGTCTTAGCAAGTTAGCAGTTTCTGTAAGGAAAAAGATTTTGATTTATGAGGTTCGGGCAGTAGAGCCTCCTCCGCCAGTTGATAAGAATCAGCGTCGTTTCAATCTTGGTTGGGATGATGCGACCACCGTGTCGGCAATGAAGATGCGAGAAATTGCAGGTGTTGATGGAGTTCTGACGATGGTGTGGCTTGAGAAAACCCTAATGGTGGGTACACAAGAAGAGTACTTGCTGTTTTCGTTGGTTTCTGGGCAAGGAATGCCTATTTTCTCGCTACCGCCAGATTTGCCCTATCCTCCTCTGCTGAAACTCTTTCCCAAGGATCTTGAGGTTCTGCTGACGGTGGATAAAGCTGGCATTGTAGTCAATGCTGAAGGGCAACCCACGGCGGGGAGTCTGAATTTCAGTTCGGTCCCAGATGCCATTGGCCAAACTCCTCCTTATGTAATTGTAGTGAAACAGGGCCACTCTGAACTCCATCACCGAAAAACTGGTGCCAAAATTCAGTCTCTTGACCTTGCAGACGCAGGCATCGGGCGTTATTTGGTGGCAGATGATGAAGGTGGCTCGTTCGTTGTCATCGCTAGTGGTGTAAAGGTGAGGCCATCATATTTTGGAAAGTGCGCTTTAGGGGAAAAACACCGCTTTTCCATTAAAAGTGCATATGCAATGTGAAAAGTGCACATGGTATTAAATTATGATTAAAAAATTGGGATGTGAATTTCATGAGGCTGATGATCATTAATCCTTTTATCTTGCATTTTTTGAAGTTTATGCTATGAATTATCTGGATTGATGATCATCAACTTCCTTATCGTACAAATTTTCAATTTTGTTTTTTAAAGTGGAAAATTGGTGTGCACCTTTAACGGAAGCAGGGCACTTTTAAGCAATTAACTTAATCCCTCAGAAGAAAAGTTAGGAAGCAGGTAGTTTAGGCATTTTATATTTTTTGAGTTCCAAGTACTGAATCGTAGTTGCAGAAGGGTTGATATAGAGCTTGATTGGAGATCATTAATCCTCAGACGTGGGAAAACTAGCTGTCTTATGAACGAGTGATGAGGTTAACGGCATATTATTATTTGGGATTCTATAACATCGTGATCACGAAGGGAGCGTTGTTCGCCTGCAGTTTAGACTGAACGTAGAGAACTTGCAATTGTGAGCTACAATGTAATAAGCTAATGGCGTTGTTCAAAATCTGCAGGTTTGGTGTTTACAACAAGTATCACTTGATGATCAAGTCCGTGACCTTTTGAAGCAACGACAGTTTAATGAAGCTGTGCGGTTAGCAGAAGAGGCTGTTAGAGATGGAAGCGACAATGCAGCTAAAGAAAGATTGGCAATTGTTCATGCTGAAGCGGGTTTTCTATTATTGTTTGACTTACAGTTTGAGCTAGCGATGGATCATTTTCTGATGTCTGACATCTTAAAACCCTCGGAGCTTTTCCCATTCTTTCCTACTCTTACCACACGTTGGCGAACCTTGGTACGTCTAATTCTTGAGACAAATCTGACGGTTGCAATCATGGGTGGGGTTAGATCAGTATTCAAGAATTTTGATCATCTCCATTATTATTATTAGTTCCCGATCATTTTGTCTTCTCAAGTTACAAGAAACTCTCAGACACAAAATCAGGATAGGATCTGTGGTTTCAAAAGTGACAGGGTCGGGTTCTGTAATTCTTAAGAAAGCTTTTAGTGGAGTTTGTTATTGAACGGCGGCATTTGTCTGATATTGCAGACACCGCGAAAACGATATTGGGGTTTACATCCGCCTCCGCAGCCAATAACGTCCGTAATAGACAGTGGGTTATGGGCCGTGCAAAGTGGACTGCTCGTGCTTGTAAACGAGCAAAAAGTCACAAATCTGCTAGCGCAAGGTCCTTCTGCGAAAGCAGCTATCATAGAGCATTATATGGCTGTTGCCACGCAGAGCTTTGTTCGGTAAGTTTTAATTCTTTGTCCTCGCTTGACAACTTCGTTCTGTTAGATGCTGCATATAGTATCATTATTTTGTCACGCATCCAACTCGACATTACACGGTTCTGATTTCCTCTTGTTGCATCAGGTACTTGACGGTGGTACGTGACAGAGATCTTGACGCTAATGTGAAAGACGGGGTTGACACTCTTCTTTTAAAACTCTACACTGAACTCAATCAGACGGACGAGCTGAAGCTGCTTGCATCCTCACCGAATAGTTGTGTCCTGGTATGTATTTCCTCAATACCATGTTTAGATACAGTTTCTGCACTTCGGTGGTTGTCTCACTATAAAACAAAGCGACTAGTACAGTCTTGATCTCCATTCAATTATATGCCCACCATTCTCAGATTCGCAATTTCATCCAATCGGAAACAGATTGTTGTCGCCATCTTGGTCCAAGTGTGTCTACTTGTTCTAAGAAGTAGGATAGTTAGAAAATTTGGGAAGGTGGCCCCAGCATACATAGCTTAAAATTCCATGCATGCTGGGCTGTGCGGGGATGGTGGGCAGCATGCTAAGCCTGCTTTAGAGCTGCTGCATTGGCGGACAAACCCTGCAGCTGGTGGATGACCACAAGGCTGCTTACCTGGGCCCATGCAGGAGGAGGTTGAAACTACTCTCAAAGCTGCTGGTCAGCTCCATCCGTTGGCACTTTTGTACGAAACCAAAGGCATTCTCCCATTGGCCTTGCAAGTTTGGAAAACGTTGGCTCTCGACAATGGTGTTGGAGATTCTCAAATGGTGGCCGCCAGAGAAGCAGCTCGCTTGCTGGAGTCATCATCTGATAGTGCTCTTGTTTTACAACACGTTGAATGGGTAAGATTTTGGATTAAGCATCATAACTTGGTTCAGCATCGTGGTTCTGAAGTGATTACTTCAACTTGTAATGTTTAATTTTTTTGACTTTCAATGAATTGTTGTATAAGAAATCAGGCTTGATTGGGTTTTCCCAGTAAAGCTTTTTTGTTTCAATTCTTGTCTAGTATAAGTTGCCATGAATACTCAAACAAGTTTTATATCTGCATAATAATGCTGCAGCTTTTACATTTGGATCAAAAGTTGGCGTTAACGGTGTTAACTTCATCAAAGCGATCCCAATCTCTTCCACCTGGTTTGTGTCACAACTGTTAACATTTCTTGTTGCTTAATGTCGATAGTTTGTTGTGGGAAAGTTTTAGTATGTGCTGTATCTTGATCAAGGAGACTTTGCTTAATAGGGTACTCAGCCACTTTCTCTGTAAAATGTGCTCGTTGCGATATCAACAATTCTGTACTATTTTGTCCCCATGCGCATAACAGGTGATGTGCTGACCCTGCTCAATGATGCGGATGGGCTCGTACGTCAGAGGTGAAGCAGTTCTCGATCCTTGTTTCTCTCATATCTTATCACTTGACAATAGTAAATTGAAATTACTGTCCCTGTAGGATAAGAAAATGTCTTCATGAGGTGACAGATGAGCATCTCTGACACGTGACCAGTTTTTTGTTCGTAGATGTGAAACGAATTGCCTATCAAATACATATCTTATACATATCTGTGGGAAACACTTCGGAGACTGATTATTCTTGCTTGTTTCGTGTATCTCAGATATTTGCAGTGGTTGGTCCAAGAGAATGGACCAGATGCCGCTCTGTATCACACAGAGCTCGCCCTTTCTCTAGCTAAAGCAGTACTAGACAGCCTCCCTCCAAGCTCAGAAGGGTCGGACCATGACGGACATGACATGAAGGAGCCTAAATCCTCTCCAATGAATGATCATTCGCTTACAAGACGACCTTCTATGAACCACGATGTAGTAAGAGGCATGTTACAGAATTTTTTAGCTGCATCGGATGAGTATGAAGCTGACGAAGTCTTATCATTGATACAGGGGTCTGAACTCTGGAGAGAGCAAGTAAGTTCCTATTTTAATCGTCAACACGCTTAACCATTCTTGTTTTAGCTGCAAAGTATCATTGAACATCAATATGTTTAAGAGTGGTTTCGTCCATGTAGTACCTGCTTGTGTGCAATGCCGGCTTATGGTTACATTGTGACTTTTTGTTTGTTATATAGTGAACTGATGTACTGTTATCCTCACGATATTGTTCTAGTTTGTGTGTGTCTCAGGTTTTAGACTTGTGTTTATGAAATGATGCTGACATTGTTTTATGGATGTGCAGGTTATATTACATCAAAAGTTGGGAGATGAAACTGCCGCTCTTCAGATTCTAGCCTTGTATGTGTCCTTCAGGCCATGGTCCCTTTGGTTGTTTTCGTTAGGAGATATCTTTTTTAATCACATCTTTGGGTTGACGATAAGTGAGGAATGCAGTTAGATCAAGTTTATTGATTTGCAACTCTGTCCAATCTTTGTCCAACTCTGTTTGACTTTAGAAATTATGGCATCGGACAAGTTGGCACCTCGGGGCCTTCTTTACTGCTGCTATAATGTAGGTTTCAATGTACTAGGTATATCTTTTGAAGGTTTTCTTGTATGCTTCAGAAAGCTAGAGGATAGTGAAGGAGCCAGGAGTTACTGTGCAAAGCTGGGCAGACCTGAGGTTTATTTGCAGTGAGTACCCCATCTTACTTGACAGCTTTTTCTTGTGTGCTCATAATTGGTTGAATACCTGCTTGGGCGGTTTTTCCTATCATCATTGTTTGGCTGTGGGGTGTTGCGTTGTCGCTCTTGAAATCCAATCATCTCAGGATTGGAGGTTATATGCTTGACAATTTATTCATTTTATTGGGGGTTCAAATCAGCATCAACACAAATTATATTATCTCGAGCAGCAATTTTGTACAACTTTATTTTTTTAGGTTTAGTTTCCTGCTGCACTGACAGTTATGCAGACCGCTCGAGGGCTTCCTTTATCACTAAAGATGGCACATCTAGGCAACAGACTGCAAATTTAGCTTCAACATGCTAATCTGGGTCGTCTCTTGCACAGATTGTTGGACATGTATTTAAAGCCGGGAGAAGGTAGAGAACCAATGCATGACGCCGCCGTGCGTCTCTTACATTGTCATGGCGCATCCCTTGACCCGCTGAAAGTACTGGAGGTTTGTGTTCAACATCACTAAGTCCAAGTCTTAATTGAAAATGTGGAGGACCATATATGAATGTAATGTGGTCGTTCTTTGCATACCAGAAATGAAGCATTCGTTAACGAAGCCACTCTATTATTGTGACTTTCTATCCGTGTTGCTATATATGCTGAAAGTCTTGTGTCTGTGCAGGCTTTGTCTCCTGGAATGTCACTTTCCTTGGCTTCTCAGACCATATCACGCATGCTACGTGCACGTGTACATCGACATCGGGAGGGTCAGGTAATATTTTTCTCATGGACATTGGCTCGTTCCTTATTAGCGATAATCATTTGTGAAAATACGGTACCAATGATTGTAACTGAGCATGGAGTGGGTGTTGTTATATTGTGGTTTGGCAGATCGTTAAACATATTAATAGACACAACAACCTGGAGGCAAGAGTTGATCGTGTGGAGGAAAGATCACGACAAGTTTGTATTACTGATGACACTATCTGTGGTCGCTGCCACGCTCGCATAGGCACCAAGTTGTTTGTACTATATCCCGACGATTCAATCGTTTGCTATAAGGTACTGTGGCCATCCGTACAATCTTTGCAAAGTCAGTTATTCTGGCAACAGTAGTAAACTAATGAACTGGTTCTGTTTTAGAATATTTTGCTTTTTGCCATCCAGAACATAAAACATGCGTGCAAACTAATTAATGAAAAAATAAAATGTAAAGCCACAGCAGAGATCCCAGTGTGTCCGACCTCATTTGACTGCTCCTGAAGGCTTTGTTCGTGGATAGAGTATATCTCTGCAATTTACAGCCCTTTCAGAGGGGAAACGGGATTTTGTCGAAGGTTGTCCAATATAATTATTACCCGTTCTGAGAGGCAGTTGCTTGTTTGGATGCAGTGCTCACGGTTGTACGGGGAGCACATTAGCCCAATCACTGGACAAGACTTCTTGAAGGAACCTCCATCAAGACAGTCCCGCACTTTGACGAGGACTAATAGTTCAATGTAGGTGATTCTCTTCTGCATTTTTGTGTATCCTAAGTAGATGGTCCTCTGGGTCACGCCAAATTGTATATTGCTTCAGGCGAGTCATTATTTCCGCTGTCTTCCATGTCACGAGGCTCAGTGGTGAAAGATGAGTAGTATTTGATTACCCCAGTTCTCTGGGATCCGGTTCATCAAAGAAATTTCCGTCTCTTTCCTTTTCATCAATGATAGAATGTGGGTGTTCACAATGGAATTGAAGGTTGAGGAGGTAATCTGGTCCTTGGGTATGAATCTTGTGAGAAGCATCTGGTCTAGTGGCACGATTCTCCTGGTACATAGCTCTGTTGGTTAGAGGAGTTGCGAAAGGCAGTCATTGAAAAGAGACTCCCCAGCTAGTTAGGGAGGGATACGCAGGTGACATAGCCACCAAAAGGACGACGGCGTGGGCTGTCCTGAAGCACTACAGCTCCAATTCCAAGAGTGG
Organism: Pohlia nutans; assembly: GCA_022496805.1. Classification (NCBI taxonomy): domain Eukaryota; kingdom Viridiplantae; phylum Streptophyta; class Bryopsida; order Bryales; family Mniaceae; genus Pohlia; species Pohlia nutans. The sequence continues at coordinate 40,687,697 of CM040088.1, forward strand.
TTATATTGCAGGTTCTGTTTACCAACGAGGAATGAGTACAGATGATGCGTGACTCCACATACAGCAGGGATACTCATGGATTTAAAGCATTGGGGGATTAGGCACATGCCTAACCCTCCTTTTTTTTTTATTTGTTCTCAAAGATGCAAGTATTGGGGGTTAGGCACATGTCTAACCCTCCTGTATTTTATTTTGTTGTGAATTGCAAGTGTTGGGGGGTTAGGCATATGCCTAATCCTCATGTATTTTATTTGGTTGTGAATTGCAAGTGTTGGGGGGTTAGGCATATGCCTAATCCTCATGTATTTTATTTTGTTGTGAAATTCAAATGTGGGAGGGTTAGGCATAGGAATTGCATAGAACGAGCATGGGAACCCTCTCGAGAACAGAATGTATTTCAATTCAATAAACCTTTACCGCATGGAAAAATACTAAAAAATTAGTACTAGATTTTGGTGATAGAATGGAGAAAGATATGAAAGGTTCATACTAGTGAATTTTTTTATCTCTACAACCATTTGGAGATGATTTGTTGGCATCAGCAAATTAGTATGGATAATGACTCAACCTAAGAAAGGAAAATAGAATTGCAAATGTTCATGCTATCATAGACATTCAGTAGCCTTCATGCTCACTGCCTTTCCGTCATGCATTGTGCTCATCACCTTGAGCCTCCACTTGTCCACTTAGCTATTGATGAAGTATTGTTGGGTGTGGAATATTCCACACCATCTAATGTAGAGCCAAGGCAGAGATAGTGCATGCTACTAAATGTTATGATTTTTATCCCCTAAACAAACCAACCCTTTGAACACAAGTAGGTGCTAGCTTGAAAAATAGATATTAGCATGGCTCAGATGTATATGAGGTGTACATGAGAGGACCATTGCATGCGTAAAATCTACTCAACAAATTTGACATTCTTGTAGTTAGAGGCCTTTCCAATATTATAAACAACTCCCTATCACAAGAGATTTATTGTAATTGGTAGAAAATTGAATAGGCTTACAAAGGTGACTTGGATGAATCATCCGAGATTCTATGAGAAAGTTGCAAGGCTTTGAATCTGTTCATGATCCAGTTTCTGGACGTTGGGACGTTTAGGGATTAAGCAGTAGGGTATTGCATTGCCTATTGCTTGCTTGGCTTTTTACTAATATAGTAACTTTCTTTGGAACATAGAGTAAAAGATGACACCTTTCATTATATGAGGGAATTTAGTAGGAGTCAAGCAAGTAAGACAAAATTAACTCCTAAACGCTCGAGGGGGGGCCCATCCAAAACTGCCTCATTTTGGACATTATCGTTGATGATCTCTGAATTCTTTGCAAAGCCTCTTTTTCACATTCCAACCGTAGGATCTTGTACTCCTAGACCTTATAAACCATCCCTCAGAATTTGAAAGCATTTGACCATACGGATGCCAAGATAATAGCAAACGAAGTTGAGATTTTGAAATTTCAGGCCTTGAAAAATCTGGTCAGCCTTGCTTTGATGTGCTCTCAAACCTAAACCCATGTGGGCTGGAGTTAACTTCCTTTGAGGTGTCCAATGAATCTCATTCACTTAGATTTTTTGGCAAGTCTATCCAAAGTGTTGAAACTACCCTTCAACATTGAGGTGTTTCACTTTGAAATATTCTCCTAAGTGGAGTCTTGATCGGATGGCCAAAATTCCAATTGGATTGGAAAGAAGACTCGTTTACCTATGACATCATATTTCTGTTTTGAAAAAAAATTATTATTTTTGGCCTGAACAGCCTGGGAAAATGGGCAGGGACCACAAAATGGTCTCTTGGGAGCTTAGGGGTTAAGATAAGAAAACAAAGAGCATCCAAGAGCATCCAAGAGCATCGGAGAAAATCTTGGAAACTTTAGTAGAGGTACAAAGTCTAGGGCTTAACCTCTAAGTGACCGATTGACCATTTTCTGGTCGCAGCCCAAACAGCAGTGACTACCTATGGTCAGGAAATGACATTTTTTGAGTTTTGATTTTTTGTCGAAATTGGAGATAAAGATCATGTTCTAGTGTTGTTTGATGCATTTCATTTGCAATACTCAGGTTTACTAAGGAATATTTCAAAGACAAAGACCTCAATATTGTTCTAGTGTTATAAAACTTTCTATTTCTGGAAAGTTATGATGAGTTCTTGCCTTTGAAAATTTTGCCATCGACCATTTTAGAGTAGAATTTCTAGTTTTAACCAATCATATTAAATTTAAAATTCTAAAAATAAAATTTAAAATTTTGATGAATATTCAATGATAAATGCTTCTAAATTCATTAAATGAGTATCTAAAACATTTTTTGAAAATTTGACTGTATAGATAATTACTAAACATCATACTTCTCATTTTCTCTTTTAGACCAAACTTCATCAAAGTTGCGGAAGTGACATTTTATAGCACATCTAGGATTTGCCCTTACCCCCTCTATCATTTAGGGGTTAAGAATGTTACGCGCTATGTGGTGGAGAAATAACCATTACCTTCAGTTTAATAAATGGTTATACAAATTTTGGTGTATTTTAGCAAGCTTGATGTTTGTAATATACGTATATTGTGATTTGCATAGTGAAGTAGCAAGATTTCTAAACTCTTCTTAGTGTTCTTTCACACTGATGAGTGTTCAAAAGTTGTTAAAATATTTAATTCAAAAAGCAATAGCTATGTCAAAGAAATTCATAATTTTTTGTGTTCTACACAAAGTTGGCAAATATTTAATTCACGGATTACATCAGTATTCAACATATATTTCCAAAGCATGTTTCTACTTTTGTTATTCATCCATTATCTTACCAAAATATTTACTATGTGCAATTCTAGAAGGGCATGTGTAGAGCACATATACTGGAGTGACAACTATTATAAGGTGAATTTTTAGGTTCCTTCCGTGGTTGTTGATCCTTAAAGGTCAGACCAACCCTTAGTCCGACCCTTTCATGGCTTTTGGGTGTTTTCACAGTAGGGCGTCCAAAATGTGTAGTGTGACATCGCATAACAAGCGAAATGTGACGGTAAACATTTTCTATTGGTCATTGAAATTGGTTTTTTGGCAAAAAGCTAACCACGGTGAAAAGGTGTTCTAGAATTGTATGTATATTAATAATTTAAAAAATAATATAAAATAGTATTTGGACCAAAATGTAATACATTGCATTTGGTGACATTGTAGTATAAATACTTTATTGCCTTAATTGATACGTTTCATTGAAGATATAGTGATGGCAATAGTTTTCCTCAATTCCTATAACATAAAGGTATTGTATTCAAAAAATATTCCAAAAGATTCTGTGAGCAAGGTACATATTAGAGGTTTATGGAGACAATTTTTGTTCCATTACATTAAATGCCCCTTTAAATGGCAAATTCCCAAAAAAATCTTGCGAACTTGGTTGGCTAATTAAAGCGGAGCTAGTGGTGTAGCTAGAATATGCATTTGACGTGATTTGCAAGCGGATTAAATGACATCAGTATGAATATTTCAAAAGATTGTGGGAATATTCCAAAATATTCCATTTTTACTATGTTAATTTTTTTGGGGTATTTTCCCTATTTATTATATTACGTCATTAATGCAAATGCTTTACAACATTAGAAATTCTTTTTGTTGAGAACTATGACACCCTAGTGTGGAAACACCCTTTTGGAGTACCAAAATGAGCTCCCTCTAGATAATTTTTAGCAATTGAAAAAATATATATCCCTCCAAAATTTCCCAATTCATCTATTGGAATTTTATTTCTTAAAATAGTCAATATAATTAAGTGAGGTACACACATCTCTTAACTCTTCATATCTTGAAGTCAACAAACTTTGACAAATGCATAATTTCATAAAGTTTTGTTCAATCATATTAAGAAAAAAAATTTTAAGTGTGTCAATAGAATTTTTTTGTTTTGGTCTTTTTAAGTTCCTAATTTTAGGTTCATCCCATCATCCAAATTGAGGAAAAACCAAAATATGCTCGCAAGAGCACTTTTGATGACCTACTTTTGGAGCAATGAAAGAAATTGCTAATTTGATCAATTAAGGTAATAAATCACATATCTTCCTTCATTTTGGTGTACTCTATAATGTAAAAAAGAAAATCTCAAAAAAATGAAAGGAAAGTTGTGAAAATGACCCTCGAAAATGAGAAAAATGCATGTCATTTAATGGTTATCAAAGATGTTGAAAAACCCGACTCTAAATCCCCCCTGGACATAAATGCAAGCACTATTCACCCATGGGCTCTATTTTTTGAAATTTCCATTTTGGGCACCCTAGGGTCATTTTTGGTAATATTTTTGCAGATTTGGGAACTACGGCCCTAATTTGGTTTAGGGAAATCTTCTTGGGAATTTTAAACCCTTGGAAGAGAGTTATTTTTTAAGGTGGCCCCTACATTCACAAAATAGGGGGCAGGTTTTGTCCTCTTGCATTAACATCAAGGGGGGAATTAGAGTTGGGGTGTTGAAATACATATATGGAGGCTCCGTAAACGAGAGACCAAGGCGTTTGACTTTCTTCAGACTCACTAGCTAACTAGCTGTAATCATCAATCAATATGCGTAGTTGTGCCATCAGGTAGCTAGGCAATTGATTTAACCCCTAAAGGACGAAAGATTCATGGTTTTAAAATGTCAAATTCAATTGATCATATTGTACAAAATATAATTTAGATGAAACTAAATTTTATATCATCAAAATCAATGAAGAACATTGCACATGTTGGTCAAAGAATAAATAAATTTGAACAAAAAGAAGTCCACATAGGAACTACTCAAAACTGCTAAAGAAAACATAAGGCCCAATTTGAGCTTCTTGGTCCTTTAGGGGTTAATTTTCCCACAAGAGTTTCTATTTCTTTGTTTGTACATGCTGATGTTTGAGTTGGGATCATTCAAGTACTTCACAATCGTAGCTAGGTGGTAAGAATTGTGTTGGACCCAATTTAGAGAGTGGTAAGAATGTTGCTATTAATTGTGTTGGACCCAGTTTAGAAAGTGGGAACAAAGTTGCCCCTATTGCTTTTGTTTGGTGTAGTCTTAATTAATTTCCAGGAAAGAAAAATTAACTTAAGGGTGGGATTCGAACACAGGGAGGTTAGATTAGTTTTCAAGTGTAATTCTACGAATCTGCTCAATTGGAATGAAATAATGAGGCAAATAACCCAACTCGACCAATAGGAGTAAGGTTGATGATACTTATCAATAATCAATCGGCTTTTCTCCTACAGCTTTTCCATCGGCTCTTTTCTCCAATCTTCCTTTCTTTAATCCCCTCAGGCTGGAACTCTTCCAATTGGATACTGGTTAATTGACCAGCCTGTCTTTTCAATGGGTTCTCTTACCACTTTCAATTCAGCATGGATGTGATTTAACAATTGGTGCTAGATCCACCAAATCTAAAGAAATATTCTTTCTCAACTACTGTCTTCCAACATTCTCACTTCATGTTTACCCGATTGTCTGATCACTTATTCACATAACATTCTCTCCAATTGCTTCACTTCAATTAATGCTCTCACTTAATTCCATTAATATATTCTCTCACACACAGTTTCACTACTCTCAATTGGTATTTTCCAACACACTTTAATAACATTCTTCTCCAGATGACAAACTCCAATTGTTACTATTCAATCTCTCACAATTCACCACAGATCTTCACACTATTGGAAATTTGCTCCCACTCATACTCACACAATTAGCTTTTGTTTTCAATTATTAACACTCCACTGGTCACACAATTCAATCACAGTTTTCAATTGGTACACACTCACATCAAAGACAACAGCTTACACAAACACAATTGCAAATACACAAAATTGAGATTTCTTATTTCACAACACACAAACAAAAACAATTGAATTTTTACTTCCACAATCGGAAGGAGCTTCCTGCTCAAACCCGCAAGGAAAAGACTGAGAATACCAATCGGCATTCTTCCCTTAAGTACCCATCGGTTACAAAAACTACTTCTTACTGTAAAAGCCTATTGGAATCTAAGCAAGTCCAGATTGTAAAAACTATTGGAGCTTTTACCTATTTACACTGTACAATCAAAAACCAATTGTTAAAAAGTTCTATTTACACTGAAAACTAACCAATTGGCTAAATCCACAAATTACAATAAGTCCACATTTGGAGATGGCTTGCATTGCTTCATGTGTTTTCCAACTAGAAGCAACGCTTTACAAGTAGTGGACTACAAAGGTTGTTTGTGGGTTAGATGGACTGCAACGTCGAAGTGGGTCCACCTTGCACCTTAATAATGAAATTTGATCCTTCATAAGGTTCTTTGGTTCTTCTTTGCAACACCTCAGAATGTGGCCACTATTCCCAAATCATTGTAGCAGATCCCCGAATCATGGCAAGTCCACATTATCTTTAGCTAAAGAAGTTGGGTGGTGAAACACTGTTGAAGCGTCTACAATACTACTGTTAAAAAGGGTGGACTCCACTAATTGCTAAAGAACCTTATGTTAAAGGAACCCCATCCCCGAGGGACCCACAAATAAAAGCCAACCCTAAGAATGCCTCTATACTTATTGTTCTATACTTATTGTATTGACATACAAAGGAGATTAGGGAGTTAGAGAGGGTGCCATTTGATGAGAAAACATGACCAGGTTTTTTTGTATTATCCATCTCAAAAAGTTGATCATATCAGTGTGCAGATAGTTAGAAACTCCGGTCCTTTTTCAAAGGTCGGCGTGATTAAAGTGTCTGCGCACCGGACAAAGAGACATTAGTGCAAGACTACTCTCCCCTGTCGTATCAGTGTGCACAGCAAGAATGACAACCCTGTATTAGAACCTAAGTCATGCACTGATATGTCTCTACTGAAAGTGGTGCATTAGATAAAAAATTGCATCAAAAGAATGAATAAGCATAAATTCAACAAATAAAATCCAAAAATAGTTAACAGAACTTAGTAATACCCTATTTTGTCACTTTAGTACTAATTCAAGCATCATGGATTACTGTATGTATTGATGAACACCGCTTATTTGCTTTGGATTTTGTATTGGCTGCTTGTAAATCGTTGAAAACATTCATAATGGTGGTCCCAAGGCACAAATTTACTCCATCATACACTAATGTCATTTTACAAAGATGGCACAAAATAAAATGAAGAGTGCACTGTTAGCTAGAGTGATATGCTTGAACCATATATAGTACCGTAGTACCAAAGTTGGGTCGCCACCCCACGAACGATTATTTTAATATTTTTTGAAAAATAAGGTTTGTTCCTCAAAAACTGAGTTTCTTGATTTTTGTTTGATGAAAAAAATGATTTAAAATGACCCTAAATAGCCCTAAATAGCTTAGAAATAGCAAAATCTAGCTTAAAATAATTTATTCTATTTTCCTTTTTTGTCCTCATAATTTCCAATTTTTTATGTTTTTTATTTTTTGAATTATTTTTTGGCGACCCAGTTATGGTACTACAGCACTATTGCAATGGGTGTATGAGAAGGATCGCAAGAGCACCCAATTAAGTTCATCACTCCTGCAATCCTTTCACACAATCTTTTGCACATCCATTCCAATAGTTTAGTATTTCTGCCTTGACCGCTAAAGGACTAAGAAACCCAAATTGGGTCTCATGTTTTTTAAGCACCTTTAAGTATTTCTTATGTTGAATTCTTTTTATTAAAATTTATTTCTTTTTCCATCAACACATGCAACGTTCTGCACTGATTCCAATGATATAAAATTTGGTCCCATCTGAAATATATTTTTTGGTCTGAAATTATAAATTCTTTGTATGATCATAGTATGATCAATTAATTTTTTGTTTTAAATTTATAAATCCTTGGTCCTTTAGGGGTTCACAGAGTTGTTGTGAAACAAAAGTCCCTTCAAAATCACAATAATGATCTCATCCTTCCAATGATCTCATCCTTCCACTTGTGCCTGTGGTTGATTATCAATCAATGTGGGTGACGCTGTGGGTGACGCCCTTGGAGTAATATGCCAAGGGCTCAATCAATCTATCCTTTGTTGCGACCCATGTGGGTCGTGTGTGCCAAAAATAAATAAATCATTCAAACGTGCATTTCTCATCACTAAAAAGAAAAAGGAAAAAAAGAAAAGGAAAAGAAAAAGATTTAGTTGTTTTTGACACACTTTCTGACATTGTCCAAAACTTTACTGTCCAAGTTATTTTTTTGGACGACGCCCTCTTTTGGTAGTTTACTCACAGGACAACAGCCACAGACAATCGTAATCGGTGAACGGGAAAAAGATATATTTTTACAAACTCATCTTTGTTACAAGTATCCTCCATCATAAGGACCCTGCCAGTGTACTCGAGCATATCATAGTTACTGAGTCCTACCAAAAAAACGAATTTATAATATCAAAGCTACGAGCATCATCATGTATTCAGTTTCAATGGAAACCATCCGATGCTCTCGAAGGAAACCTGAGAACCTCAGAGCTCAGGTTGGCTTCGAACTGACTCCAAAAAAAGAATAAAAAAAGAAAAAACACTAACTAAAGGCTCTTGATAATCACCGACGTTGGAAGTTGAGGAACTTGATGGCGTAGATGAAGATGGCAGCGAAGAGAACCATCCACACGAAGATCATGGGACCGACCACAGGCAGGAAACTGTGCTCAAAGCCGAAATTTTGCTTCAGGTAATCTTTCACGTTGATAATCGTGTTTTCATCGCCCACAATGATCACCCGCCTCGTGATGTCTCCGAACTGCGATGCGATCAGTCCGTACACCGTCCATGCCAATGGACAAGCCCAGTAGTACCATATCCACCACCCGGGAATCGACTGCAAGAAAGCGGCACAAAAAAAAACAAGCATCAGATCTTTGCCAATCGATAGCCATTTGACTCTCATGACTCTTAGTTCCCTATATTGCACATTCAACCTCTACAGAATTGCAAGAGAATTGCAAGACGATGAAAGTTTAGGATGCGACGAAAACAAGTACAGAACCCTAAATCTTGAGAAACGTAAATGACTTGGGTGGTTAAAACTCTACCGAATCTACAAAGTATTTCTTCTATCTTACGGATTAGCGGGGTTGACATTGTCAGCTTAACCGATTTCATTGAACTGAAAACTCTACCCGGGTTCCTGAACTGACAGACAGGGCAAGAAAGACATTCAAGCATTGAATGAGGAATGAGGAGCTTACAGGGCGAGGAATGAGGAATCCGGCGTAGAGGTTGAAGAGCGTGGAGAAGAAGGCGCTGACGATGGACGCCAGGATGACGTTGGGCGTGATGGCCACCATCATCATGCCGTAGTACGTGAACTGCAGCAAGCTGATGACGGTGATGTAGTAGTACCAGAAGAACTTGGCCGCCGTCCACTGGAAGCCCAGCATGGAGTACGTGATGAGGGAGTACAGCGTCGCTTGACAGATCACATACGGCACTTCGATCAGCACCTGCGACAGCGCGTAAGGAATCGACGAGTACATCCCCGCCGCCTTCTCCCGGTAATGCACCGACCGCTCTATGCTCACCATCGTCTGCACCGTGCTCGCATTGTTGAAGCAGATGAACAACGTCGCCCCGTACAACGCTCCCAATGTGATCACCAAGTCCGTCGACCGACCTCTGCAAATCCAAACCAATGCCGATGATTCAGAGATCGCCTCTCAAGATGATTAAAGTTTAGAGAATTGTAAGAAGATGAAAGTTTAAAGAATCACAAGATGATGAAAGTTTAGAGAATTGCAAGATAATTAAAGTCTAGAGAATTGTAAGATTACAGAATTACAAGATGATGAAAGTTTACAGAATGATGAAAGCTTACAGGATTACAAGATGATGAAAGTTTAGAGAATTGTAAGATGATGAAAGTTTAGAGGATTGCAGCAAGATGTTGAAAGTTTATAGGATTGCAAGAAGATGATGAAAGTTCACAGAATTGCAAGATGATTAAAGTTTGAGAGTTATCCTGGTAAGATGATGATTTGGTAGCAAAATCATCATCTGCTGGTAAAAACCCTGAAAACCCTAAAGCTAATCAAGATTATTGCATTCATGACCCTGAAGTGAAGGAAGACGTGATTGAGGTTTGGTAACTGGGACTGAGCAACGGAGAGCAAAAAGGATTTGTGGGGAGAGTGAGAGGGCGTACGTTTTGGTGCCGACTTGCCAGAAGATGCTGCCACAGATGATGCCGGTGAAGAAAGTGAAGGCGAAGCGGACGAGGTTATAATCGGGGCTACGCCAGTATGTGAGGTTCTGTTTCCAGACGATGGTCTTCAGCTGCTGCAGAAAGGTGAGAGGATACTCTGTTGGAAACGCAATGGGCTTCGATCCCGGAGATGGAACAGTCAACTCCCTCACGAGGGCCTTGTTGCGCTTGTAGAGATCCGAGTTCGCGTAGTGCTCTGCGAAGTCCATGCTCAACTGGAGCTCCATGTCCGGGTTGGTCACTTCCAGCATCCACGTTGCGGGGTTGTAATCCTCTGGGATTTTGGGAATGCCCGGAATCGACTCAAAATACTCCACCAGATGCTTCGACTGGTGGCCCAGTTCACCTGCGTAGATGGTCTGCCCTCCTCGCTTTAGCAACAACAGCTGCACCACCACAAACAACCAACGTTAGAATTTTGAATGGAGCTCATCATTTGCACTTGCCTTCAGACAGTTATGAGAAGAGAAGACACCAGTTTTATGATTACCTCATCAAAAGCCTCAAATATATCGATGCTGGGTTGATGAATGGTGCACACAACGGTTCGTCCTGTGTCCACGGTGTTACGCACACACCGCATCACAATGGCAGCCGCTCGTGCATCCAGCCCACTCGTCGGCTCGTCCATGAAAATGATGGACGGATTCGCAACCAGCTCCACTGCGATTGTCAACCTTTTCCTTTGCTCCGTTGACAACCCCGTGATGCCTGGCAGACCGACCAACGCATTCTCCAGTGACTTCAGCTCCACCAACTCCAACACTTCCTCCACGAAAGCCTGCGAACAGACATTGATCTCAGTCACAACACCAAAGAATAAATCAATTACAGCTCTCCTTAGAAACTGAGAGAACGAAGAACGTACCATTTTGCTTTCGTCGTCAATGTCGGATGCCAAACGAAGCCACGCGGAGTAGATGAGCGACTCCCGGACTGTCACTTGTGGAGAGTGGATGTCGTTCTGCTCGCAGTAGCCTGAGATTCGTGCGAAGGTCTTTTGGTTCTTCGGGTACCCGGAGATTCGAATGTCCCCTTCAATGTAGCCGCCTGTCTTGCGTCCAGCCAGCACGTCCATCAGCGTTGACTTGCCAGCTCCACTCACTCCCACCAAGGCCGTCAGCACATCCGGTCGGAACGCCCCGGTGATCTTGTTCAGTAACTGCAGCCTCGGCTCTGTAACTTCGGCAGATTTCATTTCGGCAGGCATGTCGACGAAGTAGCTGACGTCGTCGAAGGAGATTGACAATTGCTGGAAAGGCAAGATCATTCCTTTCTTCACTTCCACTGTGACCTCTTCGACGTCGGACTCGGACGGATGGTGGCTAGTGGAGGATCGATGGCTTCTGCTCAACCGAGGAGCATCAGTGCCGTGCGATGACATGATAGCTGCTAATGAGCGTGACTGAGAACGGGAGGATTTGGACCGCTTGGAAACGAGGTCGGCTCCAGTGCGATTCGCCTCCTTCTCCTCAAGCTCCTCCTTCGACATGATCGCTTGTGGCTTGCCCACTCCTGGCATGAACTGCAAACCGAGCGTGAAGCCGATGTTGAAGATTATGTAGAAACCGAGCAGGACGGCGACCGATATCCAGTACCAGTAGGATTCCACGTATTGACCCCGCGTCTGTAGAATTCTGGCTCCGATTGTGTTCACTCCACCTGGTCCACTGTATGGCTGCACACACATTCAATCAAGACCCAGCTAATCGGGAAAAATTGCATAGAACGAGTTGCATTATCTAGGGGTTGTGCAATAGTGAATAGAAAGAACTAAGATGAGTCTTGGTTGCCAAGTGACTACGGAGTTTCTGAGCTATGGTAGCAATGGCGAGTGACAGTGATGAGGATTTAAGTTACCTTTTCCCATCGAGAAGAGGTGAATTCATTGGCGCTGATTCCCTGCACAGCGTAGCTCATGTTGGAGACCCAGAAGCCCCATCGCCACCAGATGGGGATGTCCGGGCGCGGGATGATGAAGCCTCCAAGCATGAACAGAAGCAGCAAGATGATCCAGCCCAATGTGAACCCCAGCGTCATAGTTCGGCACACAGCGCCGATGCATCGAAACATACCGCCAGCTTGCTGCTGAATCAAGAACAGCATGAGGAAGAATTTGAAGAACGCTGCGGCTGTCGGTGCAAACCCGGTGACGAAATACGTCATGCAAGTGAAAATCCCGACCTCCAGCAGCGAGGTCGGAATACTAAGCACCATGACAGAGACTGAGTACGCCCAAGCAGGAATGAAAAGCATGTCACGCTGCTTGATGAGAACAGGGAGACGCGCAATCGTGGACGCGAGCTCACCGAACCCCGTAAACATAAAAGTAATCACAGCGTAAAAGAGAGCATTGAAATACAGCCCTCCATCCGCCACGGTATTCGTATGCAGGCGTGTCCGGAAGAAGGTCGTCATGGAAATGAAGGCGCCCAGCGTGATCTGAATGGCTTTGATAATCGCCACGATGCCGTTCCGCTTGAACAGCGTGAGCTCTCGATCAAACGTCGCCTTGAGCAGCTCGGTGTTGGAAATGGAGTACTTCTCCTTCGCAAGAGCTGCAGGATGGCATTTCTCCCGTGGGTACGGCGTCGCTAGTTCGTCTTGAATTTGCATTCCCACGTGAAATCGCTGAAACTCCTCCGCGAACACCTTCACTGGCACGTAACGATATGGCTTACGCGTGTCTGACCAATACTGCTCTTGATCTTTTCGTGATGTCACCTCTTGCAAAAAGTCGGCTATGCCTTTTCGTTCCGGACACTTGAATCCACAGTGCTCGAAAAACTCTACTATGTTCGTGATGGGCCCGTGGTACACCACCTGAAAACAACGGGTGCATTTAGCGAGCAATGTAAGGGCCAAGTTTCATGGGTGAAGTATCTCACTAAAAGGCAATTTTTTAGGGACTTTAAGAGACCAAGTTTCTCATTTCAAGTGAGCTTTTGAGAAAATAGTGAAGGAGAAACTGTCATGAAGAATGGAGGTTCTCAAGTCCAAGACTTCATGACAACTTCTCCCTAACCAATCAAATTTGTGCATGCAAAACTTCATGACCGGGTATGAGACAAACCCAAGTTCCACTTTTCCCCTCCTCTTGCCTACTTACATGGGCAACTTCTCAAACCCATGGAACTAAGATTTGTAGAGCAATTGGCTGAAACGGAAAACTAATGCGGAGCTGCATTTCAAGAAACTGTGACAGACAGCATCGTCACAAACTGACCTGGCCTTCCGAGAGTAAGAGCACGTCGTCGAAGAGGTTGAAAGTTTCGGGAGCGGGTTGCAGTAACGAGATCAAGGTGGTGGCGGACATTTCATGTGTGAATCGACGTAAGCTTCGCACGATGGAGAATGTGGTTGAGCTGTCTAAGCCCGTGGAAATCTCGTCCATGAAGAGCGCTTTCAATGGGCCGACGATCATCTCCCCCGTCGTCACGCGCTTCTTCTGACCTCCGGAGATTCCTCTCCGCATTTCATCGCCGACCACCGTGTCTGCGCAGATGTCGAGCCCCAGCGTTTTCAGAATGTACTCCACTGCAAGGCTGCCTTTGGATCCCGGCATCGCCGTCGCCTTCATGTACGTGTCCACGTCTTGCTCAGGTCGAATCCCACTCTCTTTCTCGCGCCGCGACACCTCCTCCAACATTGCTGCAACATCCACAACGGCGAAACCAATTCAACACAACATTTGGCCATGGCGCATTCCTGAAGAAATATCAGTCATTTCGATCTCAAAACTCTTCGTAACGCCATATTGGTTATCCTGGCCAATCTCTGTTACTTTCTAGTGATACCTGTAACCTGCTACACTAGAAATAACAGGGATTGGCCATTATAACCAGTATGGCATTTTTTTCTTTTGTATAGAATTTACCATATTGTGGGCCGACGCCCTGAACGTGAGACGAGAATTGCAGAGTCTCCCGAACTGTCAATTCGCCGACGTGCAAGTCGTGCTGGCTAATATACGCAGCCGTCTTGGGCGCCACGAACTCATCCGGAGTGTGGCCATTGTACGTGACTTTCCCTTTCACCTTCAAGCTGCCGTCTAGCTTCGCAGCCAACGCGAGCAACAGCGTCGTCTTCCCCGAACTCGGTGGTCCCAGCAGCAACGTCATCCTGCACACAATTGGATCTCTCACGTCAAAAAAAGCATCCGTGGGAACCAAACAATAGAGTAATCATCATTTACTGCATTTTGGTCAAGCGAATTCTTTTGTGGCTATATATCGCCAACTTGTTATTTGAAAATGGGCTTGCTATGTTTCTAAAAGAAAAAATTGAGTAAAAAGATAGAGTATATCACCATAATCTTCATTATCATTGGTATGTATAGCTAAAAATTCTACAGAAAACAAATTTCAATTTTCAAATCGCCAGTGGGACTCCCTTGAAAAAATGAAGGAAAAAAAAAAATCACTGTAATTTGGTGGCAAAGAAAGACATGGTGATACTAAGAGAATGAAGCACTTGGTACTGTACCTTCCAGGTTTGATGACGCCGTTCACGTTATCGAGAATGGTGAGGACTTCCTTCCGGGACGGTGACAAGTGCACGAAATTGACGAGGCTCTCCATGACGTTGAGGAACGTGTTCCAGAGAGTAGGCAACCCGCGGTTACCAACGTGACAGTTGGCCTTCACGGTGAGATTCTCGTAGCGAACTTCGATGGTGGGAAGCTCCAAGCCGACGCGGTCGAGGCGTTGGCGCATTTTGGCCATGAGGTGTTCTTCTTCATTATCTAAAGGGCGGTGCAACGTTTGCAGCAGGTGGTGGAAATCCGCCATCGACAGATGCTTCACGTCGACCTCGCGCACGCTCCCGGACTCCTTCATCAACATGGAAGTCCGTATGCGCTTGAACGTGGGCAGCTTCTCCAGCGCCGCCCATCGCAGATCCGACTCGTCTTCCTCGCGGCTGGAGCGCGCGTTGGGGTTGTCCAACGGGTTCCCGCCCGTGCCGAACAAGCCGTAGGATTGCGAGGGCCCAATGCTGCCGCTCGCAAGAAGGTCGCGCGCCAGGCTGCCCGACTGACGTCGCGAGCTGCGGCTCATGCTCTTCGACGGCGTCAGGCTCCATGGCTCCCCGCCCAACTCCGGGTCCTTCGCCGTCCCTTTCATTTCCTTTTCATTACTATCCATTGCGTCCACTGCATGCGAGGCTCTTCAAACTCCTCTACTCCTGAGTTTACAACATCCCACACAATTGTGTTACCACCACTGAATTTGCAATGTGCCGCGTCTTCGTACAAGGTGGTTTATCAGTTGAATGCTTCAAGACGGAAACTACTGGGTTAGGAATCTAGACTTGAGAAACGACGAAGATCTGATTTTGTTTTCTCTAGCTAGACTTCAAAGACTACATGAATCATAAATTTCGAAAAGCTAGACACTCGACAGCGAAAGCGCAGCACGTGTTCGTTCGGCGTTTTAAGCAATTCAGTCAGCGTCAGCTCTTCACCCTCGTCACGCAACTAGTTAGAAAATGTATCAAAAGGGAAAACCTGAACTACTGTCACACACTAGAAATGTTTTCAGTGTTGAGCAAAAACTGAACCGCAGTCACACACTAGAGACGTTTCAGTGTTGAGCAAAAACCTGAACTACAGTCACACACTAGAAGCATTTCAGTGTTTCAGAGCTTGGAATTGGTAGATCTGGCCTTACCTGCAAGCAGATGAGTAATCGGAGGCCTCACTGAGCTCTGAGCCCGAATGCAAAGGAGCACACTAGCAATGACGATCGCCTGGCACTTATACCGAATCCAATTCCGACAATCCCAAGGTGCACATGATGCTTGATTCGCTTGATTGACCCGTCTCGTCACATTCCTGCTGACAAGGGTCAGTCCGAAAGGAAGGTCTTCGGTGAGCTTCTAAGGAATGCTGCTTGGCAAGGCAAAGAATAATAATAACCACTTGGTACTGACCTTCAGTTGGCTTGGTGGCCACGCTCTACCTTACCGTGCTGATTACCGGCCGGGCCGTTGCAAAACAGACAGACAGACAGACACTGGAGGCCTAGTACCACAACAGTGGCATGCTCTGACATGTATAGAGTGAAATGGGGTGGGCTAACTATAGTTGGGCCATGAAGGTCCGTAGAGTGTTACAAACCGTGACGAAAGTACAGAGGAAAGTCCACCCCCCGCTATCTCGGACTCTGGAAGCTCCTTATCTTTTTTGTTTTCTGTGTGTGTACAGTAGTTGCGGAATTGTGGAGCCAGTGCAGCCATTGGGTGCCTGATGGCTGGGGCCGATTGTTTTTTTACCACTGTAGCCGGCCAGTGGGATCACAACAATTATAGAGTTAACCAAAAAGAGTGTCTCAAAGTGGAAACTCTTGTTGAGTTTAAAAAGACTGCAAAACTAGTCTATGGTGAGTTGGAGAATAATCTAAAGCAAGGCCTTACACCATCGTGGAGTATGGAATTCATGACCTCCAATCACTTCAACACGCTGCGTCGAGAATCTGCGTCAATCTAGGTAGATGGTGAAAAAATCATATTTTAATGTAATCTACAATGGTGAAGACACAAGTAAATAGTTTCACAACGCAAAAAGGCATGGCGATAGACTTGCGGCAGCGGAATGCTGTTGAACAATGTCTGTATAGTGTTTGCAGCAAGATAAGACAAATTCAAAATATTAGATCATTTCTTCAATTTACCCTTCCAAATTGTAGGAATGCAAACGGACATGTATTAGATGTCCGGTGCAAATGGGCCATCAATGATCGTACAAATGGTAAGAGGTTCAGTGGTGAGAGTGCATTTGAGGTGCTTGGATTCAAGTTTTGAATTTGGGATTGAGAAAAACCTTGATTCAATTTCCTTGAACAATTCAAAGTTTTTACGACACTAAATGGCGTATTTAGTGTCTAGAGAGAATTAGTGTCTTTTACTGCAATTTCGTTCAAAGGTGAGGAGAAATAGTATCCCTACAATATATAGGAGTATGCCACTTTTCATTCCCACTTTCATTGAGTGCCATGTTCCTTTCAGGTGATGAGAGTGACATGAGGTGGCATACCATGTTTTTTATAAAGCTGCTACATGTTATTGAAACACTACATCTATTTTTTTCTTACACAGATACTATTTCTGTCTAAAATCAAATAGTCTCCGAGTTGAGAAATAGTGTCCCGGACACTGAATACGCCATTTGGTATAGTAGAAAAGTCATAATTGAGCATCAAGGAATATTGTCAGAACATTCATGGTGTTGAAGACTCATATCGGCACTAAGCTAGTGCCAATATAGCCTTTCAGCACTATGCTCTAACATTATTCTATAGTACCCAAAGACCACCCTTTTCTACTAGTGTTTGTTGTATCACATAGATTGCCATATAGGATGAGGAGAAGCTTAGATATGGCTTAGTATAACCCCTAAATGCCTAGAGCCCTCTCCAAATTCGGCAGTTTTGTAAAGATGCATTATTAAATGCAACCTAGAGGGATATTTTGAACTTGATATATGAATAAAAGTTGTACATTATGAATTTTAGATTCTATCCATACAGTTAGATCTATGACTGCTATTACCAATAATTTCTTATAAAATTTGAAACGTGAAATTCAAAATTATTTTGTAATTCAATTATGATTAAGATATTGACAATCTACGGATGAATTTTGTTGTGATTGGTTGAAATGTAATACTCTAAGTGTAGTGATTTTTGGAGATTTTTTGGTTGCTTAATTTTATGAGTTGACTTTTTTTAGAGCACTTTTACATTGAAATCTTCAAAATTTTGGGTGAATCACTACAACATGAAATGAGGCATAAAAATTTCACAAATCATCCCCTTTCTAATCGGATCACATACGCATGAAGCTAACTTCCCATAGAATCTACAGTAAAAATTATGGATGAAATATGTACATCGTCCAAAAAATGGACGCTCAAGCAATTAGGGGATAAAGTACTTTGGGCCCAATCAGTTGTCAAATTCAGTGATTCTATCGATTAGATTTGTGAAGTTTGAGTCAACAATCGGGCCCTAGTGTAAAGTGGGCCTTAAAGAGGGTTTTTGTTGGGCCCTACCTTTTAGGTAAAGACTATCCATTGTATTCAAAAGAACGACACTTATGCTAACAAAACCCTTTTTACACTATTAGGTTTTGGTTTGGGATATGTGGACTTAGGGTTTCAGTGTTCTACCTAGTTCAATCGTCTCAATCTCAAGGTTTTTGTTGTTTACAAACTCTTGAGTTTTGATCCTTTGTATCTTATTATACCTTGTTTTATATATACAAACTTTGGACCTTTTTCAAGGCCGGCATGAATAAAGTGTTTGTTCATAATGACAATGAGCGAATGCCCATTGGACAAAGGGTCATTGGTACAAAACTACTCTCCCCTTGCGAGAATAGACACTCTAGTGACTACCTTGTTATACACTCTATCAGTACACATCCTGCATGCACTGGAAGGTAATCCCTCCTCCAGATTTAAACCACTGATTGTGCCACGACGCTAGTGTCTGGTAGGAAGAAGCCAGAAAAAAAGAAAACCCCTGCCCTAAAATATCAGATGTTTCGGACTATAATTTATCATATCTGAGATGCTTCTGGTCATGTTCAACATTGTATAAGTCTACAGGCAGTTTCATCGCTGGTTCTCAGTAAGGAGTGAGGAAAAAAAAACTTTAGTTTTTCACATTCGGATAAGGAAGCTTTCTTCAAAAGAAAGAAAAGAATGTTGTACATTGATACCCATAGGATTGCAGTTTATTTATTTATTTATAACATGTAGTTTTGAGTCAACTTGGTACATGAGGTGAGAAAGGTTCAACTAAGCTTAGATGTGTACGTCCAAGTATCTTTGACCTTTATGAAATTATCTAGCTTCTTGTGTTGCCTTCTTTCTAGAGAATGACATTTGGCTCTTTTGGTTTCAAAATTTGATCCTTTATACTTTGACACCTTGTAATTTCGTTTTAGTAGAGGAGAATTTAGCTTCTTTGAGGCCTTCAAGTCCTCATGATGTTAGAGCATGCCCAGCAGCAAGTGTTTTGGAGGGACCAACGCCAAGATTTGGTGTAGTCATCTCCATTTGCTTTGAAGTTTGGTCCAACAACTACCCACTAACGCTAAATAATAGTTTTTGGAGCCAAAGTTTGAGGTTTCCCCGCCATCCACAGAAGCTTTGGCGCAAACAAATTTCTCACACCAAGCGAGCAAAGATGCTCAATCAACAATTAAATAACGAGCTTGAAGACTATTCACCGGCCCGTGCTTCAAGGTCATCAAGTTACTTTCATAAAATCTTTGTTTTATAAGTTGCCTTGGTGTTCGCTCAAGGAATGTTGTTGGGCTACTTCTTGTAGAACATTCCTCTAAATTAAAAATGGCCCTCAAATTAATGATTGGCGGACATATTTGTTCTGGAACTACTGGGCTTGCTCTTAGGCATGGCCACCCATACCCTCCCAGAGTCTATGACACTCAAGAATAGATCCGGCAGTTAGTGTAAAATCAACCGATTGGAATTGCCAAATCATAGGTTGAAACTCGTAGTATTAGGCTAAAATCCGGATAAAATTTATGACACTTGGGTGCTACCTAAATGAGAAATAGGTAATAACTGGATGGGTTTGTAAAATATTGGATTATTGCTGGTTCCTTGGGAAACTCCCCGTTCAGTGATGGAGAGTGGGCCTCGAGCTATAGAATTAGCCACAGCGCAGCGATGTTCTAGAAGCCCATTCATCGTCTCTGAAAAAGGCTGGCTACCTTTTGGCTGCTTCGTTCTTTATGAATCTTTCTATCGTATATAGTAACTTACTAATCTGTGAACGTACCCGGGGCACAATCTCTGTCTGCCCTCCGCCATTCCCGTTCGCTGCAATGCTCTACTATCCTACGTGGCAAAGAAGCTTCCCCTACGACTCAAAAAGCCCCGCCTGGCCCGGCCTTGGGATCCGGTCAATTCACTCAGTGGTCCTACTTTTTAAATGAATTCTCTGCTTGCTCTCCGTGTGGCTTCAGTTGATCATGACAAAAATAAATTCTACTGATTTTAAAAAAAAAGAGTTGATAAGTAAAACTTAGAAGTTCACACAAACATTCAGTAGCCTTCACTGGATCTGCCTTTCCCTTTTGGAGAATATTCGACATTATCATCCATGCAAAATCAGTAGCTAGCTTGTTTTACACGAAGGCCGAGGTAATGGCATCCGAGAGGGGAAGGTCAACATGATCTCAAAGCTCCAAACACATAATAAAAAAGAAAGAAGATGTTGTAGTGGCTCATGCTGGCACTGGAGCAGCATGCCGGCCAACGTTGGTTAACCCCTAAAGGACCACAACTATGTTTCTCTCCAAACACTCCAAAGTATCCCTTCTCATAAAAAGACAAATAGTTTTTGATCTAAAACCTTTTTGACCGATCCAACTGTAGGATATTTCAACCAACTTGAATTTATTACAACCTAAAAAAATTTCAACCGTTCAGGGTTCTTCAATAGTAAGATTATAAGCTTCAAAGTTGGTTGCACTTTTCTTTTTTGGCTTGTTGCCCAAGTTTGAAACTTTCTGAAAATGCCCAAAATGCAAAGATTAGTCTTAGATTTGGTAAAATGAATTTGGCAGTTGTGTATATGGGGTTGTTAGCTCATTGTGTACAAAAATTTAAATACATAGCTCATTTTATGAAAATTTTCAGGAGTTGCCCGCAATTAGGTTTTTCACCTTTGCATGATTGTATCTTTTGATCTATACATCATCTACATACGCAAATTACCATCCCATCTTCGTTACAAAGAGTAGAATCACTACAAAAAATCTCGATAATTGAGGATCAATACTCATTCCATACTGAGCTGACCGAACTTGGAAAATCAGCCTTGGTCCTTTAGGGGTTAACAACTATTTATATTTTATTTTGAAAAGTTGACTGGCACTATAGGCGGGCACTAGGCTACGTGGCATCAGGCGCTGGCAGCGTTGTTTTTTATTATTATTTTTGGTGGTTTTTTTGTTTCTCCTTTTTTTTTTTTTTTCCTTTTTTGATCACTCCACTCTAGTGACCTCCAACGACCGGCTCTGTCCATCCCTTTTCTAAATGAACTTCTATACTGTTGGATGGATGTAAAGGCAGTGCGCGTGAAGGCTACTGAATGTTATGCAGGTCTGGTTTCTATTGGAGTGGTTTAGTAGTGGTTTGGCGGGCTTGTGGCCATGCCTTCACGTTCTTATAGCATGCCCAACAATTGCTCATTGTGCACCAAGGTCACATGCAAGATGGTGTGTGAGAAATGAAAACATCCCCAACAACAACCACTAAGCGTGCTTGGAATAGAGTGCATCAACCAATTACACACTACTACTTTTGTCAGTACATGGGACAATCATAATGGCAAAGAATAAATTTACTAAACTTAATGTTATAAAGTGTGAGCATAGTCTTGTCAAAGAATATGAAAAAATGCTTGATGTGAGAACCACTCCTCACTATAGTGACAATATTTGGTGTACAAATATCAAACTCCACACCACAAGAGGTCATGTATCTTCCAGAAATAGGTTTGGTGATTGACCGTTGTTGGGCCTGCTCTTATTAGGTACTTTAAAAATCCCAAAAAGTGTCCTCATCAACAAACTTGCCGGTTTGCTCGGTTTACAAGTTGTTTTCCATTCTTTTTAATGAATTGTTAGCATCCTTTGTTCAAATAAATAAATTCACAGGCCACTAGAGTTAACCCCTAAAAGTTCAAGG
Source organism: Pohlia nutans (assembly GCA_022496805.1). Taxonomy (NCBI): domain Eukaryota; kingdom Viridiplantae; phylum Streptophyta; class Bryopsida; order Bryales; family Mniaceae; genus Pohlia; species Pohlia nutans. The sequence goes on from CM040088.1 coordinate 40,709,586, forward strand.
GTTTTTATATAAAACATAGATGTTTTATAATATGTGTCTTCCATATGTTCGATGAAGTTTGCTTCAATAGACAAAATGTAGGGCTTCATCTCTACAAATTATCCGTACGGTCAAACTTCCAAAAGGAAATTTAGATATTTTTTTAATGAAGTTAAAAGCATTAACCTTTGAATTTTTTTATAAAATATAATTTTCACTTTTAGAATTTAAAATTTGGTATAATTGGTTAAAGTTGGTTTGTCTATTGTAAACTTCAAAACAACAAAAAAAATGATGGAGGGAACATCATTACTTTCTCCAAATGGCAAATTTTATAACACTAAGACAATGTTGAGGTGATCCAATTTGAAAAATCCTCCCAGGTGGAGTTTAACTCAAATTGACATAATTCAAATTGCGTTGGAAAGTAGACTTGATGCAATATTTTTAATATTTTATTTTTTCAAAGACATTTTTTTTGGTTCCGGGCAACCTGTTAGATTTGGTCAGCGACCAAAAAATGGTCGTTTGAGAATTTAGGAGTTAACCTAAAAGAGTGTCTCTAAGACGAAAGAAACCTTAAACTCACCTTAGTCTCGTTTTCAGTTCAAAAAGACTACAAAACTAGTCTATGGTGAGTTGGAGAATAATCTAAAGCAACGCGATGCACCACTATGGGGTGTAGAACTCATGACCTCCCCAATGCTAGAGGAGAGTTCCCACACGTTCTCCCAATCCAAGAGCCCCGACCATTGAAACTATTCATTAACAATGCTTGTCAAAAATTGTAATTATATGAAGAGAATTTCTTTTATATTTTTTTACACAAATTGAAAATACTCGATTGCGAGTAAACATAACATTGTTGACCCTTAAACATCCAACAATCCAGAAAGTGGACGATGTACAAAATCAAACACAAATTTTTCATCCGTCATTGACTTTTTGCAGTATGGATTTTTTACCATATATTTTATGGGAAGTTATCTTCATGCATGTGTGATTCGATTAGAGAGGGGATGATTTGTGAAATTTTTATGCCTCATTTCATGTTGTAGTGATTCACCCAAAATTTTGAAGATTTCAGTGTAAAAGTGCTCTTAAAAAAGTGAACTCATAAAATTAAGCAACCAAAAAATCTCCAAAAATCATTACAGTTAGAATATTACATTTCAGCCAATCACAACAAATTTCATGTTAAAATTGTCAATATCTTATTTGTAATCAAATTACAAAAGAATTTTCAATTTCAACTTTCAAATTTTATACAAAAATATTGGTGATAGCAAATGCAGATCTAACTGTATGAATAGAATCTAAAATTTATAATGTACAACCTTTATTCATACATCAAGTGCAAAATATCCCTATGGATTGCATTTTATGATGCATCTTTGCAAAACAACCGAATTTGGAGAGGGGTGAGGACGTTTAGGGATTAAGCCCTAGACTTTGTACCCCTACTAAAGTTTCCAAGATTCTCTCCGATACTCTTTGTTTTCACATCTTAAATTTGTCTTACTTGCTTGACTCCTATTAAGTTCCTCGTATAATGGCAAAGTGTCATCTTTCACTCTAGTTCCAAGAAAATTTGTTGTATAAGTAAAAATCAAATGAAGCAACAGGGGTGCAAAACCCTACTATTATAGAATGTAATGAGTACATAGCCTTCTCAAGTATTTCCACAAGTGTGGAGAGAAGAAACAAGTGGCTTTGGCAAAGGAGTTCTCAGCTACTTGGTGTATCAAATGAGACATTTTGCACTAGTAGTATTTTCTTAGCCAAGTAGAAATTTGCTCCCACTTACTTGCCGGCAACCCCTCATTTGGGACCTTGGATGATTGTTTTTTCTTTCTCTTTGCAGTCAACAAATTGGTTCCACTCTTTGAAAAAAATAAAAATAAAAATAAAGTACAAAGCTACTACGACCGCAACGGCTATAGTAAACCTACAGACACACTCGTACCAGAGGTAAAAATCTAAAACAAAAAATTCTCCTTATTTTAGGACATGGTGGATAAACTAGACTAATTTGGAGTTACAAACTCCAAGTATTGACAAAATTTAAGTTTCCAAATAAAACACATAGCCCCCAAAATGAGAAAACCAGAAAAATGACTAGTACAAATATGTATGTAGGTTTCGTGCTAGCTCACAAGAATAATGACGGAGGGCCATAAGGTTCTTTAGCCCTTGTAAGTTGTACCCAGGAATAAGAATCGTTGCATGAGAATCGCTATAGCAGATTTTGAAATATTGAACATGCCACGTAGCTCTTTAGTAAAAGAATGAAGGTGGAGAGTTGAAAGTCCACGTTAGCCCCACCTCAAGAATCACATGTTTTGAATATCTTACCTTTTCATGCAAGAGGGTGAACCCTTGCAAAGGCTAAAGGCCACAATTTAAAAGTAATTACAGGCCACAGTTTAAAAGTAATTTCAGGCCGCAGTATCTGCAGAGCTACTGTACTTTACAGGCAATCCGTAGAAGGTTCCATTGTCGGGTAAAACCGTGAAATGAGTGGGCCGAAAGCTTTAAAAAAAATTAGGTTTTTTGGGTTGGTATACAGAGTGCCATACTGCAAGACAGATGGGTCAGAAATAAAATGAAAAGAATTAGGTTTTCATCCTCCACTCATGAATGTTCATCCATCACATTATCATAATAAATAGAAAAAGTCATTCGATTTATAAGAGCTCTGGCTTGCCTTGCCCGTATGATCTGGAGCAGGTTTTTCTGTTTGCACTGTAGAAGCACTCCATGCGTGCAATGAAGGGTGGTCTCTCTGAACTTAGACCATTGTGACTGTGCCACGACATTGGAATCTGGTTCCAAGTAGTCAGATAAAAAACCTTGATCTGGAGATGATTTTGGCATTATTATTCATTTTATTGGACACATGTATAGCTCTTGTTTAATGCAAACCGGCATGAATTAAGTGCCCATTTGTCCGTAGAATGTTGCAATTGAATACCAGTAGGTATATGCATAACATTCAGTAGCCTTTGTGACTGCTGCCTTCCCCCAACAAAATGATGTGGAATATTTCACATCATTTCATCCCCCCAATGAAATGATGTGGAATATTCCACATCAGATCAGTAGCTATGGGGACAAGTGGCATCAAGCAAGAGCAATCAACCATGGTGAACAGGATCAAAAGCATCTCACTCAATCACAATTCAACAGTGTTTTGTAATTTTTTATTTGATTCAATAGTCCATTCAATTACAAATCATTGGTCACCCCATATATATATAAGTGGATGAAACTAAAAGGCAGCCTCTTGGAAGGCTAGTGAATGTTATGTGTGCTTGATTCACTCATCATTGGGATTTTTTATCTAGTAAAAACAAAAAGCCTATCTACTGTGCTATGCATTACATTCTTAAAGCATCTCCACTAGCACTCTAGATACCGCTCTAGCTATGGAAAATGAATGAGACCGGGTTGGTGAACAATTTATTTGGCCTCTGACATTGGATAATCTTCATTAAACCAAGGCCCTAAAAACCACACAAGCTAGTGTATCTTCTCTTTTTACTTGCTCATCATAATTGCACAATCCTTGCGTGGTGACTTGTGAGTGGCTTACTTACTAGCTGCAAAATTTAATTGACTGATGTTAGTGGGAAACTACATGGTGAGGTTTGAATTTTTGGATGACCTTCAGAGTGCTAGTGGAGATGCTCTTAAAGAATAGGGTATTGCACCGCCTCTTGTTTGGTTGATTTTTTTTACTGATACAATAACTTTCTTTGGAACTAGAGTGAAAGATGACACTTGCCATTATATGAGGGAACTTAGTAGGAATCAAGCAAGTAAGACAAACTTAAGATGTGAAAACAAAAAGCATTCAAAAGCAATCAAAGAAAATCTTGGAAACTTTAGTAGGGGTACAAAGTCTAGGGCTTAACAATGTTATGTGTATAATGACCTTGTAGTTACAATCACACACTTCTTTTGTTTCATAATAAGAGTTCAAAACCACATATTTTTTTGCGTCAATTTCAAAGTTCACATTCATTGTTTTGCTTTCCTATATTGACTTCCTACATTTTTCATCCCTTTTTATCAAGACACACGGTTACAAAAGTTGCCATTGTGTTTCATCCTTTCAACATGGGCTCTACTTTTGTTTTAAACCTCAAAATTTTCACCAAAGTGGACTCTTATTATGAAACAAAGTTAGTATCGAATAAAATACAAATTTCAAACTTGGTGAGGAGTTATTTATATATTTTTATTTTTAGGTAATAATACATGTACACATATATAATATTATTTATTATATTTATTTAACTCCTAAAGGACAAATGAAGGATTCATGGTTTTTAAATTACATATTCGATCAATTTTACTGTGAAAAATCATAATTTTTGATGGAACCAAAATCTTGATTATCCAAAAAATAATTTAAAATACGAAGATTTGGTATTTTATCTACATTTTGATAATTTTAAGAAGAAATTTATGTGAAATTTAGTACAATCTACTTATAATTTTCAAAAATTGGCTTCTTATCATAGGAATGTTTAGTACCAAATCTGCCCTTTTCTACAGTACCGGTACCTGTTTCATATTGTTCACTTATGGATGGTTCAAAATGTATTTTCTACACACGACATTAATTGAGTTAAATTTTTTAATTTTTTTTTTGCAAGCAACACAAATTCTAATACAACATATATTACATGCATATTATATTAATCTAAAGATTATATATATATATATATATATATATATATTTTAAACTTGTTCAAATGTTTACAACAAATATAAAGAAGATTGGAACAAATGAGTAATCTATAAAGTTGTGGGGGACTGGCATGTGTTTTGCCTTTTGTTTTCATACTTTAATTAAATTTGCGTGACATCTTCTGTCACAACCAGTCAAACGCTTAGCTTCGGGAGATTGTGAGGCCAGTGTGAAGGCACATAGAGATTTCACCTTAGGAACTCTTGTGTGGTGTGGGGGAGCTTCTCTTGCATTGGAAAGGTCACATGTTTGAATATTTAACAACGTATAGCGTGGTGATTGGTCTTAAAAAACAGAGGAGAAATTTGTTTTTGATGCCTTTGAAGCTAAAAAGTTAGTTTTACCTTGTCTTTCCTCTTCTAGTAAAATTTTGCTAAACTTCATGGATAACTAAAGTCTTGTAGTTATACCATCCTTGTCTTTAAAAGAAATTAGTATTAAATTTGTGTGGGTCTAAAGCAAGTGATATTTTGACAAAAAAATACAATAATTTTTTTCATTCATTTATGTGAAGGTCTGATACAAACAGACCTCGTGTTGAAATTGAATTGTCAGGCCTACTTGGCTGTCATAACATTCTTTGGCTAGTACTGCAATACACCCTTTTCCTTGTGCAGAGAACTCGGGGGGGTCAGTGTGTTAAAAAGTTAAGGATATAGGTGCAAAAAACTACTATTTTATAGGGGGGTATTACTTTTTTTTTTTTTTTTTTCTTTTTCACATGCTATCATTATGTAATTTTCTACTTTGGGTTAATAGAAAAGGGGCTTGCATTACTTATAATTCCAAATTACCTATTATTCCATACCCTATAGTACTTTAAAGATGTCCAATGCCATTTTTGATACCCTATATTACTCTAAGTCCATTTATAATTTTTTGTCCCCATGTTTTTAAAATACCCTATCATTTGTTCACACGTATATTGCTACTCCAACATATCATTATCCCCCCCCCCCCCCCCCCCCCCCCCCCCCGAGGCAGAGAATCAACATCTAAAGAGGAAATTGATGATGTGGAACATGCATAAATGATTAAAAAGAAAAAAATTATTGAGCCTCCAAGCCATCTTTAGCTATAGGTGGCTTTGATTTTACAGAAGATTATGATTCATGCAACTATTATGGCCAGGGATGCTGATTCCCAAGGGTGAACAATGGAGGTGCTAAAGAATGTTATGGTTGCTAATGAACAATGGAGGTGCTAAAGAATGATGGTTCGTTTTGTAGTGGAATAAAAGTGTTCCATTTGTACCAAAAAGAAAAAGAAAAAAGAAAAAATTGAATTGCCATGTCAGATTTTGAGGGGTCCGGGTCACCATCAAGCTGACATGTGGCACTTGTGTCATAAATTAATGAATTAATGTTGAAACTGACGTGTGTGGGGTGAGTGTTTTTTGGGCAGTTCGGTCCAGAGGAACACTTGGCTTCAAGTGGCAGGGATTCTGGGAAAACCCGAAAATGCGAAGCCACATTTATCCATCCCTGGTATTTGTGCATGTATCAATCTCCATCATATCAGTTACTGCTACGTTTCAAACTTAATGAATTGAACAGTCCTTCGTAACGAATGTCTGAACGAATACAGTTTACCCTCCATACAATGACACTCCATAATATCATGATATTATAGTTTCAAGCAATACTCACTAATATCATGATATTGTGACAAGTCATTTTTCTGATTAACCCCTAAAATTCCTTGACCGTATTCTCACAAAAAACCATGAAAAACGCAGCATTTGGAAGTTGCAGAAGAAATCATATGTTTATTTTTATTTTTTTTCATCATTTAACCGTAAGATCTAATACCCAACTTGAATTTTCATGTGAGCACAAAATTTGAGAGCAAAATGACCATTAGATTCTTAGATTATAAGGATCAAAGTTGCAAAAGAAGATTTTTTGGGGTTCAATCCGGTGACAAATTTGAACTTTAAAAATTAATATCTTTTTTTTGAATTGGTTAGAAATTCATTGAATGGCAAGGCCATGTTGACAATTGAGTTAAGTCTTCAAATATAAAATCTTGTAAGAAAAAGGCTCATATTAATTTTTTCATAAAACAATTACTAGAAGTGGGTACAAAGTGAAAGGAAAAAGAAAATCATTAATAAGTTTGACATGGAATTGTAAAATGTCAATCTTAACGGTGAGAATGTTGTACTTGGAAATCTTCACCTAGTGCCTTTTATTTCATTAAAAAATATTGAAAATTGAGTTTAGAAATGAGCTTCAAAGTTTTTTTTGTCCAAACTGCCCAAAAAACAGATCTCTTCATAACTTTTATCCCATTGCTCAAAATGGGTAGATTTAAAGCTTCATTTGTAGATAAAGATCAACCAATCATGAATCCAAAAAGAAATTTTGAAAAAGAGTAAAAAATAAAAAAATTCTTGCTACCCGATCTCGCTTCAAAAACTTCAAATGCTTATAACTTTTGCAATACTTATCGGAATGACATGAAACGAAGTGCGACATGTAGAGTGTAGTTTTTGGAAGCTACACTGAAATTTTCATTGAAAATTTTAAAACTATGAGGTCCCTGGAGGCTGCCCAAAAAGTGGAACGACTAGAATATGGTCGCTCAGAATTTTAGGGGTTAACCCCTAAACGTCCCATGGTGTCCCCAAAATTGACAGTTTGAGAAAAACCATTATAAAGTGCTATTTAGAAGAATATTTCGGAATTGTTATATAGATGAATGTTGTAGATATTGAATTTTAGATTCCATCTGTACGGTTAGATTCACCAATGTCATCACTGATATTTTATTATGAAATTTCAAAGTTATAATTAAAAATTCCTTCTAAATTTGATTACAAACAAAATATTGATACTTTTTGAGTAAAATTTGTTGGAATGGATTTTAAATGAGATACTCTTGAAATGGTGATTTTTTGAAAATTTTGCGTTACTTCAATTTATGGCCTCATTTAATCAAGCCCACTTTTGAACTAAAGTCAATGCAATTTTGGCGTGGTCAACTGCTTGACATACTTCCACATTTGTAATCTAAAAAAAATATGTACACTAGTAACACCAAATCCAACCATTAGATAGGACAACAACTTCATAAAGTATTTTTAAAAAATTGAATGAGTTTCATCCATGAAGTAATGTGAGTGTAGTGTAATCTGGAATCTGTTCGTCGTCCAGAAACTGGACACTGGGACGTTTAGGGGTTAACCCCTCAAGTACCAAGAAGTCCAAATTGGACCTCATGTTTTTATAACAGTTTTGAATAGGTTCTATCTAAACTTCCTTTTATTCAAATTTCTTTATTTTTCACCAACAAATGCAATGTTCTTTATTGATTCCGGTGATATAAAATTTGGTCCTATCTGAATTATAGTTTTCACAATATGATTGATTGAATTCATCATTACAAAACCATGAATCCTTGGTCCTTTAAGGGTTAACCCTGAAGTTGTTGAAGTAGGGTAGTTGGAATGGGCTGAAGTTGCTCATTGCTAAAGGTAATGAGGTAGATTTAATGATGTGCGTTAGGTGTGAAGTAGTATGGGTTGATCCTAGTGTTCTAGGACTAGAGAGGTGGGTTGATATCCCATATGGGTTGCCAAAGAGTACTTCAAGTGTACACTATTTAAGAGGGGCAACCCATGAGTAAAGATATCTATTCCTATACATTTACATGTGTTTGTGTGTGCATTAGGCAATCTACTCTCACATTCAACAAGTTATAGGCCCACTCATGTGTGTTGCTTGAGTGGAAGAGTAGATTGATCATTGTGTGGAGGTCATGCTTTGGACGGCTGATTTGGAGCTTTGGAAGGCTGATTTTGACCTTTGGTGGGCTGATTTCGACTTTTGGAGGTATTGCACTCTTGACATTTTTCTTGGAGGTGTTGGAGGGCTGATTTGGAACTTTGGAGGTACTTTTCATGGTTTGAGGCTCCAAGGGTGAGTCTACAATCTGATTTGAGTATTGCAATAGTTGCACAAGGGCTTTGAATGTGTTTCATGCCCTTGGAGTGCTCAAATTTAGAGTTGGAGTTAGTGAATGCACAAGAGGGCTGATTCAATGAAATTCAATGCAATTCAGATTTGAAGGGGCTAATTTGGCTCAATTTGCATTAATTTAGAGTCATTGGGAGGCATAAGGGTGTCAATTTGGGTGCATTATATGTTTAGAGGCACTAGAGTGCTGATTTGGATGGATTGGAGCAAAAGAGAGCTCAATTCACTTAGTTAAGGTGTTGTGGTAACATCTTGGGCATTTGCATTAGGAACCATTACGATTGAGTGTTGTGAGGTTGATGTGGAGCACAGAGGTGCTGATTTAGTGTTTGGGATTGCTTTGGAGGCATTGGAAGTATATACGTACTTAAGTCAAGGATATGGCTTCATTTGAGGGTGAGGGTCCCAAAGTTGTAGACAAGTTCGATGGAGTCAATTTCCACTTGTGGAAATTCAAGATGGAGATGTTGATGGCAGAAAAGGAGTTGTGGGAGATTGTTGAGGGTAGTGAGGAATCCCCTCCTTCTTCTTCAGAGCCTAGGGTGAGAATTGCATACACTCGGCGAGCACTATAAGAAACCCGTGTTTTTTGTGATGTTCAAAAAAACGTCTCCGGTGTCATCAACATGTTTTCGTTTACATTGGGCGGACGCAGTAACGCGTGTAACACGAAAAAACGTCCCATGACGTCTCGGAGAACTCGTGGACATCCAAATGTTTTTGGCCATTTTGAGCGGCAGAAAATGGTGCCACGTCAGTGCCACGTCGACGCCACATCAGCGGTACAATTTCGGGCAGTGCCACATGGCGATGAACTTCATCCAAATGTGTGGTGACGTAGAAGGGGACGCTGGCCCGCCAATTCATGATGTGGAGGCGGGAACATCTGACGTGGACTCGGGAAAAACTGACGTGGAGGAGGGAAATGCTGACGTGGCGTGCCACGTCAGCAGATTTCTGTGTGGTTTTCGTTCTACCGTCACGTTCGCTAGGACGTCCCTGGGGACACGGCTGTGTTTTGCGAAACATCACGCGCTGAGGGCGAGATGTCCGCCCCGATGTCAAGGCTCGTCGCGTACTGTGTCTTCATGTTCGTATTGTTGGACATCGCCATGTGGTAAACGACGTTACAGTTGACATGTGCATGTCGTAGAGTACGTCTTCGTCCCCTGCACGTGGGGAGTGGGTGTGTCATCGCAAATGTCTCCACGGATGTCAGCGCGTCTAACGTCACATCGTTTGAGACATGGACTTGCTCACATGGTGTAATTCACGGTGTTTCCGAGGATGTGACCACGCTATAAGAAACATCAGTGCGTAGTATGTGATGACGAAAGTCGCCGTGCGGACGTTTCTACGTAGACGTCCCACGGTTCTCTAGAACGTCGTCATGAACATCTGCTGAGAAATTCTGAATGTTTAGCGAGACATCGTCACGTCTTCTGAAGTCGTCTCATCAAACATCTCCGCGTCACGTGCGACGTGCAAACGAGACGTCAGCGATGAGACGTAGTCGTCCCACAAAACATCCGCAAGTCAAGTGATACGTGTTATGAAAGACATCATCAAGGTGGCACAGACGTCCGAGAGAACATCCCCACGACTTGTATATGTCAGAACTTAGACATAAACCTCGACACGTAGTCATCCCACAAAACATCTGCATGTCACGTATCTAGCTGTATGAATGACGTCATCATGATAACCCAGACGTCCGAGAATACATCCCCACGTCATGTAACAAATCTTACAAGGACACGAGCCTCATCACACAGACGTCCCAGAAAACATCACCTATTCACTGCACAATTATTATAAGAGACATCATAATGATTACATGCAGTGGCAGTTCCAATTGAACGCGGGATTCACGGTTGCGAATCACGTATACGTTTTCGCATTGCATATCTATAACACATTGTAAGATCAATGTTACAAAGTGATAACAATATTGTTTGTGACCTCATATACCGCAAAATGCACCTCTACTGATACGACAAACGACAACATCCCTGTAGTACCCACAAACGTCTTTCAATCCTGTCCCTGTCATCTGTATATGTCAGTGCTCCCCTATGAGCTTCACACCTCTCCTCACTTGTCCATCGCTGCACCTGTTCGACAAGCCAACATAGCATGCGGTTAAACAAGTGATACATGACCAAATTCAATTGCATTAATTCGAGAGGATGAAGATGTATTCACCATCACTTTCGGTCCCCCTGTTTATATCAGCGTACTCCTACTCCGAATCTATGACAAACAACATAGATGCTTGACATTGTACTATACACGCTACGTCATGTGGCAACAAGTTTCTGGAGATGTTGGAAGAGACGTCCTCGACGCTTCTGCACACGTCAACGTGATTTAGCGGACGTCTTCGACGACGTCTTCCAAAACATCAGTGTCATGCGCCACCGTTAATTCCTCTTGCACTAAGTCAGCACCACGTTTAGGGTTACGTCCCCTTGTCAGAATGGACATCTTTGGACGTCTCCCTGGACATCCTTCGACGTCTCCCTAGACATCCTTGGACATCCCAGAAAACAAGTGAACGTCGAAGAGTAGACCTGCACATCACTGTACAGGCATGAAGAATCATGTGCCTGGAATGTCAGATCAGTTCCTTCCAATTTGAGAGGCACCAAGTCCTACACAGCAGAATGCGATCCGTTTCCTTCGTGCACTAAGGATGGAGAGTTTGTGTCGCAAACAAGAAGGTTGTACCTGCCCAGACGCGCTTGAAAAATCTTTCCTTCGTCGGCTCCTTTTGACTTGGAAAGTTCTAACAGGGATCCAAGTCCCTCACCAGCAGTCGCAAGTCATCCTCGAATGCCATTACCAATGGCCCGTAAGGGATGCCCTTTTCATCCACAGTGAGAGGCTTCTTGTCCTGGTCCGGGTCGCACTCCCTCGTTCCGCACCGCCCGCGAGGCGGAGGCGATGTTGCATCCGCAGACGTGTCCTCCTCTTCGGCCTCTTCATCCTCTTCGTCCTCGTCTTCCTGCTGAGATGGGGTCTCATACCCTCGGCTGTACAACAAAAAACCTTGCCTAATTAAATGTTAATAGCACAAACCATAGCACTGCACCGCAAAGTACAACAGACCATAGCAACCTATACCATGGCAACCCAGATCATAGCACAGCATAGCAACCCATAGCTCAAATCTTGCAGTTGCATCCTACAACCCTGCTATGGTCGGTGATACAGGACATTCACTCGCCCAATGCATCTCTGATGTCTGCTGAGACGTCTTCATGTTACTTGGAACATGTCCATGTCGTGTGTGACGTCTGCGACATAGTCACCTTACTCAATGATAAACAAAGCACAGTCTCACAGATAGACGGGTTCCACGACACTTGCAACGTTGTAATGTCCGCCTCAATACCTACAAGTAAGATGATGCAACAATATTGCAGGTCTTAGGGTTTCATCCACAACAAATCAAATACTGCAGGTTTTAGGGTTTCATCTACAACAAATCAAATACTGCAAGTTTTAGGGTTTCATCCACAACAAATCAAATACTGTAGGTTTTAGGGTTTTTTCCACAACAAATCAAATATTGCAGGTTTTAGGGTTTCTTTCACAACACATCAAATATTGCAGGTCTTAGGGTTTCTTCCACAACAAATCAAATACTACAAGTTTTAGGGTTTCATCCACAACAAATCAAATACTACAAGTTTTAGGGTTTCATTCACAACAAATCAAATACTGCAAGTTCTAGGGTTTCATCCACAACAACACCTTCTTCATAGTGTCATACAGGATGCCTTTGAAATCCACTAACACCGGTTTCTTCATCAAATTGCCCCCTCCTCCTCCCCCAACTTTGACCTTGCCGCCACGCTTCCAAGGCGGCGTAGCATCCTCAATTGTGTCCGCTGAGAGAGAAAAAGAAAGACCTTTTAGTGTTGCACACCCATCTCTCAAACAGTGCATGTTCTATGGCTCTCTCTACAACTACTATTCTCTTACTATAGTGTACAATAATTCTAAAAATGAATGGCAACACTTTTGAGAACCTCTACATTCTAAACTCTAACTTCTTGGAAAAATGAAGGCAAAAATGAGCTTTGTGCAACCTTGAATTCTACTTAAAGGTCTCCTGATCTAACTATGGCTGCGGCAGCTAACCCTAGCCGCCTCTGTTCATCCAGTGAACTCGATGAAAGTCATCCCAGGAGATGTTTGCAGGGACGCATGGATGTCAGCAGGGACGCACGGATGTTTGCAAGGACGCATAGATGTCATCTTAGACATCTTCATGGACGTCATCTTAGACATCTTCATGGACAGCGGGATGTCATCATTGATGTCCTTCCAAATGTTCCAATGTCGGCTATTGACTGTAATTTTTGAATTCATCTTGCACTCACATAAACTTAAAGACTTCATATTACTGAGACGTCTTGTTTTTCTAAAAATGTTTTACTTGGCTAAAAATGTGTTAAAAGAAATTTTTACAAGTTTCTAATCAAATAAACTCTGATATAAGCACAATTTTATTTTTAGACAAATAAAACATCTTACATTTGCATCTAAATGCTTTTAAGTATATTAAGAAATATGAAGTTTTTGAAAGTACCTAAGTTTAAAACAAAAAAAAAAAAAACATTGTAATGAACATGATGAAAGTTCAATGATGAGTATGGATTTTGCATGGTAAGGTTCACCAATTTTTTTGTTACAATGCAAAATTTTGCTCTTCTTTTTAATCTTTTAGAACTTCATAAATAGAAATTGGTAGTAGAAGTTTAAAAAAAATTGAACTACTACAACTAAGTGATGTCTTCTACCAATGCCAACAAAAGAAGTTAAAAATAACAAACATGCAATCCAAATTAATGTTTATGTGAAACATTAGTGCCTTGTTGTAGTGCAAAAGTGCACACAAAAATTATGGAAGAGAAAAGAAGGTTGTGCATGGAATTTTCAGCTATAAATTTTTTCAATTTACAAATATGTGAAGAGAAATATGTTCCATATTTTTCCAAGTTTTTCCAAAATATTGAATTTTTAATTTTAAAATATATGTTGCCGAAAATTGTTCTCTGACTATTTCTAAAATAATTTTTTGATGGATTTTATTTATTTTTGTTTCCTTCATAACAAAAAATTTCAAGTGGGAGTATTTCCTTGTTGTGGCCTAGAGACGGATGCTCGGTCGGCGAAGACAGGGGATCTACGTCCTGACTGTACGACGAGAGGTTCGAAGATTATGTTCGGGGGAATACGTCGGTATCTCGCTCGTTACCATCCATACCGTCGAAACACTCGGTTTTATGGCAAGTTTGAGACACGGACGGCGCCTCCAACCGTTGCATGGCTAGACATCATCAGGTACGCTGCGTGGCGGCAATCATACCTAGATCTTGGTGGCAGGGAAGGAGCTCCAGCTGACCATGTTCACAGCACGGGCGTCAAGCGTCTGAGCGCATTCTTTGAACTCCCGTATTGGCAGGTAAACAGATCCTCACTGTGTTGTTTTGACAGATCTCAAGGGCACTGGATCACTGTTGCAGACATTGTACACGTTACAGCAGTACGTGTGGATGTCTGTGGAGACATATCCATGTCCCTGAAGACGTCCATGTAGACATCAATGACAACAGAGAGACGTTCATGGCAGCGCATGCCAGCATCGCGTCAAACTCAGCACAAAGAATACGGCTCTAATCAAAAGACGTGGTACTTTGTAACAGCATCTGAAGGTTCGACATGTTTTGGACGTCATGCACTACGAGAAGAATCTATGCGAGAACATTTTGAGGACTTTATTTGGAATGAACGACAGCCCAGGAAGCCGTCAAGATGTGCAGGACTTGAACATACGTGAGGAGATCTGGTTGCAGCCGACCCCCACGACGCCGAGGTGACGAATACTACATGCCGCAGGCCTCGTACATATTGACGCCAGATGAGAAGCGAGAGTTTGTTCACATAGTCTCAAGTATCCGCACTCCAACTACGTGGGGGCAATTCACAAGCGGCTGGAGGACGGGAAACTGCAATACATGAAGACCCACGACTATCATGTCCTCATACAACAGGTATGCCGTAGATTTGCCGACGAACTATAAATTAACAGAAGTAGCAGGAACAGTTGTTGTAAACAACAAAAGTGCATTGCGTAGAACTTGGCAATGGCAGTTTTGTAAAATCCACATCCGTGGACCACTTCTTGCATCATACGTTTTCCGAAACATGAGGACGTTCAGTTCAGGACATCCTTTCAAACGTCCTTATGTCTGGCCAGACAATGATGTACGGGAGGACATCCTCATGTTCGGCCAAACACTGCTCATGTTCTTGGAGACATCGACAGAGCTGGATGCCACAGATGAGCCGCTCTTGCAAGCATGAGTATTCCATCGTCAGGGGTTCTTTTGTTTGACATGTGAACATGATGTTTGTACTGCCGACTGTAGATACTCCCGGTGGCCATTTGGAACTTCATGGATGAAGAGTTGCGCGTAGCCATCATCAAAATGTGCAGAGTTTTCCAGCGTATATGTGAGAAAGAGGTACGAGAAGACTCCAGCGATGCTCTCATGCGAGATGTGATAATGGCAACGTGCGTGCTGGAGAAGGAGTTTCCGCCAACGTTTTTGAACGTAATGGCGCATCTTCCACTGCATCTTGTGGAACAACTGTTCATCTGTGGACCGGTCCATTGCAGGTGGATGTATCCGATCGAGAGATACATAAAGATGCTCAAAGATTACGTAAGGACGTACGCACATCCAGAAGGGAGCATAGCGGAAGGGTATCGTCTAGAGGACACACTTGGGTTTTGCACAGAGTACATGAAACGACATAGATCAACAACCCACCGTGTATGGGACCCCAACAAAGATGCCACCATGAATGACGAGATCTTGCGGCTGAATGAACACACAAAGCGCCGAATGTCCGATGAGGTACGCGGCTACGCACATGCATTCGTCATCGACAACGCCCCGTGCTTGGAACCGTGGCGGGAGTGAGTCCTTGTCCCTACATGGCTACATTCGAACATCTAAAGCCGCCCCTTCAAATTTCCGCAGGAGCAGCCGGCCATGTTCATATCAATGATTCAGTGAAATGAGGAGACGGCTGCACGTCACGGAGGATGTCCATGGTGACATCTCCCAGAACGAGGGTTGTCAAATCGGACGCGATTTGGTCCAAAGACGTCCGAAGTGACACAAATATAGTGGACGCGATTTGGTCCAAAGACGTCCGTATGTGATCGTGGGCTGTCATCCCGGACGTCCGCGTCTTTTCTCTACCGTGTCACAGTGGACGTCTTTACCAACATGGCCTGCATTGTTAGGAAAGCTGTTGCAGATGCTTGATGGGACATCCCTCTGTACATCCATGAAGACAATGTTGGAAACGCGGGCCCGCTACTTCGGATGTCATCTCGGACATGTCACCAACAACATACAAATGACTTCCGGGATGTCAGAGCACACGTTCGGAGGACGCCATCACGGATGACATCTGAGACACCTCGCACATCAAGTGAGACACGAATGCTTATGGATGTTGTCTCTGATGTCGCTTTGGATGTCTTGACGGATGTCTACAGAGACACCGTTTGAGACGTCTGCAGACACATTGCGGAAGTTTCTGCTAGGGACATCGCTATGTTCATCTGGATGTCATCGCAAACATAGCAGAGGATGTTGCCAGAAACATCTAGACGTTACCGTTGTCATCGTCAATAGTATGACGTGTGAGTTCGTCCGAAGTGGAATTTTGGTTGCCATGTAGATGAAGAGCTGTAAACTCTAATATGAATAATATGTCCACGTGTATGTGGTACCATAAATTTTAGAAATGCAAAGTATTTTATAAAAGTCTATTTTTGGCAACAAAGACTTTTTAATAATATTTAAATATTAAATTAATACTATTTAATATTTTAATACACATAAACGAATTTAATATATAAAATAATAATTTTTATAATCTAATATAATATTTTACTATTAAAATATTTAGTAATATTAATATATTATAATAATATCATTAAACTATTATTATGTACGACTATTATAATAAATTGACAAATGAAAAATTATGAGAGTTGAAAATAATGAAAATAAAATGAATATTCTAAATGTAGTGGTATTATAAAATTACATTAAAACGGGAACAAAATAAAGAGTATTTAATAAGAGGATGCATTTTTTCTGTTGCTCTTGCAAACCGCTGCCCATTATGCTGTTTTTTTTACAGCCGGGCTGCATTCTACCTCGCACACCAGTGACTTTTCCAAACTTACCCTCGGTGAAACGGGATTGCCTTGCCGACGTGGCAGTTCTGCGTCTCCCAGGATGTCCTGCGAGACGTCCTATGGAATGGGCACGTTGCTGCCAACATCTTCGCGTTTTGAGGTACACACGGGTGGACCGACAGACCATATTGGCCACTGTAGCAAAGTACCGCGTGGACATTCTTACGTTCGCCGAGACACAAGCGACTAACATGATGACAGGAAAAAACACGACGCAGTTTTTTAGAACATCACAAAAAATACGGGTTTCTTATAGTGGAGAGAAGAAGGCATTTGCAATTCTTGCTCTTAATCTCTCGGATTCGCAACTCTCTCACATTCGTTTGTGCAAGACTCATGCGGAAGCATGGGCTAAACTTTGCAACATCCATGAAGCAAAGAACTTGGCCAATATTTTGTTCTTGAGGCGCAAGTTTTTCACCATCAAGATGGAAGAAAACGACGACATATTGGCACACATCAACAAAGTGAAGGCTCTTGCGGATCAACTCAACGGCGCGGACGTGACTATTAACGACGGTGATATTGTTATGATGCTCCTTGAGAGTCTGCCGCCGTCGTACAAGTATCTTATCGTTGCTATGGAGAGTAGGCCCATTCATGAGCTCACTCTTGATTATGTGGCATCACGGTTGTTGCATGAACTCTCGCGGCGTAAAGAGAATGAGACTCGTGGTGATAGCGCGGCGCTTTTGGCGACGCAATCGAAGAGCAAGTGTTTTGAGAAGTTCAAAGAGTTTGAGGCATTGGTTGAGAAGCAATCAGAGCAAAAGATCAAGGTGTTGCGTTCGGATAATGGCGGCGAATTCATATCCAACCAATTTAGAGAATTTTTGAAGAAAGAAGGCATTGCTAGGCAAACGACAATCCCTTATACGCCACAACAAAACGGAGTTGTGGAGCGTGTAAATCAAACGATTGTAGAGATGGCAAGGGGCAATGGTTTGATATGGGTATCTCAAAAAGCCCTTTGAACTCTAAAATCAACCCCCATGGTAACTTTGAATGAGTCCTTCTTTAAAACAAAATAAAAATTGAATCGACCGGATGTGGTTTTGATTTCCTACACTCATGTAGTACACAAAAAAAAAAATCACGTAAAATTTGAAGAATTTTAAAGATTTTAAAAGAGTTTGTTAGTACAAAAATCACAATTTGTCCAAGCTGCTAAAAGAAAACCAAAACATTTGTTTAAAATATCCAATGACGTCATTTTGGTACCAATTTTTGATATGAAGTACATTTAGATATGTGTTATTTGAAATGATTAATTTGAATGCTAAAAAATATTATTTATTTTGTACTACAATGCCTGCAAATGCTAATTTTTGGCAATTTTTTGAGGAAATTAAAGCAAAAAACATGAAAATTAATTTATTCAATTAAAATTGTGGACTTAAATTAAAGTATTTTATGTCATCCAGGTGCTGGTATTTTTATAATTATCCAAATTAATAGGCAGTGGTTGGTGCACAAGTTCTTTGAGGACCGGATGGATGATAAGGTGCATTGAAAGCAAATTAGGCTTAGGACTGGTGATTTCCACTATGCGCTTAGTTGTTGAAAAGGAAAAAAATAATTAAAAAATAATAAAAATAAATAAAAATAAATAAATAAATTATATATATATATATATATATATATATATATATATATATATATATATATATATATATATATATATATATATATATATATATATATATATATATATATATATATATAGCTAAAGGGTCTCCTTTCTGGTTGTGTGTGTTTGTTCTTCTATCAACGGAATAAATGTTCATTTGATTCAAATAAAACACTTTTATAAAAAAGAAAAAAAGAAATGAAAAAGAAGTGTGTGTTGCACAATTATTGAAGCTTTTTCATATCATTTTGAAGAATTGACTTGGAATTTCATAAAAAAAGAATTCAAGAAATGATGAACTCCTTTTCATGACAAACTTCCATTGACCCTCCATCATTTTGAACAACTTGAATATTGTCCTTATAGAAGCAAGAATTAATAAATTCCTTATATAGTGAATTTCAAGACATGCATGCTTGGAAGGCATTGATTTGATGAACTCTTAGTTTGTGTCCTAGAGCATGATACCGATGATGAAAGAAAAATGGTGTGAAGCACATTCAAGCTTTTTCAGAGCACATGTTTCATGTCCCCCTCCTCAAAAAAATGTCTCTGTTTTGTGTTTGTCAAGGACCTCAATTTTCTTAGGGTCCCAATAGAATATATTGGGGTCGTATGTCACAATTTCTTGGGAAGTCATTTAGTGTGAATTTTGGAATACATAAACAAACACAGGGTATTTAATGGGGGGTTATGAAATAATTGAAATGTTTTATTATTTATAGTATATTTAGGGTATATTTCAAGAATATTCATATAATATTTTCAAATTGGTTTTAAAACACCCTATATTACTTCTAAAAATTTGTAAATTTTATCTCAAATGAATAAAAGACACCTTATTTTTATTCTCTGATGGTTATTTAAATTTTGACAGTGACTTCCCTAGGCACAATTTTAAGTGTAGTGATTTTTGGAGATTTTTTAATTGCTTAATTTTATGAGCTAATTTTTTCAAGAGCACTTTTGAACTAAGATCTCCAATTTTTTGGTGAATTACTTCAACGTGAAATGAGGCATAAAATTTCATAATTGTACACTTTCTAAAACTTTCACCAACAATCCTTCCGTAACAACCCTAAAAATTCGCAGTAAGAATTTCATTTCTTCTAAAGTCGACGACGGATGGGGAAAACAAATTCATTTCTATACATCATCTATTTTTTGGACAGTTGGGTATTTAGGGATTAAGGTACAAATCATGAGGCGGAAAGGGGTGCTACAACAAATTAAATTCTTTTTCAACCCAAAGCTCCAATGACTAAGGCTTGAATGCCAGAGCTTTGTCTTATACTTTTGAACAATGCGGAAAACCAACAATTAGTTAAAACTTGACCAATTGAAATTGGCACTTGACCTCTGTTGAATATTCAAATCTTAGGGGAAGAAAAACAATGAATTCTTCAACCCCTAAAGGACCAGAGATACTTTTTCTCCAAAAACTCACCAAAACTACCACTTCTAAAACATTGAGCCAAAAAAATATAAATATGAGGATTAGAAAGTAAACAATGGGGTCTTTGAGTTTCCTACATGTAGAATTACTTGCAAAATTGTATGCTAATATCCCCTTTATTGAGAATGAAATCACCAACCGTGCTCACCCGAACACAATGTTGCTCGACAGTTCTATTGTGAATTTTTTAATTTATATTTATTTATATTAAAGTACAAAAGCAAATATGAGGGTGTTATGAATCAAGTCAAGAATATGAAAATAAATAAATTCAACATTCTCATAGGTGATGCCTCTAATATTGACGTGGCAATTGAAGTGAATATGTAGGCAATGGATTTTCTTTTCTTTTCTTCCAAGAATTTAATAGATCTGAGCAGGCATGCACACAAAAAATGGTTTTCAATCTTTGTGGAACATATCCTATGCACTTCATTAGTGTTGGAATCTTGCCGAATTTTAAAATATTTCAAAACATTCAGGATCTAGTGAGTCAGTCCCACAAAGATGAAATTCTCTACTGAAATATAACAACTCTTAAGATGCAAACTTACACAGTGTTGTCACCAAATGTTCATAGAATGTACTACTGTGACTCACAAAAGTAGTAGGCCGCCCCCCTTTGATGGATGAAATGTTCTTATTTAGAAGATGATTTGTTTTATAGAATAAAATTTGTGTACATCGTACTAGACTTGGTGCTTTACAATGTACTATAGAAACAAAATTGAAAATAAAAAATAATTTATGCCATTTTTAAATTCAATTTGAAATCCCATTTTTTGATATGTATTGCGTCAATGTGAAGATGGGTTAAAAATAGAAGTTTGACTCAAATTTTAACCATAGATGATGAAGAATAGCCTTAAGTATCATATCCCATAAGGAAATTTGATTTTGAGATATGATTGCAAAAATATGGCAATTTAAATTACAAGCAATATTTTTTAGAATTTGATGATCAATTTTGGTATCATATTTTCTATTGCATGAATTTTCAAATACTTCTAAATCTTTTTAGAGTTTTATGATTAAGTAAACTTTATATACATGAGTGTAATTTTATAGAATTTTTTAAAATCAAAATAAAAAGTTCATTAATTAGTGTGGTTAGGTTTTGAAAAATACTGCTTGTGATTTAAATTGCCATATTCTTGCAATCATATCTCGAAATCAAATTTCTTTTTGGGATATGATTTTCAAGGCTATTTTTCATCATCTATAGTTAAAATTTGAATAGAACTTCATTTTTCAACCCATCTTCACATTGACGCAATACATACCAAAAAATGGGACACCAAATTGAATTTAAAAATGACATAAATTATTTTTGAATTTCAATTTCTCTATACTACATTGTAAAGCACCAAGTCTAGTACGATGTATACAAATTTTATTCCATAAAAAAAAAATCTTCTAAATGAGAGCATTTCATTCATGAAGGTAGGGGCGGCCAACTACTTTTGTGAGTCACTGTACCTAAAGGATGAATGGAAAGAATACAATAGGATGATTCTATTGATGATGGAGTTTGTTAGTTGTCCAAAAAGCAAACTTGCGGTCCATCAAGGGTTAGAACAGTGACATGTGTCACATCTCGATTGGTTGAGACCACTTAAATTAATTTTATGACCGACTTTAAAGATGCCATGACCAGATGGTTTAAAATAAAACGAGGATAATAACTTGTTTCTCCCAAAAACCTTCGCAAGCCCTACCGTTTTCACTAGGTTCAACTTAAACTAATGTTTTTTGGGTTTTAATCATTGATAAATTAACTAAGTTTGGAGAACAAGAGTTTTACATGCGTCACATTTACAAGGAGAACATTGTGCAATACTCTTGAAAACCATGTAACTATGTTCAATGAAAGGGCTTGTTCTATTCAATAATAATAACAATAAATCAACTACTTATAAAGATAAGTAGTTCTAAAGCAGCTTCAAAGAATATTTTAGGTACATTCAAGATATATTCATAGAAAGTTTTGAAGTTTATGGAATATTTTAGGAATATGTGTATTACTTATACCCTTTTAACCCCTAAGTGATGGATCGACCATTTTATGATCACTACCCTTTTTTACGGGTTGTTTGGAATGAAAAAAAATTAAATTTAAAAAATAAATAAAACTCCAAATAGGAAATCATGTCTACTTTCCAACCCAATTTGAATCATGTCGATCTGAGTTAAACTCCACCAAGGATAAATTTTCAAAGACAACACTACTACATTGTTTAGTGTTACAAAATTTACTATTTGGGGAAAGTAATGATGTTCTCTCATTTGATAAATTTATTTTTTTAATTTTAGAATAGAATTTTAGTTTTAACCAATCATACCAAATTTAAAATTCTAAAAATAAAAATAAAAAATTGATATATTTTGAAGTTAAATGCTTCTAAATTCATTACTTGAAGACCTAAAACTATTTTTGGGAATTCAACCATACGAATAATTTTAAAATATCATGATTTTCATTTGTTCCATTGGATGAAACTTCATCAAAAATAAAGAGGTCACATATTATAACACATCTATGTTTTGTCCAATACCCCTCCGTCATTTAGGGGTTAAATATCCTTTGCACGCACACAAATCATTTTATTTTTTTATTAAGTTTCTTTTCTAAGGTCACATTTACAAAAGGCCTAATTCGTTACATTCTATAACAGTAGGGTTCTGCTACCCCCTATTGCTTTGTTTGATTTTTACTCATTCAGTAACTTTTCTTGGAACTAAAGTGAAAGGTGACACTTGCCATTACACGAGGGAATTTAGTAGGAATCAAGCAAGTAAGGCAAATTTAAGATGTGAAAACAAATGACATTCGAGAGCATGGAAGAGCATTGGAGAGAGTTTTGGAAATTTAGTAGGGGTACAAAGTCTAGGACTTAACAATGTTATGCATATTTCTCTTATTTTTGATTTTAATCCTTGAGATTATAAAATGGGTTGAACTTTGTCTAACTTTGGTGTGGCACTCCTATGTATATGTTCATTCTATGGAGCATGAGGCAACTTAAGTTATGACGTTTAATATATTATCTAGATTAGTAACCCCACTACCAAAAAAAGTTTGAACTGACAACCTAATGGTTGTATGTGGAGTTCTTTCTTCATGATAAAACTAATTTTTTCATATGTATAGCATTAGTATTTGATTTGTAATTTCTATAAGATGGGATACCCATACTACTACTTTCTTAATTTCTAAGTGTCCAAGTGTTTAATTTTTGGATGATGTAAAGAATCAAACCCTATTTTCTCATCCATCATGTACTTTTCGTAGTGTGGATTTTTACTATAAATTTTATGGGAAGTTAGCTTCATGCATGAGTAAACCGATTAGAAAGTCGATGATGATTTGTGAATTTTTTATGTCTCATTTCATGTCAGTTTGAGTGATTCACCAAAAAATATTTAAGATCTTAGTTCAAAAGTGCTCTTGAAAAAATCAACTCATAAAATTAAGCAACCAAAAATCTCCGAAAATTCACGTGGCAACAGTGCATTTTTGTAACCCAACTTCACCGACGATTTAATCCCGCCATGCATGTCTGGAACTTGCTTAGGAGCTCGGTAATTTGGCTTGTTTGGACGGCCAGGAATGCCAAAGTTTTTCGTGAGGAGGACTGGCCCCCTTCTAAGCTCCAATAGGATTTGTGGGAGGGTCTCATTGAAACTAGCATGGTTGAAGGTGCAAACGGTTAGAAAGTGGGAATTAGGTCTTGGAACTTTACGTATTAGGTAACCGGCAAGAAGAGGCCGGTTACCTTACGTAACCCTCAGCCGGGATGGATGGATTCCGCTCGAATACGACTAGATTATGCTCTACATCCAAGATTAGTTTCCTTTTTCATCTAGTAATCATTATCGACAGGTTAACACTAGTAACCCTGCTGCTCTCGGCTAATCGGAGTCCAGGATTCGGGACCTCAGACACCGGCTGAGGGTTACAAAAGCTTGATACTCAGTGGTGCTTTTTGCACCCGACTCTAAATCCCCTGGATGTTAATGCAAGAGGACAAAATCTGCCCCCTATTTGTTCATGTAGGGGCCCACTTTAAAAAATAACCCCCTCTTCGAAGGGTTTGAATTTTCCGAGGGGGTCCCCCTAAACCAGATTGGGGCCATAGGGCTCACATTTGCAAAACATTCCCAAAAAAGACCATAGGGTGCCCAAAATGGAAATTTCAGAAAATGAGGCCCATGGGTGAACAATGTTTGCATTAACGTCCAGGGGGGATTTAGAGCCGGGGCTTTTTGCAGCAGGTAGCTAAGAGGAAGGACAACCAAGTAGACTGGAACTACAGTCGTCCCCCTCTTGGGTTTCTTTTTGACATCTATAAACTTAAAAATTTGTGTGACCAGTGGGTTCGCCTTGCTTGGCTGTTGTGTGGGTTTGTTTTGTAGTGGAATAAATCTTGTTCCATTTGTAAAAAAAATTGAAAAATTAAAATTAAGATCTCCAAAAATCACAGCTACGCTTAGAGTGATTACATTTCAAGCCATCACAAAAAAATTCATACACAGATTGTCAATATTTTATTTGTAATCAAATTACAAAATAATTTTGAATTTTAAGTTTCAAATTTTATACAAAAATATTGGTGATTGCAATCATAGATCTAACCGTATGGATGGAATTTAAAATTCATAATGAGTACAACTTTAATTCAAACATACATGAAGTTCAAAATATCTCTCCTAATTGCATTTTATAATGCATCTTTGCAATTCTCCAAATTTAGAGAGGATTATGGACATTTAGGGGTTAAAGCTGATCCATTTTTTGAAGTCTTGAATTTCTCAATAAAATAAAGATTTTCATGAAATGTATACAGAAAGTCAAATCTAATCCAAGTTGTTTTTATAATTATTGGATATTTTTTGTAATTGATTATAAATTTTCACACTTAGTAATACTTATTCAACATTTAATTGACATCTTTTAAAAAAAATAAAATTGACATTGTTATTGACAATTTTTATGACATGTTTTTAACACTCCTTTTGAAACTCCTTTTAACATTAGTTATTTTTCACATTTTTTCAACACTAAAATGTTGAAATACGTTTCAACATTGTTTCAAGAACTTAATGTTAAAAAAATTGTTAAAAAAGTGTCAAAACAATCACTTCAAACTTTCGATACCAGTACTCAAGTTTTTGACACTTTACTGTCAAAAAAATTGTTGAAAACATGATGGTGTAAAAAAACCTGTTGAAAGGAGTGTGGAAAACAACATTCTTTTTTGTAGTGCCAGTACAGTAAAACATGGAAAGGTAATACGAATAAAAAAGAAAGAGGTTATTTTTGAAACCAGTAAAAGAAGAAAGTAAAATATTTATAAGATTCTGCATTGGCATTAGTAAGGCACTTACTGTTGTTTACGTTGGTTGTGTAGACTTCTATATCACAGAGATTACATAGAAACGTAGGTCGTGTAGAGCAGAGAAGCGTGCCCAAAAAGACCCACTATTGGTTTACTAGTTCATAATGTGAGGTCTTCTCGTGGATCTTTTCTCTGATCCATGCAATCATGATTTCTACTACTGTAGTGCAAATTCACGTTATCATGTTTATTCCAGTGTTGGTATGGTATGGCATCTTTCTACAGTGAAACCTTAGAGCATGCCCAGCAGCAGCAATTTCCTTGACCCAACGTCAAGATAAAGGGCAGTTGCTCCCTTGTTCACCCCAGCAACAGTGACGCCAACCCCAAGATGATGCTCAACGTTATAAAATTTGATTTCTCCACGCCAACTACTACTGTCTTGGCGGGTGCTTTTTTTCTTGCACTAAACTTAATTAAGAGTTGTGGGGGATCCAGTAGCCAGCAGTTGACTGACAACATGATGAGGCACAATTTACAATGCTCTGACAACATGGAATAAGGTGCTGGCCACAACAAAATATTGGGTGTTGTTGGGACAAACATGCAAACTCCTCCCCCTATGCTCATGTTCCTCCAATTTAAAATGGCGTTGAACCCATGAATTCATCAAAACTACTGGGCTTGCTCTTAGAGCATGCCCAACAGTGAGAGGGAAAACCCTCACCCCAACGTCATCTGATTTTGAATTCAATGAGAATTGGAGGGGGCAGCCAGCATGCTACCCCAGCAGCAAGCTTATTTTCTCAAACCAAAGATATTGGCAAATATTGGAAAACCCCAAAAAAGGAGCGCATGTGTAAGATCCTCTGCATGAGGGAGTATAATAACAAGTTACTGTAGTTAGCTAATTATTGCAACGCCATGTGTCACATGCTCATTCCGTGCTAGTCCCTCCCCATGTTGTGCTTGTCCCCTTGCTTCATTGGTTCCCATGCTTAGCGTCAGAAAATCAAAGCCGCCAAGAGAGGAGTATGTGACGTCCTGAACTCAAATAAAAGCCACCACCAAGCTATCTTAGTGTTTGACGGATGCTTTCCTACTACTGCTGGGGTCATGTTTATCCCAAACCCCTACTAAATTGACATTTGATTGATACTTTTCTCTGCTGTTGGGCATGCTCTTAGACAGTAGTTCATTCTAAATATCCGTTTGAGGTTCACCACTTCTCATAATGACTGATTGAAATGCATGCCATGACTAAGCAAATTTCATGACTTGGATTGTACCGTACAGTACACTACTGTGAGATGCACACGAATGGACATGGACATGGCATCCTTACTCTCGCACTGTGAGAAGATGGAGAAAGGAGCTTGCTGTGGACCTTGGGGCTTTGGACCACTTTTTTGTGGGCAAGTTTTTGCCAGATCTTACATGATCTTAGGAGTGGTTATTTTTACACTAGGAAAAATAGGCAAAATAGTGGATGAAATCGTCAATGTCTGTTTAAAAAAATACTAAAATAACCATTGTTTGGATGAAAGTGCCATGTAATAGATAATTACGTATGCCGTTATGTATGTATGTATGTATGTATGTATGTATGTATGGATGATTATATCTATTTTTTCCTTTCATGACTACATTCTAAGGAATCTAAGGTGTATGTCGCTTTACCAACCAAAAATAAATAAAAAATTGGTTGGGGCCAACGGATGTCTACCACTTGGAGTCAAGGCCACGACCAAATTGGAGTACTTTCTTGTACTTGGGACCACATTGTCTTCATTTATCAAAATCTTCACACTCATAAGAAACCTAGTCTTATATGATAAAATTATAAATTATAAAATAATATAAAATTGTTAAAGCCAAATTGATGTTTAACTGTGTAGCTAAAGAAGTTTTTTAATTTTAAGAGTTCATAATTCAACATGGTCCCAACTTGGTTTTAAAAGAGTGAAAACCATGCTCCATTTTGGAGTACCATTTTGGAGTACCATTTTGGTTGACTTTGGGCCCTTTTACATATCAAATCTCTGGATTAAAATATTTAAATTTCACGACTTAAAAAAATATTCATGAGATGGCCTCAACTTTGAATCTAAACTTGTTGACTCATTGGTAGAGGAACTTTGACGTAACATTTTGCTCTTCTTGGATGTAGACTTGGAGTCAAATTTTGCTCTTCTTGGGTGTAGACTTGGAGGGTTAGTTTGCAGTAACTTTAGGAATCAATTATTGCCCCAAAGAGAAGTCATCTCAAGATAAGTACATTTATCATCATCACTAATTTTAGTTGTGTTGAAATTGAGTGGACTATTAATAAGGGATCAATTCGTGATTCATGTTAATAAAAAAGATGATAAAATAAGTGAAAGTATATGCTTTTGTGCTAGAAATGGGAAGATATTAGCCTTTGAAGTGAACTTTGATAGTAAAGTCATCTCTTAATGAATGGCAATAGGTGTTGAAAGGTAGCAATGCTAGAAGGGTTGTATTTGTGCCATAGGCTTTGAAACTCTAAGGGTTTGAAAACCCTACTTCACTATTTAGGTGGAATTTTAGCATTGATATTGAGGCACCATTGATCTTAGGTGCCAGTGCACTTCAAGACCTTGACTTTGTCTCTTTTCTACAAGAAAAATCTTGAATTGAAGGTTTCCAATGCTACTCTAGGGACATCATTTGTACTGTTGAAGAATGATGCCTCTACAATAGCACTGTAGAAAAGGAATCAAGCCAATTCTACTCAAAAATGTTATGAGATTATTTACGAGCATGCATAGTTTAGATATTGTATGAGTACGAAAATGAAATCCCAATGCACTTTAGAATGCGTAGTTTACATACAATCTGAACTCATTATTATCACACTCTCCAATATCACATTCCAAAGAATATTTGCTAGTGTGTACAGACATGATTGGACACTTTCCACATGGCAAGTTCTAAATTCATGTATGTTGGTCACTAATGGGTTGATATAACAGAGTTTTGAGCATATTGACTGAATAGGGACAAGTGATCCCATAGCAATTTTCAACGCTCTGTCCTTGAAACGTAATTTGCAATGCTATGTCCTTGTAGTACATGCTCGCTTATTCAGTGTAGATGTAGCTTTTTGTCGATGTAAGGCCTCCTCCCTTTTCATCCTGAGTCAATTTGAATAGTACATGTACCTCAAGCCTGTCAAACACTCCATGTTACAAGAAAACGTTCAACTCCTCAATCAAAAATTCCATTCCAATTCACCCATTCACATCATTTGGTGCAACATAGAAACAGACCCTTACTCTCCATGGCAAATTCTTCAGACAAGCTTAAACTCAAAACAATTCTATCAACTTCTGTCAACTTCTTCAACTGCCTGTCATTCATGCAATGAAATCTAAAACAGGTTGAAAGCATTTTGAGTTATAAGGATAACTCAAGAAATATAATATACAGCTTCTAAAAACTTCTATCTACTTCTTCCATAAAGTTCTTTAGCCCTTGTAAGCTGTACCTAGGAATAAAAATTGTTGTAGCAGATTCTGGAATATTGGACATGCCACGTAATTCTTTAGTTAAAGAATGATGGTGGAGAGTTGGAAGTCTACAATAGCCCCGCCTCAAGAATCACATGTTTTGAGTAATTTATCTTTCGTGCAACGAGGTAAAGGATGAACTCTTGAAAGGGTTAAAGAACCTTATGTCAACTTTATGTCATGCATGCAACTTAGTATTTACCATAGATTTACTTTTACAGCTTGTTTATACTGCTTAGCCATGTAACTCCTTGAAAACAAAAACAAAGCGTTTTCATAGTCTCTCCCCTGGTGGGGCAGAGGCAACAAATATGATATACAGCTTAGAAAAACTTCTTCAACAGAACTGTCTGTCATTCATGGAACAAAACCTAAAACAGGTTGAAAGCTTTTTGAGTTAAAAAGGTTAACTCAATAAGCATGGTATATTGCTGAGAAAATTGAATTGAAATGTGGTAGAGATTCAGAATCAGTTGAATAAAATTACATCTAAAATATACCGATCTGGATCCTGTGCACATTATTCAAAACCGAAAACCTTCGAAATGAGCCTAAACTTTGAAGGTTAATCTACAGATAAAGCCTAAAATTTTCCTCAGTGCACTCTGTATTCTGTACAGAAACCTGCATATAACATCCCTGTTTGGGTGACAAGCAGTAGCATAACATTCAGTAGCTCTTGCAAGGGCTGCCTTGCAAGAGTTTCATCCAGCTTCATCCTTGGAGTTCTACCTGCCCCTTCCTTAGCTAATGATGGGGCTGACGAGATGATGAGGTATATTTCATTGGAGGGACGTTTACTACTGAATGTTATGAGGTTTGTTGCTTCATCACCGACGCTGGAAATTGAGGAACTTGATGGCAAAGATGAAGATGCCAGCGAAAAACAGCACCCAGAGGAACAGCACAGGACCAACAACAGCCAGAAAGTCGTGCCGGAATCCGAAAGTGTGGCGGAGGTATTCCTTCACAGTTGTGGCAGTGGTAGCCCCAACGACGGTCAGTGGGGTTGTGTAATCGCCAAACTGCGAAGCCACCAGCCCATATATTGTCCATGCCAAGGGACAGAACCAGTAGTACCATATCCACCACGGCGGAATGTCCTGTTCAACACAAAACCATAATCCTCAAATCAGTTGAAATCTCGCACTTTTCAGGATCAATACTCATCCTATTAGTAGAAAATCACGACAGTGAAATATCACTTTGCGTGTTGGATAACATAGTTACCGTGAAAATCATGTTCTTTCTGTTATTCATGACATCTTTAACAGGTTTCCACTAGTTGACTGTCACAATTTTGGTGCTGTGAAAGATGCCAATTTAACTAATATGTATGACCATAATATTAGAGTTATTGTTTTAAGTGGAATATCTTTTAATCTATACTTCTTGATTGTCCTTCAAACAATCAAAAGGCTCTTCTAAGAATCAAAGGGCTGTTGAGTAGAAGGCTACTATAGAATGTTATGTACTCACTACAAGAAACCCATGTTTTGCACGACGCATTTCAGATGACGTCAAGATGTTTTCATGTTAAAATGAACGTTTTGATGTTATCATTAGCATGAAAACATCTTGACGTCACTTCAATTGCGTCGTGCAAAACATGGGATTCTTAACATGCATGTATAAATTGAAGGATAACTCTATTCTGGTTCGAATTGATGCAAGAGAGGATTTTCAGGTGTGCTTACCGGGCGCGGAATCAAGAATCCGGTGAAGAGGTTGAAGAGCGTGTAGAAGAAAGCGCTGACGATGGAAGCCAGGATGAAGTTGGGTGTGAGGGCCACCATCATCATGCCGTAGTATGTGTAGATGAGCAAGCTGATGAACAAGATGTAGAAGTACCAGAAGAACTTCGCGGCTGTCCATTGGAATTGCAGCATGGAGTATGTGATGAGGCCATACATAATTGATTGAGCAAGAATATATGGAATTTCAATCAACACCTGTTTGAGTTCACACATCAATCTCATGTCAGATTTCCAAAACATCAAATACAATTATAAAGAAACTCCAACCTCTATAGAATCACAACACTTTCTGAAGGTATATGTCGCTCAAACCTCTTTAATGTTACCACCTGGAGTCAGAATTTTTTCACTATGAAATAATTGACAAGTGTGTTACAGTCTATGATAGTGTGGCAAGTGTGCAGGATATTCTAGAATTTCATTTTAGAGAAGGTTATAATCAAGAGGGTCTGACATTGAAGACAAAACTCTTCACCATTTGGGTTGGACAATCGACAATGCTTGAAAGGCACTATTGACAAGAGGATTGATATCCAAACCATTACTGAAAGTTTGATGGAATTTTTTTAACTATACCTGTGCCAATGCATACGGTATGGAGGAGTACATCCCAGCTGCCTTCTCCCTGTAGTAGACAGTTCGTTCAATGCTCACCATCGCCTGCACTGTGCCTGCGTTGTTGAAGCATATGAAGAGCGTTGAACCGTATAATGCACCCATCGTAATAATCAAGTCTGTCGATTTTGCACTGCAATCAGCCGCCAAGTCAACTCATCGTAAGAACCAAAGTCAACTCATCACAAGAACCAAAGTCAACTCGTCACAAGAACCCATGTCAACTTGTCACAAGAACCCATGTCAACTCGTCACAAGAACCCATGTCAACTCGTCACAAGAACCCATGTCAACTCGTCACAAGAACCCATGTCAACTCGTCACAAGAACCCATGTCAACTTGTCACAAGAACCCATGTCAACTCGTCACAAGAACCCATGTCAACTCGTCATAAGAACCTAAGTCAACTCATCCTAAGAACCCAAGTCAGCTCATATTAAGAACAAGTACCAGAAGTCAAACATAATAACAATCTTGTCAGATAAAATATAAAGATCAGATCATTTAGGATTTGAAGTTTACAATTTTTTTCCCACACCCCAGAAGACGCTTCCACAGATGAGCGCGGTGAAGAATGTAAAGCAAAATCGAACAAGGTTGTAGTCTGGGTTCCTCCAATAAATCAATTTCTGCTTCCACAGGAT
The DNA here is from genome assembly GCA_022496805.1 of Pohlia nutans. Taxonomy (NCBI): domain Eukaryota; kingdom Viridiplantae; phylum Streptophyta; class Bryopsida; order Bryales; family Mniaceae; genus Pohlia; species Pohlia nutans. Next base: position 40,741,578 of record CM040088.1, read on the forward strand.
GCACCACAGCTGCTGAAGCTTTGTCATGGAAAAGTCTGTTGGAAAATACACATCCTTTGATCCTGGAGCTGGTACCCTTAGTTCGTTCACAAGAGCTTTGTTGCGCCTATACAATAACAACAATCGCCATGTTAGTGATTACCTCATATTCGTCATTTAGACGAATTTCAGTGCCTTGTATGGGGATTCAAATCCTCAGAGTTCTAAAATCTCAGATCGGTATAGATCTGAGGTTTCAGATGAGTGTCTCAAATATGACCATATTAAGGCTTAGGATGCTTTGCAACTATTGTGAGAGAGAAACAAAAGACTCCATGAATGACAAAGGATTAGCTAGATTCATACCGGAAAAGCTCCGACTTCTGATAAATGTCTGCGAAGTCCACTCCAAGTTGCAACTCCTCTTCAAAATTGGTCACCTCCAACATCCACGTTGCAGGGTTGTATCCATCCGTAATTTTAGCAACTCCAGGCAACGCCTTCACATGGACAGAGTCACGAAATGTAAGAACTCAATCAACCCAAGAAGTGATCAACCAAGAGCAACTTTGATGAATGAGTCTACTGGCTATCCTGTGAAATGAAAGAATGAGTTACCTCAAAATACTCCACCAGATGCTTCGACTGGTGGCCCAATTCACCTGCGTAGATGACCTGCCCTCCTCGCTTTAGCAACAACAGCTGCACCACAACAAACAACCAACGTTAGAATTTTGAATGGAGCTCATCATTTGCACTTGCCTTCAGACAGTTATGAGAAGAGAAGACCCCAGTTTTATTACCCTTAAGACAGTTATGAGAAGAGAAGACACCAGTTTTATGATTACCTCATCAAAAGCCTCAAATATATCGATGCTGGGTTGATGAATGGTGCACACAACGGTTCGTCCTGTGTCCACGGTGTTACGCACACACCGCATCACAATGGCAGCCGCTCGTGCATCCAGCCCACTCGTCGGCTCGTCCATGAAAATGATGGACGGATTCGCAACCAGCTCCACTGCGATTGTCAACCTTTTCCTTTGCTCCGTTGACAACCCCGTGATGCCTGGCAGACCGACCAACGCATTCTCCAGTGACTTCAGCTCCACCAACTCCAACACTTCCTCCACGAAAGCCTGCGAACAGACATTGATCTCAGTCACAACACCAAAGAATAAATCAATTACAGCTCTCCTTAGAAACTGAGAGAACGAAGAACGTACCATTTTGCTTTCGTCGTCAATGTCGGATGCCAAACGAAGCCACGCGGAGTAGATGAGCGACTCCCGGACTGTCACTTGTGGAGAGTGGATGTCGTTCTGCTCGCAGTAGCCTGAGATTCGTGCGAAGGTCTTTTGGTTCTTCGGGTACCCGGAGATTCGAATGTCCCCTTCAATGTAGCCGCCTGTCTTGCGTCCAGCCAGCACGTCCATCAGCGTTGACTTGCCAGCTCCACTCACTCCCACCAAGGCTGTCAGTACGCCTGGTCGGAATGCGCCTGTGATTTTGTTCAGTAACTGCAGCCTCGGCTCTGTCACTTCGGCAGATTTCATTTCCTGCACATCGAGAATAACGTGACAATGAGGATCTACCATTCCACTATCTCGCCTCCAGAATGCACTTCCATCTAGTCATTTGACCGCCAGTCACAACGATGACAAATGTAATATGTGACAAAAAATATATTGCACAACAATGACAAGTGTACAAAAGAATTCCTTGTTGGCACAAACTCTGAATCTTGAAAATTGTATATGACTTTTTGTCACATGGAAGGTCTAACTACTTTGGAATTGAATGTTACTCAAAGACTACATGTTTTCTTTTAATGTCTGGTAGTTCACTTTAGAAGAAACTCTATAGTCATTTGACACCTAAGAATTTTAGTTCCTTGTATTCACTATTGCACAACTTCGAAAGTCCTATTGTGATCAAAAGTTAGCTCCTAAAGAACAAAGAAGCCCAAATTGGACCTCATGTTTGTTTTAGCAGTTTTGAGTAGCTCCTATGTGAATTTCCTTTTGTTCAAATTTATTTGTTTTTTTGACCAACACGTGCAATTTTCTTCATTGATTCCGTTGATATAAATTTGGTCCCATTTGAATTAAATTTTTTCACAATTGGATTTGTCATTTTAGAATCATGAATCGTTTGCGGGTTAGAGGCAAGACTTACAGAAGGCATGTCGACGAAGTAACTGACGTCATCAAACGAGATGGACAGAGGCTCAAACGGTAAAATCATTCCTCGCTTCGCAATCCCATTCTCAGGCACTACTGACTCCACATCGTCGGCGTCGGACGTAGACGTCCGTGTGCTCTGACTGTTGGGTGTGGCAGCGCCTTTTCTCGATCCCATAATGGTTGCCAGGGACCGAGACTGGCTTGCATTTGATCTGCGTGACTTGGACCTGCCGGACTTGGACCTGCCTATACTCAAGTCCCCGGTTCTGTTGGCTTCTTTCTCCGCTAACTCCTCTTCCGACATAATTGCTTGCGGTTTTCCCAACGCTGAATCCCAACCAAAGCATCAACTAATATGGTGAGTTTTTGTATTCTTCCTGGAGTAGTTCATAATATAAAAAGCATGATCATGGACAGGAAAGAGGTCTCACCTGGCATGTACCCAAGACTAATCGTAAAGCCAATGTTGAACAACAGATAGAATCCAACGAGAACGCCAAGGCCAAGCCAGTACCAATAATCCTCCACATGTTGCCCGTAGGATTTCAGAATGGTGATACCGATGCCCTGTGAGTTACTTGCAGAAACAGGCTGCAGAGGCAAAGTAAAAGACACAAACCAGTTCATCAAACCTTTGCACGTAAGAAAATCATAACATTAAAAACCAGGTACCTTTGCAGAGACCCTGCTAATGAGGTGTCAGTGCCCACATTAATTTAGTGTCACGGAAGAAAGAATGTTATGACATTACACACATCTGCAACTCTCATTCCATCAACAAGAGAATGTCACAGTTCGATCTCAAATAGAGTTTTGAACAGGTCTATGTAGACTTCCTTTTATTCAAACTTATTTGTCTTTTGATCAACACATGCGATGTTCTCGGACAGTCATATACAACCCTGTCCTATCTGAATTATATTTTTCACAATATGATCGATTGAATGTCGTTTTAAAACTATGAATCCTTGGTCATGAGGTAATAAGGTAGGGGAGTGGAGAGGTGCGTTTACCTTATCCCATCGTTCGTCAAGAAACTCGTTGACAGCGATAGAGTTCACAGAGTAACTGAGACTGCTGGTCCAATAGCCCCATCTCCACCAAATTGGGAGCGACGGACGAGGCATGATGAAACCTCCGAGCATGAAGATGAGCAGGATGAGGATCCAGCCCAGGGTATAGCCGAGGGTGATGGTTCGGCACACACCGGCCACGAACCGGAACATGCCACCGGCCTGCTGCTGGATGACGAACAGGAGCAAGTACTGCTTGAAGAAGCGGCTGGCGTCGGGAGCGTACCCCGTCACGTAGTACGTCATGCACGTGAAGATCCCGCACTCCAGGAGCGACAGTGGGATCGCCAGCACCATGGCGGACACGGAGTAAGCCCACGCCGGTGCGAACAGCATGTCGCGCTGCTTCACCAGCACCGGCAGACGGTTGATGGTCGATGCGAGCTCCCCGAATCCTGTGAACATCATCACGATCACTGCGTAGAACAGCGCGTTCAGGTATAGTCCCGCTGACGCCACTGAATCCTGGTTCAGGCGTGTGCGGAAGAAGACCGTCATCGATATGAATGCTCCCACTGTGATCTGCACAACAGACCCATGGATGCATGTATGTTGTGTGTGTCACTCCTTGCTTGTGGTTACCAATAAATTATGTATGACTAGGTTCACATTCATTTCTTTGCATCCACTCCTGTTGAAACAATAATGGTCATGTGGCGTGTTTCAGAGCGCCAAAATTGTGCCGCTCAAGTGCTCAAAGCTCTCAGAAACTAGGATCAATTGGTATAGATCTGAGATTGTGGTATGTATGACTGTAAGGAAATTCATTTCTTTGCTATCAATGTTGAACCACTCTCAGGTTAACCCTGTGTTGGAACAACCATGGTCATATTCGTTAAAGTGGTGTGTTTCAAAGTGCTAAAATTGTGACGTTCAAGTGCCCAGAGCTCTAAAAACTAGGATTGGTATAGATCAAAGGTTGACAAAATAAAGTTTCCATTTTAATGAATAAGAGGTCATTAAAGAAGCATTGGGAGGTTAAAAAAGCTGTCGGTATCACCAGCTGGTTTGTCAGGGAAACTGGTCTTGTGCGAGTGATCTAAAGTTTGGATGTGTGTTTACCTGGAATACGTTCACGATGAAGACAATGGCATTCCGTTTCATGAGGATGAGCTCCCGGTCAAAGGTAATCCTGAAGAGCTCCAGTTTCGAGATAGTGTACTTCTTCTTGGCAAGAGCTGCCGGGTGGCATTTCTCCTTGGGATATGGCTCCGCCAGCTCGTCCTGGATTTGCGTGCCCACAGGGAACTTCTGGAACAACTCCACGAATGTCTTCACCGGAACATATCGGTACGGTTTGCGCTTGTCCACCCAATATTGCTCTTGGTCCTTGCGCGAAGTAACCTGTCAGAGGAAACCACATTGAATCACCACCTACTACCTGAGAATTTCAATGTACTCAACAGACCTTGAGGAATGGGCCTTGAAAGAGAATGTGGTTGAACTTGCAACTCACCAATCACAACATTCAAGAACATAGAAACTTTGAGGACCCCAAAAGGTACTTTATCACGTTGCATCAATGATCAACAAGAGAACTAGTTACCTCATTGTTCATTCACACTTGGTGTCAAGAGTAATGTTAGCAAAGCTACAATCTAGTCCAAAGATACAACTAAAGAGGTGATACACAACTTGATGACAGTAGCATCACCCAAGTAAGAGGGATGGAAAAAAAGAAAGGTTAAACATTGGAGACTTTAGCGTCCACTTCCAGATGATCATTTGAAGATACAAAGGAATACTGTATAATTCAGTGAGGGATGAAGCAGGTGACGAACCTCCTGCAAGAAATCAGCAATGCCCTTGCGCTCGGGAGACTTGAAACCACAGGACTCGAAAAACTCCTCGACACGCGTGATGGGGCCGTGGTACACCACCTGGCCTTCGGAGAGCAACAGCACGTCGTCGAAGAGGTTGAAGGCCTCGGGTGCTGGCTGCAACAACGAGATCATGACGGAGGCCGACATGGCGTGCGTGTACCTGCGCAAGCTTCGCATGATGCTGAACGTGGTGGAGCTGTCTAACCCTGTGGAGATCTCGTCCATGAACAGCGCCTTCATAGGACCCACAATCAATTCCCCTGCAACGAAATCATAATTATCAGTTTGGTTCCCGGATTCAAAATTCTCTCCACATACACCAGTAGATGATTGATTTTCTAAGTCATCACCTGTTGTCACGCGTTTCTTTTGACCTCCTGATATGCCACGCCGCATTTCGTCGCCGACTATGGTGTCAGCACATATGTCGAGTCCAAGCATCTGCACACATTCACATTGTGCACAGTTAAAAAAAAAACAGTAGAGCACTAGTCCAACCTCCTAGTCTCACATTTCCCTATGAACCTCAACATTTTCCACTTGTTAAACTTTCCTTTCTTGAAACGGGTGTCTTATTTTGAACATCAGTGGGAACAGTGAGGCCAGTAAACAATATGAGATTCCTGTGTATTTATAAGGCATTAGAGGGAGTCACGGTTGTGTGCTCATCTCGATGAATGGGAATTTGATTGATGCTTTCAATGAACTGACTGGAAGCATTTGAGAGACAATGAGAAACAAAGAAGTTGGTATGGAAAATGTATTAGAATTTTACCAATAATTTTTTTGTGTCAAGAGAATAGGGTTGAAGTAAGGAAGATTAGAATCTACTGTGAAGGCACAAAACTGAGAACGGACACAGAAGTGTAAGAAAACTCGCCTTCAAGTTATACTCGACTGCAAGGCTTCCCTTTGCTCCTGGCAGTGCTGTTGCCTGGAGAATAGTATCCACGCCATTAGAGAAAGCTAGAGATTTGATTACCCAGCTTTCAAATCGAATCAAAATTCAGACAATAGAGTTATCCTTCTAACTCAAAAAGTTTTAAAACCCACGACTTTCAGCCATCATCAAAATTTACACAGTTTTCAATAAGAAACTTACATGAAATGAGGTTTCGTAACCAATGTTTAAATTAAAAGATAACTCTAACTGGAGGCCATAGCTCACCTTCATATACGTGTCAACGTCAGCTTCAGGCCTAATCCCCGCCTGCTTTTCCCTCTTCGTGACCTCCTCAAGAATTTCTGAACCATCACAACATCAATACTCCATTTGAGCTTCATAAATAAAAAATACTCCACAAAGGGAAGTAGGTAATAAGCCTGAAACATCTTGCAGGCAACTGATAGATTCCCAGGGTTTGATCTCATTGATCGTTTAATTTCTATTAACACACTAAGGGTCTTCTATACTAACACTTCCCTTTTGATCTAAGAAAAAACGAGCTGGTGAAATCACAAAAGATGATGTACCGAATTGGGATCCAACGCCCAGCACATGAGCTGAGAAGTCCATCGTCTCGCGAACTGTGAGTTCACCAACGTGGAGGTCATGCTGGCTAACATAAGCTGCCGTTTTCTGTGGCACAAACTCGTTGAGGCCGTGGCCGTTGTAGGTGATCTTGCCCTCCGTCTTGAGGCTCCGGTCAAGCTTTCCGGCCAGCGCCAGCAACAATGTCGTCTTTCCTGAGCTTGGTGGCCCCAGCAGCAACGTCATCCTGCATTAAAAGCAGAGCATACTAAAATTATTAGGAACCTAATCCAACATCAACTCATCTTTGGCCTTTAATTTGCAGCTAATAATGTCTATAACCACTAATCTCTGAATGAAAACGGAGTTGTCAGCTGGTGGTCTACAACCTCCCATTTTGAAGAAATCATCATACAAAGAGCGAGAAAACAAGTTCATCTCAAGAGAGTTTGGCTCTAGTTGTACCCAAAGTGATCGGCTCTCAATTGAGTGATCTCCCAATGAATACATATAATTGCTTAAACTCCTAAAGGACCAAGGATACATGATTTTAAAATGACAGATTCAATCAATCCTATTGTGAAAAATATAATTCAGATGGGACCAAATTTTCTATCACCGGAATCAGTGAAGAACATTGCACTTGTTGGTCCAAAAAGAAAGAAATTTGAACAGAAGAAAGTCCAAATAAAACCTACTCAAAGCTGCTAAAAAATTTAGTCCTTTCTGGGTTTAGTAAGGGCAAGTAGAATTGCAATTGATTGAAGCAGCAACAATGACAGTGGAATCTTACCGGCCAGGTTTGAGGGTGCCGCTCACGTTGTCCAAAATCGTGAGCTTCTGCTTCTTTGACCGAAGCAGATAAACGGAGTTGAGGAAGCCCTGATCGATTAAATTGACAGAGAAGCTCAGAATTCATCACCCGGTAACTTGTGTAGTTTGAATTCAGAGTCTGTTCAAAGCTAATGAAAAACCACAACCAAGATTGTCTGCACTGCATTAATAAGAATTGACAGTACTAATCACCTCAACGATATCTCGCACGACATTAAAAAGCGTCGGCAAACCCCGGTTCCCCACGTAACAGTCCGCCTGGATCGTCAGATTCTCGTACCGCACCTCAATCGTCGGCAGCTCAATTCCAACTCTGCATCACACCCCAGGGCTCTTCAGAGCCCCAAATTCACAAACAAAACTCATTACAAAACCGAGTTCCATTCAGTGCGTCAAAAGTTCCTACACTTATCAGAGTGTGCATTCTTCGTCACGTAATACATCAGTCATCAAGCCAAACTGTCGTGCAATAACGAACTCTGGAGCGAACTTAGAGTCAAATGACTACAAAACTTCACGATCCTTGTGCTCAATTTGGGAACAAAATCGCACGGCCTACCGAATCCTCTCAAGGCAGACAATGACTACTGTAGCTTCAGAACCTCAACAAAACTCACGGAAAAAAAAAAAAAAAAAAAACAGAGTTCCATTCAGTGCGTCAAAAAGTCCGACACTTATCAGAGTGTCGGTATTTTTTCGTCACGCAATACATCAGTCATTAAGCCAAACTGTTGTGCAATAATGAACCCTGGAGCGAATTCAGAGTCAAATGAAGTCCTATGAAACCTCACGATGCAGAAGGAGACGAAACAGAGAACTGGTACTCATTGTGCTCAATTTGGAAACAAAATCGCACGGTCTGACACTCCTACCGAATCCTCTCAAGGCAGACAATGACTACTGTAGAACCTCAAACTCACAAAAAAAAGTACAAAACTGAGTTCCATTCAGTGCGTCAAAATGCCCTACACTTATCAGAGTGTGTGCATTTTTTCGTCACGTAATACATCAGTCATCAAGCCAAACTGCTGTGCAATAACGAACTCTGGAGCGAACTCATAGTCAAATGACTATGAAACCTCACGATCCTTGTGCACAATTTGGGAACAAAATCGCACGGTTTGACACTCCTATCAAGGCAGACAATGACTACTGTAGAATGAGAACCTTTATCTATCGTTCGTGTGGGGAAAAGAGGTTTCACCTGTCGAGGCGTTTGCGCACTTTGGACAAGAGCTGCTCGTCGTCACCGTCTGTGGGGCGGTACACCTTCTGCAGCAGATGATTGAAATCTGTAGTAGACAAATCCTTCACGTCCATGTGACGAATACTTCCCGTGTCTTTTTGAAACACCGACGTGCGCAGGCGGTTGTACGTGGGCAGCTTCTCCAGCGCAGCCCACTTGAGCGCATTCTCGTCGTCCTCGCGCGTGGAGCCCATGGTCTGCGCCTCCAGCGGGTTGGAGCCGCCGAAGTAGCCATAGCCCACTGATCGCGACAAACTGTCGCTGAATCGCGTGCTGGAGCCTCGGATGCTCCGCGACAGATTGAGCGACTGGCGCCGCGAGCTAACATCCGCATCACCCAACTCTACATCCTCCTTGCGTTTCCCACTCAATTCCGCCATAGCTTCAATTTCTCCGGTTCTCTAAACAGGATAGAAAGGGCTCCCCTCACCTCATCTTGTCACTTCTGCAACGAAATATGGAAACCACATTTCAAATTCAACAACGACTCACTTGTTATACAAATTCCAAAGCCGCACAGAAACGCGACCTAGACTTCGTACCAGAAACTCGGCTTAATGATAAAGGCGCACAGAAACGCGACCTACACTTCTTACCAGAAACTCGGCTTCCAGAACAAGAATGATTTTCAAACAGTAGAAAGCCCCTCACCTCATCTTGTCACTCCTGCAACGAAAATTAAAATCATATTTCAAATTCTACAATGACTCACTTGTTATACGCCGCACCTAGACTTCGTACCAGAAGCTCCGCTTACAGGACATGAACGATATTCAAACAGTACCACAGCACCCATTGCTTCATGGTTCCAGAAGCTAACTAAGTCAAGTGCGAGCTCCTTCCAATTCAGTCAGCTTACCTTTTGGTGCTGCACCATTCAAACTTTGCGGGACATGGTTAATATTCAATCAGTACCGGTCAATGCTTTACGGTTCTAAATGCGGACTAAGTTAAGTGCGAGCGGAGCTCAAAGCAATTTAGTCAGCTTAGCTTTTTGGTGCTGCACCATTCAAACATTGAGGAGGCTTTTGTAGGCTACCTTTGTCAGTGTAAATTATAACAGCTGTTGGGAGGTGGAAGATTCTAAAGAACCCGCCATGGTCATCCTGCGTCATGCATCAAGAGATCCAGAAGTAGTTGACAGTTCGTACTGCCCGGAACGTAATCTATGGAGAATGGACATGGACGGACACAGGTCCTTTTTTGCAGTATTGCAAGGAAACTGGGAAAAAATGGAAAAAGAAGAAAGCTACAGTCGACATGACCTCACTGGCCGCTGAAATCGTGCGTGCCGGCAATTCACTTCGAGGTTTCCCTGACGTCATTTCTGGAGCTGGAGGACCACGAGCTCATCATCCTCTCATTACTGCCTTTACTGTAGCCACACTCAGTGATTCTTTTGGGGCTGAATTGCTATACAAAACATGTTGTCCAAAAATGGAATAACCAGAAAGAAGGGTATAATGCATTGCTATATTTTGGATGAATGTGCGTGTTTTTGGATATCCAAATCATATATATGGATGTAAGTAACTTCTGACGGAAGATTGCAACTTGCACGACCTAAAAATATTGAAAAAAAATCAGTGGCCGCACTGTTTCTTCAATCTCTGCCATGATCGTCAGTACGTTAAATGGACGTTCTCCTTTTCCTTTTCTAGAAGGAATGGAATCGACAGGTTTGATTCAGAGTGTTGTTGGTCAGCGGAAAATTGTTGGAGCAGGCCAACGGAACTCTCTGCTTTCACACTTCAAAGTACAGTACAGTCTCATTATATATTTCAAATTCTAACCTACCCAACTTTTAGGGTTTAAGGTTTGTTGGATGTGTAGGATGATTTTAGGGCCGCTTCACACTATGGCCGTCCAAGTCGAGAGGCCGTGGGATTGAGAGTCCAAACTTTGTTGAGAGTCCAAAGAAATCTACTGAAAATAGTCAATAAAATATAGTTTCATTTTTTATGAAAAGAAATCGACGGCCTCTCGACCATAGTGACGGGTCTTGCAAAATGTAGGACCCAAACTTCCTCTCGAGAGGCCGTCACCTTGGTCAAAAAGTGTTGCCATGTAAGCATTTTGAAGGTCCACGGCCTTTGGACTTTGGCCTCTAGTGTGAAGGGTCGAGAGGCCGAAACCATGGTTTCTTGCAATTTGATTGGTGGAAACCGACGGCCTCTCGACCTTTGGCCATAGTGTGAAGCGGCCCTTAGACCTTATATCATAAACCCCAACTTTCAAAATGTAGCTTCTTTCATAAAAAACAAAAAAACATGTAAATTCAAAACGTGTAAAATACTAAAAGTTGACAAAAAAGTTGAGCATAGTACCGTAGTACCATAGTTAGGTCGCCAAAAAATAATTCAAAAAATAAAAAACGTAAAAAATCAGAAATTATGAGGACCAAAAAACGAAAATAGAATAAATTATTGTTAGCTATAAATTTGCTATTTCTAAGCTATTTTGGGCCATTTTGGGCCATTTTTAATCATCTTTTGCTCAAAAACGAAAACCAAGAAATTCATTTTTTCAAAAAATATTAAATATTCGTTCGTGGGGTAGCGACCCAGCTATGGTACCACAGTAGAGTTAACCGAAAAGAGTGTCTCAAAGTAGAAACTCTTGTTGAACTCACCTTAGACTCAATTTGAGTTCAAAAAGACTACAAAACTAGTCTATGATGAGTTGGAGAATAATCGAAAGCAAGGCCTTACACCGCCATGGATATGGAACTTGTGACCTCCGTAATGCTAGGAAAAAATTCCCTCAAATTCCCACAAGTTCCCCCAAACCTAAGGAGCTATTCATAAAGGGACCAATGAACTATTTATGAATAATGCTTGTTAGAGTCTGTTATTATTGGGACGGAGACTCACCCTACAAGTTGGAAATGATTGGGTAGCAGCTGTGGAGAGACAGAAAGCAATTTTTTTCTTCAGACAAGTGCCTGCAAGCCAGGGCTGACGGCAAGCTAGCAGTTTTGAATTTTTATATATATATATAATTTAATTTTGTAGCTGGACTTGCTGTAGACTTTTGGAGATGCTCTTCATACTAGCCTCTAAGAAGATTTAAGGTTTAATATAAAACTTAGTACAATTGTTAGAAGAGAACTTGGTTGCTAAAAAGAATTAGCCTTATTAAACCTTATCAATTGTAAAACTATTTAAGAAACCACAAATATAAACAAAGAATGAAGAAACTCTTAGTCTAACCAACTCCATATTGAAGGATATGTTTCTTGAAAATGTTGGGGGAGGTATGTAATTCAATTTACAAGCTCTTTGATCTCCAATAATAAGCACTTGCCATCACTTCCTTCTGAATTTTGTTAATGCACACTATACAATGAAAAATTTGTCAAACTAGAAGGGACTTAACCCCTAAAGGACCGTAAGGCCCCCATGCGGCTTCTGGAACTAGAAAGTGAGGAAATTCGGGTTCTTGGGCTTTGAATTGTAAGATGATCAACAAAGAGACCCTGGATCTTTTTGAGAGCCGGATCTGTAGGTACTTCTCGATCAGAAATTCATCAAGTGAGCGATTTTTGGTGATTTTTTTGAGTTGCACAGTGAGTATCTAAGCATCACTTCAGACCCTCATATCTTCCTTCTCACACCTCCAAATTACTTGAATTTTTTTGCACATGTTTAAAATGATGATTTCTACTCACAGTAAAAATTTCAAAATTTTTGGAGCACTTTTGAACAATCCGATTTCAGCATGTGTACAAAATACCCCAAACAAGTTCCAACGGTGGCATTTTACTCAAAAATTGTGCAATTTTGTTGATCTTTTTTTCATAAAAAACCTACGTAAGTCTTCTTTAGTTTCAACGGTGCCAATCGTCAAAAATACCCCACACCAATGAGGAATTGAGCTTGCTACAAGAGCTAGTCAAGAAAACAAGAGCTAAATTCAACACCCCCGGTCCTTTAGGGGTTAACAACATGACATTCTGGAGTAGTGGATAGGTTGCACCCTCTCCACAATTCACAAAACCAGTTTTTTTTTTATTTGTGCATTGTATCAAAAGCTAGAGTACATATGGAATAAAATTTTGAACATGCGTTTTGTAGGATAGTTCTTAGAACAATTTTTAACAAGATTTAATAAACAGAAAGTTCATGTTAATCCTATTAAAAGTTGTTTTAAAACTATTTCACAAAACATAAATGAAGGTGGTTTTGTATTTATGAAAAATTACATAGCCAAAACCAAAGACCACAAAGTGAAAGTCAAAGAGCAAAATATCAAGTTTACTAAGTGTGTCAAGTATATGAGGTATATTAAGAGCATACCCAACAACACCCATTTTTCACTCACCAAACCTATTTCTAAATGATAAAGTACTTCTTATAGTGGGGAGTTTGATTTTTGCTTACCAAATATGGTCAATATAGCGAGAGTGGTTCTCACATGAAACATTTTGTCCTATTCTGTGACAAGGCCATGCTCTCACTTTATTAAGTTAATTTTAATAAACTTATTCTTTGCCATTATGATTGTCCCAAGTAGTGATAAAAGTAGTAGTATGTAATTGGTCGATGCACTTTATTCCGGGCACGCTTGGTGAATGTTGCTAGGGAAGTTTTCACTTCTCACACACCATCTTGGATGTGAACTTGGTGCACAATGAGCAACTGCTAGGCATGCACTAAGCAACAGTTGGGTTTTAATTATGACTATATGGTTTTTAGCTATGACTATACATTACAAAAAATTAGGCCTCCAAAAGGCTGCAAACTCAACCAAACTACCATGCAAAACTAATAATATTATAATTTTTTTTAAATTAAAAAAATTAAAAAAATATTTTTTCACAAAAATATTTTAAGAATTCAGTCTGATGTGGTCGAAATGGTGCCATGTCAGATTTTATTTTTTAATATTTTTGTGAAAAAAATTATTATTTTAATATTTTGGATTTTATTTTTATTATTTTATTATTTTTGCATGGCAGTTTGACTGAGTCAACAGCCTTTTGAAGGCCTGAATTTTTTTGTAATGATGGTTTTTCACTTGATATCAGGTCATGATTCCTTAATATTTTAGCCGTGACCATGCAATCTTTTATAATTATGGCAACCTGGAAATATTTAATATTCTCATCTGGGATTTTTTTTTACACCATGCAGGCAATGAAGGATGGTCCCTCCACATTTAAACCACTGTGATTGTACCATGACACTTGTGTGCAGCTCCAAGAAGCCAGAGAAAAAAACCCTGTTCTCCTGAATCTACAACAGAGTGCATGGCAACTGAGATATTGGCTAAAAAAGCGTTCAATCACTTGAAACACTGAAGATACTACGCAAAAAAGAATCCAAATTCTTTGCAAGGTGCATTGAAGCAGCTTCGCCGAGAATTTCATTTCAGTTTCATAATCTCCAACCGACGAGAGTCATTTCTACTGCAGGATCACTGTGGCGGTGAGCACTATAAACCTCAGAACCGGGAGCTCAAGAGAATGAATCATCGGACAAGTCCGGAGATTCTGGCATGCTGCTGTGATAGTTGTGCAGGGATCGGCAACAGCACATGAACCAGCAGTGACGTGAAACAACAGAACAGACCCTCACTCGCCTTGGTAAGTTTTCTGGTTTTCCAGTGATTCTTTTTTTGTCAGAGACATTTTATCATTTTTGCTACTTTTCCATGGCTTGAAGAGCAATCCACGTTCCTTCCCAGATGCTCTTTTCATATTAATATATAAAGGTAATATCAGGGTAATACACATGTGCTATCTAGGTGCTACTTGGGAAATACTTGGGTGATACCTGTTTAAAGAGGCTACACAACTTGACTCCATGTAGGAAATCTAACTATTTTTCCTTTTTTTCCCTTCAAATATTAGAGTTATTTGCAAAGTCTGTAGAAGAGGGGTGACTGGACCAAAGCTTTTGAAAACTAGGGTTAAGAACTCAATAAAAGTAGACATGTCACTTGCTTTAAAAAAACTGGAGGTGTAAAGTTTCAAGGCTCCAAAAACGGTGCCCAAAAACTTTAGACCTTCAATTTTCTTGAGAGCAGGGCCACCCATGCCCTCCTAGAGTATTTCACACTCAAGAAGTAGATGAAAAGTGCCAAGGGCCCTTCCAAAATGCTTCTTAACTCTGAATCCTAGCGTGTTAGAAATTGGGCCTTCAAATCACTATTTAGTTGACTATATCCTCACAGTCTACTAGTGATGGGTCCATTGACTATTTGATGCGCACTTTTGATATGTGAGGGGCGTCAAACCAAACATCCTTTGCGTAAAAGGACTCCCATACAAAAATGACCCACCATCACATCCATCAGACAACCTCACAATTCAATTTATTGAATTTACATATTGTAATGACAGATTCCCACAAGACACAATAGATATCAAAAATCAGAAATACCAACCACTTATCAACAACATTATTAATTTAGGATGGAAAGTTGACCCACTCATAGTCATCACGGCAGGAGCTAGAGGCACAACACATGTTCCCTCAATGAAACTCCTTGAAACAAAATTTAAGCTACCAGAAACCGCCATTAAACACACATTCAAAGAAATAAATTCCATTGCTATACATCATGCTGGATCAATTATTCTACATAAAAGAAAAATAGAAAATAACCAACCATTACCAATAGATTACTGAATAAAACAAAACTATCAAAGAAAAGGAGGGTAATGGTGAAGACCACTACTTATTTCTTTTGTATTTTATGTTTAGCTCAAAGTACACACTTGTCTAAGGTAGATGGGACGGGGCCGGTTGGTTGGTACAAACTTTCCTACCTATGATTAATTCACTAGCAGCACCAAGCCACGTATATCACAATAAACGCTCAGACGGAGCCAACGGGAATCGAACCCGGACCGTACAATTGTAACATAAACGTCCTTCTCCAACCAACCTTGGAACCATGATTTGGCGACCACCAGCAAAACAAACACCAATTTATACCCACGCTAGTTCTAACTAATGAATTTTACTAGTGTTACTAGTATTTATCTCTGGTCACTAAAGTGTCTATTCTCGAAAGAGGTGAGTAGTCTTGTACCAATGGCCCTTTGTCCGGTGGGCACTGGCTCATTGTCAAGACGAACAGACACTTTATTCACGCCGGCCTCGAAAGAGGACTGGAGTTCATATCTATCTATCTTTGAGGGGCGTGCAAGGGTGGGGGAGTGTGAGTGCAAGGGCCCTTGAAATATAGATGAATAATTTCAGAGAGTTAGTCCTAGCGTGCATGGGTGGGAATGCTCTGATCCAACAAATTTTAGTTAATGCAGGGAGCCCCAAGCCTTGACTCCGCCTACGATGTCCCCGAATTAGCTTGTTGCCAAATCCAAATCAACGGTTTGCTTGTTGCCAATCCATGAATTAGTTTCCTGCTGGCTGCCAAATCCAAATCAATGCTTTTGTCTCCACCACAAACTCATCCGACGCATGCTCTGATTTTTGCTAATCAATTTATGTTTCCCAAAATTTCAATAAAACTGAGGCTGTAAGAACAGGCCCAGCAGCATCCTCTTTTCACTCACCAACGCTATTTTTGATTGATAAAGTGCCTCATATAGTTTGGAGTTTGATATTTCTACACCAAATACTGTCCATATGGCGGAGGTGGTTTCCACATCAAGCACTCTGTCCTACTCTGTGACAAGACCATGCTCCCACTTTATGAAGTTAATTTTAGTAAACTTATTCTCCATCATTATGATTGTTCCAAGTTGTGACAAAAGTAATAGTTTAAAATTGATCGATGACCTCTATTCTAGGCACGCTTGGAGTTTGTTGCTGGGGAGGTTCCTAATTCTTCTACACCACCTTGGATGTGGACTTGGTGCACACTACGAACTGCTGGGCTTGCTCTAAGTGGCGTCGAGTTTGCGAAAAACTCTATTCTTTGTATCGATTAACCAGCCCAAATTTTCTGTAGCAAGTTGGCTAAAATTAGCAACGATAAAATCACTGGTCATACGTTGACAGGTCATCGTTAGTTCCAAGAATGGAAAACATATAGAAAAGAAAAAGAGACCAGATCAGAGATTCGGGGACTTGTGGAGCCATTACGAAATTGTGAGCGAAGCACAACAGCAGCATTGAATATGGTGAACTCCGAATATATGATTGACGATGAAAAGCAAAAGTGGTGGACACTGGACAGTCAACGTGTTATTCGTGCACGGCCAATGAGGCAGCAGGTGCTCATTGACTAAGCTACAATGGCGGAATGTTCTATATTGGAGCCAAAAGGGCGACCTGGAGAAGTAGCCAGAGCTAGCTGGACCCGGACTGACGAGGTCCGCCATCGTCGCCGGATGGTCGCACGCGAGGGTGGAAACGGGAGAATGTGTGATGCTTTGTGATGTCATGTCGAAGCTGCCCTTCTAGTTCTCTCGACGTTACACCGAAGTTGCATTTCATTACCGTACACAGTACGTCGCCCTGCTTTTCTATCTGTTTACTGTTCCTGCCAGGGCCGCCCTGCCCTGCATAATATTCACTAGCCTTCAGAGCATTCCCACCCATGCACGCTAGGACTAACTCGCTGAAATTATTCATCTACATTTGAAGGGCCCTTGCACCTACACTCCCCCACCCTTGCACGCCCCTCACATATCAAAAGTGCACATCAAATAGTCAATGGACCAATCACAAGTTGAATGTGAGGATAGAGTCAAGTAAATAGAGTGATTTGAAGGCCCATTTTCTAACACGCTAGGATTGAGAGTCAATAGATATTTTTGAAGGGCGCGCCCTTGGCACTTTTCATCTACTTCTTGAGTGTGAGAGACTCTAGGAGGGCATGGGTGGCCATGCTCTCATGCGCTCTGCCTTTCCTTCCATCCATACCGCTTGTGGTATCATACACAAGCATCCATCCATATCGCCTATGTCCACAAGCATCCGTACATACCACTTGTGTCTACAAGCATCTATCCATACCGCTTGTGTCTACAAGCAGATAGGGATGAATGTTGTGCAAACAAGGGAGGTACTTGGCAGGTTATGTGATTGTTGATGCAGTTGCTAATCCATTACAAAAGTAGGGGTACGAGGACGTCTTAGAAATTTAATTTTTTGTTTTATTTATTTATTTATTATTATTATTATTATTATTATTTTCTTCCGATCTTCACCCAAGAAAGTTGGATGTACTTGAGATGTGGGCTCTTTTTAATTGGCCAGCTTCTGATAGACTCTTGAAATTCACTCAAGCTGATACCCCAATCAGTTAGAAATCTACC
Source organism: Pohlia nutans (assembly GCA_022496805.1). Lineage (NCBI taxonomy): Eukaryota > Viridiplantae > Streptophyta > Bryopsida > Bryales > Mniaceae > Pohlia > Pohlia nutans. Next base: position 40,759,425 of record CM040088.1, read on the forward strand.
AGAAAGCTGCCTCTGGTATTTAGCTTCGCTAATTTTGTTAGTAATATGGTAGGGACCTACTTGAGACTTAATGTAATGCATCTTGGGACTTCATGTGTTCAGTTAGCTACTGAGGAAGGTCCTGTGGGGTGACGAATATGTTGTACATTATCCTATGGGACCAAGCAGAGTCATTGCAAACTATTGAATGTCATGAGGACATGCAATGCAATGTAGCAGATTAAGTAAAATGTATTTTTTTTATACTAGGAGATAAGAATTTGAGTTCAAGGTTGTGGGCCATGGGTTCGTTGCAGCTAGGTACAACCGAAAAGTCATTTATTTGGATGGAAAGGGAAATGAAGAGGGATGGCAAGCCAATAATGGGTAGAGATTGTGTAGACCCGGTTTGTTTCATCTTTGTCAATTTCAATAGATGGTGCAAATAACATGGTGGGCAATTCATTCGTGGGATGTCATACAAGAATTTTACACAATTGTGGCATGATTTAATTTATGTTGTACAAAGATTAACCCAAATTTGTAAATTACATTGAAATCAAGGTCTTTATGTCAATACTTCAAAGGTAAATTCCATTGACTAAGAAATTTGTAGGAAGAGAAGCTAGATGCTTTGAGCTTCTCGTTGTTTGTAGTACTTGAGCTTGACGATCTCTCTCGCTCAGAGATTGATATATTGATTTCACTCACATAAATGAACAACTATCAATACAGACATATTTATATGGCTATTACTAATAAAGCATTAGATTCGAACAAAAGCTTTTCTAATATTGTGAAGTTGTAAGGGGTTTGGAGAAAAGAAGAACAAACGGCGGGAGGAATTGTAAGAAGGCGAGGAGAGGCCTAGAGTAGAGCAAGTGGTGTGAGGAAGGAGGGGGAAGATGAGAAAAGGAGCAAGTGACTATTTGGGATTAGAATGAAGGCGTGAGAGTGAGGTGAAGGTCTAGAGGAAAAAAGGAGAAGCCGCGTGGGGCCGGTAGCGGGTATTCTGGACCAGGTAAGTGGAGGGGCCTATAGGCATGTAGGGTATTTTGAGAGTTGCTAAACCAAACCAACCAAACTCCAATGTCCCTCGCTGAAACCTACGTTCGAAAGACCTACTATGGTTGCCACAAATCTTTGGCCAGTTGTATATGGTGTTTAGCTCAATATGAACTTTTTACCAACTAAGGAATGATGTTCGTAGATGTCGATTTGTCAACATTGAGAAACTCTAATTTGAAATGGAATAGAAGTTTATTTGTAAGAATACTACATTTCTATTCTTAAATAAAACAAGTAAAGGCCGTCACTTTTTTATTCCAAGTTTTTGTTGATGAATATATTTTCTATTCTATGTGGTGTGACCTACAAACAATAGGATGGAGACATCCAAAGCCGCCACTTTTTGCTAGTGAGAATAATGATAAATTATTAACTCATCAAAAATTTACATTTTTCTTATTGGCAAATGAAAAAGGATTTCAAGGCACAAAAAAAAACCTATCATTTGGATATTGTCTGCAAAAGTTATGAAGGGTCAAAGTTCTTTTTGATAAATGTTCTTAATTTTTTTCTTCAATTGAAGTAAATAGTGATTAAGGGAATGTACACTAGGTGAAGATGGCACTTTTGGGTCACTAGTGCTTTTGGGTGTCTCCACCTTAGTAGATGTCACTACAAGTTGCTAGGTTGGGTTGTAAAAGCCTCGGCTATCTCTTCTTCCTGAGCCTTTTTAGTTTTTTCAGCTCTTGTCTCTGCTCTATATAGACAAAAGTAAAGATTGCTAGAAAGAAATGTGATCACCAACATTTGAGAGGAAGGTTTTACATTTTCAAGGGAATTTTGTAGTGTACTACTTGCACTTTCTCACATGCCGTAGCTACAACAAATTTCACTAACACAAAATGCACCCAAACACCAAATAATATTAGAAAGAGACTTTACTAGAATTGAATACTAATGTTATGTAGTAAAACAAACTACTATTCAAAAGCTTAATATTTGCCCTAATCCAAAGTCTCAAAAAATTTATATATATATACTTTCTTACTCAAAGATTGAAACCTTTATCTCATTATCTACTAGAATGACAATATTCTATGTATATGTACGGGTGGTACCCTTTATAGCCTAAATTGATAAAAATTCTTCTTATATGATACTTTTATTGTAATTTATCTCAATTATGTTGTGAATCAACAATTATATAACATGGTCATAAATGCTTTCAAGTGGTGACGTATTCTCCATCAGATTTTTACCTCATTTAGTGCTCAAGCATCAAGACTTTCAAGAGACTGTTTCAATACTAAAATCATGAACTTCACAATGTTAATTTATCACAATTTTAGCATACACGAGAGCTGTGCTGCATTGTTATTATAGCACTCTTGTCTTACATATTCTAATGACAACACTTGTTTTTTTTTAAAAGTGCACGTATCATGTGAAAACTGCACATACCAAAAAAATTGTATGTTTGAAGAAGTGAGTCATAGTTTAACTCTTTTTGGCAAAAATTGTATGTACATACATCTTTTTAAACGTACAATCAATGCTTTCAATATAAGCATGGAGATAATAAAAGAACCATTAAATTTCACATTCATTTTCATACACTTTAGTTCACACATTCATTACAGCAAAAAATATACAACTTCATTGGGAAATTTGTGAAACATAACATAAATGTTTTGGAGTCTTTATTACAATAATTCAATAGCGATATCATTCAATAGGAGGTCATGCAACATTTTTCATCTTTGTATCAAAACATCCTACTTGTTGCTACACTATAACTTCCAAATGATAATAAAACCAATTTTTTTAATCATCAAAGGGGCTGGGCACATGCCCACCTCCTTCTTAAAATAAATCTCAAAAAATACATTGATAGGTAGGTGTATGCTCAACTCAGAGCATAATAAAGCAGTGCAATGGAACACCCTTTTGAAAACTGGATCGAAAGAGAAGCTTTACTTTAGATCCACTTTTTAACCCCTAAAGGACCATGCTCATTCCTAAAATTTTATCACTTTCTCGTGATGCTTTCAGAAAGGCAATTGTATCTCTTGATTGGTATTCATGTAGAAAACTTCACCGTTGAAGTTCATAAAGGACTCAGTCATGAGACTGTACATTAATTTTCAGAACAATCTACCGTATATATTACATGATTATAAGGTTTGATCATAAGTTGATTTTTGAAAATTTTGAATAAAACCAACAGGTCATTCATTGCAAACTTTCTCATAAATTTAGAAACCATGATTAGCGTTTGAAAGTTTAGGAACATACAAAGATGTACTATATCTAGGTGCCCACAAAAAATGGTGTTCTAAAACTAAATACAACAACAATGATTGATTCTCAAAGATTTATGTTTGGGTGAGGTGACTTGTTGGTGACTCGTTGAGTTGGTGTTTGTGATCGTTATTAATTTTTACATTGCAATTTTTTTTAAAGAATTCAAATATATATTTAGAATATTCCAAAATATTCTAAAATAATATAAAATATGTTGAAAAGATTCCAATTATTTTGAAAAGATTCCATTTTAAATATATTTAAACATTTTCCGTAATTATTATATAGTGTTAATGATGCAATAATGGCAAATATTTTACATATTGTATACTTTTTTTTTTTAACGAATGTGACGTCCAAGTGTGAAAACGCCTTCCAAGTCATCAACCGCCCTAACTACCATGTCCCAAGTTCACCTACGTTGACGTTTTAGTTTTTTCCCAATGAATCAATCAACGTAATTGCAAATCTTGAAGTTTTTTTGTGTTCTTCAAACGAACATTTTCAATTCTCTAGTTAACATTGAGTCAAAATTATGAAATCCAAACAAATTATTCAAGTAATGAAATTATTCGTGAACACAATGTGTCCTCCTGGTCCTTTAGGGGGTTAAAGTAATGAAATTATGCCATAAAATTTTGGGACTATCGTCTCATTGCCACGTAAACTTAGTTTTTAATTGTAACTAGACTGAGGTCCCATTGCAAAAGGATGTTGGCTCCTATTGCTCTATTATGCTATGTTATTATGCTCTAGTATTGATCTATCATGCCTTGTGTCAAATTTCGCATTTTGAGAATTTGACACCAAAGGGCAGTCAGGCATATGGCATAGAAGGGGAAGTCTGAATGCTTCTGGCCACGTCATCATGTGCAAGGGAGGCAGGAACGGAGACATGAAGTGGAGAGAGAACGTCTGGCGCAGTTCATTGCCTCCGTTTTCAATGCAGGCAAGAAAGAAACGAACGACCTGCCAGCAGCTTCAATGCCGTCGTCGGCCACGAAGAAGCGCTCCATTGCCAGCAAGGGAGGAGGCTAGGGATCTGTGTTGTCAACGGCGATATTGACGAACCTGCGTAGCCAGAGAGGAGTGGTATTGTCGAATTTTGACGAATGGAATCAAATGTGTAGCGTGGTTGCACATCCTCATCTCTTGGAATTAGGGCAAGTAGTATTCGTACCTGGTCGAGCGCGCGGGGACGCCGCCTCTGAATGGTCGTCGATTCACGAGGATTAGATGGCGCATTGAAGCCGTCGTATCGTTGCCGCTTTGGATTCCGCCTTCTCTAATCAGCAGCCGGATTTCTCCAAATTTCAATGGCATTGATTTCGCATGACTTGAATTGGAGGTTCGGTTTCTCTCTCTCCTCAATCCTGTCCACACCGGCACAGGACCTGTAAGAACGAAATTATTCTAGAATGCAGTAGAACAACATTAGAATGTTGTTTTGACTTGTTGAAACAACACTAGAATATTGTTCTAATGCATTAGAATAATGTGGTTATCACAACATCCCAATGTCGTTCAGAATGTTCTAAATGTTCTAAATCAATCTCCCTACTTGTGATATTTGCAAGAGTTCGTTGAACACAGAGTCAAACATAGACACAGTCTTTGTATGAGAGCATCTCCACTAGCACTCTGGATAGTGCTTTGGCTATGGAAAAATGGATGTGCATGGATTGGTGAACAATTTATTTGGACTGTGACACTGGATAATCTACTAAAACAAGGGCCCTTAAAACCACTCAAGTTAGTGTATCATCTCTTCTTAACCCTTAAACGTCAAAGCAAGCCCCACGGGCTTGTTATAAAGGAATAATTGAGGAAAAAAGTAGATTTTCTCAACCAAATCAAGCTAGGATTGGTGCGTTGGAAAGCTACTGAAAAAGCGATCTAGATTGCAAATTTGCGTCTCATTTGAGAGATTGTGGAGTCATTGGTAAGCAATCAAAGTTATCAAAATGAACAGGAGTTGAGGTTGGGACAACAGAGGTCGTTTCTTGAAAAGTGCCGCAGTGCTACAGTGCTGCAACAATGCTGGCCAGCAGAGCCGTTTTTTCATTTTTTCGTTTTTTTATTTTTTTTATTTTTTTATTTTTATTTTTTTCGCCTCCAAAAATTTAGATGCCTTCCGGGCTGCCCCGCCCAGGCCCTCTTGGGTTAACTGCACATCATGATTGCACAATCCATGCGTGGTGACTTGTGAGTAGCTTTCTTACTATTTTCAAAGTCTAGTCTAATTGAGTGATGTTGGTGAGGCTCAATTTTTGGATGACCTTCCGAGTGCATTTCAGAGACGCTCCCAAGCTGAAAATTCATAAAGGATAAGGTGGTCTGGTAGCTGGTACAAACTCTTCAAAATTCAGCTGACAAGTTTTTACATTGAGAAACTGAAGGTAGATGATTGTCCCCTTCATTTTATCCATATTGAATCAAATACTTGAGAGAATTATCTGACGATTCCTTCATGCAGAAACGTCCTAAGCTCTTGAAAGACTTTCGTTGGAATAGTATACGGAGTTTGTGTTGAAAATGCAATTCTCACGTTAAATTTCTCATTAGGTTCTGCATTGCTTATGCCTCTGCAATATAGGAAATTTCTTTGCTGGAGCATGAATGTTTTTTTTTCCAATTACTGGATGCAGCAATCTTCCTGTGTTTGCAAGTCTCCCACATCCCTAAACAAAACTCAGTGCTTCCAGCAATCGGCTGCACAAATGATTGACTGACTTTAGGGTGCAAATTCATCTTTCCTGTTCCACTACAAGGAGAAGGCGTCGCTTTTCACTCCTGTGAGTCAAACAGCGCCACTTCACACTCACCAATTTTTTGGTTGGACTTGGTGAGTGATGTAGGACAAGCGTGTAACAATGAAAAGTGACAATGAATCCTCCAGAGTGAGAAACGACGCCTCTGCTTGTAGTGTTCTTTCAGTGCTATATCAACATTAATTTATCTATGAATTTTGTTGTCTCTGCCCCACCAGGGGAGAGACCACCGTAAACGCTTCATTTTCAAGGAGTTACATGGCTGAACAGTGTAAACAAGTTGTGAAAGTAAATTAGGGTAAATACTAAGGCAGAGACTATGCGACTAGCCACTTGTTGCATCTTTTTGTTGTGTGGTCTCTTCTTTTAGGTTTTTTTAAAGGTTTCAAACGGGATCTTTCCATGTTTTATAGGGTTTTTTGGGATGGCTCTTTTTTTAGCGAGTATGGGCTTGTATATCGGCGTTTTCATATTGTTCTATGATTTCTCTTACTCTTAGTACTCCTCTTTTTGCTAGTGTGTCGGCTTCTTCATTTTCATGGATGCCTTTGTGTGCTCAGACTTAATGTATTTGTATTGGGGCGTTTCGTTGTTGTAACTGTTTGGTCATTTCAATGAGAATGAGTTTATCAAGGTGATTGTTTTTGAAGGGTAGGGTGTCTAATTTGAGTGTTAATTAAGTACATTGAGTTTTAGCTATTTGTAAAATATATGTGAGATTGGGTTTTATATTATGGATTGTGAGTTCTAGTGCCTTTAATTGATGTAAGTTCTGTTAGGAGGATATTTTGTAGTCATGATAGTTTGCATAAGATTTTTGTCTTTTCCATATCCAGCGCAATCCCCTTGTCATCTGGTTTTGGTGGTGTATATGGTCCATCTATGTAGTAGCTATTTGTATTGTATTTTAGTGGGGTAGGTTTGTCAAATTTGGGGGCATGATTGGAAGTTCCTCAAGGATGGTGAACTCTAGAGAATGAAAGGAAAGTATGCTTACTTCTAAGAGCCCTTATGGAGAAATACGAAATGACTAACCTTGGAAGGGCAAATAATTACTTGGGAGGTAAATTGGAGTTTACAGACAACTGCATCAAGGCCGATACATTCAAAACATCCTTGTTTGCAGTGTTTAACCCCTAAACGTACCAGGGTGTCCCTGGAATTGACAATTTGAGAAAAATCATCATAAACTACTATTTAGAAGAATATTTTGGAATTGATATACAAATGAAAGTTCTAGATTTTGAATTTTGGATTCCATCCGTACGGTTCGATTCACTAATACTATCACCAATATTTAATTATAAAATTTGAAAGTTAAAATTAAAAATTCCTTCTAAATTCGATTACAAACAAAATTTTAATATTTTTTGAGTAAAATTTGTTAAAATGAATTTGAAATGAGATACTCTTAAACGTGGTGATTTTTTGAAATTTTTGTGTTTCTTAAATCTATGACCTCATTTTTGCAAGGCCACTTTTGAACTACAGTTAATGCAATTTTGGCTTGGTCAACGACTTGACATACTTCTACATTTGTAATTTTAGAAAAATATGTAATCAAGTATGACTAAATCCAACCGTTAGATAGGACAACAACTTGGTGAATAATCTCCAAAAAATCGGATGACTTTCATCCAAACATTGATGAGAACGTGAGAAGGGTTTGAATCTGTTAGTCGTTCACTTTATGGATGCTCTGACGTTTAGGGTTAATTGCTCTAGATATTTTAGCCCACCAAAGGAAGCACACCTTTAAGGAGCAAAGACCATCTCAAAAGCATCTCCACTAGCAACTCTAAATTGCACTCTGAAGGTCATCCAAAAATTACAGGGCATACCATGATTGTACAGTACGGTATTGTAGTTCCCCACCAACATCACTTAGACTCTGAAAATAGTAAGTAGAGCACTCACAAGTCATTGCGCATGGATTGTGCAATCATAATCTCCATGGAGCACGTATGAAGGAGAGGTGGTTGCCTTGCATAATTGGATGAAGTAGAGCAAGGTTATTTCCCATAATCAGGGGTTACTGTGAAGTTATGGTGCTCTTCTTTTGAGACCCTTATTGAAGAAGATCCAATGGTTCAGGTTGTAACTGGTAACAAGAAAGTACATGTTTGATCAACGTCCATCCATGAAGGTTATGGTCAGTAACCTTTTTGAGCCTGCCGACTCTCAAAGGTTACCTAGTCCATGATGTGCAATTAACCCCTAAAGGACCGTAAGTTCCCACGCGGCTTCTGGAACTAGAAAGTGAGGAAATTTGGATTCTTGGGCTTTGAATTATAGGATGAGTAAGAAAGAGACCCTAGTTCTTTTTGAGAGCTGAATCTGTAGGTGCTTCTTGATCGGAAGTTCATCAAGTGAGCAATTTTTGGTGATTTTTTTGAGTTGCACGGAGGGTATGTAGGTGTCACTTCAGACCCTCATATCTTCTTCCTCACACCTCCAAATCACTTGATTTTTTTTTTCACATGTTAAAATGATGATTTCTACTCACAGTAAGAATTTCAGAATTTTTTAAGCATTTTAGAACAATCCCATTTCAGCATGTGTACAAAATACCCCAAACAAGTTCCATCAATCTTCTCAACGGTGGCATTTTCTCAAAAATTATGCGATTTTGTTGATCTTTATTTTATAAAAAAGCTATAGAAGTCTTCTTTAGTTTCAACGGTGCCGATTGTCAAAATTACCCCACACCAAGAGGAATTGAGCTTGCTACAAGAGCTAGTCAAGAAAACAAGAGCTAAGTTCAACACCCCCCTGGTCCTTTAGGGTTAAGAAGAGAAGATACACTAACTTGAATGGTTTTGAGGGCCTTGAACTAGGTTGTTGTATTCAATATCTCCCTCCAAATAAATTGTTGACCAACCAGGCATGCACACCCATTTTTCCAAAGCCAGAGAGCTATCCAAAGTGCTGGTGGAGATGCTCTAAGGTATCTACGAGGAACATCATAGTATGCCGGGGATATTCTATTCAAGAGGGGAGGATGAGAAACTACTGACATTTGTAGATGCAGATTTTGCCCGGGATCCCAACTCAAGGAGATTGGTGAGCGGAATAATTCATCAGCTTTGGGGTGGGGGGGGGGGGGGGGGGGGGGGGGGGGGTTGGGTTGGGGGGTTCTCATCATTTTAGCAGGGAGGAGATAGATACAAGACAACTCAGAATGCATTCCAAGCAAGCAAATATTTTGACTGAGCCACTGAGTTTATATATTCTATCATCACATCTAATGTGAACTAGGAGGTATCTCAAGACTACCACAACTCTCTAGGTAGAAAGGAAGAACTACTGTAGGACCATACCAGGGTCGCCAAAAAATAATTAAAAAAAAAAAAAAAAAAAAAAAAAACTACTGTAAACAACCGAAAACTATGAGGACAAAATAGAATAAATTGTTTTTTTTTTGCTATATTTTGCTATTTCTGAGCTATTTTGGGTCATTTTGGACCATTTAGGTTCATTTAGGGCCATTTTTAATCATTTTTTTGCTTGAAAACGAAAATCAAGAAATTCATTTTCTAAAGAACGAACCTTATTTTTCAAAAAATATTAAATATTCGTTTATGGGGTGGCGACCCTGCTATGGTACTACGCCTACTATGGTACTACGGTATACTAATTGAACATTTGAACTACTTTGTAACAAAATTAAACTAGTTTCTACTAAATGCTTCGCTTCAAGTCTAGTCTTAAAGCTTTTATGTTTAGTGCTTGGAAATTTTTCACATCCCTTTCAAAAGAATGCTCGAACACCATGGTGAGCAAGGGGGACCCAAGGAGCGATGTCTCGGGCCTTACAAGAGACAAGGTGGGGAAACCAAGAGGTGTCCAGAACAAACAACATGCAACAACGTTTTGCATGACATTGAGATGGTATATACCATACTTGATTGAAAACCTTGTGAGAGCATGCACTGATGGGTTTAAAAAACAAGTGAATCGGAGCTATGAGTCAAAAGTTATGGCTTTTCAAAGTTGACAATATCCCGGGATACATAAATTGGAATTGAAGGTGGGACTCAAGGTTCTCGATGACACCCTCAATGAGGTGGGACATGTTGTATGTCAAAGAGAGAGTAACTATGACCCGAAGGGCCAACGTGAATGAAGCATGTGTTGGAAGAAGTGCTACCAACTTGGCCACCATGGTCAAGATGACGCATGCTACCTTTAACCCTTAAACATCAAAGTAAGCCCCATGGGCTTATTTATGAGAGAATAATGAAGAAGAAAGTGGATTTTCTAAACCAAATCAAGTGAAGATTGGTGCGTTGGAAAGCTACTGAAAAAGCGATCTAGATTCCAAATTTGCGCCTCATTTGGGAGATTGTGGAAACATTGGCAAGCAATCAAAGTTATCAAAATGAGCAGGAGTTGAGATTGGGACAACTGAGGTCATTTTTTGAAAAGTGCCGCAGTGCTACAATGTTGGCCAGCAGTGGCCAGCAAAGCCGTTTTTTCATTTTTTTCGTTTTTTCTTTTTTCTTTTTTTTTTCTTTTTTTTTTCTTTTTTTTTCCCTCCGAAAATTTAGATGCCTTCCGGGCTGCCCCGCCCAGGGCCTCTTGACGTTTAAGGGTTAATGCCCTTTTTCGAGGATAGACTCTATGTTATATGTCATTGGAAAGTTAACGAGAAAAGATCTCTAGATTGCTAAGGCTCATAAGGAGTAAAGCAAGGGCTTAAAGTTTATGGCCCAACACAAGAGCGGAAAACTAGAAACGCTACCTTTTAGAGACTAAATCTTTGGGAGGTCATAATTTCCTCAATACGGATTGGAATGAGAGAATTGAATCCAAAATCATGATCGTTTCAAAGAGTAGCAATGCTCATAGCTCCCACTTAGGGGCGGTTTTGTATTATCAAGGCTTTGAAAATTCATAGAAATTACAACTTTTATCGGAAAAATATGATTTCACTCTTACTACAAAAATTTATCATTTTCTGAAAAAATTGTGACACGTTTAGTATGTTCTCCAAGATGTTTATATTGCTTAAATGGATGATAATCAATGATGATCTTTCACAAAATCCAGTCTACTACTTTGCCTGTCCAGCCTACTAAATTGCATGTTCAACTGAAGAGCATGTATTCAACGAGAAGATTTGAAAAATCCAGAAGTACGGAGGACGGCATGTTAGTAGATTGGACTTTGTGAAAGATCGACCCGGATGATAATAGACACTTCTACCTTAGAGTTGTGGACTTCTGTGTGTGCATGTGACAAGTGCATGAGATGCTGTATTGTCACTGAAAACCTCAAAGCATTCACACCCATGCACGCTAGAGCTGACTCGCTGACTTGAGTGTGAGAGACTCTGGGAAGGCATGGGTGGCCATGCTCTCATATCCAACAGTTTGACTTTTGTTGACTTTTGTTGGAATGCAAAATGAAAGAGACTGGCTTCAATTGCACCTCAGTCACTGACAGGCCTCTACCGAATGGATTCCTCAGTCACTTTTTACTCTTTCAGTTATGTACTTCCGGCTCTAGACTGTGTCTATTTTGTCTGGTCCCTTTTCCCAATGGCCCAGCCATTTCCATTACCACGTACAAAGTACAAACAGAAAGAAGCTTATCTCAAATTTGACATGAGGGTTCCACAATTACTAGTGTCAATAGAAACGTATGGAATGCTTTTTGCATGTTTGACCATTTGCGATTCGAGGTGTAGGCAATCAACATTTGGTGGTCGAGGATTCAAAAAATATGGGTGTAGAACATGTTTTCGCATATTGCTAAATTTCTTGGCCTAAAACCCTAGGTGGACTGTTTGAACATCTGTTTCAGGCATGTGGACATCAATTGATACTAGGCTAAGGCCAAACGGGCGCTGCCGAACGAGTCGACATCGACTGACACCAGACCAAGGCCGAACGGACACTACCGAATGGGTCGACATCGGCTTACACCGGACCAAGGCCAAACATGTCAACGTCAACATCGAGGCGACGCAAATAGACGTTGCTATGTGGGTGATTGGATATTCAAGTGGGTGGTTTGCCATGCGGGCTCAAAGGTCCAATTCGTTTGATTAATGCCAGTTGACTTCCCATAAAATTTGAAGGATTTTGAATAAAACTAATCCTAAAGGACCAAGCAAGCCAAATTGGGTGTCATGTATTTTTAGCACTTTTGAGTAGGTCCTATATGGACTTCTTTTGTTCAAATTTATTTTTTGCTTTGACTAACACATACAATGTTCTTCACTAATTCTGACGATATAAATTTTGGTCTCATGTTATTTATATTTTTCACACTACAATCAATTGAATTGGTTTCATTTTAATTATAATTTTTCACAATATGATTAATTGTGATCAATTGAATTTGTCATTCCCAAACCACAAATCCTTGATCCTTTAGAGGTTAAAGGGTGTTTGCCTTACCTGGGGTCTAGCCTCTCATTTATCTTTCAAATGTCATACCAACCCTTCAAAATTGAAAGGTTAAAATTATTTGAATCCATATGGAAAAGCATTTTCATAACAACCCATTTGAATATATTTGTAAAAGTGATATATAAAGATCTTTTGTAATGAACATACATTTAACCTCTATATGTCTGGGCCTATGACCATAGAATTATGCTTTACATGTCACACCCAATTTAGCCACTATAAATTATATAAGTATTCAAGTATATATTGTTAGTAGATGAAGCCATGTGTCTCCTTGAAATCATAAACTTTTTATTAATTTTGGTGAAAATTTGAAATTACTATGATTTTTTGAAGCTATTTGAAAGAAAATTCATATCAATTACAAAATGAACGAAAAAATTCCCTATATTTTTACCAAAGGTGTAAATTACAATGAAGAACATCATAGTACATGAAAATCATCCATGTAACTAAATTTAGAAACAATTGCTACACCATGGAAATACATGTCTAACTTGTAGCTCCAATAAAACACTCAATTTTCAAAGTTTTCCAAAAATTCAAAATGGAGTAGAAACTAGATTTGGTGAGCTTCATTTTTTTAGTTAAACCCAAATGCAATGGAACTCATTTTCATCGCCTAAATTTAGTTAGATAGAAAAAACAGAAAATTTCAAAATACACTACACGGTGAACCTTTTTTTACGACTCTTTTGTAGTTGGAACCCCATGTAAAATCCAAAAATAGCTTAAATGATTTGAATTTAACTTGAAGTGATGGTGTGACAAACAAAAATCCTTCATGAAATGAATTGGATTAAAGTCATCCATGTAGCTGTTGGAATTGAATACCGGTAGTGAAATACATTCATAAGCCAAATTTTAGCCTCCCATGCGTTCAGGGGTTAAATCCTAACGGACTAAGGATTCATGGTTTCTAAATGACAAATTCAATGGTCTATATTGTGATTTTTTCAATTCCAAATTTTATATTAGATGAATAATTGAAGAACATTACATTGCATGTTTTGGTATTAAGAAAAAATAATTGGAATTCAAAAGATAATTTATAGGTTGAATTATTCTACGTATGTGAAGTCAAATTAGGAAAAAAATAAAAATTCAAAAAATAAATTTTTAGTGATCATTTCATAGCTAAAAAAGTTGAATTCTTTTTGTCAAAATGGAAGTTCACATAGAATGGACAATACTAGATAATCGGATTTTTTTGTTGTTTCAGTCGTGTTGATCTAGTTCACTTTTTTATTGATTTGGTCGCGTTTTTGTCCAAATCAATAGATTGCTATTCAAATCAATAGAAAAGTGAACCAGATCAACGCGAACGAAACAACAAAAAAATTGGATTTTCTAGTTTCTTGAAAGGACTTAGTAAATTCAATTTCGGTTTTTTTTTTTTTCCTAATCTAACTTAACATCCACATGCAATATTTCAACCTATAAAATTATTTTTTGATTGCTTACAAAGAGATCTCATGACACCTCTATCAAACCATAATAGAACTTATATGAACAACTTGAAGCATAATGATTTCAACCGATCTAAATGAATTACAAGATGAGAGTATTAATATTGTAATTTTAGTGGATTTTCAAAGTTATTTCTCGTAAAGTCATTTGAAAATTATCTTGGCATTTAATTTCAAATTCAACTGTAGAAATGTCTTCTAATAAGGATGTCTTATATATATATGCTCTTTAGAATAGAAGCTCGCTATAGTTTTAAAAGCCTCATTTTACAATACATTTTGGTATTGTCCAAACCTGAAGGCATTTAGGGTGTTTAAAAATGACATTATTCTAAATATGAAGATCCATACCATTCAAGTTGTAGCCAACTAGCACAAGGATTAAGAGAATTTTGGATGGATGAAATATGTAAGTGTATGTGCGCAAGGTATAAGATGAGGTTTCTTTAACTTTTTTGGCCTTCAACTCTTAAGAGCATATGTAAGACATTCTTATTAGAAGATATTTGTATGGTTGAATTTGAATTAAAATCCCTAAATATTTTTCAAATGAATTTACACATAAAAACTTTGAAAATCCACTAAAATTACAATTTTAATACTCTCATGTTGTAATTCATTTTGATTGGTTGAAATCATTATGCTTCAATAGTGATGAAGTTGTTCACATAAGTTTTATTATGGTTCGATAAGGGTGTCTTGAGATCTCTTTGTAAGAAATCAAAAGATAATTTTATAGGTTGAAATATTGCACATTATGCAAAAAATAATTCGATGTTGTACATTATGCACTTTTGACCTATTATTCCAAAATTCATAAGATAATGAGTATTTTGTATTTTTCGTATAATTAAAATGATAATCTCTTTTAAAATCAAATTTAAACATATTTCAACACTATTAGTTAATCCAACCGTATGGATGTCATGAAAAGTCATCATCTACAATACAACTTTCATTTGTATGTCAGTCTCAAAGAATGAATGAGAGAATGGATTTTGTGCACATTCAAAAGCTCAAAACTGTGGAATTTTATTTGTCAAAATGGAAGCTCACATGGAGTAGAAAGACCTAGTAAATTCAATTTTGGTTTCTTTTCCTACCCTAACTTTGCTTAAGTAAAAGAAGGCTTATGTAAAGGTGACTACACTACTAAAAAATCCAGTTTTTATGTTGTTTCGGTCATGTTGATCTAGTTCACTTGTATGTTGATTTAGATAACAATCTATTGATTTGGACAACAACGCGACCAAATCAATAGAAAAGTGAACTAGATCAACGCAACCAAAACAACAGAAAAATTGGATTATCTAATAGTGCTAGTAAATTCAATTTGGATGGTTAGGCAGTTAAGTGTAAAATGGGGGCTAAATGGTACATGTTATAAATTTATATTTGTTATGCAAGTTTACCTCTCTAATTGTTGAAACATTAACTGTTAGGAATTTTTTTTTCCTCATGCATAACATTTATTTAGGGTGGATTGTAGTAACTTGGGATATTCTGAGAAAATTCGGAGGAAATTAAATAAATGTAGAACTTATTTTGCATGCATATATTCTTTTTACTTTAAATGCTTCACAATCATTTTACTTTAATTGTATCAATAAATTATGAATTTCCAAAATGTGTAGTTCACATGTGAATAACTCCTACTTTTGAAGGTTAGTTACATTAATCACATGTGAACTAACAAACTTCAAAAATTCATTACTTTTTTCAAAGTTACATATTCCAATAATACTCATGAACATACGCTGGAATTTCCTTGTACACATACATAATAAAACTTTGACTATATACATGATGCATATATTTTCAAATTGTTGTTATGAAAATGCATTTCAATGTGGATATATATATTAATTGGAGCAATTTATATTTAAGCAACCAAAAAATCTCCAAAAATCACTGCACTGAGGGTATTACATTTCAACCCATGACAACAAATTTCATTTACAGATTGTCAATATCTTATTCGTAGTTAAATTACAAAAGAATATTGAATTTTAAGTATCAAATTTTATAAAAAAATATTGGTGATTGCAATCATAGATCTAATCATATGAATAGAATCTAAACCTCATAATGCACAACTTTTATTCATACATCAAGTTCAAAATATCTCTCTTAGTTGCATTTTATAAGACATTTTTGAAATTCTCCAAATTTGGAGAGGAGTGAGGACGTTTAGGGGTTAACCCTAAAGGACCAAAAGAATCATGGTTTTAAAATAACAAATTAAAGCGAACATATTGTGAAAAATATAATTAAGATGAGACCAAAATTTATATTGTCGGAATTAGTGAAGAACATTGTATGTGTTAGTCAAAGAAAAAATAAATTTGAACAAAAAGAAGCTTATATAGGACCTACTCAAAAGTGCTAAAAAAAACATGACACCCAATTTGGGTTGCTTGGTCCTTTAGGGTTAGTTTTATTCAAAATCTTTCAAATTTTATGGAAAGTCAATATGCATTAATCAATTGAAATGGACCTTTGAGCCTGCCTGACAAACCAACCACCTGCTCGAATACCTAACCGCTCGCATAGTAGCGCCTGTTCGGCAACGTCCGTTTGCGTTGCCCTGGTGTAGTCAATGTCAACCCGCTTGGTTGAGTTCGTTTGTGTTGTCCCGGTGTAGTCGACGTCCGTTCGTTTTTCGAATCCTTTCGGTAGCATCCGTTTGGCCTTGGCCCAGTGTCATCGATGTCGACCTGTTCGATAGCGTTCGTTCACCTCATGCAATTCTGAAAATCCTAAAATCGCATGCCCGACACAAACGTGCAAGGGCAAACGGTATACGAGCAGGTGCCCACGATCATCGATTTCAAAGGTTAAAAAGATGGATTCTACACCCTAAAAGTCCAAAAATCAAACAACTAAAAGTATTTGCGCAATATTCTTGCACTATAAATGGTGGCGTGTAAAAAGTAAATCGAGTCTAATATTTTGCCAATCCAACCTACTACAATGCATGTTCAATTGACGAGCATGTGTTCAACAAAAAGATTTGAGAAATTTAGAAGTAGTAGGATGGACGGGCATGTTAGTAGGCTGGACTTTGTGAAAGATCGATCCGGATAATAATAGGTAGATAGATAGAAACTCCGGACCTCTTTCGAGGCCGGCATGAATAAAGTGTCTGTTCGTCTTAACAATAATAATAGTACCTAGTCACTGAAAACCTCATATCTGAGAGTTTTGACTTTTGTTGGAATGCAAAATGAAAGAGACGGACTTCAATTGCAAAACCTCCGTCACGTTCGTCTTGAGTTAGCCCCGCAGGCCGGCCGCCCCGGCACCTGGGTCCCTCGGATGCCTTTCTGTTTGGTCCTGAGTCTGTGTCTGGCTCTGGTTCTTCCCCCCAGGGCGATTCCGGCTGGGGTGGCGTTGTATTTTTATTTTTCTTGCAATGGAAGTCACAAACAAAAAAAAAAAAAAAAAAAAAAAAAAAAAAAAAAAAAAAAAAAAAAAAAACCTCCGTCACTGACAGGCCTCTACCGAATGGATTCCGCAGTCACTTTTTACTCTTTCAGTTACAGCAATCCTTGAACTATGTGTGTACTTCCGGCTCTGACTAGGCTGTGTCTATTTTGTCTGGTCCCTTCTCCCAATGGCCCAGCCATTTCCATTACCACGTACAAAGTACAAACAGAAAGAAGCTCATCTCAAATTTGACATGAGGGTTCCACACCCGGTTCCACAAGTACCAGTGTCAATAGAAACGTGCCCACTTCCACCGTTCTATTGTACCTGGATACTAAGAAGAGCATGGCCACCCATACCCTCCTAGAGTCTCTCACACTCAAGAACTACATGAAAAGTGCCAAAGGCCTTTCATAAATGCCTCTTGACTCTCAATTCTAGCGTGTTAAGAAATGGCCCTCCAAATCACTTTATAGTTGACTATATTTCCCACATTTTACTTGTGACACTACTAAAAAATTCAACTAATCTGTTGATTCGGTCGCGTTGACCAGGACACTTTTCTGTTGATTTGGTCAATTTTTTGTTCAAATCAACAAATTAGTTGGATTTTCTAGTAGTGTGATTGGTCCATTGACTATTTGATGTGCACTTTCGATGTGTGAAGGGTGTGCAAGGGTGAGGGAGTGTAAGTGCAAGGGCTCTTTAGATGTAGATGAATTATTTCAGCGGGTAGCTCTATCGTGCATGTGTGTGAATCTTTTAAGAAATTAGTCTTGAAGTGCCACTCCCAATATTGTCACTACAAGGAAATTGGTCGCTTTTCACTGCTATTTTGAGGCATTCCAGAGTTGGTGAGTGCTTTTGGTCACAAAGGACAAGAGTCTCCTCGATTTCAATGAGTGAAAAGGGACGGGTTTCCTTGCAGTGTGTGTAGCCAGCTCATGTAATATTGTAACAAATCGCATACTGTGAGTGTTAGAACATTTTAAGTGCTAACTCATCTATAGAAAAATATGCTAGTCTATCAAAAATAGTGGAGCTGCACACCTGTACTGCAATGAGAGGGAATTGAATCACGTTTCTGATAAAAACCTCAAAGTCAACCAAGATGCTCACAATTCTCATGTGCATCGGGAAAGTGCCTCAGATAGATAGAAACTCCGGTCTTCTTTTGAGGCCAGCATGAATAAAGTGTTTGTTTGTCATAACAATGAGCAAGTGTCCACGGGATAAAGGGCCATTGGTGCACGACTACACTACAAGGAGAAGGCGTCGCTTTTCACTCGGTAGGTGAGTCAAACAGCGCCACTTCGCACTCAGTGCCCAGGCGCTCAAAATTTGGTGAGTGCAATTCGTCAAGTAGGACAAGTGTGTACAGTGAACTCTGACACTGTTCTGAGTGAGAAGTGACACCTTTGTTAGTAGTGCTACTCTCGGGTTTTGAGAATAGACACTCGATAGTGCCTCAGACCTGCATTAGAGCATCTCAAGCAGAACTCTGCAAAACGGACAGATTGTGAAGAACACAATGCCATTTTCAACGAATGATACTTACTCCCCCATCAGCAAATCACTATTTCACCTTGCATGATCCAATCACAGTGCCAACATGTGTCAGTATGTGTCACTATTCATCTTAAGTGGTGAGTTGAGGACTCTATATGATTAGAATATTTACATAGGTGATTTTCCAAGGTGATTTTGTGTCAGCTTTCCATCCATTATTCAAAAGGCGGGGTCTCTTCAAAGTGTTGTTGGAGATGCTCTCAGTACCGCAGTACTTGCTATACTCTATAGTATTTTTGCAATATTCCATGCAATACTATCTAGGTTCAAACGCAATTCCAATTTCAAAATTGTTTTGAAATGATGCATTTACATTGGACAACAATATTGTACCAATATAGATACCTTTTGAATCTTAAGAAATGCATGGCACATTGAATTTCTACTTCAACAATATTATATAAGTATTAGTGATTATTTTTGAAACAATACTTAGTGGATATGATATACTACATTTATATTGCAAAAATATTAAATTAATATTTATTTTTTACTGCATTGCAACTATAATGTGTTGATTTACAAAGAGATGAAATGGCTTGATTTTGAAATTGAGCTCATGAAAATCAACCATATTTGAAATATTCAATTCATTTATGAAGAATTCATTGGCAATGATTTGATTTATCCTCTTGTTTAACCTTTGTACTTGTGCATGTGACGTAATAATTTCAAAAATTAAAAATTAAATCATTTAAAAAAATTCTACCGACATAATAATTAAAATAGAAGACTATACACAACTAATAATTTGAGTCTTTTTTCACAATTTTTTTTCACAAGTTTGCGTTCAAATAAGGTTTAAACATCTTTTTTGTTGTTTTCATTGAATCTTGAATCTTTAAATTTAAAATGATAATGGATGTAAGAATTTAGTTTAACACTTTAATAATACGATCTATCAAGTAATGTCAAGAATTAGTTGGCTACTACATAGGCTAATATTCCCTTTGTCTAATAATAGATTATGCTTTTGAAAAAATAAAAATAAAAATAAAACTAGAATGATTCCATCAAATCTCTGACAACAGTAAGTTTCTATTTTGGAGTAGTTGTTTGACAAAGCAGTATTATACTACACATAGTATGAGTGGCATGTGGTAGCATGGTGATGTTCGTTGCAGTGTGTTCTTTGATGCAATGAACATACGCTAGCATTGATTTTAGCTAGCTCATATGTCGTTCGTGATTCAATCATGAAAAAAACAAACATCACAGACAATAAACACTTTATATTCATTGGTGTTGTGATTTTTTTCTGTTAGAATTTGTAAACAACAACTTCAATTTGAATAAATAATTTGCATCAAATAATTTGGAACAA
Source organism: Pohlia nutans (assembly GCA_022496805.1). Lineage (NCBI taxonomy): Eukaryota > Viridiplantae > Streptophyta > Bryopsida > Bryales > Mniaceae > Pohlia > Pohlia nutans. Next base: position 40,779,697 of record CM040088.1, read on the forward strand.
TTCTTTTCTTCTAAAAAGCATCATCTATTAAAAGACGGAGCAAGTACTTGGTAGCAACCTTTGCTTTTAACTCATAATGGATTGAGGTAGAGTTATTAATTTTCATATTTTGAAAATAGTAGCATAAAATATTATAATGAAACTAAATAATCATACATTCATCTATATTTTGGATATACAATCATTTTTTAATCAATGTTAATACTATTTTCATCCAAATATGGCTTCATCATCCACTTTTTATAACCTATACTTGAAATTTGGTTTTTTCATCCTTTTCAAATTCTTTTTAAAATTTTGTAGAATTTCGATACCTTTTGTATCAAAGAAATATTTTTGGAGTTCTTTTGGCGTGATTATTTTTTATTTTTTTTATTATTACCATCATCACCATCATCATATATATACTAAGAAATTGCATAGGCAAGGTTGGTTTGTATCCGAGTTCCCTCACTTACAAGCCCAATTTTTGCTCATGTTTTGCTTCTCGGCCAGTAGAGTCTATCGCTTAAGAGTAATATATTTTTAACTTTTAAAAAAAAAAAAAAATTATTTTTAAAAAAATATATTTTTTATTTTTATTTATTTTTATTTTTGAATATTCATTTCTATAGTTCTAGTATTGCATTTTTATGTCAATGCAATATAGCTCAAGTATCCGTAGTATATCATTTGCATGTAGTATTGCAAAAGTATGAAATTCATTCTCTATTGTTAAGCCACTCCATCACTATTGATACAATACTACAACACTAAGGTGAGTGGGCCAATAACCGACGCCGTCCATAAAGAGACACCTATATTTATTTTATCAATGATACTCCACTGTGCCATAATCCAACAATCAACGAAATAGTTTAATGATTGTTGATTTTGAAGCATTACTTGGACTTGCCTTGTTTGTAAGAACTATCTTCATTGTAAGTTTCTTTATAATCTTTCAAAGCATATTCACTGTCAATTTCAGCCCATGTCTACTGCCACAAATAGGCAACCTAGACCTTGGACTTTGAAAATTCACAACTTATTCAATAACTCCAAAAATTATGATTCAACTTGGAATAAATTCATAATCAATTTGCTAATCCATTCAAACTATCACAATGCACCTCAAATTACAATAAATAAACGCAGTGCTTAACCCCTAAACGTTCTCACCCTTTTCAGATTTGGCAGTTTTCCAAAGATGCATTATAAAATGCAACTAAGAGGGATATTTTCAAGTTGATGAATGAATAAAAGTTGTACATTATGCATTTTTTATTCTATCCATACGGTTAGATTTGTGATTGCTATCACCAATATTTGTGTATTAAATTTCAAACTTAAAATTTAACACTCTTTTGTAATATGATTACGAATAAAATATTGACAATCTAATAATGAAATTTGTTGTGATGGGTTGAAATGTAATACTTTAAGTATAGTGATTTTTGGAGATTTTTAGGTTGCTTAATTTTAGCAGTTGACTTTTTCAAGAGCACTTTTAGACTAAAATCTTCGAAATTTTGGGTGGAACACTACAACATGAAACGAGGCATAAAAATCTCACAAATCATCCCTTTTCTAATCGGATCACACATGCATGGAGCTAACTTCCCATAAAGTTTTTAATAAAAAATCCACACTGCAAAAAGTGCATGATGGATGAGAAAACGGACTTCAAATCCGTACATCATGCAAAATATGCATGGTTGGGCGGTTAGGGGTTAAAGTGCCGGTTTATGCCCCACTCACCTTAGTGAAAAATAGGAGGTTGTTCTCCTAATGACGTCATAATCAACTACCAAAATCTCAAGGCCATTAGGGGGCATTAGAGTTTGCAACTTCTTCATCAAAGTTTGCAAAAGGAGGTGATCAGATAACAAGACTCAAATCTCATGACTAAGAGCATGCCCAACAATTCCAGAGAAAAATTTCCGCCAAGCATCAATTTGAAGGGCATTTCTAATATGGAGGAATGTAATACATGAAGTACCCCAGCAGCATTCTTGGAGCGAACACCAAGGCAACTTATAAAATAAAGATTTTATATAAAGTTACTTAATGACCTTGAAGCACGGGCCGTGAATAGTCTTCAAGCTTGTTATTTAATTGTTCATTGAGCATCTTTGCTTGCTTCGTGTGAGAAATTTGCTTGCGCCAAAGCTTCTCTGGATGGTGGGGAAACCTCAAACTTTGGCTCCAAAAACTATTATTTAGCGTTGGTGGATAGTTGTTGGGCCAAACTTTGAAGCAAGTGGAGATAACAACACCAAATCTTGGCGTTGGTCCCTCTAAAACACATGCTGCTCGGCATGCTCTAAGAGCATGCCCAGCAGTGGAACAAACTGTTGACCTAACGCCAAATGAGAAGCTTGATGGCGGCGCCTCCTAGAAATCTATGCCCAGCAACAGGGTCACCAACTCCAAGGAAAGGTTGGCTTCAGAAATATATGGCATTCCTACACCAAGCTTGGCTCCTTTGGCGCAGTGAATTTCTGACGCTAAACTTGAGTTGATGATGAATCAATTACGTCCTGCAACATGGGAATCATTGTTTTTGGCAGTTCAACAAGAATCTGGCACTGTGGCCGGTGGCAGTGCGGCGGCTCGTCAAGTTCATAATCAAGTGCCTGAGTTTGATAAGCAAGTTCATAATCAAGCGCCAGAAGCAATTGCTCCTCCGACTGGAGCGATGGCAGGACAACCAGGTACGTTTTTTTTTTTTTTTTTTTTTTTTTTTTTTTTTTCTTCTTTGCTGGTGGTAGAACCTTTCTCCTCTCTCTGGCCTTGTGGGACCTTGAATTTGGTTTCGTTCCTCCAGGCCAGGCCATCTGTAATGTTGATTGTCCTAATTCCTAAAACCACCAACTTTAGCAATCTGGCCTATTTCTGGTAGTGCTAAATTTGAAGAAAAAAAATGACCGCATTTGAAATAGGTTTTGATAAGGATTGCAAAAATTTGCAACATCTAATTCGCATTTGTCAATTTTATACAAAATTCCAAAGTGAAAAGTAATCTGTGACCCAAATCAAACCTCTAGGTTTCCCCATGTCCACACCATATGGTACTAACTTTCAATCATAATGATACCCAAAACCACCAACTATTTCTTCACAATGTTTGGCGTGCCATTGGTCTACTTGAATAGTGGAATTGGTTTAATGTAAGTAGAGATTAGTTTTGAAAAAAAACCTAATTTCTTATGTAGCAAAAACACAACAACATAGAATTCAATCGACACTTCTATTATACTTACGTTGTTGCATAGAAGTGTCATGGAATTATAATGACCTTTTGTCTGGGAGGCACTAGATCATTAACATTACGAACAGACACTTTATTGACGCCGACCTCTTAAAGGCTCGGAGTTCCTATCTATCTGGAATCGTACAACATAGAATTTAATTGTATGGACTCTTCACTACAACCACCTCAACAACCACATGGCAAAACGCTAGAAGGATTTCAAAGACTTTAGTGAATAAAAGTTGTACATTATGAATTTTAGATTCTATTCATAAGTTAGATGTGCTATTGCTATCACCAATATTTTTCTATAAAATTTGAAACTTCAAATTCAAAATACCTTTGTAATTTGATTATGAATATGATATTGACAATCTATGAATAAAAATTGTTCCAATGGATTTAATCTAATACTCTAAATGTAGTGATTTTTGTAGATTTTTTGATTGCTTAATTTTATGAGTTTGTTTTTTCAAGAGCATATGTACACTAAAGTCTTTGAAATTCTTGTACTTTGAATGCATATTTGGGAGAAAATATATATACAAAGAAAGGTTACCTTTTAATCATGTTTATACAAATATAATTTTAACCGTATGAACTATTCGATAATCATCATAGTTTGTAGTTACTAAATTGTGCTTCCGTCTGGTTGTGCAACATTTCATGTAGCTGCAAAGCCGCGCGCGACAAAGGGGAAGAACTTTACAGATAATGAAGAACGTCAAGTTTGCCGTTCTTTCCTAGCCATTTCGCAAGATCCAATCACTGGCGTGGGGCAGAAGGCCACCGTGTTTTGGGATAGAGTCTTTGTTCACTACAACCATCACAAGCCCGAGGGTTACCCAGATCGGTCTGCTCAATCTTTAGATACAAAGTGGGGTCACATTCGACATGATGTGGCAAAGTTCAATGGCTGCTACGATCAGGTGATTGCGCTGAGAGAATCGGGTACATCCATGGACGATAACATCCAAAAATCCATTGCATTGTATCGTTTGAAGAATGCAGCTAAACCCGATTTTTTGTACTTGCATTGCTGGTTTGTGTTGCGCGAAGTTCCTCGTTGGCAGGAGTTGCCCGTCGATGCGACAAAGGTCGGAGTTGTGACGCCATCATTGACCACAAAGCGGAAAAGCAACAAGGACACCATGGCAACCGGCAGAAGCGGCGGGGCCTCACCATCGACTCTGGGTGCGAGGGGCCAACACGTGTCTGTTGTCACCGTGGAAGGTGTTGGCAACGCATGCGAGTCCGATATCGACGTTGATCACGGTTTAGAGCTGCCGGCTCCAACCGGTGCTGCGAGGAGTGCGCGGCCGATTGGATCGCGTGCATCAAAGGACCAACTCCGTCTTTCTCGCTCCCGAGAGAATTCGGCCCACATCCAAGCCAAAGCAACTGCTGATATTGCAAAGACTAACAAGGAGAAGGTGCGGTTGATGGCAGATCAATCTGCATTGCAATTGTTCAGCCTGCCAGTGGATTCTGTGGTGGGAGAGGATGCCCGTGAGTATTTGCTTCTTCGACGCCGCGAAGAGATCAACAAAGTGAGGCGCAGGGTTGAGGCTGACGATGCGGCGATGGCAGTTGCACGCTCTACTGCCACGGCCGTTCCCATTGTTGCTCATGTAGCTGCTGTACCGCCGTTTGCAACCACACCATCATCTGTTTACGCCGATCTACCAGTGCGGTCCGCAGGATGTTTGGCCTTTGTTGCACCCACTATCACCAATCCCCTTGAGGTAGAATCCCATAGCCCTGATGGCACACAGGTGCAATATGAGACCCGGTTGGACGAGGATTCTCTCTGTTCTTTGGACCTCAATTCAGAGTTTTGTCCTTTTGATGTATAAATTCATACTTCTTTCCTTGTGATGTATATTGGTTTACTTGGGAACACTCTTTTACAGATTTGGAACTGTGTAGCCATATCTCTGTAAATGTTCTTCTGTGAAATGAGGACGGAGAAGGTGTTAACTCCTGAGCGTCCATGCGTCCATATATTGGACGTTTTTGAGGGACAGCCAACTTTGAAGAGCTGTAACTTTTGCAAATTGTGTTTGATTTTGCTGAAATTTTGAGAGAACCCCCCACATAATGTATGGAATGTGTGGTAAAAATTTCAGATCAATCCAAGTTGAATTGAATTTTTGGTGATCATTTGAAAGTAGGTATCTGTTTTTTGGACAGTTTCTGTGAATTTTGATGGCAGCAACTTCAGGGGCTTGTATCTCCTTCATCCCAAGTCCGTTTCCAATAAAACTTGTTGGGTTGGATTTCCCTTGCAGTCTAGTTATCATGGAAAAAATTTCAGGCCAATCCATGTTGTTGTGAATATTTGGGAGTCAGTTTAGTGCACGGGTCTAATTTGAACACTTTTTGCTTTTGGGCTACTTCTTGACATTGCAATGCCATTTTAGGGCATATTAAAAATTTACATGAGGCTTTTTTGGTACCAATGTGTTTATATGATGATTTTGAACTACTTTATAGTTGATAGTTTTTTCATTTGAGTAATTTTGAGAACAAATTTCACCTCTGACTGTGTTGCTGGGAAAATTTCAGCATTCTTTTTTAGCACTAAAACACTATGATCTTGCAATCTATATGGCCAAATGACCCCAAAATTGATCCACATGATCTACAACATGTATGTTACAAGATTGTACGGTTGAGATTTCTTTACCTCATTTACATTTAGAGCTATAACACATCAGAAGCGATGGTAATTTTAAGCTCAAAAAAGCTAGGGACCCTTAGGGGTTAATGTTCCAAATATATATATATATACATATGTATATAAATAATAATAATTAAAAATAAATAAAAAATCATGTTATATACACTTTGGTACAATAATTTCTTTAGGTTACCAGTTACATCATATGTTGTTCATGTAGTGGTATTTCATTTCAACAGCATAAGCACTAATGACTTAACATATGTTGAACTTCTCATTTCAAATAAATAAATAAAAACTCCGGTCCTCTCCTCTCCGTGTCTATTCGTAATGACAATGACCCATTGTCCATTAGACAAAAGGTCATTAATAACTTAGTTCCTTGCAATAGATACTAATCATTAGAACAAATGATAGGTTGTTTACATGAAAATGACACTTGAAATCTTAAACCTTTCAAATTGTTTGTCTTGAAAAACACTCTTCTATTTCATGAGCATTGATAATGTACATCGGAACTGCCCAGAAAAATTCCCTTAAATAGTTAAATCCATCAATGATGATGGTACCAGTATTACCAGTAACCCAATGCACAACTGAAGTAAATTCCCTCACAATCCTTTATTCTTTAAATTCAATTACATATCCGGCTGTCATGATGGGATAAAATATTTATAAAAAAAGAAGCTCAAAATTGTTATTTGATTTTTATTGTTATACATTTTTCAATATTTCTCTTATTTTTCCCTTTTAATTTTTAAAAAAACAATATAAATTGAATATATTAGTTCCTTCCATTCCATATGAGCACCCATTTCAACAAAAAAACTTTCGGGTTTTTGAGACGTTGAAATGCGCATCAAATCTATTCTTTGGCATTGACATACAAATGAATGTTGTAGATGATGACTTTTCCATAACATCTATATGGTTGGATTAAGCAATAGTGTTGAAATATGTTTAAATTTGATTTGAAACTAGAGAATCGTTTTAATTATATAAAAATTTCAAAAACATTTAATTATCTTATAAATTTTGGATTGATTGACCAAAGTGCATGACTGCATAATGTACCAAATTGAATCATCTTTTTCATAAAGTGATGTATTACAACTTGTAAAATTATTTTTTGATTGCTTACAAAGAGATGTCATGCCCACTCTATCAAACCATAATAAATCTTATGTGAACAACTTTGTCAATATTGAAGCATAATGATTTCAGCCCATCATATTGAACTACAAGATGAGATTATCAAAATTGTAATTTTAGTGCACTTTTGAAGGATTTTTATGTAAATGCATTTGAAAATATCTAGGTGTTTTATTCCAAATTCAACTGTTGTCTTCTAATGCTGATGTCCAAAAAGTTAAACCAGCCACTTTTTATAATACATTTAGGTATTGTCCAAAACCTGTAGGCATATAGGGAATAATTAAGTGTGCCACTTGAAGTCCCAACTTTTACATTGTGATATAGTTTGAATGGTGGCAACTGCGTACGATATTCTAAATTTTTATATTAGACATGGTCATACTAAAAAGGTTCAAGTGTTTTAAAGCAAATACTCCCTCAATCCCATATTACTTGACAATGTTGGATTTCTCTTTTTGCAACTTAACCCCCAAAGGTCCAACCGACCCGCCTTGATCAATTGCAATTTTGGATCCTCCTAGTTATGAACCTCTCGGAGATATTTCATCAAATTTGTTGTCGTATCCAATGGTTGAGTTTCATGTCATTAGAGTACATACTTCTCTAAAATCCCAAACGTAATATGATGTGAAATTCTGAGTGAGCCCAAACTTCCATTGGATTTAGTTCATAAGTAGCTGTGCAAAAATTAAGTCATAAATTTAAGGAGCTCCACGAATTTTGAAACAACACCATGTCAACAAAATCCCATTACGTATCCATTCCGACAAATCTTACTCAAAATACGTTGTTATTGTGTTTGTAATCAAAATTTGAGAATTTTTGTAATCTTAGCCCCAAAATTTTATAATAAAATTATAGTGACATCATTAGTGAACCTAACTGTATATATGAAATTTAATATTCATAACCTACAACTTTCATTATGAATTCCAAAACATTCCTCCAAATAGAATTTCATAATGACTTTTCTCAATTCGTTAATTGAAGGGACACTATGTGACCTTCAAGGGTTAAATGATACCAATTTTCATATGTTCATAGCATACAAACCACTTAGAATAAAATAAAATAAAACTTATAGTTGTTGGAATTCTATCAAAATTTACTTGAAGATAGAATGTCTATTTGGCTAATTTAGCATAATAACACGGAATATATTGAGGGTCAAATGTTGGTTGTTTATAAGCAAGTCAATAAGTCCTCTGTAAATTTCAACTATAGGTTCCACTTGTGGCTATCGAACGGTTGTAGGGTTTGTAAGTGAGTCGACGAGCCGCAAGCCAATAGGAGTTTTCTAAGATGTAATTTAGCCTTTCACATCCTTTGATGGTCTTCCGATAACTATTCCATTCCGCTCTCAAAAACCATTATGTGAAGTAATCTAGCCTTTTACATCTTATTCAATTTCATGACCTTTCATTTTGTTACTCGTAGTACAGAGAGAAGCAAAGTCCTAATTTTTACCATGTTTAACAAATTAAAAAAACAACACTCTATCTTGTATTATATTTGAGAGGATTTCAAAGAGCTCTTTTGAGTTTAAGCAATTTAAAATTCTCTCAAGATTTCCAAATATCAAAGACTTCTTTGTTCCTCTTTTAATCCCTAACTGCCCAATTGACCATATATGGTCGATCCAAAATTTTAGAGTTATTAAAAGTGCAGCCCACTTTAAACATCCTTAACTTTTGCAAAACAAAATCTAATAAGTCTTATACCAAATAATCTAATAAGTTTTATACCAAATAATATTAGTTCTAACATGAACAAGGTAACCACCATATAAAAGCAATGTTTTCAACCTATCATACTTGATTCCAAGTCAAAATGACTAAACATGTATTTTGTATGAATTTTCTAAGAGCATTCTTATAAATAATCCATAGCATTTTTCCCAAATTTAACTGTATGGATCTTGTCTTACTATTGAGCTCTAGATACGTATGTTTAAAAGTTGAAGCTCATAAAAGTTGAGCAAAATGGATTATGGCACATCTAGCATTTCAAAAAAACCCTTGGGCACTTAGGGAGTTAACTCCAAGCAATTTGTGCTATTTGAATAATCTAATAAGTCTTACGTCTTCATCCCCTATCTAATCAGATTACACAAGCATGAAGGTAATTTTTCATAAAAATTTCATTACAAAATCCACTCTACAAGAATTGCATGAGAGAAAACAACTCATGTACATCAAAAGAAACACTAAATTCAATTTGTGATTTTTTAACAAGGAATATTTTGAATAAGTCATTAGTGTGAGTTTTATGCAACTTATTCATCAAGCTAATTTGTTTATTCATATGAATATTTTTTTTCTTATCATGAAAAGAAATTTCAAAATTTTTGAGTACATATTATGGATTGCAAGTTTAGAAAGTCACTTTCTCATCAATCTTCCAACCACATTAGACACACTTCAAAAGACATTATAAAATGCATTGCTTGTTTGTATTTTTAGAATATAGAACTATATATATACAATCATAAATGATACAACTTTATATCTATTTATATGTTTTTATTTGAAATTTATTATGTCTAATGTGTGTAACAATTTTTCATTGAATATTTAATTAATAAGCACCCTTTTGTATATGTAATAGATGTTAAAACTTAAAAGGGCATACATAGAATTTACCATGAAGAGTTCAAATAATATCATATATAGTTATGTGGTTGATCATCCACATTGTTATATATAATCCCTTTGTCCCACATTACACGGGACTTTGGGATTTGAGAAAATGATTAAGGATTTGTTGCAAGATGTTGCTTATTGATGAAATTATAGAAATTTGTTGTATCCACTATACTATGTGTGTACTATCACACCAACTAAACCACTACAAGAAAACAGTGTCCGAATTGACATGTCCTAATTGACAAAAACTGTCCGAATTGATAGAAATTTGTCCAAACTGACAGAAATCTGTCATAAAGACGAGTTGATTCGACCATGTTTCTGTCAATTCGGACACTGTTTCTTGTAGTGAACATTCCTCCAGACCACAATAGGTTATGAAACTATTATGTTGATCTGTGAAACTTTTATAATTCATTTCATGTTGCAGTGATTCACCAAGAATTTCAAAGGCTTTAGTGTACATATGCAATTGAAAAAACAAACTCATAAAATTAAGCAATCAAAAAATCTACAAAAATCACTACATTTAGAGTATTAGATTAAATCCATTGGAACAATTTTTATTCATAGATTGTCAATATCATATTCATAATCAAATTACAAAGGTATTTTGAATTTTAAGTTTCAAATTTTATAGAAAAATATTGGTGATAGCAATAGCACATCTAACTTATGAATAGAATCTAAAATTCATAATGTACAACTTTTATTCATACATCAAGTTTAGGATATCCCTTTGAGTTGCACTTTATAATAAATATTTGCAAAACTGTCCAATCTAGAGAGAGATGAGGACGTTTAGGAGTTAATGTGAATCCAAGGAATTTCAAGAGCTTCGTGAGAATATCATTTTTTGCCCACAAGACATCGGTAGGGAAACTTATGTTGCCCAAAGCTGTTCTTTTTGCGAGTTTAGGCATCTTGGGAAAAATGCTACACTACTACAATAGCTCTAAGATTTTACAAGGAAGCAAGCAGTGACAAAATAAGATTTGGAATGAGAAAAAAATACCCCTCCCTTGTTCAAAATGGCATTCCAAGAAGAGTCCGACATTTATAGCCTAGTCAGACAGGGTAGGAAAAAAATTAATTGTTTTAAAAATAAAAAGGAGAGATTTTGCTAGTTTTTTGTAATTTCTATTTCTACTTCAAAAAGAGAGAAGAATCTAAGTTGTCTTTATTGTTTGGATTGAGATATTGAATGAATCCAATTTCACAATAAATCAAAATGTGTTTGGCAATGGTTTGCAGCTCTTTCAATTGTAGTATTGTTGATAATATGTTAAAATCAATTTTGTACTAATTGATTTTGGTATACAAGTAACTAATATTGTGTAGATTGTGAAAGTGAATGGCGACAAGAATAAGAAGAAAAACATGCAGTTAGAAATTTAGGGCAAGTTTTCATTTTTTCACACATTCTTAATTCACATATCTTCTAATTTGTATTGTCAAAGATTGTGGGTTTTTTTTTCTTCACGTTCCTTTGGTATTAAATAACAAGTTTCTACGATCAATTGGATTTTGGAAAATACCTTTTTTTTTTTTTTTTTTGAAAATGTGCCCTAGGAATTAGGATTGGCATCATTATGTGTTGTGTGAGCAAAGTTGTTCAAGATACTTTAAGGATTAAATAAATAGAAATTGAAACAAATAGCATTTCTCAAGTAAACAACATGTTTGAGTAAGAGACAAGGTTTTAATAAAACACTCAATACACATTTTTAATATATATCATAATACTTTGGCTATGGTGTAAAACCGTGCATAACAAAAATCCGTGCAATAACTCCTAAACTCCTAAACTCTAATCACGTGTAAGTGTCGCCTTTGTGCTGCCAAAGATGTTCGACCAAATCTCCCCGGAGTTTGAAATACGACTCGTAGTTCTCAATCACTTGAGTGCCTTCCATCAAATCTTGGAATGTCAAACCTCGTCGGATCTCTACACGAGCAAGAGGGGCCAAAACCTCCATATTTGTGTCGGCCTCATCCTCGATAATCATGTTGTGGAGGATTACACATGCGTACATAATATCATAGATAGTTGCCAAATCCCATTGCTTGCAAGGGTTGGCAATGATAGCCCAACGTGACTGGAGTACACCAAATGCTCGCTCCACATCCTTACGGGTCGATTCCTGCATCATAGCATAGTGTTGCCGCTTCTCATCTTGTGGCTCGTGAATTGTTTGTACAAAACACGACCACTTGGGGAAAATCCCATCGGCAAGCAAATAATAGCGAGGATAAATGGTCCCATTCACCACAAATTGCACATCCTCCCGTGAGTCTTGCACCATGTCCCGTACCATCGGTGATCTATCAAGTACATTGATATCATTATTGCAACCAGGCAAGCCAAAGTAGGCATGCCAAATCCACAACGATTGGTCAGCGATAGCCTCCAATATGATACTTCTGCTGCCGTCTTTATCTTGATATTGCCCTTGCCAACCAACCGGACAATTTTTCCAATCCCAATGCATACAGTCAATAGAGCCGAACATCCCAGGAAAACCCCGATCAGAATTGATTGCCATTTGCTTCTCCAGGTCCTCTCTAGTAGGTGACCTTAAGTATGTGGATTGAAAACAACCACGAATTGCAGCACAAAATCGTTTCATGCTCAACATGGCCGTACTGGCGCCCAATCGTACGTACTCATCAGTTGCATCTGCTGCAATTCCATATGCAAGCATTCTCAAAGCGGCAGTGCACTTTTGAATGCTTGATAAACCCATCAACCCGGCTGCATTTGGCTTCTGCAAAAAATAATCATCGAACGCAACAACAGCAGCCATAATCCTCAAAAACAATGACCTTCTCATGCGAAAGCGCTGCCGAAAGAATCGCTCGTCATAGACGGGAGTTTCGGTGAAGTAATCTTGTATGATTCGCTCGTGGCCTCCGATGCGGTCCCTCTTGACACCATGCAACTGTCCGAGTGTAGATCCTCCCCACTGCTTACGTTCATCCACCTCATTGGCAATCTCTTCCAACTGAGGGAGAAGAATGTCCATCAACAACTCTTCGTCGGAATCCGACTCAAACAAGTTTGCCTCTATTTGTGCATCAAGATTTGCTTTCCATTCATATGTCATTGCAAATAAACTGTACAAAAAAACTCTAATAAAAAAAAAGAGATAGAGAAACTATAGTAAGAAACGAGAGATAGTAACCCTTGTACACAAAAAACCGCCACAAAAGAACTCTACAAGAAAACTCTACAAATAATTGTTTCATAAAAACTTTGTAGAAAAAGAGAGAGTGTAACTTTGCAAAGAATTCCAAAGTACTTAACAAAAAAAACTCTATATAAAAATTCTACAAAAAACCTCTTCAAAAAAATCCACAAAAACTCTACAAAAAATTAGTACAAAAAATTATGCAAAGAATGAGCAAGAGTAACAATGGGACTCTTGGAGTGCCATTATGAATGAAGAGTCGATTCAATGAAGTGTTGCCAACTTAGCCACCGATACAAAGTTAGAAGAAAAAAAACTCTACTGTATGAAGGAGAGTGCACAAGCCATTTGTGCAACAAAGCAAGTCTCTAAACGTTATGTGTGGAATGTCTATCAACAATTGTATGGACTCAAGAAAGTTTCTGGAGTGATAACTCTTGAATGTAGAATGTCCTGGACGAAATTGCGTTAATATGGAAGCAAGTAGTGGGGACCGGGAAGCAGTGGGAAGTGGTGGTGGCGCCACGTGGCGCAATGGGCTCCCTCCGTAGCTCGAGGACGATTGATGCATGCGGCCTGACATGCTGACAGTGCGTTGAATGAGGAATCTCTTGAAGCAGTAACTGTTCATAGATCATGAAGCGGATGTGCTGCTGGGGACACATGCTCACAACTCCTCCAAGCTACATAGTTTCACAACAGGTAAGCGTTGGCCCCATGCATTTAGACTTGCTCTGCTGGGCATGCTCTAAGGCTTCTACTTTTGCACAATTGTTGGTTTTAGAATCCCGTTGGGTCTGATTTCTAAAGAAAGTAAAACTGAAATCTCACCTTACTCTGAAGCAGTACTTGTATCGAAATCAACTATGTATATACTGTATACACACGAGTGTGTACACTGTAATATTGCTCTGCCATCTGGTGACTTCAGACGATATCTTTAATATCAGGCTGCTTGATATTTTCAGAACTATGAGTCAGCTCCTGAATCTCATCAACTGTAATACTGTATTATCCCTAAACGTCCAACTGTCCAGAAAGTGGACGATGTACAGAATCAAACACAGTTTTCTCGTCCGTCATTGACTTTTTGCAGCATGGATTTTTTACTATAGATTTTATGGGAAGTTAGCTTCATGCATATGTGATTCGATTAAAAAGGGGATGATTTTTGAAAATTTTATGCCTCATATCATGTTGTAGTGATTCACTCAAAATTTTGAAGATTTTAGTGTAAAAGTGCAATTAAAAAAGTCAAATCATAAAATTAAGCAACCAAAAAATCTCCAAAAATCACTACACTTAGAGTATTACATTTCAACCAATCACAACAAATTTCATGTACAAATTGTCAATATCTTATTTGTAATCAAATTACAAAAGAATTTTCAGTTTCAAGTTTCAAATTTTGTACAAAATTATTGGTGATAGCAATCACAAAATCTAAATGTATAGATAGAATCTAAAATTGATAATGTACAACTTTTATTCATACATCAAGTTCAAAATATCCTTCTGGGTTGCATTTTACGATGCATCTTTGCAAAACTGCCAAATTTGGAGAGAGGTGAGGACGTTTAGGGGTTATACACTTAGAGCAAGCCCAACAGTTCCAGAACAAAAATGTCCGCCAAGCATTAATTTGAGGGCCATTTTTAATTTAGAGGAATGTTATACAAGAAGTAGCCCAACAACATTCCTTGAGCGAACACCAAGGCAACTTATAAAACAAAGATTTTATGAAAGTAACTTGATGACCTTGAAGCACGGGCCGGTGAATAGTCTTCAAGCTCGTTATTTAATTGTTGATTGAGCATCTTTGCTAGCTTGGTGTGAGAAATTTGCTTGCGCCAAAGCTTCTGTGGATTGGGGGAAACCTCAAACTTTGGCTCCAAAAACTATTATTTAGCGTTAGTGGGTAGTTGCTGGGCCAAACTTCGAAGCAAGTGGAGATGACTACACCAAATCTTGGCGTTGGTCCCTCCAAAACACCTGCTGCTGGGCATGCTCTTATACTGCAATCTCTTCTTCTTGATCATAGAAACCCCGTGGCATGACGCTCGTTGTTGTCAATGAGCTAAGTCAACTTGGAAGCTGTGAAGCAGGAGCTTCAGGAAATCTCTGCATGAAGCTGTTCAAAACGAGCTGGACACAACTGTTAATTGTGTCACTGCTCAACAACAGGTATGGTGAGGCTATATAAGATTCTAGTATGTAATGTACAGATTGTGAGCTTGGGACTTATCTTAGTTTCTCGATTGTGTTGCAGTGCTGATGGTAGTTCAAGAACAACAGCAGATACGGTAATTCTAGAAATTCTAGAGAGCTTACTATACCTTGTGAGTGAATGGTTGCAGGAATATAGTGAAGTTACTACGCCATTAATCAGTTGTTCCTGAAACTCTTGAACTGTATTATTTATACTGCAATCTCTTCTTCATCATAGAAACCCGTGGCATGGTGCTCGTTGTTGTCAGTGAGCCAACTTGAGAAGCTGTGAAACAGGAGCTTCAGGAAATCTCTGCCATACAACAGTTCAAGAGCAGGTATGGATAGTCTAAGATTCTAGTACAGATTGAGGGTTTGGGGCTTGCCTTAATTTCTTGATTGTGTTCCAGTGCTGTAGCCAGTTCAAGAACAATTCACAGCAGGTATGGTGAGTCTGGAAATTCTAGTGAGCTTACCTTGTGAGTGGATGGCTGCAGGAATCCATGGCGCTCGGGGCAGTGGCGCTCTTGGTCATGTTCTTGAGTTGCGGTGATGTTTGGGCTCAAGGTCTACTGCGTCACTCCGACTTAGCTACGGCAGGAGTGAGTGAAGCTTTCTCGCACGGTGACAGCGCCACCACGCTCTACTCCAGCGACAACTACCTCAAATGCACATCCTCGCATCACGTCGCCGCGACCTCCACGCTCGAAATCAGCGAGCTCATCCTGCGCTACACGTCCCGTCACGAGCCCGTCAAAATCCGCGCTACTCGCCGCGGCTTCCACAGCTCCGCGGGCTTCGTCTGCCCCGGACGCCGCGGCAGCTCCAAGCCGGAATTTCACCCCATCCACAGTTCTTCTGACGCGACCTCCGTCACTGTGCTGATGCATCTCATGAACCGCGTCGTTGCAGTAGATCCCGACCGGAAACGAATGACGGTAGAAGCCGGGATGACGCTTATGGAGCTTGTGAATGCTGCGGAAGCGAATGCGATGTCCGTGCCTGCGGGCGCGGTCTCGATCTACGCCAATTTGACTGTGGGTGGCATGATCCTCGCCTCCGCGCACGGCTCCGGGTTGGGCGCCATTAGCAGTTTGGGTGATCTGGTAACAGCGGTGAAGTGGGTCAATGGGAACGGGGAGATTATTGTTAGCGATTTGGAAATGGGAGTGGAGGAGGTGAGAGCTTTAGTGGGCGGGTTAGGGTTGCTGGGTATTGCAACCGAGTTCACGCTGCAGCTGCAAGCAAAGTCCCGGACGATAGTGGAAGTTCGAAAAGGATTGAGCGATGACAATATCGTCGCTGACTTGATGAAAACGTTAAAAACCGAAACGCCGTATGTCATTGCGTTCTGGAGGCCCGATTTTGGAACGTATAAAATGTTGATGTTCAGCGAGGAGAATGAAAAGGTACTAGCGCCCACGTTTTACCCCAATGGAAAGATTGCGTACCTTACAAAGATTGATCGGGAAACCTCCAGTGCGTGGGAGGAGATCGTCGCCAAGTGGGAGGAAGATGCCGTTGAAGAATCAGCTTCCGCCGACGTGATGAATGCAGGTAACTTCATTTGCACTCACAACCTAAAATTGAATTTTAGTGCTCGATTCTCAACCAAATATTTAATTGAAAGCTACTGAAAATGCGGTTCTAATGAGCTATAATGTGCCTCCTAGCTCAAAGTATCCAGATCACAACAAGGTGCACGATGAATATGCAGCGGATCGACTAGAGAGAGCCAGTTCATCGTTTTTGAGATTTTTTGCTCATTTCTTGGTCAAATCTTGTGAACGATAGCTTGTTGAAAATCTATGAACAATGCACTACTAAGAAGCCATTAGAGCATCTCCAGCAGCACTCTAGATAGCTCACTGGCTCTGGAAAAATGGATGTGCATGGGTTGGTCAACAATTTATTTTGAGGGAGACTAAATACAACAACCTAGTTCAGGCCCTCAAAATGACTTAAGCTACTGTATCTTCTATGTTTCATTACACTTCATGATTGCACAATCCATGCATGGTGACTTGTGAGTGGCTTATTTACTATTATCAGAGTCTTAGAATTGAGTGATGTTGGTGGGGAACTACATGGCATGCCCTGTGATTTTTGGATGACCTTCACAATGCAATTCAGAGTTGCTGGTGGAGATCCTCTTAGCCATGTTCTGATTCTCAGTATTCAGATTGCAGCAACTAATTAGGGTTTCAAATGATATTAGCGTACCGGAAGAGTTCATTCCTCACTGCCATAGCCAAATTCCCACTATAGATCGGGTTTATTGTTGCTTTTATTCAGATGTGTGCAACTTGGCGAACATCATGCACAACGTGTCGATGTTCGAGGACGGCGAGGGAAACGTACTTGAGCACGCCACCATTCCAACGAACTACGCAGTGGTGTCGGACGACTGCAGTCCGCAGTGCTTCTTCCACATACATCACATGGGCTTGTTCACGGAAGACACGGAGTTCACCCTCAAGATCTCGCAGTTGGAAGACTGGGTGGCGGATGCGAAACGAATCGTGAAAGCGGAGCTCGCTGAAATACAGTCCAGAATGCCGGGCGCCATCACGCGGTGCATGCCGCCGGGGTACTTCTGGCTCCGCTTCGGGAAGGGGAATCAGAACCTGCTGTCCACGGCCACAGGTATGGAATGCCGAAAAGTCATGCTTTCTCGTAACCCCTGACCACCAGAAAGATTTGAGAACCACTACAAAGATTCTGAATACCACTGGAAATATTTCAAATAGCATTAGGAAGATTCCAAATATCACTAGATAGATTTGGAATATCATATGAATACCACTAGAAAGATGTTAAAATTCCCTTGTTACCAGAAATTTGTTTTTGTAGTGGGAATAGAGGAGAATTTGAGAGAGCCGATCAATCGATGACATAACATTCAGTACCATGCCATGACTCTACCTGGCTCCACAAAAGATGGTGCAGCATATTTCACACCCAACGGAACTTCATTAATAGCTAATTAGACAAGTGGAGTCCCAAGGTAATGAAGGTAATGCAGAGCGCATGAAGGATGGATGCTTGAACTTACTGCAATGAAGGTTAATTTGCCGCCGATTTTGGAGTTTAATCCGTGGAGCTGATTTGACAGGCACGGAAGACGTGGTGTATGTCCAGTGGACGCACTTGCACTCCGCAAAACTGCCCAACAAGCTGGCCAAGCAGTCGACGATTGCGGAGACCCTGGAGCAGATGACGTTGTGCAAGTACCGCGGGCGACCGCATTGGGGCAAGAACCACGAGCGCGTGTTCCGTCATCCCGAGTGCAAAGTGCGGGACAATTTCCCTGCGACAAACATCGCCACGTTGCTGGCGATGCAGCAGGTGCACGATCCGAAGAAAGTGTTTGAGCCGGAGCTTTTCCGTCATTTGTTGGAGAAGACGGGCCCTGAGTACAGTGAGCTTTGTACTGCGCATTTCTGGTGCTACTGCGACCTTGATTCTCACTGTCCTCGTGGTCATGCTTGTGGACCTTCTGCAACCTTCCCTCTGTACAAAATTTGTCAATTGCTTGGCACCTCGCATGAAGAGCTTTGAACAACCAAAGCGGAGTGTAACACGACAATTCCTACAGTGAAACCGTCTTCGGTGTCTATGTTCTATAATAGACTAAGGTAGCTGTGCATATTTTCGACTAGTCCTAATTTCCGACCCCTAGGATTGGGAGGCTGGGTCCCAGAAATCACCCAGCCTGGACCTAAAAAGCTCTTAGGAACGTTCTAATTACGTTTATGCCTTGGAAAGTTGAGTGCTTTTGATTGGTGCAGTAAGTGCACTATTTTCAGAATCCAACCTCTCATGAAAGCCAAGACCCTACAGGCGGTTAATGGCCACTCTATGCTTTCAGGCTTAAAAATTCATAGAAAATTGTAGAAATGCTCAAAAAATGTGCTTTTTTTTGGGAAACCTTTGCACTAGCTTTGCGGAGCATCCAAAAATTATAAACTTCTTCTTTCACAGGCCTAAATATGCAAACCTGAAATTCAGACGAAAATATGCACCACTACCTTAGGTTGGTCCATGCTAGAACTGTTGTACATAGTAATTTTCAAGTGGAATCATCCTCGCGTGTGTGCATACGTGGTCTACATTATATAATAGATTATACTATTTTTACATTATTTGGTTTGTAAGTTTCCCTCTAATATACAAGATTTGCCAATTGCTGGACACCTCGTATGAAGAGTTTAGAACAACTAAACCTAGGTTGGCCCATGCGGGACTACAACACGACAACTACAGTGGTGAAATAGTCCTTGCCCATGCATAATCTTTAATCTATAATTGACTAGGTTGGCCCATGATGGAACCAACGTGCATAGTATTTTTCAAGTGGAATCATCCTTGTGTGTGTGCATACATGGTATATGTTATATAATAAAATATATTCTTTTTACATTACTTACTTTTGTTTTGTTTTGGTGTGTAAGTCAATTCTTTGGTGGTATATTGGAGTTGTGTACTTCTTCCTTCCATTCTTCCATCTCAATGAATGGAGGACATGGTTTCCGTAGAGTTGTAACTTTATTACGGAAGTCAAAAGGCTCCCTACAGTAAATGGTTGGAAGCAAAATATTTTTAGTTATTAGCTGAGCAATATTATAGAGCAACTAGAGGTTCCAAATGCATGGGTTGATAATGTTATGGTCTTTTAGCTAGTGTTGAAGTTCAATTTATTAAGCATTATATGGAGTTGTAGCTTTTTTTACCTGTAAGTGTCTACTGCGTATTTTCTGTAGTGTAGGAAAATTGGACCCCTTTGTTGCAAATGATTTGTTTGTGTAAAAATGACTTCAGTTTGATACAATTGACATTGTTGATACTCGGTGGGTGCACTCTAACATTATGTTTGAGAATCACTTGCGTTCATGGACCCCTCTAAAAGCCCCTATATATGAGCATGTATACAAGGGGTTATATGTTTAAAAACCTTAGTATACAGATGTATTCCTAAATATATTTTTAACCACTAAATGCCCACAACCCTCTCCAGATTTGGAGAATTACAAAGACGCATTATAAAATGCAACTAAGAGGGATATTTTGAACTTGATGTATGAATAAAGGTTGTATATTATGAATTTTAGATTCTATCCATACAGTTAGATCTATGTTTGCTATCACCAATATTTTTGTATAAAACTTGAAACTTAAAATTCAAAATTCTTTTGTAATTCGATAATAACATTCTTTAGCAACCCCACTGTGCACCCTTAGGAATCAGCATCGCAGGCTATAATCATTGCAGGAATCGTAATCTTTTGGAGAATCAAAGCCATCTTTAGCAAAAAAATGGCTTGGCAACTCAACAAACTTCTGTTCTTTTAATATTTTCTACATATTCCACGTCATCAATTCCCTGTTTAGATGTTGATTCTCTGCACAAGCTAAAGGGTGTGCTGCAGTACTAGTTAAAGAATGTTATGATTACGAATAAGATATTGGCATTATGTGGATGAAATTTGTTGTGATGGATTGAAATGTATTATTCTAAATGTAGTGATCTTTGGAGACTTTTTGGTTGTTTAATTTTATGAGTTACTTTTTGAGGAGTACTTTTGAACTATTTTGAGCTGAGATCTTAAAAAAATTTGGTGAATCACTGTAACATGAAATGATGCATAAAAATTTCACAAATCGTTCCCTTTCTAATTGGTTCACACATGCATGAAGCTAACTTTCCATAAAATTTATAGTAAAAAATTCACACTACAAAAAATTCATGACAGATAAGAAAACATGGATGAAATCTGTACATCGTCCAAGGGTTAATGTAAGTATAGTTTACGTCAATATTTTCAGCTCTAAATATGTTTATTGTATGGATACGTCATACGGCAGTGTTCAAATTAATACCCCTTTTGTGCACTCATGTATACTTGTATGAGCTTAGCACATTGCACAATCCACCGCCCCCCACCACCCCCCCTCGCCCCCCACCACCCCCCCCCCCCCCCCCCCCCCCGGTTCCCCAGTGTTGATCTTGTAGTATAGAACAAGAGCTTTAAAATGATGTATTGCAATTAGCAAATCGAGGTAAATTGAGAAAATACCACCGTTGCAAAATTCAGTGATGCAAATGGCCAAACTGGGCGTTCAAGACACTAAAGGGTAAGTTTTTCTAGTGTTCTTAATTTATGAGGAAGTTGTGTTTTGGGTGGTCACTCCTTTAATCCCTAAATCCTTAGAGCCCTCTCCAAATTCGGCAGTTTTGCAAGGATGCATAATAAAATGCAACTAAGAGGGATATTTTGAACTTGATTTATGGATAAAGGTTGTACATTATGAATTTTAGATTCTATCCATACACTTAGATTTATGATTGCTATCACCAATATTTTTGAATAAAATTTCAAACTCAAAATTCAAAATTCTTTTCATTAGAGAAAAAATAAACCCTGAGGAGAACCCTTTGAGTTTGACAAGCAAGTCTATAATTTGGGTCTTAGGGGCTTATTAAAGAACAAAAACTCTGACTAAAATTAGTTACCATATGATGTGAATTTCCAATGGTAGGTTTAGTTGCAGAGAAAATTAATTCCCATAAAAATACATGCAGTGGATGTTGTGTATGGCACGTCTTCTGTATATAAGGTACATGTTGTGGGTCATATCAAAGTATAAGGACATCCATATAATATACATGTTGTGGGCCATATCAAGGTATATGTACAGCATCCATATATGTACATGCTGATGATATAAGGTACATACATATTACATCAAAGACAGTAACTTCTATCTCCAATGGGAACGATTTGACTACTCTCTTGTCATAATTATTTATCCTCCGAAGGGTGGGTGGGTATAGGGTTTTACTACATCTTCTAATTAGACACTACATTTAAATCTAATCCTGGATCCCTCTGGAAACTTTCTGGAAGGGCCCTCTCGAGGGTCCATTTTTTCTTTAATGGTAATTCAATTACGAATAAGATATTGACAATCTGTGGATGAAATTTGTTGTGATTGGTTGAAATGTAATCCCTCTAGGTGTAGTGATTTTTGGAGATTTTTTGGTTGCTTGATTTTATGAGTTGACTTTATGAGAAGCACTTTTGAACTATTTTGAACTGAGATCTTAGAACTTTTTGGTGAATCATTGTCACATGAAATGAGGCATAAAATCATCCCCTTTCTAATCGGTTCACGCATGCATGAAACTAACTGCCCATAAAATCTATAGTGAAAAATCCATACTGCACGACGAATGATGAGTCTGTATTTGAAGGCCTACTGTTGACAACAATCTGCTTACAGATGCATGTTTTTTTTCTGAAGAAGTTAGAGAAAAAAAAATCTATTGCGCAAGAAAGGACTCAATCAAATCCAAATAATCAATTACACATCTCTGACGTCTCTTTATTATAATAAAACGATTCATACACTAGTGACATTTGGTGCATCCAATCTGTACCCTTGACTGGTACCTTCCTGACCGTTCTGACTTTTGAGCATGCATCATTGGCCGAAATATCATACTTTTTTCCAATGATATTTCGGCCACATCAGACTGGATTTTTATTTTTATTTTTAAATTGTGAATTTACTAGTATTATTTTAATATTATTATATTATTATTTTTGCATGGTAATTTGGTTGAATTAGCAGTCTTTTGAAGGCTTGAATTTTTTTTTTGTAATGTCGTGTAATAGCACCATTCACCAGTGGTTACTACACCGAAATCATCTTATACTTTGGGTGGGTGAATGGCGTGGGTACATTCATCCATTTGGACAAATTTTCATCCAATTTGGATGAATTTTACTACAATATTTCATAAAGCCTCTCGTAAATACTGTGGGCCACAGTATATGATAATTTTGGTGTAGTGATTTATTTTTGTCAGGAGACAATTTAATATTTTTTCTACTTTTCCATGGTTTGAAGAGCAATTCCAACTCCTTGGATGCTTTTAAACACTATAACTACCTAGCCTACAACTAGGTACCATTGAGAAGAACCGACATGCTCTCCCATCCTAGAACATTTTTAGGGTACTCATACAACGAGGTCAAATGACCCCCTACTATGATTGGGTGGACCATGGTGGTACAGCCACTGGAAGGCACTGCGATTCGAACCCCGGTCACCCCATTGGGATGCCATAGCTCTATGCAATTAAATACCTATTCATGAAAATCAGGTAAATACTAAGTTTTGGATATTGTATTGGCAACATCATGATTGAATGAATATTCATTCAAAAGCTTCTTGACGGTAGTCCCAAAAAGGTACATTAATCAAAAAAGTGCATTTATTCTATGGCAAGCAATTATGATGTTACATCGAATCATGAATGACACTAAATAGGATGAACAATGTAATATTTCTTTTACTGAAATTAGCCAAGATTTTTTTTCTTACTAAAATTCTTGCAAAAGCATTTTACAGCATAAAACTGAGCAATGAAATTGGAGCTCCTCATACTACCATGATTTGGTCGTAAGGATCCACAATGAATAATTATAAAAAGAGAAGCCCAAGTCTTTAGGAAATTATTTTTTCAAGCTGCTGTAGATCATTTTCCAGCTACAACTATCAACGTTTCTTGAGTTCGAGGTCACTAACAACAAACATGATGAGCTCTGACATCCACTAAATTCTTCGTACTTAACACTCACAGGAATGATCAACACTCAAACTTCTCTTTATGATGACCCTCTCCACAATGATATACAAGAATATCTTACACAATTGCAACACTACAGTACCCTCAGTTCAGCATAATATAACAGAGCAATTCAGGATGTCCCCCTTTCGGAATTGGATCAAATGAGCATCTTTTAATGTGGTCCAATTTTCACCTTCAACAACAGGTCGTACCACTAGCAAAAGGTGGTTCTCCCTTTAAGAGCCATACCTAGAATTTCAACTCTCCCATTTTTGTAGGTCCCCGTAGTAATTCACTTGTTGGAAGTTGACACTGCCCATGCTCATGAAGACGATGACCCTAGATGTTGGTAACCTGCTAATTATGGGAAAAGGGGACGTTATAAACTACTCTATTATGTAATGAAGTTTGTGAGGTCTCATACAAAATGAATTAATTTTAGGGTTAGTTTTCATTCATTAAGAGGAATTGTATTTCAAATTTCAAATTTCAAATTTCTTCAAATTTCATTTCTAATATTTCCCTATGAATTTTGATCCTAAGTATTCCTTATTGAGCTTTTCATTGTTAAATTTTTTGGACATTGGTATAGCATAAGATGATTTCATTCTCCTCCTTTGACAATTTGTGATGATTTTTTTTGATGGAAAGTGTTGTAATTTGTGTTTGTATAGGTTGTTTGCAAAAAAATTGAATTTTTATAAATTTAGATTATTCTCATTAATATTTTCTACACTATTCAATAATACCAACTTATCATTTCTGAAAACTTCAATAAATGCCATTTTAAATTATTTATTGAAATACTTTATAACAAATCTGACCATAGCGTAGGGTATCATTGACTGTAGCACACTTTTCACAATGTAATAGTGAAAAAAATTGGGACCGAAGGTGATCAAATTATAGAGGTTTGATTGTACTCTCGCTTTATCATTGTACCATTGGTCTGCATTTCCAATAAGGCCTTTTTCAAACTTCCTTACATTCATAACATTCAGTAGCCTTTGTGAGTGTTGCCTTCCCCCAACAGAATGATGTGGAATATCCCACATCATTTCATCCCCCAATGAAATGATGTGGGATATTCCACATCACATCAGTAGCTGTGGGGGCACGTGGTATTGAGCAAGAGCAATCAACCATGGTGAGCAGTAATCAAAAGCACTCAATCACAATTCAACAATGTTTTGTAATTGTTTATTTGATTCAATAGTCCATTCAAGTACAAAACACTGGTCACTCCATATATAAAGGTGGATGAAACTAAAAGGCAGCCTCTTGGAAGGCTACTGAATGTTATGTTCACTGAAGTGTAGCTTCTGTTGATGCAAAGCCTCCTAGCCTTTGACCCAAAGCCAATAAATGAAAGTTTTTCCCTGTTCTCAATTTCATTAACTTCCAAACTTTCGTGCCAAGAAGAACAATTCATTCATCTTTCATGTACCACAGGATGTCCAAAGCATGCTCAAATGAAAATGAAAAAAAGAAAAAACCTCAACAGTCATCAGTCTTTCTTGCCATTCCTGTGTTGTGGTAGCCGCGTGCTCTAATGGACCAACAACATGCTTCCACTTCATTGCCTATATTTTTCCTTCATTTCCTTTTCAACGACTCTTCCTGTGGCGTGGTAAGCCACTCGAGTATCTGAAATTGATCACATTCTCTCAAACAGAAAATATAGGCTTCTACACAATCATGCTAAGTTGCTCAAATTTAATAAAAGCTGGAAAGACCTGTGAAGCCAAGCATGGTTGTGAATAATCGACAATAGAACTTTAATTAAGATTGTACGTAAAATAAAATAAAGGGATTCAAGTTGTTCCGCTGAGGCAATAGACTCAAACAATTTCAACTGCCGAAGAGATTCAAGTCTCCTCACAGTTGTCTATTAACACACCATGGGCAAATCATGCCAATAATTAGCATTGAGACCTCACCCATTTCATAACACTCTTGAAAGGAGCTGTGAACACCTTGGGTCCAACTGTTAATACCAGAAAGAATCAAGGTGCTCTGATTCTCTCTGACATCTTTCTTTGGCACAGATCCTCTCACATCTTGAGTTTAAGAATGAAAGGCTCGGTACGCAGCTGACTACTATAGGCAAGTATAGCTACAGTGGAAAGAGTGGGCGATCGAAAATGCCCTAGAATGTTATATTTTTCTAGACTGGTGTTGAACTGATGAATAGCTGGGAAAAGGTACAAATTCCAACAACTTGAACACTATCGATCATACTGCAAAGACGTAATTCAGGGCAGTAGTGTTCTTCTCTGACTCTATCAACTTGCACCAGGGAGAGTAAACTCACTCGAGTACGTCTTCGTGCGCGAGCTCTCGGCAGTACCATGCCGTGGAGAGTTGCAAGCTTGATGTGTTCGTTTCAAGGTGTATTGCAATGACGAAGCAAATTCAGAGGCCGCACGCATGTGCTCACAGGGCTTTCTTAATTGCACTACCTCCGTTTTTCCCTCACACGCCTCTAGAATTGCCACTGAACAAACCGCGATTGTATTTGGTAAAAAACTCAGGGTTAGGTCCTGGATTGCTTGGAGCCACCTCTGTTAACGCAATGTCAAAATGACGAACCTCCACTTGGACAGCATTTAAATCCTCCTGTACATAGGTCATTTCAACTTTAGCACAACATAAGTTGTATGACTCCTGGGTATGTATGAAACATTTCATGTGATTAATCATGGTTGGTAAAGATAATCAGCACATAACATATATATTTACCAAGAAAAGAAAACGATGTGACCATCACTGCTACTACTACTAAAACATCTAAATATAACTGATCATTGCATAACCAACTACTACGTACTTCATGGTAGAAGTGTCACGAGTCACTCTCAAAATTAAGTTTGATTGCTCAAAGCACTAGGTTGTACAGAAGAAACGCATTCCAAAATGCGCCTCTAAAGCAGGACTTGGCATCTTAGCGATGACACATGAAATCTATAGACCATAAAGAACACAAGGCGAGGTGGAGAGTAGTAACCTCCAAAGCAGCCATAGAAGCTACTCGGCAAACGGCACTAATATCAGCGCCAGTGTAGGCAGGCGTGCGAGAAGCCAAAGTTCCAAGATTTACATGAGAAGAGTATGGCGTATTGCGGAGTTGAATCTTAAATATCTTCTCTCTAGAAGCTTCATCTGGCGGCCCTACATACAGCTGCCGATCAAAACGTCCTGGTTCAGATAAGACAACTATTAGCAAACTACAAAACATAAGATCATCGTACTCAGAACGAACCCTAGCTTCCTCACCAGAAAGAAGGCATAGGAGGGACAACTGGTATCAAAATGTACTAACGAATATTAAAAGGGTTTGAGTTCAAACCACAACTGCCTTGTAAATTTCAAACCACAAATCCACAAGGGCATTTTCCAGTGTAACTGCTTTCCACTAGCCATAAAAGATCCAAGTCACAAATTCAACTTTGAAATTTGAATCATTTAAAGACATGAGTGTACCTGGCCGGAGAAGAGCTGGATCGATTATGTCAGGTCGATTGGTAGCAGCTATAACAGACACTCCTGTACTTGGTTTTAATCCTATAGCCACAGCAACGCACAGTCATTCACCTTTCCACAGATACGTGCACAAATCTCAATTTTAAAAGACTGAAAAGGATCAACCTCGTTTCTGTTACTATGCAAGGAAATGACAGGCCTAAGCTAATACAAACATGTCACAGCAGATTTTTCAGTGATGATCTAAAATCAAAAGCCTGACTACAACTCTCTTCATTTAGAATCATATTGTTGATCCATGGAATGTCAAGTCAGTGTAAGAAGACACACCATCCATTTCAGTAAGAAGTTGGCTCATCACACGGTCTCCAACAGAGAGACCACCAGTATCACCACTACTCCGTGCAACAGCAAGCGCATCAATTTCATCGAAGAAGACAATGGAGGGAGCAGCGGTCCTAGCCCGGGCAAACAGAGCTTGCACTGCCTTCTCTGATTCTCCTACCCATTTGCTGAAAAGCTCTGGGCCCTTCACAGCTATAAAATTCAGACCTGCTTCTGAAGCGCATGCCCTTGCAAGAAGAGTTTTACTGCATCCTGGTGGACCATACAGGAGTACTCCTCGAATGGGTTGAGCCCCAATGGAAGTAAGCCTTTCTCCATGCTTTTGTGGCCATATAACGGCTTCTTGTAGCTGCTGCTTTACATCTTCCATTCCACCAATATCAGCCCACCTCACCTTCGGGATCTCCAACATTACCTGCACTCAGAAGTAGTCAGATAGTAATTAACGCGTTATAGTATGTCAAGCTCCTTCAAATTGATGCTGTTACATTCATTGACATAGGACAAAGAATGCTACGTATTGTGGTGGAACGTGAATAAGCTCGGTTCATATCAATGATCTAGCATTTCACAATTTGAAAAAATCCTCCCGCGAGAGATTGCCTCAACAACAGCAGCAAGACCTTAAGCTCAATTGAAACGTATCAAATCACATCAACTAAATAATTGAGTTCGATTACTTGAAACTATTTACTGCCTTATTAAGCTTGAGTTATGAAGAATACATATTCACCTACGACAAAAAGTGCTTCTGTGTTAAGACATGTTATGGACCTGTAATAATGACATGACCAGTACTGCAGACAGGAATTTTAAAAAAAGGCAGCCAAGGTGAAAAACATTTTGACAGTGAAAAATCAACGTATTGGTGTTAAATAGCAACTCACCTCTCGCATTGCACTGGGTCGCACTCTCGTCTTAGCAACTTCGAAGTCATCCAAATTGACAGTTAATATAGTCTCTTTGATTTTATCCAAGTCTCCTGATCCCTGAGATACCGCTGATTCCAATTGTACACTTTCAAGTGCTGTACACAAACTACCCATATCAGACGCAGGTGTATCAACCCTTTCCAGAGGAAGGGCATGTTTCTCATTATCATTTGCAGA
This sequence comes from Pohlia nutans, assembly GCA_022496805.1. Lineage (NCBI taxonomy): Eukaryota > Viridiplantae > Streptophyta > Bryopsida > Bryales > Mniaceae > Pohlia > Pohlia nutans. Next base: position 40,808,386 of record CM040088.1, read on the forward strand.
AGTAATCATAGTGTTGAAGGACTGAGATTTGGTAGGAGACGCGGACGACGAAAGATTTGGTTTCAACTTTATGGAGCGACGAAGTGCTGCAAGAGCTGCTTCGTGACAAAGGGAGGATAGGTCTGCACCAACAAAACCATGTGTACCAGCTGCCAGTTCAAGAATTTCAGCCTCAACAAGACTGTGTCTCATGTTGCAAAGATGATACTTAAGTATCTCGTGCCTGCCTTTTGAAGTAGGTACATCTGCGCTTCAGCACATCTTAATTAGTTGACACACCATGTAACATGATAACGTTGTAAAGGCAACATCCGAGTTCTTCAAAGTAAGCACTACTACCGTATGTGAGCGAACATGGAACAAGAGACCACGAACATTCATGTTGCACTAACCCTGCTTATCACTGAAGTGATAGATAATGGCGAAGTACAACACCCAGAATGGTAGGATCAGATTGGTAATCACCTATTTCAACCTCTTTATCAAAACGGCCAGGGCGCCGTAAGGCTGGGTCAATTGTATCAGGTCGATTGGTACAAGCAATGACAAGCACGCGTTTGTTGCCACCTTCGTCCATAAGCTTCAGCAGGGCACCCACCATGCGTTGGGCTAGCTCTTCACTGCCATCCTTCCTTTCAGGTGCAATAGCATCCACTTCATCTATCACAACCTACACCCATGTCAAGATGGCGTTGGGACTTGCTTAGAATGCAAGGACACGAAGTGTTTTAAGGAACATTGCAGAAAACAGATAGTTGTGAATGAGTGAATTTGAGAGTACCACAGAAGGGGCAGCCTCTTCCGCAGCAGTAAACACTGCTCTCAAGGCCTCCTCACTTTCACCATAAAATTGACTGACAACATCAGGGCCATTGATGGCAAATAATGGCACTCCGGCTTCACAAGCGGCTGCTCTTGCTAATGTGCTCTTGCCCGTTCCTGGCGGACCATATAGTAATATTCCTCGGTGCGGGGGCAATCCATACCTAGAACAAAATCACCAAGAATGGTATCATTCAAATTTGAAAAGCCTCAAAACTGCTTGAAAGTAGTACATGTCGAGGTGCTTACAGTAGAGTGATCTGACCATCTCAAATTACAATGCGGAAATTGAGCATAAAAGAAACTATCTTGATACAATTCCAATGCCACCAGAGATATGCCACTCGGACAAGTCAGTCTTAATTTTCCATGCAATAAGGCTCTTCAATCTCAACCCCAGGAATAAAATATGCAAGGAGATATCTGATACCCTGCGAGAAGCTCTGGCCGAAGTAGTGAAAAGCGAACAATCTGTTTAATTTCTTCAATCTGCTGTTCAAGACCTCCGAGGCTTGCGTACTTCACTTCCTCCACAATCTTTCCTGAGGGTTTCTCATTCTCTGGTGCGGCCAAAGACTGTCGCTCTTCCGCTAGTGATGTACACTTTGCACCTGGAGGACCAACGAGAGTGATCTTCGTCTTATGAGTTACCTGTTAATCAAAGCAATACACGTTGAAGCAGAAATAAGTAGCGTATAAACAATTCAACACAACATGTATGTATACTCAGCAAGTTTAAGGAGATACAAGAGGAAAAAAAAAGCGCACACCTTGTAAATAGGAAGAGATGATGGTAGAACTCCAACATCAGATTCTGCATGAGTTTTCACGCCTTTCTCGTTGTGGGAGACAACAAAAAGGCAGTCACATCCACACACAGGCAAACTTACTAGACTACCATGCATTAGATAGCGGCCGCACAACCACCTCTCTGCAAATACTTGCACCAGAGACATGCCCTTGCTCCTATCAGCCTCAAAGAAAGACCGAACTGCAGCAATATTCCCCATATTTTGGGTAACAAATTTAGCTTCCTCTTGATTGCTCAACCCAGGACTACTTTCAAGCCTTCTCGCATCCATCTTGCTGACTGGAGAAGGAGAAGGTGAGTTTCTGAACTGATCTTTCTCTTGAAATGGTGACGCTCCAGCACCAGTCCTAGGCTTGCGCTTATTTGAACTTGTGGGTGTTTTGAACACTGGGCTAGGCGGGGGCAGTAGCGTAGATGGCAAAATTGTGTTCTCTAGCGGGGGACACCATTCAAGAGTCAATTGAGTGCTCTCACTAATTTCTGCTCTTAGTCTTGGAATGCTTGTTTCACCTTTAATCACGCTTTGACCTACTAATACAGGATTCACGAAGATGGATGATCCTTGACGAGGATTGCCTAAGCTTGTTGCCAGATGCTTCGAGAGCCGAACTCCAAAACGTACCAACTGCGTATGGAAACACTCTTGTGAACATATGCACACAGCAGGTTCTGCAATAATCATCATAAGACTAAGTTGAAATCATTGCATTCCAAAACCCTAAACCCGTTCATTATCACAAACAATACATTCTGAGGTAACTACATTCAAGCAATACGAAAACTCACCATCAACTTTGGGAATTAGTATATTCCCAACGTCGTCTTTAATACCACTTCAATTCCAGTAGGGCCGGGCATATTAACTAAGTTAGGGTTTTCATGGAGGTAAGCCAAAACATGGACATTGCCAAAATGAATGTGGTCAAGGATTGGCACCTTGCGAGAAGGCCACACTTCTGCAATAGCAAAAACACCACCCGCGGAATTGAGCCTCAACGCGCTTGGCACCTCAACGTTGAAATAAGAACTGCTGATGTTTGTTAAAGAGGCGAGGATGCTGGATCCGACAGTTGGATCTAAGGAGCCATTGGAATCCGACTCTCGCAGGGATACCTGACGTCCATTCCACAAACAATAGGCCATCAGACAGGTTCAATTGCAAAAGCTACAAAGTCAATGACATAGATCCAACAACGACTTACAGTGACAAGGCTTCCGGTAGTGATTCGTGCAGACACCATTGCCTCCTCCGACATCCACAATCGAGCAGAGGAGCTGCTCTCAAGGTCGGGAACTGCTACAGTGCACACATGCGACTGCAGCATCTCTCCAGCCGTGATTTCCTTCACGTCCTTCATCGCTTGGAACGATGATGGAACACCAATCTGAGTCTCAAACCCTAAACCCTGACGCTGTGAGTAACTCCACCATTCTCTCCGCTTCTGTCTGAGCTTAAACGCGGTATGGTCAAATTACAGTCTGCTCGAGCTGATTGAATCTTGATTGAATCTCTCTTGTGAAACTGAAACATAAGAATCCTTCAAAATTAGGGTTTAAAAAAAATTGAGTAAAGAGAACAAACACATCCGAATTGAACTCTACTCAAATGCACAGCGTTTTACTAAACCCTAGTTGGCCGCAAGAGCAAGCTTTGGACCCGTCCAATTTCGATACAGAAAAACGATTCACATTGAGTGCAATGCCGTGCGGAGGGTCAAGAGTTGTGACGAGCATCATAACCACAGCGGCAATTCAAATACTGCACAGTGAAGTGCCTACTGCGACACTTGTCAGAGAAGTTCGGAGGGTAAGTTACACACCTGAATTACTCACCTTTAGTTCCAGCCTCACAAACACGCAATTCCAAACACCACAACAACAAACGCCGTGAACGATCCTCTGTCCCCCCGTCGTCACCCGCTCAGCCAGCTCTCGTGTCCCGCAATTGCTCCAGTTTGTTCCAGCTCTGTACGATTGGATCAGCCAAAACAACAGATCCTAAACGCAATTTGTGTCTTGGGAAATTGAAACTGCGACGGAGATGTTGGTGTTCATGACTGTGATCGATGCTCTCATGGTGGCTACTGTGAAAGTGTGTCGTCTCCGAGTGGAAGAGAAGGAACAGAGCCCGAGTTGGAAAACAACCAATAAACGACGACGACGACGACAACAACGGGTTCCTTCACAATTTTTCTCGGTAAAACCCTCTCCAAAACCTCGCCGACAGAACTAAGGTTGAGACACCCATTCCCGACCAGGTACCCAAAACCAACCACCCTAGATTCTTGCCTAATTTCTAGATTTTGGAAGGGAAGATGTACCTCATTTGTACATTAGAACATATGATCGGTTTTTGGTAAACCTACAACTTCCACTTTGAAAATTTGTACTTATTCAAATAATTATCAAAAAAAAAAACTTAAATATGAAAACTTCTTAATTTCTTATTGCTGAAAGAGGAAAATACTCAAAATATTGATTCATCTATCCCAAGTAAAGTACATGTCTTATTTGATCGGTTTTAGGTGTCTCGACCTTAGTGTGGCCCTGTTTCCACTGAGGTGGACCTACACCCATGCTCGTACTGGAGTAAGAAAACCTAAACAAAAGTTTGTCCCTATTTTTGGACACGGTCAGTCTTCTCAAACAAAATTGGAGCTGTAGACCCCAAATGTAAAATTAAAATTTCCAAAAAAAGCACCTAGACCCCTAAAATGAGAGAACCAGAAAAATGGCTAGTGCAAGCATGGCTGTAGTTTCCTCCTGGCCCTGTGTTTCCTATGATTTAACCATAGTATGTCTTTAAATAGTATAATACACATTCAAAAATGAGATTTTGGAGGGTATGTGACTTCAAAGTTAAATAGAATTTGGGTTAATTTTTTAAAATGAAAGTGAAGCAGTTTAACAATGACCTATGTCAACACCTCTCCGTTGCAATCTTTCATGTCAAGAACAGACTTACTCATAATTATTGTGAATTTTATTAGTGAGAGTGACTTATCCATATACGGTTTAGGACAAAATTTATACGTATAAATATGAAAGGAATTGGTACATTGATCAAGATCGGAATACATACACTCATGGAACATGAACAAGAGAACATGATCCAAAATAAAAGAAGATGAAAGATGCCCAAACATAAGAAATACCGCATAGTACATGTGTTGTATATGTAAATATTTTGCTATATTTTGAGGTATTTGCAGTATTTTGGTGTTTTGTAGATAGGTGTTTAGATAGTGGCTTCACAACTCCAAATCATAATTTTATTTTTTAAGTATGTGCTTGAGACGAAGCTCCACATCTGAACTTCAAACATTGATGTTTGGTTTGAAGTAGATTTTATGGTAGGTTGCAAAAATATGCCTCTACAACCACAATGTGGTTGCGTGGGCTGTAAAGGGTTTAACTATAAATTTCATGTTGCATTCTACTAGCATTAACCATTACAATTTTGTTGGTGTATTTTTGTTTAATTGTGTTAGTTCTTCTTGCCATACCACAACAATACAATTCCTTTGTCAAGAATGCCAATTCACAATTCACCCTCCCCCTTCCAAAAAAAAATACTAGAGGCTATCAAAAAATTGTAAGTAAAATAGGGTGTTTAATATTGAATGCATTGTTGATTTCTAATTACCTATTTGGTATTAAAAAAACTAGGCTCAATAGATTTTTTGTCTACTTAAAGGACACCTAATATTCCAATGTAAAAAAATAATACCCCCCTTAAAAATAATTGTTTATCTCACGTGTCTCCCAAAATTACTCTAAGTGCTCCCCTCCTCCATCACTTTATTCATACTCGTGCTACTATTTCATAATAATTGCTTCTAATTGGACTGACAAAGATACATCATACTGATAAAATAAAAAAACCTTTGTGGACGTCAACAAATCAAAGTTGCAATTGAAGTCTTCTCCCAATATTACAAAACTTACCAAAGAACGAGCCTTGAAGCTCAATGAGCTATTTACAACGCCATAATAGATCCAAAACAACCTACAACGCCATAATAGAGGCAAAAGGAATTTTGGCATTAAACATTCTACAAAAGAAAAAAGAAAAAAATAGATATGTCAAAATATTGGTGTCGACAAGGTTGAAGATAATTGAAGTTTGTTTCTCGACTATGATACAATGTCCCTTTCTAAAGGACAAAGGTTCAATAACCAATGATGGACCAAGCTCAATAAACCAATGATATGATGGACCAAGTATTCACAAGGGTAGTTGAAATCTAAGCCACTTATAGATTAAAAATACCTAATATTAAATAAGGATAGCTAATATTTAGAAGAGGTCTAGATTCAAGTTACCCTAGTCATTGTTGGGTTTATTGTTGGAATAAAGGTGTACCAAAAGTCAAAGATCTTCGGCAATAGGATTCATTTAACCCTTTAATATCCCGATTCAGCACTATTTTCAAAGATTCGTTATAAAATGTTTGATGAAAAATAAAAAACTTTCAAATAATCTTTAAAACAACGTTTTGAACAACCTTTCAACATTCCATCGACATTCCCATTTTGTTTATTAGTCCCACAATAATGTTTAATCCATAGAGTGAGAATGCTCACATTTTACTATAAGCATAATAAAAATCTTTGAATTTTTTTGTTGCTTTTTGTGATATGTCTCATGGAAGGACAATATAATTCTATTCAACCAAAGTGGATGAAAAATGGATTGCCACATTATAAGAGGACCTTATTTTTACCCTTTTAAGGATTTCAATTCCATCAAACCTAATATAATAAATCTTCAATTTTAGACAGTATATGAAGTTATCACTGATTGATTTTTATGGACTATTTTTTTTTTCAAATAGGTAAGTTGGACCCTGACTAAGAAGAAGAAGAAAGAAAAAAGAAAAATAATTAAAAAGAGTAAAAAATTAAAAATTAACCTCAGTGTGAGTGTGGAATCTGCAGCTGCATAAGAAGAGCAAAAAATGGAAAGAAAAGAATGAAGAAAATATAGAAGGAAAAAAAAAAGACAAGAAGAAAGACAAGAAGGAAGACAAGAGGAAGACAAGAAAGAAAACAAGAAAGAAAACAAGATAAGAGAAAATATAAAAGAAAATACAAAATAAAATATAAAAGAAAAAATAAAGATAAGGAGAAAAAAAAAGATATATAGTTTTTTGTTTACAATGTAAGGGATTGTAGAAAAACAGAAATCGCCGTTTTTTAGAGAATTTTTTAAATAATTTTTTTAATGCACCTGGGGACCAAGTGCATGATTATATGGCCAAGTGTGTAAATAGAAAATTACATGGTTTATACACTACTCTTGCACAATTATATGTGGCATTGTTATAAATATATCTATTATAATTTTTATGTCGAATGAATAATCAATACCCCATGTTTTTACTCATGTCGTTTTATAATTATAAGAGAAGTAAACCCTGGAAAATATCTTCAATGCTTGTTTTCAAGGTGCACTCTATAATACGTATTAATCACCAATAACATTGTGAATACCAATGTATGATGCCAAAAACTATTATTTTTATATTAAAAGCCAATGCGTAATAAAAAAGTTTTACTTCAAGTGATTTAAGGTATAAGCACCTAATATAGTCATTGTCTCAAAAACCATCGCTCAAATTGACCTTAAAAGCAACTCCAAAAAATAGATATTGATAACACAAATTGTGCACAATGAAAACATGAAAATCTATAAAAGCTTAATCCCTAAAGCTCCTCACCCTCTCCAGATTTGGAGAATCGCAAAAATCCATTATAAAATGCAACGAAGAGGGATATGCTGAACTGTAAGTATGAATAAAAGTTGTAAATTATGAATTTTAGATTCTATCCATATGATTAAATCTATGATTGCTATCACCAATACATTTGTATAAAATTTGAAACTTAAAATTCAAGATTTTTTTTTGAAATTTGATTATGAATAAGATATTGACAATATATGGATGAAATTTGTTGTGATGGGTTGAAATGACACAACACTCTTAAGTGTAGTAATTTTTGGAGGTTTTTGGTTGCTTAACTTTATGAGTTGATTTTTTCAAGAACACTATTGAACTAAGATCTTAGAAATTTTCACTGAATCACTGCAACATGAAATGAGGTATAAAAATTTCACAAATCATCCCCTTTCTAATCGGTTTACATATACATGAAGCTAACTTCCTATAAAATATATAGTAAAAAATACACACTACAAAAAGTGCATGACGAATGAGAAAACGAATTTTGATTTTGTACATCATGCAAAAAGGCACGGTTGAACGTTTAGGGGTTATGGTCCATTTGGGATACACTGTACTTGTAGATATTACTTTGAGAATTCATAGCTTCTTCATGCAATGTTCAAATAATACATACTAGAGTGCGTTGAAATCCTATTTCACTTGTCAATAAGACCAAATAAGAATGATATGTCTCTACTAATATTGACTATACTCACTTACTATTAGTGGCAATCATAGTTGCATAGACCTTCTATAAGAGCTTCTATAAGAGCTTCTATTGACTGAGCTTGGCCCTCAAGTCCCCGATCCATTAGCAAGTTCAACCAAGTACTGATGTACAATGACCTCCAATAAGTCTTGCAACCCCACTTTCAAACCTACAACTAAAACATTTATCACACTTACTACGACGGTTTGCTGACCATGAAATTTTGCATATGTAGCACCGCTTGGACATGAAGCATTTTTGGGCCAAATTTGATACTTTAACCCCTAATTGACAAAGGAGGTAAGGGCAAAACCTAGATGTGTTATAAAATGTTATTTCTACAACTTTGATGAAGTTTGGTCCAAAAGAGAAAATGAAAAGCATGATGTTTAGTAATTAACTGTACCATCAAACTTTCAAAAAAAAGTTTAGACAGTCATTAAATGAATTTAGAAGCATTTACCATTTAAAATTCACCAAAATTACAATTTTAATTTTTAGAATTTGAAATTTAGTATGATTGGTTAAAAGTAGACATTCTATTCCAAAATTAAAAAAGCAAAAATTTCAAAGGAGAGAACATCATTAATTTCCCAAAATAGAAAGTTTTATAACACTAAGACATTGTTGAGGTGTTTGTCTTTGAAAAATTCCTTAGTGAACCTCAATATTGCAAATGAAATGTATTTAAAAGCACTAGAACATGATCTCGACCCCCAATTTAAACAAAAAATAAAAACTTGAAAAATGTCATGTTCTACCCATGCGCAATCATTGCTATTTGGGCTGAGACCAGAAAATGGTCGATCAGTCATTTAGAGGTTAAAAATGCGCAGTTTACGAAATAATGCCAATTTCCTAACTTTTAGGCCTATGTTAAAAAAATCATATATGGTACCCAATAGCTGCCAAGGATCCAATTTTTTGGTAGAAGGTAGAAGCCGCAATGAGGAACAATATGGTGTTATAAAAAATAATGGTATTCTTAGGTATTTTTGTGTCCACATGCAATTCAAATTTTTTTAAATAATGCCAAATTCTTGTTTGATTACAGAATAAAGTAATTGACATTTTTCTCATTTTTTTTGTGACACCATGTTATTCCTTACTATGACAAGATGGTGTTACAAAAAAATGACAAAAGTAGAAAATTACTTTATCATATAATTAAACTAAAATTTAGCCTTATTTTCAAAATTTTGAATTGCATGTGGACACAAAATACCTAGGTATACCATTATCTTTTATAACACCATATTGTTCCTTATTGCGGCTTCTACTTTCTACCAAAAATTTGGATCCTTGGCAGCTATTGGGTATCAGATATGATTTTTTTTTAAACAAAGGCTTAAAAGTTGGCAAATTGGCATTATTTCACAAACCGCATATTTTCAAGGTACCAAGATTTGGTCCAAAAATACTTCATGTCCAAGCAGTGATATACATGCAAAATTTTGTGATCGGGGAACCGTCATAGTGAGTGTGATAAATGTTTTAGTGTGAGGTTTGAAAGTGGGGTTGCAAGACTTATTGAAGGCCATTGTACAGTGGGGTGACACCGAAATTGGCACCTTGTGCAATTCCAGGGATAGTGCCCACACTGCTGCCAACTTTGACACCCTCCTGAGGGCTCGAAAATTGTTATTTTAACATGAAATTTTAGAAATAGAATCATTATTATGTTGAAAACATGTGTACCAAATTTCAAGGCCAGAAGATTGATACAAAAAAAGATATTCAAGATTTACTAACAAGGGGTAGCTGTAAGAAATGTTTCACTACTGCCAACTTTGACTCCCTCCCAAGGATTGAAGGATTTTTTTTTTCCCATGGAATTTTTGGAGTAGGAATATCTTTATGTTTTTTACACATATGAAAAGATTCAAGTCCAAAAGACCCACAAAAAAAATGATATTCCAAATCTACCAATAGGTGTAGTTGTGAGAAACAAAGAGGAAAACCGTCTCACAAGTTTGACAGCCTCCCTAGAGTTGAGTATTTGTTATTTCAACATGAAAGTTTTTGCACATGTTATCAACTAAAAAGTGACTTTGTGACAAAAATTCCATTTTAAAATAACAAATTCCCAACCCTAGAGAGGCAGTCAAAGTTGTGAGACAATTTTCCTCTTTGTTTCTCACAACTACATCTGTTGGTAGATTTGGAATATCATTTTTTTTGTGGGTCTTTTGGACTTGAATCTTTTTACATGTGTAAACAACATAAAGATATTCCTACTCCAAAAATTCCATGGGAAATAAAAAAATTCTTCAATCCTTGGGAGGGAGTCAAAGTTGGCAGCTGTGAAACATTTCTTACAGCTACCCCTTGTTAGTAAATCTTGAATATCTTTTTTTGTATCAATCTTCTGGCCTTGAAATTTGGTACACATGTTTTCAACATAATAATGATTCTGTTTCTAAAATTTCATGTTAAAATAACAATTTTCGAGCCCTCAGGAGGGTGTCAAAGTTGGCAGCAGTGTGGGCACTATCCCTGGAATTGCACAAGGTGCCAATTTCGGTGTTACCCCACTGTACAGTACAGTACATCTGGGTCAACAATTTGAAAATGTGCCATCTCCTTACCTCAGTAAAGCTTTTCCTCAGTTTTCCTGAAGACACACCATACGTGAGCCAGTGTCAGATTCAAACAACCCGGTGTCAAAATTAAAATTTGTCAACCCGGTGTCAAATTTTGAAATGTCCACATCATCATATACCAATTGCAAAATGACATGTGGTTTTTTTTTTTTTTTAATAAACAAATTAATTCATTTATGTCGAAATTAACCATGACTTATAGTAGGGTACATACATTGAGACCAAGGACCGGGCCAGGGACTGCATGTCTGGAGCTACGTGCTACCCCTGATTTACCAGCCCCAATTGATTCTGTAAGTTTTCAGGCCACTGAGCAAAGCACAGTGGATTTGTACAATTGATCCAAGACGTCAAACTCAATTTCAAGGCATTCTGAACCTGTGAATGCACCGAAAGCAGGAATGGTATGAGAAGCCCATGCCTTCCACCGGCCTACGTAACTGCGCTACAAGGAGAAGTTGTCTCATTTCACTCGTTCGGTAAGTCAAACTGCGCCACTTTGCACTCACTACCCAAACACGGAAGACTTGGTGAGTGCGATTCGTCACGTAGGACAAGCGTGTACAGTGATTCTTGTGACTGAGAAGCGACACCTTTGCTAGTAGTGCTGCCTAGCTGCTATAATGGGACACGGCAGCATGAATTTACATTAGGCTAATTATGTGAGCAAGATTGTCTGGGCACCACAGTGGCTATTTGTTGTGTCACTACAAGCAGAGGCGTTGTTTCTCACTCTAAAGGATCTTGTTCATTGTCGCTTTTCACTGTACACGCTTGTCCTGCGTGACGAATCGCACTCACTAAGTCCAACCAAAAAATTGGTGAGTGCGAAGTGGCGCCGTTTGACTCACAGGAATGAAAAGAAACGCCTTCTTGTTGTAGTGTGCGCGCATCCTGGATCTAGCTGCGCATATAATCTAGCCATCTAATTTACAGCCAGCCAGGGATTACTTTTCTTGCGTCTTCTGCAAGATCTTTTTGCGAGATCGACGCATCAACTCATATATATGTCGGAATCGGCTGTGTAATTAAGCTGGAGCTGGGCCTTAATTGACTCCTCCTCCCTGTGCTCATCATATATTTTACACCAAATCACAGAGCCCCAGATTGACTTGTAATGGAGAAGAACGTTAACCGTTGGACTGGGTCTGAATCAGTTGTCACGGTTTCCACTTCACTGATTTGTGTACTAGGCTTCGTTTCACTTGTGGGCCAAGCCAGTTGTGCCACAGAAAGGGAAATTTCTGCAGGTCACTGCCAAAAGCACACTAGTTGATCCAAGACGACAAACTCGATTTCAAGGCATTCTGAACCTTTTGAATGTACATACCGAAAGCAGGAATGGTACGAGAAGCCCATGCCTTCCACCGGCCTCCAGCTGCCTCTTATAACAGGCCTGTAATTGCAGCACGTACTAGAAACGATGCTGTGTGCTTCTCTTTACCCAGACAAGGCATGGCCCAACGCCTTGTTTTCAAGATTCTGTTTGTACAGAAGTACGAATTCTAGCTAGCCAGCTCTCTATTTGAGGAGTTTGATTCAATCGTCCACTTATATATGGCCTCCTACACTTTGATTGTACAGTACGTGCAACTGGTACAGCTTTCATTGCGGTACACTACAAGCAGAGGCGTCGTTTCTCACTCTAGAGGATCCTATTCATTGTCGCTTTTCACTGTACACGATTGTCCTACGTGACGAATGGCACTCACCAAGTCCAACCAAAAAGTTGGTGAGTGCGAAGTGGTGCCGTTTGACTCACATAGGGAGTGAAAAGCGACACCTTCCCCTTGTAGTGGTATATCATGCCAACATCCAGCGTTCCATCTTTGCTACATTCCTATACTTGCTGATGTTGCAGATCATGACTAAAGCTTTGGCTTGGGTGGGAGGAGAGCCAGAGGCCTCGTTGTGTTGTGATGTATGAGGCGTGCCAATACTGATGTACAGAGCAAGCTGGTGAGACGTGAGCAACCGATTATCTGCACAACTTACTAGCGTGTTTTTGCATTGAAGGCCAACTTTACTTCTTCTTGTTTTCGCCATAGCTCGTTACTTGTTCTCTTAGTCTACGAGTCTGACACCTTGTCGTACAGGTATGCCACTGCGTGTGCCCAATTGGATGGTCTACTGCTTCTTTGCGGTGGAAGGGACACCAATAATGTGGTACGTTTATCTGCAGGCGCTGATTTATTTTTGTTTATGATCAATTACATGAATTTCGAATTTACGGGTGTTGAAATTGACGAAGTATAAATTATAATCAATGCACAAATATTTCTGTAGTCTTTTGCCTCCAAACAATCAAGTGACCTGAGAGTTCACTGTGAGAATCAGCTTGTTAACCCCTAAACGTCCAACCGTCCAGATTTTGGACGATGAACAGATTTGAACTCCTTTTTTTTCATCCATCATGCACTTTTTGCAGACTGGATTTTTTACTAAATTTTTAATGGGAAGTTGGCTTCATGCATATGTGATGCGATTAGAAAGGGGATGATTTGTGAAAATTTTATGCCTCATTTCATGCCACATTGTTCCACCAATTTTTTTGAAGATTTCAGTGTAAAAGTGCTCTTGAAAAAGTCAACTCATAAAACCAAGCAACAAAAAAATCTCCAAAAATCCCTACAGTTAGAGTATTACATTTCAACCAATCACAACAAATTTCATTCTTAGATTGTCAATATCTTATTCGTAATCAAATTAAAAAAGAATTTTGAATTTTGAGTTTCAAATTTTATATAAAAATATTGGTGACAACAATTGTAGATCTAACCGTAAGGATAGAATCTGAAATTCATAATGTACAATTTTTATTCATACACCAAGTTCCAAATATCCTTCTTAGTTGTATTTTATAATGCGTCTTTACAAAACTACCAAATCTGGGGAAGGTGAGGGCGTTTAGGGGTAAATCAACGTTGTGATCATTTTTATTCTCAGATCTGTTTTTTCAACATCCCTTTCTTGCCAGTAATCTGTAAACACAAAGTAGTGCACATCAGTCCACCCTCCTATGCTCAGGTTCTGGTAAATAGTCCGTGGATGAAGTGGCGACCCTCAAATTGCATGTGTATGTTGGGGAGGGCGACTCTGTGGATCTAAGGGAGATTATAGAGTGTTGTTCGACAATTGTCGTTGAATTCTAGTACAACATCATTTTTAATCTACAAAATTGTAATTCTACGTGCACAAAAGTGGCAAAAGCAGGCGAAGTTTTGTGAGATTTCTTTTTGAATTGTTCATTGATGACTGTCTGTTTCTCTTGCAGCCACTTGATACCGTACACGGCCTTGGAAAGAATTGTGGTCAGAGGTGGTAATGGGCAGTAGCACTTGGCATATCTCCGTCTCTAAGATATCAGCGCGCAACTGTAAGCTTTATTCTTAGATAAAGTCACATGCTGCAACATTGTCTTCATGCTGCAGTTGCCCGAACATTGATGTCAGTGGGATCCACCGTGGTCTATCTAGGCTCCATTAACAGCGGCCACAATCGAACCTAACAGCTCCCAGCTTCAAACGAAGCACTAAACCACCATACCACGTGGATTTCTTCGTGCACATCATTAATTTTATTATTTTTTACTTATACATGAACATAATCATTGGGGATTTTTTTGCCACGCAATTTTTTTATATTTTTTCAATTTTTTTTTGCACTAGATCATGCAGGCTTTTTTGTATATCTACAAAAATTTCAAAAAAAAGTGAATTTGAATTTTTATTTTTGATAAAATCGTGATGGTTGGGAGCTGTTTTTTTTTCTTCTCACAACGGACTTTGGATATTTTTAGCGATGTTAAAAACTTCTATTTTTAAAAAAAAATTGCAGTAAATTATGTATGCATTTTTGTGTATTTAGAAAAAAATTCAATTTTTTTGAAAATTATTTATTTTTGACAAAAATAAAGTAGGAACAATATTAGAAAATGCCGACCAAACCGACAGAAAATCAACAATTTATTGTTGTCATGGGCATTGGCACTCACGACTTGACCTATTTAATAACTTCTTGTAAAGGATTTAATCTCTCCTAGTTTCTCTTGGTTTAAGCAATACAAAAAAAGATTGTGTCCGAATCAACAAAAATACAATAAAATAATATTAATATGATATTTATTTTGAAGATTTATTTTGAAGTTCTATATTAAAGTTTTATTTTGAAAAATGTCATCCCAATTGTAAGAATGTTCTAGTAGGCAATTTACACTATGTTTAACACGCAATTCGCTATTTACGCACTTGGCCATATAATCATGCACTTGGTCCCCGGAAGCATTAAAAATATTGTCTAAAAAACAACCATTTTTGTCGTTCTACAATTACTTTCATTGTAAACAAACAATTATTTAATTTAATTTTTATTCTTATCTTTATCTTTTATCTTTATCTTTTCTTTTCTTTTTTCTTTTATCTTTTCTTTATCTTGTTTCATTTATCTTATTTCTTTCTTGTCTTCAAGTTCTTTTCCTTCTTGTCTTCCTTCTTGTCTTCTTCTTTTTCTTCTATTTTTTTTCATTCCTCTTGTGGTAGCCGCAAATCCTTCGCCCGCACCAAAGACAAAAAAAAATACTTTTTTGTTTGGGGCTCATGAACCCTGAAAATAGAAATTTAAAAAAATAAAAATTTAGGGTTCAGCCATCGGCCGCTAAACCCTAAACGGCGGAGGATGCATAAAAAAACAAAACAAAACAAAAAAAAAAAAAGTTTTTTTTTTTTCTATTTTTAGTCTGTTGTGGGCTAGTGGGTGCGCGGCCGTGCACCCACTGCCTCATTTTCTCCTTTCTTCCTCTCTTCTCTCTCCCTTTCCCTCTTCCCTCTTCTTCTCTCTCCCCTCTCCCCTCTCCTCATATATATAGGGGAGAGAGAAGAAGAGGGAGAGAGGGAGAGAAGGAGAGAGGGAGAGGAAGAGAGGAGAAAATGAGGGAGTGCGCGGCCGCGCACCCACTAGCCCACAACAAACTAAAAATAGAAAAAAAAAAAAAAAAAAAAAAAAAAAAAAAAAAAAACTTTTTTTTTTTTTTTTTTGGTGCATCTTCCACCGTTCAGGGTTCAGCCGCTGGCGGCTGAACCCTAAATTTTTATTTTTTTTAATTTCTATTTTCAGGATTCTTGACCCCAAATAAAAAAGAAGACGAAATCAAAAAAAAAAAAAAAAAAAAAAAAAAAGTTTTTTTTTTTTTTTTTTTTTTTTTTTTTTGTCTTTGGTGCGGGCGAAGGATTTGCGGCTGCCACAAGAGGATTGAAAAAAAATAGAAAAAAAAGAAGAAGACAAGAAGGAAGACAAGAAGGAAAAGAAATTGAAGACAGAAAAGAAATAAGATAAATGAAACAAGATAAAGAAAAAATAAAAAATAAAAAATAAAAAAAGATTAAAAAAGAAGATAAAGATAAGAATAAAAATTAAATAAAATAATTGTTTGTTTACAATGAAAGTAATTGTAGAACGACAAAATCGTTTTTTTTTAGAGAACTTTTTACACAAAAAATTTTAAGCAAGATTTGCTCATGAAATGAACACACTTGACCAAGTGCATAAACAGCAAATTGCGTGTTGTTTTTGTTTTGTTTCTAATAAATTTGTTGTCAAAGTAAATAAGAAATATTGTCAAAAAAAATTTATTTTTTATTTTTTATTTTTGACATATTGAAAAATGACATTTAGAAAAGATGACATTCAAATGTTTTTTGCAATAGATCATGCAGACATTTTTTTACATTTAATTTTTTTTTTTTTAAACTTGGAAATAAAAGTTTTTAACATCGCTAAAAATATCCAAAGTCCGTTGTGGAAAAAAAAACAGTTCTCAGCCATCACGATTTTGCCAAAATAAAATTTAAATTCAATTTTTTCTGAATTTTTTTATAGATATACAAAAAATCTTGCATGATCTATTGCAAAAAAAAAAAATTGAAAAGAAATTTAAATTTACATGGCAAAAAATACCCCATAGATTATATTCAATTATCAGTAACAAAAAAACAAAATTCAGTGACTTGCATGAAAAAATCCCCATAATATGGTGATTTAGTGTTTTGTTTCTGCCCAAATTTTTCTCCAGGCAGCCGAAGAAATTGACCATACAGGTCCTAAATTTTGCCTATGCGGCAAAAAAAATTCCGAACAATTTTGATATTTTTTTGAAAAATCTTATTTTTTTATTTTTTTAATGTTTTGAATCTACAGATTTTTGTTGATTGATAAGCTGGACAACACATCCGAAACAACTAGAACGAAGAACAGATTTCAGTGCAATATCTATTGTTTTGGACACCAATTCTCTAGTAAGTAGTGAAGGAAGTGCAAATAGCTAAGAGATGTGTGCAAATTGTTATATCCATCATATTTGTGACAGGTGCATTTAGTGTGACTAGTATAGCTATTATACCCAGGAAAAATTGGCTTATAGCGATAACATGTACAAGTTTGGGTGCATTGCTATGTTCTTTAATTATCATTCTCTTATTGTTTAGACTATTGAGCTTGTTTTCAGCATATAGTAAAATAATCCAATGGATGTTAAATGCATTATAATATGGAGAGCATTAAGACAATAGTCTTTTTGAGCCAAAAAGTTTTGTACGGAGTTATATTTTATATTGTAATTGATTGAAAATATAATTTTATTTAGATTCTAGAATCTGTTCTAGAAAATTTACAACAATGGCTATTTTTTTCATATATTCCATATGATATAATACAATGGTACTGGCTCCAATTTATAAAAAGCAATGTTAGCATGCGTCTCTCTTATTGATCTCCAGATAGGAAACTACATTAATTTTGGCAAATGAAGCTTTGTCACTACTAGAAAATCTTGTGACCGTATCAACAAGACAATGTTGATCATAGCAATTGATTAGGACAACTTGACCTGAACATTTTTCAACCAAAATCTGCTGCTCCGGACTGTTGTTTTGGTCAAATTATAATATTTTTTAAAAAGAAAATAGATCTACGATTGGGAATGGCCTGATATGGGTACCACTTTTACACGTCTCACATAGCGTGATTTATATCTAACTCATTTTATGTGTGCTAGAAATTCCATCTTTAATACCATGTATATAGTTGCAGCCATGATGTCTATTAACACCTTCTAATTTTTGTAATTTTTCAATGTTTTATTCTTACCGAAAAGTATTTCTCGAAGATCATACTATTTTTGGAGGGGGTACCCATATCAGGCCATCACCCTGATGAAATATATAAAACCTTCCCAAAAAACATTCTCGCCTACCTAAACAAAAACACTGGACTGCCTAAGAAAAAATCTATGCCTTGAAAATTTTGGCTACCCGGAAAAACTTCATTAGTGCAATCCAACAGACTAAGGTTGCCCAAAACACCACCGCAAAGTCCACCACGGTCTACTCCCGGGTTCCATCGGCGGTGGCCGGATTCGAATACAAGAGCCTCTAACCCCTAACTAAGCACTAAACCACTACACCACGTAGAATTCTTCATGCAAGTCAACGAAAGTATTTGATAATTATAAATGAAAGTACTTATTGGCAGTTTTTCTACCATGTAAATTTCAATTTTTTTTCAATTTTCTTTTTCCATTAAATCATGCAGACTTTTTCTATATCTAAAAAAAGTTCAAAAAGAATTGATTTTTTTTGACAAAATCGGGAAGGCTGTGAGCTGTTCTTTTTTAGCAGACTTTGGATATTTTTAGAGATGTAAAAAAAATTCAAAACTTTTTTTTGCACTACATCATGCAGGCTTTTTTCTATAACTAGAAAAAAATTCAAAAAATATTAAAATTCTTTTTGACAAAATCATAATGGCTGAGAGTGTTTTTTTTTACAATTTGCACTTTGTGATTTGCATATTTTTAACAATGTTAAAAATATTTATTTTCCAATGTATTATTTTATTTTATGTTAGAGAAACATTTTTCTTCCAATTTTTTTGTTTCATTTTATATTTGATTTAAGAAAAAATCATTTTTTTATCATTGTAAAATTTTTAATGTTTTTGCAACCTTTTTTCCACTTTTTGACATTTCATCATATATGCCTTTCTGTTTCAATTGAATGTTTTTGATTGTATGTTAGAGAAAAGAGTTGTGGGTCTAATAAAAAATAAAAATTTAATAAAACTTCGGACATTCACCTTGAAATGAAGTAATAAAAGAGAGGTATATAGAATGAAAGTAAAAAACTAAATAGGAAAGTGCATAGCTTTGGGTTGAATGAAGTCGATTTCAATGGTCAAAAGCTTTTGCAATTTTATTTTTTGAAAACTTGCTCAAATTGAATTAAGAGAAAGTCTGATCTTAAACTCAATTTAACCCGTAATGCTTCGAGAGATCATTTTTTGGTCAATGCATTTTTACAATATTAAAATATTTTTGGTATTTTCCCTATTTATTAAAGTACATCATGAAATCAATTGTTTTGCAACATTAAAAAAACTTGTTCAAAACTGTAACACTTGTAGTACGAATACACCTTTGAAAATAAGTAATATAATATTATAATATATTATAATATTATTATGTTCTTTATATATATAATATTACTTCATTATTATGTAGAATGAGTTTGTTGACTCTATTTTCAAAGAATTAATTTAAAGTTTATATTTGTCAATTTAATTTTTAATGTTTTTGTAAAGCTGATGGTGCATAATGCACTTTTCAACATTTTTAAAATTGGTAATTTACTAAATTTGTTGAATTTTTGTTGATTCGGTCACGGTTATTTTTATAATGCCTAAACCAACATAAATTAGTCGAACTTTTTTTGTTGGTTAAAAGAAAGTTTGAAAATCAGTGAAAACAATCATTGCAAGGAACAAGAGAATGTTGTTGATTTTTTGTTGATTCGGTCGCCATTTTC
This sequence comes from Pohlia nutans, assembly GCA_022496805.1. Taxonomy (NCBI): domain Eukaryota; kingdom Viridiplantae; phylum Streptophyta; class Bryopsida; order Bryales; family Mniaceae; genus Pohlia; species Pohlia nutans. The sequence continues at coordinate 40,827,915 of CM040088.1, forward strand.
TAGTAGTGTGTGTAAACATGGAAGGATGAATATTGTCCTAAGACTCCATCATCAATGAGAGAAGTCAACTACAAAATAGTGAATGTAGATAGATAGATAAATCGATAGAAAGGAACTCAAGTCTTTTTTTGAGGCTCGTGTGAATATATTAGCATATCGACACTCGTGTACTAAAATATGAGTATACACAAACGTATCTCACGTTACTCGAACTCCAATTATAACAACATGGACTATCAAGCCTGGCTCTGAAGCACATATCAACTACATTGCCGTCTAAAGTTGAATTCCAATTGATGGGGGAAATGAAAAGAAATCAAGAGACAAGAACATTGAATAAGGCATAAAGTAAGAGAGACCTTCACTTGCACAACCTGGCAACATTTTGGGGGTATCATATGTTTCTTGATATTGCTTAAGCACTTCAATGAGCACAACTATTTGCTTAGATTGATAAGAAGTGAGCTTTTTGAGCTGCTCACTCCGTAACTTCTCAAATGTTGTTCTATTCATAGTAATTGTGTTGCCGATGGTCCTCACGACATCATTTTTGGTCGGGGAGGGCCTCTGCAGTAATGACATTATTTTGCTAAATTTCTAAATGAAATCAACTAAAAAGATTTGGTCTCGATTAGGGGATTCATTTTGTGGACATTTTTTGTAGCACTTGAGATAATGGGGTATTTTTCTAAGAGGTACTAACTTTAATTTTTCCATTTTTTTGCACCATATAATTACATAATTATGTAATATGCACAATTTTCAAGTAGGTTGTTTTTGTATAATTGACCAAAGTAATCAAATATTTAGTACACACTATATTAACACAAACTGAAAACTAATACAAAATTAATTATTTACTTGATGAAAACTCATCAAGAGCTACAGCATCATCACGTGCAGGAGTTAGAACGTCATCACAAATCATGTGCACAAGTCTTGGTGCAGCTGCAGCGCCGCAACACTTGAGTGACGAAGTTTGAGATGTGTTGAAAACCCTAAGCCCGCCACCAAACTCCCTTGCAAAACCAAGTCCCAACCTCACAAATCAAAGTCTTCATCATCATCTCCGAGGTTCAAATCGTTTACTCTAAGGTTCCAAAGAAAATAGGCCATACAAAGTATGACACGTATTCCTCTTCAAATTTCCCACCCCTATTAGTAGAACTAAAAAAAAAGTAATTCCCGATGACTTATAAAAATTGTCCTATATTAATTAATTAATTTTTTTCAATATTAATGCTACCCAATATTTATTGTGAAAGTATTATAGTTTTATTTAGAAGTAACATATGCCACCCTATTTAATTTTTGCATGCGGTTTGGAAAATTATGGAAGTAAACTCCCCGTGGATTCAATCAATATGATTGAAGTGGTTTTCAATGAGTTTGAAAACCACCAAGCTCTTACACACCTAATAATGAGCCACTAAGCTTTTTCACATCTTATAACTATTAAAAGTGAACAGATGAGAACATACTAAAGCAAAACGCATCGTATCTTATTCAAATACAATTTGTGTTTTAGGATAACTCTATTATAACTTGCATTACAGAAGTCCTTCTCCATTGATTATTAATTGAAAAATTGATGTTTTTTTTAATTGATACATGGATTAATTCTAAAATGACCTTGTTGTAATATCATTTCAATGTTTTTTTTAAGTATCTTTTTAGCATATTTCAAATTTTATTATTGATTTAAAATAATTAAAGTTCCAAGCTTTAAAAAAGAATAAATTCAAGCAAGAATCTTTTTTAAATATCAAAAGGCACTTCAAAAAACAAAAGTTGCACTAACTAAATGTCATTTCGATATTAACCCCTAAGTGTCCAAGTGTCCAATTTTGGATGTACAAAATTAAACTTCGTTTTTCATCCGTCATGCACTTTTTGTAGCGTGGATTTTTTACTATAGAATTTATAGGAAGTTAGCTTCGTGCATACGTGAACCGATTAGAAAGAGAATGATTTGTGAAATTTTTATGCCTCATTTCATGTTGGAGTGATTCACCAAAAATTTTAAGATCTTAGTTCAAAAGTGTTATTGAAAAAATTAACTCATAAACCCAAGCAACCAAAAAGACTCCAAAAATCACTACACGCGGTGTATTACATTTCAACTAATCACAACAAGTGTCAATATCTTATTTGTAATCGGATTACAATTTTTTTTTGAGTTTAGAGTTTTAGTTTTCATACTGAACTATTGGTGACAACAATTATAGATCTAACTGTATGGATAGAATCTAAAATTCATAATGTACAACTTTTATACATACATCAAGTTTAAACTAGGCTTCTTAGTTGCATTTTATACTGCATCTTTAAAATTCTCCAAATTTGTGGACATTTAAAGGTTAACTCAAGCATCTATTAAAAAAAATTAAAAAATGATAATTAGCGAGAAAGAAAATTTGTGATGAAAAGATCAACATTCTTATCGATCTATAATAACTTTCAATCCAATTTTTCTTTAAATGAATACCCATACATTTAAAAAATAGAATTAAGTATGTCATACATGTCGCACATAAATGGCAAAGTTATGATGGGTAGTTTTTAGGCTTGGGCCAAGAATTATGCTCCGACTCTAAACCCCCCTCTACGTTAATGCAAGAGGACAAAACCTGCCCACCTTAAAAAATAACCCCCTCTTCTAAGAGTTTAAAATTCCCGAGGGGTCCTCCTAGACTAATTTGAGGCCATAGGCCCCAAATTTGCAAAACAAATTGTCAAAAAAAGACCTTAGGGTGCCCAAAATGGAAATTTCAGAAAATGGGGCCTATGGGTGAATAATGCTTGCATTAACGTCGAGGGGCGGGGGGAGAATAATGGACCTTTCAAATTTACAGCTTACTTAATAACATGCATCTTATTCAACTTTTTGGCATATGTGACTTACAGTCTGACTTGCACAGTTCATTCTTAAACCAATTTTTTTGAAGAAAGACTTCTACGACTTTATAAGTCTTGTAATGTGGTCTTTAGTTTTGATTTTTTTCTAACTTATCTTTTATATATATACTACAAGATGCGACAACTTCAATACACTTGAGAAACGTTATTTTCATTGGGTTCATTAGAAAAAAATCGGGGTCTTCAACAGTCCCTTCCATTTGAGATCTGCATCAACAAATCTCATGCGGATTTTTTTTTAATTGAAAAAATAAAAAATAAAAAAGATTAAATTTTCAAATATTAAAATATTAAAATAATATTAAATTAAAATCCAATCTGACGTGGATGCCAAATTGGATTTTTTCTTTTAAATTAATAATATTTTTCCTATTCACAAGAGATCACATCTCAAGGTCTCTTAGAGACCCCAATTTCTTTTGCTATTGGGTACATGACATGAGTAAAATATAGTTCTTTATATATTTAGCTATTGAATATATATATATATATATATATATCATTCATCAATCATTACTCTTGCAGAGTGTGCCTCTAAAAGAATATGATAACGATGGCATTTCTTACACAAGTCTGTTTGACTTAATCAATACGATTGTCTCCAACGTACTCTTCATTTATACCAGTCTAACCCTACAACTATTAACCCCTAAACGTACCGACCCTTTAAATAGAAGTAGATGCTAGACTCAAAAATAGATATTAGCATGGGTCATATGTACATTAGGTGTACATGAAAGGGCCATTGCAAGCATAAAATCTACCCAACAAATTTGACATACTTGCAATTAGAGGCCTCTCCAATATTATCAACAACTCCCCATCACAAGAGATTTATTGTAATTGGTAGAGAATTTAATAGGCTTACAAAGTTGACTTGGATGAAAATCATCTGAGGTTGTATGAGAAAGTTGCAAGGCTTTGAATCTGTTCGTGATCTAGTTTCTCGACGCTGGGACGTTTAGGGGTTAATATCTTTGTTCCCTAATGATGAAATGATATTTATTAATCATCTTCCATTTTCATGAATCCAATTAGATCTATATAGCCTATTTACAATGTATCCTTTATTCACACAAGAGTTAAATTATAATTTATTTTTCTTCTTGTACAAAGATTCAACAATTAAAGCTTCGACATTTATTACATTGATGTTAGTGATAGATGATTTATTTATCACTCTTATTAAGTTCCTTTAAATGTAACTTATGCAACCACATCTTGATTGCAGTAAGATTAAAAAAACGAGTTTTTAATGGTGCAAAATGATTTAATCATGATGCTTTTGGTATCATCGGCTCAGGATTTAAATTTACTTTCACTTCTAAACAACAAATCAAGAAATTAAAAATTTATTAATTAAATTTGAAGAAAAAAGTATGTGAAAATCAAGGTTTAATTTAGGTGGCTAATCGAGACTGATTCAATGCATTTATTATATAATAAAGCACTAATCCTTTTTTTTTAATGCAATATATGTTAATTTTTTTAAATTGTAACTTTTAGAGTTCAAAAAAGATTAAATATTGGGCACAAAAGTGCCAATCTTGCACTACACCTACGATAGAGAGTTTCTGCCATAGGTGCAAAGGCATACAACATTCAATAGTCTTCATGCCCACTGCCTTTCCTTCATGCACTTTGCTCTTTACCTAGAGTCTCCACCTGTCCACTTAGCTACTGATGAAGTACTATTGGGTGTGGATTATTTACTTTAGAGCCAAGGTAGGAACGACGCATGCTACTAAATGTTATGCAAGGTCAACACACTTGTATTGAATACCTAATTCCTTTTCTAAAAATAAGGTTTGGAAGATAAAATATTCAGAAATATTTTTTCAAGATTATCTTTTTCACCATAAAAGAAAAAGTTCTTTTGTTGCAAAAAGTGAATTTCCAAAAGAAAAAGTTGAAATTTATTTTTAGAAAGACTGTTCACCGAGCCTTACCCTCCACCTACGGTAAACTCTACAGTACAGTAGTCATTTAGCCTTGTGGGCATTTTCACTTGAACTTATCGTCTTCCCCCGAAGGCGATCCGGCTTTGCCTGGTCATCTCTGTCAGCTCTTCTTTTTAGGAGAGAGATTTTCATGCGCACCCATCTTTGCAAAATTCATTCTTGAGAACAGATCTGCCGTCAACCGGGAAACCTAAGCGTCGATTATTGTAGCAAACCTAGTTTCTTTTTCTTTGCGGTGTTTTTCGAGTTGCGTGTTGCAGGGATTGCGAGATGGCTTCTGCTTCGACTGAGAAAGGCCCAGCCGAAGCTGAATCTGGAGCTGCAGCTGCAGCATCGTCTGTTCCGCGTCCCTCACGAGGAGCCGCCTCCAAGTACGATTTCGTCAAAGTATGCACACTCGCACTGAATTAGGGTCCGCAACCTCGTGTGTGTTTTTCGAGGCTTTTTCTTTTGTTCATTTTTTGTACCAGCACATGCGATTTTCTTCACTGATTCTAGCTAGCGATATAAGATTTGGCTTCATCTGAATTATAGATTTTGCAATATGATCAATGGAATTAGTCATTTTCAAACCATGAATCCTTGGTCTTTAAGGGAACTCAAAACGATTTTAACCCCTAGAGGATCTAACTGGTTTTGATGATGTTTTTGAGTTTGTCATGTGGAGACTTTCTTTTGTTCAATTTTGTTTGTTTCCGGATCAACTCGTGTAATGTTCTTCACTGATTCTAGTGGTATAAGATTTGGTCCCATCTAAATTATAGTTTTTGCAATATGATCAATGGAATTGGTCATGGGCTTTTAGGGGTCCAGAACTCCAATTTAACCCCTAGAGGGCCAAACTGGTTTTCATGATGTTTTTGAGTATGTCATATGGAGACTTCTTTTGTCCAATTTTTTTTTTGGTTTCTGGATCAACACGTGCAATGTTCTTCACTGATTCTAGTGGTATAAGATTTGGCTTCATCTGAATTATAGTTTTTGCAATACGATCAATGGAATTCCTCATTTCAAACCATGAATCTTTGGTCCTTTTAGGGGTTAACAATCCTTTGGTCCTTTTAAGGGTCCAGAACTCCAAGCGATCAATAATAACCTCAACATCAATGATGATGACTCCCCTCACTCACCTGCAATTTATAGAGCTTTGGATGTTGTTAGTTTACTCGTTCTATAAACGCGAATTGCTATGCCAATATCACAATATGATGTTAAGACGGCAAGTACAGTAGATGTTTTGGTCTCACATATGATGTGTTGAGCTGAAATCTAATGCCCATCTTATGCGTCGGCGTTCATGCTGTGCAGGTGAAAGTGTGGCTGGGAACCAATGCAGATCACTACTACGTCCTCTCCCGGTTTTTGGTCAGCCGCATGCTACTGGTTACCAAGGTTTGTAAGAATTTGTTCCCTTGGAGCATGAAAAGTTTTCCGCAGCTCACTTGGTACTATTCATCAGTTATTTTAAGGGGTGTGAAAACAAAGTCTCTGAGGCTGGTATTACAAACATGACATACAAATCCTCGCTGTTGTCTAAGTGGTTGTGAAAGATGAGTAATTATGGCTCACACTCTGGTATTCAGTAGTCATTTTCGTTGGCTTATCATTCTAAGTGTTCGCAACTTCAATCATGGATATGATTCAAGGGCTGGTTCCACTGAGCTTTCTTCTGTCTGTCTTGTGCAGATTCCGAACCATGTCGCTATCAAGATCTCTTTGGAACTCAAGAAACTTCTCATCGACAACAGCTTGCTGGACGTGTAAATATTTTTACCAACACCTGTCATAAGCCTAGTATTGTAGTTTAGGAGGTCAATCGTTATAGCTTCTTTTATAGATCAAATCAGTTGCTGTACCATCTTGATCAGGTTCATCGGCGTTCTGCTAATCTCATGGTTCCCACTTTCAATGGATGCCTTTGCGTTTGTGTACATTTGGGCTGGAATGTCGTCTATGGTCTACTTTCCACCATCAAGGTCCAGTAGAGGACGGGTTGCTACTATGTGTTTTTTCACACAATGGTTGTTTGCAGGTCACAATCGGACCTGGAGGCTAACTTGTTCAAGGTATGTGCTCACTTGTGGCAAACTCCTACCGTAGCTGCTTGAATTTTAAACCGATAGGAATTTTCATTTTGTTGTAGTTTTTTGTAGAATTTGAGAGCTGTTACGTAGCTTGTAGAGACATTCTGTAAGTTTCTTTCTAAGTAGACTCTTGAACTCATATTTGTGTGAGCAGCTCATGGAGCGACGTGGATACGGTGCTGAATACATTGAGCGCTACAAGATGATGACCAGGTTGGTATAATGCAGATGACTACACCTATTGCTGATGTTTGTATAATCAGGACCTATTTTCGAGGCATTAGATTTCAGTGCAATGCATCTTACGTGTTATCTTTTAACATCATGTTGTCATATTGGCTTTGAATGAAAAAAAAGTTTATGATCCCCTAAATTATCGAGTGTTCTGCCCAGGTTTCATCATCAGAGGACGCCGCTTGTCATCCTGGTGTGCGGCACTGCATGTGTTGGGAAGTCCACTATCGCCACGCAAATCGCTCAGCGCCTCAATATTCCTAATGTTTTGCAGGTTCGTAGAACCCAATCAATTGTTTTTTTTTAAAACCCCAAAGTGCCCAATCTAAAATTAGAAACTTCACTTTGGAAGCTCATAGTAGTCAATTATAGTAACTTTCAGAACATAGTCCTATCGTTGAAAAATGTTCGGTATGATTTCTTCTTTCGATTGTTACATTTTGTTATCTTCCTTGAAGCTTCCTACATGATTTATTTCAACTCCGGCCACTTTTAGCTATTTGGGCAATTAGGGGTTAATTGTTAACTGCGGTCATTGACTTGCTATGAAACGTGTCATCTCACGGCCTCATTCTTATTGTTTGTTCTATTGTTTGGTCGCAGACTGATATGGTATACGAACTTCTCCGCACATCTACAGAGTAAATGACGAACAACCCTCTGTGTCTCCTTTGTTTGCAAAATAGTCGAATAGTTGTGTGAATTACACTTCCTTGTTTGCTTTTCAAAAATTTGAAACTGTTTGGTATGTTCTTTATGCTTCAGGGCTCCTCTTGTATCAACGCCAGTGTGGGGAAGAGACTTTGCTTCACCTGAAGATCTTGTCACAGAGTTTGGCCGCGAGTGCCGTATTGTGCGCAAAGGTTATACGTTGCTTCCAATATTATGTTCTATTGTGTTCTTTGTTTTGGTGATAGCTATTACATACGCTCTAGAGTATAGAGATATCTATCTCTAGATTCCTCTCTGTCTGAACTTCTACTCCGCGTGTGCATACCATGCTATAGTTGATATAGTTTTTTCTTTTCTTTTGTGCTCAAGTACAATGTTGAATTGCACCACCTCAAACAGATATAGTGGATTTCTTGTAGTTGCAAGATGAAGATAATAAATTTTGATTGTGTGGTGGAGAGCAGGGCTTGATGGTGATCTGAAGAAAGCAATGAAGGATGGTAAACCGGTTATTATTGAGGTATGTCCTTTTGTTGTTGGAATTCAGCTGCTGGCAAATTTATTTAATATTTTGTTGAACAATTGAAGTTATTTTGATACTAGCATCATGCATTGTTATATCAAACACTTCAGGCATGATTTTTCTGCAGCAATTTTATCATTTCTGGTACAAAGGATACTTGTCTTTGCATCTCATCGGTAATTTGTTTGGAAACAGGGTTTGCACTTGGATCCTTCAATCTACCTCATGAATGAAGAAAGTGGAGGTTTTGGAAGCGGTGCAGTACAGATGAAGGCTTTGCCGTCAGCACCTGCTGGTGCGGTGGCTGCAGCTACTACGGAAAAGGATGGGAAGGGAAACCAAAACCCTGATCCTGTCAAGGATTCAGAAGCTGGTGAGTTTAACCCCTAAAGGACCAAGGATTTATGGTTTCAAAATGACAAATTCAATAGATTATATTGTGAAAAATATAATTTAGATGAGACCAAATATTGTATCATTGGAATCAGTGAAGAACATTGCATGTGTTGGTCAAAAAACAAATATTTTTGAATAAAAGGAACTCCGTATAAAACCTACTCAAGAATGATGAAAAAAACATGAGACACAATTTGGGCTTCTTGGTCCTTTAGGGGTTAACGGAGAATGTGCCAGTTGTAAATATATATGGACTTCACATTCCAAACAGGTATTTATAGAGAGATTTTAACTGAAGACTCGACTGTTTGTTGTTCAGGGACTTCAACAGGTGCGGTAGTGATTGATGAGAAACCGAAACCTGCAGAACAGAAAGCACCTAAATGCATTGTTGTGCCCATTGTGCTCAGAATGGCGCCCGTGGATCACGAGGTATTGCACCTTTCTCTGACTTTGCAGTGTCTACATGGAACCAATTAGCGCATATTGGAAGTGTCTTTCATGCCTCTTAACCAGATCTCAATACTAGAACTGTAATAGTTTCCTTACGTTTTCAGATGACATTGATGGTTGAAAATGTTTTCAGAATCTCCACAATTAACCCCTTAGAGTAGGCGGTATTGTGAGGTTTATGTAGATACCGGGTTTTTACTTCAAGGTTTGTGTTCATCCATGTTTTGCAGACTCTGCTGGAGGAGTGGATTGCATGTCGTTCATCAGAAATGGGCAGTAGCGCACCTACAAAAGTAATTTCTCTTTCAGTCAGCCCACGTTCCTTCTGTTTTTTGCAAGATCTGTGCATGAATGTTGACATTGAGTCATCAGTGCAGTTATTGATTAGCCTTTGAATTCGATGAGAGTCATCATCTCATGAGTCATGCTTCGATTGCCATCGTCTGTGCTTATTAAGTAACTCGAAGAGGGTGCAGGAGGAGAAAGAAGCGTTGATTAGGAAGCTGCAAACTATTGAAGACTATCTCACTTCCTTTGAGTCACAGGTATGTGATTGCTAGTGCCAATCATAACATTTTGAAGCAGCTAAAAGCAATCCTTTTGTTTAGTCTCGAGCTAAGAATCTTGGGTGTTCAAGATTGAACAATTGCGGCAATATTCTACTGTTTGCATTGAATGTGTGGAGGCCTGTTTGACCTTAATGTTGGGAACCTTTTCCCTTGGGGGACCTTTTGCCGTGGACAGGTCATAAGTGGAGTTAATGTATCTGACAAGTACATGTCTAAAATCTATCGAATATGATAAATTACAACAACTGTAGAGTTCATGCCTACATATAGTTTTACTCACCAAAAATTTGAAAATTCGTTACTTATTTAGGCACTATCCACAGAACATGTGTTTTAATGCATTGGAATCCTCTCAAAAATGGGGATAAAAAGTTTCCATTCAAATAATAGAAACCACTGAAAATAGCCAGGAAGGGGTTTCCTACCTTAATATTAACCTTAGACTTGTCCTGCTATGTTTCTGCATATCCTGACTATGAACTTGGGGGTTCTTGCTGTACTACAGGGCATGACAGTGGTGAACTTATCAGCTACGACTTTTCCTCAGACACTAGATTGGGTGCATAGCTTTCTTCTAGAGGTATTTTTCACTCTCATCTTTGTGCACTATCTAGCAATGTCATTTTCACGTCTAACGAATTTTCTTTGCCTGTCTAAATAGTCTGCTTTCTTTTTTTTCATCGACATCTCACGCCTGGTTATTTGAACTCCAATTGACACATATTAGGGTAGCTGTCCCTATTGTCGCTCACAACTATTACAGTGCCCTTACTTTATATTTTAAAAAAAACCCTTTTTAAAAAAAAATTCACCACAACCTCAAAAATCAAGTTTACCTTCTACTTTTATGCAACATAGTGTTCCTTTAACAATTGAATGTAATAAAACAAATTCTCCTTTTGCACATGGGTCAAAAAGGGTGTTTGATTTCATTGTTCCTATTATTGATCATAATTGATTTTGGTGAGCAATTATGGGGACATAGGTGCGCAACCCCGATATAGCATAGTTGCAAATTTTTCTTTTTACACCTGTTGAGGAACATTACAATTGAATTGAGTTTGGATTGGCCCGTGCAGTGTATTTCGCAAGGGTGCAGCACTTCGCCTAGCCCAGGAGCAGGCTCATGATGTCATCAAACAAAAGCCCTTTGAATTCTTCCTTGTGGAAGGTGGTTCATGATGGAACTCCTTGTCTTGTACATACATATGCTCCTGAAGAGGCGTATTGGCCGGGTGAAAACATGTGTGGAGACGTGTGTACAAGGTAGAAATGCAGTTTGTGCAGGATGATTAGTTTGTCTGTACATCACGAAGGCGCTTTCCTATTATCACTGGTGTCAACAAGGGGTTCAATCTTTTGATGTATCCTGCTCCTCGCATCAACGTGAAAGAAATAGGTGAAAGAGCTACTCTGCCAGGTGACACATCCTCATGCTGAAGTTTGAGAATCTGTTCTCCATTCAGTCACTGCAATTGAATGTAGAAAAACTCTGAACTTGTGATTGAGCCATCTCTGGTGGCTTTCAGCTGTTTTGAGTGGTTTCCAGTATTAGAATGCAATTTTTTGTTGTTGGTCTTGTCCCCATTTTGGAGGGGATTCCAATGCACTAAAATATGCATTATTTGAATACTGAAATATGAATTATGAATTGTTGATATGAAATATGAAATATGAATTATGAATTATGCATTATTTGAACACTAAAATATGAATTATGAATTGTTGAAGTTTGAAGTCAGTGTCCCAATCACAAGCCTAGATTATCTTTGAACCATGATTATTGCATTTTCATTATGATTCATTGAAGCATTTTTGACTATGATATATCTCAGTTCTTATTTCACGTGTTTGAATGACAATTCAGTGCAATTAGGTGGCTTCACTATATAGGTTTTTGGATGATACTTGCATTGTAAATGGGTGCTTTTGTAACCCACGTGTTTGGATGACATTTGCATTGTATAGTACCCTCCATTAACCCCTAAACGTTGTAGACGATGTACAGCATCAACCACAGTTTTCACATCCGTTTTTTTGCAGTGTGGATTTTTTACTTTATATTTTATGGGAAGTTAGCTTCATGCATGTGTGATCCGATTAGAAAGGGGATGATTTGTGAAATTTTTATGCCTCATTTCATGTTGTAGTGATTCACCTAAAATTTCAAAGATTTCAGTGTAAAAGTGTAAAAGCGCTCTTAAAACAGTTAACTCATAAATTAAGCAATAAAAAAATCTCCAAAAACCATTATACTTAGAGAATTACATTTTAACCAATCACAACAAATTTCATGTACAAATTGTCAATATTTTATTCGTAATCAAATTACAAAAGAATTTTCAATTTCAAGTTTCAAATTATATACAAAAATAAAGGTGACAACTATTGTAGAGATAGAATCTAAAATTATAATGTAGAGCTTTTATTATAAATCAAGTTCAAAAATATCCCTTTGGATTGCATTTTATGATGCATCTATACAAAACTGCTGAATTTGGAGAGTGGTGAGGATGTTTAGGGATTAAGTGTCGGTCACTATCCAAAATGATGTAGAAATTGAAGATTCAAGAATCATAAAGTATATTGGATAGATAATAGAGTCTATTTTCATATTTTCACATGAATAGAGTTTTAAAGAGTAAAATATCTACCATCCAGTGCTACCACCACAGACATTGATTACAACCTCCACATGAAAAGGCATACTAGAAATGAACACATCTAAATTCTTGATATACACTTCTTCCCATGTCCATTGAAGTGTTTTGACCAATTCATCCTTATTTACCCTATAGTAAGTGTCCGTTCATTTTCTAAATGAACGAGTGGGGATGCAAGAGAAAGAGGAGTGACTTTAGTGGAAGTTTGCATGGAGATGAGAAGCCATCAATCGATGTGAAATTTAGTGTTTCTATTATTAGATCAAATGTTGGCACTGAGGGTAGATTGTAGTTGTAGTTTGGACCCCAAGATTTTGCATGAATTTTTATTTTATTTTATTGTGCAAGTTGAATAGACTTGGGCATAGATGAAGGGCTCAGTTTAGGGTTTTAGAGGAGAAATCTTTTCTAAAGGGGAGTAGGGTTACTTGCTGCATGTTCCACGAGCAAGGATTGTGTTTCACGATTCAAACGTTTGGATTTGTGGCAATCCTTGCCTGCACATGGATCAGATAGACACCTTCTAGTAGTTGCAGGTTCGTTGATTTTGTTGGCCTCTTGTAGTAAGTGGTCATTTTAGGTACCATTCTTTGCAATCTTAGGGCCTCCTGTTGCACATGTGAACCAAATAATGCCTTTTTCTTTTTGGAGAACAACACAAAACTAGTAGCTAATAACAATTCTTTGAACTAACTTAGGGTCCTTATAATTCCAGTAGTACATGTTTTATAAGTAACAATGTGGTATTATAAATTATGACATTTTAGAAAATTAGCTAATTGTAGAGTACTTAAAATTCACAAAATCTGATATAATACTCCCCCAAAAATTATCCCCTTAATGCAGGTGTATACATTACATATAAGGGAGTTACCCCCCTCCCCGAGCTTTTGTAATGTTAAACCAACTTGATTTCGGCCCTTAATCTAAAGTAGTGTTAATGGTACATTCACGACTCTTTCTTTTTATCATTGATGATAGAGTGCTTGGACAATATTCACCCTTCCAACATATATAGCTTCATTTGCCAAAATGTAGTTTCTTATATCGAGAACAATAAGAGAGACACATGCTAATATTTCTTTATGAAAATTGAAGCTAGTACCATTGTATCATATCATATAGAATATAAAAAGAATAGTTGCCATTATAAATCTTCTAGAGAGCCAGGACTCTAGAATCTAAAATAAAAATCATATTTACAATCAATTACAATAAATGGAAATAATCCATACGGAAAAATTTGGCTCAAAAAGGCTATAATTGTGTAGTGTTGCTCTCCATAATAGAGTAAAATTTGCAGCATTTGACATCCTTTGGATTGTTTCATTATTTGTTGCAAATAACTTCATTAGTCTAAACAATGAGAGAATGAGAATTGAAGAACATAGCAATGCACCTAAGCTTATGCATGCTATTGCTATTGTTTTATAAAGCAATTTTTTTATGGTATAATAGCTATACTAGCCGCACTAAATGCACATATCACAAATATGATATATCCAACGAGTAGTACATCAATTTGCACACATCTCTTAGTTATTTGCACTTCTTTCCAAATTCCTTTGTATGGAATTGACAAAGAAGAAAGCATTGCAAATATAATAGAAGCTAAGGCAAAGTAAAAGGAGAAACAATCATAGATGAAAAACATCTTCATAGCAACATGGTTCACTACACTATATCCCCCGTCTCTATATCCCCCGGTGGTCTTGAATGCGGGCACTATTCATCCACCCCTCCTTTTTCTGAAATTTCCATTTTGGATACCTTTGGTGCTTTTTTTGGCAATTTTTTTTCTAATTTGGGGCCGTAGGCCCATATTACCCTAGGAGGACCTACTTGGGAATAAAAAACCATTGGAGGAGGGGGTTGTTTTTTCAGGTAGGGCCTCAACCGGACAAAAATAGGGGGCACTTTTGTCCCCATTCATTCAAGACCACCGGAGGTTCTAGAGAAATCCTACTATATCGTGTCAACCATGTTGGATTTTCTTCACTAGATAATCCAAGTGGAGGTTGTAAAGGTCCCACAAATGATGTTGTTGCCACCAATGCTATTGTTACAGTTCTAGCATTTGTTGTAGTGGAAAAAAATTCTTGTTTTCTTGCGCTTTGGCTGCTAATTTTTTTATCCATATTTTCTTAATACTTACACTGGCTAGCAAAGATTGTTGTACAAGCCATCCTGATTTACATTATCAGCTACCAATCCTACAGAAGCTATCATAATATTGCAAGGAAAAGACCATAAGAGCATATAATTGGAATAAGCATATAGCACAACCTTTGGAGTTCAAATTTAAAAAAGGAAAAAAAAAGAAACAACTTAATTCAAATATGCAACAAAGTTGAATGATTCTTTTTGCAAAAACTGATATGATTGTACATTAATAGTAGAAAACAAAACCACAAGCTACAAAATAACTTCACAACTCAAAATGCAACTTCTAAGCATTCATAATGACTACGACCGTGTGCAGCCACCTTTTGCTTTGTAAACATTAGCAGCTCTTTGAGGCATAGAACATATCAACTTCCTAACAACATCAACCTCAATACTATATTGTATCTTGTATCTTCTCCCATAAATTGCTTTTGCTAGTGGGTTTCCTCTCAGACCTTCTCATGCGGCGATCTACTTCATTCCAAAGGTGTTCTATAGGATTGAGGTCAGGCGATTAAGGTGGGTGCCAGATAACTTGAAATTTTTGTACAAGCAACCAATCTACAACGTAATGTGCAGTGTGCTTGGGGTCATTGTTGTGTTGAAAAATAACGTTCTCCTCTAGACCTTACATGTATATAGTGTCTAAAAATTTTGTTTTCAGAATGTCTCGATACACATATCTATCCATCTTCCCTTCAATCAAATGGAGCTTGCCAACTTCTTTCCAACTCATACAACTCCAAACCATTATGCTTCCTCCCCCGTGTTTAATTGTACAGTGGGGTGACACCGAAATTGGCACCTTGTGCAATTCCAGGGATAGTGCCCACACTGCTGCCAACTTTGACACCCTCCCGAGGGCTGAAAAATTGTTATTTTAACATGAAATTTTAGAAATTTTTTTATTATTATGTTGAAAACATGTGTACCAAATTTCAAGGCCAGAAGATTGATACAAAAAAAGATATTCAAGATTTACTAACAAGCGGTAGCTGTAAGAAATGTTTCACAACTGCCAACTTTGACACCCTCCCAAGGATTGAAGAATTTTTTTTTCCCATGAAATTTTTGGAGTAGGAATATCTTTATGTAGATTACACATATGAAAAGACTCAAGTGCAAAAGACCCACAAAAAAAATGATATTCCAAATCTACCAACAGGTGTAGTTGTGAGAAACAAAGAGGAAAATTGTCTCACAACTTTGACTGCCTCTCTAGGGTTGGAATTTGTTATTTTAAAATGGAATTTTTGGCACAAAATCACTTTTTAGTTGATAACACGTGCAAAAAATTTCATGTTGAAATAACAAAGACTCAACTCTAGGGAGGCTGCCAAAGTTGTGAGACGATTTTCCTCTTTGTTTCTCACAACTACACCTGTCGGTAGATTTGGAATATCATTTTTTTTGTGGGTCTTTTGGACTTTAATTTTTTCATATGTGTAAAAAACATAAAGATATTCCTACTCCAAAAATTCCATGGGAAAAAAAAATTCTTCAATCCTTGGGAGGGTGTTAAAGTTGGCAGTTGTGAAACATTTCTTACAGCTACCCCTTGTTAGTAAATCTTGAATATCTTTTTTTGTATCAATCTTCTGGCCTTGAAATTTGGTACACATGTTTTCAACATAATAATGATTTTGTTCTAAAATTTCATGTTAAAATAACAATTTTCCAGCGCTCGGGAGGGTGTCAAAGTTGGCAGCAGTGTGGGCACTATCCCTGGAATTACAGAAGGTGCCAATTTCGGTGTCACCCCACTGTACATTGCATATGCTGGTCTAAAAGACGCTCTACACTAGTTTTTCTCCAACAATATTGCTGCTCATCTCAGCCAAAAATGTTAAATTTTGATTCATCAGAGAAAATGACAACATTCCAATCTACCCAAGTTACATGGCTGCACTTTTTTGCCCATTTAAAACGACGCACTCAATGCTTTTTTTTGGTCAAAAGTGACTCTTTGGTCTTGACACATGCTTGCAACCATTGCCTCTAAAGGCTCCTTCTAATAGTGTCATCACTCAACTACATGCCCTCAGGCCTTAACCCTTAAACGTACCACTCCTTTGTAGGAAAATCAAACTACACAATTTAGCCTTCAAGATTTATCAAAATATATTTTGTAATATTTTTCATGCATGGAATTGAATGTTTCCTATTAGTCTTGAAATTTTCAGATTTTTTTGATCTAATACGGCCTTTTTAACAAATTTTTAAGTCAAATACTTCAAAAAATAAATTTTATTACAAAAAAGCTTAAAAAAATTAATATTTTTTGGGAGCAGGTACAAATTACAATGGAGAATCACATGATATGTTTTCCATAGAAATTTTTTATTTAAATTTTGAAATTCAAAAGGTGAACATCCTATGTAGTGTAATTCAAACCTTGAGCTACAAAGCTTGCACAAGCAATAAAATACTCAATAATTGGAATTTTTAAGATTTGAAAAGTGGAGTACAAACTAGACTTAATAAACTTCATTTTCTTAGTTGGGTGTATTAGCAACAAAAGTCAACTTCAAGATCAAAATTGGGTTTGACCAACAAACGTCCAGAAACTGGACGTTGGGACGTTTAGGGGTTAATCTTCTTCCTATTGTTGCACTTGTACTAGTACATTGATCATTTAAACTCCTTACAATTTCGTCGCACCTTATTTTTTGATGTGCTGACCATGCCCTCCACCAACAGTAGTAGTGACACTTCCAATTATCTAAAGAACCATTTGGTTTCTACATTCTAGTTCACTGAGTTCTGCATTTTCATAAGACCAGTATGAGCAGCTGGCTACAACTCTTAATTTATGAAAATTTATAGATCGCCTATTGGAGTTTACTGTTGCTGTGCTCCGAGTTTGAAAAAGACTTCAGTAAAAGGATACAGACTGCTGTTAGTGAAACTACACCCGTGCTGGTACCGTGCATGCATGAACGTCACCCACGAACCTGTAGGCAATACATATTGCAAAGAATGACACATTACCCGCAATTTTTTCAATTTTTTCAATTTTTTCAAATTTTTCAATTCTTCCAAATTTTGGGCCATAATTTTCAGAACCAGAGAGGTTAATTTCACTTAAGTTTGAGGAGGTACAAGGAGGCATGGGTGTAGGTTCACCCAGGCGAACACTGGTAAAGACCTCCACTGTCTGAGGTTTAACATTTCCTAAAATAGGTCTCCAATAACGGTACACATAACGATGTCCTAGAACTGACCAAAGAATTCATATGATACACAATTCTAAAATCAAACCCCCTTCACTTTGCCTGTGCACGAGTCCTGGATCCGGGCACCCTAACTACCACAGGCTTACGTGAAAACAACGTCACAGTAACACCTGTAAGTGCTGCACCAAGCACAAAAGCAATGGCAAGAGGAAACACACTATGCAACAATTGGTTACGAATTAAGGCAGAAGTAGCCATTTGATCATGCACTGAAGATCCCTCTTCAAAGGGCACCGCGTCACCAACACTCTGATTCTCCCCAACTGGAGAGACGAATTCCACCACATCATGGACCTGCCCATCGTGGTTCCCAACGTACTCAACCGTCATTAAGCTCTTGGTGGCATGGAGCCTGATGTAACCAAATTCAAAGCTTCGGAACAGCGACCAGGCCGGCTGCGGAAAGATGGGAGCCAAGGGCCGCTCCAGGCGCGGCTGATCAACAGGCTGCCAGTCCTGGCCTGCCATCCCAATCACCATGTGCACAGGGCGCCCTTCCATGCAAGTAAAGTTCTGCACTGTGCATGTGCGCTCGTACTTGTGAACGTGACCCCACAGGGCCAGGCTCACTTTGTTCCCCACCAACAGAGGCTCCAGATGCTCGATCAGTTTCTGCGTCAGGACGACCTTCACCGCCTTGTTGTCAGTGGAGTACATGGGCCTGTGTCCTTGGAAAACAATGAACGGCGTCCTATGTCTGTCAGTGTTCTGCAAGTCTTGTACAATCCAGTTGTACTGGTCACTACCTGGAAGGAAATCTGTTTCCGTGGAGATCCACACAAAGTGCACCACGCCGAAGTCGAGAGAGTAGTACAGGTTCTTTGTGTCCGGGGCATTGTTGTTGCCTACAGGTACTGAGGACGTCCCTGGCATTGTAAAACGTAAGCTGTAAGGTACTCCACACTCTCCACCGCTGTCTTTCCCATATGGTGACCAGTCCGGCTTCCAGGGCTGTCCAGGCCAGTCATACTCGTGATTGCCCACGCAGACGTGCCATGGGACGCGAGCTGCAACTGGCTCCACTTGCTGGAAGAAGTTGTCCCACAACCACGCGTAGCCTCGTGCGTAGCTGATATCGCCGATATGGGAAACGAGAGTTGGTTTGTTGCCAAGCGCGTCAATGTCACGTTGCAGCCATTTCATGGTATTCACACTCTCGTATTGCGCCCAGTTGAACGTCCTGTAAGGCACGTATGTGCCCATGTCACCGAAGAGCAGCGCGTCAGTTGTAGAGCCGTTGATATGAGAGGCCACGAAGCTGAACGTCTTGCTCCACCCAGTTTCTTCACTGCCTACCTGCACAAACACACTATTCACACACTATTATTTCTAGACATTGTACAAGAGATGAAGCTAGAGGATACTAAAACTGTCTCTTATACTAAGAGGAACTCATCTATTCATTCATACACTTGGTTGGGCTTATTAGCATGACTTGGCTAAATGTCTAATGAAATAAGCCATGTCTGGAGTGCAACTACACAAAAATAAGCTGCAAAGCCTCTTATAGTGTAGCTGCTTGTTTTGTTTGAAAGAATTCATGAACTCAAGACAGTTTGCAATTGAGACTGAAGGAATTATGTGAAGGCTTTCTTGACAGAAATAAACCTGGAGAAAATATCTATTATATAATATATACAGTGCACGCACATACGTGAGGATGGTTTCCCTTCTAGATGATTCATAATAAGCTGGATTGAACAATTCACTTTGGTCACTCATCTTTGAAAGGAGATGGGGTTGTCTACTACTCCTTCAATACTGGTCTATAATCTCCCACTTGAGAAATTCATACACAGTGATAAAAATTTGATCTCAGCTCTTGTATCCAAAGTGAGCACTCCACAAAGTCATATGTTAAAGTGGCGCAAAAATAGTATCCTCTACCTTAACATTATATTTTCATACATGAAGAATGGAGTTTTTAGAATGACGTGCCTGGTAGAAGTATCGAACACCAGGTTCAAGTTCAGTCATCTTCGCCACATGCATGTACCCCGGGTCTCGCCAGCCCAGGGGAGAATTCGCTGGTGCAAGGCACATGTGTTTCTGCTCATACGTGTGAGCAGATGCAGTGCCGGTGTGACACAAATTGTCACTCTTTTTTCCATATCTGACATGCGTTTTCACAGGGTCCTTGGTCACATACATGACGGCCATCTCGGTCGGATTCGAGGTGTAAGAGAGACGCACTTGCGTGGGTTCGTTGTAATTGGAGAACGAAACCACATGGCTGACGGCCACCCGTGTCTTTATGCTTGGAATTGGCATTGAATCGTCGTCCAGAGCTGTATCTTCCGAGGGTGGGTAACCTCGGAACAGTCGGAACTCATACGGAACTCGCATATTCACTGCTCCACAACAAAGCAAAATAAAAATAAAAACGAGTCCATCCATTTTAAAGTGTCCACCGAAAAGGCTCACACAACGAGTAGTCCTGAACTCCTGCAGGATACTAAAACCCTTTAGAGACCTATTACCAATAGTAGCTCATCCATTCATACCAAGTGATGTAACCACGATGTCTATTACCACATGGACATGGGGTTGTCTACTATCTCTTCAATAGTGATCTAAGGTGGATGACCCAATAACCGACGTGTACTATAAACCAACAATATCTCCAACAGGTGTTCATTGAAAGCTTCTAATTCTATACCAGTACTAGATTTGCATGAAAAGCTTAAAGCGTTGGTTGATGGGCCATCCACTATACAGCCTCCGAGTGCATGAGAAATCATCGTACAATAAGTGAGAAAACGATTTGATCTCAAGAAAGTTTCCAAAGCGTGAGTGATCTCCCAAATGAAAGCACACCCCTACATACTGGTTGAAGAGACGAAAACAATAGCCTCTACTTTAGAGCAAAGTCAAATTTACCAGCAGGAAACTTGTAGGAGCCTCTGCCAGTCTCCCATCCGCTAACAGAAGACAAAAAGATGTAGCCTATGAAGTGATCATCGGAGGATTCGGGAGGCGTGTAGATTCCTAGCCAGTCAAGGGCAGATGGAGATTCAAGGTCATTCCAGGCAACAGTCACGCTATCCCCGGTGACTGCAAGTGTAGTGGTGGACACCTCCAATGTCACAGCTCCTACGCTAACCACGAGCATGAGAATGCCAATGCACAAACCAGGAAGCTCCATCCTGTCTGTCCATCCAGTCCAAACCCCACGCACATTAGAATAACAACTAATTTGTCGGTTAACGTCTATTAAATTTGACCATTTATTGTGGGTTAACATCTAATAAATGGTCAAATTTCAAGAAATTTGAACTTATGAATCAAACGTAAGAAAGTTCAAGGCTTTAGGTGAGGAATTACAGCATCACCTTATTCTGCATTATTAACCCCTAAGTGCCAACCTAAAAATTGTACATGAAGAGTGAGCCGGAAGAACAGGGTTACCCTTCTCACCTGTGTCAATCAAAAGGAGTAGGTGAGGAAATCTCTGGATTCATACTACTATGAATTAGCCCCTAAAGGACAAAGGATTCATGGTTTTAAAATGACAAATTCAACTGATCATATTGTGAAAAATCAATAATACAGATAAGACTGAATTTTACATCACTAGAATTAGTGAAGAACAGTGCATATGTTGGTCCAAAAACCAAGTAAATTTGAACAAAAAGGAAGTCCACAGAACCCGCTAAAAAAACATGAGGCCCAATTCAGGCTTCTTGGTCCTTTAGGAGTTAAAGGGTAACTCCAACTTACGCATATTGTTGAGCTGAATGAAACCATAACCTAATATCTGTTACAATTAGGGTTTAGCATAAATCTTGTAGAAACCCCAAACTGTACCAATTAGGGTTTAGCTAGCTTCAAAAAACGTCCACCTCAAACTCCGTTGATCACAATCGATATGGTACCGTTTCATCGCTAATCTTGAGGAGGAGGCAGATATAAATAATTACAATTATTAAAAAAATTCATTGCAGCTCCATAGCTGAATCAACGAACGCACAAGGAATGAAATACGTAGCCTCAAATTCTCCAGAGCAAAGTAAGGCGACTAGGGAGCAGTGATGAATTACGTACCAGCTTCTTCTCCGATTGCTTGCGGAGCTAATTCCCAGTTCTCTCTTCAATTCCTTAGAGCTCTGTCCAGGATGATGAGCTCCACAACCGAGGAATTGTGTCTTGCAATAACGTCCATCGTGAGAGTTGTTGTGTGTGGCACGGTGAATCCGCGTTTACGTAATCCGAGCTTTTTCTGTTTGAGAATATCTGTGAGAGGATATTCCTGCCGACCACTGTCCTCGTGCAGTACGGAAACTTGTGCACCCATAACTTACTCCATGGGGAGTTTCTCAGAGGTGGCACAACGTGATTGCCTAATCACTCATAGCTTCTTTTTCATATCTTTGTACTTTTCTCTTTGAGTACTAAGAGCATCTCCACCGGGACTCGCCAAGAGTCTGACACACGTAATAAGTGGATGAAAAATGCTAAGGGCCCTTCAAAAATGCCTCTTGGCCCTCAACTTTGGCGTGTTAAGAAATGGCCCTCCAAATCTAAGTTTAGTTGACTGAATCTGACATTCTACTTGTGATTGGTGCATTGACTATTTGACGTGCACTTTTGGTGCTTGAGGGGCATTCAAGGGTGGG
Organism: Pohlia nutans; assembly: GCA_022496805.1. Lineage (NCBI taxonomy): Eukaryota > Viridiplantae > Streptophyta > Bryopsida > Bryales > Mniaceae > Pohlia > Pohlia nutans. The sequence goes on from CM040088.1 coordinate 40,850,407, forward strand.
GGAGTGTGATTTCAAGGGCTCTTCAAATATAGATGACTAATTTTAGCGAGTCACCTTTAGCGAGCATGGGTGGAGATGCTCTAAGGTAACTATATCTAAAAGCGACCATTTCCTTAAAGCGTGCATAGCTCAATCTTCCATAATAAGTAGATTCTGACACCCTACTCTTGATGAGAATGTGCACAATCTGAACATCAGAGTTTAGGGTCGCTTTAAGGTCAACCTATAGTTAGCACTTTGGAAATTCATAACTTATTCATACGGTGTCCAAATAATGCATGCTACAGTGCGTTGGATTCCTCTTGAACTTGCTAATAAGACCCACTGAAAATATTTTCTGTGTTATGTGTGTAAATAGGCTCAGTTGGTAAGGTGAACGCTTTAAGGTATAGTTACCTTACACAGAATGGCGTATTTAGTGTCCGAGGAGAATTGATGTTTTTTACCACAATTCGTTCAAAGGTGAAGAGAAATAATGTCCCTTGTCACTACATAGGAGTTTGCCACTTGTCACTCTCTATCATTGAAAGTACCATGTTCTTTCTAAGTAATGAGAGTGACATGAGGTAGCATGCCATGTTTATTGGCTCTGACCGTAGGGAAGAGGCATTCCAAGAACACTCATTTTTTTGGGCTAAATACCACTGTAGCAAATATATTCCGTCCATGATTCCACTGAAATGCATTCTCATCCTTCACATGTTCTTTTATGGTCAGAGCTTCTCGTAGCGTAGTTGCTTGTTATAAAGTTGCCATATGTCATTAGAACACTACATTCATTTTTTTTTTCTTACGAGGACACTATACTCCCTAAAATTAAATAGTGTTCGGGTTTAGAAATAGTGTCCCAGGAAACTAAATACGCTATTAAGTGTAGTTTAATCCATGTAAGTGTTGTAGGACTAGCTTTTGCTTTTTATATTAGCTCAAAAGTGCCAATTTCTAGTTGTAGGTTATGTAATCCATAATCATCCATGACCCAAATAAGCATTTGGACTCGGAAAAGCATTTGGACCTGAAAAAAGCATAAAGACCCGAAAAAAGCATGTGGACCCAAAAAGCATTTGGACCTAAAAAAATATTTGGAAGCTTTTGGACTCGATAAAGCATTTAGACCCGAAAAAGCATTTGGACCAGATCTCTATAAGATCAATCTTTACTAGTGTGGCCCTATGTCGTAGGTCCAAGTGTTCAATCTTTACCAAATCTAATTTTTTGTAATTTTAATTAATTTATCTAGGTCCAAAAGGTACAAAATGACTTTGGTGCATCCCTACTAGCTCATCAAGAGCTTTCCAATGATGCCAAGAATGCCATCAACAACTCCCATATTCCATTTATCTATAATTTAATTAATTTTATAGTGACAAAATTCAATTAAAAATTCATAACTTTCACACCGTATGTCCAAAAGCCACGAAACGACTTTGGTTCATCCCTTCTCGTCAAGCCCGGGGGCTACACTGTACTAAAGATGTACGAGTATACGTGAGTGCACAGAGGGGGTATTAATTTGAACACTATTGTATTATGTATACATACAATAAACACATTTAGAACTGAAAATATTCACGTATACTTACATTAAACATATATTTAAAACGGAATATATTTGTATACAAAGGTATTTGGACATATAACCTCTTATATATAAGGGGATTTTTAAAAGGGGTCATGAACGCACGTGTTTCTCAAACATAATGTAGAGTGCACCCCTCGGGTCGTCAAGAGCTTTCTAACAATACCAAGAACACACCCAACAGTCTTACCGTTTGGGAGATCTCAACATAACATACAAACAAAGCAAAAAAACAAATTTAGATAATGTATAGATAATGAACCTTCCTTAATGTATAGATAATGAATCTCATTGGCATCCATTGGGGATAAGCCATGACAAACAATGTTGTTGAAGGCACCTACATGACTATAACAGCGGGTGGGTGGTTACAACTCATTCTACTTTGAATAAAGTATTTTTTCTATTTTGTCTCAAGATTTCGTGGCTTTTAGTTGATGAATGCACATATGTCAAAGGAGTTAACTAGCCAAAGTAAGGTATATGCACCTCTAATTGGAAATAACAAAACCAAATATAGTTACTATTATTTAATGAATTTTCTTTAAATCTTATCTGTACATTAAAAAAGATTTCAATTCACTTTAGCATGTATTATTTAGAAACCATATAAGCTATCATTTTCAAAGTATTAAACATTGGTGTACTACTAGTAACCGTTTACAAATGTTGCGTTCATGTATTTGTATTGTAAAGCTTTAAAATGTAATTGTTTTAAGCCTAGGATGGATGAAATACAAATGAATAAGTGTAAATTTCATTTAGTTCATGTACAATTCTAATGAGTTAAACTGGAATTGTAATCTCAATCACCATGTAATGGTGAAACTAGATTCAATGATAGCATTGACTAATATTTTCTTGTGATGTTAGATTTGACAATTACAAATTGCACCCATGTGATGAAAATGTCTTTGAAAATTTTATAAATACAAATTAGGAATTTAGAATCATATGTATGGTAGGCAATTTATATCACTTGAACAGCTTGTTGCATGCATATTATGATTTCCAGCCATGCTAATGTGGCTAATGTCGATTGTAAACAACATTTGCATATTCAATTGGATTGTCATGTTAGTTGGGACATATTTTTTAGATACCTCCTATGTTATATTTAAATATTGAAATATCTCAAATAAGTTTTCTCTAGCTTTTTTTATTTGTAAAAATATATAGAATGACACTTTTGCATCACTTCCCTAAAACATTTCCAAATCGTCACTTTAACGTTGTTTCCTATAAACATTTTCAAACCATCATTTTCAAAAAATTTCATAGGCATTTATTATTTTATATTTTCAAAGCACTTAAGTTGGTAAAAATGCGAGTAAAAATGTTCATGATGCTAAATATTGTTGAAGTTAAGGTGATTGCAACGTCATGCAATAAAACGGAAACAAAAGTTGAAAAGAAGAAATCAAAGAAACCCATGCATGACGAGCTCTTGGACAAGGTGTGGAAGTGTCTATACAGTGAGAAAAAGACAAGGGGAGACTTCCACTACACAATTTTGAAGGCTTCTCCCTCAATCTTCAAGAATTTAAAGTAATTCTTACGAATCCTCTAAACCATCCTTTTCACCTCAAGGCACGAGCAAACAAACCTTTATAGATTGTAAAAGAGAAGAAATGCCAAGGCACTAAAATAGAAATAGAAAATTTCAAATTCCCAATAAAACACTTATTAATATAGCTTTTCATCATTGTACTAGATAGTTTTCCATATTTTAGTAGATCATTTTTGGATACTATAAACATGTCACACGTTTATATAAATTTAAGCCAAATAAATCTATTTTTTGTATGAATCATAACATTTTCAAAAACATATATTAATAACCATAAATATAGTGATTTGGTGGATTTTTCTATTTTAGTTACACACTGTATTTTTGAAAATTTGATTTAAAGTTTATTTTACATTTTTTGAGTAATGATCTGATCTTCATACCTTGCAAACGCAACAAGAAGTTTTTGCTGCTTAAAACTTCATCATGTCAGACATTACCAAGTATTAGTTAAAAGCCCTCTTGTGCATATGACATAAAAATTCAAGTTAAAGGTGATTCCATGTGAAATGATCTTGTTATTCCATTTATGCATCGGTGCAAGTTTTTCCATATTCTATTTAATGTAATCATGCAATAAGTTTATTATAAATAATTTTTCACATTGATATATTTCTACTTATTTTCAGGGAAACATCTAAATAACATACTTCTTGTTTAAACTTAATATTTTTATATAGAGGTATTTAGGAGGCGGGTAGGGTTGATACATTTTTACTAAATTACTATTTTAAGAAATAGAATATTCACAAATATTCTTCAATATCTTCATTTTCACCATACAAGTAAATTATTTTTGAAAAAAAAATCCCCAATAATTTACCATTTATTTTTAGACAACTTCAATAATAAACCTATCCTCCACCTATACCAAATATTAAATTCATCCTTTGAGAGTTATAGATGTTACATTAAATATAATTGAGCAAGTATCAATATTCAATTCTCAACAATCACTATTAACCCCTACACTCCGGAGAGACCATTTTTAGATCGCTGCCCATTTTTTCGGGCTACCCAGGCCCAAAACAAAAAAGAAATTCAAAACAAAAAATTGTTATCAGAGGTAAACGAGCCTTCTTTCCAATCCAATTGGAATTATGTCCATACATTAGAAGAGAATTTGGGCCTTCAGAAGGCCCTTTCCCTTTATAAAACTGCTAATCAGCGGTAAACTAACAACAACCAATCAAAAAAAATTAAAAATTAAAAACATGAAAATTAAAAAATTAAATAAAAATAAACAAAAATCGCGATCTGACGTGGCAGATGGTCTGCCACGTCATACTGCAATTTTTTTATTTTTTTTTTAAAATTTTTTTTTGTTAAATTTTTATTATTTTTTTTAATCTCGACCAGCTAAGTTCTGCTGATCCAAAATGGGGGCCTTCTCGAGGCCCCATCATCAAGAAAGTAAAAGTTCGTGAGGGCTGTACAGGAACTGTATAGAAATCATATAGGAAATTTCGTGGTGGCGTGCTTTGTCACAACAACATGGTTTTAGTATAGGATCATCTATTGTATTGAAGCTGTATCGTATCAATAGTCTTTTTTTGAATTAACACTATATATTTTCAATATAACAATGGTACAAAGAAAAGTTTCAATATAGAACTCATAGTTCCACATTCTGTATCGATTCAATTGGCTCAGAATCTATATTGAAAGCATATGGCACATGCCCCCATAATGTATAGGTCCCATCCAGTTGGCCATATCAACTGAACCTATACAGTTCCTATACAATTTTACCTCCCTCGGATTTTCCTGATGATATCTCTCCTAATGCAATCAAAACTTTACTTAAGGGAATTTTTCAAAATAACACACCTCAACGTTGAACGCAACTTCAACACTTCAAGTAGGCTTGCACAAAAACTCTAAGCCAATTAAATTTATTAGGCACCTCAAAGGAACTTTTTTCCAGCTCACATGGGTTGCATGCCATGAGTTGTAGACTCTTCCAATTGGAGAAGAGTTGAAGGGAAAATCTAATTTAGTCAAAATCTCTTGCTTTCTTTCATGCCCCTACATGTTACAAGGTCTTTGAAAAATGCTAACAAATTGAATATCTTGTCAAATTGAGTCATACATCGTGTTAACTGTTTCATCTTTAGGATGGTCAAAAATGGCACATCATTCCAATTTTTTTTGGTTTGAGAGCCCATCATAGCAAGGATGCCTAGATTTTTCAAGGCTTGAAATTTCAAAATCTCAACTTCATTTGCTATAATCTTGACATCCATAGGATCAAATGTTTTGAAAATTTCAAAGATGGTTTATAAGGCCTATGAGTACAGTGTCCTACGGTTGAAATGTGATAAAAAAGTTTTGAAAAGCATTCGGAGATCATCAATGAAAATCACCAAAATGAGGTAGTTTTGGGTTGGGGACCCCCCTCGGGTGCTTATGGGTTAATATGCATTTCAAAATTTTAAATATTTTAAAAATTGAATTTTGTTAAAAGTTAACTAAGATATTTTGTGTTTAAATAGTACCACTATTTTAATGTGCATTAGGAATATACGATATTAGAAAATAATAACAATAATAATAATAATAATAATAATAATAATAATAATAATAATAAATCTCATTTTTATTTATTGCCTTTTATCAATATGTAATAATTACAAAATTAATATGTTGAAAAAATGAAATTATCAACTAGCTTGTATAAATGCAATCAAAGGTTTAAATTCAAGAAGATTAGTGTATATAGTGTAGATCCTTATTATATAATAGATTTTTTATATTTCCTAGTACAATACATGTATATAACTTTAAATTTCTAGGACTTGTATATGTAAGCTAATTCTATTAAATTTTAATAAGAATTAACCAACAAAAACTTTGATATCAAATTACTTTTACAATTTTCAAACATTTTGAGTTTTCTTTAAAATTGATCAAACTCAAGATATTTTCTTTGATATAGATTGACATTACATTGATTTTTTTTGTAATGCTAGTATTCATCAAGCATAAAAAATAACATCAATTTTACTTTTTTATTTTTTTAAACTCCAATTACATACAACAATAATGGTTTCCTTTAGAGGAGAAAGCAAAGGATGCCACCGCTTCAAGGCAAATCATTTTATCAATATTGTTAAACAAAGACCCTTGAATATGAAAATTAATAAACAAGAACTTGAACATCAACTTTTTACAATTTCTTATTTGAGTTATAAAACCATTATTCTGAATAGTATTGATAATTTTAATTATGAACGTTTCAAAAGATCCTACAATTAGTGTTGGTGGTGCTACTACACCTGGTCAATCTCAAGCTACAAGGGCAGATGAAAGTGGAAGTACAAATGCTATTGGAGTAGCAGCAATATGGGAGGATGTGAAGCAAAAAGCCGCAGAGTTTGTTGATGAACTCCAAGAGGGATTAAATACAACGAGTCAAAGTGTTGAAGATCATGTGAATGATCATGTTGATCATGTATCGGAATCAACAAAAGAATCGACATTGCATACATGGAATGCAATGAAAGAAAACGCGGTAGGAGTTTCAGATACAACAAAGTCAACTTTAGATGACACCAAACAAAATGCGGATGATATTTGGAATTCTACCAAACAAAATGTGGATGATATGTGGAATTCCACCAAACAAAATGCAAATGACACAAAAAATGAATCAAAGGAGTTTGTTGATTCAACCATACACAAGACTGAAGATATGTTGCATAGTGCGGTAAATAAAGTGGAAGATGTGCCCAATCAAGTTAATTCAACTTTGGTTGATTCTCATAAAGAAGCAAATGATAATGTATATGCTAGAGCAGAAAAAACAGTGGCATCGCCAGTAGATACATTGAATGCAACAATAAATTCTATTGGAGAAAAAGTTATGCGCAAAGTTTTTACACCTGAAACACCGGGAGATTAGAGATAGAGTAAGACTAGTAATTGAGATATTACAAAGTTAATAGTTAGTACATTAGTGCTAAATTATTATTATTTTTGGATTTTTTTTCATTTCAACATGACAAATATTTCTCAAGAGTCTATTTTTCACTATTCTAAAATCTATATATATATATATATATATATATAATTTTTTAATTGTTTTTTAATTGTTTTTTAAATTTAAAAATAAAAATAAAAATTCAACTTTGGTTCTTTGTATTAATTTGTGTTTGACTAGCTATAAACTTATGGAAGTCTAAATCATTTGTAGAACTATATAACTATGTATAGTTTACTTCTAATTATGAACTACTTCAAATTTGTTTTTGTATTTTGGATAGTTTTTGTTCATTTTATTTGTTTATTTATTTATTTATTATATTTGGATATATTTGTGTCACAAATATAGTAATTTAAATATAATACCCCTACTACTTTGATTTCAAAAACAAAACTATTCATCATTCAATGATTGAAGCCTTTAGCCTAATTTTTATTTTATTTTATTTTATTTTATTATATATTTTTTACTTTTATATGAATGGAAAGCAATGGAAAACAATGTGAAGTATAGTATATTTGTTTTTGTTATATATTATTTAAATTTTAATATGTTGTTGGAAAAGTCTATTATCAATAATTAAAATAGGGTGTTAAAAAATAAGCTCATATATTATTTATATGTTTCTTAAAGTTTAAAAAAATGAATTCACATATTTTGTCTATAGATTAAAGCTCCAAATACAAGACAACTAGTCCTCTCAAATTTTAAAATTGCAAAAAATTACCCATGAATTTTTTTAAGATGGTCATTTTAAAATGCACAAGAATTTTATTCAATTCTATGCATGTACTATACAAATAGCAATGACAAATGAAAGTACCAAACATTCTACTCGTATGGTAGAGGATACGATTAGCATCATTGTAAGCATTTGAACATTTGTAGGGGTATGTTTTTGGGAGATAAATAAAACTCTATAGAAATCTTTGGATACATGGATCAAATTTCTTGATATAATGTTTTTTTTATCACAATAGAGTTATCCTCAAACCCTAAAAGTTTGACTTCAGATTGTGCATAATTCATAAAGAGAACTGAAATTTGGAATTAAAGAAATACTCTAATGTTTAAATTCGAGTGATGACCGTAGATCAGAGCTGGATTAGAAAAATGGTATTGACAACTATAGGTTTCACTTGTGGCTTTCCAACAGTTGTAGGGTTTGTAAGTGAGTTGGCGAGCCAACAGTCGACAGTTTAGAGGAGGGTTTTCTATGGTACCTTTCTATGACGTAACCTAACCTTTCACATTCCTGTATGGTATGGTATTCTATTGATTGTTTCATTCCTACTTCAAAGACCAAAATGTGAAGTAACCTAACCTTTCTCGTCTTATTCAATTTCATGACCTTTTACTTCGTAACTGGTGGTGCGGAGAGTAAGTATACAAACCCATTTCCATTCAAAGACCAAAGGCCATTAAGGTAGGGACACCCATTCCCGTGACTTTAAGCTGATTATCATACTTCTGAATGAGCAGTATGAAAAGCGATTATACCAGGGGAAAGGCAATTAGATATTAATGTAGAATGTATCGACGAAGTCATGTTATTCTAAAATTTGTATACGTTCTCGATAATCAAAGCCAAAAACTGGTTTGCACATTTGACTGTGTCTAAACGGCCCTGATTCCGTGACTTGAAGAAACGCTTGTGACTTGGAGAAACACCCTAAATATGTTCTCAAGCCACAACCACCCATGATCAGAAACACTCGGATTCAGGTGTCCTGTATGTAGATGGGAATAAGTGCAGTCGCGGGAATGGGTGTCCCTACCTTAGGTATCCATTTAGCCAAGTCATGTTCCTAGTGCATGAAAACCGGTAGATGAGTACACCAACCTATTACCATCATGTTCCCAATTCTGCCTTCATGTACTGACGGTAGAGCGTTTTTGGTTTGAAATGTACACCACCAAAACATGAGGGCGGAATTGGAAACATGGAGTGGTAATAGGTTGGTGTACCTTAGATGAGTTGCTGTTGGTTACAGGAGTTGTAATAGTATGGGATCAGGTCTCAAACGGTTATCACAGAAAAATTCAACCTCTACCTTATCACAAAAAAATCCAACCTCCACATAATCACAGAAAAATTCAACCTCCACATTATCACAGAAAATTCAACTAAGAAGTCCTCATAATGACAGAAAAAGATAATCACAAAACAGATGCGATGATTTGGAAGCGAAGTTGCAACAACCTGATAGTCAATGTTAGGTTCAAGAGGAGATTCCAACCTTACAGTAGCTGGGACTCATAGTTGCAACAAATATAACGAAAATGAGAAGAAGCCCACTTCATCCAAAACATGCAGGCTGCATCTTCACATAGACACCACCATTCCGTTCCAAAGCGCAAGTTCCTTTTGACATCACGAATTGAAGAACTGTTGTACAAAGACCACTTAAACAAAGGTCCAACCGGTTCAAAATCTTGATTGAGACCATATCTTCTATTGTTTGTAAAGCGCTGAGTTTAACATTAGAGTCCTGAGATCTGTCAATGAGAATAAATTGACTGGAGTATAATTACATCGGTCTCAAGAAAAGCTTCAATCAGAATCATCAAAATGGTCAGCTCCTTGTTCCACATCATCTGTTTTGAGGTTACCATTCTGGGCCATAAAGATTCGATAGATGCGACGAGAGCACGTTGGGCCGACCCGCCGCCGTTGCTCCGGCCCAAACACACCCTCTCGGATCAGATCTTGCAAGAGGAGCTCCTTCTGGTGCACCTGCAATGAGTTTCAGGAAGAGAAAAGCAAGAAAATAAGTATTCAGAGATGGTGCTCTTTTACCCCTAAAGGACCAAGGATTCATCGTTTTAAAATGACCAATTCAATTGATCATATTGTGAAGAATGTCATTTGTGTGGGGCCAAATTTAATATCACCAGAAGCATTGAAGAACATTGCATGTGTTGGTCAAAAAATAAATAAATTTAACTAAAGGAAGCCCCCAAATGACCTACTGAAAACTGTTAAAAAAACATAAGGCCCAACCTACATTAACCTCTAAATTAAATAGATTAGAGAAACAACAGAAAACATTGCGATTGAGGAGAGGACAGTCACCGTTATTGTTGGGTCAAGGTAAGCCTTGAGGAGAGCACGCATGTTGCCGTATCGCTTGGCAACTGCCAGAGCGACAGCCCCCGGCGTATGTGGAAGAGCAACGAGTGCTTTCAACCTTCACAGATGATTGATATTGCAAAAAGTTAGTAAACGCATCAGAAACCACAGCACTACTTTCAGTGATAAAGCTAATTCCAGAAATCACTTTATTGTTCAAGTTTTAAACAATAGAAATACTGATGATAATTCATATTTGACAGACAGCAGCTCAGTTCGCCATGCTCTTCTGCTTATGTTTTGACACTCAGACTTGTGACCGCAACATTTATTCAGCAATGAACAAACTTCGTATGCTACTACTTGTGATGATAGTTTTGAACCACATGAGAATATACAGGGTTAACAACTAACTACAGGACTCATCAGAGGGTTCACACCAATACTACAGTGAACTAAGTCTCGGAATGTTGAATTTCATCTGCCCTACTGCGGTCAAATCCTCCCAAGTAAAGCCATTTAAGGTCAGTAGCTTTGATGCAGAATTTACAAGGTTCAAAAGTATGGAAACTGAAATCTAGAGGTGTGTTCACGCACCATAAGCTCTTCTTGATTTCTTCCTTAAACGTGTCACTGCTTGTGACATGATCTCCATTCTTGCTTACCGACAAAGAAGTAGATTTAGCCCTGCACATTAAGGTGTCCATCTTTGTCAAAAATATGCATCTTTTAAAATATTATACGAGGAACAGACCCCAAAGCCCGTTCACCAGAAGGTCAAGAAAGATTTTACAACAAGAAAAGTACCGTTTTCAGCTTAAAAGCCCCTCGAGACTAACTAGTGAAGGGTCAAAGGATTAAAGATAACGGCAAAAACAACACAACTGAGGACAACAACTTGTTTCATAAAACTAAGATCATATAAGAACGACTCTCCAAGAAATCTCGACATGGGAAAATATGTCACGTACTTGAAGGGACAATCTGCGAGGCTCCTCATTAAACCAGTAACGTGTTCTGCCACCTCAGCTTCGTCCAAACATAGCCTCGAGTGAACTCCATTGTAATGCGTCACAAGTCTTGCTATTGCCTACATGAACAGCACGAACATACATGGCATTGAACTTTCGGAGTTTCAACTTAAAATTGCACCCAAAGAAAATACAAGTTATTATTTTCATTTCAATACAATGAAAATCGCAACATGTCCCTGTAGGATTAATTTTCCTAGTGCTTTTCAAAGGATTGGCAAACAAGTAGTACCTGCTCAACAGGTGGCCGCTTCCACACAGTATCTCCACTCTTGTAATGTGTCTGTTCTCTGAGGTGAACAACGGAAGAATATTCAGTCAACTGGAAGTGGTGAAATAACTTGGCAAAAGCGGAAACAGTCAAGAGTTCCACTCAAGAATGAAAAAGAGAAACATACTTCTTGTTGAGATACCACTTCAGCTTGTTGACCAAGAAGCAGATGGTGAAACCTGGGTACCGGGCTTGAGTGGAATTGATGATTGCATGCAGGGTGTTCTCACCCACCATACCAGCGAATTCTTCAGCTTCCAATACGAAGAGAATGTACGGGACATCAACTTCCTCCAGTACAAGCTGCGACACGACCAGAAGACGGAGGTTATGGCAAGCTATCAATGTTCAAATAGTCGAGGATCCAAAGTCTCGTAGTTACACTGAGCAATCTGCTTCTATTAATCCTTAAAGGACATGGCTTTCCTGATTCCCACACCCAAAATCTCTTTTAAACTTCATTTTAAGCATGATTCTCTTTTTAAATTACTTTGGTTATATTCAAAAGAAGTATAGATGCCTTAAATATGTTCGTTTCGGCATTTTAAAAACCCCATTTGGTTCAATGGAGGAGAAGTTATGAGCAAGATTCTCCCAAAAGAAAAGTAAGCCCGTGGGGCTTAGTATGTCCTTCAAGGGTTAAGATGCGAGTGCACACACGGCAGCACATCCGCTAATGATTCTCAGGAAATTCAGAAACACAAATTTGACAACAACTTCCGGTCAGCCATCTGAAATAAAGATTCTGCATTAAAGATCTAACTCAAGAATGGCCATCCACTCATTGCATCACGGGTCAAACAAGCAAGTGCTGTAATAACACCCTACTAATAAAGATTTACCTTAGAGCTTGGCCCCTCAGTTTGTGAATCCGCATCTTCAGCATTCCAAAATCTGCTCGCGGCCTCCCCAGAGGAATCTTCACTAGGACGCTTCATGCGCCACATGATTGACCTAGGGCAGGGATTGGAAACGAGCTGGTACTGTAGCTGCTTATCTGCCAGTTTGTTCAGCAGGTGCCCTGCCGACATCAAAAGCAAACAGTTCAGCTGCGGTGTCCTCTGCTTATTATTAACCGAAGGGTTGACATTAATGTCAAGAATAATGGGACCTTCAGAAACTTCAATTAAGAAAAATGTTTCAGAAACATCATAGCTCTAGTGACATACTCGTAAGCAACTCAACAATACTGATAATACAGGACTGCTCAAAGCTGGCAGTAGCCGACCTCCGATGACACCATTCTCGATGACTTTGGTGTCGATCAGCGCCCGAGTATTCTGCAACGCAAACTTTCCATTCTCCCATCGTTTCTTTTCATGCTCCAATCTACGTCGCTCCTTCGCTTCCTCCCTTGCAACCTCCTTCCTCAGCTTCTCCTCCTGCTTATATAAGCAATACGATTAGGTCCCAGATGATATACTAAGAAGACCACAGCTGTTAGGTTACAGGTCGGTTTCAACTCCCACAACATGTTGCAAGCTGAAATTTTATCTTAAAATTGAACTTTCAACCTGACAGCCAATATCCAACCCGTCCAGAACATTAACCCCTAAGCGTCTAAAACGCCCAATATGGCCATCTGCATCACTGCACTTTGCAACGGTGGCATTTTCTCGTTTTACCTCGGTTTTCTGATTGCAGCACATCATTTTGAAGCTTTTGTTCTAAACTACAAGGTCAGCAGTGTCGATCGTGTCAAACTGAAGTCATTTTCACACAAACAGATGATTTGCAGCAGGGGGAATACAGAAAATACACAGAAAATACACACTGGACGCTTAGGGGTGAACTAAACATTCTTTCAGGTGTACACACATATTAGCAGACGTTGCAAACCTCTCGCTTTCGTCGATTCTCCTCTTGCAGTTTCTTCTTTTCTTCTTCCTTTAGTCGCTTCATCTCAGCCTTCTCCTCAGCCTTCCGCAATCTCTCAGCTTCTTTTGCCCGCAACATTTCATTTCGTTCAAACGCCTTCTCTTCTTCGGTCATAGGAACCCCACGTGTAGTTTTCCTCTTCTTCCTGGTGCCATCAGCCTGAACTTCCTGTGTATTGCGAATCTCTGGGAGCTGAGTATGTACGCGCAGAGTGCTGAAATTCGTGTCTAGATTCAGATCAGTCGTCTCTGAATCATTTGGCTCCAAAGTTGAAGAGGGAAATGCCAAATCATCCTCGTCGAGGCCCTTTCCGGAATTGCTATTCCATAGACTCGAGGCTGGTCTTTTAGAAGTTGAGGAGATCGTTGGGCCTTGAGAGCTGGATCTGCCACTTCCAAATGGATCCAGTGTGCAGCTTCGATCGCCAGAGGAAACACGAGGTGGAGACCAGAGAGGGCCATCGTCATCCAAAAGACTATTATTCTCAGCTTCGTCATCTAAATCAACAACCTTCTCCAAGAGAGTTGACTGCTGGCAAGGCGCAAGGCGGCAGCGCTGGAACGACTGTTCCGAGTCTGTGTCCGAGTCCAAGCACACCACATTGCCAGTACCTGAACAAAGTTTTCAACATGTCAGAACATGCCACCAGGATTTCCTCATTGGCTTCGAAGCTAGAACATCAATGCTCGCATAACATGTAAGATTAGAGGACTGGTACAACATGTGGCTTCCCTCACATTCAGTACACTAGCAGTAAAGAAAAAAATTCAGGAGACAGTTTAGCATTTTTGCTACTTTTCCATGGCTTGAAGAGCAATCCACGCTCCTTGGATGCTCTTTTCATATTAATATATAGGTAATATCAGGGTAACACACATGTGCTACTTAGGCAATACATGGGTGATACCTAGGTGTACATCTGACTCCATGTAGTTAATCTGGATATTATTCCTTCCTTTTTTTTCAAAAATCCTTTGTATCAATTAGCCAGCCCAAATTTTATGTAGGAATTTGGCGATAATTAGCAAAAGAAAAATCAATGTACACTAGTTCTATGCTACCAACATGTAGTTTTACCAGCCAAGAATATTATCTTTCAAACGTATACCAAAAAATTAGGAAATGGTAAAACCTGGTGGGTTTAGGCGATGAGAGTTGTTGGGCCTTGTGATAGGTGGCGCCGAAACGTCAGAGTCTGATAAAGAAACGACCACTGTAGGCCGAGAGACAACATCTGGTATGACGGCATTGAGTACAGGTTTGACAGCAACCGGTTTGCCCTCCGGTATACGAACATCTGTGGAAATGGTTGGAGGCACTGTATGCGTTTCCTTGGACGTTGAAAGAAGCGCACTGGTGGCTTTGAGTCCATCACGACGCTTGACTTGCTTAAAGGGTAAGCTCTGCTGCACCAAGGATACTCTGCCTCCGTTGCCCTTCCAATCCACCAACAAATGCTTGTCCGCATCCTCAGACTCGCTGTCTGTCATAGCCCCTCTTTCATTAGCACAATCGATAGGAATTTCATCACAACCTCGAGCCATTAAGAATTACTCACTACGCTAGAGACTGCTTTCATTTGTTTAAACCCTGAAAGACCATAGTATTAAAATGACCAATTTGACTGTGAAAAATATAATTCGGACACGGCCAGATTTCATATCACCAGAAACAGTGAAGAACGTCGCATGTGTTTGTCAATAAATAAATAAAAATGAACAAAAGAAAGTCCTCATATGACCCACTCAAAAGCACTAAAGAAATATTGTTCCTTTAGGGGTTAACATTTACAATCGATCTTAATTGATCAACCATTTGTAACCCTTGAGCAGTTCAGTCCGGGAATAAAAGTTAATAGGTGCGACATGATGTTGACACAATTATCTCTGGTATGAGAAAAGTTGAAAGTAACGCAGATGAGTTTGAAATGAAAACAAAAATTCAATTAGGCTTGTAAACAAAAATAATAATAATAATAATAATAAAATAAAATAAAATAAAATAAAAAATAAAAACACTGAAATTGAGAGCAAGAGGCTAATCCGGCAATGTACTGAACCTTTAGCACAACAGTCCACTACCAATGTACGCAAATACATTTTCAGCAATCATCAAGGAAGGCCATACCATTGTCCATAGGGAATTCTCGTTCCAGAGGCGGCATTGAGAGCGCCTTAAACTTTGTCCCAGCTCATTAAAAATTTGAATTCGTCGCGCGTCCATACATTCATACGCTCCTGCTTTTAACTACATTGTGTGCGATTCCAAGGAACTCACATTGAAACCCTAACCAGAAACCACGCTTGTGTAACCTCGGCAGAGAAAACCTATTCATGCGATGTTGTAATCATTTTTAGACGCTCAAGACTTCTCTCCCTCTCAAAAGCCATTGCTGCCCCGCTCCATGCACCATCTCCATCGGCATATCCCTCAAGTCCATTGAAATCGCTGCGAAGCCAAAAAGCAACAGATTCTCCATCCGAAAAAAGGCTTACACTACAGATTTTAAGAGAGGCCTAATGCACAATGGGTTTAAGTTAATCGCTGCAATCCTACTCAAATCTCCCGTCAGCCATAGCTCGCGACATCGGCTGCAAGAGCAGAGATGCTTGGCAGAGCAGGAGTCCTCGGGAGATCCGTTGGATTTTCAAATTTGTTATCTAGGAACTGGATAAATAACGTCTTATTCAAACTTGGATAAATGAGTTGGATTGGATGAAACGGTTTCATCCTATTCTGGATGAGATATGACACGTGGGTCAGTCCTTTTAGTTTTCACTAAAGTAGTAGGTTGGGCCATGTTGTAGGTTGGTACTGTTCCAATGGTACTGCGGAATTGTTCTCATGTGCATACGGGCATATTTTGTATTATATAATCGTGCACTACTTTGCGTTATATAATAAATTGGGTTGTGAAAATGGTTGTTACGAAGGAAAGGATTAGTTCTTGAATATGTAAATGAAAAAAAAAATTGATGGTCCAATGAAAAAGTTATTTAAAATAGAAAAGCAATATTGAAAAAAAATTATAGTAAATGTTGGAACTTGAAAATGACATGTATTAAACTTAATTTGATTTACATTGATGTATGTAACATTAATCATTAGCACATGTTTTAATTCCAACATCCAAAAAAAATGATTTTTATTTATTTCACAATATTGATTCTCATTTTAAAATTAGTGCATTTTTTTATCAATCATAGTATACCAAAATGTGCAATTACTATGGCTCAAAATAATTCTAATGGGTTTTTTCTTTTTTCTTTTTTTGGAAATATAAATTTTATTGGAAGTGTCATTTTTATCTCAATATAAGTTCATCCATAATTTTTTCTTAATACACTAAATTTACATTACAATCAAAAAACTATAAAAAGATGTCAGAAAGATATGTATATTTTTTTTGTCACCCAAAATAATTGCACATTTTGATGTAGTAAAAATCATGATACTCAGGCACATAGTATGAGGTATATATTAATTAATTAATAAACATCATCTTCCTTACTCTTTGCCTTTTCATATATTTTCTTTGTTACCTCTGTACTTCATGTTGTTGCTCTCTATATGCACATATTCTTTATGCTAGAAAATAAAATAGAAATGTTAGGGTTTAGCTTCATAATATAGTCATACAAATAGTCATATATATATATCCTAGGTTATAGTGATTCATTCACTCATTTTTTGTACAACCTGTAATCTCTATTTTTTTTGGCAACACAGGGATCCCAAAGAACTTTGTGATTAGTGCACATTGGGATGACTTTCTTTCCGCTACATCAAAGTATAAGGATTCATGGGCCATGGAGATCGAATTGTTGAATGGAGGGATGCCAAATCTCATGTGTTCACTGTTTGTGATATTCATTCCTGCATCCTCTGAGAGATTTGTGAAAAACATGGAAAACGAGGTTCCAACAGCGTTTTTTGAGTCTCTTATCAGAGAATTAGAATCAACATTTGTTCATGGATTTGACGCCAATTACAATTACCTACATGAGTTCAATAATATTAGTTTGTCAAATTTGATTGAAAATGGACGTTTGAAACTCAAGGCCGTACTCATGTATTGGACTAGTGACCATCCAACACAATGCAAGGTGGGAGGTTTTAAACCGACGATTGTCACTGTTGTTGCTTAGTAGGAAAGTATGTACAAGGGCGTGGCATATCCAAACAACTGATAAAACTGAAAAAAGGTCTAATATATGATTCTTCACTGAACAATTCAAATTATTCTTTTTAAGGTAAGAGATGTTGTAACGTCGGCTTCTTCCAGCCGCTCGAGAAGGGAAAAACAACTTAACATCCTTTTTTAAATTGTGGAGGCTCGACTATTTGTATGACTTTGATTTAGGTCTTGACTTGGTCTATGATGCCATGCACATCTTGCCACTCAACCTATTCAAAAGCTTTGTAGAACATTTGGTACAAAAAGGTTTAGTTGGGGAACTGGATACAACGTTATATGAAATCACAATGCACATGTGAAATCAACTTAGAGCAAAATGGTTGTATGGTATTGTAAATAGGCTATTTTATTGGAAATCGAAGGAGTACCACCTATTTATTATGTGGTGCCTTTCGTACTACATTGAGAAGGTGCACATTCAAAAAACAGACATGTTATATAAAATTGCACAAATCCTCCTTGAGATTGTTAGGTTGTTTTTCGCATACACGTACATATGGTTGAAATAAAGATCGAGTTCATCACTAGTGCACGTACACTACTATCAGCATATCTGGCAATTTCAAGGAGGATTTGTGCAATCTTATATAATTTGTTTATTTTTTGAATATGCACCCTCTCTGAAATGCAGTACAAACGCGTTGTGATTTCATGTAACGTTGTATCCAACTCCCCAACTAAACCTTTTTGTACCAAATGCTCTACAAATCTTTTGAATAGGTTAAGTGGCAAGATGTGCATGGCATCATAGACTAAGTCAAGACCCAAATCAAAATCACACAAATAGTGGAGCTTCCAGAGTTTAAAAAAGGATGTTAAGTTGTTTTCCCTTCTCGAGCGACTAGAAGAAGCCGAGGTTGCAACATCAAAGTCATACAAATAGTCATATATATATATATATATATATATATATATATATATATATATATATATATATATATATATATATATATATATATATATATGTGTATATATGTATGTATATATATATATGTATATATATTTATTTATTTTATTTTATTTTATTTTATTTTTAAAGTAAAAGTAAAATCATGGCTCAATCATGGGGAACACTTGGGCCAACGATTATACAAGAACACACTAGTGTATAAAGTAAAAACGGAAAAACTTGTAATTTTACAAGAATTTCTAAAAGTAAAAAACGATGTTAGTAATTGAGTGTCAATTATAATACATCATTAATAAATTATCATATATTAAAGCTTATTGTCTAATAGAATTTTGTTCCAAATGATTATTTTTAAATGAGAATAAATTGCAATAAACATTAAAAATATACACTTAGAGGGTTAAAAAATGACATAAATTACAGGATCTTTCTTCTTTGTCCCCTTGACATCTCTACAAGTTACATTTGATACAAAATCTAAGAGTATTTAACCCCTAACCGCCCAACCATGCATATTTTGCATGATGTACGGATTTGAACTCCGATTTCTCATCCATCATGCACTTTTTGCAGTGTGGATTTTTTACTGAAACTTTTATGGGAAGTTAGCTTTGTGCATGTGTGATCCGATTAGAAAGGGGATGATTTGTGAAATTTTTATGCCTCATTTCATGTTGTGGTGTTCCACCCAAAATTTCGAACATTTTAGTCTAAAAGTGCTCTTGAAAAAGTCAACTACTAAAATTAAGCAACCAAAAAATCTCCAAAAATCACTACACTTAGAGTATTACATTTCAACCCATCCCAAAAAATTCATTATTAGATTGTCAATATCTTATTTGTAATCATATTACTAAAGAGCTCTACATTTTAAGTTTGAAAATTTAATACACAAATATTGGTGAAAGCAATTGCAAATCTAACCATATGGATAGAATCTAAAATTCATAATGTACAACTTTTATTCATTCATCAAGTTGAAAATATCCCTCTTAGTTGCATTTTATAATGCATCTTTGAAAAACTGCCAAATCTGAAAAGGGTGAGAATGTTTAGGGGTTAACCTCTAAACATGATATATTGAAATATATCATGCACTTATATTCTATAGTACACTTAAATATAGCGGTGTATTTGCATACAAATAAAATAAATCACAGTAAGTAAAAATCCCCCGGGGAGTGCACTTAAAGTTAAGACTAGGAATCACGTGAATGCGTACTTTTGACCTCCCTATGTACATACTAAAAATCACCTAAAAATTGTAAAAAAATATGCAGTTGTTAAACACAATCTAAAGTTCTTGTTGTATGAATTTCAAAAAAAATCACTTGTACATATTTTTTAAATGATTTTTGAAGCGAAAAACAACACATTTTAGTGCAAACTTCTATCATTTCTTTTATAGGATTTTAGAAACATTTGGTCCTGAAATTTATACCAAATGATATATATATATATATATATATATATATATATATATATATATATATATATATATATATATATATATATATATATATATATATATATATATATATATATATACACACACACATAATGATTTAGCCCCTAAAAAATCTTAATTTAAAAACTATTTTAAAGCCAAGTATTGTAGGGGGTATGCTATTAAAACGCACTCACGTGTATTTCTAATCTTCACTTTAAGTGCACTCCCCGGGAAAAATCCAAGAAACAAATATAAGGCCATAAAAGGTTTTTGACTTTTAATGGTCAAAGTTCAAAACTTCAAATCCTCAATGCAACAAAGAAAAAAATATTGCACCACCTCATATGAAAATCCCAACTTCTCTTATTACAACAAAAACATTGCATCTTAAATGTAAAAAGAGAAGGAAAAGCATGTGCCCTAAATTATTTGAAAATTCTTCTCTAATACCAATTTTATTATCTAATGTCACACTTACATTCTACTCTTTTATTAAAAATTACGACACTAATAAAGGTGATGGGGATATCATAAATGAACATTTAGCAATTAAAACATTTGTTCCAATATTCTCATTCATATAATCAAAGTGTGATAGTAATAAGGGTGACATTAACAAGGCTTAAAAATATCTGAAGTACAACAAATGGATTGAAATTATCTCATTTTGAAAGGAAAATAGACAAGTGAATAAATAGGTAAAATACACGATAAAAAAATTAATTCAAAAATATGATGGAAATGCTCAAATTCAAAGCTCAAATTATTCAAAAACTATTGAAATTTTGAAAAATGAGGATTCCAATAAGGATTTAAAATTAAAATTATTATTTTCAAAAATAATAAATAATAAATAATAAATGAAATAAAAAAATTGATTAAAATACATTATATATACCAAATACAAATACTAAAAGAATTCAAAAAATAAAAAATAAAGACTTTCGAGAAACAATAAATGAAAAATTTGTTAACTAAGAATTTATAGGTATTTTTATTTTATAAAGATATGAAGCATAAACATATGAGCCATAATTTTATAAAATAAACCACTAAACCATCAAATATTTTAATAAATAAATAAAATACATGTTTGACATGTTAAGCTTCTAGCAACCTTGAAAATGAGAAATAGATAAATAAATAGAACAATAGATCAAGTGATAAAAGGAAAATAATAATTAAGTATATAATAAATGAAAGAAAGAATTGAATTAAAATTGGAATTTGAAAAGTTTACAACGTGAAAATGGAAATTTTCTAAAGTATATAAATAAGCCGAGGGTGTATATATTTTACTTAGGAAAATACAAAAAAGTAAAAAAATTATTCAAAAATTCACAAAACTATTATTGATGGATATAGGATGAAGTCTATGAATTTAATTTTTGAATTGTTACATCAAAGTTTATACATAAAGTTTAAAAGAATTCACAAGCTAAATATGTGATTTTAGCATATAACATGAAAAATTACAAATCTCTAAACTTGGTGTCACTAATGGTGTGGAGAATATGAGAGCCTTAGGTAATAATTTTATAATACAAGAAATCAAATCAAATCAAATAAAAGACTACAAAATACATGTTAAAAGAGATCAAATCATCCATTGTTTAATCCCTGACAACACCACCATTAAATTTTCAACAACTTAAAAATCCATCAATGCCATTTGCCCTTCAACCATTGTCTTTTGATTTGTTGTCAGAATTATGCAAGTTTATCTTATTTTTTAAATAGCTTTTAAACATCACGGATTTGTAAAGTTGCGTTCTACAACTTTTCTAAGAAGTTTGTATTAAAAATATATTTAATAAAAAATATTGATGTTTGTCTCACCAAAAGACATTGATGAACTCAAAAGATAACTTGTCGTGATCTAGGGTAGACGACCTGTTTCCGATCAGGGCCCCAATCACGCAGTATAGGGCGACCTATTTCCGTGAATCAGCCTGTATTATTTTCGAATTCATTCGTAAACGGTGACGGAAACATGTTTCTTCTTAATATGGAATGGTTGGCGCCAAGAATGGAAACTTGTTACCGAGTTAGTATGATATCATGTGTTCTCGAAATCTAGTTTTACAGTTCTTGGAAATAGGTCAACCTATATTGCGTGAACGGGTTGGAGAGAATCTTCACTTTGAAAATTCGTAGTAAATTCAATATTGCCCAAAATTTGTTCAAAAATATGTGACCTTCTTTAAATCTATTTCCCTACACTGCAAAATTATTTGCCTATTTGTTACTCCACCGGAAGTATGCTGAATTGCTTAAGGTGATCGGAAACAGGTCGTCTACCCTATTCAATTTTGACACAATTCAAACCCAATATAATCTATGTTGAAATTTTATTTGCTTCGATCATGTGATAGCAAATCTATATACTAAAACTATTTCATCATGTTTTTTATAGTAAATATCTATATTTAAATATTAAACTTTCTCACTCCTATTGTCGTCAAATTCTTTCTAAGCCATCTAAAGTATATATCTAATATATTATAGAATATTCAATTAGAACAATAGTCCTAATTAACAAGTAGAGGCTAGATAAAGGATGATATAAATTTAATAATGAATTTTAGTAATTCTAACATGTTCTAATATTTCTTTTTGTATTACTTTAAAAAAAAATTACAAACAACACCATCTCTTATAGTTGCCCAATTCCCACTCTCAACGAGGAGAAAGAAATAGCAAGGGACCTTATCCATCAACTTGATGTCATGAATTGAACAACATCAGTTTTAATAGATAAAAGATGCTCGAACTCAAATCTTCACAAAATATTATATTGCAATTCGCTATTTACGCATTTGGCCAAGTGCGGTCATTTCGGGGCCCCATTGTGCCAAAAAATTCAGAAATCAAATTTTTTTTTTTTTGAAAAGGGTGTGATTTTTGTCTATGGTGAAAAGTGCAGTGCATTGCAATTAATCAAATATATTACGGATTTTCAATAATAAATATGTGAATTTCATACATTTTTTTAATTTTTCAAAGTGTCTTTCATAAAACCCCTTCAAAAGTGCAATAAATATCCAACATTTTACTATCTTTCAACCGCATTTTCCCCATTCCCCTCGTATTACAATCACATACAATCCGCAATACATTTTCGTACAACGACATCATTACTTCACATATCCACGTATCCACATAAAGTATGGATCCACATATAAATATTTATAATTATAATTATATATATATATATATATATATATATATATATATATATATATATATATATATATATATATATATATATATATATATAATACATACGATAAAGAAGTACAAGTCGGCCATCTGAAGTGCAACCAATAGCACTAATCCACACTGTCTAAAAAAGCTACTACTCGAAGGGGAACTGGGTCTCCGGAATCCTCTCAGATGACTGTGTTCCGTCGTCCCGACCCTCCTCACTAGCTACACGCTGCTCCTCCAACCTCGCACGAACATCTGAAGGGGTCTCGGGATCTGTATACTCCAAAGCTTGAGCCACCATGGCATGGACCATCGGAGATGACACCCGGTGCACAGGCGACGCTTCCTCCATGATAGACGCCGCCTGCTCAAACGTATACTGCCCTCCAATCCCGTGACGCCTGTATCTGACTCCATCAACGTCATAGTAGAATCCGTTCGCTGCAAGTGTCATATCTCGGTCTGGTAGGGCCCAATGAAACGGACGTGGGGTGGAATCAATATCCACAACTACTCCTGGTGTTGGCAACACCTCAGATCCACCCGCATCCAGCCCTGATCGTGGCAACACCTCCATGTCACGCGGGGTCGACCCCAATGCCCTTGCGGTCCTAGCGGTGCCCCTCGGGGCCCAAATGCAAAATCAGCCCACTTGAGGGCTCCAAACGGGGCCTCCGAGTGTTCTAGGAGTCCCCAAAGGGCCCCAAACGGGGCCCCCGAGTGTTCTAGCAGTCCCCAAGGGGCCCCCGGGGTCGACCCCTAGGCCCATGCGGACCTAGCGGTGCCCCTCGGGGCCCAAATGCAAAATCAGCCCACTTGGGGGCCCCAAACGAGCCCCCCAAGTGTTCTAGGAGTCCCCAAGGGGCCCCCGGGGTCGACCCCTAGGCCCTTGCGGTCCTAGTGGTGCCCCTCGGGGCCCAAACGCAAACTCAGCCCACTTGGGGGCCCCAAACGGGGCCCTCGAGTCTTCTAGGAACTCCCGTGGGGCCCCCGGGGTTGACCCCTAGCACTATGCGATCCTAGCGGTGCCCCTCGGGCCTAGATGCCTATTCAGCGCATGAACTGATCGATAAAAGAATGGTTTAGGGAGAAACGTTTACCTCAAAGTCTTGAATTCGTGGTTGAAGCTCTTAGACTCTGCAGATGGTACTTCCCCACTAACGAATTAATGCTCCCTTCCAAATTCCTATCACGAATTGAAACGAACATGAACAGAAAATTAGTTGAGAAAGAGTGAATTTTTTAAATGAAGTGCTTTCGTGAGTTGTTCTTCATATATATAAGAAGAACCCTTCATTCTTCTCATTACAACGATGGAGAGCTGACCATGGTATGTGTTAGAGAGCTTAAGTGAAATAGTGGGTTTTTTTGAAGTTTTTTGAGAAAAATTGAACGCAATCTGATGTTATAGAGAAAGGAGAATGTGGAAGAGGGACGGAGGGCTGGAAAGAAAAACTTGCCTGAGCCAAAAAATGGGCAAAGAGGGTGCGCGGCCGCGCACCCTCTTCTATTTGTGTGTGTCTCCAAGGGAGGCCAGCTGGTCGGCCCCGGCTGGCGGGCTCGGCCGGCGCCGTTTTTTTTTTTTTTTTTTTTTTGTACTGTTCTGTTTTTTTTTTTTTCTTAATGTTCTGTTTTTTCTTTTCTTTTCTTTTTTCGTTTTTCCTTTTTTTGGTTTTTTTTTGGTTTTTTTTTTGTTTTTGGTTTTTTTGATTTTGGTTTTCTTCCTTTTCTTTTTTTTTTCTTTTTTTTTGGTTTTTTTGTTTTTTGTTTTAGTCTTTTGTATTTTTGTACTTTTTTGGTTTTTTTTTTTTTTTTGTATTTTTTGTTTTTTTTGTTTTTGTGGTTTTTTGTTTTTTGGTTTTTTTTTGTTTTTGATATTTTTATGTTTTTATGTTTTTATGTTTTTTGGTTTTTTTGGTTTTTTTTTTTCTGAATTTTTGTGTTTTTGTTTTTTTGTGTTTTTCTTTTCATTCTTTGTTTCTTTGTTTCTTTTTGTTCTTTTGTTCTTGTTTTTTTTGTTTTTTTGTTTTTTGTTTTTTTGTTTTTTCGTTTTTTTGTTTTTGTGGTTTTTTGTTTTTTTTGGTCTTTTGTTTTTTGGCTTTTTTTGTTTTTGGTGTTTTTTTGTTTTTTTGTTTTTTGGCTTATATTTTTTTTAAATTTTTGTTTTTTTTTTTTTTTTTGGTTTTTCCCGTTTTTGGTTTAATTTTTTTGTTTTTTTCTTTGCATTATTTGTTTCTTTCTTTCTGTTTGTTCTTTTGTTTTTTTATTTTTTATTTTTTTATGATAATCTTTAAAATAAATTTCAAGCATCTATTTAGTTCCATTACAAATAGGATATTGATGAAATATGTTGTGATAGGTTGAAATGTATATCTCTAAGTGGAGTAATTTGTGGAGATCTTTTGGTTGCATAATTGTATGAGGTGACTTCTTCGAGTACAGTTTTGATTCGTTTTCAACTAAGATCTTAGAAGTTTTTGATGAATAACTAGAACATGAAATGAGGCATAATAATTTTAGAAATCATGCTATTTCTCATCGGTTTAAACTTGCGTGAAGCTATTATCTCATAAAATCTACAGAAAAAATCATCGTTGTTATTGAATTAACAGTCTATTCCATTTCCTTTTGATTTGTGAAAGGTATATATATGGGAGGATTTATTCAGCACTAGTGGAGTACTGATCAGCGGGGTGTAGGAGCTTTCTACAACGAATCCATGACTTCCCGGTAAGACTTTATACCTAAACCATTGCATTAGCATTTAATTCATGTTGTCATCAACAGCGGCCTGTACTCTAGCAAATTGCAAGTGTACTTCGACAGGGGCCCCATACGAGCCCTAGGAACAGTTGGGTTTCTATTTGGGGCCCCCTAGTGGGCTCATTTTAAACTCCTAAACGTACAAAGGTGTCTCCAAATTTGACAATTTGAGGAAAGTCATCATAAAGTACTATATGGAATAATATTTTACGAATGATGTATGAATGATAGTTATAGATTTTGAATTGAATATTCCATCCGTATGGTGAGGTTAACCAATGCTATCTCCAATATTTTATTCTAAACTTTAAAAGTGAGAATTCTAAATTCCTTATAAAATTGATTGTAAGCAACATATTAACAAATTTTTAAGTAGAAGTTGTTGGAATGGATGAATTCATTTTAACAAATTTAACAAATTTTTAAGTAGAAGTTGTTGGAATGGATGAATTCATTTTAACAAATTTAACAAATTTTTAAGTAGAAGTTGTTGGAATGGATGAATTCATTTTAACAAATTTAACAAATTTTTAAGTAGAAGTTGTTGGAATGGATGAATTCATTTTAACAAATTTAACAAATTTTTAAGAAGAAGTTGTGGGCTGATTTTGCATTTGGGCCCCCAGGGGCACCGCTAGGATCACATGGCGCTAGGTGTCAACCCCGGGGGCCCCACAGGGTCTCCTAAAACACTTGGGGGCCCCGTTTGGGGCCCCGAAGTGGGCTGATTTTGCATTTGGGCCCCGAGGGGCACCGCTAGGATCGCATGGCGCTAGGTGTCAACCGCGGGGGCCCCACGGGGTCTCCTAGAATACTTGGGGGCCCCGTTTGGGGCCCCCAAGTGGGCTGATTTGGCATTTGGGCCCCGAGGGGCACCGCTAGGATCGCATGGGGCTAGGGGTCAACCACGGGGGCTCCTAGAACACTTGGGGACCCCGTTTGGGGCCCTTTAGTGGGCTGAATTGCCATTTGGGCCCCGAGGGGCACCGCTAGGAGCGCATGTCGCTATGGGTCAATCCCGGGGGCCCCACGGAGGCTCCTAGAACACTTGGGGGCCCTGTTTGGGGCCCTCACGTGCACTGAATTAGCATTTGGGCCCCGAGGGACATCGCTAAGACCACATGGGGCCTGGGGTCAAGCCCGGGGACACTCGGATTAAGAGTTCTCACCGTTTCAAACAAACAAAACATAACAAAACATAACAAAACAATTGTACTTTATGTATAGATCGTAGTTAATAGCAGCGTTATCGATAAGCTATTATAAATGTTTGTTATACTGAGTACAGATTGCAAATGTGGTGAACAGAGATATGGATGACGATGGATTCGAGTGCCGAACCCAGAGCCTCGAGGGTACTTCGGACCTCGAAAGGGCAAACCATCTACTGCAGCGGTAACGAGAACGCCTAGAAGAACAGGGACGGAAGTTGTGGGCCAAGCATCATCTACAGCTACCCTGGAGGCAACAGATGATCCGTTTCCAGTTTTCAATCCAGCGAGGGACTTGGAGATTAGACAGTTTGTGGCTTTAACAGTAGAGCGGAAAGTAGTAAGGGCTGGAGTACCATTCTATGTGGGGAAAGTGGTGGAATTTGGACAAGGCAAATGGGCAATGAAAGTGAAGGTGATATGGTATTGGCTTATTATGAGGCGAGGTGTGACGGATGAAGCAGGTTCTGAGCCACAACGATACAGGAACTGCATGGAAGCATCTTGGGAGCCATCTGGTGAGAGACATGGTTGGGTGGACAAAGAAGCTGCTATATTTTCATGGAGAGATGTACCAGCAAGAACGAGAAGTGGACATTTAAAGGTGAAGTTCATTTCTATACAAGGAGTTCGAACTGAGAACCAAGTAACTATTCCCAATGAAGCAAAGCCACACATACTTGAATATATTGCATTACAGGTGGAAGGCATGGATGACGAGAGGATGCAGAACGAGCTAGATGCTTACTAGAATAGAATTGTATATGTTATACAATATATGGTTTTCTGTATTAGATGTCGAGGTATTGAAGGGAAAAGTGTGTACTATTATTATAAAACGTGAACGAGTACACGATTTTTATATAATACAAAGAATAATTAAATCTTATGTGTATGTTTGTAGCCCATATCTAAATGCATACAATGTGCTTGTATGATTATGTAAGATGCGTGCACAAATAAGGGATTCAGAATTCCCACTTTCGTACCTATCGCATAGTATGTGCAGAATGAATATCACAGGATAATTTTGTTGCGTATAGGACAAAAATTTGACATATAGAAAATGCAAATACAAATTCTTTAAAGGAAATCCCCCGTCAAAAATCTCCATGAATTTGCAATTTATACTTATTAGAAGGGAATTGCTGGGAAAAAAAATTTGCCTAATTTTTTTTGCAATTTTTTGGAATTTGAATTTTTAGTGCGCCCGGGGGCCAAGTGCATGATTATATGGCCAAGTGCGTAAATAGTGAATTGTGTGTTTATAGTTGTTGCAAATTACAGCAAATTCCAAAGAGGTAGGTTTGGATACCTAACAAAATTTTTAAAGCTACATGACATAATTATTAACTAAAAAATTCATTCATCATGTAAAATATATTGTGAGGTTAAACATAATTTTTTTTAGTCTCGAGATGTTTTAAAACCATTTTTATAAGACATCTTTAAATGAGTATAGTCTTATGCCAAGTTTTTATAATCTAATTATATATTATAATAAATATTAAAACTAAAATCACAATGAATTAAAATTTCTCAAAAATCAAATGCCATTACTAAAAATTAAATTAATGTTACTTTTTGTTGTGTAGAACTTCTAAAAATTATATATCATTTTGAAGATATTTTGAAAATTCTATTATTAGTAATATCTAAATAAAAATCTCAAATAGTACATTATTGCATTGATTTTTATGTTAGAATTCTTTGAATTATCCATTTTATAGCTTTATAAATTTAAATTACACAAATTTCAATACAATAATTTGATGGAGCTCTATTCATTTAAAAAAATTCATAATCTATTTACTTTTTGAAACAAAAGAAATCTAGTAAATTTTTTATAGTAATATATTTATTTGTAAATGTTACATGAGAAATTGTCTGCATTGAAATTTTGATTTGCTACAATTATGTGATTGCAAATGTATATGATAAAATCATTTCATCATGATTTACTCATACCATAAATATTTATTTTTTCAAAAATTTACAAGTTCACTTGATAATTTTTATTTACAAAATACTACATAGAAGTGATTATAAATTTAATGTGGGTAATATGTAATTGAAAAATGTTATGAAATTGAAAAAAAAATAATATAAAAATGAATCATATAGAAATGATTGACAAGAATATAGTTTTAAAGATTGAGTTCTTTCAAATCAATGGCCATAGACTTTTCTAATTCTTCTACGTTCATTCCGAGTTCAATAAGGGTTTTATCATGTTTTTCGTAATCCTCGTTTGCCACTTGTTTTTTTAGGTTTGCTAGTGTTTCTTCTACCATTTTAACATGTTGGTCATGATTTGCCAAACGCTCTTTCAAATTTGCCAATGTGTCTTCCATCGATTCAATTTGTTTGTCTAAGTTTTCTACTTGTTTGTCACAATTCTCTACTTCTTTTTCCATATTTACTATTGATTCTTCCATCACACCAATTTGTTTCTTCACATTGACAAATTGTTTGCTTTTATTTTCCATTCCATATGTTGCAAACCGTTGTTGTCGACTGTTGTAAAAACTATTAAATCAAATAGATGTTTTCAATTGTTACAACAAAACACCATATCAAACCGTTGTGATTGTTGGAGGTGATACTTAGAAGTAATTTTTTAATTTTTTCTTAAGAAATAATATAATAAATTACCTATTTGGAGTATTTGTATATTTTTTTTAGAAATTAACGTATATATAAATAATTAAATTCCACAACATTTATATTATAATGTGAATTTTAAGATTCACTTGAAAACCAAATTGAGTACTTAAATAAATCAAAATACTAAGATCACATTTATAAATGTGATAAAAAATTAACTCATTTTGTTGCTTTAAGTTTTTTGGCCATTTAGGGCCAAAACTGCCTCTCAACATCTTTCAACAACAAAATAACATTAGTCTTTTTCTGCAATAATATTAGTCTTTTTTTTCAGTTGTTTTTAAATTTGACTCTATGTCCGACCCTATAATTCCTTGGTTAACTTGATAAACCATGTCTTACTACAATTTTAGACTAAAAATCTTTACCAATTGCAAGATTATAATGTTTCAATTTGAAATAACAAGCATTTGTTAATCCTTCTCAAAAGTAAAGTTCCATCCTTGAACCTTTTAACCCCCAACTGCCTAGGTGTTCATTTTTTGGACGATGTACAGATTTCATTCAAATTTTCTCATCCATCATAAACTTTTTGTAGTGTGGATTTTTTACTATGGATTTTATGGGATGTTAGCTTCATACATGTGTGATCCAATTAGAAAGGGGATTATTTGTGAAATATTTATGCCTCATGTCATGTTTCATTGATTCACCAAAAATTTCTAAGATTTCAATTCAAAATAGTTCAAAAGTGCTCTTGAAAAAGTCAACTCATAAAATTAAGTAACCAAAAGATCTTCAAAAATCACAACACTTAGAGTATTACATTACAACCCATCATAACAAATTCCATCTACAAATTGTCAATCTCTTGTTAGTAATCGAATTACAAAATGATTTTGAATTTTAAGTTT
Organism: Pohlia nutans; assembly: GCA_022496805.1. NCBI lineage: Eukaryota > Viridiplantae > Streptophyta > Bryopsida > Bryales > Mniaceae > Pohlia > Pohlia nutans. Next base: position 40,881,057 of record CM040088.1, read on the forward strand.
CAAAATTTATACAAAAATATTGGTGATAGCAATCATTGATCAAACCGTATGATAGAATCCAAAATTGATAATGTACAACTTTTATTCATATATCAAGTTCAAAATATTCCTCTTAGTTGCACTTTATAATGCATCTTTGCAAAACTGCCCAATTTGAAGAAGGCTGTGAGCAAAGAATGCGTGTATCTATAAACTGGTGCAAAAAGAATTTGATGGAAAAAGAATTTGAGGATGTATGAAAAGAATCTAATTTAAATACTTCATATTTCATTTTGAAAAATATTAAGTGAAAAAGGTACAACATGAAAAGTGAACTAAATTATTATTAACATGGACATTGAAATCTCCATTCTAAATGTGAGTGTCTTGTGGTAGGCCATCTGTAATCTTTTTTTTCTTTTTAATATTGAAAATTGGGTTCAAATATTAAACTTCAAAAAACCTCAAACACTTCTTTTGCAAAAAAAGAATGCCACAATTGCTTGCAAAACGTAACTTTTCATAACTTTCATCTTATCAAATTATACTACATGAGAATAACTCAAAGCTTTCCTATGTAAATAAAAAGAAAATTATAACAAAACCCAAAAATTCAGTTTTAATTTTAAATTTTAAATTTTAAATGTGTAGAATGTGAACTTTTAGATCAAGAACACCAAAACCTTATAGCTTCTGAAATATTTATGAGAATTAAGTGAAACAAAGCAAAATATGAAGAATATGAAAAAAAGTTATGCTAAAAATATTTAAAAAATCACAATTTTGAAATCATTAGAGGCCTGCCTAAAAACACAAAACCCCTTTTGGGTCTTAAAATTCTTTTGGAACCGATACTCCTTTAACTTTTAATTGCAATAAATCTCTTTGTGTTAAGGACATGGGGTTTTTTAAGGGAGAAATATTGCCAAATTCCCCTTGAAAATATAATCTGGCCAAAAAAGGGCCGAAAACCATGAAGCTTTTCTCCATAAAACTTCAAATTAAAAAAATGTCTTCGATGAAATCGTTAGATTGTGGATGAAACTAATAAAAAATTATGGATGTGTGATATTTCTATCAAATATGTGGATGAGTGTTGAAATATAGAGTACCACTATAACATTTTATATCGCCACTTTGGCACTACATGACAAATGAAAAAAAAATGCCCTGGTTAAGAATTCAACAAAATTATAATCAAGATTATAAACCTACTATAGTTGACAAGCTTTGTATTTAAAGTGAGCTTTGCATTGTATTCTAATTAGATATTCTTAGATGTTAAAATAGAAATGGCTTAAACAATACATGCTAAAGCAATATAACACTTGAAACTCCATGAAAAATCCAAGTATTATTTAAATGCTTTAATTTGTTTGTTTTTGGTATGGACATGGTCATGTATTTATCATGAAAATTAGCTCAATGTTTGTTATTTTACTCCCTAACCAAGTCAATTAAAATTCTCCGAGGGGGGCACTTAGAGTATTTTTTTGGAAACACGTGCAATAACCACTTATTTTTAAAAGGGGTATTATCTCTAAAAATTGGAATATTAGATGTTCTTTAAGTAGATTTTTTTTAATGAGCATGAACTTTTTTAATACCCTATAGGTAATTAGAAATCAAGAATACATTTGACATCAAATACCCTATTTAACTTACAATTTTTTGATAGCTTTCGGTTTTTTTGAGTTTCTCTTTTGAAAGGGAAGGAGACGGGTGAATTGTGAATTGTGGATTGACATTTTTGACAAAGGAATTGCATTGTTGTGGTATGGCAAAGAGGAAAACACAATCAAAAAAAAATACACCAACAAAATTGTAATGGTAGAATGCAACATGAAAGTTATGGTGTTAAAGAAACGTAATTTTTTAATATTGGAAATATGCTATTTTTCATTCATTCAATTTAAGCCTCTATGATCGTATTCAACTTAACACACCCTTATCCAAAGGTTACTTTTAATAAAAATAAAATAAAATAACACATATTAGTTAGTACGGTATCATTTTACAAGTCGGTTTCAACATTGATCAACCCCTATATTTTATTTATAATTTTTCAATGTTTTATCTCAAACAAATATTAAACACCTATATTTTATTGCACATCGTTTCTGAAATACCTCCAATGCCCCCCCTAAACCCGGCGATTGAACTCTAAACGACGGTGGAGGAACAAAAAAAAAAAAAAAAACAAAAAAAGATATATTTTTATTTCCGTCTTCTTTTTGTTTAGAGCTCATAAACCCTAATAATAATAATAAATTAAAAAAGAAAATTTAGGGTTCAGTTGTTGGCGACTAAATCCTAAACGGCAGAAGAGTAATAATAATAATAATAATAAATTTTTTTTTCTACTTTTAGGCTTTCGAGGGTTGTTGGGTGCGCGGCCGCGCACCCAGTCCCTCTTCCTCTCTCCCTCTCTCACTCTCTCCTCTCCCCTCTCCTCATAAATATAGAAGAGAGAGGGAGAAGAGAGATGAAGAGAGAGAGGAGGGAGAAGAAGAGGGATTGGGTGTGCGGCCTAAAAATAGAAAAATTCCTTCCTCCTCTATCGTTTAGGATTCAGTCGCTGGCGGTTGAAGCCTACATTTATTTATTTATTTTCAGGGTTCATGAGTCCTAAACAAATATATATATATATATATATATATATATATATATATATATATATATATATATATATATATATATATATATATATATATATATATATATATATATATATATATAATTTTATTTTTTGGTTTTTATTTCTTTGGTGCGGGTGTAGGGTTTACGGCTGCCACAAGAGGAATGAAGAAAAAATAGAAGAAAATGAAGAAGACAACAAGGAAAACAAAAAGAAGACAAGAAATAAACAAGATAAAAAGAAGATAAAAGAAAAGATAAAAGAAAAGATAAATATAAGAATAAAAAATAACAGAAATAATTGTTTGTTTACAATGTACGTGATTCAATGTAGAAAGACAAAATCGTTGTTTTTTAGAGAACTTTTCACCCAAATTTTTTTAAGCAAGATTTGCTCACGAAATGAAATCACTTGGCCAAGTGTATAAATTGCAAATTGTGTGTAAAAGAGAAAAGAAAATATAAAGATAAGGATTAAATAAAAATAAATAAATTGTTTGTTTACAATGTAAGGGATTGTAGAAAGACAAAACTCGCTGTTTTTAAGAGAAATTTTTAAACTTTTTTTTTAATGTGGCCGGGGGTCAAGTGCATGATTATATGGTCAAGTGCCTAATAGCGAATTGCGTGTTTTGTCCAAAACTTGTCCAAAACTTACATGATTTCACTGTCATACTATTCTACCAAAATTGCATTTTTATGCTTACTAATGCCCATCTTGAGTCTCCCCTCGCACAATGGGAAAGATGAGTGAAAAGTTTAGAGTAATTGTCAAATAAAAGGGGGTCCAATATAGAGAATTTTGTAGAATATTTTGGATTTATGCAAGCAGGCATGACATATTAACACTTCTTTTATGATATTGTGGCAAAAAATGATTCCAATTAGCAAAGTGGATTTCCATGATTATAATATTATTTTTGTTTAATTTTAGGCATGGTACTCATTTCAATCACTACATGAGTCATTCCTCTACCACATTCAAGATGAAAGTTGACGAAACCTCAATGTTCAATAATTAGAATTTTCTAGTGTATTTTACTTTGGTACTTGAAATAGAAGACCGTGTTTTGAGGCTTGACCTTTGCAGAGGTGAATGATGAACTCTTTCGGGGTTTTGTTGAGGTTCTTGGGTTTGTTATTGGTCCAAAAAGATGCATGCATTACACCGAATTTGTAGTTTTTGCACTTGGCCAAGTACATTGTCTGATGGTCACAATGGTGCAAAACTTGCACTTTTTTGAAATTTTACCCCCCTAAAATTTCATATATTCTCATTTATTAAATAGCAACAACACATTCATTCATATCAAATTTGCCATGTATTAAAAAAAATAAACATAATGTGCAATATTGTTTTATTTTTATTTGATAGAAATTTTTAAAAAGCTTCATTTCATATAAAAATGAAGGCACACACTACAAAGTAAACAATATTTGCACTATTCTACCACATCAGAGGGTTCTCCCTTGAGTACTTTCTCGATCTATACTATTCACTACAAGAAGAACCGCGTTCAGGATGACAAAATTTAAACAGTCTTTTGTCAATCTTTCTGTCATTTCAGATCACTTGATTCGAACACCATTTTGACAGAGTTCTATACAAATTCTGTCAATTTCAGTGGGTCATGAGGGAAGCTACGATTGTGACACTTGGCCTCCACGTGGCTTCTATGTGAATGACACGCTAGAATTACAAGCGGGTCCCGATAATTTATACAATCCCTATTTTTTAAATTACCCTAAAGTAAATTACTTTTTTTAGAAACCCTTTCCATTGTAGTCAATTAATTATTGTCAGCATTTAAATTAATAATTAATAAAACAATCGACTATTTTAATAATATTTAGAGTAAAATTCACACATTTCCAAGTGGTATATCAAGATGGATGAATATGAATTTCACTTCTTAATTGTGGGTGGAGGAGGAGGTGAAGTCTTGTGCTTTATACAAAATTCAGTGCACTAGTGTTGACAATGAGTATGGGCTATGTAGAACTCCTCCCACTGTAATCTCTTATTCACCGGTAAAGCTATTCTACAAAAATGTGCATAACTTAAGCATAAATACTTCAAATCACAAAATTATTTTTGGAGGTGAAATTTTACTTGCTTGTGCAAGTATTCTTAGTTGAATATTGCTCAAAATAAGCTAGTCTACTATGCACAATTGAGCCTCGAAAGTATGATCAAAACACATTTTCTTCTCAAAATAAGTCATGCACTTTCTTCACAACCCTATTGAATTTTGTTCACATCTCATGCATAGAAACTTCAAATTACAAATTTATTTTGGGAGGTGAAAGACAACTTGGCGTTCTAACTTTTTTTTGGTGAAAACATTTCAAAATAAGATCATTTGCTATGCGCAATTGTGCACCAAAGTATACTGAAAATAGGGTGTAGTGAGAATTCACATGAGTTGTCAAAAATAAAATACACCAACAAAAGTCTGTCAATTCAGACAATAAAATGTTTTGAGTACCTCAAAGCATGCTTTGAAAGGGCCTCTACTGTCATAATTAACAAAAAAATGTCAAATTTCAATCATTTTGGGCTTGGTATTCTTGTAGTGACTGCTTCACATCTTGAGTCTCGGGAATCATCTCACAGGATTGAGTTTCTACCTCTCCTTCTATCTTGCTTTCCAACTATTGCTCCCCGAGTAGTGCTCTAATCTTTGAAGGGGTCCCAAGATCAACATAATTCAATGCTCTCATGAGCATGGCTTCCGCCACCAGAGAGGGAATGTTACTCGTGTTTAAGTCATCCTCTAAAATGAAGGCGACTTACTCATATGCGACCCTCTTCTCCCAAACGACGATATTTCACTCCCTCGAGGTCATAGTATAATCCGTCAACTCTAAGCGTCATACGATGATCTGCCAAAGCCCATGCAAATGATAGCATCGTAGACTCCGTACTAGTAGTCACTCCATGTACAGGTCACACCACTAAGACTGAAACTTAAATATTGAGACATGTACAATATTAGTCCAAATTTATGTTCGAGATTGAAACTTATATATTCTACATTGAATAGAAGTTTTTAGGAAATAAAATAAAATTTAGCAGCTCATGCTTTGAATTCATAGCACCAAATATTAAATATAGGAGGCTTCACAGCTATAGAGGCTCACATTTGGGCTTGAGGTTTGCATTGAACAAATCTAAGTCAAATTTAGACTTCTTTAACCCCTAAAGGACCGGAGTGTTCCTTCTCCAAAAACACTCCAATGCTGCCATTTTACTCCCCCATGCAAAAATTCCAAAAAATGTTATTTTTTACCTTCTAACTGTAAGATCTTTTCCTAAACTACTTGAAAAACATACACAACAAATTTCGTTGATTTTGACCGCACGGATTGCAAGATAATTGCGTTTGATGAAAAAAAACACCCCAAAAAAACTCATGCCCGAAAATTTCAGATGCGTTTGATCGTGGTTACATCAAAAAAAATCTCACTACTAAACCTTGTCACACTTTACTTTCACATTCTATATAATGTTACTTAGTTGTGTACCAATTTTCGTTGCGTTTGGAGATGTTTAGGATGTTCAAGAACACCCTGCACTTGTTGGAGGACTGGTTTAAAAGTTTAGAAAAGACTCAATGTTTTTGGAATTGCAATATTTTGAATTTCTTTATTTAGAATACAAATCTGAGCGATGAAACATAAGTACATTCCACCCTACATAGGATGGCAAAAAAAAATTGAAAAAAGAATAAATCTCCAAGTTTTAGAAGACATGTAGCATATTTTCTAAGAATTTTGGGGGTTAGGAGGGTATATAAAGAGTGGAGGAAGGGAATCAAAGTCCCACCTCATCCAACCCATTCCAATGTTCATAGGTGGACTGCCACGTGGCACTCTTTCATTGGACGATTTTTAATTCTAATTTAAATTTTTTTAAATGAATTTAAATTTAAAATTTTTAAATAAATTTTTTTAATTACAAAATTGAACTTTTAATTAAAAAATGATTTTTTAAATTAAAAATAATATTTTTTGGTTTGAAATAATAATTTTTATTTATAAAAAATTGCTTTTGAATTTTTTGAATTAATTATTATTTTTTAAAAATGAGTGTGGAAATGGGGTGGTCTTCTGCCCCCCACAATCCACCCCATTTTCCATACTCCGTCCATCTTGTTGCCCCCCCCCCCCCCCCAAAATTCAACTATTTCTCTACTGCCTCACTACCTTTTCTTCTGGAAAAAACACATTTCCCCTCATATCTTCCACATACGGTGTCAAAATTCAAAAAAAAAAAATCTCCATTTTTGTGGCACATTGGGGAATCCACTATTAAATTTCCTTCAAAATTCAATTAAAAATGTGTTCACCGGAACCTACCCAGTTCTCTAAATGTCCTAGTTAGGACACTTGGTCCTTTAGGGGTTAACTAAACAACTACATTTACCTAATCACTGTCATAATTAAAAAAACTCAAGATGGAATTTCAAAGCCAGTAATCCCTAGAGACCATAATATTTTGTATTGCTTATAAATCATCGAAATCCGTAGCAAATTCGTGTGTGCATAGCAAAATATGGTAAATTTAGCTACTTTTAATTATAAATTGTGGAATCCAATATGAAATGTGGGTGCCCCTAACCTCTAGGGGCCCTAACGTGGTGTTTGTCTTTTGAATTGCGGAAATTTACTTTAAATTTCATTATGTATGATATATTATGCTATATTTAGCAGCTTTAAAGAGAAAATTTTAACACCCAATATGGAATTTGGGTGCTTTTAACCTCTAAGGGCCCTAACGCGGAGTTTGTCTTTTTAAATTATAAAATTTTATGAGAAATTTGGGTTCCTAGGACTAAATATGCTAAATTTAGAAAGTAATGCTTATAAGTTTGATTCAAATTCGATGTTCAAAATGCGATTGTACATAACTACGTGTACTAATTTAAAGTAAGATAAAACGATTTGAGGTGAAAACCTCATATGAATGAGACGTTTTCAAAAGTAAACGGATTTTTGAAAACAATGTTTACCTCGACTTGTTATGCGTCACGATGTTTACTCCAATCAAGCACGCCTACAAAGAATGAAAGAAAAAAAGGTTAAAATCATCGTAGATATGCATTTAAATTTTTTTTGGAGAAAAGAATATCACCTATACATCCTAGAATGCACATATATTTAGCTTTACAACCCTAACTAGTATCATTTGCAAAAGAAAAAGGTAGTGAGAGCATTCCCTTTTAGAGGTAAAATGTGAAATGTGTGGAATATGAAATGGGGTGGGCATTAAATTCTAGGAATATTTAGAATGGGCTTTTAAAAAAGTCATTTCATAGTTGAGCACGCCCTCTCAAAGGGCGCGCATGCCAACCCCTTGGCCTGGCCAAATGGCTTGAAGGTTGTGTGGTATTGGCCCATGAGAGGACGGGGAATGCAAGACGAGTGGGGATCTAGTAGAGCAAAGTATACGAATTGCATGGAAGCATTGTGGGAGCCATTTGGTGAGAGACACGGATGGATTGCCAAAGATGCGGCTATATTCTTATGGGAAAACGTGTCGGTAAGAACAAGGGGTGGGCTTGTACAAGAGAACAATGTGCGAGTGTTTTTTTTTAAGAGTTCTGATTAGGTTCTATTTAAAATTCCTTTTATTCAAATTTTTAACTTTTATTTTTATCCAACATATGAAATATTCTTTATCGGATTAAACCCAGTGTTTTCTAGTAATTAGAAACAACGATGTCACGAAAGAAGAGCTCCCAACAAACTCGTGCCAAAGTCAAGAGCTCCTAATAAACTCATTCCAGAGCGGATTGGAATGATGTCATGTTAGAATTTTGCTTTTTATATAAGAACATTGGGTTTAATCAAATTCTTCATTGGTATAAGAACACTCGGTTTAATCAAATTTGTCATTTTAAAACCATGAATCCTTGGTCCTTTAGGGAATATATATGTGTGGGGAATGGCAAGGCAATTTCTCCAGAAACTGCCTTGAGCAAGCTAATTATTATTACCGGTATTACCGGTGAAGGTTCCATCGACTTACCTCCTCCAAACCCTACCTCGATCGCCATAACCAGCGATCGCCGATGCTTGCCTCCATTTACTCGCCAATTATGCGTGCCTCCGTCTTCTTCACATCTGTTGTGGTATCTCCGCTTCTCCCTGCTGCGCTTCCCGTTCTTTTGATGGGCTGAATTGCTTGTAAGGTGCTGAACTGCATGCGCTCGCTTGTTTTTTTCTTGAGCTTTGCATGCTGCAGAGTGAGTCCTTGTTTTTTTTTGTGGTCCTAGGGTTTGAATTCAGTGATGGATTTGCGTTTTGTTTTACGAGGATCGTTGAAAATTATGTGCGATCGGAGGTCGTCAGTAAGTGATTCAGTAGTTGTCGAAGTTTTTCGCAATCTTCTCTTCGTCATGTTGCTGCTTCTGTTTGGAATTTTGAGTTTCTTTGCGAGCTTGGCTGACGAATAGAATGAAGGATATTTTATATTGTAAAGATATCTCTTCCATTTGGTATGTTTTGCTGTGGAATGTGATGAGTAAATCTCGTAGTGATCAGAAACTCTGATGATCATGTGAATCTCCTACGGAGGAGAGCATAAAGTTTGGTTATGTATCAGGTCGAAGGCAGACTTGTTTTGCAAATTAGGGTAGTCAGCTAAGTCTATGGTATGTCAGATTCAAAGCGCTTTTTCAGTGTGTTGAATTTGTCGATGAGTATTCCAGCGTCATGGATTCGTTACTGTTACGATTTTCACTACTTCTCATCTCTTGCCGGAAGTAATGAAATTGTATGGAGTACTCGTGTGCTGTGATGTTTTGGTTTCCTTTCTAGACAGAAAATATGGAGAGAAAGACACCATTGATTTTTTCTCGTGCCAGGATGTATTTAAACGAGGGAACGATACCAGTCTTAGCTGTATTCTGTGTGATGTGGAAATATCTTCCTGGTAAGCCATGGGCTTGTACAATAGAATAGAAAAATCGGAATGCAGTGTGACAATTTGTAGCACATTCTGTTTTTGATATAGCCGTTGACACTGGAATAATTTGTTTCTTTGTTTTATTTTGGTTTGTCCCTGTGCTTCCAGTGCGAATTTTATTTCAATGTGTTGGTCTGTAGCTCTACGTCCTTCCCTGGACATCATTTTCTTAGCGATTTTTAACGATTGCTCTTATGATTTCTTCAAATTTTCGTCAGGACGTTAGGAAGTTTCAGTATTTAGAAAATGCTATTTCTTTAACTTTTTGTCGATAGACGGGTTGTGTGTTGGCTTTGTAGCCCCAATATGCAAGGGTTCTGATTCCTCAGATTTACTTCCAGCAGGGTTCGAAGGAGGTTCCAAGGGCGAAGATAATCTCATGGGGCTTGGTTAAGCTTTTGTGAAGACAAACTTGTGTGACCTTAGATCAAGGGACAAAAATGGGGTACCAATATTGGACATGGGTGGCTGTTGCCTTAATGTTATCCAGCAGCGTGCTAACGACTGCAAAATTCACTCCTCATGTGCCTCATTTACTTGATGAGGGTGAGGTTCTTCTCTCCTTTGACCACTTAAGTTTGTTGATGGCATATTTTGTTATTTACTGGAATCTCGCTTCTTTCAGCCAGGATTGTTTGAGCAATTATTGATGTCATTACACTACGGAACTCAGAAGAATGTATTCATGAGTTGTGTATTTATTTGTTTAGTCATTCTGTATTAGGAATCTCTCAGTCAGCGTAATTTTGAAGTCAGGTTTCTCTTTTGCCTTCATTTTCAGTATCTTCTATCGTGACTGTAGATTTCTATTTTCTTAGGTGCATCCAGCTTAGTTTAGCAAATGTTCACATATAATTTGTCATAACATACTCTGTTCATTTATTTATTTTGGACAAACATGACGCATGCTTACAGTGGAGTGTCATTTTCCTTTGCGCAGAATGGAAGAACATGAATGATATCGGAAAATTGCTGGCTCAGGCTGTTCATCTTCCTTTGCATTCACAGAAAATGCTACTGAAAGAGATTGGAAACGTTTATGCAAAGACGGGTGAAGGTCGTTGCAATCTCTTTGCAGGTCCAGCATCTTGCCAACCCATCCCCAAAGACTCCGATTATGCAAAAGTCTGTCATCACTCCAATGAGAACGTGGATTGCGCATTTAAAATGGCAGCATTTGAACACATCTCAAGGGATCCCGAAAAACACTTCAAAGAGAAGCTCGCAGAAGAAGGTAATGCATAATTATACACGAATAGGTGTGCAATTTCAGTCACCCTGCTGAGGTCCCGACTTATGTATGGGTGTAATCATTGGAATTTGGCTATCCTACTATATTATTTACGGCTTTTGTTTATAATTTTGTTATTTTCTTAGTACCGGTAGGCCATAGGATCGTTTGAACCGTTTAATTACTATTGTATGTTATATTGTGAAATATTTCTGATGGCTTGAAGGCGTTGTTTTGACCAGGATTGACTGAATGTCATCACTGCTACAAGACTATGCATCATTTCTGGTGTGGCCAGGTAGTACCAGCATGTGGCACGTTTGACAAGGTCATTGATGAGATTCTGGTGAGTGTTTCCTCCCCCTTTTTTTTTTCCCAATGCTCATCTATTCCAGTAGCTGTTCCTAAGGTATCACACAGCTACAAAATTGTGATTCTCTTAAACTTTTCTTTGATTTACAAGCTTGCATTCGTCTGTCTTTGTTATTTTTATTACTCTGTTTCTTCTTATTGCACTTTCAATCGCGTCCTTTTGAGTAAGGATTGCATTTTTTAGCGTGAAGGAAAGCAATTAACCTTGTTTGTCTGTGACATCGGTTTGTCTGCAGCCCATGTTGACATCTGTTGCCGAGAAGAAGGAAAAACCATCGGTTGCGCTTCAACAGGCAGTGCCTCGCATCTTGCAATCTGCCAGTTTAGGTCTTCCCTGCAAGCAGATGTGCGATGCTATAACAACTACTTGTGGATGTGGCCAAGCTCCCACTTTTGGCGAAGTATGTCGAGTCTTTCTTATCCTTTTTCTTTTTATCTGGGTTTAAACTTTCTAATTATGGAGGTTGAGTGTCTATGACATAGTTTGAGAGCAGATTGGTGGCCAAAGTGAGATTAGTTCACTGCAATTGAATGTATCTCGATAAGGCATACCTTCATCATCACACACGCACCATAGAGGTGGTTCAGCATACTAAGATATCCTAGAGCTTTCAGGTCATGGCGTCGATTCAAAGCGGCAAGCATCGGGACATGTACAGTACAAACATGTCCCTGTCAACAGCGAAGGACATCTTCCAAAACGTTTGGAATAGGCCCGTCTGCGAGCTGTTTTCAAGCAAAGACACCCCCGGATTCTCCGGCGAATGCCATGTACCTGAGTCCCAGAAACAATGCTCTTGGTGCGAAGGCAAAGCCGCACGACCTGAGTTTGTCCACGAGCAAATAGTTGCTCAAATGGCTCAGAGTATTTCCGGTCTGATGCAAGTAAGTTGCCTTTTGCTTGTCAACTCAATCCTGTTTTTGCAAATGAGCTGAAGAACATGATCGTGGCCACTTGTTAACCCCTAAGCGTCTAATGCGCCTAATATGGCCATCTGCATCACTGAACTTTGAAACGGTGGCATTTTCTCATTTTACCTCGGTTTTCTGATTGCAATACATCATTTTAAAGCTCTTGTTCTATACTACAAGATCGGCAGTGTCGATCGTGTCAAACTGAAGTCATTTTCACACAAACAGATGTTTTGCAGCAGGGGGTCCAATTTTCCTACAGTACAGAATATACACAGTGGACGCTTAGGGGTTAATGCACTGTGAGTTGACGTACCATTGCCTCTGCAGGGTGGCTTGGAAGAGATTCTGCTGGCTACAGGCGGTGAGAAGGTGAAGGGCGGTTCAGGCTGGAGCTGGGTACATGGAGACCACGGTGCCAAAAAGAGTGGTCACTCCGGCATCTGGGCAGTGGTCATCATCTTTATGTTCGTTGCTGCCGGTGCGTTTGTTGTAGCAGTCAAGATTCAACGCAATCGGCACAATACATCACAGTATGTGGACCTCAACAGCATGGGTTACACTCCACCAATTTTGTAAAAAATGATTTGATCTTGTTCCTTCATTCCAGTTGTGTATTCTGACCCTCAGGTGTTAAGGGCTCATGTCGGGCAGGTTTTTGGTCTTTGCAAGTAGGCTTTATCCAATTTTTTCTGAAAGTTAGCTTTGTTGTCAAATGGGGTCAGGAACAAGCACATACAGCTTTGCTATGTCATTTACATGTCAGTATATAATATATATATAAACGCCTTTTGACCATTGTAGTAAGCAATGACGTCCATATTGTAACAGTCATGCACAATTTTCATTATCTTTTACTGGATCATTATCTACAATTTCTTTTTCAGTAGACGATCTTAGAGATAGAATTTCCAATAATTTGACAACCAGTTAGGGCTTTATTACGAGTGAGGTTCCCTTATACAATCTGAGCCAATAATTTTCACAAAATTTCAATATTTCTTTCAAGTAATTTAAAAAATACTTAAATTAGATATAAATCTAACCTTCATATACATATCTTTTTACTTGTCAAGTACATGAATGTTATATATGCAACTGCTTGTTTTCCATCATATAAGGGCCTATCCACATGTGAACCCCATCCCAACCCAACTTACTATATAAGTGAAAAACAAGCCATGAAACTTTTATATGGAAATTTGGATAGGGACAGGTCTCACATGGAATCAAGCTCTAACTTCAATGAACAATAATGGCAGTTTTCCATTCTTTTTACTACCCAAAACAACAACAAAAACCTTACTCTCACCGACACAAATGAGAAACTACACAAAGACTAATCAAATGGATATAAGGTAGTTCCCTAAAATTGTGACTATGCCTTTGAACAAAAATAGATTTAAAATTGAGTAAATGTACAACAACTGAAGAATCAAAGTCTACTTATAGTTTTGGGATACCTATGAGTAAAACTTCAAAAGCCCATTACTTATTCATGCATTATCAAAATAATACAAAGAAAGATAGTAACTCGGCCAACGTGAATGAAGAATGTTGAAGGAAGAGTTGGCAACTTGGCAACTGGGCCATTAGGGCCAAGTTTGTGTGTACTACCTTCAGTGCCCCTTTCAAGGGTAGAATCTATAATCACCGTATAATAGCAAGTAACCAAAGTAAAGATTCATTGGATCTAGGGTATGGGTAGGTTTTTCTGGTTTGTTTTAAAAAAAATAAAATACTAATTTATGTGAGGACTACACTAAATAGTATATTTAGTGTCAGGCACATTAATTGCGAACATCACTCTAAATATCAAAAAACCTACTTTTGTAAAAACACTAATTGTGAATTCTCACACTATTTATGAAGAATAGTAACATTTTGACATTGTGATCTTTTGAGATATGGATATTTAGTGTGAGTAAGGAATGAAACTTGAGATGAAAGTTTAGATGGAAAAACTGAAATTTTAGAAATGGAATGAATCGAATTGGATGATAACTGAAATTGGATGATAAGTATGATTATCATCCAACACTAATTACCCACAAATTGACAATTAGTGTTAGACAAGGAGTAGGGGTAAGCACATTATTCATCACCTCACACTAAATATACTATTTAGTGTAGTGTTTCGGTTGGTCACTCCTTTAAGTTGGAGTATGATTGTGATTTGCGAAAGGTTGATGAGTCTATATTTGAAAGGTCGTTTCGATGTTCATGTAAGAATATAAATTCTTATTTATTCTTTTTATTTTTATTTTTAATAAATAAATATATATATATAATTTAAAAATATATATATTAAAAAATATTTAAAAATTAATATCCAATTTGACATGGCCAAACGATTCTACATCAGATCCATGTTAGATAAAAATTAAAAAAATTAAAAAATTAAAATCGGTTTTTTAATAATAATTAATTTTATTAATATTTTTGCATGAGAACTCGCAGCCTTCTAAAGGCCTCAGATTTCCTCTAATGAGTCTTTTGGCCTACAATACATGCACATCCATCAACTACTCCATATGTCACACTTAATCCATTGACATAGCCACACCTACTTCTAGCTTGTCGATAACCAAACATACACAAATTAAGAATAAACCGCCACAACAATGCAGTGAGGGAACTACACAAGATGTTTATGAGCAAAAAACCACAAGATGCTTAACCTAATAAATGATGGTATAAATTGTAACAAAACATCCGAAAATATTGTTCCACCATGACTACATGCAACATGCAACACACAACCTACAATGCCAACGCAACGCAAAATTACGCCTAGGTAAGATGCTAGCAATAACCGCCGACATGACGCACCACCAATTGAATCCAACCCAACTATTGTCATGCAAATTATCGAATTCATATATTGTAATGACAAATTCTAACTAGACAACATATTAACCAATAAAGAAATGAAATATGCGTCGCTAATACGAGACATAGAGAGTCAAAGTTGGAATATAGCCCCTTTATTGGTAATTACTACTACGGTACGAGGTGCAATACATAAAGATGTCAAATACACACTAAACGAAACACCTCTCTGTTAACATGAGACTAATCAATAAAGCACTAAGAGCCATCCACACCAACGCGATTAAATATCTCCAACACATGGCATACATACAAAAAGACGTATAGAAAATAAACAACCACTACCACTTTTTGCCACATAAAAGAAAAAAATACATGAAGTTCATTATATTTACAAAAAGGAGACTAGAAAACAACCAACTACTACCAGAACTAAACCAAAAACCAAAAAGAAATAACACACATTTAGTTTAGAATAGAGGTAACGCCAAACGGCTTAAATCAGTCAAATGTTTATGGGCATCCCCCATGTGTTGTCCATATCTAAAATCAAAAGTTACGTGATTTGTGAATTTCGTCGGATCTCCACATTTTCCCAAAAAGTTAAATGGTTGATTGTGTCATTGTTTATCCATTTGTTTATGTATGTATAGTTTTCGGCAATTGTTTTTTTGGAGTTTTAGTTCTTGGTCTTTTAGGTATTTTAAACAGTTTCTTACATAATTTTGAATGATTTTTCTAGTCTATTGTCGTCTCTATCGGTAGCAAATACATGGCACTATGTGCGTTATAGTATATTTCCAAAATATTAGATGTCGATTATTTGGTTTATATTTGTTGTATTTCTTGTTATTGATTGAATAACTTGCAATAGCCTGAGGTTCTTAACCCGTAAACGTCAAGAGCGTCCTTGGACGACAGGCGGAGGAGCATCTCCAAAAGTCTATAGTTGTTGTTGCTACTGCTGAAAAAGGGGTATTTCCTTCTTTTTTGGAAATTCAAAGCATATTCTAAACAATCTCAAAAATCAAACTCCCACTTTACCTAATAATTTTTTTTTAGTAAATAGACTTGTATCCACTACTAAATTAGGGTTCCAAACGTTTGGCAAAATCACATAAGCATCACAAAATTATTCACATTCTAAGCTTACATGGTAAGCACACAATTGAAACAAAATATTGTATTACAAAACTATTCACGTTCTAAGCTTACAAGATAAGCAAAGAATTAAAACACAATCCAATATCACATAACATCACAAAATTGTTTACGTTCACGCTTACATGGTAAACAAAGAAATAAAACAAAATCCAATACTTAAAACCAATTAACAGAGGCATCTCTACAAATACTGCAAACCCTAAGTGCAAGTGGCTACTTGGGATCCACTAATCAAAAAATATAATTTCCCAGGAGATTGTGAAACAATTGCTTAGATGCCACATCACTTGAAGAAAATCAACAATTCCAAAAGAAAGCTATAATAGCAAATCAGAATGAATTATTAAAAAATAACATAAGCAACAAACAAAGCTCTAGCTCTAAGTGCGTGAATTGGAAATTTGAGAATTTCTCAAGAGGTGGTATCCTTCACCTGTGCCCATAACAAAAAATAAATAGGTAGTCAGTTTTAAGTTGTACAGGAGGTGTCTACAACATATTACTACTTATTATTGTATATTCACAAAAAAATAAAATAAAAGGTAACAAATGCAAATTGGAAAGCAATATCCGATGAGCGCTGCATGCTGGACATGTTGTCCGCTACTCTGTGACCCGGTGCTATCACTTCAAAACTCTTGATCCACGTTCAACACAAGTGGAGCACCAACAACTCTTCACAAACATACAACCAAGAAAAGAGACTACTTGCGGGCTTAGGGTTTGCCTAAGTACCTTAGGCAAGGCGTCGATTGCGTTGTTGTGGATTAAAATATCGCTGCTTGGGGGAAAAACCCTTTGAGCATTGATTGTTGTTGCATCATGCATGTATGGTATGTTTAAAGTACAGAGCCCAATGCGCCGGCAATTTGACACTTTCTGCGGGAGTATTATAAGATTGAATTTCATAACTAAATCCTTCAAAGCAAACTTTGAAACGTGGAGGGAGGATGGAGTTTCAACAATCCAATCTCCTCTGTAGGAAGTTGGTACTTAATAATTAAGTTCATAACATTACAGAAAAAATGGACCCTCAGCAGGGCCCTCTCAGTTTGACAAATGAGTCTATAATCAAGATCTTAGGGGGTCTACTACAAGACAAAAACTCTGACCAAAATCAGTTGCCATCCCATCTGAATTTCCCATGGTAAATGTAGTTACTGTGAGATCAATCCCCATTTTCCATGTGTATTTTAAGAAATAGGAAACTGATGTACACATGTAGTGGGTGGCACGTCTTCCGGGGACTAAAAAAATACATGACATCAAAGACACTAACTTTTACTCTCCAATGGGAATGATTTGCCTACTCTTTTGTCATAATTATCTGTCTTCATGAGGGTGGGTGGGTATAGGGTTTTACTTCATCTTCTAATTAGATGGTACACATTTAAATGTAATCCAGGACTCCTTTAGAAACTTTCTGGAAGGGCCCTCTTGAGGGTCCATTTTTTCTTTAATGAATGAACTCAATCATTTGGAAGCAGTCTACTTTAGCTTAAATAAGTTCAGAAATTGAACTTATTAAGTAAAGTCATATGTACGATATAGTTTGAACAAGACAAATTTCTATGCTTAGGTTTCAAAAACCAAAATCTGATCCCAAAAAAATTAAAAAATAAAAGAACCGCCAGCCTGCCATTTGCGCAAGTCAGCAGGCGCTACTGGCCAGCGTTTTGCTATTTTTTTAATTAATAAAATGCTTTGACTTTCTCCACAATCGCTACCCGATTATAGCTCCCCCTTCCCTTGATTCTTTCATTTAATTGTGGATTGTTCCACAATTGTTTAATTTAGGCATATTTTCTAAATTTAGCCTCACTTTTCATCACCTTTCCAAAGTACCAATCCATTTCAAAATTAGTTGAGAAAATCCACCTTTTTCTTCATTATTCTCTCATAAACAAGCCTGTGGGGCTTGCTTTGATGTTTAACCCCTAAACATACCAAGGTGTCCCTAAAATTGATGATTTGAGAAAAATCATCTTAAAGTACTATTTAGAAGGGTATTTTGGAATTGATACACAAATGAAAGTTCTAGATTTTGAATTTTAGATACCATCCGTACGGTTCGATTCTCCAATACTATCACCAATATTTAATTACAAAATTAAAAAGTTAAAATTAAAAATTCCTTCTAAATTTGATTACAAACAAAATTTAAATTTTTTTTTGAATAAAATTTGTTGGAATGAATTTGAAACGAGATACTCTTAAACGTGGTGATTCTTTGAAATTTTTGTGTTCCTCAAATCTATGACCTCATTTTTGCAAGGCCACTTCTGAACTATAGTCAATGCAATTTTGGCTTAGTCAACAACTTGACATACTTCTACATTTGTAGTTTATAAAAAAAATGTACTCTAGTATCACTAAATTCAACCATTAGATAGGACTAAACAACTTGGTGAAGTATCTCCAAAAAATTGGATGACTTTCATCCAAGCATTGATAAGAACATAGAGAGAACATAAACTAGACGTTGTGACATTTAGGGGTTAAGGATTAAGCTCCTTGGAGATATTGTAGACACGCTAACCTTATAATATTATAAAAACGGAATAACAATGCTCACCAAATACTACTCATCCACTCTTAAACTTCAGTTTTTTGACAACGGGGGGGACGCACATGGAGCCGAGTTTAGCTGAGTTGAGCCTAATTCAGTTGAGAATTTAGTTGAGATTTTCAACTCTCAGTTGGAAATCTTCAATTGAATTGTAGGCCGCACAGACAATTCAGTTGAAAGTTCTCAACCCCAGTTTGAATGTTTTTCAACTGTAGGCCGTATAGGACAACCAGTTGATATTAAAGAGATGGATGAGAAATCATAATCCATTGATGCACCTTTAAACCTTTAATTCATAAAAACCATTCAATTGCAATTATTAATTAATGTATAAACCATTCAACTTATTAATTTTTACTTAATTGAATAAATTATTTGAAAGTTATATTCAAATAAATAAGAATGTATTGTTATAATTTGGCATATAATATTATTTTGGAATATAATGATATGTTCTTAAATAATTAGATTAACTCAAAAAAATTACAATATTTCGATAAAAATTAAATTTTTTGATATAAATTGGATTAGTTTTAAGGACTAGATTATTTTTTTACATTAGATTATCAAGAAACTAATTGGATTATTTTTACACAAATTGGATTATTGAAGCATAAATTATATTATTTTATATAATTTGGATAATTTTGACACAAATTATATTATTTAGACATATTCTAGATTATTGACATAAGGTAGAATATTTTGAGACAACTTGGATTATGACATAAATTAGATTATTTCAACACAAATTAGATTCTTGAGATATAATTGGATTAGATAGAATTAGACTAGGGCCAACTGAGCTACAACCAATATGATTTTTTTAATTTTTTAATTTTTTTTTAATTTTGTGAGTCAACATGATGTTAGTGTGCGCCATGAGTTCAAGTAGCATCGAGCCAAAGAATATTATTTTTATAAAGAGCAGAAGATTGACCTAGTTTGAACATGGGGGAGCAAATACTGCTCTTCTTCGAATAGACCGAATTGTGAGACAATTTTCTGTTCACAAGACAGAAGATCGTAGGAGACTTCACTCAACAGTGGGGGGAGGCACCGTTAACGAGTAGAAATGACGGTCCGAACTGATCTTGCGGAAATTGTCTTCTTGTCCCACATGACTCATATGCACCTTCGTGGCTTGGAAGTAGCTTACGTGGCAAGTGGTGTCTCTTATGAGTCTGTCACAGCGGACCAATGTCCCATATGACACAGTTGTGGCGGACCACCGACTTACTTGGTCAATAAATTTGACTACATTGCCAGGCAGATAGTTGTTTGAGCCAATTAACTTTGGACACGTGCTTCGATGCCGTACACAGAACCGAATTTGCCCGCTCTGGTTCATGGATGTGTACATTTGAGACATCTGAAAAATGTACACTTACACTTGGATGTATGCATGTGCGGTTATTTCGACTTTTTGTGCATGATTTCCAGCTTAGTAGAATCTTAATATGCGTACATGAAGGCGCATAGGTTCACATGTACACTATTTGATCATGGTCAAAGTATTGTCGTTGTTGAATTTTCATAGCTGGTGTACATGCTAAACTCAACATACTTAATAAACGAGTTTGCCTAGATTTTCAAGGTGTACATGCTGACAACATGAACAGTTGAAGTGTGCAAAAATTTCTTTCTCAATATCGTGGCGGCATAGACATTCAGATTCTTCCACGTTCCTTTGCCATAATGAAGTTCGTCTTACAGCCTTTGTGTCGGTGTTCTGTGACTACTGAATGGATTCTCCTACAAGCAACATCAGTTCAATTGGAGTGCTAGTCTGTGAAGACAATCATTCCCTGCATACTCTAGAATGTTGAAAATGGAATGGATATCCATAATTAGCAAACTATGTAAAATTCTTCACAGATTACAAACACAAAAACGAAAATCAAATATGCATCCACAAAATTCACTCGGATGTTCAGACTAATTTGAGCACCATTGCGATAGAAAATCTGAGACCATGCATCATGCGGCATTCATAGAAGTCGCCATTTGAATATTTGTTATCTAGATGACATGCCACTTGGGGCCACAAATGTCATAAGGTTTGAAATACAACAAGTATAATTTATTTATAAAATCTAAGATACAATCGTCTTTCCAAAACAGTGATGCAACAATCAAGCATTGCATGGGTGCACAAAAAAAATGAAATGTCAATGCATTCCCTTTTCCGTTCTATCTTACGACATGTAGAATGGAATAAACCGTCACAGGTACAAGCACTTCGTACAGACATGTTGGAAAGAAAGGAACGGAAATGGAAACTAACAACGAATACACAACGGAAAGCTGGTAGACAATCTAGATCTTGGTCTTGAATGGCGGCGTCGGCTCACATGTGAACTAACGTCTGCGAGAAGCTGGGATTTCCCTCTCTTTGCCTTCCAAGCCACCGACAACGTCGTGCCAAATTATGCCCAACGGTGGAGGTAACTCTTCAGGGAGGGTGCTCCGGACTACCAGGCTATCAGCTGGGGCTCTACTGGAACAGTGACTGCCGTCGGTAGCAGCGTAGTGTATGGACTGATCCCATCGATAATGGGGCGGCAAAATCCATCCCCATGACATAGTAGACGTGGTCCATGGTCCGGAGTTGGAGAGTGGCTCACATCAAAAAGAGCCTCAGACCCTGCATCATAAGATGTTGTCACGTCCAATCTTGCTTTCGTAGCTTTTCTTGCTTGCCAGTCTCCACGAGTGACGTTCTGTCTAAGCCTTTCAACCGTATCTGAGGAATCAGAGTCGGTTGGTGACGACTTTTTCGGCGAGCTCTTCTACGAATTATGGAAGCAGGTCGGAGTCTCCTCCCTTTGAAGTCGACCCTCGGCTTGGCAGGATCTCGGCCGCGTCGACTACATATGCCTTGCCGATCTGCAATTGCGACGCCACTCACAGCATCTGTGCGTGCCTCCACACCCGCTTCCACATCCTTACCTTTGGCACCACCGCCGCCCATTGTGTGCATTGCTCTGGTCCCCAAAACAGTCTTGCGAAATGTCATTGACACTTGAATGACGAGAAACAGGTGTGGAGGGGGAGGAAGCTATATATTTAATAGTGGGGGCGGTTGGTGCAATTAAGGCAAGTAAAGTAGCATGCATAAAAGTAGCACTTATAATTGGAAAGAATGCAGTGACTAACACATCGCTTACATGGTCGAGAAAGAGGCCATTCCTCCAAACAATAGCTGCCAAAGTTCATCAATTGATGTTTTTCTCTACGTTGGTTCCTCTTTTCTTGGCCTACGAAGTTCCTCAAATCGGGATGCAAGAATAAATGTGACCAAGCTTGAACACATAAAATTTCCATTTGTATATATACATCTAAAACAATTTGCATACATGCACACTAACGATTCCATTGAAAGTGAAAAACCTATTTCTGAACTGTGATTAATGATCAACATCCTTGTATTGCTAGGGATTGCTTGCATTCCTCGCGCTATTACTTACATATGTAACATGCTGTGTTGTTTTCCAACCTTCTGCACTTTTGCCATATGCTTCTCATTTGCAGTCAATGCATACAATCAAAAGCAAAAAAAAAAAAAAAACATAAGATGACGGCACATGGGCAAAAATACGAGTGAAGTTGAAAATCTCTACAATTCTATATTGGTGCATTGTGGCCACTGACTCCAGGAAACAATAGAAGGATATGACTTGAAGAGATATCACTAAACATGGCAAAAACATAAAGTCGCAATCATATCCTTTTTGGTCAACATAATGAAAATGATAATCAACATATGCACATGTACTTGATGGCTGAAAGCAGAATGTCGGAAGGCACCAACAACAACATTGCTTGATAAAATTTGGCTCCATCTAAATTATATTTTTCACAATATGATCACCTATCAATGAAACCATCCTACCTGCCCTGTGAATCCTTACACAAATTACTTGCATACAGAACTAACTTATTTCCCACTGTAACAAGGCTCAAGATTCAGCTCAAAACAAGCTCTGTCATTGTGTATTGATGTTGCGTACTAGGGATTTCACGGAGGGGAAGATCACTGTTGTCTCTCGCCACGGCTGGAACATCCGAATCCATAGTTTTGAGACTCGCAGCAACGGTAACAACACCGCACCTGTGAGTCCTGGACTGATTCTTCAACACTAACCCAGTGGCATTGCTAGAGGAGAGGCTTGTTCGGTGCATGATCAAAGAAGGGAGCGCCATCACAGTGAATATCGAGCCGCGCGTGAGTGCAGGCTGCGCATGCCGGTGTCTAGTATATACTAAACACTGCACCTGCTCAGGATTGGAGGATGCTACGAATAGCAAAAGAGAAGGATAAATTGGGCATGTGAACATGGTACTTAATTCCGCTTGCAGATGCAACACCCACGACGACAGAGTGCGAATTCGCTGCCAAATGATCACCCTCGCAGTAGAACAAAATGAATATCCTGGCAGAAAATTGTTCAAGCAAATATCCTCAAGCCCAACCTGTTGCAGATAGAAGCAACCTAGGTAGCCACAGTTCTGTTCACAATAGTACCATCGCGTACCAAAACTGTTCGGTGTATTCACGATTAACACCTTCATGAGAAAAAAAAAAAGAAAAAACACCTTGCAATCCTAAACCCTAAACCACCCTAAACCACCCTAAACTTAAAAGATAAATCTTAAACCCCAAAAAACCCTACACTCTAAACGCTACACCCTAATCTCTAAACCCTATATCCTAAATGTGACAATAAAACTTTTCACTACTCAACCAACTCTCTGTTAGTGTATCACTAACCTCTTGAGCAAATTTTTCCCTTAATATGGCGTGATGTCTAAAAAAGCGAGAATTTTGAAATAAGGCAATTCCATACTGTCCTTTCGAACCTAGAGTCTTTGTACAATGGTACAAGTCTCTAGATTTTAAAATAACAACATCTCCAATTTTGGGGATAAAGAAATAACCTAAACCTGGAAGATAAAATTTGACTTCATTACCAGATTCATCTCTATCTCCTGCAATTACAAAAATAATTTATTATTTAAAATTATATAATTTAGAAAAAAAAATTAAAAAATTAAAAAATCAATAACGAAAAAATTTAATTGAATAATGAATTAAAACTCACTATTCGAACCAATCCAAATGAAAAATCCGAAACTATTGTCGTGTCCATCAATGTGTGGATTACAAGAATAATCTCTTGTAATACACATTGTAGTGAACGGTGCACCACCCACTCTAGCCACATTAATTGGCATACCTTCTTTCATCCAAACCGCCTCCAAGTGCTCAAAAATAGATGGAAAGATCTTCTTTAAAACTTTGCATAGCATTGTAGCTAACTTCTCCCCATAAGAATAACAAAATGGGTATTTGGAATGGCTAAACCTAAAAAAGAACAAAAATTGTGAACTCAACAAAAAATAAATTATAAAAATTGCACAATCTCAAATGAATAATACAAAGAAAGAAAATAAAGGAAAACAATAAAGATGAATAAACAATGTAAATAAAGATGAAAAAACAATAATAATGAAGATTAATAGTGTTTAACAAAGTTAATAAAAAAAATTACCTTCCAATTTTGCTGTACGCATATCTATAGCCGTGAGCGACCATCCTCGTCCCTACCTTCAGTTCTCCTTCCAAAACTCGTTGTTCATTTTTTTCCATGTATGATGCCCATTGTGTCATTTCTTTCAATTGTTCTTCGGAAAAATTTGCATTAATATAACACAATAGTAATTCATCACATCCAATTCCTCGGATTTCCGTTGGAGTTTCGATTTTCTTCTCTTCATTCCAATTGTAGTCTTCTATTTTATATTCATTCTTCCAATAGACCTTTGGACGATCGCTCAGCTGCACACCATGTATAATCCTTGGCAAAAGTCCCTTGTAGACTATGTTCGGTATAGGAGGTTGTACAATTTTAAGAGATGACATGTAGACATTTTTAACGTGGTTCTCAAGCAAACTATATTTTGCGTGGAGCTTTTTCGTTGGATCACACCCTGGGTGATTGCAAACGAAAAATAGTGAGTCAACACTCCATGTCAAACCCTGGTCAAGTAGAAAAGGCTCATAGATTTTAAGCTTTTCTAACCGCCTGTGTTTTTTTCCAGAAAAATGTATAGTGATGTCATGAGCAGTAACGGTTGTTTTACATACCGAACAGTAGAATTCATCACCACTTTCCAGCTCAGACCCTTTGTGTGTGAGATAAAATTTCTCCATTCTGTAGACAAGGTCTTCGTCTTTTTTTACCCATTGTGATACCTATAAAAACAAGTAACAAAATGAAGGAAAACATGTCATTTGAAAGGCTATTAAAAATAAAAACATACGAAGATATAAAAAAATTAACAAAAGTACTATCAAACTAAGTCTTAAAACAAAAGTACTTTCTTGAAGTATGCACATTGAACAAAAAATCCATTAAAAAAGAGGATGATTGAACTACCTTACTCCTCGGCTGATATGGCCATATTCCAAACCATGAGTGCAGCATGTTGCCAGGAGAAATCCTTTTTCCCTAAATTCAGAGACAAACACATACTATGTCAGCTTACATCTCAAAATACTGAGGAAACTAACTGTGTTTGGATGACAGTTTAGAAGCCACTCTATTTGTGCTACTTTGTTATGCACTACTGATGAGCAGGTTGCAAGTTTTAAATGAAGGACACTAGTAAATGGAGCAATGGACTGCAGCGCTTAAGGAACAAGGAGCTAAGTGCATTTTTAGAGTATATAACACAAGGATTAAAACAGCTGAAAATTGTTCCAGCAAACCTCTTTAATGGCACCTTCTATAATATCACATTGTTATCAAACCCTGGCGGTCACTCATACAATCAACGTGTGTTCTGTCTTCACTTGGTACATACAAATGTGATAACGAGTACGGAAAGCAGGAAAAGGGTACAGACCAATTTCTTTGTGTAAATGTGAGTATTTTTTTAAAGCTGCTTCTACTATTGATTATCATAATGTTGCAAAAGGTCCCTTGATAATCACATGTACAGAACACTACGTGCGGTTTGACATTAAAGAGGTCACAATCTAAGAGTCTGATCGACGGAATCTGATCCTCGAAGGGGTTTTCCTTGTTCAACTTAAGTCTAAATGATCATCCGAACAATCTATGGCTCATGTAACAACTAAGCATTCTTTACGCCTGTCAAATATCAGTGGCAATACAAAAAGAAATGTTTAAAAGTTTACATTTGCTACAAAGAGCATGCAGCTGACACTACCCAATTTATAAACAAAGGATCATCCTATCAATCTATAGATCTTCCTGAGCCACTGAAGGCTCAAGGATTCATGGTTTTAAAATGTCAATTTCATCAGATCATAATGCGAAAAATATAATCATGATGAGACTAGATTTTATGCCAGTAGAAGCAGTGAAGAACATAGCATGTGTTGATCAAAAAATAAATGAAGTTAAACATAACAAAGTCTATTGAAAACCTACTCCGAAGTGCTAAAACAAACACAGTGTTCAATTTGGGCCTCTTGGTCTTTTAAGGGTAAAAGAAGACCAAATCAAAAGGCTCCTGTGAGGAGTCCACAAATTCTTAACATTAATTAGGGAGGGTGGAATTT
Source organism: Pohlia nutans (assembly GCA_022496805.1). Classification (NCBI taxonomy): domain Eukaryota; kingdom Viridiplantae; phylum Streptophyta; class Bryopsida; order Bryales; family Mniaceae; genus Pohlia; species Pohlia nutans. The sequence continues at coordinate 40,907,320 of CM040088.1, forward strand.
TTGCGAACAATTGAACGCTGTGACAAAGACAGAATCTTGACAACGGACGATTAAATGACATCCATACTTACATGTCAGCACTTTCTTATGAGTAACGCCGGTATTTGTTTGATAATTTTATGGAGTGCTCCAAATGGCATCAACTTGGAAGACCAATTAGCCTCACTTTGCCTACTTTTTAAAATTATCTTGCTCACTTAATTGAGCGCACTCATGACAAATTTTGCGCAAGAAACGACTCCTCAACATTAATAAGATCTTTGCTTGCTCAGTGCACACCCTAAGGACAACTGACCCCTAACTCAATTTTCAAGAAGAATGTCATGATAGTTGCCGAACTCACAGATAGGCTCCTGGTCGTGCGATGACGCAAAGGAAGCCGACAGGTACGGAGGTACTTAAACAAGGGAAAAGATTAAGAGAGATAATGAACTCCACAAACTCTGCTAAACCCCAGAAAGACTCGACATGCCACCCACCCTGAAAGAAAGCTCCACCGCCCCCAGCTGCAAAAAGTGGGATGTAAGAGGAAAATAGATTTAGATAAATCAATACAGTATGATGCCATCTACACACTGAAGCAATCAAACACAAAACCTAATCGTCACTTAAGAGGTACTGACTACCCTAGTCAGAGGAGAAATATCCTCTGACTTCTCGTCAACACGTTAAGGACAATTAAGGTTTTTTTAACTCAACGCATCCAGTATACATATCCAGAGGATGTGCACACCTTCACCGGAGTTAACATACAAAATTATGAGACATAAAACTATAAAAACATTGAACACAAGTGCTTCCAGACTCAGTCCTTGCGTCACTTGAGAGGTTGCTTGAAAAAGGATTAACTTACCTCGACAAGGGTTTGAAGCATAGGAGGATGGAACCATCAGGAGTTGTGGAGACTGCAAATCCTAAGCACCTGGTCACGCAAGCTTAATCTTGGCATATTCATGTACATATTTGAATGCGTTGGAATCCTCTTGACAAGACCCACAAAATGTTTTGATCTGTCTTAGTAACTTAACCCCTAAACGTCCCAGCGTCCAGGAACTGGATCACGAACAAATTCAAAGCCTTGCAACTTTCTCATACAATTTTGAATGACTTTCATCTAAGTCACCTTTGTAAGACTATTAAATTCTCTACCAATTACAATAGTTCTCTTGTGATGAGTTGTTGATAATATTGGAGAGGCCTCCAACTGCAAGTATGTCAAATTTGTTGGGTAGGTTTTATGCTCAATGGTCCTCTCATGTACACCTCATGTACATCTGAGCTATGCTAATATCTATTTTTGAGGCTAGCATCTACTAGTGTTCAAAGGATGGGTACATTTAGGGGTTAAACACACTCAGGATACTAGCGTAGCAGCCCATAGAAAACTCGCTGGCTCCTACAAATCGGCGCGGCGTTGCAGCGACGTGAAGGCCATCTTGCTGCCGAGGCCTTCGACGGTGAAGCTGTCGTAGCGCGTGAAGATCTCAGCGAGCAGGAGGCGGCCCGTGAGCGGCACAATGTCCTTGGCGGCGCACTGCTTGGAGTGCACGGAACTCTCGTCCGTCTGGCGCCCGTTGGACCACACCAGGTGCTTCAGCAGCTTCTCGCCCTCCGCTCCCATAAACCGTTTGGCCACGAACTTGGTCGGATCCTCCTTGAACACCTTCAGCAATTGAAAACGGTGATTTTCAAAAAAATGATAGAATTTTTGGATAAGCCATGGTAAATTCTTCGTAATCACTGGCTACATTGAACAACCACTGCAAAACTTGCTATAAACAGCAGTTTGGCAGTAATGTTTACTTCCCGGTGAATTGGAGAAGGTTCCAATTCAGTGAATTTTCAAAGTGGAAGCTTCTAGATCACTTGAACTGTCCCATAGAGTTGTCTGAAAATTAATCTATGTAAAATTCAAATTCAACCAAGAAAGGGAATGATTTCAGAAACACACTTTGTGGGATAGTTTTGGAGCAAGGCTACACTGCAGGAATGGGTGGAGGGGACTGAATTGGGTGTTTGTACCTTGGGGTCGCGGGACACGAAGTAGTTCACCCCGCCCATTAACTCCCCTTTCTTGATCTCGAACCGCGCGTCGTGGGACTCCACCACGAAGTCCTTCTTTGCCCGCGCGTACTGGAACCGCACCGGCGGCTCGAACCGCAGCGCCTCGTACACTGTGGAGGCCACCAGTGGCATCGAGTTCATCACCGCCTTCATCGTTACTTCTCCCCCGCTCGATTTCGTCGCAGCGCGCACTTCCGCTCGAAGCTCCGCTTGCAACTCCGCTGTCCATCCATCCATGCCGTGGTGTTAGTTCGATGTGTTCACCGGGTTTAATCTAAAAGTGGATTTATTCTTTGAATTCAGTGAATGGGGATAACATCAAATTCATAGGCAGAATGGAATGACGAAGATCATGGTATTTATTGGGGCTCATGCATGTACGTTGGGGAGTGTCCTCAAGTTTGAGAGGAGCTTAAGGGAGACACAAGTAAAACAAATTTCATTACACCTCATGAGAGGAGTTTGAAGGAAGATAGAGGTAAAATAAATTTCAATGGATGGGGAGTGCACCCCATGTGTTGATGATCTAAGAGGGTGATGTATTCAAAGCAATGTTCAATGGATAGGGAGAACCCCTCATCTGAAGAGATGCTTGATGTGAGTGATGGGGAGTGCACTCCATTCCTTCTTTCTTACTACACGAGCCATGAAGCTTCTCAATTGACTAAGTTAGGATCAAGATTGCAACAATTCATGGGTACAACACCAAATTGCCCTTTGTCACAATCCATGTTGTCCAGATTTCAAAACCAAACTGAACCCAATATGCTTTTAGTTAAAAGCTTGTTATGTGGTGATTTGAGTGGAAGGGTTAGGGGGCTTACGATTTTTGGCGACTTCACGGAGGATGACAGGGAAGAAGATGCAGAAACCGCCATGGGCATTCAGAATGAGGAAGAAGATCAAGTTATGCACAGCTTCTTCTTTGTTGAGGCCGTGGCTGAGCGCGATTTCCAGGGTGTCTTGGGCGAAGTTCTGCAGAAACGCGATAAATTTGTCGTAGTTGCCTTTGGTGAACTTGGCGGGGATGGGCGCGAGGTGCAGAAGCTCCTCCAGGTAGACCGGCGAGCCAGTGTTGATGACGGGGATGAGCTGGGACCCTGCCCACTTCTGCAGGTCGGCGATGGCGGGCCTCTCGGAGTCCGGGACCCGGGCGTCGTCCAGATCCGCGCTCGTAATGGCGTTCACCAGGAACCGGAACATAAACTCCGGGAGCGACGGGCTGACGAGCGCCGGCTGGTTCTGGGAGAGCTTGTACTCCCATTGCTGAAACGCATTGCCGATGCTGGTGTGAAACTCGGCGGCCCATTTGGGCGCTGCAAGCTTCAGAAGCTCGAAGCAGTACGCCTTCAGCTGCTCGTGCTTCTTGTCGGTGGGATCCAGATACGCGCACATCTCCATTCCTCCCGTGTACGACGTGCTCGGCATGAACGTCCCCGCAAACGATCTGTGCTTGTCCACCTGCCATATCCCATCCACAACAGTGGCTTTCACATCTTGAGAAAAAGAGTGTAGTTGATCAATCACAACATTAAAAAATACACTACTCCGATCATACACTGATTAGTGATTGCTAGGGGAGTAGTTATAACAACATTCCTAAGCGTCTAAAACGCCCAATATGGCCATCCATCTGCATCACTGAACTTTGCAATGGTGGCATTTTCTCTGCAAAAGCTTTGCAAAAGTGTAGCCTCATATTCTCTTAATTTAATTTTGTGATGAGTTTCCATCGTTAGCAGCAAAAAGAAAATGGTTATCCACCCATTGAGATGGGTCACAAATTTCAACACACATGCATTTCCCTTCTCTCACATTTCCCTAAGAACCTCAACATGTGCCATTAAGTGGTGATATGGACAAATGTCGAATTCTGAAAATTGGTGGGAAAAGTGAGACTGAAAGGGAAAACATCACATGTGAGACCTAAGAACCTCAACATGTGCCATTAAGTGGTGATTTGGACAAATGTCGAATTCTGAAAATTGGTGGGAAAAGTGAGACTGAAAGGGAAAACATCACATGTGAGACCTAAGAACCTCAACATGTGCCATTAAGTGGTGATTTGGACAAATGTCGAATTCTGAAAATTGGTGGGAAAAGTGAGACTGAAAGGGAAAACATCACATGTGAGACCCATGTGATTGTTAAAAGAGTCAGTGACGAATGTGAGTATGACGATTTTTGTTCAATGATGAGAACCTCCAATAATGAAACTTTCACTTTTCACAAAGTAATAACGTTAAGTTTCACTCTTCACAAAGTAATAACATTCAGTTTCACTCTTCACATCGCACCTCACAAATTCTTTCAACAAGTTTGTTGAAAGCAATCTCTGTAGTGACTCCCCCAAATTGATTGATTGAGTGAATGAAAGCAGCCCTTGTAGTGACTCCCCCTATTGAGTGATTGATTGAATTACCTTGTCATAATCAAAAACGGTGGGGTAGCTCTTTTGGTCAAGGAACATGACACAACGGGAGTCCGTCCACGGCCACCCAGGTGGCATGTTGGTGCGGAAGACTGTGCTGTTGTATTGCTGCATCCGTTTCTCCCAGTACTTGGGCTCGCCCTCAATGTAAAAGAAGCGCCATCTGTTCACCAATTGCGACAAGAAAGGGATCCCATACCCGCCTGCACACACTCACATGCATTCCACTTCAATGAATGAATTAATGAGTGAACTTGCTACAGACCAATCACAGATAGATAGATAGAAACTCCGGTCCTCTTTTGAGGCCAGTTTGGATAAAGTGCCTGTTCGTAATGACAATGATCCACTGCCCACTGGACAAAGGGCCATTGGTGCAGAACTACTCTCCTATGTCGGGAATAATACCAAGATTCACAAGCATTGATGAATCTAAGTGTTACTTATGTTTGGTTCATACGATTGGAAGAGGAAGCTCTTCAAATTCTCTAGGCTAACAAATTTTGGAGCACAATAAGTGAGAAGTTCCTCAATTTGTGAAGTCTCTTTGAAACTTTGTACTCTCTTACAAAGCTCTTAAATTAGCTCATTTCTTGACAGGTCATTATACCAAAGCAATACCGAACCTCAAAAGGTGAGATGACTCATCTCTCTTGGCACTCATTTGAAATTCACAATCAGTAAAGAAGCCATAGAATGCAAGTATTTCTTTGGATTTCTAGTCATGTGCACTTGGCCTTATTAATGATTACTAATTCCCTTAATCACCTAAGAGACGATCTACATAGAGGAGATGATCAGTGCCATTACCCTAGTGGCAAAAATAGGAAACATGAGACAATGAACAAGAACAAGAGAGACGATGCACCTGTGTTCATTAGCCAAGTAGGAGAGATGGGAAACAAGTTCATCATGAACAACAAGTCAGAGAGATGATCAATGCTCAGTGCCATTACACGAATAGAAAATCAAGTTTAACATTGAACATTTTAGTGCCTGTGGCTCTAAAATTTCTACTTTAAAAGAACAAATCAATATGTGACCAAGCCGTGCCTGCCACCACCTAAACATGTCATAATAGAGAGGGACAACTGTACGCTTATTGCTACATTTGTTAACAACGCAGCAATAACAACATCACGGTTCCTAGAAATGTTGATTAACAAGCTGCTTGAGTTACAGCACACAGTGTACGAATGATCCTACAAGTGAAATTACACATTCATTATAAATGCAAGAAAAGGACAAAGGGTGGGATCAAAACAAGATCGGTACCGGGGATTTCTTTGAGAGGCAAGGCGCTGCTGTCAGCTCGCACGTCGGCATCATCACTGCTTGACAACTGATCCATGCTTTTCAAGCTCGCCACAGCAACACCGGCCTCACGCTTCCTCATGCCACTAGTGCACACCCTGCTGCGTTGATCTGACCACCTCAAAACGGGATTGAAGCTGCTGGAACACAAACTTCTGTGCGCCGTTAAGGAAGGGAGCGCCATGCTTGCTAGCTAAGCTTGTTGATCGATCAGGCTCGTGGTGTGTAAGTTGCAAAATGAGTGACGAGTTCTTGTCAAGTTGTGCAAGCATGTACGTATTTGTTACTGCTATTGAACCAGTTCTGTACAGTACTGGAATTGCACAGCTAGATCTCAGTGAACATTAATGAATCAGAGTACTGGTATTACACAGATATTAGTGAAATGAAATGGATCAGAGTCATTATGAGAAGTACTGGAACTCAAACGGGTACCATGGCCCATTCACACCAGCTAGTGCCACTGTTGCGTTTGCGTTCCTGAAAGGATGGGAGGTAAAATGAAGAAACCAAAAAATATTCAAAACTTTGTCTTTTCCTGCTGCAGCTACTGTTGAGCACTGTGCAACTGCAATACACTACCGCAAGTATAGTTTTTTGCGTTTTGTTGCTTTCTGTCATGCGGTAGTGTAATTCCTCTATGTCTATTTTAGATTTTTCTATTTACCTCATATTCCTTCAAAGTTATCTGACGCACGCATGTGGGCAGCAGAAATGATGTATGTGAACGGGCCTTCACTGTAATGAACATCAAGTTGTATTTTCCAGGAATCTAAACGTAAAATATGTAACGTACACTGGAGTGTCACTGGATAAAATAAAGATGGAATAAAAAAAGCAGAACAATCAATTACTCAGGCCTGCGACTTGGATAAGTGTGTCGGGCCATGTGGACTTTTGGTCCCGTCCCAGCATGTTTCTCGTGTCTAAAATGGTAAGAGACGTTTTCTCTGCAGTTGCAGCTCATTATAGGCTGAGTGTATTAGCAGTCAGTCACCTGATTTCTGCAGATTCTTCTTTTCATATAAATTATTTTGTGGTTGTACTGACTAGGTACTGGGTATGTATATACTATTCGGAACTGCAGCCTGTTTTGTTTGCATTGACAGGGGAAGACGCCAATGACCTCCAACTAACAGTACAATGAAACTCCATCCACTCGAAATGCATTTTTTATTGTTTGAAGATTCTGATTTTTCTCAGCCACATTGTCTAATATCCTCTTTAAAAAGTACTAAGTTTGAAGATCTGAGAGCTCAACTACCCTCGTTAAAATTGCACTTGTAGGGCCCAGTGAAATGAATGAAACAGGGTGTACTGGATCTCAAATGATTTAGAACTATTTGGAATGAACCAATGTTCACGGTTTTACTGTAGAAAGATGCCATACATGTTCAACAGTAGTCTTTGTCTATGATAACGTTTATTCTTTTATGAAGATTCTTTTTCAACACGTGCTAATTTCAGAATTTTTTGTTTTTTTTTAATTTTTTTCACAAACAAAGGGGGACCCTTTATTGCAAGAAAAAGGCAAAATACAAACCCACCCCACCGTGACCGGCGAGGCCGGTGACACCTAGGACTGACCATCTAAGTGAAGAAATCTCTTTTCCTACTATAAAAAATATTTCTTTTTGCAAAGATTTGGAATCTGTTTTATAAAGAATATTTTGTTATGCGTGCACTGCACTGAGGGCATAGTCCACGTTCATACCTCAAAGTACAGTTTCATATGTACTTGAATTTCAAACCACTGAACTACACTAAATACATGTACCGTAGGGTTAACCCCTAAACGTCCAACCGTCCAGAAAGTAGACGATGTACATAATCAAACATATTTTTCTCATCCGTCATTGACTTTTTGCAGTGTGGGTTTTTTAATATATATTTTATGGGAAGTTAGCTTCATGCATGTGTGATCCAATTAGAAAGGGGATGATTTGTGAAAATTTTATGCCTCATTTCATCTTGTACTGATTCACCCAAAATTTCGAAGATTTTTATGTAAAAGTGCTCTTAAAAAAATCAACTCATAAAATTAAGCAACCAAAAAATCTCCAAAAATCACTACACTTAGAGTATTACATTTCAGCCAATCACAAAAAAATTCATGTTCAAATTGTCAATATCTTATTTGTAATCAAATTACAAAAGAATTTTGAATTTCAAGTTTCAAATTTTATACAAAAATATCGGTGATAGCAATCGCAGATCTAATTGTATCGATAGTATATAATATTCATGATGTACAACTTTTATTTATAAATCAAATGCAAAATATCCCTTTGGATTGATTTTTAAGATGCAACTTTGCAAAACTGCCGAATTTGGAGAGGAGTGAGGACGTTTAGGGGTTAATGAAGCAATGACAAACTATTTTATTTAGAATTTAGGATAAGATTTCATCATATGTGTGATCAAGTAGAATATTTCATTTCAACTTAGTGTTTTTAATTGTATGTCTTAACCCATTCCCTGCAAAGAGTAGGAAAGTAATCTACAAATTTGGAAAGTAAGGTGGCAATTCTTTGTCAAGGTCTCCCATCACAACACTACCACAATTGAGATAGTTTTGAAAATTGATCACTCATTGTGTACACAACTATGAGAATTAGAAATTAAATGTGGTCTCAATTTGAAAAAAATTACAAGAGCTTTGATTTGATACCAAACTCAAGACTTGAGGGTTTGTATTGTCTCTGCAATCACCAAAAATGATAAACACTAAGTGAAGAATTGTAGATCTTTAAGTGCTCATAGGGTACAAACCACTTGGAGTTAAAATATAAACTTAGACTCTTTGAAATCCTCTTGCATTTTACTACAAGAAAGAGTGTTTTTATATAATTTTATTATTCCATTAGTGAAGAGATGTTCAAGATATTGAGGAACAAAATCTCCTTCTTTGCTTGTTGAATGTGCAAGTTTTGGAATGAGCGTCTATTGAGTGTGGCTTGAAAGCACCCCTATATACGCTTTATATGGTTGGACATCCAGTTAAGAGATTTAGTATAATGAGGAGATATGAAGTGTTGACTTTAGTTTCAATGCAAAGATTTTTTAATATTTTTTTAATTGTTCATTTTGTTGAATTTCATATGGTTTACAAAGTTGCATTGAGGATGTCCACTCTAGATGGTAGAATTAAAGTTACCAAAAAGTTTGAAGTAACAAGCAGAAATCTTGACCAACATTATTTACAAGTAGGAGTGAGATAATGATAAATGAGCAGTAATACATTGCATTTATGACACCTCTTTTCACATTTGAGGCAACAAGTGTCCAATCGGTTTTTAATTACTACTTTTGCAACAAATACATGCACTATTCACAAATACAAACTTTTGGATGCCATTCATAGAATTCCAAACTAATTTTAAATAATTAAGACTAAAAGTAGAATGCTCATAAGCAAACTATAATATAAAAGAGGTGACGACAATGATCTAATGGAATAATCCTAGTGTTTTAGCTCAGATAGATAAATAGAAACTTTGGTCGTCTTTTGAGGCCGGCGTAAAAAGAGTGTATGCTCATCCTAGTGTTTTAGCTCACCACTGAAAAAAAATCCTTATAGTTGATCAAATATGACAACACATATCACTAGTTGTGAAGGACTAGACAATCTTTGACTTCATGATTATCACTATAAATTTCTATATTTAAATTTGATAATAATGTATTTTAAACATAACATTAGTAGCCTTCATGCACAATGCTTTAGCTCTTGGGAGAATGTGCAGAATATTCGCCATCATCATCCACAGAGGGTCAATAACTACCTTGTTTTATAGGAAGGTCAAGGAAGTAGTGGCAACCGAATGGGAAGGTTAGCAAGAGGAGTTAGCTCGACTTGCCAAGCATGTTTACATTTTACTAACATAAATGTTGAGACACACTATTCTCAAATGTGCTGAGATACCAAGTCTCATGTTGACACATAATCATACTCCCTCTATGATTTATTGGAGACATGCTCACATGCCACTTTAGGATATTAAATAATGTAATGAAATTCTCATGGTGCCACATAATGAAATTAATGAGCCAAAAGCTTGATTTGATTTTAGTTTCCTTTCTAATTGGATGGATGGAAAAGTAAGGCAGAGCGGATGGATGGATGGAAAGACAGAGCTTCAAAAGGTTATTGACTGTTATAAAAGAACAATTTTTTCCATACATATTATTCTAATTTCAAAAACTAGTTCTTAAAATTTTAACATTTTTAGAAATGATATATTTTTTTCTCAAATTAATCCTTCAACATCAATGTCTTTGAAAAACAATGAAAAGAGCCATCTCTAGAACTCTTCAATGTTTAAGGATTGAAAAAAATACTAAGATCATTGATTACAAGACAAAAAAATCTTAAAATATTTTAACTCCTAAAACAATAAGGATCCCAAAATAGGCTTTTGGAGATTTTGAGCATATTCTATTGACTTCATGTATTTGGATTTATTTTTGGAATATTTCATGTTTATAAAAGGGATTGGCATGCTTCAAATCCATGTTATATTTATTGACAATTTACTTTTCTCTTTTGTCTTATATGTCTTTTACGTAATAACTTTTAAAAGAATAAAATGCAATGCTTTTTAAAAGAATTTTTATTTCTATAAATTCTTGATTCATTTGATGAACCTAATGTGAAGAAGAATAAATTTTGGAATGCACATCATTTTTCTTAAGTATAAAAGATGAAACTTTGCTTTTGAAAAAACTTATTTTAAAAACCTAATCATTATGACCTTGCAAGTGGTACAAGTTTTCACTTTGAAATTTTAGAAGCACATGCATTAACAAGTCAAATATAGAGGGGGGGGGGCAAGGCTGTTCATTCGAGGTTTGAGGTGCTTCTCTGTTGAGATTGATTTCAACCGGAGGCTGCACAAGGAGACTCAATTGAATTGGGGAAAAAAATAATCAAATGTGGGCCCCACAAGGGAGATAATTGCTCTATTGTGGTCCCCCCCACCCTAGTTTTAACCTTCTTCCACCGTTGAGTGAAGTCTTCTACAAAAACCGTGCAGTTTAAGGTTTGTTTCATGGAGCTTCACCTTTCAATCGAGCGTTGTAGACAAACTTCATTTTGATGAGACATCAATTTTCTTGTCAAGTATAGTCCATGCCTTAGGGAATGGTCATAGTAGATAAATTATAAAAAAGTAAAAATGATATAAAAATAATCCAATCAGCTTCTTGATAATCCAATTTGTAAAATTAAAAAAAATCTAATTCTTTAAAGGAATCCAATTCATATCAAAATGGTTCAATTTGTATCAATTTTTTTTTTAATATACCAAAAGAAAACATCAAATAAATAGCATTATAAATATTATTGAAACATTGTTGCAAATAAATAAAATTAATTAATTTAGAAACCTATCACTATATTCCAAAATAATATATTATATGCCAAATTATAACAATACATCCTTATTTATTTGAATATGACTTTCAAATAATTTATTCAATTAAGTACAAACTAAAAAGTTAGATAGTATAGGTTTATACACTAATTAATAATTGCAATTGAATGATTTTTATGAATTAAAGGTTTAAAGGTGCATTAATGGATTATAATTTCTCATCCATCTCTTTATTTTGAGTTGGTTTCTTGTACGGCCTACAGTTGAAAAACATTCAAACTGTGGTTGAAAACTTTCAACTGAATTGATTAAATTAAATTGCATGTGCCCGCCTATAGTTCAATTGAAAACTTCCAACTGAGAGTTGAAAATCTCAACTGGCTAAGTTCAACTCAACTGAATTAAGCTCTTTGTGCGGCCCCCCCTCCAAAAAAAATTTAATTCAAAAAACAAATTAAAATCCTATGGTTGAATTTTCCAAAAGATAAGTTAAAAAGAAATTGCTCTAATAATAAGCTTTTGGAGGCAATATTTGACCAAATGCACTCAAAGAACTTCAAGGATGAACCCCTAAAGGTCCAACCATTCATTTTTGCATGATGTACAGATTCTATCCACAATTTTCTCATCCGTCATACATTTTTTGTAATGTGATTTTTTAACTATAAGTTTCATGGAACGTTAGCTTTTTGCATGTATGAACCGATTAGAAAGGGGAATGATTTGTGAAAATTTTATGCCTCATTTCATGTTGAAGTTATTCACCAAACATTTCTAAGATTTTAGTTTAAAAGTGCTCTTGAAAAAATAAACTCATAAAATTAAACAAAGAAAAAAATTCCAAAAACCACTACATTTAGTGTATTGCATGTCAACCCATCACAACAAATTTCATCCACTAATTGTCAATATTTTATTTGTAATCAAATTACAAAAGAATTCTCAATTTTAAGTTTCAAATTATACATAAAAAAAATTGGTGATAGCCATCATAGATCTAATCATATGGATAGAATCTAAATTCAACTTTTATTCATACATCAAGTTCAAAATATCCCTCCTAGTTGCATTTTATAATGCATCTTTGCAATTCTCCAAATTTAGAGAGGAGTGAGGACCTTTAGGAGTTAAGATGGATATGATAAAATAGTGATGTTTTTTCCTCACGACTTTTCTCAGTAAATCAATATAGCTACAAAGCAATAAACAGCTATAGTATCAACATTATTTAGGTTTAGAATTTAGGATTTAGAATTGAATTTTTTTGTATACAATTTTGTACAAGTTTAGAAAATTTTCTTATGGTTGAATATAGAAAAGCCCTTTTTACATTTTTTTTGTTCAAGGCACTAGAAATGATTATTAAATTAGAGCATTTTAGAGGGAAAACACAACTATGGAACTTTAGGGGTTAAATGGATGAAACACATGTTATGCAATGGACAAAAGATGGTGGTCAAGAGATGGTGGCCAAGAGACACATTACTACAACAAATAGCAATCCAATAAAGGCACTTTGCACATTCTTGAACTAAACCCTGACACAAAGGTTTAGAAGTCCACTTTTCAAAATAAAGAATGATAAAACACCTCTTACAATCTCTCTTGTTTTTTTATTCCTTCACATTAATCATTGGATTTATTTATTTATTTTTTAAAAGTACATCACTCGTAGAGTAATTTTATACAAGCTTTAAGTTAAACTTCTTGTGGACAAAAATTATGGCTAATGAGATGGAAGAAAACGATGGAGCGGAACGAACAAAGAAATTGAACTTCAAAATGAGAGGAGGCTCTATGGAGGTGGGTGTACAACTAAATACAAAGATTTTAGTGTTAAATTATTTATTACGTAAACGATTTTGTGGAATGTTTTACAAGCATTGATCAATAAAATCCATTACCCAAACAGAGAATTAATTTGAACATATGAAGTGTTAATTTTAACTTGTTGGATGGTTTTAATATGATTTAAAAAAAGTCTTTAATGATTTAAAAAAATCTTTAATGATATTAAAAAATGAAATGAAATGTTACCAAACAAAGGTAAAACATTATTAGGGTTTTATAAAAAGAATGAAAAGACAATAATTTAGTATCATGAGTCGAATGTTGATATTAACTCCTGAGCAAGTGAGAGAAGTATGTAGAAGGGAAAATGAAGAGAGGAAGAAAAAAGAGGTAATGCGAAGTCTCAAGGTTCAAAGACAAAAACGGCGACTTGCAACTTTTGAGAACATGAGGGTTTTGGAATCAAAGTTGAGTAAGTTAGAATTAGCTGAAAAACAACATTTACTATCTTTGTGGATAAAGAATACACGTCGATCTCAAAATTTGACAAATGATCCAAAGAATTTTTTGGTGAGGATTAAATAACAATTTCGAAGATTCAGAAAGAATTCATTGCTTGAAAATAATATCAATCATGCTCATATATTTAATTATATTTAGTTTTCCTACAAAAATATTCATCAACATCAAAAATAATCAAAATAAAAACTCGATGTTTTATATTCATCAAGTCAAAAAATATATCACTTTAAATTGATTTGTACTACAACATTTATTTTCATTCCTAGCATAATATAATAACATGCATTTTCATTTAGAAAAAAACTCATTGATTTGCACTAACATAAAAATGGATATTTTTCCAAAATATCGAAGTATAATTTTTAATAATATATTTCACATGTATGAAATCATTGTGTTGCGAATTTCAAACAAAGAAGGTCCTACATCTTAATGCAAATTTAATAAAAGATTTTTAAAGATAAAATCAAAATTTTCATTTTACATTTTATTCAATCAATCTTTAAATTTTTTGATCGTCTTTATGATCAAATAAGAATTAACTTATTATTTCATATTAAAATGATATATCGATTTTCTATTGTTTAAAAAAAAATTACACTACTAATATTTTCATAATTTAATTTATACTTTAAAATATCATGATTTATTTTATTAAAAATTAATATGAATAAACAAATGCATATTATTTTAATTTCTCTTTAGGGTATCAATAAGTTATTACAAAGAATACAAAGAAAGAACAAATACATACAAGGAGAAAAAGATGGAGAATTGTTTTCCATTGGAATGTCAATTCTTGCTGGGGTTGGTTAAAGTTTTTCATATTTCTAGATGAAATAAATACTTGATTAGAAAAAATATTAGTGTAGTTTATTATATATTGTACTAAATCATCACATTGACTAAAATAATCGCCAACATTAATTTTTTTATATAAAATATTTTAATCGAAATCTTTGTAAATGATAAGATTATTTCATTTTCAAATAAATGTGATGTTGAATTATAAACCAGAGACTTGCTCGAAAACGATTAGGTAGTGCAAGTAGAAAACGGAGAGGGAAAAAAAGTGATATTCCACTTGTGGACCTTTCTAATTGTAAATATGAAGTTTTACGAATTGTTCTTCGAAAGAATGGATGGGAAGAAGGTCAAGAAGATGACAAACATTGTCATCTCATTTGGACTGGTAGTATACAAATACTTGTAATCATCCTATCCGATCTTTTTTTTTAAATGTAAAATTTATTCAATAATATCTTTATATTGTATATTGTCCAAATCTCAAAGTTGTCAAGTTGTGTAATTATGTTATTCTTTTAAAATTTTATATCAAACTCATAATAATATTGAAATATTAATAATGACTTATATGTAATTTATATATAATATTTAATTAAAAATCTTAACATAAAATTATACATATCATACATTTTCTTCTAGATTATCCATGCTATTTTTTCAACATCTAATAGATTTGGTATAAATTTTGAAATATCAATGCAATTATATGCATATGTCTATGTATATACAAATGCTAATATTTTATATGTATATGTGTGTGTGTGTGTATATATATATGGAATATACTTTATTTTATTTTTTTTAATTTTTATGTTTTATAGTATTGATACTAATAATAAATATTAAAGTTTCTTTTACAAATTATCGTATGAAGACATTTAAGTTTCTTAATTGAACCTTATTGAAATTTCTTCAAATCAATGGTTTTTCCTTTTCAAAATTGTAACCTATATCTATAGCTAATAAACTTTGCGATGCCAAATTTTAATTATATGTAATTTTAAATGTTTGAAACTCTTTAAAATTAATTATTTCATATCATATAGGTTCATATCTTGTTAAACCACCATTGTGCACACTCCTTCTCCAAGGGCATTCATACGTTATTTACAACATCAATATTCACCTCTAAACATGACATGACAATATAAACTATTACATGTCTTAATTTATAGAATAATAAGGCCAATGTTGCTAGGACCACAAGGTCTCATCTTGTATTCAATTCCATATTTTTTACTAAAATTTACAAATTAAATGATAAAATATAATCATCTAAGTTCAATATTTGCCACCCTTTGGTCTAAATTGTGTAAAACCTTCAGTGTGTACACCCCTTCATGTAAAGCTTTCTTATAGAACCAAATTGCAAAGAATGTCTAAGTTGTCGAGATTAATAGCTTTATAAAAAACATAACAAACACCTATCTTAACATATGGATTTTTGAGTATATCACACAATTATAGATATGATATAGTATAATATTGAAGGATTTTTTTCATCCAAAAAAATGAGCCTAAAATTGAATAGCAAAAAAAAAATCAATTGTTTAAATATTCAAGGAGTCATGATTGCTTTTTATATTACCATACAAACATTAAAACCCTATTTATTAGCCTTGTGATTAGATCTTGTAATTTTTATTCATCCCTATATGCTACATATATCTTAAATAAATAAATAAATATAAATATATATATATATATATATATATATATATATATATATGCTATGAAATATATGTTCCACTACTTTTATTAATTTTGTATTTAAAATTTATTGAAAATCATGATCAAAATATATTTGTGAGGTTGAATTTTATAAAATTATACATAGACCTTTGTCAAATAAGTTTTGGGACATATGACTTTATAAATTCATCAAAATAAAATGAATCACATTTGGTTCCTTTTTGTGATAGGCTAAAACTTCAACATACAATGATTAAAAGAAAGGAAAACGATATGATGATGAAAACATCATTAATTTTTCTTAATAATAGATTTTAATACTACAAGTATACAAAGGAAAATATTGATCATTTTGAGTTCTTTCATCAATTAAAATTAAAGTTTTGTAATAGAGTTCTTAATTTATAATACACCTGAACAAAAAGATAAAAGATACTATCAACAAAAAAATTGGAACTTAGGAAGAAAAAGAATCCTAGCTGAAAATGTTGTCCCAAATGGGACTGCAACTATAAAATGATCTTTTGGGCTTTTAGAGGTTAAAATAATATAGATTTCAAATCGATTCAAAGATATATTAATAATATCAATTTTATCCTTCCAAATGATAGAATAATTTTAGAATATCATAACCAAATCCTTTACCTTTTGGCATATCATACTTTTTTAAATCAAATAAAATTTAGATTTTTTGTTTTTTATTTTATTTGTTTTTGTGTATGGCAAGTTTTAATACTATGAGAATCTAGTTTATTTAACTCAACGTTGGCCTATTTTTGGGGCTTGATATGTTATTGGTTTGATCTGATTTACTAGATGGTTCATGTTGAGTTGCAAATGGTTGTTTAATTAGTAGAAATTGGTTTTAACTTCTAAAGGACCGGAGCGTTTTTCCTCCAAAAACACTCCAATGCTACCATTTTTACTCCCCCATGCAAAAATTCCAGAAAATGTTATTTTTTACCTTCTGACCGTAAGATCTTGTTTTAAACTACTTGAAAAACATACACAACAAATTTTGTTGATTTCAACCGCACGGATTGCAAGATAATTGCGTTTGATGGAAAAAAACACCCCAAGAAAACACATGCCCAAAATTTTCGGATGCGTTTGACCGTGGCTACATTAAAAAAACCTCACTACCAAAACTTGTCACACTTCACTTTCACATTCTATATGATGTTACTTAGTTGTGTACCAATTTTCGTTTGGTTTGGAGATGTTTAAGATGTTGAAGAACACCCTGCACTTGTTGGGGGTTTAAAAGTTGAGAAAAGACTCTTTGTTTTTGGAATTGCAATATTTTTGACTTTCGTTATTTAAAATACCAATCCAAGCGGTGAAACATAAGTACATTCCACCCTCTATAGAATGGCAAAAAAAAAATTGAAAAAAAAAAATCTCCAAGTTTTAGAAGACATGTAGCATATTTTCTAAGAATTTTGGGGGTTAGGGGGAAAATAAAGGGTGGAGGAAGGGAATTGAAGTGCCACCTCATCCAACCCATTCCAATGTTCATGACCACACTAACTCTCAAGGTGGACTGCCACGTGGCAATCTTTCATTGGATGATTTTTTATTTTTTATTTTTTATTTTTTATTTAAAAAAAAAAATTCAATTTTCAATTTTTAAAATAATATTTTCTAACTACCAAATTGAACTTTTAATTTAAAATAATATCTTTTGATTTAAAATGATTTTTTTCAATTTAGAATGATATTTTTCAGTTTAAAATAATAATTTTAAATTGTAAAAAAGTTTAATTTTGAATTTAAATTTTAAAAAAAAAAGAAAAAGAAAAAGAAAAGTTTGGAAAATGAAGTAGTCTTTTGCCCCCCCCCCCCCCCCCCCACAGTCCACCCAATTTTTCACACTCCGCCTATCTTGTTGCCCCTCCTAAAATTCAACTATTTCTCTATTGCCCCGTTGCCCATTCTCCCCCAAAAAAACACATTTCCCCTCATAACTTCCACATACGGTGTCGGAACTCAAAAAACAAAGAATCTCCATTTTCGTGGCACATTGGGGAATCCACTATTAAATTTCTTTCAAAATTTGATTAAAAATGTGTTCACCGGAACCTACCTGGTTTTCTAAATGTCCTAGTTAGGACACTTGGTCTTTTAGGGGTTAATGTTAATAGACCTTTCTTTACTTTAAATAGTTATCAGTCAAGTAGGTGCCAAAGCTGCTAGCAGACATGGTACCTTATACTCAATCTAATATTCATTATATTAATGATTATTTATTTTTATGTTAAATTGTACATTTGTAACTGATAGTACAAATCTACCATTACTACAAATATATAGATTGTGTAATATAAAAGAAGTTAAATGTTATTTAAATTCTGCAATGATATATTTGCAGATTTATCAGTTGGTCTTGACAAACTTATGGCACTGAAAAAAGGCCAAAAAATTAATCACTTTCATGGCATGCTTGCAATATGTCGGAAAAAATCTTTATTCAAAAGTTTATCTACAATGCGCAAGTACTTGCATTATTTCTAAATTTTAATTTTTTTTATATTCATAATTACTTCATGAAAGTAAACTAAAATACATTCAAATAAAATTGATGAATGAATGAATGAATATTTATTTATTCCATCTATGTGAATTTTGGCATAGATAACACTATGTAGTAGATTTTAGTATCACACACAATCAAATGATACACTTTATGAATTTGAGTAAGGTATTTGCAAGCTATGGTACACCACGTTTTTTGTTGCAGTGCAATAATTGCTACACTTTTACAATCTTTGAAAAATCACAAATTGAAATTTCAAAACCTTTGTTGTAATAGACATTTTAACGTTGGAATTTTAGAAACAATACAATTTTTTTTCGTCACAAAGTTCCATCTCAACATTTCTTGGTGATTTTTCAAATATTGTAAAAGTGTAGCAATTAGTGCATTGCAACAAAAAATATGGTGTACCGTAGCTTAAATTCACCCAATATATTTGTTTTTAAATCCTATAGTGTTTTGATATCTCATTATCAATAACTTTTTTATTTTCCTAAAAACATCGGAACTAATGTAAGATTGATTTTTTCATTATATAATAATTTTTTATTTAATATCGTAATATCATTGAATATCAATTAAATTAAAAACAAAATTAAAAAATATATATTAATAAAATTCATCACATTTTATAGAAGATATGGGACTTTGTTCTTTACTACCCAAGATGAAATTTTCTATTATCCATAGCCCCATGAATACAACTTGCTATCACCCTTTCAATCTATAGCTTCCAATTATTCTTACAGTGACAAAACAAAAAATCAAAAGGGCTCTTTTAGGAGTCAAGGGCTCTTGTAACTATAGAGTACTGTGCTACTTTGGCTAGTTCGGAATTTTTTTGCCCAGTAATCATTTTATTTTTGGCTGAGAAGTTCGGTGTAGCAAATTCTTCGTAGATTTCTTTAGATTTCTTCACAATTCCTTAGAATTTGTAGGAATACAATATGTGAAAATTTTGGCAGTTTTAATTAATTTCATATGTGCCGAACCAACCCATGTACTACGGTATAGGTGTAGAACACTTCCATAGTACATAATATTGACTTCACCCCTACTTTTATTTACAGGCTATTTCCAACACACTACAAGTTTTTTCCTCGAGCATTTATACTCCCCAATCAATTATCAGACTTGCTCAATTGTTTTAGTAGTTCAAAAACAAAAACATATATTCTTAAACCAGATAATGGAAGTCAGGTATGACATATCAATCAAATTTCATCAAAACTTAAAATGATTTACTTAATAAAATATTTTGAAGTATTAAAAATAAGTCAAAACTATCAAAGCATGTAATTTCATATCAAGATAGTATTTGTGATAGTAGATTATAAAATTTATACGATCATCTTGATGCTACCAAAAATCCATATATCCTAGACATTGCTTAAATTTCTTTGAATGTATTTAAAATAACTATATATCATATATAAAATAGAAAAAAATGGTAAATTGATGTTATATAGGGTTATGCAGGGCAGAGGTGTAGTTTTAGCTCAAAGTGTTGTTGATGTTAGGCATGCACTTGATGGATATCCTGGCTCTAATCTATTGGCACAAAAACACTTGACAAGTCCAATGTTGCTTAATGGCTACAAATTTGATCTTCGCATTTAAGTACTAATTCTTTCATGTGATCCCCTCCGCCTTTATCTTTACAGGTTTTACTTTTAGTCTATTCTTGATGCTATAATAAATGTGTCAAACGGTAGTCTATTAATCCCAATAATTAAAAAAATCATTATCTAAGAAATTTTGAACCGCTATTTAGACAAGCATCATAATGCTAGATATACTGACATGCAATTCAACACATACAAATTAAATCTACAAATCTTGCTAAAATTAAAATGAAGTTGCAAAAAGATTATGATATATTGCACTAAAATTAGTGAGACTTTTTTGTTTTAAAAAAGTTTTATCCAATCATTGTTTTAATATGCGATTTAAAAAATAATGAATAAATTCTTTTAGAATATAAATTAAATTGAATAGAATGCAATAAATTAAATTAAAATGGTATTTTTAGTAATTGCATCAAATTTTAATTTTAATATATTGAATAACAAGAATTCACATTTCATATAATATAGTTTGTAAATTCAGGGAAGGTATTGCTCGGTTTTGCACTGAAAGATATCAAAAGCCTAGACCAGAGAATTTAACTACTAGTTGTATGCATTTAACCAATTATGCTTTAAACAAATACAACACCAATTTTCACTTTAATACAAATGAAAATGAGACTAACAAAGGCCATAAATGGACATTGAGTTCTTTGCTAAAAGCTTTGTCAATTCGAGGATTTGATACAACAAAACTTCATCAAAAAATATGCCATATTGTAGTTATGACCGTTCTTGCTATTGTACCTCTTCTTCAACATAATTATAGAACTTACATAGGAGAGGATGATAATGAACAAGCATGTTTTGAACTTCTTGGTATGGATGTTCTTATTGATCAAAAATGTACTCCGTGGTTGTTAGAGGTGTGAATCTCATGAAATGAATATATGCAATCTAGAATACATTGCACTACAAAATCGTAATATACCTATTTCAATTGATAGTAGTTTATGTTTTTGTTTTGGTATTTAACATTTTCAAGATAAGTTTATAAATATTTAAATATCACTTCAATTTTAAACATTTGGTAAAAAATCACAAATTACAAAGTATTTAATACAAATTTATGAATTACATTATTACATGTTTATAACAAGATTGATTTTAATGTAGGTAAATCATTCACCATCATTTTCCATTGACACACCTTTGGATCTTAAAGTAAAAGAGAGTTTAATTACAGACACTTTGAAATTAGTTCGAATGGATCCTTTGGGATATTCAAAAATAAGGCAACAAGTAAATTTTATATACTAACTACATGTATTGAAATCATAAAAGTTATTTGTTTAAAATAAATAAAATGTGTTTACAATTAGCATACTAATTTTTTTTTGATGTAGTATAACTAACATTAGCAATGAAATACATTTATTTATTAATGATACTTACATTATACTAGGATACTTTTACTATGTAGCAATATAAAGTTGTTATAAAATACATAATAGATAAGAACAATATCTTCTAAGATAATGGAAAATAAATTAATAATTATATATATATATATATATATATATAATTTATTATTAATGAAGCCATATTTAATAAAAATTTATTTATTTAAAAAAATGTAAATAATCATATAGTTAAAAGAATCCTAAAAACATTGCACAAAAGAGTAGTACGTTGTACTTTCAATTCAATATATTGTATATATTTTTAATTATAACAATGGTTTCAGGACAGAAAAGGTGCTAGAATGCGCCTCTATGGGCGGAACCGTCGACCTTTAAGCACAATGAACAAGCCCAAACATACACCAAATCATGGTCAAGTGGTTTTTCACCTCAATCATGACTTTGAAGATCATGAATAAAAAAATATGGGAAAGTATGAACGCATATATCCAACAAATGATAGACAAATGCAAGATTTGTACAATGCATTTTTGGCAGGGGCAGAGTCAATTTTTAAACACTCATTTGATATGAAAGTAAAAGAAACAATTTCCAAAGTAAGAGAAGATCGCAAACAAGAACAAATAGCAAAAGAAGAAGAAGAAAAAAGAAGAAGTGAGCAACAAAAGAGAGCTCAAAGAGTTGCTCGCAATGCAGCCTTGGCTGCACTTGCTGCAAAAGATGCTTCTAAAAATGCAACAATTTCTACGAATCATACAACAATTGCAGGCTTATATCCAACTAAAGACACTACAAAAGTTATCATAGGATCACCTAAAGCATTGAAAGAAGATTGTCGGCTTGGACGATGGTCATCAAACGAAAAAAAGATTGTCAATGAACACCAACATTTAAATGAATATTTATTACGCATTCGTGACAATAGTTTGAATCCCAATAGTGCAAATGATAGTTGTGTTTGCACAAAAGGTATGACAATGCAAGAAAAAGTTGTTCAGTGGCAACAAATGGGAGGTTTTGAATTACCAGAAGATCATTTTCTTAATGAAGACTTTATTCAAAGAGAAGATTTAGATAAAGAAACTTCATTAGAAGATAGATTGCCTAAAATTACTTGTGAAGGACGTAGCAAAGTTAAAAATAAAGATGCAGGGGTGTTAGTTTTGTTGGAACAAAATGAAATAAGATTGTTGAAGCAAGAAGCAACAACTCAAGAATTAGAAGAAGATACACAAACCCTCTTGCAAAAAATTATAGAAACAAAACATAGTATTTTTGAAGATGGCAAAAAGGAATCAAAAGGATACAAATCAATTTCACAACATATACAAAGTAGATTATGGAAGGAAGTTGATCAATCCAATATAGCTATTAGAGGGCATCAATTACTTAATCATTTTCAGAATAGACAAAAAGGTAAATATATATTTATTTTATATTTCATTTATTTTGAAATAGTCATAAAACATAAAATAAAATAAAACTATCTAATGTATAATAGTGGTTCTACTTCATCAATTGTTACAAAGTCCATGAATGATGCCTTACTTAAATTAATAATATGTGATAAATGGATTTAGCATGCATTGATAATTTTTATAATTTATGTTGTAGGAGAAAAATCTTTAATACAAGATGAAAATTTTAACAAGAGTAATAAGAAGAAAAAAAATACACAAATGCATTTGCCTTATACAAAAAGAATTGTTGATAAATGTTCATATGCTTCTAGTTCAACGTCTGACACATCATTACCTTGGGATCCAAATATAGATGTTTTGGATTGTAAATCTCTTATTCCACCTGTTATGAAATCATCTGCAATAAAACCTTCTACACCAAACATTAAAATTTGTGTTGACCAAACTTTTAATTCACGGCGCAAAATGACACCATCAAAACATAACAAACTTAGTGTAATACGGCGTTATCACAAGAAGCTTTCTGAGCTAATGCGTAATGATACTTTTTTTACTATTCAATCATATAGTTTACCACCATCAATGGCCCATATAACTAAGTTTGCACCTAGAACACCCAAAGACCATGAACATCTTGCGGTTGTACGACGCCCATTATTTCAAGATGAAGTTAATTCACCATTTCTAACACCTATTGTTGTTCCTCCATCCAAAACAATAATTCGATCAAAATCTAAAGTAAATAGCGATTATATAAATCGGGCACGGGACCATGTTGAAAAAATTGATAAGTTTTGTGAAACTTGGTCTTGGAAAATGAAATCTCCTATTTCAAAAGTATCGGTGTCAAAGTTTTAAGAAAATTTGAATCAACAGATTATCATTGCCTTTACAATGCCCAAACAATATTAATGCATTGAAGGTAGAATTCACAAGCCGTTTACAAGGATTGCCATATTATGTAAGATAGCTAATGTGGTTGAAGATCCATTGGGTTTAAGAATATAATTGAATTGCAAGTGAGGTATTAATTTGTAAATTACAAAGCTGATAATTGTATGTAGTTGAATGTCTTTTTCACAACCACGTTATTTAATTAGTATACCAAAAAAATTGAATTAACCCCTAAACGTCCTCACCCTCTCCAAATTTGGCAGTTTTGCAAAGATGCATTATAAAATGCTTAATGCAAGCACTAAGAAGCAGACCATGAATGTTTTCAAGGTTCTGGTTCAAATCTATAAGCAATGGCAAAGGAATTCCTCGTTTGAAACTTTTACAAGTTCCCCAGTTGGCTGCACAGAGTCAAACGCACCTCGTCAACAGTGGTACCCCTGCACAAAAACCTAGACGTCGCTCAAACAACATAACAAGATAAAATTCTACTGACAAGCATCTCACGACCAGATCAACAAAACAACCATAATAATTATGTTCCATTTGACTAATATAATATGTACAACAGAACACACTAATATAATATGTACAACAAGCACATGAGAGACTCAAAAGTTCGAGAACGCCAAACAATGTCAGATTGCAACTTACCTTCAACTATCTACGAGCTTTCTTGCCTTGCTGTTTTCGGGGTGTCTCTCTTTGCTCCTCAGGAGCATCATTGTCATTGTACTGAAAAACAAACAATATTCTCAGAGCTCTGGAGAATTTAGATAGAACACAAAACAAAGACATCAATTTTCATAATATGATTCTAACATCAACAGCAGGACTAACAATTATATCTGAACGAACACAGCAATTTTCATCTCCATATAATTGTATATTATACCTTTGACCTCTTGGAAAATGAACCAGCCATTTTCTTTTTGCCACTCGAGGGCCAATCTGATTTTTGCTGGGATGATTCATCCATAGTTGAGATACCCACGAGATCATCTTCAAAATCATCGAGCATGTTCGAAAGCCTGATCACAAAACCACAAGAATTAAGATTCACGTTATGGACTTGGACCAAAACTAACTGATCATATTGTCGTAGCCATTGGCAACTATGCTCTACAGTTTGTAAGGATTTTCTCAAACCTCTATTCAAAATACCTCAATTAGGTTCACTATCTGACGTGAATATGGCAGGTTCAATAACTAAGTAGATACATCAATCAAAGGCACAAACTCACCCGCTTCGTCCTTTCTTCAAGTTCTTGACCTTCCTACGCTCGTCCCTGTTTAATGGCACACGAGCAAATAGCTCTTCTTCTTGTTCTGCACGTTTCTCTAAACGAGCTATATCTCTGAGCATTTCCTTGTCCTCCGTACCCAGTGACTCAAAAACCTATTAAAACAAAAAGAAACGTAAGCTTGCAGTAATTGTACAACTGCAACTATAGAATACAAACGCCACCAAATAGACAATTGCAGTAACTATTCATGTCAATCAGAGACACCTTACCTCTTGAGGTCTGCCTTCCACTTCGTCAGCCAGTTCCTTGATGAAAGAACTGCGAGCTGCACGACGATGCATGTCTTTCTCAGCTCGAGCTTTTGAACGACGATCACGTCCAGTTCCTTCTTCCTCCATGGCTGTAGGTGCCATCATAGGAGGTTTGTAAACGCCTCCGCCATCCTGTTACAATATTTTTTATTAGATAGGTTAAAGCTTTAGCAACACCAGACTAAGCCAAATTTCCCGTTACAAAAGTCATATATCTGAGTTCGTGTGCTCGAAAAACTCAAGAACCATTCCATGGAGGGAAAATTACTGAAATCCTACCTCCGCCATCTGGTCCAGCTTAGACACAAGCATGTCGGGATTTGGCCTGAAAGACAACGCATCTTCTTTCCCTGCTTCTTCTCCAGTTGCATCTGCTGCTGGAGCCTGGCCAGCCCTTAGCAATTTCTCGATCTGATACTCTAATTTCTTGTCTACAGGACGAATCTGTCACGCAAACCAAGAAAGAATTATCAATGCCTTTCTAAACCCTAAACCCTTGAGGTACAAACTGCCAATTCAGTTGCAGAAGAAGTATTTCAATCCAAAGACCCGAGTCCGAACTTGTAATTTAAAACTTTCATTAAAAAAGCTGAATTCAAATATATCGAGAGTATCCTAAAGAACTAAATTCACGGTGATGATGAATCTGTCAAGCAAACCAACAAATAGCTATCAATGCTTTTCTAAACCCTAAACCCTAAACTCTTGGGATAAAAGCTGCCAATTTAAGTACAGAAGAAGTTGAAGAATTATTTCAATCCAAAGGCCCAATTCCAAG
Organism: Pohlia nutans; assembly: GCA_022496805.1. Taxonomy (NCBI): domain Eukaryota; kingdom Viridiplantae; phylum Streptophyta; class Bryopsida; order Bryales; family Mniaceae; genus Pohlia; species Pohlia nutans. Next base: position 40,933,495 of record CM040088.1, read on the forward strand.
CTTGAAATTTAAAACTTTCATTAAAAAAGCTGATTTCAAACATATCGAGAGTATCCTAAAGAACTGAATTCACGGTGATGAGTTCTCTACAGGATGAACCAGTCAAGCAAACCAACAAATAGCTACCAATGCTTTTCTAAACCCTAAACCCTAAACTCTTGAGATACATGCTGCCAATTCAAGTACAGAAGAAGTTGGAAGAATTATTTCAATCCAAAGCCCGATTCCAAACTCACAATGTAAAGTTTTGATGACAAAATCCGAATTCAAACATATTGAGGCTGTACCTTTTCCAAGATGAATTTGATTTCGGCGAGGCGTTGCCAGAGAGGGTGATCCGTGATGTCGCGTCCTTGGCTCTTACACAAAACGTAGAAGACGAGAGTTTCGCAATAACTAAAGAGAAGCAGGTGCTTCACCTCGAGATAACTAATTCCGCTGGTCGTGGGCAAATTTCCGGCTCGAACTTCCTGTATAAGGGGACGCAATTTGGCGGTAATTTCGTCGAGGCCCTGCTTCAGTTCGACCAAGGCAGCCGACGTCTCGATTGCCATGGTGACGAGCGGTAAGACAACCTATGAGGGGAATATCATCACGTAGACACAACAACGACCAGGAGGAAAGGAGCAGCGAGGACCTTCAGTTTAGGGTTTTTAGGGTTTTTAGGGTTTAGGGTTTGGACGGAGGGGCAAGCCGTAACGGGCAGGAGCGAGACGGGCAGTTTCAACAGGTCCTGTTCCTCAATATTAATTAATTAAGTAATATCAATATTATTGTCATTATTATCATTATTTTATTTATTTTTGGCACATAGATTGGACATAACAATGTTAATCCCTAAGCGCTCAAACGACCATTTTCTGGTCGCTGCCCGAATTTAACGGGCTGCCCGGAACAAAAAATATTGAAAAAAAAAAAAAAAAAATTAAAATACTACATCAAGTCTACTTTCCAACCCAATTTGAATTATGGCAATCCGAGTTAAACTCCACCCGGGAGAATTTTTCAAAGTAGATCATCTCAACATTGTCTTAGTGTTATAAAATTTGCTATTTGGGGAAAGTAATGATGATCCCTCCATCATTTCTTTTGCTTTTTTGAAGTTTACAATAGATAGCCCAACTTTAACCAATCATACTAAATTTTGAACTCTAAAATTGAAAATTATAATTTATACAAATTTTCAAAGGTTAATGCTTTTAAATTCATTAAAAAATGATCTAAAGTTATTTTTGGAAGTTTGACCGTATGGATAATTTGCAGAGATGATACTCTACATTTTTTCTATTGAACCAAACTTCATCAAACATATGGAAGGCACATATTATAACACATCTATGTTTTGTCCAATACCCCTCGGGCTTTTAGGGGTTAACCCCTAAACGTACCACGGTGTCCCTGGAATTGGCAATTTTAGATAAATAATCATAAACTCCCATTTAGAAGAATATTTTGGAATTGATATACAAATGAAAGTTCTAGATTTTGAATTATAGATTCCGTCCGTACGGTTTGATTCACTAATACTATCACCAATATTTAATTATCAATTTTGAAAGTTAAAATTAAAAATTCCTTCTAAATTTGATTACAAACAAAATTTTAATATTTTTTGAGTAAAATTTGTTGGAATGAATTTGAAATGAGATACTCTTAAATGTGGTGATTCTTAGAAATTTTTGTGTGCCTTAAATCTATGACCTCATTTTTGCAAGGCCACTTTTGAACTACAGTCAATGCAATTTTGGCTTGGTCAACGACTTGACATACTTCTATATTTGTAATTTTAGAAAAATATGTAATCAAGTATGACTAAATCCAACCGTTAGATACGACAACAACTTAGTGAAGTATCTCCAAAAAATTGGATGACTTTCATCCAAGCATTGATGAGAACGTAGGGTGCGTTTGAATCTGTTAGTCGTCCAGTTTCTAGACGCTGTTACATTTAGGGATTAACCCTTAACCCTTTAACGTTTTGGATACTGTAGTTGGATTCACTGGTTTCACTGAGTTTTTCCACTATGATTGATACTGCCAGAAATAGAATGGATTAAATTAGAAAGTAACTGTACAATTGTATTATCAACTGGAGTACATATAATTTGCCAAAATTAGAGAATCATCCGATGGTGGGATTAGAAGATCATAGTATGTCTTTGAATTGTATAATGCACACTCAAAAATGAGATTTTGGAGGGTGTGTGACTTCAAAATTAATAGAATTTGGGTAAAATTTTATAAAATAAAAGTAAAGATGTTCAGCAATGACCTATGTCAACACCTCTCCGTTGCAATCTTTCATGTGAAGAACAGACTCACACATAATTATTGTGAATTTTACAAGTGAGAGTGACTTATCCATGTACAGTTTAGGACAAAAATTTATACATTAAAATATCAAAGGAGTTGGCACATGGATCAAGATCGGAATACATGCACTCATGGAACATGAATAAGAGAACACAATCCAAAAAAATAAAATAAGATAACAAACTTCTAAACACAAGAAATACCGCATAGTACATGTGTTGTATTTGTAAGTATTTACTATATTTTCACGTTTTGTTCATAGGTATTTTGATAGTTGCAAAAATCCAAATTGAAATTTTCTTTTTCTAGAAGATGTATATTATAACGCTCATCATCTGAACTTCACAATTCCAAATCCAATTCTTCATGGATTTTCCGTTATTCGCGTTTTTGACACATCAGAGACCACAATGTGGTCACTTGAGCACTAAAGGGTTAGAGCATCCAAATTATGAATCATGAATGAATTGAAATGTTTCTATCTCTCACATACACTTACATTTTTCATCCATCCAAATTTCTCTAGATTCATGTGTTACTTGGCTACAACTTGTTTAGTATGGACCTTCAAATTAGTCTAATGTCATTTTATTTTTTTTAAACATAATAAGTTGATGTCAACGTGGTCTCTTAGTTCCAAAAATGAGGCCTTGAAGATGATTTTCTGAATTAAGTTGAAATACCATCGTAATTTTTGTACCATCTTATGTATCTTTGCTTTTGAACCAATCACAAAAAAATTAAGTAAAAATAGGTTGTTTTTAAATTTATTATTGAATTTCAATGAAAATTCTTTGAAAAATCATTTAAATATATTAGTAATGAATATAGTAAATCCAACTATACATATGTAATCTACACATCAACATCTAGGCAACTTTGATTTCTATAGTACAACTCCATATTTGTGAATTATCAAGACATTTTTAAATACATTTTTAAAATGCGTGCATCCCTTGACTTTTAAGGCTTAAGCCCTAGACTTTGTACCCCTACTAAAGTTTCTAAGATTTTTTTTTTATGCTCTTGGATGCTCTTTGTTTTCAGAGCTTAAGTTTGTCTTATTTGCTTGATTCCTACTAAATTTCCTCATATAATGGCAAGTGTCATCTTTCGGTCTATATTCCAAGTAAAACTATTGTTTAATACTCTATTATTACTCAAGAATGTTATGAAGCCCTTGTTGACCAATAGTCGATCGCAGGCTCTTATCAAGCACAAGTAGAAAGATGATCAAAAGCCATAGTCATCATTGAGAGTCGAATCGGTGACCTCCTAGGGTCCCAATCATAAGTCCTACTACTAATCCCATTGTTTAGGTCATTTCGGACCCAATGTTCAAGGTTTATATTCTCTTGAGCTTGTTGAGATCTAAATCAATCTAAAGGTGTTCGTGTCATCTAGGAAGTTTACTAATTAATCAGAAAAGGAAATTGTTATAGATTTTTTTTTTATAAAATGTGACTATAAAAATGAAAATAACAAAGATAAGTCTAAGATGTAGATTATTACACAGATTTTATTATTTTGTATTATTTTTAAATGTAGGAAACTAATGAAGTTTGAACTTGAATTTTTATTTTGATTTCTAACTAACTAAACATACATTTATGGGTCTAATGTATATAATTGAAATTCGTTTTCTCATCCGTCTTGCACTTTTGGCAAGTAAAAAGAACCAAAATTTTTTATGGCAAGATAGTTTCATGCATGTGTGATCAGATTGGAAAGGAGATGATTTGTGAAAATTTTATGCCTCATTTCATACCATACATTTCTACCAAGAATTTCTAAGATCTTAGTTCAAAACGAATCAAAAGTGCTCTTGAGAAAATCAACTCGTAAAATTAAGCAACAAAAAAATCTCCAAAAATCACTACATTTACAGTATTACATTTCAACTCATCACAACAAGTTTCATCTACACATTGTCAATATCTTATTCATAGTCGAATTACAAAAGTTTTTGAATTTTACATTTCAAATTTTATACAAAATATTGGTAATTGTAATCACAAATCTAACCGTATGGATAGAATCTAAAGTTCATAATTTACAACTTATATTCATTCATCAAGTTCAAAATATCCCTCTTAGTCGTATTTTCATTAGGAAAGAATTGGGCGTTAAAAGGCCTCGACTTTCATTCCTTGCCCAAACCCAACTTGATGAAGTGGGCATGGAAATTTTTGGAGTCCTACGTGGACAATTATCATCCACGTCATCTTTGGTGATCCATATTGTCCTTTCCATGCGCTTTCCAATGCACTTTAAAACTCCAAAATCCGAATTAATATGCAAACATTAGGAGAGATATGCGGCCTCAAGAAGGCCCCTTCCTTTTGTCATACTGCTAATCAACAGTAAACCAACAACAACCAATAAAAATAATTAAAATCAAAATTAAAAATAATAATAATTAAAAAAATCAATTTTAAATAAAAAGAATAATTAAAAAATCACAATCTGACGTGGCGGACGGTTGTCCACGTTAGACTGCGATTTTTTTATTTTTTTTCATTTTATTTTTTTATTTTATTTTTGTTTAAAAAAAGTATTATTTTTTTAATCCCGACTAGCTGAATTCAGCTGATCCAAACTGGGGGCCTTCTTGAGGCCCCATATCTCTCCTAATGTGAGTTACACATGTTTAAAGTTTGTGCATTGGAGACTACTGAGCGGCTAATACAAAGTGGTCCCCAAATGGACTGAAGGGATTTGCAACAATAGAATAGAAAAAGAAACCACAAAAAATCAATTGGAGCAATTAAGATCCCACTTGAATATCAAAAATTTGTACAAATCATACAAAATGCCGAGAGGTTACTTCTATCTCAAAAAAATGCCAAAAGACCAAGAAGAGGGAGGCGACCAAGTCTTCCCTCTCTTACATCACCATGTCTACCCTCTGTAATATCACACTAAGGGAGACACGACTTCCTCCTTGTTATGTTCTGCCCCCAATGGGACGATAGCAGCCTTCGTGCTCGTTGTCTTTCCTTGCGCTCTTAATCATTGTCGCCTTCATGTTCCTGGTCGTTACGGCCTTTGTGCTCGTCGTCACCTTCTTCAAAATAGATCCACTTCCACCAAGCTTCTGCTAGAACTTTTCAATCATCCAACACTTCCACAAGCGTTCAATCTCGTCAACAATCCCCAATCACGCCCGAGACTCCCACAATCTCCCAAAAATCCATTTAGATCTAAAAAATTCACGAAAAATGAAAGTGCACCACTTCTCACACTAAGATACTAGAAATGATCCTCTCCTCTCTATAACTCTCAAGGTCTAAAACTAATCGGCAAATTTTCTAACTCTAAATTTTTACAACCAAAGATCATGACCTCTCTTCTTCTCCAAGCTCTTGTCAACTGATTGAAACAAAGGATTTGAATCCTCTCTCTCAAAGCTACATCCAACTATAAACTTCATCTGTAAAAACATCCGTTCATCCAAAATCCTACTACAAGTCTAACTCCCACTTAACCCTACCTATAACCCTAGATAATTCTAAATCTAACTATAGGTCTAAATATCTACTCACAGACACCGCTTGTTCTAAATTCTACAACCCAAATAAACTATTGCATCTAAATTTGACCAAATCAAAACGCAAATTTGATTTAACTTCTACCCAAAAATGAACTATTATTCTAATTTCTACCACCAAATAATCGGTCATTCTAAACATCGTCGAGAATTACCACATAGCATCACACATCGTAAAAATCCAAATCGCATAATAAATTGCAAAAGTCACGATTAACCAATCTAAATTCTACCAATTCACACAAATCACGCAATAAATCAATCTCACGGTAAAACTCTAACCACATACTAAATATTCTATAAAAATATCATCAATAATTCAAATTTAACAAAATACCTAGAATAAATATTAGGAATATAGAGAAATCACCAAATACCAAGGTAAATGTTTTACCGTGGTTTGTGAACTGTTCACACTTATTGTAATCAAGTTCATTTACATTAGTCCTCAAAGAATATGGGTTAAGAAGTAGCAAGATTAGGTGAAGCTTTTGATATGAGTCTTACACAAAGTTTTGGAGTCCAATTGAACATAGAAGATGTAGTTTTATAGAATTGCGTCTAAATAACAAAAGTTAAGAAATTAAACCTTTTGCTACCTCCAAAAAGTTAAAAATAAAAATAAAAATTATACAAAAGATATGGACAAAATAGCGCAACTATGTAAAGGTCAAAAAATCAAAATGAGTTCCTAACAATTTTTTGGAGCTCATTTGTGCATAGAAGATTAACTTTTTGGAATTTTTTTTCACTAAAAAAAGTTTGGAAATCAATAAATCTTTCACCTCCGACAAATTTTATGTCATTTGAAGACTTTATGCAAAAAATATTCAAGTTATAAAAATTAAGACTAATTAGGTGTTTCACCTCAAAGTTTACATATCCGACATGCATTGTTGATACAACTCCACTCCACTCATGTAAAGAATATAGCATTCTAAAATCTCATCTCACACTTTCCTTGTCAACCAATGATACAAACTTGGACTTGACAATAAACCAAAATTTAAAAAATTTAAAGAGAAAAATGCCGAAATTGTTAATATTCTATTTTTAGGTATCGAACCTACTTTTTGAACTATAATTAATTATTTGGCAGCAAGATGCGAAACTCGCTAGTAGACTACGGTATACATTATAACAAAGGTAATACACTTATAATCATATCCATATTTTTGTTTTCTCAAATAGCAATTTTAGGCAATGCAAATACCTTTCGATTGATTTAACCCTTAAACGTCAAGAGGGCATGGGCGGGGCAGTTCGGAAGGCATCTAAATCATCGGAGGGAAAAAAAAAAAAAAAAAACGAAAAAAATGCAAAAACGGCTCTGCGGGACACTGCTGGCCAACACTGTAGCACTGTAGCACTGCGGCATCTCAGCTGCCCCAACCTCAAAAACTTGTTCAATTTCATAACTTTGATTGCTTACCAACGATTCCACAATCTCTCAAATGAGGCGCAAATTTGCAATCTAGATCGCTTTTTCAGTAGCTTTCCAACGCACCAATCTACGCTTGATTTGGTTGAAAAAATCTACTTTTTTCTTGATTATTCTCTTTTAAATAAGCCCATGGGGCTTACCTTGACGTTTAAGGGTTAAGTATAAAAAAGGTGATGGGATTAAAACATTGGAATTGATGATATCTCATTGTAATGTGGCATGTATACAAATAGAACTCATAACTATTACAAAATATCATAGGTTACATTAATGTACTAGACATGATGGTTAACATAAGGAAGCTTACAACAAATGAAGATTTACACATGCTTGGGGATTAAAGCAGAATTTAGGGTTTAGATCCTAAACCCTAAAAATGAATATACTGATCATTGAGGTTTCAAAAAACAAGTGTAGTCCTATGACATTGTCCCAATGTTCCCTATAATTCAGCCATGCTCTTACTTTTTATTTTATTGTAGAATATATATATATATATATATATATATATATATAATATCAATTTTATTCAATTTTTTGTGATGAAAATCACTCAAAAATCCATAATTTTGACACCATAGGTCCAAAAGTCACAAAATGACTTTAGTGCATTCCTTGTCAAGAGCTTTCCAACGGTATCAAAAACGCATTGGAGAACACACATGACGGTCCAGGAGATCTCAACATAAATTGCAAACAAACATTAGATCCATGTGGCTCGAGAAAATAGTTCTTGATTCATTTAGAGGATTTAATGGACAAGGGAGTTTCTTTTTTAAGATGTAGATTTTAAAGAGGAATCATGCGTTGAGTGTTCATACAACGTGACGGTGTTTGCACGATTGCGTCGCTCTAAGCTTTCTCGACTAGACATTCACCATGATAAAAAGTAGCAGTGCTGCTTGATAAGTGTGGAAGGGGCTGCCTATTGAAATCGGTGAAATAGGCTAGTTTCACAATCTCCAGTTCAAATCATATGTATCATTCATCATTACGGGGTGTTGCACCTCTTTCTTCCCATTCTCAATTGTAAGCCATTTTGAATACATTGTTTTTTCATTTTATAGTCACATTCTTCATCATTTGGAGACTCAAATCAATCAAAAGGTCTCCATGTCATCTAGGACATTTGCTAACTAGAAAGAAAGAAATTTTTCACATAAAACAAAGAATGTAGATGTGACTATAAAATGGAAAAATGAAAATAAATCTAAGATGTAGATTATTAAATGAAAAAAATACAAACATTTTTAAATGTAGGAAACTAATAAAGTTTGAACATGATTTTTACTTTAAGTTTTAATTCTTAAGCAACATGAAGTTTCAATAGAGTCGTGTATTTTTGTGTACAAATATATGATTGATGTTGTATTTCGTGACACCAACGAGTTTGAGTACACCCATAGTCATTGTTTCTAAGAAAAAAAAACTAATATATAACAAATGCAAAGCTATTGATTTGGTTCTTTATATTTATAATCACATCTATATTTTTGTTTTCTCAAATAGCAGTTTTGGGCAACATAAACACCTTTGGATTGATTCAAGTCCCCCAGAAGTGATGGGATTAAAACTAAAGACATTGATGATATCTAATATAGACAAACACCAATAGTTGTAACATGGCATGTATATAATATATAACTTTCAAATGTTACATAATATCATAGGTTACATTAATGTGACAAACAAGGGTGATAGGCAAAAGAAAGGTTATAACACACTACAACAAAGGAATTTTTTCATAGGCTACAACAAATGAAAATTTAAAGAATGAGCCATGCTTCAATAATGCTTGGATATTGAAGCAAAGTTTAAGATTTAGACCCTAAAACCTAACAATAAATATATTGTTCACCGAGGTTTCCAAAAAAACTAGTGTGGCCATGTCCCATTGGCCCAATGTTCCCCAGGATTTAGCCATGCTTTCACTTTCTATTTTACTTTTGGAATAATATATCAATAATTTAATTCAATTAATGTGACAAAATTCACTCAAAAACCCATAACTTTCACATCGTAGGTCCAAAAGTCACGCAACGACTTCAGTGCACCCCTTCTCATCGAAGGCCGCACAGTTCGGGAGATCTCAACATAACATACAAACAAAACAAGCAAACAAACAACCTTATTTACTGTACAGATTCAAGTTTGACTGCAGCAATAGGGTTCAGGATTTGGGGGTTTACTCTTTGTGATGAAATCATCACACCAAGTTAGCCATTCATCTGTTTGACGAATTTGTTGATTTATCTCTTCAGGATCCTTTTAACTTTTCAACACGCTCCAGAGTCCCACTCCTGCTAGAAAGTCAAGAAGCTTTTCCAGATCGACTATCCTCGTTCAGGTAAATAAGTTGCTCTCTTTAGAGAATTGAGAATATTACGAAAAGAGGCAGTTTTAATGAGTTTGACTAATTTGATGCCAACACATGGAAACTTTTAAGCTTTACAACGCTACCAATGCATTTAAATATCAGAAACGCTCTTCCAAATGGCAACTAATCTACTTCGACTTGAGAATACCATGATTTGTAGCTGCAATATGCTTGAACAGCTGTGTCCTGGCACATATAACAAAAAATCATAAAAATATGTCACTTCAAAAAATTGTTTAACCTCAAAAGCTTGGACAATACAAAACAACAAAAAGCATTTTGAAATACTGACGCTGATTTGAAGAAAGCAAAATACGGTAACAAAACCCTCGTATGAAACAGAAGCTCAACACACCTTGAGTCAAAATCTTCTCCACATGTTTGACAAGTGTGGCTATCTTGCTTTGCACCTTTCTGCACAAGCCAGAGACTCTTTGGTTACATACCAGAGCACCTCATACCCAGAATTGAAACTTGCCACTCATGGAAACTTGGTCAGTATGGATTATTTGAAACTTTAAGGACTCCCACAAATGTGGAAATGAAAAGAAAATAGAAAGGAGATAGAGCCACATCCTCTCAATCACCGATCAATCTCTTGCCCCAAGAGGTGGATACTAGCTTTCATTGATTATTTCATATGTCAAGTTCTCTAGGTCCACAGAGGAATCACTATTCTAATGTCCAGTTTTTACAGTAACCCATTTTGAGAGCCACCATTGATAAACATAATTGCTGAATAGAAACACTCTACTACTGGAGTGGAGTATTCCATCTAGCAAGTTTGTTGAATCTCTTTCAGTAAACTGGTATAAACCAAGTAAGGACCACTTTTGTTAAGATTGACCTCGTTTTGTTCAATGTTTACACGTGTCCAAGTAACACAAAAAAGTGGCACTTGAGTGACTCCAATGTGAAACGCTAAAAACATTTGAGATAACAAAGTTCTAAGCTGGATTAGACACAAATATGTCATAAATGCAATGGATTAATTTCCACTTGTTATCTCACCCCTAGTTGCACATGATGTTCGTTCAACACTAAAGCATGTTTGCTTCAACCTAAGCAAATCTAAAGTGACTCTTATTTTGCACACAAAGGTACTTTTGGTTCCCCTCCATACTCTCCTAGCCATTTGGTGTAACATCATGTGCAACAACCAAATGGCTAGGAGTGAATGGAGAGATGTAACAACATAGCTAGGAGAGATGGAGGAAAACTGTCCTAGTGATATAAAATTCAGTCTCGTCTGAATTGTATTTTTCACAACATGATCAATTGAATTTGTCATTTAAAAACTATGAATCCTTGGTCCTTTGGGGGTTAAGCATCATAAACCATGATCACAGCAGTCTCCAAACTCATACCAAAGGGAAACAGAGTGTACACCTTTTCTTTTTTGAGCTTCTTCCCCCGATGAGCCAGCTTCGAGTGCTTCACCTGCGGAACCTCCCTGACAATGTGAACACTCTCACTGGCACCAGATGAAGAGGGGCCTCCAGTGTCCGAAGGTGCATCACCATTTGTCGTTTCCGATTGCTCGGTAGCAAAACGATTGGCGACAGCCACTTGCTTTCTGTCCTGCTTGGCCCTCCGCCTTGATTTCCCCTTCTTCACCTTCTCATCCTCCTCCACCTTCTCATCCTCCTCCAACACAGAACCCTCGGCCTCTTCCACTGTATCTTCCGCTGTATCATCTGCATGAGTTTCTTCAGCCTTCTGCTTGTTCAGCTGTAGATTCGACATGGCAGCAAGCACACTGTCTTCATCTTCTTCCTCAGCGACCGTCTCTACAGTACTAACACCTGCATCCCCAGTAGACATCTGACGGCTCCGTTGGAATTTCAGCATAGAGGCAAGCATGTTCTCGTCGTCGTCCTCTTCGGAAACCTCCAATTCATTACTAGTTGGCTCTCTAACATCACCAACACTATCATCGTCACTCTGCTTAACTACTGAAGGGTTATCATCTGAAATGGTATCAGGAGCTTCCTCATCCTCAGGTTCTGAATCCTGAGGTTCCGCACTGAATGTCTTCTTTTGTTTGGATTTCTTTTGGATTGAGATATCAATGCCTAATTGCCTGCCTAACCTTTCGACTTGCTCGTCGTCATTACGAAAGGCGCCTTTGAGTGCTGCCAGATTCTCCAAATGCTTCTTGGACTGCTCATGGTTTTGCAACTGCTTGATGGACTTGAATCGTTTCCCACAAATCATACACTCACTGTCCTCTGCAGTCCTCTCTAATTTCATTTCGTCGTCACTCTCCTCCTCACTCTCCTCATCTTCCTCCGGCACAGTCCACGCTTGCTCCTTATACAACCGAATCTGCTCTTGCTTCTCCTTCTCCAAAGCGAGCTGCCTCGCTTTCCGTTCCACTTCCTTCTCTTTCTGTTTCTTCTGCAGCTCCAGTTGCTTCTCAATAACCCTCTTGTCCCGTTTCTTCACAAAAGACGCCAATTGACGAACCGAGTTGTTAAACTCTCGCCGCTCCTTCTTCCTGACCTTATTATTCTCCTCTTCCATCAACCTCCGCACCTTTCGATTTGGCGCTTGCAAAACGTCATACTTATCACACCACGCAAAATCTTTCACAGAAGAAAATCCCTGCCAATAACGATAAAAGGAATACACGTTTTGGTAGGGGGTCTCTCTGTTTCCAAGCTCAGGGGCTTCCCCGACATCGCCATTCCCATACATGCGGCCGAACACTTGCTCCTGCATGTGCACCTTTTTGAAAAGCTCCCGGTAGACTGCGTAGAAACCGTTGCCAGTTTCCCCAAACCCTGAGAAGGCGGAAGGGGAAAAGAAGGGCCAGAGGTTGAGATCAAACTCGCCCGGAGCTGCATTGGCGGAGGAGGAAGACGCGGACAGGATGCGTTCGCGGTGCGAATCGTACCATGTTCGTTCTACTGGGTCGGACAGAACCTCGTAAGCACGGTTGATTTGTTGGAAACGCTCGGTGGCTTTCTGGTATGCATCTGGACTGGTAGCCCCGCTCTGCTGAATTTTGTCCGGGTGCCATTTCATCGCCATCTTCCGGTACGCGATCTTCAGTTTGTCGGGATCCACGGTGCGCTCTACTCCCAGCGTGTCGTATAGACACTCCGACAGGTTGCCTTCTACCGGAGGCGCCATTTTTTTTTTCTTCACAAAACCCTAATCCTGTTGCAACAATTCGATCTTTGTACTTGTGCTTGGAGCTTTCAGAACAGAGTCTTAAGCAAAAAAACAGGCAACGTGAGAACAAAAATCTTCCGTTTTTTCTAGTAACTAAGCCCTGCAACTTAACCCTAACTTTACCGAAGACGTATTCCGAAACCCTCGTGACTCATCCTGCAAGAATCAACGTCCCTCCGACCTAAATTACTCGTACAAAAACTGCGAATCTGCACCAGGAGAGCGTTCAAAACCGCCTCTTTCTAACCCTACAAGATCAGCTCCTTGGACTGCCAATTGTGCGAACACTACGTGCTCACAAACAAGAGCTTTCGATTTGCAGTGAGGGTTCTGAACCAAGGAATTGCCAGGAGCAGCCTGGCCCTCATGAGCAAACCCTAATTATGAAAGGGGTGAAGGGATGAAGGATACTAGTTATAAGAAACATAAAAGTAAACGCAAACGGAAAAGTGAAAGCAAACGAAAAATTTGTAGACACAAGCGCAAACGCAAACGCGCGGCAGGTCGGCAGGTTCCTTCAGGACGAAGCAACGGTGATATGATTCAAATTCCAGCCGCGGGTTGGACGTGAGTTTCCTCGAGAATTTCCCCAGAGAGGAACCTCCCATTGAAGTTGATCATCGTTCAATTGCTGATGGATGCTCTGTTCCAATTCCATGCTTGCTCTTCACTCCAGAACCTTCCACACAATCCTACACAGTTTCTTAAAAGCGCATTTGCATCACCAGATGCGCGCTTCGAGTTCCGTAGCAATGCTTGATAAGTAGAAGGCCATGAAATCCTACTCGTAGTTGGATTGGTGGGAAGAATTGAGGTACAAGTTGGGAGGTGACGGTTTAGGGTTTGCAACCACGATGCCGATATCGTCGATTGGCGGGGGAGACCTTGACAAAGTGTGGGAGATAAAAACGCTGAAGAAGGAGAAGGATGAAGAAGCGCGCAGATTGCTGGAGATGGCGGCCAAGCAAGTGCAACCTATTATGCGGAAGCGCAAGTGGCAGGTCAAGCTCCTGTCGGAGTTTTGGTGAGCTGATCTCTTTTCTTCGCTATTCAACGCGTTCCAGGGGCAGACCAGTTCCTTGTCTTTGCAAGACCAGAAACATCAAGTTTTTAAGTTGAACGCGAACGTGTAGTTCGATTCTTCAACTGGTGAAGGAATGAGCTTGGCCATGAGGATGTAGATTGTAAGAGAAAAAAATAAACAGATTGCAGGAAGTTTTGCATTACTGCTGAGAACTCTCTAGTTTGTCATGCTTGTGGCAATTGTGTTAGGGTTTCTGGGGTTTGTGAACCCCTTTTTTCAATGCATGTCACCACCTAAACATTCACGGTAGCTTTTCGAAACAAGCATTGTGTTTTGAATGAGTTGGTAATAACAATGCAAGGGGTCTAGTTTGTCATGCTTGTGGCAATTGTGTTAGGGTTTCCGGGGGTTGTGAACTTTTTTTTGTCACCACCTAAACATTTACGGTAGGTTTTTGAAACAGGCATTGTGTTTTGAATGAGGAAAGAAATCCTTGATAGTAACAATGCAAGGGGTGTGTGGGTGTGTGTTGCAGCCCTAGTAATCCAGGATTACTGGGATTGAACATAGATGGAGGCCGGGAAGTAAGGATCCGGTTACGGCACCACGGGCGCGACTGGGATTTCTACCCTTACGAGAGTGTGCTGGGCACTTTACTACACGAGCTTACGCATAATGAATGTGGACCTCATGACGCCAAATTTTATAAACTGCTCGATGAGATTACCAAGGTATACTCTTCTCTTCCTTCTTCGACAATCATAACCACAATGTTCTTCACTGATTCCGGTGATATTAAATTTGGTCTCATCTAAATTATGTTTTTCACAATATGGTCGATTGAATTTGTCATTTTAAAACTATGAATCCGTGGTCCTTTATGGCAGCCTTTTTTCTGTTTCTGTCAACTGTTGGTTTTCGTCTCTATGAGGATTCTTGATGAAAATGTCCCTTGCTTAAAATAATAGAGCGGTGAATACACCTGCACTAGGGTAGATTTGCGACTTTACCTCAGCTTCACCTTCAAAGGGCTGGTATTTGAATGGATAGCTTGACATGCGTTACGTTTCACATTTATGTGCGTAAGATTTCAAAAGGGACCTGAGTTATATTGGTTAAGAATGCTATGATGTACGGAGCCCTTACAAGGATTGTGAGCCATCAATGTGTGGCAATACACTCTAATGACACACTCTGTAGTTGCACATTCTGTCATGTCGTGTAAAGATAACTTCCACATGCCAGGTTGAGAATATGCATGAGAGTGCTAATAGAAGCCCATTTCTGCACCCGTGGTACTCATCTCAAATTTGCCGCCCCACTGATTGTCAACATAGGTTTGTGTTGTTTCAGTTGGTCATAGGTTCGTGTTTCAACAACACGAAAGCAACACAATATGATCATTGATTTTGTGCTATAATAACAATGACTTTTTGTTTTTGTGATGTGTAGGAATGTGAGGAGCTCATGGCGAAAGGAATTTCAGGAACAGGTCAAGGTTTTGATGCGCGGGGTCAACGACTGGGTGGCTACACTCACAACCCGCCTCCCACGAACCTGCGCGCTGTGGCTCTTGCTGCCGCTGAGAAGCGTGCCAAGGCAGCTTCCTTCATGCCAAGTGGCCCACGACGCCTGGGTGGAGACAGTGAAATCATGAGAGCGTTGAGTCCTTTACAAGCTGCGGCTATGGCGGCCGAAAGAAGACTACGAGATGACCTCTGGTGCGCAGCTCCTACCACGAGTGGGAACGACGGTGTTGAAAAGGCCAAGGAAAGGGAAGACGCAAACAGTGCACAGAATCCAATAGAGATCTTGGACACAGAATCCAATAGAGTGAATCGAGCCTCATCCAACTCGGGAGCTACAACAAGTGGAGAAGGTGAGAATGCACTACTTTTTGTCCCTTTGTTTGTTTTCATTATGAAACATCGATTGTTAACCGACCTCATGTTTCTTTAGTAGCTTGGAGTAAGTCTTATGTGGAGTTTCTTTTGTTCAGGTTTATTTGTTCTTCGATCAACACATGCAATATTCTTCACTGATTCCAGTGATATAAGATTTGGTCCCATCTGAAATATAGTTTTCACAATATAATTGATTGAATTTGTCATTTTAAAACCGTGGTTGTTTAGGGGTTGAACATTAGTGGCTTTCAGAGTGGTAAATTATTCAACGTTGAGTGATTCCAATGTTGGAATGGGAGGACCAACAAAAGTGGTAGTTACTTTGAAACCCCATGTTCTCTCAAGTTTCTAATTACAGGAAGATGAGTCTGAACTCTGACGATGAGTTTTCTCCAATCACAAAGCATGACGATGAGTTTTTTAAGGCTGAAAATAGTTACCTACTTTGTTGAGGTGGGTGAGAATTTTCAACGTTAGAAGAGTCGTAGTGCGCCACATGGCAAGTACTGTCGAGCATGAGAACCTCCATAAGTGGTAGTTGCTACTCTGAAATTCACTATTGTTAGTTGTACATTGCCCTCTCTTTTCTTATTGATTTTAACTAACATGGAAGGAAGCTTGTTATTTACAGGTGGAACGAGCACTGGGAATTATGGGGAGACTACAAAGAGGAGTGGCAATAGAACGGTTCCTTTGGATCCTGTTCGAGAGGCAGCCATAGCCAGAGCACAGAAGAAAGTTCGCGGTGATGTACAAAGCACCTCAGGTAGACGAACTGTCGAGAATGATACCACAACTGCAAATGGAGAGTGGGCTTGCAATGTATGCACCCTACACAACCCGGTGAGTCTCTCTTGCCCTCAACAACTAGCTTTTTGCCTGCTTATGTCTCATTATGCTATCTCATCATACAGTGCCTTTAGATCTCTCTCATTTATTCGCTACCTCTCTAATGACACACTGTAATTGTACATTCCATGTATATCCTCAAAATGTGTCATGTTTTGTACATATCTGATGGAACGACTTCCACATGTGCACGTGAGTGCATTTAAAAGTCCATTTGTTCTCCTGAGGCAGTGTCGTCATTAGAGAGGATTGAGTGTAGTTTAAACGTGGTGTTCTTTGATCCAGACTGGCAGTAGTACTTCTAGATTTAATGAATACCTGCAGGGTGCCATGGCTTTTGGCTACAATGCTTATTTAGCTTTCTGTTGATTATTGCAGCCACTGGCGCTTGCTTGTGCGGCATGCGGGAGCATTAGAGAACACGTCCCTGCTGAACAGCCAACAGCAAACAAGACATGGACTTGTAAGTTTTGCACACTTGCAAACTTGACTCTGCTCGATAACTGTGATGCTTGTGGTCAATGGAGATACTCCTATGGAGCACCTTCGGCAACACGGGCTCCTAATGTAGGCACGTAGTATTCAAGAATTGACCTGTTTAGGAGACAGTTTTGGTATCAAGTCAACTTCCTACGTTGATCATGTATGCCATGCCATAGGGCATGGGAAATCATTCAAGTATGTACACCGCACATACCGGTAATTACATTGTATACTTATGTTGTATATTAGTAAAACACATGTTGCATGATCTTCTATGTACATGCTGAAATCAGAACCTCATTTTATTCTCTAGGTCTATGGTATAGTGAAGAATGCCTAAATACTTGCCTAGACCTTGATGAGATCTAATGACCTGCATTATCCAGCTTGGTACTGCTTTGTGTTACTCTACATAAATTGAACATTTGAATATCTTATTTCAGTAATAATGTCCTAGACCCTGTCGTTAGAGAAGAATTCCTTTGGTGGTTATACGCAGATGCCGATGTCTACAAGCATTCAGGTGCTCCTTTAAATCTGGTTCGCCAAATAGTACCATGCCTTGCCAAATGTTGTACAACATTGGTCAACCTGCATGGGATGGTCTTGTAGACAATACGAGTTCACCGTAATGGTGTTCAGGATTTCTGTGACGGGAGAGATATGTGATGAACATTCTGTGTCTGGAGCTTCATATAAGCTCTGTAATTTTATCCCCATTATGACCTTAATTCATCTACATATTTCTCCGTTGCCTTCAACGCCGCAGCTGAAAGCTTCAAAATCTGGCACAGTTTCCACAGCCAAGAACTTGATAATTCAGAAACGGAACAAGAAAATCAGCAATAGTTTCATTCTATTAGTCTTGTACAAGGGTGAGCTCATTTACAATCATAACTTAGATTTGTTGATTGTTGCTTTGGTATGTCACTTCTTTAGAGGGGAACTGCACTAAGTTGGGTTGCGTTGAGTTTGGCTTGAGTTTTTCAACCAAAACCAAACCCAATAGAGGGCCGTATAGGGGTTCAATTGGATTGGAATTGGGTTGAGTTGAACGATGGAGGGAGGCACCATTGAATGCAATAGTGTAAACTTTCAACTAAAAGATTTTTTTCTCAATTGTTTAAATTACTCTCCTTGTGTGGTCTTCGGTTGAAACCATTTTGGGTTGTCAAACCAGCTGTCAACCTCTATTTCATGTATACAATGATGTACTCAAATATTTTTTATACTCAAATACAAGGGTAGTGAAACATGGTAGCAATCACCTCCTTGTATGCAATACCGTACTACCATAGTTGGGTCACCAAAAAAAATTCAAAAAACAAAATGCATAAAAAATTGGGAATTATAAGGACCAAAAAAAGAAAAAAGAAAAAAGAAATTTAAAGCTATATTTGGCTATTTCTAAGCTATTTTGGGTCATTTTGGGCCATTTTTAATCATTTTTTGCTCAAAAACAAAAATCAACAAATTCATTTATTCAAGAACAAACTTTATTATTCAAAAAATATTAAATATTCGTTTGTGGGGTGGCGACTCAGCTATGGTACTACAGTAATACGTAGAACTTCAGGTCGTTTAGGGATTAACCCCTAAATGCCTAAAGCCCACTCCAAATTTGGCAGTTTTGCAATAATGCATTATAAAATGCAACAAAGACGGATATTTTGAACTTGATGTATGAACACAAGTTGTACATTATGAATTTTAGATTCTATCCATGTTGTTAGATCTATGATTGCTATCACCAATGTTTTTGTAAACAATTTGAAACTCAAAATTCAAAATTCTTTTGTAATTCGATTACAAATATGATATTGACAATATGTGAATGAAATTTGTTGAGATTGGTTGAAATGTAATACTCTAAGTGTAGTGATTTTTGGAGATTTTTTGGTTGCTTAATTTTATGAGTTGACTTTTTTAAGAGCACTTTTGAACTAAGATCTTAGAAATTTTTGGTGAATCACTGCAACATGAAATGAGGCATAAAAATTTCACAAATCATCCCCTTTCCAATTGGTTCACACATGCATGAAGTTAACTTCCCATAAAATCTAAAGTAAAAAATCCACACTGCAAAAAGTGCATGATGGATGAAAAAACATGGATGAAATCTATACATCATCCAAAAAAATGAGTTAAGGGTTAAAAAGTTAGCTAATGCAAGAGTCAAAGAAGTGGTACTCACCTCATGTATCTCGTCAACGGTGATGATGAGTGGTGGTGACATCATTGCTATATCCCCTGCAAACCTTATCAGCATCCCCAACGCGGTGCATTGCCCCGAGAAATACCCACCCACTCCTACAATCCAAAAATTACCAAACCTTGTCAAAATCGCACATAGAAATATAGATAGTTGTAAAGTTACCTTTTGTTGTGGCCTATGATTTTGTGATTTGGATGAGAAACAGAAAGCAAACTTGAAAACCAAGTGGCTAGTCGCATAGTCTTTGCCTTAGTATTTACACTGAATTTACTTTTACGGTTTGTTTATACTTTTCAACCATGTAACTCCTTGAAAACGAAGCGTTCTTGTAGTCTCTCCCCTTTAGGGCTGAGACAATAAATTGCTAGTAAAAAGGGGGCAACAGAGCTTTATTTGTCTAAAGGTAGCATGCTCAACCACCCTTGAGCCCACTACCTTGGCCATATTTGAGTACCCATGTTCTTTTATTGATTCCATCTCATTTAATGTAGTTGATTGAGAACGCGCAATGAAAACATGTTCGGGTTAGTTTTGCTTTATTTTTTAAAAATCAAAGAAAAACTCATTAAATTTCCCACTGCTAACCCCAGTTTATCCTAGATCCAGTTTTCTCACCCTATGTTTTCTCACCCTATGTTTGTCTACTTTACAACTATCTCTAATATGTAAATACCGTAGGTGGAGAGCAAGATTGACAAATTTGTGTTGAATATATGAATATATATAGTTTAAATGAGGTTCAACAAATAGAATTTAATAAAATTTTCATGAAAATTCTCTTTTTCATCAAAGATAATAATAATTTGACAAAATAAATTCCCAAATTTTTTGGCATTTATTTTTAAAAGCATTTTATGCCAACCTTGCCCTCCACCTACCACAATAGCAAAATGTCAATATTGCCTTGATCAATGAATGATTGAGTAAGTTTTATTACACCAAAATCACCATATACTGTGGGTGGATGAATGGCGTGAGTACATTCATCCATTTGGACAAATTGTCATCCAATACGAACATTTTTTAATCCAATTTGGATGAATTTTACGAAAGTAATTTGAAAAATTAATTATTGGTAAAGCCTCTCGTAAATACCATGGGCCACAGTATATGGTGATTTCAGTGTAGCACTATGATCAAACCACGGCTATGGGATGGGATCATGGCATGGCTTTCCTTACCCCATGATGCAGGAAAGCTCTCCTTTGTCTCCTTATTTGCAACGAACTCTATTCCAAGTACCAAGCCTTCGCCTCTAATCTGCCAATTTTTTTTAAAAATAAACACAATCAAACACCAATTATTAATCATAACATTTTCAAGGAGTCACATGAATAACCTTGGAATCAATGAATCAAGAAAAAGAATCTGAATTCTTTTTGTGTAGATAGATAGAAACTTCAATCCTCTTTTGAGGCCGGCAAGAATAAAATATCTGTTCATAATGACAATGAGCCAGTGCCCACCGGACAAAGGGCCACTGGTGCATTTCTTTTTGTGCACAATCTTGACTCCATGATTTCCTTTCATCTAGTCCTTGGTGAACATGTTTGCATGTGGGCTCATTTTATATGAAATAAATTGTTTCATAAAGTAATCCAATTCTTCAATATTTTAGTACTCTAAGGTATGTACACCCATAATGAACCCTACTTCAAATTGCGACCCCTACTTTTGAACCCAAAAGCGACACTGAAACCTAGCTATTGATTACGAAAGATGTACACATTTAGAACATGAGAGCCTGTAAGAATCTATGGTTACTTTTGGTTCATAACTCATTCATACAAAGCCCAAATTATGCATGCTAAAGTGCGTTGGAATCCTCTAGTTTTAAACCCAAAAATGACACTAAAACCTAGCTATTGATTACAAAAGATGTACATTATTAGAACATGAGAGCCTATAGGATTCTAGGGTTAAATTTTGGGTTCATAACTCATTCATACAAAGTTCAAATTATGCATGTTAAAGTGCGTTGGAATCCTCTTTCACTTGCCAACATAACCCAACAAGTTCTTTTTAATTTTTTTAATAATAACAATTGCTGTTAGTGACGATTATGGGTGCACATACCTTAGATTCTTTTTGTACTACACTGCAAAGGATGCAGGTTGTATAATACTCTAGAATATTATGAAGACCACTTTTAAGCTGCTATTATTAATTTACCTCTCCAATGATGGGGCTGTTAGCGAGTTTCTTCATTCCCGTCTGAAAAATTGGTGCCACTTCGTTAATATGAACTAGAATATCTCTCTCCCTGCAAGAACTTAAAACAATCACAATAAGTGCTGCATCATGATAGCAAAAAAAAAAAAAAAGTTACGAACCAAACCATCTTGGTCCTAGTGGCCAAGTTGGTAGCACTTCTCCCAACAGATTCTTCATTCATGTTGGGCCAGAGTTCCTCTCTCTAGTGAACCAAAATTTTAAACTCTCGTTGCTAGCGTTTGAGTGTTGTGATCATTACTTATAAATTCGCAGCGTCTCCAGAGCCACTGCGCAAGCCACTGGGTGGCCACCATATGTGAACCCATGTCCAAAGGTACCTATACAAAATAATATAAAATAAAAAGATGGTCAAAATGTCAACTAGTTAACACTTTATTTTATACTGATCATATGATTTTAAACTACCTTAGTTAGTCGTCAGGATCAGCAAAAAATAATTATAAAAAGAGAAGCTCAAATCTTTAGGAATTAATTAATTTTTTAATAGACAAACCTTGTACTATTGAGTGTGAAATATTCCACATCATCTACTGTAGAGCCAAGGCAGAGACAGTGCATGCTACTGAATGTTATGTTAGAATCATCCCTACTTTTTCATTGAAACAAGGTTAGCACCCCCACTTTGAATGAATTTAATGTCTCACCAAATCCATTGCTGAATGAAGCTAGAACATCAAATATGTGTTGTCCTAGAAGAACTGCAGATATTGGCATGTATCCTGATGACAATTGCTGCACAACAATCAACAATTAAGTTAGAATAGAGAATAGAGTAACAACATCATGAATATAATAATAATCATAACACTGACTTGAAAACCATTGTGAATAAAGAGTCTGTTGGGGTAGTTAGTCTATTCATACCTCGAGGACAAGAATAATGAGGTCTCATGAATATCAATTACACAAAGGGCCGGTTCACACTATCAAGCTTGAGACCGTTGAAGTCCAAATCCAATTCATGTTGAGAGTCCAAAATGGTTGACTAAAAATATATAGTAAAATATACAAATTGGAGCCTTCAGCCAGTCATAGTGTGGAGCAACAAAGACCAAGTCAAAAGTCCAAGCCCCATACATTTGCAAAGCTTCAATCCATTTCATCAATGAATTCATTTTCTAAAATTTTCTTCTCTCACCCTCTAACGGTGCAAATCTTGTCAGATTCTAATTATTTTATCAAAAAAAAATCGACAAACTCTTGAGGGAGAATTGGGTTGGTCAAGAATAGAAACCCAATTCTCCCTCGAGAGGCCGTCAATTTTTTTTGGATAAATTAATCAGAATCTGACAAGATCTACGTTGTTAGAAGATGAGAGGAAAATTTTAGAAATGAATTCATTGATGAAGTGAGAAATGGATTGAAGCTTTGCAAATGGTATGGGGCTTGGACTTTCGACTTGACCTTTGAGGCTTTACACTATGACTGGCCGAAGGCTCCAATTTGTATATTTTACTGTATATTTTCAGCCCACAACTTTGGACTCTCGACATGAATTGGGTTTCGACTAGTTCAACGGTCACTCGCCATAGTGTGAACCAACAATATTTTAAGCACTTGAGAGGGGACAAACCTTGGCTATAGTGACAAGGTCAGGTTTGATATTATACTTCTCACAAGCAAACATTGTTCCAAGTCTTCCAAATGCACAGATGACCTGCAGCACACAGTATGAACCCATTAAATAAAAAGGATTAAAGATTCACGGTTTTAAAATGATAAATCCAATTAATCATATTGTGAAGAATGTAATTCAGACATGACCAAAATTTATATTGCCCAAATCGGGTGACGAACATTGCATGTGTTAGTAAAAAAACAAATAAATTTGAACTAAAGGAAGTCCTACTCAAAACTGTTAAAAACACATGAGGTTCAGTTTAGGCTTCTTGTCTTTCAGGGATTAATTGAGGACAAGAAAAATTGTATTCTAAAGACATGTTAATACTTGGTCTTAAGAGTGGTCTTAGAAAAATGAATCTAGTTCAAAAGTGTATTTGAATTCATTCCGCTAACACCACTCTTAACACCAAGTGAAAACATACCTTAAAACCAAAAGTATTATGGTCTGAGATGACCCTAAACTACCAGGTGATGGCGGAGAGGTACCCAAACCAAATGGCATGGTTGACAATTTGATTCCCAGCCGTGAAATCGTCTCTCTACTTGACAGAAGACCCTTGCTATAGGTTACGAAATGCAACTTGTGTGTTTCAAAAAAATAAAGTCCTAAATCGCCACTGGAATGGATGTACAAGAAATCATGGGGAGGGATCGGAAGTGATCACAATTATTTAATGAATGCCCATTTAGTATAGATTTTTTTACCTCATCTGCTATTAGAAGGATATCGTACTTCTTTAGTATCGGCTGAACCTGCACCCCCAAAAACAGAGCATGAAAACGATTATGAAAACATAGTCAGATTTTGATTCAAAAACCAACCCACAATGATGTTGATGGAGTTTTTGAACTCATGCCGATGAGCTCGAACCGAAGTACTTGTATTTTAACCCCTAAAGTCCCATGGCAATAGTAGATCATACGTTGCTGTATAATTGGCATTTGCTACCAACAAAAAGCTCTAAATTGAGATCTCAGATAGTTCACTAGAACCGCATTGAACTAAATTCCAACTTCTTTGTTGAACTCAAACCTCATTAAAGGTGTGAATCCATTTCAAATACAAGAAAAATGCATTGTATTCTACTTGTTGCAAAGGCATTTTCAGACGTTTAAGGGTGAATACACAACTGAAAGTTTCTGCAAAAATCAACTTGATTTCTAATGCAAAAAGATATATTAGAATAGAAGAGAACGGACTTTGTCCCAATAGGTTGCAGGTGGAGGAATGACGCCACCAGCACCCATTAGCGGCTCCGCAATGAAAGCTGCAATCTGGATATTTACACATGATGAGGAATGAGCTCAAGAGCAGGGTCGGCCAAAAAAAAGTCTAAAAAAAGAAATGTTTTTTGGAAAAAAAAATCCCAAAAAAAAACATGTACTTTTTGTATGGCAAAAAAGAATCTTGAAAATACTTGCAAAATATGTCGTGAAATCTTTCAAAAAATTAAATTATTTGACAAGCATATGTTGAACTTGCTATGTAAGTACAATATTCAATAGGCAACAAGCATAATTGCTTTTCTAATCTAGGGTGAAATAAAGTTGATGAGCGTGGGAATTAACCCTTTAAGGACCAAGAAGCCTCAATTGGGTTCTAAACCAGTTTTGAGTAGGTTCTATGCGGACTTTATTTTGTTCAAATTTGTTTGTTTTTTAGACCAACATGAGCAATGTTCTTCATTGATTCTAGTGATATAAAATTCAGTCTCATATGAATTATATTTTTCACTATATGATCAATTGAATTTGTCATTTAAAACCATGAATCCTTGGTCCTTTAGAGGTTAACGTACTGTTTCAGGTCCCTCTTTCAGGATCATCGTTTCGAGGTTGTCTGCCAATCTTGAAGAAAATTCTTCCTCGCTTTCATCTAAACCACATGAAGAAATAGAGAACCATTAGTCTCTCAAGGAAATTGTTACAAGTTCTTCCTTTTCCCATTCCAAGCAAAATTGCTCAAGAGAATATTTGTCATGAATGTAGGATGTTCAAAGCATGCCCGAATGAGAAAAGAAAATTTTCTCAATCTTTCTTGTGTGATAATCACTTGTTCTAATAGACCAATGACATACTTTTACTTCATTGCCATTTCAAATATGGTTTTTTTTCTACTGCAATAAGGCTTTTACTAGTATTTCAAGAATACACTAGTTTAACCCTTTGAAGGCCCTTGAGGTCCCCTCTCTACAACCTGTATTTAGCCTTATAGTTCAATGGTGGTTTAATATATGAATTGTGATATATTGTTATATACATATTATCATGATTATTAATTTTACTTTGTACTGAAAGTGTTTGGTCATTGTTATTTTGATCAAATACCACCAAATACAAAATATACTAGTTATATAACCGCAAAGGGCTTTCGGGCCATTTAAAGGTTAACAAATGCGTAACATTCTTGAGAAGTTGTGTCAACATACTTAGTTCTTTCTGTATAAATTATCTTGAACTCAAAATTGAAAACTTTGCTAACATTTGCAAATTTTTACTCAATTCGCCCATGCACTCTATAGCAGAATGTTACGTGCAATCTAAACACTATCATGGGATATTAATCTATAAAAGGCCCTTGCGGTACCTCTCTACAACCTGTATTTAGCGTTATAATTGCTCAACTGTGGTTTACTGTACAAATTGTGATATATTGTTAAATACATATTATCACGATTATCAATTTTTTTTTGTACTGAAAAGTGTTTGATCATTGTTATTTTGATCAAATACCACCAAATACAAAATATACAATACGACCGCAAAGGGCTTTCGGGCTGTTTAAGGGTTAACCCTTTCATGACCAATCAACCAAATATGGCTTTATGTTTTTTTTAGCAGTTTTGAGTGGGTTCTATGTGAAGTTTCTATTGTTCAAATTTATTTATGTTTTTGGTCAACACATGCAATGTTCTTTACTAATTCTAGTGATATAAAATTTGGTCCTATCTGGATCATACTTTTCATTATATGAATGATTGAATTTGTCATTTTTAAACGATGAATTCTTGGTCCTGAAAGGGTTAAAGCATGATGTAACTTGCAATCTTGATACCTGGTAGATGATACCGCCAATAGTGAGGACAGTCGGTATGCAACACGAAACCGGCCGGAAGGTCAAACCCGGTGTGGAGTGGCGTCAACCTGAATAATGAGGCTCCAAACAATCATTTATACCGATCAATTCCTTTCCAAGAAACCCTGCATTTTTAAATGAAGGTATTGACTAGATATTTCTTACATTGCATGATATCTTGATGCAGAAGAACCGACATTAGTTACGGATTGATCAATCGATAAATTCTTATGGAAAGTGACACATGTCATGTTTATTAATTGGGACCCTAAACCAAACCCTAAACAACAGACGTATCTAGAGCTCATCACCAAATGATTTCAAAATTAGGTGGACATATCCATTACCACCCAACATTCAATTTCGTCCTCATATACTGGTGATAGAAAAAAAATGTATACAACTGATACATGAGGGCGGATTTTCACGAGTGTTTGGTGGTAATGGGTATGTCTCCTTTAGAAGGGACTATGACTGGTTCTACCCAAACCTTGCTTGATGCTCTCAAAATGCCTCTATCTTCACAAAACTAACTACTTTGAGGGTTGTCATGTCTGAAAATATTATCCAACTTGATATTGTATTAGGTATCTGACATCAACTGTATAATTAGATGAATGTCAAATGCGTTAAACAACTTGGATGAAATATTCCTGAATATTCTAATATATTCTAAAAATATGCTTGTTTGACATACATGGAGGTCTACTAGACGTCTTCAACATTATGCTTAACACTTTTGTCTAGCGGTCAAGTAAGATAAGCCTACTTTAAGGATTGGTAAACATACCCTGAAAGACTAGCAGCAGACAATGTCGAGCCATGATATCTGCATCAACACGAGATCCACAAATTTCATATGGCCAATCAATTATTGAAACGTGATTGTTGAAGCAGTTCCAAGAAAGAAAGAAAAAAACACGATGTAGATCATGCAATGAAATTAAGTGCCTGCAGGCCATTAATTGTGGTTTACTTACGATTTTTGACGTGCAATGAATTTCTTCTTATTTGCTCTTCCTAATGCATTGTTGTAATACCAGACCAATTTCACCTGCAAGCGTTGACCGCCATAAGCAAAACGTGTCAATGAAAAAACAACATGGTTTTGTGCGGAATGACCTTAAACTACCTAGGTGATTGCCAGGAGGTGGGCTCCCCTTAGGAGTGCTTATTAGCACCAAAGAGGGCGGCGGTGCAATTTCGGTTGAATGCACGTCGTGAGAGCTAATACTTCCTGCTTCATAGGAACCCCGAGGATGACGGGGATTGCTCCCAGGTCTCATGTTACTGTGGGGGCATCACTTTTAGTAAGAAATGATTAGGAGCTTTGGGTCTAGTCCAGATATTGCAGGAAGAAAAATCCAAAAAAATCACCTGCGGGAAATAATGGATACGTGCTCTCTTCGTTCACAGTGTGATGTTTGTAATTTGTTGTTATGCAATGGAAATAAGGCATCCATTTTTTTTTAAATTAATTAATTTTTAAAAAAATATATGATTTTGTTGCTTTGATGGGAGTTCCATGATTTAATTACCTGGGTGTCATTGGCCTCAGAGCCGGTATTGCAGAAGAAAACTTTGCCCATTTTGACAGGCTTGAACATACCAACCAGCTCCTTTGCCAAATCCTGATAGAAACATTTTATAGTTGATATGTAAGAACAGGGTTTATATAAGTCCTCGACTGATAGATAGTGTCAAACACTACGTTGAAGACATCTAATAGACCTCCCCATCTTCCAGACAAGCATATTCTTAAAATATGTGTATAATATTTGGGAATATTTCATCCGAGTTCTCTAACATATTTGACACTCGTTTAATTAAACACTCAACGTCAAACGTCTAATACGACATAAAGTTGGAAAAAGTGTCAAACATGACAACCCTATGTAAGACCTTGTCATTCCACCACGATAAGAAAGTACGTGCATAATAGTCTAGAGCTACAACGTAGAGGTTGCATCTTTCCCATTGTTCACTATACAATTTTACTTTTATTTTAATTCAGAGGATAGTAGTTCTACATGTGTACTTTTTAAGTGCACGTAGCCTAATGTTTCCCATATTTTGCATTTGTGTAGGACCCCGAACTCCCAATGACAAAGTCATTTACACTAACGCACATAGAAAGTACACGACGTACAAAAGATCACCTCCATTATTCAGAGTATCAAAGTCTGATTGACATTGTAGAGACGTGTAACATGAAGTAAAAAATTGCAAAAATATTGGCGAAGTTTTCAATGTGGATCTCTAAATGCTATAATTTAAAATAAATAAAAAACTAGATTCTTTTTGCAAAGGTGTTGAGACAAGAATGTTATTTGACCTTCATTCTCAATCAATGAAGGCGTACCAGTGGCGGCTGTGAAGTGCGGTTCCAGAAGGAATGGTAGAAGGGCAGCTTGGTCATCTGGTTCCATGCTGCATTCATCAGCCGTTCCTCACTAAACCCTGTAAAAAAAATAAAAAATAAAAAAATTTAAAAAGGATAAAATTTAATTCAGCAAAACTGGTGCCAACTAAGAAAACCAAAAGGGGAAAAAAAAAAAAAAAAAACTATCATATTTGCGTGGAGTGTGAATATGTACTGACCAAGGGAGGTACACCAAAGGCCTGCCAAAGCATCCAAGTACTTTTTGCCCTTGTGATCCCAGACATAGATGCCCTACATCACAACGAATGCGTGTCATTCCGAGGAAATTTTATCATATTTTGAACATAAAAACAGAATGCTTACTACATTTTTCATTTTATTAGTGTCATCTTTAATTTAATGTAACATCAAATTAGCCTATGATAGATAGAAACTCCGGACCTCTTTCAAGGCTGGCGTGAATAAAGTGTTTGTTTGACTTGACAATGAGCCAGTGCCCACCGGACAGAGGGCCATTGGCACATAGTCTATGATACAGTTAATGAGTTCTTTTTGTTACATTTGTATCTTGGGACCACCATTATGAAGTATTTTCACCGACAAGTGATCCCAAAACAAGTAATGGTGTTTATCAATAGGTATACTAATTCATGAGGTTTGGATTAACATTAACTCCTAAAAGATCAAGGATTCATGATTTTAGAATGACAAATTCAATCAATCATATTGTGAAGAATAAAATTCAGATTCTAAAACCAAATTCTATATCATTGAAATTAGTGAACATTACTTGTGTTGGTCAAAAACAAATAAAAATTTAAACCAAAAAAAGTCCACACAAGATCTACTCAAAACTACTAAAGACCCAATTCAAACTCATTGGTTCTTTAAGGATTAACCTACAGGATAGTGTATCATACACTAAATAGTGTAGTTTGGTAGTACAATATGTAATCATGTACCTCGCCCTTTTCAATGATAAGAGGCTCAACTTCCGTCTGTTGGAACCCAGATGTAAATGGTGCCAGCATTGAATGCCCTTCATATGCACTTCTGAAGGCAAACAAGTCCAGTTAATTTAGCTCAAGAAATCTTCACGTTTCTAAGTTACATCACCACATAAGAAAATAGGGTTTCGTAAAAATAGACTGTTTCAGGTATTTTAAACAAATGATCGTACAAAGGCCTCTCCATCATGTCATACGAAGACCTCTCTATGAATCATATGGTTATCTATTTTATTAATCAGCGTCCAGAACTTTTGACACTCATAACATTCAGTAGCCTTCATGCCCACTGCCTTTCCTTCATGCATTCTGCTCATCACCTTGAGCCTCCACCTGCCCACTTAGCTACTGATGAAGTAATGTTGGGTGTGGAATATTCCACACCATCTACTATAGAGCCAAGGTAGTGACAGTGCATGCTACTGAATGTTATGCCAATTTGATTGATCGTATTGTGAAAAGGGGTTCAATGTGTTCATGAAAAAGTGATTTGAAATTGAACAAAAGAAAGTTTGCATAAGCTCTACGTACTCAAAGAAGGGCTCGGGGAGGTTTTTGGGAGGAACCAGTCACGATCCTTTCCTTTTTGAAATCATCCAGTCATGGTCTCTTTATAGTTATTATAAGGGATCTCAACCAATCAAGATGTGACACGTGTCACTATTTGTAAGAATTTATCAGTTTCTTTTCCTAAGATTTGTAAATTCAACCAATCAAGTGGAAACTTCAATTGACCAAGTTGTAACTAACTGCCGATTCTCCCCAAAGACCTTGCTACCCATGCCCTTGAGGCATATAGATAGACAAACTTTCCCAATAGACTCTCTATTCATGATGGTCTCACTTGCCAACGTTATTACTATTACTAGTGTTATGCCCTACTGTAAAAATACGAGGCTCAATTATTTCCGAACATAGAGAAACTGAACAGCAAATGCAAGGAATTGTTTATAAAAACACCATGGGCATCTGTTGCATCAAGGGAAACAAAAGAAAGGCATGATTTGGAGGATGATGATTCTTACCCCTCATTCTTTGTAACAAAAGCAGTATGTGAATCATCATCGTTCATCTTCTGTATGGATATGGCATCAGGCTTGATGTTAAGTCCAGCAAAGTGGCCACCCAAGTCTCCCGCAGCAAGTGGCTGTAAAGTTCCCATCTCTCGTAATTCTCGACGCAAATTAAACAAACCTGCACAGGTTGACTGAATAATTTATACAGCCAATTGCACAATCAGGATGCACACTTCCTCATCAAAACCTTCTATACTAAGCCCCAAAGGAACTGATGGGTTTAAAAATGACCTGTTCAATGGTCATTTTGTGAAAATTGGGCCCAAATTTTATATCACCAGATGAGGCATAAGTAGACAAACGACCCACAATAGACTCTTTACTCACGATGATCTCAGGACTAGAGTTTGGATTGTTAAAATATCACCAGAGAACATTGCATTTGTTGACCAAAAGAATGTCCCCATATGATCTACTCAAAACTGCTTACAAAAAACACATGAGACAGTTTACTTTGGCTAAATTCAAATGCAACCGTCGTCTCTCTGCAGTTTCAAGAGTAAAATCTTACTCCAAATTAGGTCTAAACATATATGGCACTGACACAGAGAACAACAGGAACTGAAAAAGAACAAAACCTTAGTTGCATTCGTGTAACATTGGAGTGAGTGCAGGCCTGAGAAAATTGAACAAGTTCCTCTACAAGGTAGAGTATTACTAGAAGTGCAAAACTGAGATGATCATCTTTAGAAGGGGATTAAAATCCGTGCAAAGCAAGAAACAGATGATATTCCACGAGTTCCTCCGCCTAGGAAACACCAAAAGCATACAAGGTAGCGGTCTGCAGAGGGACCAACTATTCTTCTTCACTATGATAGATTCTCATGGTAGATTTAGTGTACAGAAGGTTAAGCAACTTTTTCATTGAATTCAGGTGGTTCGGTGCGTAGCAGACAACCTCTAGATTGCAGGAACAAACATGTCTGACCAAGATGGTGGGAAACAAACCGGATATATCGAAGATGAATGATGACAATTAAGGACCGAA
Source organism: Pohlia nutans (assembly GCA_022496805.1). Classification (NCBI taxonomy): domain Eukaryota; kingdom Viridiplantae; phylum Streptophyta; class Bryopsida; order Bryales; family Mniaceae; genus Pohlia; species Pohlia nutans. Next base: position 40,965,222 of record CM040088.1, read on the forward strand.
GAAGAAGTCTGTGTTACGTAAGAGTTAGTAGTAGAAGTGGCTTTGCAACAACTGATTCTTGATTCTGCAAGAACAGTGAGGACGGATCATTCAGCCTGAAACTGCGCTCATTCTCTCGTTGCTCTACGAGTACAAGCTAGCTGCCAGATTCCTGTCAAGCCAAGGGCCCGGAAAGAGGAATAGAATACACGGGAGAAAATGAAAAACGGCATCGACGCCAGTCCCGAGACGTTCAACGATATGCTGAGTCATTTGAGAAAAGCGCATCGCCGAACTGTCACGGCAGTCAGACAGTCAGTCTCTTGATGTTGCTACCAGTGATCCCATGACTAGTTTGTGGTATTTAGTGCAATATGCTACCACCCATGCAGAAGGTTAGCTACTTTTGCTACCCAGGCATGTAGAAGTGGAAAGGAAAGATAAATTTATTCTTACGAATAGAGGTAACCGAAAAGAAGCTCCCAAAGAGGAAACTCAACTCAAACTCATGTTAGACTCGTTTTGAGTTGAAGAAAGCTCCAAAACTGAGACTAAACCGAGTTTCTAAATTCTCTAAAACAAGCACCTGACAATATCTTAGCTGCGGGACCCTCAGTTGCGAACACGTTCCCCCAACCCTCAATTGCTATTCAATTCGAGACCAAGTTACTATTCACTGAGAATATGTGACAGTGGATCTTATTTTTAGTGACAAGACTCTTGTTTGACTCCTGTTGCAACCTTTTTTGTTTTCGGTTAACTCAAATATATTTGGAGAGTTCTTATTCGTTGCCAAGTATTTATGAAGCCTTATAATAATTGGTTGTTATTGATGCTACCTCCAAAGTGAATGATGTAGCAAACTGTCTGTTTTGCTAATGATTATTTTTACCTACAATGTACTAGTAGCACAAGAATTTTGTTTGGTAGAAATCCAGCTAATTTTAGCCAGTTTTGGGATCACTGGTTGTTACTAGTAGTACAGTGAAAGTAAAGTGTGGGGCACTGAAACTGTAGTTTCAGAAAGAAAAAGGCCGGACCAGGTTGTGTCTGTCTTCATTGAACTGTCAATTCCTTGCAACAAGATCGACAACAAGAAGCGTCACTGCCACTGACAACGCTCACGGGTTTAGCATCGCCACCCGTCCTTCAAAATAGATCAGGACGTCCTTTTTGGGATGAAACGCAAGTAACTGCCAAAATATTCTCTTTGCCTCAAAATAAAAGTTATGTTGAGGTTGAAGGATATTTTTGAGGCCACATTCAATGAATCAAACTTATGAAGATTATCAAGGTTATGAATCAAGGCATTTAATATTAAATCATATTTAATATTTAATCATAACATTCAGTAGCCTTTGTGCCCACTGCCTTTGTTTCATACATTCTACTCATCACCTTGAGCCTCCACTTGTCCACTTAGCTACTGATGAAGTATTGTTGGGTGTGGAATATTCCACACCATCTACTAAAGAGCCAGGCAAAAACAGTGCATGCTACTGAATGTTACAGTGACAAACAAAATTGAGTATTGATTTGAAACTTTTCCATTCAAACAACCATACCATCAGCATCAATGGGCAAAGTCCAAAAGTGAATATGCAAAAGTTGTAGTATACGACATATAACACATTACTATGGAAGTTTGAAGAAAAACTCAATTGTGATTTGAAAGAAAATGAATTTCAAAGTTAGCCATGTCTAAAACTCGGTTTTGTGCGCTATGATTTGGAACTACTTTAAATTTTGTCAATTTTTTCTTAGAGCTTCAAAAAAACATTTTGTGCCTTGGCATGTTGGTATACATCATTTTGGATTTTTGTACACGAAAATTGAAGGAAGTTGACATTTATAGAACTTAAAATATTCACAATTTGACAAACATGCAAATGATGTTGATTCTCACGATATTTGAATATTTTTTTGGAATTGAGAGCATGGGACTGCATTGGCCATTGTATAGAGAGCATAGGTTGCAACATGAACCATTATTACATCTTAATGCCCTTGCATTTGAAATAGTTGTTAAATAGGCCAATGCGTTCAATGTGCAAATCAAGAATCTAAATCGATTTTTCAGTAACTTTCCAATGCACCAATTCTCTCTTGATTTGGTTGAGAAAAACGACTTTTTTCCTCAATTATTCCTTTATAACAGGGCTTGCTTTGACGTTTAAGGGTTAAGACCTAGCCACATGTGAGCCCCATCCCAACCTACTATGATAAATAAAAATTTAAAAAGCCATAGTAAGTTAATTTAGGCATTTCAATGAAACGAGTCTCACATGCTCTTTAGAAAAGCATATTCAATCATTTTGAACAAGATATCACTCGAAACATTTGATTGAGAAATGAGCACAAAATGAGGCCCTTTTCTACTGGTTACTTTAAGAATGCGGGCCATTCGAGGAAAAACAACTATGAAGTACCTTTTTCTCAGCAGAACTGGTCACACTCAGAACTGGTCTTCAAACTGTTGTGACCGTGCACTCGGCTCCCAAGACAAGCATGGGCACCAAATCCTGTTTCCATGACAACGGATTTGTACTATCGTGTTTAGATTCCAACCCCGTTAATCCCAATGCTGTACTTTCAACTGGACACCAGTCGTACAGTTTGAATGCCTGTCTGATCAAAAACATAGGCACACAAATCTCCACGCAAATCACTGACAGTCAAGTACTAGATCATCTCCCAATTACTTCCTGCAAATTTTGGGTTTGGAGCTTTTTTCATCCAAGAATCAAACTATTGAACAGGTTACATGCTGGTATTCCACATACATGGAACTCATCACAATGGCAGAGCATTGCATACATGAACATAATTTCAATAATCACCCATTATAATGCAACTGCCATCCAAGAACATGACTTATAAAACATGAGATGCTTCTTAAGTTCTATCCCAGTCAAATATGCTTCTGTGAGAGGCATTGTTGTAAATGCAATACTCATGGTTCAAGCATACTGTAGCCTAGAGCCTTGTAGTTGGGATTCTCCTACAAACTTCAAGAACTTGTAACTTATTCAAATTATGCGTATTTTATTGCATTAGAATGCTCTCAAACTGGAGACAAGATCCACACAAAACCACTCGAAACAGCTTGAATGGGATCCTTACCTTCAGCACAAGAATCTCCAAGCGAATCAAGTACTGGAACATCTCTTATTTTACTTCCTGTAAATTTAGGGTTTGGAGCTACACGCTGCGCATTCAAGAATAAAACTGTTACATGCTATTCCACAGACGCGGACCTCATCACAATGAAAAATTGAACATAACTTTGGTAGAGAATTAAGTTGAATTTAGGGTCTAGGGAGGATCTATGAAACCCTAATCAAGGACATGGCACACCTGTTCAATGCCATGGCAAACCTGTTCCATGCCATGAATCTATGGAGAAGAAAAGAAACAGATTGCTGGCAGGCATCCCTGCAAGAATAAGACTGTTCCATGCTATTCCACATACATGAAACTCATCACAATGAACATAATTTTGGTAGAGAATGAAGCTGAATTCAGGGTTTAGGGAGCTTTTAAATGGACATGATCTATGTAACCCTGATCAAGGATATGGCAACCTGTTCAATGCCATGAATCCATAGGGAGACAAAGAGAAGAAAAGAAAAGAATTGCTAGAAGGCATCCCTGCAAGAATTAAACTGTTACATGCTATTCCACATACATGGAACCAATGAAGGTGAGGAATTTCAGCCTCTTTAGCCAAATCGCCATAGATGTGAAGATTTGATAGCCAATTTTGGCAAAATATTCTGGATTCCTTAATACAGTTGTAGCAAATTACTATATATAATATAAAATTGGTTAATTTCACCATATTGGGAGAAGCCAAATGGCTAAAAAGTAGTGACTAATTCCCTCAAAAATGAGTAAAAATTAACGTCAATTTTTTTGGTAGCCACTTGGCTAAATTCGCACAAAACATTTTCACTGCATGGACTTATCACAATGAGCATAACTTTGGTAGAGAATGAAGCTGAATTTAGGGTTTAGGGAGCGCTTTAACCCTAATCAAGGACATTGCAACCTGTTCAATGCCATGAATCTATGAGGAGATAAGGAGAAGAAAAGAAAAAGATTGCTAGCAGACATGGCTGCAAAAGTACTTGTTCCATTCACCATCTGGTTCACATGATTTGATGCATCAGCAGCAGGGGTGGTACTAGACTGTTCTTCCTTGGCCTTGTTCTGCTTGTTGTGCTTCTTGCGCTCCGCCTTGCAACGATCGCTGCACGTCTTGACGTCATCCCAGCAGCGCTCCCACACCTTGCGCCACGTGAAGGGCCGCTGGCACACCTCGCACAGCTTCGACGGCAGATTCTCCTTCTTCACCCCTCGCGGCATTCTTACGAAATACTGTGAAATCAATCAGCGCTCCTGCGACTCCAGCATCGCCAGCAAATGATCACAACGGCATGTGCAGAGGAATTCAAAATGATTTTGCGAAATGGGCAAATTCAAGCTCTGATTTCCAAGTGGCATGATGAACTCGGAATGCACAAGACAGAGAAGCCATTCTGCTTGAATGGCAAAGCGATACGGAACAAGTGATGTGGCCAGCTCTGCTCTTCACAAATGTGAGAGCCCAAGCTAGGGACACCATTTTTCCTATTGAGCTTAGAGTGGCCATAATTTTTACTCCCTATGTCCCAAAATAATCCTATGTTTCATACTTCAAACGTGATCCATGTCCACTTCAAATGTGGCCTACCATTTTGCAATTCATAAAATGTTCAATTGGGTTTCATCATGAATTTTCAGAATTCAGAATTGTAACTCATAAGATTTTCAAAATTTAAATGAATTCAAATCTTATGAGTTGCAATTTCGAAATCATGGGTTGTTTTCATGAGTTGCGAAATGGATTTTATCATGATTTTTTTTCTCAAAAAGAGCCATTCCTTCGAGAGGTAACGTTATAACATCTTTTCAAAAAAAAATCTATCAAAAGTAGCGTTAAGTTGATTTTTCTTATAAATAGGATAGTTATTTCCGGACATAGGGAATTTATGATATTGTTGGTGGATGAAAGAGGATTCTAATGCACCAAAGTAATGAATGTGTTATTTGGACATTGTTATATGCAAAAGTTATGAAAGATAAATTTTTTATTAAGGGGTGTCACAGTGTGAGTATTTGTCCTATCTTTTGCACGCACTTGTACAACGAGCTTTCAAATAAGGATCTGGCCCCTATCTCCTTGAGAGGCGGTAGTTGAACCCTGTAATTTTAATTTGCAAGAGAAAAAGGCAATTTTTTTTTGGATGAAAGTCTCGTGATTGTAAGCGTGGATTGTAGGAAGCAACATGTAGGAGAATCTCGCCTCAAGAGCTCGCACTGTGACACTCCCTATTGTTAAATGTTTTAGAATTGTTTCTCTATTAATCATAACATTCAATCCCATGGTTGTAGAAAATTATCCAATGTGCTATAATGATATATTTTTGCGCAATTTGATATTAGTTTGGTTCCACATTTTTATCTCACCTTGTACAATTTTATCTCAAGTGATAATTGTATTAAAGAGAAATGTGAAAGAAATTTATGTATAGGAGATAAACTAGGAGACAAACACAGAAATATGTAGAGATATAAGTGATGTCTCTAGCGTAGAAACTTGATTTCATTGACTTGGTTTACAATATTGAGCCATTCTACATATATAATTATTGGTTTGTTGCTATTGTATATATAAATATACATATATACATATATATATGTATATATATATGTATATATATGTATATATATATATATATATATATATATATATATATATATATATATATATATATATATATATGTATGTATATATTAACAATCAACCAGTAAGCTCATGACTTGGCGACCAACAAAAGAGAGAAAAGACACCTTATACAACTAACCATCTATACAAAATCCTAATTTACTTTGTTCTTTGGTTCTCGACTAAATTGGTTACTCGATTACTTGGTTTTTGTTTATTACAGTGTTTATCCTTAAAAGGGGGAAGCAGTCTTGCACTACTAGTCCTTTGTCCAATGGACATCGAACTATGAATGGGTCGAATAGACACTCCATTCACGTTGACCTCGAAAGAGGACTCGCGATTTTACTATTGCTACCCAACGATTTACACTCCTTGAGAATTCACTTTATATTAAACATTCTTTTCACATTGTTCACTTTAAGATGATTCAAAACATATTTTTTCACACAATGATAACTAAATTTTTAAGAATCTAATTTTGGAAGTAAAATACAATCCTAGCATAAAAAATGTTATTTTATAGTATATACTATCTACGAATTCATAATGTTCCAATAATAAAAATTTAATTCTAAAACTCCTTCAAATATTTATAACATATACAAAGAAGATTGAGGCAGAGCCTTGCGATTATGTTGACCTTGTTCTATTGGAGAACATGTCTTAGGCTTTGTGAAAGTATATTAGCAATTATAATTTTACATTTTCTAAATCTTGGTTTCAGTTATCAAACTGGGGTTGTTAAAGCATTCTTAGTTTCCCAGCGGTAAGTGACTGGTATCGTCAAATTTCTTGCTTAAAATCAAGGTCTTCATTTGCTAGTTAGAGCATTCGAGGCTAGTATATTGATTGTAGGTACACCTAGACTCCTCCTCTTGTTTGAAAAAAAAAAAAAGGTTTGGGTTGGTATATCAGGTTTGGAAATAGGGATACCGGCCTCACTGGTGGGCATGTGTGGCTTTTGGTGGGCCCTGCCCTTTAGGTAGTGAGATAGCATCGCAGTGGAAAAACGACCTTAAATTATCTACAACCTCGTTCACACCGATACGAAATAACCAGTTTGAGATATGTGATTTTAGGGTTTCGTTTATTCCTCTGTCTCGGGCTCGTCGTCCACTCACCCGGAGACGATACACCAGCAAGCACAGCATCGGCATGCATTCAATCAGATCCATGAGCACTACCACCTTCGTTGCAGTTTTCAGAGTCCCCAGACACAACTTGCGTTTAGAATAATCTGTTGCTTTTGCGGGTCCAAACCCTAAACTCAACTGGCGATATGAGAATTTCCTGAGGAGGTGACGACGGGGGAAGTGAGGATCGTTCATGGCAGTAGTTGCTGTGGTGTTTAGAAGCGTTTTTTTGTGAGGCTATATGCTCTCGAACTGAAGGTGAGCAATTCAGGAGTGTAACTTACCCTCCGGAAGAGTGTCGCCATAGTAGTGTGCAGAATTTGAATTGCCATAGACTGTCGCCATAGACTGTGCAGAATTTGAATTGCCGCTGTGTTTGTTAAGCTCGTCACCAAGTTTGATCCTCCGCTTGCCATTGCATTCAATCTGAATCGTTTGAAAATGGAGGGTCCAGAGATTTCCCGTGCGGCCAATTAGGGTTTTTAACAGGCTGTGCAACTATGTAGAGTTCGGATGTGTTGGCTGTCTCTCTTCGCAATTTATTTCAGAGCCTTTTTTTGACGGAGAGCGGCAGATTCTTTTAAAGCAGTTCCTTGTGTATCGGTTTGATTGAATCAGCTGTAATTTGGCCCTAGTCTTTAGAGAAGTATAGCTGTCTCGGGCACCGACAGTTCGTTGCACAGAATATGTTTCATAACTTACCAGGGTCTTATGTATTTATTGATATCTTTTTTTCACACAACTTGGAGGAATTATTGGTGTTGATATCGGGGGGCATACAAAAGGGACTGAAAATGGAATAGAACTGATGGGTTGTTTTATTTTAAAATTGTGAAACAAACAAACAAGCACAATTCAAACAAAGACCTAGTAGTGGTATATAACAGATAGATTTCAATTTGTAAGATTATGCTTGAAATACAGGCACAATCCTAGTATGGGGGCCCCCGCGATTCATATAAGGGAACCTGTGATCTCCAACCGGTTTAGGGTTTCGGATACATTTCTTGGAAGTCTGAACCTGAAAGAAAGGACTTCTAAGAACCTGTGGTGCACCAAAATGAACCCCAGAGAGCACCTTGCACCTTGTGGTGCACCTTGTGATGCATCTTGCACCTCACCTCTCAAGTCTGTCTCTGCCCATGTGCTGCTCAAGTCCCTCTCAAGTCTCACTAATCACTTTTAGTCTCTTACTACCCATTATTTCTGGAGGTTCCATTATATGAATCGCCAGCCCCCATACTAGGATTGTGCCAAATTACAAAAGTGATACATGTTGACTCGACGTGCTTCTAATTTGTTATTTTAGAATATTAGTACAAAACAATTTTTGGGATCTGCATCGTTTATATCTTCACAAAACGAGGTGATTCAGGGCATTAAGGGGTTACTAATGCCTTGATTTTGTGTGATGCTTCAGGCATGTTGTTGAAGTAACGACCAACATGAAAGATAGAGAGAGGCGGTCCGAGGGAAAGGGGCGAAGTAAGAAACACGAAAGCGATTCAAGTGATGAAGAGTCTATAGAAATCAGAAGAAAGAGCTCCTCGAGGAAAAATGGAAAGCGGCGAAAAAAGAACTATGAAAGCGACGTGAGTGATTCATCTCAAGAAAGAAGCTCCTCCAGGAAAGATAAAGATAGGGAATATGAAAAGGATCGGAAAGAACGGAAACGGCTCAGAAAGGAAAGAAGGAAAGACAAGGAGCGCAGGCGCAAGAAGGAGAAAGCAGAGCCTGAGTCATCATCAGGCAACTCGGAGTTAGATGTTGTGTTGAAGCCAGAGGTCGTCGTAGCAGAAATTTATTCAGAGTTTCCAAATGAGGCAAAAGATCTTGGCCAGGTATGATTTTGGTTGTGCATTGAGTTTGTAATTCCGTCGACGAGTACTTGGAGAGGGTTTTATCTGAGAGATTTTAGCATTGTGTAGCCCTAGTTGATTAATTGTTTTTCTTGTGGCTTGCTGCAGCTACTGGAGATGGTTGATAATGGCCAAGCGGTTGATATTAGTGGTTTGCCGAACAGAGGGCTTGTTGTGCTTCTGAAGAAGTTGTTTTCAGCCCTCAACCTCCGCTTTTCAGCAGGGACTCATTTGCTGCCTCAAGGTGCAGTTCCAACAATGAAACGTCTAGCCCCAGTTTTCAAGGAACTTGCTCCTGCCGTGCCTGCAGTAACGAGAACAGATGTGAAGAACTCTGCCACTTTAGACACCGATCCCAGTCCTGTGGAAGTAAAACGCAGGTATGCTGTGATCATGTTCATCGTCATTGTATGCTCCTGATTAGTGTTTGGTATTATGCTAATGCTCTTGTCAACATGTGATTGAGATGGGTGTTTGATATTTCATACGATTTTTGTTCCGAGAGACAGGGTCATGGGTCCAGCGATGCCATCTGCGGACATGTTAGCAGCTGCTGCAAGACTTACAGAAGCTGAGGCTCGCCTTAGGTACGATGGTGCCAACTAGAATGCATTTGTTACACTGAGCACATTTTCATGTAGTGGCCGTTCATGTCTGTAAAATCTTCTTGCAAAACCTCGGGCTTTTGCCTTCTCAGCATGTCTAGTATTCTGTCCATGTCAGCATTTTGTATTTGCCATATATATATATATATATATATATGTATGTATGTATGTATGTATGTATGTATGTATGTATGTATGTATGTATGTATGTATGTATGTATGTATGTATATGTATATATGTATATGTATGTGTGTGTATTTGTATTTGTATTTAGAGATGTTTCTGTGATCCCATCTTTCAGAGAGGCGGAGTTGGAGCTCGAAAATGATCCCTTGATCGGACCTGCTCCTGCAACTGTGGTGGCGGAGGCTGCATCTGCTAATGATGCTGAGCGATTTGAAGAGGTTTGCACAAACCTCAGTGAGAGCATTTTTTATGTTTAATTGTTGGTCCTTGTACCTAGTGAAAGCGAAAGGTACATTAGTTTGTCACTCATACCTGACAAGCCACAAAAATAATTTCTTGTTGAACAGAGTTTATCACGTGAGTTGGTCCATTATTTCGAAGCAATTGCCACTGTCTGCCAACGTACACTGTATACGAATTTCTAGTATCAAATTCCTCCTCGGTTACTTTGGTCGACTCTAGGATTAGTTGTTGTCATGTTTTTCTGCCAGATTCTGACTTCGTTGCTGGCTTTACAGGTGACCAGAATGCTCTCTCGTGACGTGAAGAACGCATATGAATTGCTGGGCGTGAAGTCAGATGTTGAACCTAATGTCTTGAAGAAAAAGTGAGTCTGTTCTGCCATAAGTTAAATGTGGTTCTTTGTATGTACTGACTCCAAATCTTTCTGGAAGATAAAATTATTGTTTCCATGTTCTAAGTTGCTATTATGGTTGACTATTCAGGTATTGGAAATTGTCTTTACTGGTGCATCCTGATAAGTGTGACCATCCACAAGCACACGAGGCCTTTATGGCACTGAATAAGGCATTCAAAGACCTTCAAGATCCCACGAAGGTTTGTGCCTGCAAAAGCATTAGTGACCATAACTTGTTTTTTTCTAGGTACTTGTGTTGTGAAGTCCTTGTAGATTGGTAATAGACAGACCTTCAACTGTCAATGTGCCCCATGAAGGTTTGTATCTTACACTGGGCTTTTGATGGTGGATTCAGAAAGCTGAGATTGACCGCAAAGTTGCTGAGGAGGTGGCCCGCGAAGAATTTGCTGTAAGCACTAAATTTTTGTTTCTTGTATCAAAAGAACCCGTTGTCCTCTTTTATGTGCCTCGTCATGAGAATGAATTGGATATCAAATTTAATCAATTGAGGTGTGCTTCCGCAGGCTGAATTGCAGGCAAAACGAGAGGCTGCTCAATGGAGGCGTGTTCGAGGTAAATATGACAGCCTCTCTTGTCATTAACTAATCTAGTCAGGAACTGCTTTCGAATTTGGTTCCAAATATGTGTTCAATCTTAGTGGACCACTTGATGATCACTTTTATCAAGCTGCTAAGAGATGGTATGCAATTCACAGGAGAGGAAGAAGAGGGTGATGACGAGCTGCTAAGAGGTCCTCAGGAAGTGGCAAGAGATGAATGGATGACAAAACTTCCGCCTGAGAGACAGGTGTGCCCTCTCCCCCCCATTTGAATATTATATCATTCGTAGACATGTCATACTTTCATCATCATATCAAGATACATGAGTTGATGCTTCTCAAATGTGTGTACAGGCTGGTGGACCACCTGCTCAACATAATACTTTCTTCAGCAAATCTGAAAAAAGCGGTCGTGGAGATACCAGCGCTTGGACTGACACGCCGACCGTCAAAGCTGAGAAGGCAAAGATGCAGTAAGTTTATGTCCTTTTAGCTTAACCCCTAAAGGTTGGGCCTATGACCATGGAATCATGCTTTATCTGCCACACTCAATTTTGTGACTAAAAATAATACAAGAATTCTACTTTATAGTTTTAGTAGATGAAGTCACATGTCTACTACAAATCATGAATTTTTCATAAATTTTGGTGAAAATTTGAAATTACTATGGTTTTTTGAAGTGATTGTAAAGAAAATTCATATCAATTACAAAATGTACTAGAAAATTCCGATTTTCTTACCAAAGGTGTAAATTTCAATGAAGAAAAGTTTAGTTAATGAAAAATCATCAGTGTATCTAAATTTAGAATTATTTGCTACACCTTGGTAATACCTACCAAATTTGTAACTACAATAAAACACTCAATTTTCAATTTTTTTCAAAAATTCAAAGTGTAGTAGAAACTAGACTTGGCAAGCTCTATTTTGTTAGTTAAGCTTAAATGCAATGGAACTCATTTTCATAGCCTAAATTTAGTTTAAGTAGAACAAGCAAGAATTTTTTTTAAATACAGTACACAGTGAACCGTTTTTATGACTCTTTTTGTAGTTGGGACCCCATGTAAAATCCAAAAAATAGCTTGAATGATCTGAATTTAACTTGTTCCATCTTTTTCACAATATGATTGATTGTATTTTTCATTTTAAAACCATGAATCCTTGGTCCTTTAGGGGTTCAGTAGGTCAATATTTTATTTTTTCTTTACGACTGCTTTTCTTCTCCAGAAAGGACTGATTTCCAAGATTTGCATGATGCTGGCTATTTGCTGCCAATGTGTTCTTGGCACCACAAGAAACCTCAGTTTGATAATATTCATGCGGCAAATTTGGATTGAACGCAGATATTTGGAAGCATATAAGCAAGCTGCTCTCACAAATGGTGCAGCTGACGAGTTGGATGAACGTGAGAAGGAGAGAGCAACAAAGGAAGCACAGCTGATGGACTCGTACAACTCACACAAAAGGTCTCAGTCGCTGATGGAGAAGCATCAGGCTGAGAGGTCAGCAGGTGGCAAGAAGAAAAAAGCCAAGAAGGTGGAGAAGGAAGGTGGCATTGCAAGGCGAGGAGCTAGCGAGAAGGAGCCCGATTGGAAGGTGAATCACCCCTGGAAACCATGGGATAGAGAGAATGATATCGCAGCGGGAAGGAAATCTGTGAACTTGGACCCCAAGAATTTCAAGGAGTCACTGGCATCTAGGTTTGGAGGCTCTGCCGAGAACGAGCCTCGGAAGTTTTTGTAGCAAGTAGACCTCTCATAAGGAGTCAATTGAGGGGGTGTCACAGAAGAAGGTGATTTCAGAATCGCGTTCCAAAACTCTATGGAGGGGCTGGTACTTTCAGGAAAGAAGAATCAAGCTGTGCTCTATTTGGTAACAAACCTGTAAATCGCGGAGCAGGAATTGCAAGGATACAGACCTCTCACAAGGAATTGGCCTGCAGTAGAAGGCAATTTGAGAATCATGTTCCAAAACTTCACGAGGCGGGTAGTACTGTGAGGAAAGAAGAATCAAGTTGTGCTCAATTTGGCAACAAACCTGCGAATTGCGGAGCAGGAATCGTAAGGTCTGACACCAGTCCTGATTGATGCTTTCCTTTTTTCTATGCTTAGGGCCTCCTTCCATGTATCGGTGGGGTTCCTGGAAAGCTAGAAGCTACAGATGCCATCCCGAAATGGGTGAACTCAAGAGTTTGGTTTCAATTCTTATCTTCTTGCGGCTTTCACTGGCCCGATCCTCACATGGAAGCTTGCCCTTAGTACTTGTGCTCTCCATGAACCTCAGGGTTGTCATGTCTAACACTTTTCCAACTTGACGTCATATTATTAGATGTCTAACATGGATTGTCTAATTAGATGAGTGTCAAATATGTTAAACAACTTGGATTGAAATATTCCATAATATTTCATAATATTGTAGCTCTATTCTTAGAATATGCTTGTCTGACAGGGAGGTCTACTAGTCGTCTTTGACACTTTGTCTAGTGGTTGAGTAAGACAACCCTTATGAACCTCAATGCAATCTATCCATTCAACCTCAACACATCCAAACTTGTGTTTCCATTTAGAATGCAAATAACAGGTGTGGGATTCCGAAGTATGTTTATTCCAAAAAAATGTTACAAGCTATTGTCATTCGATTCAAACTGTTATATCAATGAATGTTGGAGGTACAGTTGGTGAATTCAAAGGTGGGTGTAAAACTTACGTTAACCTATTACATCCCACATGACCACAAGTGTGTATGGAGGCATGTTTTTGCAAACCACCGTAAGATCTACTCGGAATCAGTCTGAACCAAGCATCAATGTTTGAAGTTCAGATGTGGGGATTCATCTCATGCACACACTTCAAAATAAATCAAATATTTTTAAGTTGGAGTTGTGAAGCTATCAAAACACCTATATACAAATTATGAAAATATTGCAAATACCTCAGTACAACAAGTATTTATAGATATAACACATGTTCTTGATATTTTAATTTATTTTTTGGATTGTGTATTCTTGTTCATGTTCCATTAGTGTATGTATTCTAATCTTGATCAATGTCCCAACTCCTTTCATATTTATATGTATAAATTTTTGTCCTGAACCATATATGGGTAGTCACTCACATTTACAAAATTCACAATATTTATGTGTGAGTTTGTTCTTGACATGAGAAATTGCAATGGAGAGGTGTTGACTAGTGTTGGTCTAGTATCGGAAGGGTCTCAAATAAATCCATGCTCTAAGTACATTTGTTCATCTTAAATATCACAAACAAATATCTTAAACGTGCTTCTATCTAAGAGTTCACTGTAACTTGATGCCATACCAATCCAACATTGGTAGTGACATAGATCTTTGTTGAACCTCTTTACTTTCATTTCTGAGAATTTAACCCAAATTCTATTTAACTTAAGTCACACACCCTCCAAAATCTCATTTTGAGTGTGCATTATACGGTTCAAAGACATACTATGATTTTCCAATCCAACGGTCTGATCTTACCAAGGTTTAACCAACACTTGGATTAAGTTATACTTTTATTTATATAGTTGAATTTTATTAACCCCTAAATGCCTAACCTTATCACTGTGGTGGAAAACTTTAGATTGTATGCTATATTTCACTACTATTATTGAATCAAAAAATAAATTTCATATTTTTCCTAAATGAGACCAAATGTCAACTATAACTTGTATTTTTTTCAAAATTATTGATACAAAATTTAAGATATTGTGATTTTTTGAAGGAAGAAAAGTAAAGAAAATTCATATCAATTACAAAATATATTAATGAAAAATATGAAAATTTTACCAAATGTGTACATGACAATGAAAAACATCAGGTTGTTTACATGTTCAAAAAATATTTCTAAATTTGGAAATATAATGGAAAAATCTAAAACCGTAGAACACCATTGAGAAGTCATGGTAATAAAGAGAGTTTTTCTTTTAAATCACCAGAAATCTATAGTTTCTCCATAACTACCCTAGGTTGTAAAGGGTTAACCCTTAAAAGGTTAAGGATTTCCTCATTTTTGAGGGCCATTTTCATCTTTGTATTTTCACTTCTTTGAGGATTTTTTTTTACTTTCATAAGTAATACTAAAAGAAAGCTAAAGTTGTTAAAATTTACCCCAATTGATCATTTTAGCTATTTTTCTAATTGCTCCAAAGTAGGTCATCATAATATGCTCTTCCTATTACTATTTATGTTTTTCTCATATTTGAATCTAAATTAGAAAATTTTGAATGAAGTGAATAGAAAAAATTCATTAACACAAGCTCATGAACTTATGGATAATCAATGCTTTATTTCTCTTCACAACTGCTGCCCGATCATAGCTCCCCCTTTCCCCGATTCCTTCATTCGATTGTCTTCAAAAATGTTGTGTCAGCTGAGCATGCAAAACGGAATGCTGAAGCTACGATACCCGCCGCACATGAAGTCCGCCGGTTCTCAGCCTGGCCTGGTCTGTGTAGGATGCATTCACCATTCGCTTCACTTTTCTGTCACGCTTTGCATTTCTGCTTTAAGATTCCGTTGCCCTTTGAATTTCTCTTTCGTTGAGACTTTGCATCACTCCGGCCTGCTGTCAATTAGCTCGTCAGTACGATTCTGCACTTTGAATAGGCTCTCTGGAAGCTTCGATCTTTCACATTTCAGGGCTTCGAATGTGAAGAGCCTTCGAGGCTTTGAATGTGAAGCTTCGATCGACCGTTCCGAACATTTGGGATTTTGATTGTATAGGGAGAGCCGATCGTCATCGACTCATGGCAGCCAGGGCTCTGCGATCGTTGCTGCGTCGCCCTTTGCTCTGCCGGTCGCTGTCGGCAATGCCACCTTCGGAGGTTCTGAGCTCACGAATTTTGAGCTCGCCTTCTTGGATTGCGAGCCCGAGGGAGACCTTGCATCCGCTGCGGGCTCAATTTATGAGATCGTTCAGTGGCGATGGTGAATCCGGGTAGGGCTGCTCATCATTACTCGCTTTTAGAGGCTGGGGAGTTTCTTTCTGGCTACCCTAATTTGATCAATTCTCTATGTTGCTACAACTGATGCATGATGGAGGTTTAGGGTTAATGGGAGGTTTCTACAGATGATTACAATAATATGAAGAAATTAGAGCAAGCCTCTCGAGAAATGTATAGCTCGGAAGCTCGAGAATTAGAATTTCCGTGACGAGTTCATTCTGAAGTTTTGCGTTGTGTGCCGATACCCAAGCGAGGATACGCAATGGATGAGCTCTAGACTGTTTGCTAGTTATCGATTTTTTTAGTGTAGAGCTGCTTTACTAGACGTGACTGAGTTACCTGTTCTTTCTGGTTTTAGGGTTTAGGGTTTAGGGTTATGAATATGAATTTACTGTCTGATTGTATACGGAATTTGTGCAGTTATTGATTTTCCTGGTTTCTTTCTGTGTTCTGTTGGTTGGTATTTCACAATATACAGTGACTGATGTTATAACAATTTCGTTCAAATTTGATATACGCTAG
Source organism: Pohlia nutans (assembly GCA_022496805.1). Classification (NCBI taxonomy): domain Eukaryota; kingdom Viridiplantae; phylum Streptophyta; class Bryopsida; order Bryales; family Mniaceae; genus Pohlia; species Pohlia nutans. Next base: position 40,981,432 of record CM040088.1, read on the forward strand.
GTTCGCCGTGGGTGTTTTTTAGCAATATAAAATTGAGTTTCATGAATATTGGAATGTGAATCAATTGGTGTCACTCTGAATGAATAATGGGTGCCAATTGCACATCATTCAGAAGGTGCTTGGAGCTTTCTGGTGTTCATAACAGCAAATAGTCTTGTGCTTACTTGGATCTTGCGTCCTTGTACAGTGCCATGATTTCTGAGGAGATGTTTCACTCGGTAGCCAATGACACCTTAGACACGTTGCAAGAAAAAATTGAGGTACGTATTATCATGCGAAAGAATTTTCATGGCAGAGGTAGTTGTTCGATGGATTTAAAACCGAATTGGATTGCAAAGTCAAATGTAACTATCCTGATGGGGACAACCGTGATATTTCATATTGCAGGCATATGGAGAGGATTTGAACGTTGATGGATTTGACTTGGATTACTCGGTATGTGCATCTAATCTTGCACTCCACAGTTAATGGGAATCATTTTATTTTTCACTAAACACTATGCTTTAGAATTTTGTCAACTCAAGTTCTGTGACGAGACAAACATCAGCAAGTTTTAACTTGAATGGAACTGGTGTAACCACCAGGTGTTGTAACTGGTGAATGGAGCATGTGCTTGGGATTGTTTGGAAGATTTTGTTGCTGTTTGCTGAGCTCCTTTTGAACGTTGAAAACATGATTCACAAAAACAGTATCACTCACAGAAGGTTGATTATGCAGGATGGTGTCATGACTGTAAATCTTGGAGATCTAGGCACATATGTGCTCAACAAACAGACTCCAAATCGTCAAATTTGGTTGTCATCACCTGTGAGGTTTGTGTTCTCTGACATTAATGCTGATTTCTATCAGTGAGCATGTGTGTGCTGTGGTTGGAGTGGTCTCTGCAGTACACCAGATTGAGTAGCACTTGTAGCGTTTGTGCACTTCAATTAAAGTCAGCATGCTGTTCTAAACACGAAGTAGCATCATTCACGAAATAGTGGGACTCTCAGAGAATTTTTTGTCCTGCAAGTTCCTAGTTGCTATATCGTTGGAAGTGAATCTCAATTTGGAAGTTTGAAGTATTAGACTTGGAATGCTTGGTATACTAATGGTATAGAAACTTCCGGAATTCTTCTGATGTTAGTCATCGTGAATGCAGTGGGCCGGCAAGGTTTGATTGGATGACAAATGACAGTGTATGGGTGTACCGACGGAACAAGACAGAGTTGGTAAGTTTAATGGAGCAAGAACTTAGCAAACTACTTGGCAGCCCTGTTTCACTTAAGAATTGACCAGGAGCAACACATATTTGCTTGCATTTTGAGGCAATTATTCTCCTTGCAAATTCTCCTGCTCGAACAGGATGATACCGCAGTACAATAACTCTTTATTGCGGTAGTAGAGCTGATCTTGGCTTGCTGGTTTGAACGTGGGATTGAATTGCAAGACTTCTGTGATACGATGGGCATCAGAATAGGTTTATGCAAGAGCTGAATAACACATCAATGAAATCTCCCTGTGCAACAACTTATGGATTTTAATAAGCACTTCTGTTCAATGCCTGGCAATGGCGCTGTTTTCTCCATTAGTAACTCAATCATTGTGATGCTTTTGATAGTGTCACAGATTTATGGGTCACCTTTGGAGGTCATCAGAAAGTCTTTCTTGAGTTAAATGCAGAGCCCCATACGGATTTGTGCCAGTTAATGTGTAGCTTGGACAGTGTTGAATTTTCTTAGTGGAATCTGGTTTTATGCTCTGATCATCAGCACACTGGGTTCAGATGTTTTCAAGGTTTTTAGCCAGTTTAATATGATTGTCCAATTTTTCACTCATTCATTATTGAATATTTTACCTCTTTATATATGATTAGGCATTATTCTTTATCAGAGTTATATACAAGTTATATGTAAGAGCATTAGAGTATGAAAAGAGGCATCAACAGCAGCACTCGTTCTCTAGTTTTCTATGGCTTAGTTACAATATTCTCAACAGACTCTTCATTCGCTAAGTCTGAGTGGCTTAGTTGGAAGGACTACAATATCCTCAAGAGATTCTTCATTCATGTAGATCTCACACAACACTAGAGTTATTCTTTAATTTGCCAAAGTAGGTTTGAAATTCAAAGTTATGTCAAAAATTTGCCATGACAAGATTCTAGAAGAATATTAATCCCTAAAGGACCGGGGATGTTGAACTTAGCTCTTGTTTTCTTGACTAGCTCTTGTAACAAGCTCAATTCCTTGTTGGTGTGGGGTAATTTTGACGATTGGCACCATTGATATTAACCCCTAAAATTCTAAGCGACCATATTCTGGTCGTTCCACTTTTTGGGCAGCCTCTAGGGACCTCATACTTTTAAAATTTTCAATGAAAATTTCAGTGTAGCTTCCAAAAACTACACTCTACATGTCGCACTTTGTTTCATGTCATTCCGATAAGTATTGCAAAAGTTATAAGCATTTGAAGTTTTTGAAGCGAGATCGGGCAGCAAGAATTTATTTATTTTTTACTCTTTTTCAAAATTTCTTTTTTGATTCAATGATTGGTTGATCTTTATCTACAAATGAAGCTTTAAATCTACCCATTTTGAGCAATGGGATAAAAGTTATGAGGAGATCTGTTTTTTGGGCAATTTGGACAAAAAAACACTTTGAAGCTCATTTCTAAACTCAATTTTCGATATTTTTTAATGAAATAAAAGGCACTGGGTGAAGATTTCCAAGTACAACATTCTCACCGTTAAGATTGACATTTTACAATTCCATGTCAAACTTATTAATGATTTTCTTTTTCCTTTCACTTTGTACCCACTTCTAGTAATTGTTTTATGAAAAAATTAATATGAGCTTTTTTCTTACAAGATTTTATATTTGAAGACTTAACTCAATTGTTAACATGGCCTTGCCATTCAATGAATTTCTAACCCATTCAAAAAAAAGATATTAATTTCTAAAGTTCAAATTTGTCACCGGATTGAACCCCAAAAAATCTTCTTTTGCAACTTTGATCCTTATAATCTAAGAATCTAATGATCATTTTTCTCTCAAATTTTGTGCTCACATGAAAATTCAAGTTGGGTATTAGATCTTACGGTTAAATGATGAAAAAAATAAAAAAAACATATGATTTCTTCTGCAACTTCCAAACGCTGCGTTTTTCATGGTTTTTTGTGAGAATACGGTCAAGGAATTTTAGGGGTTAAAGAAGACTTACGTAACTTTTGTATGAAAAAAGGATCAACAAAATTGCACAATTTTTGAGAAAATGCCACTACTGAGAAGATTGATGGAACTCGTTCGGGGTATTTTGTACATATGCTGAAATCGGATTGTTCAAAAGTGCTCCAAAAATTCTGAAATTTTTACTGTGCGTAGAGATCATCATTTTAAGCATGTGAAAAAAAATCACGTAATTTGAAGGTGTGAGGAGGAAGATATGAGGGTCTGAAGTGACACCTAGATAGCCTCCTTGCAACTCAAAAAAATCACCAAAATCACCAAAAATCGCACACTTCATGAATTTCCGATCATGAAGTACCTACAAATTCTGCTCTTAATAAGAGCCAAGGTCTCTTTGTTGCTCATCCTACAATTCAAAGCCGATGAACTTGAATTTCCTCACTTTCTAGTTTCAGGAGCTACATGGGGGCCTTATGGTCCATTAGAGGTTAACATGTTAAAATTTTGTTGAATTAAAAAATAACTCTATTGTTAAAGAGAATACTTTTGTCCTTGCCCATACAAGTGAATAAACATTTATTTCAAGAAATGTTTCATTCGAAATCCATGTGTCATCTCTGAGGTATAAACTATTAGAGCATTCACACCCATGCACGTTAGAGCTGACTCACTGAAATTATTCATCTACATTTGAAGAGCCCTTGCACTTACACTCCCCTACCCTTGCACGCCCCTCACACATCAAAAGTGCACATCAAATAGTCAATGGACCAATCACAAGTAGAATGTGGGGATATAGTCAACTAAATAGTGTAGCTTCCTAACAGCTTCGGCAGTTTTTTTGTCTAATAATTAATTAAAGTGCAAAAAACACTTAGGTAATACCAAAAATAATATATTAAAATTGAATAGTAACACAATAAAAAATAATATTAAAACCGTTGGCCTTTTAGTATTATTTATTTATTTAGGGCAAACTAGATCAGTAATTTCCCATAAATTTAGGCACCCTTTAAATTATTTATTTTTTGACCAAGATGCTAGGAAGCTACGGTAGTGATTCAAAGGGCCATTTCTTAACACACTAGGATTGAGAGTCAAGAGACATTTCTCAAGGGCCCTTTGCACTTTTCATTTAGTTCTTGAGTGTGAGAGACTTGGGAGGGCATAGGTGGCCATCATGACATTTTTTTTCATTTCTCATGAAGTGCCAAAGTGGCGATATAAAATGCTATAGTGGTACTCCATATTTCAACATTCATCCACATATTGGACAAAAAACATCACATTAGAAGATATCACATATAAATTGTATTATTTTCATCCACAATATGGCAATTTCATCCATTTTTTTTTTAAATTTGAAGTTTTATGGCGAAAAACTTCATGGTTTATGACCATTTTTTAGCCAGAATATTTTTTTTCTTGTGCAATCTGGCGATATAACGCCAAAAAAAAAATGCCCTGGTGGCCATGCCCTTATACAGTATTCATTACTCACTTCCATTCCATTTGTGTATTAAAAATAAATGAGTAAAGAATCCCTCTCCGTGATTGGCATTTTCAATCTTCATTCAAATTTCCAATCATTCTTCTACATTCTCGCGTCCTACATTCTCCACCGAGTCTGTTCAGTAATTGAAAAGGGATCTAGAGTCTGTTCAGTAACATTCTGAAAGGCCAGAGTTATTAAGAGCAATAAGTTCGATAAATGAGATCTATAGAACTTGAATTAGCTGCACAATCGAATAATAGTAGGAATACTATGGTATGAGAAATTAGGGTTCCAAGCTCCTAGATACTAACTACTATAGAATGATTGTCAGGCAATCTCATTCATTAGGGTTTCGATTCTAGGGAGGAGGAGATCGTTGTGGTTGGCATTTCGAGCAGGTTCATTTGATGCGTGACGATGCAGGCGAGCTGAATCGAGTACTGCAGAGCTGAAGCGTGTCGATTGAGCGGAAGATGGTGTGGCCGGCTCTTCATTCGTGTTACCGAGTTCAAGTGGCGGACTGCGAAGAAGAAGAGGATCTCTTCGTGCTCTCCAAACGCCGAATCAGACCTACTTTGCGATCTATCTTATTCACAACAGGTTAGGAAAGATCGATTGCCTTTGGTTTGATCTAATCGTTAGAATTTTGTGCAAGCCGATCGGTGGATGGGATTAGGTTCTGCAACAGAGTGGATGCTGTTTTTATGTTCTTCTTTAGAGTGAAGGTGAAGGCTGTGTGTCAGGACGTCGATGAATTCAACAGGGGCTTTGCGGAGAAGAGTACACCAGGATGTTAAAGGCTCCAGCGAGGCGCTACTAGGGAACAATGACGAGGATGACGATCGGGAGAAGAGGAGGAGAGAAGAGCAAGTGTGGACACAGAATGTGTCGAAGCTGCTGTCGCAGTGGACGCAGTGGTTCTCCACGGTACTCGTGATAGCCGGTGCGTTTCGAGTTTCCAGCAATCTTTTCGGTCGTCGAGTTTCTAATGGCAATGCCAAGCAGAACTTGTCCTCTGTTCAGATACTGCGTTTACAGAGCCTTCAGCAACGGTTGGCCATCGCGTTCGACGGATCGTTGCCGCAGCATCAGGAGGCTTTGAAATCCCTCTGGCAGGCGTCTTTTCCGGCGAAAGATATCCCGGGGCTTGTGTCACCGCAATGGAAGGACATGGGATGGCAAGGGAACGATCCTTCCACGGACTTCCGAGGAGGAGGCTTTATTTCCCTGGAGAATCTGCTCTTCTTCGCACGAAGGTTTCCGGGTGTGTTCCAGAGACTGTTGCATAAAGAAGAAGGAAAGAGAGCTGAGTGGGAGTATCCGTTTGCTGTTGGAGGTCTCAATGTCACGTTCATGCTTATTCAGCTGCTCGATCTCCGCGCCGCCAAGCCCCGATCGCCTTCCGTGGCATCGTTCTTCAACATCTTGGCTACGGATGAAAATGCCTTCGACATGCTGTATTGTGTCGCCTTTCAGATGCTGGATGCGCAGTGGTTAGCACGCAAAGCTTCCTACATGGAGTTCAACGTTGTTCTGCAAGCCACCAGGACACAGCTTGAGAAAGAATTGGCGTTGGAAGATGTAGATCGTGTTGAGGACCTTCCTTCCTACATTGCTCTTTTGAGTTCTGCATGATTTTGTAGTGCTACTATTCAAGGCATTTGTTACAATTTGTTTATGAGATCCTCCACCAGAGGTGTTGTTAGCCTGACCAGACTCTGAAGTACTGGCATCATCAGGAGACTCGCTTGGCTGAATTACAGCTTATGCGTTCGCATTTCAAACGGACGTTAGCAATTCCATCTTCTCTTTGAGTGAGAATTTTGGAAATGGAGCTGCTGCTGCTGCTGCTGCACAACGTCATTGAGGAGCTGCCTCAACGTATTTCATGGAAAACGAGTTTAGATTCCTTTTGGACAATCTCGAGCTCATGAAAGCCGTGTCATCAATTGTCTAGAATTTTACTAGCTCCATGTGATAGTTCTCTACAGCGATTGAAATACGGTATGTTTTAATTTGAGTCTACAGTGATTGGTCTAGAATGTTATGTGGCAGCAATTTTTCAAGCTGTACCTGTCGATTCTTTCATTTTTCCATAGTGAATAGTCGGTAAGAGCACACTTATTGCAATTTCTTTAGCCTTTTCTTGCGATATAATTTGACTCCGCACAGAAGGTGCATTAACCCTTTAACGTCCCAGTTCAACACTGTTTTCAAAGATTCGTTATAAAATGTTTGATGAAAACCAAAAATGGAGTTGATGTACAAAGCAAAGTTGTAAATGTCAATGTGAAGATCACATCTGTACGGTTGGATTTATCATATATTTCTTTAATATTTTTTAATTAATTTTGCAAGGTTTTCTCTTGAAAATCGATTAGAAATCATGAATTAACGGAATTTTAAAAAAAAAATTGTAATGAAATTGGAATAACATGCACTACGAGATGGTATGGTTTCTATTATTTGATTCTACTTATTTTGGATAATCATCTTTAAGGTCTCACTTTTTGAACTAAGAATGAAACTTGACATAAACCACTTGTGTTGTTTTTCCAAAAATCATAATAACCTATTTTGAAGATCCAAACCGTACAAAGGATAGTCAACTTGCACAAGAACCATGAGAAATTTTGGTGGATGAAAATTGTCCAATTTGGATTGAATTCGAACAGTTTGAATCTGTTCAACGTCCACTATGTGGACGCAGGCGCTTGAAAGGGTTAACCCTTAAACGTCAAGGAAAGCCCCATGGGCTTGTTTAAAAGAGAATAATCAAGAAAAAAGTAGATTTTCTCAACCAAATCAAGCGTGGATTGGTTCGTTGGAAAGCTACTGAAAAAGTGATCTAGATTGCAAATTTGCGCCTCATTTGAGAGATTGTGGAATCGTTGGTAAGCAATCAAAGTTATGAAATTGAACAAGTTTTTGAGGTTGGGGCAACTGAGATGCCGCAGTGCTACAGTGCTGGCCAGCAGTGTCCTGCAGAGCCGTTTTTGCATTTATTTTTATTTTTATTTTTATTTCATTTTTTATTTATTTTTTCCCTCCAAAAATTTAGATGCCTTCCGGGCTGCCCCGCCCAGGCCCTCTTGACGTTTAAATGTACCACTCCTTTGTAGGAAAGTCAAACTACACAATTTAGCCTTCAAGATTTATCAAAATATATTTTGTAATATTTTTCATGCATGGAATTGAATGTTTCCTATCAGTCTTGAAATTTTCAGATTTTTTTGATTTAATACGGCCTTAACCCTTTTTAACAAATTTTTAAGTCAAATACCTCAAAAAATAATTTTTATTACAAAAAAGCTTTAAAAACTTAATATTTTTTTGGGAGCTGGTACAAATTACAATGGAGAATCACATGATATGTTTTCCATAGAAATTTTTTATTTAAATTTTGAAATTCGAAAGGTGAACATCCTATGTAGTGTAATTCAAACCTTGAGCTACAAAGCTTGCACAAGCAATAAAATACTCAATAATTGGAATTTTTAAGATTTGAAAAGTGGAGTACAAACTAGACTTAATAAACTTCATTTTCTTAGTTGGGTGTATTAGCAACAAAAGTCATCTTCAAGATCAAAATTGGGTTTGACCAACAAACGTCCAGAAACTGGACGCTGGGACGTTTAGGGGTTAAGACATTCTTTGGCCTCCTAATGCTGATGCTGTCCAACCTCACGTATCGCATATCCTCATTACTTTAATTTCATGTGCCGTAGTATGTTTCAGCGTTCCTCTCAAGTCTAGAGCCACCTGGTTCTAAGAAGGTTCTAGTTTATTGCGACGAAGGGCAATTATACCACCAGTTCAGTGTAGTATATGTATTTTCAATCATGTCAGAACTTAGGCTAATGCCCCACCTATAGGTAGTATTGTATTTTTTTAAGCAAATCACTTTGAATATACATAGAAATTACAAATTTTATCGAAAAAAATATGATTTCACTTGATTCAACTCTGCAGTACGCCATTTTGTTACCTGATTACTTGATTTGTTTAAGAAATAAATCTATGGCATCATCTTTTGTCGTGCGACATCATCTTCTGTCCCTCATCTCTTCATCGGCAACAGCATCCTCCATCTTTTGCATCATCGTTCAAGCTGATTATGACTTGTAGTCGGTAGACTCATGGCTAGCTAGTCGTACTGCCGATGGTGGTGCCGGAGTACTGTAGCTTTCCGACAGTTTTGTACAGTTCTTCTTCAGACGGGCGGAGGTAGCCAGGCCTCTTCTCTCTCATTTCTCTGTTTCTTGATTTTGCCTTTCAGTCTATTTGTTTGTTAGCGGAACGCAATCTTTTGCGAAGTAGCCGACGCGACGGCGAGCTGTTGCATTAATCTAGGGAGCTTTGGTGGTTAAGACGAAGCTGCAGTTCATCACGTTGATTTTTCATTATTATCTGGCCATGGCGCTTGCATATGTATCTCAGTGATCTGAATCTGCGAGTGGCTGTCGGTGGAATTAAGCAAGGGAGTATCGGTGATCAGCGCTGACCAGTGAGTGATCTTACCTTTTGAGATTTGCGAGGATGTAAGCCGTCGGTAGTTTGTGTCTGTATGGCAAATTCTTGCGGTGCTTTCGTTGCCGTTCTTGACATTTCGTGTTTTTGCTGTTCTTGGAACAGATTGGAGGTTAGCGAGCTTTAGAAAGAGTATTCTTCATCCTCCACACAGAAATCGAGACGATTTCGTGCCTGCGCTTAGGAAACGCGAGCAACTGTTACGTCCCTTTACCGAAGTGGAGATTGCCACGATTCTCTTCACCAGTTCATTTTTAGGTAAGTCTTTACTTTCAGGAATCCTGGCTTAACTTGGTACAGGGCTTCATGCGCGAAAAAGCACCAATTCTCGTTCTCATAATCCAAAGGTGCTGTTCCTTGATTAATTGTCTGTAGTTTATTTTACGAATTCCTTTTCGAGCAAGAATGTCAGTTCTTTCTGCGGTCGTTAGAAAGCTTGAACACACCGATTTGCAAGTGGATTTCGTTTTTTTGAGCAAGGTCCTTGCGGCTTCGATTGTGTTGGGTTTTTGCCTCGTATGTAGTCTTTCAGCAAACTTCTAGGCCTATATATTTTTCAGGGCTGCCATGAAAATTTGGAAGTCTTTGTTTTAAGGCTTGTTCTTTTGACATTCATCTTTGTTCTGTGTCAGTGTTCATTTAGATATCCTCTACCTCGGGTACAGTATTGCTTGAGGTCGAAAGATGGCAGAGTACTTGGAGCTTGCTCGAGTGGTTTTAGAGAAGAGGGAAAGTGCTACATCAGCGGATACTACAACCTTCCATCTGAATGAGCATCAGTGCACCCGTCTCTGGCGCAACCTTAGAGTAATCCATGATTATTTTTCAGGCACTCTGTCGTATCTTCAGCCGTCATGGCCAGGACTTCTCCCAATCTTCAGAGAGTTTTATGTGATAGTGACACGAGCGGATGCGATACCGCAACAGTTCAACTCCGCGCGTTCCTGGTTGCAAGCTGCTGTCTTCCAAGGTGACCATCGCCAGGCATTCAAGCACCTCACTGTAGATCTCCAAGATTGTATAAGGTTGTTTCACGAAACTACAAAGTTATTATGCTCCATGCTTATTTCCAATTCTGATACGATATCGCGGCAATTTGTGGATATGGATGGTGATTACGAAGCGGATCTGACAAACTTGAGGAGTGAACTCCAGAAAATCAATTCACCATCCTTTTCAGGTGATGAGGATGAGAAACAGCTCGCAGAGTATATCGTAGAGCGAGAGTATAGTACATCAAGCATGGACAGTGATCAGGATGCAAGTCTCCCGCAATTCTACACAGTAAAGTGTGGTTATCCTACTTCCGGGAAACACATTGGAGGTGGTGCATCCGGATCAGTCTACGAGGTCAATTGGTGGGGCATGACCTGTGCAAAGAAGCACTTCAATGCCACAGTGGATGAGGATTTGATGAAGGAATTCATGAAAGAGGTGAGCGTTTTGGCGCCATTGAACAACCCGCACATTGTGAAGCTGCTCTGCACAAGTGACGTAACGTCCGAGGTTTCATTCCTGATGGAATGTATGCCGACGAGTCTTTGGGATTTGATCATGAAACGATGGAAGAATTCCGAAGGCACCGAGCCATTCACAATTCATGCAGCGATCGACATCATGCAGCAGATTGCGCGAGGAATGTTGTATCTTCACGAACAAGACATAGTTCACCGCGACTTGAAGTCTTCAAACATACTTGTTGCTCCTTCAGCTGATGAAAAGCTACGGGGTGAGGGCTTTGCCGACGTGAAGGTGGCGGACTTCGGGTTGGCCAAGGTGAAAGTTCGTGATAATATGAGGCCCAGTCGAGAGATGATGGGGACGACGAGTTGGCGAGCACCTGAAGCCTTTAAATCAGAGACGATTAACTGGAAGAAGGCCGATGTCTACAGTTTCGCGATGACCTGTTCTGAAATCCTGATCGGTGAAAAACCATTCGTTTCTGGACTGCAGTCCAAATTGCTTTTTCGAATCACTTCTGGTGAAAGGCCAATCTTGCCGTCGACCTGCCCTAAGGATTTAGCAAGTCTTTTGCAATCTTGTTGGAATACGAAGCCGCGTGCCCGTCCCTCTTTCACCGTAATCAGGGAAAAACTTACCATCATCAAGATGTGTTTGCTGAAAGGTCCTGATCCTGAAGGAGCACCTGTCAAGAAGAATTCACGAAGACTCCGGAAAACCAACACCCTTATAGATGGAGCCCGAGTTCAAAGTTCTGCTCCCATCACCAGTGCTGTAAGCTCTTCATACACCCTCTAAACACCGCCATAATCTATGAATGCTTCATTGTTTGCATGTGTGTTTAGTGGCGCTCTTGTCATGGATCTGGTTTCTCGTTTGCTGATCACCAATTTTTAAAACGCTGGAAAATAAATAGTTTGTGTAGTTAAGCATCCTATCTGTGCCAATTATGTTCAATCACTTTCCTTGAATGCAAATATTCATATAAAGCTCTTTTGCTCTATCTCAGCTAGCGCTGCCAACTGATTCCAAGCTGGTGGATACGGAGTGTGTCTCCGAAGCCAACAACATCCCGGTTGAGGCGTTGGAAGTGCCCAATTTTACTCGTCATACGAAACCTGTACAGAATATACTCATTGCCCTGGCTATTTTGCTTCTAATCTTCACCCTGGCCAACGGTTTGATTAAAGTGCGTGATCGTCACTGGCATAGGGATCATGCGGCCGAGGAGGAAGTTGCGTTTCTTGCGCGATGGAACAATCACTAGAAGAAACACTAGATATATTCACAACTTGTTGGATTAGAAATAAAATATCGGTTGCTCCTCGATCAGAATGCCAACCGATAATTTAATTCTTTTCAGGCAAGTTGTGAAGGGCAGTGTTTCTAAGGGCCGCTTCACGTTATATAATAATATAGTTGTTACTCCATTCCTTCTACAAGCTTACTACAAAGGGCCGCTTCACACTATGGACGAACTCTCGACTTTCGGCCATAGTGTGAAGCGGCCCTTTGTGAAGCTTGGATGAACACTAAAAGGTGCAGACCAAATCTCCACTACATGGCAGTTGTTACTCCATCCCTTCTACAAGCTCACTACAAAGGGCCGCTTCACACTATGGCCGAAAGTCGAGAGTTCGTCCATAGTGTGAAGCGGCCCTTTGTAGTGAGCTTGTAGAAGGGATGGAGTAACAACTGCCATGTAGTGGAGATTTGGTCTGCACCTTTTAGTGTTCATCCAAGCTCCTGGATGTGGTAGAATGCCAGGTAATTATGAGCTTCACTAGTTGGGTAGAATGTAGGATTTGGATAGCCATAGCTATAGATCGACTCTTGTCGACGGTTCATAACCGTGCTTGGAGGTTTTCTAGCTTTTGTCAGACTTAACCCTTAACTGCCTAAGCGTTCATTTTTTGGACGATGTACAGATTTCATCCATAATTTCTCATCCGTCATGCACTTTTTGCAATGTGGAAATTTTACTGTAGATTCTATGGGAAGTTAGCTTCATGCATATGTGATCCAATTAGAAAGGGAATGATTTGTGAAATTTTTATGCCTCATTTCATGTTGTAGTGATTCACCCAAAATTTTGAAGATTTCAGTGTAAAAGTGCTCTAAAAAAAGTCAACTCATAAAATTAAGCAACCAAAAAATCTTCAAAAATCACTACACTTAGAGTTTACATTTCAACCAATCACAAAAAATTTCATCCCTAAATTGTCAATATCTTATTCGTAATTGAATTACAAAATAATTTTGAATTTCACGTTTCAAATTTTATACATAATTATTGGTAATAGCAATCATAGATCTAACCGTATGGATAGAATCTAAAATTCATAATGTACAACTTTTATTCATATATCAAGTTCTAAATATCCCTCTAGGTTGCATTTTATAATGCATCTTTGTAAAACTGCCGAATTTGGAGAGGGCTCTAGGCATTTAGGGGTTAAGCAACTTACACTGTATGTCAAGAACCCTAAAACCTAACCCTTATTACACCGTATGTCACGAACTTTGAATATATTAAAGCTCATCATGTTTGTCGCTAACGACCAATCTGCACACCTTGTGCTGAGGAAAAGCTGGAGAGGGTTGGCAAGCATGTCCGTCCGGACAGTGAGCGTCTTCTTGACAGTAACACCAGTAGTGCAGAGTACAAAGCGCAGAGTATTCAGGGCCATGCTTCTGTAGGACATGGCTGAAAAGCTCCGGTTCGAAAACTTTCCGAGGGTCATGTCGTTGCTGCAATTCCAGAATCTGCTCGATGTTTGCAGCTGGAAAATGATCTCGCACATGGCACTCGGGGTGCCGGAAGACTCGCTCGTGATTCTTGCCCCAATGCGGGCGAGCCTTGTACTTGCACAGGCTCAGCTGCTCGATGGTTTGTATCATGGTGGATTGCTTGCCAGGCTTGCTTGCGCTGGCCGAAGTCAGTGACACCCATTGCACGAAGGCGACATCCTCTGTGCCGGCACTGGTAGCCAGCAAGCCCGTGGAGCCTTTTCCAAACCGAATCCAGATGTTTCCAGGCGGCAAGCATCTCTTGACCTTGCCTTTGCCGTAACGCTTGTCGAGTCGGTCTTGCGCCTCTTGAAGCTCGCTTTTGATTATGGCCCTCACATCCTCCACCCAGCCCTCCAGCTGGGAGGCTTTGATCGTGAACTCCATGTCTTCCACCATTCCTTTCATGTGGTAAACGTCAAACATGCACTTGGGAGCGCATTCAGGTCCTGCCATTGCGTAGTTGGTAGGGACAGTGGCACGGCGGATTGGCATTCCATGCTCATCAGTAAAAAGTGGAATCCGCTTGCTCGCCTCCTCCGTGCTACAGATACCTGCATGAAGCAGAGAATGGTGAGCAAACACTGTTTAGGGTTTGGGAGTGTGGGAGTGTGGTGAAATGGGTTATTTTCTGACCTGCATTCAGCATGTCGGCAGACGCGGACTCGTCAGCTATGTCTCCGTCCCAAGCAGCTATCAATCCACTCAGCAATTCGGCCTTTTCATCATCCACTGGTGCTATAAACGAGTTTCTGCCTGTTGCCTGAAATGCGGGCGCTAGAACATCATCGGCCCCAACATGCGTGAACATCTGCACTCTGAATTTTCCCAAATCCGGTCTCCAGTAGGCGATGATATGCGGGGTTTCATGCTTCAGCATATGTTTGAGATCAGCTGCAATGTTCGCGTCACTCAGATCCTCTCGCGCTTCTATAATTGTCCTCGAGTTCGCTTCCAGCTGCAAAGTGAGTTCTGTGATGATGCCCAGCAAGCCCAGGCCCCCGATCAAGGCATTCATCTCCGTGTGATCCGTTTCCAAGTCGCTGACAATGATCTCTCCCTTGGCGTTCACCCACTTGATCTTCCTCACCAGCATTCCCAAACTGCTGAAAGATCCCAGCCCAGTGCCATGTGCTGACGCTGAAACGATCCCGCCCACCGTCAAATTCGCGTACACGGGGAAAGCTCCGGTTCGAATCGACATGTTGTTGGCTTCAGCTGCGTTTGCGAGGTCGAGGACGGTCATCCCTGCCTCGACTGTGAGCTGGTGCTGCGCAGGGTCAACGGAGACGACACGGTTCATGCGGTTGAGAAGCATGCTAACTGACTCTGGATGGGAGTTTCCATTGCTGGGAATGCTTGCTTTGAATTCCTTCTTGGTGTTGTCTCTCTTTCCAGCGCAAACGAATCCAGCTCCGCTATGGAATCCGGCACGAGTGGCACGGATTTTGACCGGATTCTCGCTGGACGTCAGGAGCTTGATGAGGTAGCTCACTTCCTGCGTGCTGGTGGGCGTCACGTGGAGGCCGGAGGTGCACTTGAGAAAGTTGTAACTGGAGTAAAGCGTCGTTCCGACGTTTTTGTGAGAGTAAGCCTCACTTTTACCTTCCTCAGCAGATGCTGTGCATAGCAGCAGAGCTGTCCAGAGTAGCCACAAAACCTTGAATCCCAGAGACATCATATTGAAACGCTCCTATGGTCTCTCCAATGGCCTCACTCTGAACCAACACTTCCTGGCCGAGACGAGAGACAATCTTGCAACTGGAAACTGTCTTGCAATATGAGGAATTGGACAACTGGGAACCTGCGAATTCAAGCATGTGCAGTCAGGATAGTACAACAATCGGCTTTCAAACAGACACCTTATAATCCGTTATTCCTTATCGGAGCCAAGAGCATTGCAGAAATACCATTTTTTACAACGTCGGACCACATCAAGGCTCAAAAGCAGGATGAGAGCAGTCGATCGACTCCAAGACGTCAAAAGAGTTTCCTAGGTACAGTACAAACTTGACCTCCATTGAATTCCAACAAAACTGGCAGCAACTCGACATGACCCAATTTAGCTTACAGAAATTGCTCAAAACTTGATTCTTCACTAGGGCGTGTCAGAGTGCGAGTATTCACCCTAGCTTTCGCACGAACTTCTGCAACTAGCTTTGGAGCAAGGATGTGGCCCCTGTTTACTTGAAGGACAGTCTCAAAACCTTGCGGTTTCAATTGGTGATTTTGAGCGAGGATTGCGAGATGCCAACACGTAGGAACTGTATCGCAGAGGCTCTCCCCTCACAAGCTAGCTTGCACTCTCACATCTCATACTCTTCCTGCTCTCAAACTGAACGACTTCACTGGCAAATGGAGTGTGAAATTGTTAGCGCAAGGGTGCGTGTGCTCCGTGTAGACAACGACAGTGAGTAGCTACAGTACCATATTCAAGTCGTGAATTGGTCTTACATTGGATCGTAACTTGAGAAGGAAGGCTTTTTCAGGGCTATCAACTCAATTGAACTTTATCAGCTGATAGCTACCGAAGTAATGGCCACAACAATGGTAGATTAGTGCACGTGGGTCCAAGAGTCGTCATATAATTCGTAGAACTAATACTATAGCTGCTATGGATACTTGTCTGCAATCAAAAATTTATAGAAGTCAAGAGACACGTGTATAAATTTATGAGTCTGTTCTATGAATTTATGAAGTCACGTAAATTCATAGAACTAAAGTTATAAGACTAAATTCTTAGAATTAATAAGTATATAATACAACTATAAATCTCTTCTCCATCGACTTATTTATGTAAAATTTATCTCTAGGGCGGGCCTTATGACGTGATTAAGGGTGGGGAGAATGGCATGAGGATCTCTGATTTTGAAATATGGCTCTTTATTTTGTCAAACAAGATATGACGATTTCAGAGTCAGTGTGATGTTCATCGGTGACGATGCTCTCAACCCTGCCAAGGTCGAAAAAGCCATGTTCTCATGGAAATTATGCTACTGTACAAACTGACAAAATAAAGTCTAGTGGTTTGATTGAAGAATTCGTTGGTGAAATTGATTTCAATTGTGTCAAAAACAGACTCATGGTTTTGTTCTGGAAGCTGCTTATTGGGGGCACTTCCTTTCGCACCACAGTCCTGTGGATTCATCCTTTTCAGTTGTGTCAGGAAAGTGTACACTTGAGATTTTTCTGAACTATAGATAATTGATTGGATGATCGCAGATACATGTCATAACACATGACATGCTGTGACTGACATATTGTACGATAGTGTTCAATAAAAGTTACAATTTTTACCTTCTTTCTTTGCTGTTCACAAAACCAGTAGTAAGAACTCTGGTACTTTTTTCAAGGTCGGCGTACATAAAGTGTTTGTTCAACCCATCCGTGGTTCGATGTTCACCGGACAAAGGACCAGTGGTGCAGAACTGCTTCCCCCTTTCGAGGATAGACACTATAGTAACCAGTAACCATGTAACCGGATAACTCCTCAAAATCATATATTAGAGCATCCACTTCCTTCTCCTTTCAATTCACTACCCTCACATCCAAAATTTGTTGTCACTAGCTATCGTCTTCACACGCTTCAACCGCTATGTGTCCCTCTATATAGTCTGTGAACCAATCACCATCACTCTATACATGGGTAATCATTATTTTCCATCAATCTAGAATATTGAGCCCTTCCTTAACCCCTAAATGTCCCAGCGTCCAGAAACTGGATCACGAACAGATTCAAAGCCTTGCAACTTTCTCATACAACCTCGGATGACTTTCATCCAAGTCATCTTTGTAAGCCTCTTAAATTCTCTACCAATTACAATAAATCTCTCGTGATGGGGAGCTGTTGATAATATTGGAGAGGCCTCCAACTACAAGTATGTCAAATTTGTTGTGTAGATTTTAGACTTGCAATGGTCCTGTCATGTGCACCTCATGTACATATGAGCCATGCTAATATCTACTTTTGAGGCTAGGATCTACTTCTGTTCAAAGGGTTGGTACGTTTAGGGGTTAAATTAACTATAGAGAGGCGTATTCAAATCACTATACCACGTATTCATATTCCGTGGCTCTCACCCGCCCTAAATTTTCAGCATTAAATACAAGCTCTTTTCATTTAGTTTTCAAAGAATCCCATGCTTTCAGTAGTAGGGTACAGATGCTCTAAGGTAGCCTTACTCAATACCACCCATAGTGATCCAAATATAGAGTATTCATTGATTCTAGAATGAGAATTTAGAGAGAGAGCATCTGCCTTAACTTCTAAATGGTCAAACAATAAAGCATGTATTATATAGCTTTACATGCTAACTCTAAAATCATTTTCAGGCCTACATTTGAACAAAATTGGGTCAGTATGTGGTATTGGATTAAGTTACCTTTACATGACTACAATGGAACACTCTAATCTTCATTCTAAAGTAAATTCATGCCTTTGAATATGATGGTGCAAGGTGTGCATTGAATTTTAGTGGAATTAGAGTTTCATAATACTCTACAAGAGCCTTTTAAATCTTCGTGTTCTATAGTGAGATTTACTAGAGTCCTCTTGTTTTTGCTTTTGCTCTTCTTAAGAACACTTTGATGATGTAGATTGGAAAGGAGATGAACAATTTCCATGCATGCAATTAGTGGGAAGCAAGAAATTTATTCCTCTAGTTATACATGGGATGATGGATGATTGAAGGCTTCCGCATCATTGGAGTAAATAACAGTGAAGTCATAGAACTATACTATAATGTTATGTCAGTTTGGAGTACTAAATTAAACCACCCTAATTGTGCCAGAATTTGGAAGTCACTTTATTTGTACCACTATGTACTAATAGTGTACATATCATAATTTTAAATGTTCACAACTGTACATATAAGGAAGTCATGTTTGTACCCTTGTAGAGCACTATATATTTACTATTTTCAATTTTTCTTTGCACACATGGGTATATGACTATATGGTAAATATATCCTAAAAAGGTGACTTCTAGATTGTTAATCTTGGATACTCAAAAGTCCTAAACCATGAAAACTAAAAACGAGACAAATTAACAAATTTACATTTTTAATAGTAAATGATTTTTCAAAAAAAATAAAAATATATAAACTAGAAAAGTGGCATGCACCTTCAATGAAGACTTGAGAGTTGGGAGGTCGACTAAGTCAATTGTACGACTTTGGAATCTGATTTTTTCAACACTAAGGTTGTCTTACTTACTTGACCACTAAACAAAGTGTCGAACACGACATCGAAGATATCTAGTAGATTTTCCCATTTGTCATCTAAGTATAATTTTAAAATATATTTAGAATGTTCTTGAATATTCTTGAATATTTCATTCAAGTTGTTTAACATATTTGAGGCTTGTCTAATTAGACAATTGACGTAAGACGTTTAATATGATGTCAGATTGAAAAACAGTGTCAAACATGCCACAACCCTGTTCAACATTTATGAGCACTTTGACCGGTTGCCAATCAACGCATCATATTGTTGGGCCAAGGGGTGGGGTAAAAACAAGCCAAGCAACGGACGCCTTCTAGCTAGTGGAAGAATGCATGAGTCAAACAAACATCGTCATAGTGAGAGTAATGCAAGAATGGATCAATTTGACATGTGCAAAGGAAGGGCAGCATACAATGAATCACAGAATCGGGTCCAAAAAGCACTACACGCCATAAAATCACGCCAAAAATCCCATGTGATCACAATACCCCCAAGTGGGATCCAATCTAGCACTAATCGAGCGAATGGAGTGATTTTGCACCCTAAAATTGAAACGGCAACACAACTCCTAACCCTAATTTAGTCTAGAACATGCCATGACCGCCCTAGTTCATACCAATTGACTATGAGCACTAAGTAAATTGATGGCGACTATGAGCACTAAGTAAATTGATGGCAAAAATGAGTAGGTGAAGGGAATTTACACCCTCACCTAAAATAGCAGCACAAAAATCTAACTAAAATTTGGCCTAAAAAGTGCCCCAAATGTCTCAATTCCACACCAATTTCCCACTCTAGGTATCACGCGTGCCTTAATGTGGAGTGAAATGGGCAATGGGTGATAAGTACAAGAGATCTCTATTCCACCACAGTCTATCCACCTAATTTTACTCTAACAATAAAATTGGCCCGAGTAAATTCGGGCAGCGCTTTCGCGCTATACCCCACACCAGGCCAAAATTTCATCAATACTACTCAATGTCCCAAAAAAAGACAAATCTCAAGCACAATCTACTAACAAATATTTAGAGAAGTTCATAAAGTGAACACACAAAAATTAGGCAACCAAAATTACCGATTAATGCCATACAACCCTTCTTAACCCCTAACCGCCCAACCATGCATATTTTGCATGATGTACGGATTTGAAGTCCGTTTTCTCATCCATCGTGCACTTTTTGCAGTGTGGATTTTTTATTGAAACTTTTATAGAAAGTTAGCTTTGTGCATGTGTGATCCGATTAGAAAGGGGATGATTTGTGAAAATTTTATGCCTCATTTCATGTTGTAGTGTTCCACCCAAAATTTCAAAAATTTTAGTCTAAAAGTGCTCTTGAAAAAGTCAACTACTAAAATTAAGCCACCAAAAAATCTCCAAAAATCACTACACTTAGAGTATTACATTTCAACCCATCACAACAAATTTCATTATTAGATTGTCAATATCTTATTTGTAATCATATTACAAAAGAGTGTTAAATTTTAAGTTTGAAATTGAATACACAAATATCGGTTATAGCAATCGCAAATCTAACCGTATGGATAGAATCTAAAATGCATAATGTACAACTTTTATTCATTCATCAACTTGAAAATATCCCTCTTAGATGCATTTTATAATGCATCTTCCCTTGGTCACTTCTCTTTAAAGGCTTTGAGGAACTTGTGGGAACTTTGATCTAGCATCGAGAAGGTCATGAGTTCCATACTCCACAACGGTATAGGCCTTGCTTTAGATTGTTCTCCAACTCACCATAAACTAGTTTTGCAGTCTTTTTGAATTTAACCCCTAAAGGACCATGTGTCCTAACTAGGACATTTAGAGAACCGGGTAGGTTCCAGTAAACACATTTTATTCAAAAGTATTATTTTTTATTTAAAAGTATTATTTTTAATTAAAATTTATTATTTTAGATTAAAAAATAAATTTTCATAATTTAAAATTATTGCTTTAAATTCTAAACTACATTTTTATAATTAAAATATTTTATATTAAAATAATTAAATAAAAAACATTTTTTAATTAAATTTTTTAATATAAAAAACAAATGGTCCAATGAATGACTGCCACGTGGCAGTCCACCTTGAGAGTTAGTGGGGTCATGAACATTGGAATGGGTTGGGTGAGGTGGCACTTCGATTCCCTTCCTCCACCCTTTATTTCCCACCAAACCCCCAAAATTCTTAGAAAAGATGCTACATGTCTTTTAAAACTTGGAGATTTAATTTTTTTTCAATTTTTTTTGCCATTCTACAGAGGGTGGAATGTACTTATGTTTCACCGCTTGAGTTCATATTCTAAATTTAAAAAATCAAAAATATTGCAATTCCAAAAACAAAGAGTCTTTTCTAACCTTTTAAATCCCCAACAAGTACAGGGTGTTCTTCAACATCTTAAACATCTCCAAACGCAACGAAAATTTGGTCCACAACTAAGTAACATCATATAGAATGTGAAAGTGAAGTGCGATAGGTTTTGGTAATGAACTTTTTTGATGTAGCCACGGTCAAACGCATCTTAAATTTTCGGGCGAGTGTTTTTTTTCCATCAGTCGCAATTATCTTGCAATCCGTGGAAACAAATTCAATGAAATTTGTTGGGGATGTTTTTCAAGTAGTTTAGGACAAGATCTTACGATTAGAAGGAAAAAATAACATTTTTTTTGGAATATTTGCATGGGGAGTAAAAATGACAGCATTGAAGTGTTTTTAGAGGAAAAACGCTCCGGTCCTTTAGGGGTTAAAACAAGTCTAAGGTGAGTTTCCATTTTAAGACACTCTTCTCAATCTTCAAGTAAGTCTATTGATCAGGAGTGGAAAGCCACTCTCTTCGCTTCACAATCTATATATGTCTTTCATAAGCATCAAGCACATGACCAATCTTGAAACATAACATACATAGAAATATTATTTATACACAAAAATATTGGGGGATGAGTAACATTAACCCTTTAACGCGCCTGTGTCCATATAATGGACGACGAACAAATTGAAATCCTTCTCTTTACTACATCATGTACAGTTTTTCATCCATCCAAATTTTCCTTGGTTCTTGTGCTAGTTGACTACCATTTGTACGGTATGGATCTTCAAAATAAGATATTGTGATTTTTTGAAAAATAACAATAGTGGTTGATGTCAAGTTTCATTCTTAGTTCAAAAAGTGAGACCTTCAGCATGATTTTCCAAAATAAGTAGAATCAAATAACGGAAAGCATACCATCTCGTAGTGCATGTTATTTCAAATTGATTACAACAATTTTTAATTTTTTTTGTGTTACTTTGGGATTTTTAATTGAATTTCAAAAGAAAACCTTGAAAATTTAATTTAAGAAAATTACTAAAAAATATGATAAATCCAACCATATAGATGTGATCTAAACATTGACATTTACAACTTTGCTTTGTACATCAACTCCATTTTTGGTATTCATCAAACATATTATAACGGATCTTTGAAATCAGTGATGAATCGGGACGTTAAAGGGTTAAAAGAGAGAAAAGCAAATAAAAGTATGTATGCATTGGAATCATGAGAAATAGAAAGTTATTGAATGCCACATCAAGGATCAATTCACGGTCTCCCTTAACTTCTAAAGGACCGAGAATTTATGGTTTTAAAATGACAAATTCCAGCGATCGTATTATAAAAAATATAATTTAGATAGGATCGAATTTTTTATTAGTATAATGAGTGAGAAATATTGCATGTATTAGTCAATGAATCAATTTTAACAAAAGGAAGCCTACATATGACCTACTCGAGACTGCTTAAAAAAAGGATGTGGCCCGATTTAGGCTTCTTGGTCATTCAAGGGTTGACCCTTAACCCCTAAATGCCCACAGCCCTCTCCAAATTCGGCAGTTTTGTAAAGATGCATTATAAAATGCAACTAAGAGGGATATTTTGAACTTGATGTATGAATAAAAGTTGTGCATTATGAATTTTTGATTCTATCCATGTGGTTAGATCTATGATTGCTATCACCAATATTTTGTATAAATTTAGAAACTTAAAATTCAAAATTATTTTGTAATTCGATCAAGAACAAGATATTGACAATTTGTAAATGAAATTTGTTATGATGGGTTGAAATGTAATACTCTAAGTGTTGTGATTTTTGGAGATTTTTTGGTTGCTTAATTTTATGAGTTGACTTTTTCAAGAGCACTTTTGAACACTTTTGAACACTTTTGAACTAAGATTTTAGAGAATTTTGGTGAATCAATGCGACATGAAATGAGGCATAAAAATTTCACAAATCATCCTCTTTCTAATCAGATAACACATGCATGAAGCTAACTTCCCATAAAATATATAGTAAAAAATCCACACCACAAAAAAATCTGCATGACAGATGAGAAATAGTGAATGAAATCTTTACATCGTCCAAAAAATGGACGCATGGGCAGTTAGGGGTTAAGCGTCCACACTACAGTTACCATATGTCAAACCTTATCAATTCCTCACATTTTAAAAATATATTGTATTTTTTGGTACTTTTTTCATGTTTTAAGTTATTAACCAATGTACCTTGATTTTTTCATAATTATTCAATAAAAATGAATTTTATAAGATTTTTCAAGGTTTTTTTCTTATAAAAATCATAGTAATTACAAAAATGTATAAAATCAAAAATTGGGAACTAGATGAAAATCATCGATTAATTGAAAAAACGACCAAACACGGTCCCATAGGGTCCTTAGACGCTTAGGGGATAATGCCACAAACAAAGAACAACTAACCATCCCTCACTTTGCATTTGTGGAAAATCTCCTCTACACCGCCTGTTAGAAGCTAGTTTGATGCATCCTATACAATGATTCAAAGGAATTTAAAAAAAAAGCTTTTCAAGCTGAACATCCATTTCATGAGAAAAGAGGTGTCTCAGTTATTGAATAAGGGATGATACACACTGTGGCCAAAAGTTGAGAGTTTGTCGAATTCCACCGATCAAATTGCAAGAAAGTCGAAAATTGTTTTCTCGAGCTTCATACTAGAGGCCAAAATTAAAAGGTTGTCGTACTTCAAAGTGACTATATGGTAATACTTTTGTGAGTTTTGGTGCCAATGCAACTGCCTCTTGAGAGAGAATTGGGTCGGCCGAGAATGAAAACCCAATTCTCACTCGAGAGGCCGTCGATTTTTTTTTATAAATATAAATATGTGTATCTTACTATATGTTTTTAGCCCAAGACTTTAAACTCTCAGCATGAATTTCAGTCCAAAACAAAAATCATAGTAAGACTCAAATAGTCTTTTGGTACGACAAGTATGTTCATTATGTGGTTTTTAATTTTTACATGTGATAACATATTATATATATATATATATATATATATATATATATATATATATATATAAATTTTATTTATATATTTATATATTTTTTGGGGGGTAAGCTAATTTGGAGTACAATGAGCTGCTGGAATTGTGAGGTATTTGTGAGGTATTTTAATTGAAAATTCTAACATTGTGTGAATTACAATTGTTTGTAAGAAATAATTCATAAATCTATAATAATTTCAACAAAATACCAATAATTTTCAAAATTTCCAAGAATTATCCATTCCTATTCATCATTGCATGGCACATCCTATACTATTTATACTATTTACAAAATTTAGAGATGTCAAATTGGGTTTAAACCATTCAAAGATTTGCTCTAATTTCCTTTATTCTTTCTGTTAGTTAACATTTTGATTTTTTTTTAAATAGTTAACATGAACAGGATGGCAAGTGTTTGTTTGTCATTGTAGAGAATATCAAATGAAAGATATCTAAGGAATAGTTTATACTATGTCCATTTAGTTCAGCAAACCTTAAACAACTCCGCTTAAAATTGGCCAAGAAAACAATGTAGAATTCCATTAAAATATAATAAACATGGCTTTTGGTTGATCATTTTGTAAAGGCCAAAAGTACAAGTATACCATCCATGGTCCATGTTATTTGCAAGGCCCCAATCCATTGTCAAATTATTAATATTCTAATGAAAAAATGAACATACCCTCAACTAAGAATTGGGTTTTCATTATTGTTCATCTCAAATTTTTATCGAGCAAACAACTCGTTGGCACCAAAACTAACAAAAGTATTGCAAGGTAGGTATTTTTGAGCAAAACAACCTTTGGCCATTGGCCTATAATATGATGGTTGAGATGTCAAATTGCTAGAATCCTTTGTCTTTTAAGCAATTGGGCATAGTGTGAAGTGGCCGTGAGTGTAAAAGCATCCACAACTCTTCGAGACAAAGACTTATATCTTAGGAGGCTAAGTTCCTGAAAACAAACATGATGAGGCTAGCGTGAAGTAATTTTCTACGCTGTAGCTACATGGGATAGCAAAAATGAGGTTGGTGTGGTACTCAATGTTGTATATGTGCCCGGAGACCAGGATACAAGGCAATAATGTGTGCTTTTTTAAAGATGATTGTAGGTGCATTTCATTCTCTTATGGTTCATCTTCTATAAAATGTTGGAATTTGGTTGGGTTTGTGCTATGTTTGGCATGTCACATTAGGATAGGACTAGCTAACAAGGTCATGGTCGTAGGTCATTTAGTCTACAAAGGGCTATGGATGTTCTAAGGGCATGCACAACCCTTTGCAACCTAAATGGACCTCCACTGGGACCCAGGTCAACTATATCTACCATAGATTCTCACCTTACTTTGATCAATCAAATTTAAACTCAAACCTAGAAAACACCAACAATTTATAGCAAATGCTATACAAGACAATGAGATGCAACTGTGAATTATTTTTAAAAGCACACCATGTAGCCTCATTACAAAAAGTTTCAGCCCTTCAAAGGGCCGTGAGTTTTGAACCCCTCCGGTGCAAGTACAGAAAAAATCAGATTTTTTTTTTTTTGGAAATGCGGTAATGACGGTGGCCGAGTGTCGGACACATCAGATTGAGAATTTTTATTTTTATTTTTTTAATTATTTTCATTATTTTTTTTCAACTTTTTTGAAAAAAATATATTAAAAAAATATTTTTTATTTTTTTATTTTCATGTATTTGCACCACGTGTGCTGAAAATGCAGTTTTCACGGCCCTTTGAAGGGCTGAAATTTCCTATAATGTTTGCTCTAATTTTTGAACATGGCCATGGTGTTGAGAGCCACAACACCCTACCGTGCCAAGGCCTCATTTTTGCAATCCCCTGCGGACTATCGTGTGGAAATTGCTTTGCATTGGCCTCATCCACTTGCTCTCACTGTAGCTCCAACAATCATTCCCGCCTAAATCTGAATAGAAAGCATAATTTTGTTCTTTTGGGCCCCAAACCCACTTGCCTTTTTAAGTGTAAAATGAAGAATCTCAAGAACTTATCTTGAAACTAGAAGAAAATTATTCAGATATCATCTGAAGTTCAGGGCCAAGGAGCACCGATGAAAAAGATCTAAGGGCCGCATTACGTAATAGGCCAAGGCCAATTTGGAGCATGAATCCTTCTATGTGATTGTTCTAATGCACAAAATCAGCTCCAAGGCCTTTGCATAATTGAATCAAGGCCGTTCCTTGAAATTCATGTTCTAATGGGCTCAAACTATATTCTAGTGCACTAAAGACAAAATTTGACACAGCCCCAAGGAAGAGAATTGGGTTAACAAAAATAGAATCCCAATTCACTTTCCTTAGGATTGTGTCAGAATTCCCTCCCTTTTTGCCTTGAGCCACTAGAGAAATTCGCAAAGTCCTTAATCATCCATCTTGACTTGCACTGCCTATCATGTGTAAATTAGATATCCGGAAAGTCACTGACACAAGCTCAAGAGAGAAGATGTTGGATGTATCGGGCTAGAATTAGAAGCCTATGAGGCTCTTGGAGCCACAAAGTGCAAGGTTCAAACCTTGGCGGAAGTATTATTCTGGTCATGTGGTCTAATTTCGATCTGACTCTGATGCCTTCTCCGGTGGTGTGCTTTGACGTATGACCAAACCTAGTCACCCAAGTTTGCATTCCAGAAATAAAACTCACCTGGTTTTATTTTTGGAATCCGACACTCCCTACTTTCCTTGTCCAATGGGCCAAAATCTTGATTGCTACAATACTGGAATCCAAAGATTTCATGACTTTATGAATTTCTCTACTATTCCTTGTAAATTGGCTTTGGCCTTGGCCCGTCATATAAAGCGGTCCTAAGGGCCGCTTCACACTATGGTCGAAGGTTGAGAGGCCGTCAATTTCCACCAATCAGATTGCAAAAAACCAAGAATTTGGCCTCTCGACCCTTTACACTAAAGGCCAAAATCTAAAGGCCATCGCTCTTCAAAATGCTTGCATGGCAATTCTTTTTTACCAAGGCGACGGACTCTTGAAGGAAGTTTAGGTCGGACGGGAATGGAAACCCAAACTGTGGGTGAGAGGCCATCAGTTTTATTTCATAAAAAAATAAAAAACTGACAAGATCTTGGAGTGAAAGCACCGTAAACTGAACCATTAAAGTCATCCTTAGTGCTGAAATTACAATTTTCTTGGTCAAAGGCCATAAATTACGACTAAAAATTCATATATTTAATTTCTAATTTGGTAGAGCCCTCCATAGTTCTATTAAGTACTTCAATCCAAAATTTCAAATTAAAATAATAAAAAAAGGTTACTAAAAGTAAAGCTTGAAAATAGATGTTTAAAACAAATTTCGGGAGCAAATCTGATGAATTGAATCATGTTCAATATGAATATAAATTATATATTCTATAAAATCATTGTGCATTCGAGGGCTCCAAAGAAAAAAATTCTTGAAAAAATAAATATTTAATGCAATTTTAATACGTTTAACATCCAATTCCCTATTTTTGCACTTGGCCAAGTGCAATCATTACCGAAACTAATTGTGCAAAAAAAAAAAAAAAAAAAAAAAAAAAAAAAATTGACGAAAAAACATCGATTTCTTTCTTTGTTCAAACTTGTGGTATATTGCAATAAAAGACTAATATTACGAATTTTTCATAACAAAAATTTGAATTTCTTTTATTTTTAAAATTGCAAGATTGACTATTTAAAAACTAATACAAATATGAATAGATTAAGACATTATAACACCGTTGCTAGAGTGTATGAGAGAAGGATTTTTTTTTTTCTTATTTTTCGTTTTCTTATTTCTTTTTTGTATGCCAAAAAGTACTTAAGGCTGCGTTTTTCTCCTTCCTCCATCCTTCAGAACAACATTCGAATGCTGCATACCTTGAGCCCCTCGTCCACGCCCAAAAAAAATTATTTTTATTTTTATTTTTATTCCTTTTTTCCCGGGATTTTTGGGATTTCCGAAATTTCTGGGATTTTGGGGGCTGAGGGTCTGCGCGCACGGACCCCATTCTATTTTTTCTATGGGAGAACACAAATATGTTCTCCTATATTCCCATGGCCGCCATGTATACTCTTAAGGCGGCTATGGGAGGGTATGAGAGAACACATTTTCATTCTCATGAAGGCTATAGAACAGAGGGTGTGCTGCCGCGTATCCTCAACCCCTCAGCCACGCCCAAAAAAAACAAAAACAAAAAAAAGATTTTTATTTTCCTTTCTTTCCGGGATTTTGGGGGCTGAGGGTCTGCGCGCGCAGACCCCATTCCATTCTCTCTTTAAGAGAACACAAATAAGTTCTCCTATGCTCATATGGCCGCCTTATTTACTCTTAAGGGGGCTATAGGAGGGTATGAGAGAACTTATTTTCGTTCTCATAAGGGTTGGAGGACAGAGGAAAGAGGGTGCGCTGCCGCGTACTCTCCGCCACGCCCAATTTTATTTATTTATTTATTTATTTATTATTATTATTATTATTATTATTTATGGGTTTTCGGGGATATAGGGTCCGCGCTTGCGGACCCTCTTTTGTCCTCACTTCAAGCGACTCCTCAAGAAAACATCTATATGTTCTCCCATTCTCCCATGGCAGCCTTATATACTCTTGAGGCGGCTATGAGAGGGTATGCAAGAACATACGCATGTTTTCTTTACGAAAGGAAGAAAACAAAGAGGCGGCTATGTATCATTAGCGACCCGCAAAAAGTATATATATATATATATTATTTATTTATTTATAAATAGACATATAGATAGATGTTTAATGATTTTTTTTGTTTTATTTTTTGTGCAAGTAGTTGAGTGTGCATGGTCGCACATTCTTTTTTCCCTTTCTTAGTGCATTTGGAAGCCCTGTTGGAGTTGACAACGCTGTTGTTCATGAGGAATTTCATGGATTCTGTGTTGGGAAGTGAATCGCTCAGCTCGTTGTTCTAACGAGTTTGTTTGAAGAGGTTGGACAATCTATTTTGATAACATAGTAAAGAAATGTCATGGTGGAGTTGTTATTTGGAGGGAGGAAGCAACGAATGCAACAGTGGCACTATATAATTACTTGCGGATGAAGCAAATCACTATTCCAAATGAAGCGAAGTCATACATACTTGAATATGTTGCAATGCAGATTGAAGGGATGGGTGACAAGAGGTTGCTGGATGCTTATTAGAGTACATGAGTACATTACTATATAGTATGTGGTTTTCTAGTTTAGTTGTCAAGGTACTGATTTAAAATTTTGTACCATTCTTATAAATTGTAAACAAGTAAAGTGTTTTTATATACTAAAATGTATATTTAAAACATAATTGTCTATTTGTGGCCTACTTCTAATTGCTTACAATATGTTTATATGGTTTTGTAAGATGTGTACTTAGCCTCTTGTTTGAGAACTCTAACCTCCTGTATTTTCTAATATACTATGTGTCAAGATTGAATATATATGAAATATACTATATACATTGTTGCATATAGAATTCAATTAGAAAATATTCAAAGCACAAGTAATGACTTTTCAAGAAAAAAATGACTTGACAATTTCCAAATTATCCTTTTTGCAACCAAATCTGTAGAAGAAAAAAATTGGCTAAAATTTTCATGCAATTTCTACCGGTTTGAATTTTTAGTGCGCCCGGAAGCCAAGTACATGATTATATGGCCAAGTGCAAAATAGGGAATTGGGTGTTGTTTTATATCTACTTTTCAATTTGGTCATAACTACTTTTCCAATTTTAACCGCTTTAACCTTACTATAACACATATAAATACTTATTGAACATAATGTTTTCAAATTTTTTGGTTAGACTTTGTTAAACGTTGTATCTTTTATTTTATCCACAAAAAAAATTCACAAAAAAATAAAATTCAATAGATTTTTGGACCCTGCATTGTTGCTTCTTCACAGGGATCACAAGTGGTTCAGTTTACCATGCTTTCACCCCTTGGCCGTTAGATTAGAGGGGTTGTTTTGGGTAGGGAATAAAGTTGGAGGCTCCATCTTCCTCTTTCTCTCTTTAATCTAAGTAATGTTTTACTTACCACACCAATACACAGATCCTTGGGTCTCACACACTTAGACAACACAAGGGACAATGTCTCACAGCCACACAAAATGCAATGCATTTCTATTAGGTACCAAGCGCCCATTGTACATACAAGCATTTCACTCACATACGGTACACTATTCAGTATTTCCTACATCCGGTCCCCGATAGGTGTATTTATACACTTGATCTAGGTATAACCTCTCTTGGATATGCATGGACATTACACAAGACAGATTCCCGTCTGGCTCTCCCGCCTAGGGAAATCACATCCCCATCGTACCCGTTGCCTTTAAGGTAGAGCTTTATAGAGGGCCGTCACGCTTTCTTGCTCAACGTTGTACGCATGCATAGTGTTGCTACTCTGCAGCTTTCGCTGTACAATCAGCTTCTGTGCAGACGCGGCTTAGTCTCGATCTCGATTCCCTGATTCATAGCAGACGGCTAAGTCCTCATCCCGATCACCTTGAGCTCTAGCAGACGCGGTTCAGTTTTGGTCCTCCGGATTCACCGTGGACACCGAGATGACACCCCAGGTTCTTTATTTGTGTGTTTGGGAGAGTTATGAATCCAAATGTAGAGGGTTTGTTTATTTATTGGTATGAGCGAATTCTATGCATCAATTCAATGTTTGCATACTTTTTGTATGATCAAATCTTTGGCTAGGATAACAATTTGGACCCTTGCTGTAGACACCTTGCATGCATCCCATGACTAACTTTGAGTTCGTTGTGGGCTATGGGTGTAGGTGAAACGTGACTCCTCAAGATTTTTGTGCAAGTTCACATGCTTCATTTTCTGAACTTTTTACACTCACTATGCTTTCCAATCTATTTAGATTGAATAAAATAGTTTTAGAGTAGCCTTTGGTTAAACACAAGAGATTTAGCACCTCTGCCGCTCCAACTTCCAATTATCCTCATTATTGATAGTAATAGAGTAGCTTATGTGATTCTGGGCCTTTGTTCATTAATTAAAAAAACACCTTTCTTTAATGAATACTAAGGGATAGAGAATGAGACTTATAAACCACTTTACATACCTCTGCTAGAACAAGAGTAAATCCCACCCTCCCACCCCGACTGGTAATTGTTTGAATAACAATACAAGATTTGTTTCAAGAACAAATAGGATTGTATCTGATGACGTTTTATTATTTAATACGCCAAAAAATAGTTGCCACAAACTTGTTTAATCAATGCTTTCACCTTTGAAATGCCAGAAAGCACCCTGACTTGGGGTGACAAGACAAATACCTTCTCTCTCTCGTGCGTCTTGGTGGGAGCCGCTCTTGTTGTTTTTGCAAATTTTGGCTCTCTCATTTTTCACAGGTAGGAAAAATGAACAATTTTTCTCAAAACCCTTACTACTGTAGCCAACCGAATCTAATGGAGACAAAATGTTTTTTAGCTCCAAATTCTTATAGAGCATTTCAATTCTATTCAACTCAAGTTACAAAGAAAAAATTAGAAGAGAAGGATGTTCAAAGGGTAGAAGAGAGGATTGCTCATGAAAAAAGGAGATTGTTAGATTGTAAGGTCTTCGAAAAAGAAAGTCGCTTCTAAACAAAAGGCTGCTCCAAAGAAAATGGCAGCTGCAAAAAAATGGCAACAAAGGTGGTGGTGAAAGTTGAAGGAGAATGAGAGGAGACAAATCAAATGTAGAAGGATTTGGAAGTATTTCAGTTCATTGCACTTAAGGGGGAGATGGAGCATGAATTTGAAAGGAATGAAAAAAATCAAGGTAAAATTTCTCTACCTTAATTGTGATTTAAAAAAAAATTGGATTAAGGATTGGAGGCCATAAAGGCGTTTGCCCGATCCTCAAGCCTCTTTTTTCTTCCATTATAGATGCAAATCTATAAGCCGCCATTGGGAATTGTGAGCCAAAAAACCAACCGCCTTGAATTCTAGGTACTTTATGGTTTCTTTTTTCTCACAACAAGCTCGAAAGATTGAAGCTAACTATTATAGGGATGATTTTAAAAGGAGAATAAGAGTGTTAATTAGGAACAATAGTTTACAAGAAAATAAAGCAGATGGGATATTATTTCGTTTGCTTTCCAAACAACGGACGTTCTTATATTTTTTAAATTAAATCTCTACTACTCTTAATAACACGTTAACAACATATTATTAAGAAAAAAAAAAACAAAACAAAAAGAACGAAGAGAAACAAAAAATAGACGAGTGAGTCACGTTTATGGATGGATGATTTATTTATTTATTTATCTAAAAAAGAAAGAAAAAAAATAAAGCCTTAAAAACATTCAAGAGTGGACGGAATCATACCATTTTAGCCAATGGATGTGGACGAACGGTCGAGAGGTTGGGGACACCACCGGCGCTTGGCGACGACACGAAATAAAATAATTTTGGCCGAAAGATAAGAGAAAATATAAAAATAAAAAACAACTAAATAAAAAATAAAAATAAAAAGACTATGTTAAACTACACACTCTAAGGTTTTTATGATGCTAAAATACGTAGAACACGGATAACGTATGAAAAAATTATGTTATTTTGACATTTGAACAATTTTTTAACTCAAAAAACAGCATTCTAAATTTATTCATAAACTTTCAAACTTTTTTTTTCTATTTCAATTTTTTAAGAGCATGAACTATACTACGGTTTAAAGCTTCTTTTACGCATTCCAGAACTATAAAAAACTTTTAATTTGAACAATATATGTGGAAATTATGAACGGATGAAAATAGTGAATTGTTGAATGAAAAAAACTATGTTTAGTCTCCTATGGATGAAACTGCGATTTTTTTCGGAGAACAAAGAAACTACAATTTAATTTGGACCTTCTCTTCTCTCACACTTTGCTAATTCACCCTAGATCTTACAATTAACACTATTTTTTTATAATGAGCGGAAAAAAAGAACGAGAAGACGACACCGAGGGAAGTGAGGGCTTAATGCCAACTTAAACTCCTCGTATAAAGGAAACAAATGAACTAGTAGATGGAGGCAAGAAAAAATGAAGATTTAAATCCAACTTAAACTCCTCGTACTATAAACGAGCAATGGAAATGTGTGTGTTGAAACGCTCTAGACCTCCCCTTATATACTAAACCGATAATTGAAAGTACTAATCTCCCCTACCAACTCTAATAAACTTTTTTGTTTTATTTTACAACTATTGCTAATAAAATTAGTTTTATTTTACAACTACTTCTAATATTTTATATATATTTTGTGTTTTGCTTAGTTGTAGAGGCAATTAATGCCATTCATTGTGCGAGGCCCTACTCCTCTTTAATAAATCTTTTTGTTTTATTTTCTATCCTATACTAATAAAAATTGTTTTATTCTACAACTAGTTTGATTAACTTTTGTTTTGATAGTTGTAGAGACTAATAATATCATTCATCTATTTTATAATGTATCCAAATAATAAAGTCGAGCTTATTTAGCTCCTTCTACCAACCTCCTCAATAATGTGACCGGTTGATGTTCAAATGCCGAAGGGAGTCAACGATAAGTATATTTTTATCCTTATTTACTGCTGGACTTTACTAATTTACTAAATATAGCTCTAATTGAAAATTTAACTTCACCAATAGCTTCAGAAGTCCCAAATTAACTTAAGAAAAACCCTCATTGATCAAAACAGTAAAACTTATGTTTTTACTTTGATGGAATTACGTGCCGAATTTACACCGTTCGATAAAAAATACCTTTGACTTACTTGACTTCAGCATTGAAATCCTTGGGGTTCAAATAGCTAGAGTAGCATTTAGGAACACCCGATTTGAACTCCTAAATCGTTTTGGGCATGCCGGTAAATTCGATCGTTCGGTCGAATGACGGTAAGTTCTCTTTCCTTTTGAATTATAGTAGCTACCTAACTCTAATAATCTTCAAATTTTACCACAAGGTATAAGGTGCTTTAAAAATCAATTCCAATTTTTGTGGTAAATTTAGAGTTCTTCAATTATTTTTCTACAATTTTCTAAATCTTAATAACTACATATAGGATCTAAAATACCTATTGACAAATTACTGAAAACATTTATAATTTTTTTTGGAGTCTTTTTAAGATTCAAAATACTTTTGTGCATTTTTTTGGGGTATTTTTAATATTATAACTAATCCTATAATTTACTGACATACTCAGTGTTTATTTAAAGTAATACTTACTCTTTACTTCCTTCTATATCTTAACTCCTATTACATCGTAGTATGAGAGGCATCCCCCTTAATATAGTATATCTTAGATTTACTGCGACTTTGACTGTTGTTAAGATTAATAACAAATTTTACATAGAAAATCACGTATATTATGGTATTATTACCGGTTAACTTAAAATAAATTTAATCATATTTATTTGGTTATTCCATCCTAAATTCCACTATTTCTACTAATTCTTTGTTTTAGAATAACAATCACATAAAAAATTGAAAAAAAAACTAACAATTAACCACTGTGAACACCTAGTGCCGAATTGGTGTTTCACAGGAATTGAACCCTTATCTCCTCATTTACAATGGTAAGATTTTGCCATTGATGGACACACCTTCTACTTACTTTCCTTTAGTGATCCATTCCACCTTTCTTTTCGTTTTATAGCGATCACAGTTTTTATTTGAAAATTTGTGCATGTGTTGTGATTGTTTTTCCAAAGCCTTTTTTGACTCATTTCTCATGGTTCTTCGCTCTTAACACACAGTTCGCTATTTACGCACTTGGCCATATAATCATGCACTTGGTCCCCAAACATATAATTTTTTTTGTCTAATTAAAAATAAAATAAAAGTAAAAATAAAAACCAACTATTATTGTCTTTCTTCAAACCCCTACATTGTAAACAAACTATTATTTTAATTATTTTATATTCTTATCTTTATCTTTTTTAAATATTATCTTTTTTATTTTGATTTCTTTCATGTCTTCTTTTTTGTCTTTCTCTTGTCTTTCTTCTTGTCATCCTTTTTGTCTTTCTTCTTCTTGTTTTTTTTTGCTGTTGAACCTTAAATGGCGACGCCAAAAAAATAAAAATAAAAAAATAAATTATTTGGCTGTGGCATGTTGCTAAACCCTACACTACTCCGCCCAAAAAAAATGAAAAACAAAATGAAAAAAAAACACTTTTTTTTAAAAATCTATTTTTAGCCGCTATGTTGTGCAGCCGCGCACCCATAGACCCTCCCATCTCCCTCATCTCCATCTCCCTCTCCCTCTCCCTAGCCTTTGTACTATTTTTTCCAAAACTAGTAACATAGGTTACCTGCTCAAAATTGAAACTATTTTACGTATGTTTTACAAGTATTAACCCCTAAAGGACCAAGTGTCCTAACTAGGACATTTAGAAAATCGGGTAGGTTCTGGTGAACACATTTTTAATCGAATTTTGAAGGAAATTTAATAGTAGATTCCCCAATGTGCCACGAAAATGGGGATTCTTTTTTTTTTGAATTCCGACACCGTATGTGAAAGTTATGAGGGGAAATGTGTTTTTTTCGGGAGAATGGGCAACGGGGCAGTAGAGAAATAGTTGAATTTTAGTGGGGGGCAACAACATGGGCGGCATGTGGAAAATGGGGTGAACTTTGGTGGGCAGAAGACCACCCCATTTTCCAAACTCATTAAAAAAATTTAAAATAATATTTTTAAAATTTAAAATAATTTTTTTATAAATAAAAATTATTATTTTAATCTGAAATTATTATTTTAAACTGAAATTATTATTTTAAAATTTTAAAAATAAAATTTTAAACTAAAAGTTCAATTTTATAATTAAAAAATATTATTCAAAATTTTGAAAATTAAAAAATAAAAAATAAAAATCGTCCAATGAGGGACTGCCACGTGGCAGTACACTTTGAGAGTTAGTGGGGTCATGAACATTGGAATGGGTTGGCACTTCAATTCCCTTCCTCCACCCTTTATTTCCTCCCTAACCCCCAAAATTCTTAGAAAATGTGCTACATGTCTTCTAAAACTTGGAGATTCTTTTTTTTTCAAATTTTTTTTCGCCATTTTGTAGAGGGTGGAATGTAGAGGGTGGAATTTTGTTTCACTGCTCGGATTCGTATTTTAAATAGAGAAAGTCAAAAATATTGCAATTCCAAAAACATATAGTCTTTTTTGAAGTTTTAAACCCCTAACAAGTGCAAGGTGTTCTTCAACATCCTAAACATCTCCAAACGCAACGAAAATTGGTACACAACTAAGTAACATCATATAGAATGTGAAAGTGAAGTGCGACAGGTTTTGGTAGTGAGGTTTTTTGATGTAGCCATGGTCAAACGCATCTGAAATTTTCGGGCATGTGTTTTTTTGGGGTGTTTTTTTCCATCAAACGCAATTATCTTGCAATCCGTACGGTCAAAATCAATGAAATTTGTTGTGTATGTTTTTCAAGTAGTTTAGAACAAGATCTTACGGTTAGAAGGTAAAAAATAATATTTTTTTGGATTTTTTGCATAGGGGAGTGAAAATGGCAGCATTGGAGTGTTTTTGGAGGAAAAACACGCCGGTCCTTTAGGGGTTAATATGTGCCTACTACTCAGCTATATTTAGTGGAAAGCTAAATCAAACTGAAAATACCGTCATTCCTTGCAGTACCAGTCCTCTTTTGGGTTGTGATACTCTTGTGATAACCGGGTATGTACATGGTTGTAACTGGCCAAGGTGCTCGCATGCCGGGTATAGGCCAGATATTAAATGCAAACCATAACACAACAGGTGAGACAACAGATGAGGCATGCTTTCTCACATGATGAAAACCGTGTAACAAAATACAAATTGTTGAGATGCCTGGTATAGGCCGGATAATCACTGAGATACTCGTGTGCATTGCCTGTTGTGCAATCATGTGAATCAACTCGGTAGTTGGGCCTTGACTGCTATTGCTTGACAGTCTTGCTTTGCTTGCTTGACAGTCTTGCCTTGACAATCTTGCCTTAATTTCACCGATCCAAGGCTTCTGTCATGTCCTGTACACCTAACGCACTGATGTTGTTCCATCGTTTTGCGCGTCCCTTTATTCCCTGCAATACTGGTGCCACCTGATCACATTTTTGCTCTCCTGAGCTCTCACTGGTTCTCTACATGACGCAACCGGTTACATTTTTTTATGAGCACAGAGAGTTGGAAGTGTTTGCAATAATGTGATCCCATTGTGGATTCCACCTTATAATCACTTTTTGCTTGCATGATGTATATGTACTAATTTTTGGCGCTGATAACAAGGTGTAGTCATGCTGTAAACACCTGCTGTACGCACACTAACCAACTTTTTGTTTGTGGATGTTGCATGGGCACAGGTGAGGCATGACTTCTTACAATTGGCGCATATTTCATCACCGTCTGCTTCTCAATGATTTGCATTTTGTTTGTTTTAACTTCCCTTGTCTTGTAGAAAACGAAGTTGCAATTATACTATCTGCATTCACTCTCACAGTGTCTTGCTTTTTGGAAAGAATGTTTATCATTCTCTCTTGAATTCTTACATGGATATTAGCTTTATTGTTAAATAGCTTCTCACACCAGTGAAGCCTTTACGGACTGCCCACTTTACAATAATTTCTTGATTCTTATACATGGTTTTTGATTTTCTTGACGAATCGTCTTTACGGTTCCTGATCATTTGTTTCAACAAGGACGATAATATTCCCTTCCACCCTCCCGATCTTGCTGTAAAAAAAATAAAAAACACTACAATGTTTTTTTATCATAGCATGACTTTTTCCTTCTTGGATGGTCTTACCTTGCTTTGTCTGATACTTTTAATTCTTTGTCGTAGCTTACGAGATAATTAAGTCTTGAATTGACAAAAATATGCCCTTGATTGGGGTGTTTTGTAAAAATATGTACCCCTCTCCCTTCCATCCGCTTGGAAATGGTGAGTTTCCAACATATTCTGATTCTTCAAGTGCCTTGATATCTCGTTGTTACAGACTGCGATGGAAATTACAGCTCATGGCTAATGGACCCCGGACCTGCTGGCTTTGGGTTACGTAGATCCTCTGCCGGAGCCTGCTTTAGCAGTCCAAGCGACACTTACTTCTTTGGCTCCGGAGTTACACCAGTTCATCTTGGAACAAGACAAAGCGACGCTTCTTAACGTCAATGACGAAGGTGAACACGCGCCACTTCTGCTCACCACTCTGGACCTTTCGCAATGGACTTTTATTCCTAACTTGGTCATTAAAGATTCAGTAGCCAAAGCACTCGAGCAACTTGGTATTGCACACGAACAGTTAGCAGAGATATTGGACTGGGAAAATGAAGAGTTAATCCAATCCGAGAAGGACTCCCTTCTTGTTGAGACTGCCTTAAAGGCTGCTAATCCTCATGAAGTGTCCAAGAATGCATCTACGCTTGCTAGACCTTCTTTTGCCGCAAATCATCCCTTCCTTAGTGGCTTGCATATAGCACCTGCCCAAAAGGCTGCTCTCGAAGACTTAGTTGAGACGTTGCAATCGTCTCAGGCCGAAAAAGACCTTGTTCTTCTTTTGGCGTCGGGAAAAGGACCCGTTGTGCCTTTTACCCCTACTCGCACCATTGAGGCCCAGACAGCAAATAAATTCCACTGGCAATGTTGGAAACTATCCAATATTAATATCCTCGCTCCCATCTCTATTCCCATGTGGAAAGCTTGGACCAACATGGAACCCTCTGAAATAGCTACCCTGAAATCTAACGCAATCAGTTATTCTGCACTTTTAAAAGAAGGCCAATCTATTCTTGGTGCTTTTCCGTTGAGCATGTATGACCATCAAAAATGTTCCTCTAGTGACATCCGTATTTTGACTAAGCAAGCTATCAATACTAGTTTTGGACGGGTAGAGAAATATACTTTTGCTTTATGGAACGGACAACGCCCCTATTTTCGCTGCACTTGTAAGCCTGATTCTTACAAAGGATGCAAGGGTGATGTCATGTGGTTCGACCAAGCCATGTGGTTCATGGTTAACAACCAACACATCTGTTTTGATAACGAGTCCTATCCCACTCTAGCGTCAAAAATTGCTGCATTTATCATCTGGATCAGTGATGCTGCCAGAGTTGTTGTACGTCACCAGATCACTTTTCATTTCATTTGTGACTACGTGGTGGAGGCATCCCTTCAGTTTGTTGCAAATCCCACTGCCAAACTTCTTGTAAACCATCCACCTGGTGCTGGGCTTCAAATGATAGAACGCTATCTCAAACCCGCTTCATTTTCTGCTACCAATCCAGGGCCTTTGGGTACTAGCAGCTAGTACAAACGTGCACGTACTACAATCAACTGCAACGTGACGCCTGGAAGAGATCTAAGTATCACTCCAGCTGGTTAGCCGAGAAGTACCCCTCGTGGTGCTACAAGAGGCGGCCGGGGTGGTTACAATCATCGTTACCGGCCCGCCCCTAACTCAGCTCCCCAAGCTCGGAGCATTCGCAATTGCGCAGAGCTTCCACAACGAATACTAGTCAAGGACACATATGGGAGAGTGCTACTTCAAAGAGTAAAACAACGCCAAGGGATCAAATACGTGCCAGTCTTTTACTGTAGCATAGCGATGGAATGGGTCAATCTTCGACAAATATTTAGAGAAGTACTTCTACACTTTGGTATCTCTCAATTAGTCGATTTAGAATCAGTAGCTCTTTCCTGGTCTTACGATAGGAATTTGTCTACTAGGTTCTATAAACCTTCTGATGTATTTAAGCGATTCTCGTTTATACATCTGCTTGACCCTGATTCTTTTTGCATTTGTAATTCTGCCAAACGTTTCTTACCCTTCCTTGATCCTCTTACTGCCAATGAATGTCATGATCTTTCAAAGCCTATTCCTCATGTACGCTCCATGAGTTTGAATATTATTCAGAACCCCAAGCTACGGGCTGCGCTAAAATTAGGCTTAAACCATATTCCAATAGCTCCTACTGACATAAAGCAAGCTTTAGCCGTGTCCTTTCAAGCCTTCTCTCGGTTCTTTGACCGATTGAACCTTCATGTGCATGGGTTGGATTTCCACAAAGCGTCTAATCACTTCCGCATGCTATGTTGTGATAGACTATTTGATGCCTCTTCCGTGAACCGGTTTGGCTTTAAATACTCTGGCCCAACTCTTTTCTCAATTCACTCTGTGAACAACAAGATGTCATGGATCCTCAACCACCTTTATATTTCTGGCTTGGATATATAAAACCAACAATAATCCATGCTTTATGTGTATCCGTCACATTCGCTTGCAAGCTTTCTTACGCCTATCTAGTGAAGATTTCAGTCCATGCATAGATGGGACACAATCGGCTCTACCTACCAATATTTTTGATTCAGTAAAAAGTGACATCTTGTGCTTGCTACCCGAATCACCCCCGTCACATAATGCATTGCAGCATAAACAAAAATACAGATGGCTTACCAATGCCTTCCACATTGTTTATTCTAACCTCGCTACACTTCTCACTATTGCTACCATGGCAGTACTTAACAAGTACTCCATCTCCGTCTCCGTCTCCATCTCCATCTCCCTCTCCGTCTCCGTCTCCATCTCCATCTCCATCTCCGTCTCCGTCTCCATCTCCCTCTCTTTCTCCATCTCCATCTCCATCTCCCTCTCCCTCTCCCTCTCCCTCTCCCTCTCCGTCTCCATCTCCATCTCCCTCTCTCTCTCCATCTCTCTCTCCATCTCCCTCTCTCTCTCTCCATCTCCCTCTCCATCTCCATCTCCATCTCCCTCTCCCTCTCCCTCTCCATCTCCATCTCCATCTCCATCTCCATCTCCCTCTCCCTCTCCCTCTCCATCTCCATCTCCATCTCCATCTCCATCTCCATCTCCATCTCCATCTCCATCTCCCTCTCTCTCTCCATCTCTCTCTCCATCTCCCTCTCTCTCTCCATCTCCCTCTCCATCTCCATCTCCCTCTCCCTCTCCCTCTCCCTCTCCATCTCCATCTCCATCTCCATCTCCCTCTCCCTCTCTCTCTCCATCTCCCTCTCCCTCTCCATCTCCCTCTCTCTAGCCTAGGTATTGTCGTATCTATTACATAAAACACGAATACCTGAGATACACATATATTTGTGTATAAGGGTCTATCTCTCAAAAATGAATAAAAGACTCTTTATTTTATTCTTTACTAACAACTGACGACATACATTATTTTATCCACTTGTATGGGTATAACATACCAGGATCATGGACGGATATCAATACGTTACTGCTCGCAACTGCCAGCTTTGCTTTTCCGCTCCATTTAATTCACTGTTGATCCCACCTGGCCCATGAACCCCATACAAGTTCTTTCCCCTTCACGCAACTTCTTGATCGTCTCATGAGCTTCTGTAGCTCTTCTGTTCATGTTGGGTTTGTGCCGATTCATTCTCATGAATCACAGCTAATTGTTTTGAGCATTTCCTCTACCCACTTGAGCTGCGACTGATCTTGCGGCGCACTTCCTTTGCCCACTTGGATTGCGGCCACCATGTTGGAGCCTTGATCGTTGTCTGGAGGTGCAGGGGAGCAAATACGGGTTTAGAGCAAACGTTGTTTTCACTCCGGTTGTTCTGGAACTGACAATGGACACAGAAATGATCCCTCAGGTTCTTTATTCAAGTTTTTTGATTGCATGGGAACATGAACGTAGTGTAGTTGTTTTTTGCTTCGTGATTGGATTGAATCCTTTACGTGGATTCTTTGTTTGCATACTTGCAGTGTGACCAAATCTTTGGCTAAGATAACAACTTGGAGCCACGCTGAAGACACCTTGCATGCATCCCATGACTAACTTTGTGTTTGTTGTGGAGTATGGGTGCAGGTAAGGCTTGACTCCTCTAGATTTCTTTACATCTCTTCGTGTGCAAGCTAATATGTTTTGTGGCATTAATTATTTTTATCACCATCAATAGTGATATGTATGGATCCACTTAATGTAGTTGACTGTTCAACTTCTGTGTAGTCTTTCCTCTATTACAGTATATCATGCACTCTTGCCGTTCTTATTCGTAAGTTGCATGGTTCAAAGTTGGTCATGGATTAATCAGATCATGGATCACAGAAGGTCAAAGGTCTTCTTGTGCACATCATATGTGACTTCTTTGTCTGAGCATCTGTTCATGAATAAAAAACTTGGTTCTTTAAGATTATGCTAGGGTATATTTCAATACATAGGGTGTGAATGGGTGAGCTTGCATAGAAGGTACAGTGCATGACTTGTTCCCTTCCGCCCTCTCGAGCTTGTTATATATATATATATATATATATATAATTTTATTATGATTTTTTTAATTTTTTTAATTTTTTTTTGACAAACTACACTCATAAGTCATAAGCAAAAGAAGTTATACCAGACTTGTATCAAGATTGCCTTGAATTTTTTGAAGAAGTCTAAAAGTACCCTGTCTTGGGTGACATGACTTGTATTTCCTCTCCATCTCCCTCCCCTCTCCTCATATATATAGGGGAGAGGAGAGGGTCTCTCTCATTCACTCTCTCACTCCCTCTCCCTCCTCTCTCTCCTCTCCCCTATATATATGAGGAGAGGGGAAGGAGATGAAGAGGGAGAAGACAGATAGAAGGGTCTTTGGGTGCACAGCCGCGCACTCCAGCGGTTAAAAATAGAAATTTAAAATATATATATATATAAAATTTATTTTTTGGGCAGGCGGACGTAGTGTAGGGTTTAGTAGTATACCACGACTCAAATAAAGTTTTTTTTTTTTTTTTTTTTTTTTTTTTGGCGGCCACCATTTAGGGTTCAGCAGCACCTTACGGCCAAATAAAGTACAAAACATAAAATTAAAATTAAAATAAAAAAAATAAAAAACTTTGTTTTTTTTTTGCATTGCATTGCATTGCTCCCAGTGTTTAGGGTTTAGCAGGCACAGCTGAAGAAAAAGTAGAAGAAGAATAAAAGACAAGAAGGAAGACAAAAAAGAAGACAAGAAGAAAGACAAGAGGAAGACAAGAAAGATGACAAGAAAGAAATCAAGATAAAAAAGAAGATAAAAAAAAGATGAAGATAAGAATAAAATATAATTAAAATAATTATTTGTTTACAATGTAAGCGATTGTAGAAAGACAACATTGATGTTTTTTAGAGAACTTTTTAACCAATTTTTTTAAAAGTCAAATATGCTTATGAAATGAGCATACTTGACCAAGTGCATAAATCGCAAATTGTATATTTCTTTTGGTTGTAGGAATTGACACATGGGTGAGACTTCATGCTAAGATGGTTGTGATGCTACCAAAATTTAACCAAATGGGTGTGGCATGTTGTAAGAAATTCAAGACCATCTTTGATACATACAAAAAAGACAAAATTGCCAATGATATTTCTGGGAATAATCGGCAGGAGAGCAAATTTTATAATGCTCTAAACGAGTGATATCACCAAGCCGAACAAAATCATGAAGCACGTCTCGGCTAAAACCACAGATAATGTGGAATTCTATACCAATTCATCCCAAAATGTGGAGAGTGCATCTACATCAACAACTATATCAACACCAACGTCAAAAGGTGAGCATAACTTTCACAATAGAGCCATTGATATCTTTGAAAAAATGGCAGAAACTAGCACATGCTTGATGAAAAAAATTGAAAGAACAAACGAATTGCTAGAAAGAGTAAACTACCAATTTGATCATTTGATCAATAAGTTCCGTAGAATTCTATATGCTATTCTTCATATGAGCTTTAGTTGTCGTCATCGTACGTACAACTTTCAAACTTTCAAACTTGATTTTATAAATTTTCCAAATTACTTCTGTAAAAGCTCTTTGGTAGTAATAGATGAACCCGAGTTGAATCAGCCAATATATTTTTCGTCTTCTCTAGTCGGTTTTTTTTCTTCACATGCACCATTCTCCTCGTTTTTTATTTCTTCTTCTCCCAATTCTATAAATGGGGTTTCTTCGGCTTGTGGATTTACCTTTTGCAGCTCCCTCATTTCCCTAAATGACGATTCAAGAGAGTGAAACATATCTAGTCGGTGCATTTT
Source organism: Pohlia nutans (assembly GCA_022496805.1). Lineage (NCBI taxonomy): Eukaryota > Viridiplantae > Streptophyta > Bryopsida > Bryales > Mniaceae > Pohlia > Pohlia nutans. The sequence continues at coordinate 41,025,396 of CM040088.1, forward strand.
TCCTAGTGACATATTGGCTTCGGCTTGCAACTTTTTCCTAACTTTTTTAGCCCAGTCTATGGAAAATACATCATTCTCTAGAATGCATAGATTGTGGAGATATAAAGAATCAGTAACAATGTTAGGCATATTCCGGAGTGGCATGTCAATTATTTTTAATGATATATACCATCTTCCTTTCAAAATCCCAAATGCTCTTTCCACACCCATACAAGTGTTTGATTGAATAAAATTTCAATGATCTTTTCTTCTAGGCAATCCTTCTTTTTATCCTTTGAATGGTGACTAAAATCAAGGCCTCATAGGATATGCAACATCACCAATGAATTTGTAAGGTAAAAATACACCTTTCATAGTCTTCTTCCCAATTTCAAATTTCTGAAATAATACCCAATCATGAATCCATCCAGCCCATCCAAAACCGTAGTTCCAAAATTTGCAATCCACATCTACAACCCCTTGTAGTAAACATGAATAATATCCCTTTTGGCAATAATATGCTACAGGGTCATGAGATGGTGCTAGAGTAGGGATGTGGCTATCGTCTACTACTCTTAGAATAAATGGAATGCCATGAAGTGTTTCAAAACCCTTTGCTATTTGTTTCATCCAAACGTACAAGAGTTGGTTTCTTAAAAACAAATGGTCTCAAATGAATTCTAATAGCTTCACAACATTCCCTCACAATGATAGAAGTTGTACTCAATCATATCCCAGATAATTCACCAACCATTTGTAATGAATTACCACTTGCTAACCGAGAAAGAGTAATTGCAATCCTACGATCCACACTAATATTTTCTCTGAAATGTGTATCCTTCTTCTTCAAAACAGGCCCTAATAGAGTACATAAATATTGAAATGTAGATGTACTCACCCTCATCTGCTTTTAAAAACCACCATCTAAAAATGACCCCATAAGCATGTGTTCCAAAAATCCTCCATATCTTTGAAATTGCCAACAATTCCTTTGATAATGTACCCTCCGTCCTTGTGCAGATAGATAGAAACTCCGGTCCTCTTTCGAGGCCGGCGTGAATAAAGTGTCTATTCGTAATGACAAGGACCTAGAGCCCACCAGACAAAGGGCCTTTGTTGTACAACTACTCTCCCCTTGCGAGGATAAACACTTTTAGTGGCCAGTGAACTATAAAAGTAACCATAAACTTATTGGATGGATATAAATCAAGAAATTTTGGGTATAATTTGAGTTTTGGTGTGGTGTGAGATCGTCAAGTCATGAGTTTTGCAGATGGTTGTTGAGGGACTATATATCACGATTATGTGGTCCGGATTCAATTCCCGTTGGATCCGTTTGAGCAGTAATGTGGTATATATGACTTGGTGCTGCTAGTGATATATCATAGGCAGGGAATTTGTAACAACCAGCTGGCCCCATCCCACCTACCTGAGACATGTGAGTGCTTTGATCTAGTAGTAAGCGGCAAGATAAATAAATAGTGGTCTTCACCACTACCCCCCTTTTATTCTATTGGTAGTAGTTGTCTATTTTCTATACGTCTTTTATGTAGTACCGTAGTTTACTAGCAGGTTCGGCAACTTATTGCCTAATATTTAATTAAAGTTCAAGAAGTAGGTTCGGCACCTAAAAATAGTATATTCATATTTTAGGCAATTTTCTCTTTTAATTTTTAAAAATTCGGCTTATATCCTTTTTTAATTTTCTATTTAAGTTTTTATCATGTACAACTCTCTTGCATTGGATGACAAGGGAGATGTGAGTGAAGAGGTGAGAATGCTCTGTGCTTTACGCAAGTGGAGTGGAGTTGTGTCCAACAATGCATATGGGATATGTAAACTTTGAGGTAAAGCACCTAGTTAGTCTTCATTTTTATAACACGCATAACTTTTGCATGGAGTCTTCAAATGACATAAAATTTGTTGGAGGTGAAAGATTACTTGATTTCTAAACGTTTCTTAGACCAACAAAATTTCAAAAAAGTTGATCTTCTATGCACAAATGAGCTCCGAAAAACCGTTATGAACGCATTTTATTTTTTTGATCTTGACACGGCTGCAATTTTTTGTCCATATCTTTTGCATAAAGAATTATTTTGACACAAAACTTGTTGGAGGTGGAAGAAGGATTGATTTCTCAACTTTTGTTAGTTGGACAAAATTCTATAAAACTTCATCTTCTATGCTCAATTGGACTCCAAAAATCTGTGTACAACACATTTGAAAAGCCTCACCTAGAGTCTTGCTACTTCTTAACCCATATTCTTTGTGGGCTAATGTAAGTGAGCTTGATTACAAAAGGAGCACCTTCTCTCTTCTAAAGTTCACACATGCTTTCACTGTAAGTAAAATTCTAGTGAGAAGTAAAAATTTCTTACTTTTCGGCAATTTTGAAAAATAATTAATATTATATTCGGCAAGAAATGCCAATAATATTCCAAAATTATAGGCATCTATTTTTAGAATAATTTTGTGCCGAACCTGCTATTAAACTACGGTAGTATAGACCCGGCATGTTGTATGGCAATGGTGTTGATTGCTTTGAGTGTGTGTTTAATGGAGGTTTCTGATAGTTTACGTTGCGTTTCGAGGAGTTTCATTGAGGGGACGTGTGTTGTTTCTCTGGCTCCGGTCGTGATTACTATGAGTGGGTCTACTTTCCAACCTTGTTGTATGATGCTATTTATTAATGGTTGATATTTTTGGTTCTTATTGTCTATTGTTTCAAGTGAAAATCTGTCGTTGGTGTTTGTGAATTCAAGAATTTGTATTGTAAAGTTGTCTGCTGGGTTTAGTGGTGGAGTATTTTGGTATGGGAGTCCCTTAATACATAATATATCGGGTTTAAATATGGCGTTGCAGTGGCATCTTTGTTGTCCACATGTACAAGGTAGGAGCCATGGGGGTACTGTGTTTTCTTGTGGATTGTTGTTAAATATACCTGCATTCATTTGAATAAAGCATATGGTTTTCTGTGTGGCTAAGATTAGTTTTCTTAATTCCCAAACTGCTTTGATATGTCTTTTGATTCTAAGGGCATGTATATGGTGTTGGTTACATTTTAGGAGTACATGAAGCCATGTGTCTGCTTTGAAGGAGTTGCATATGGGCATGTGATTGATGGAAATCTTTCTATGCCAAAAAATAGTTGTTTTCTATCATTTCCCATGTATTGGCCAGTGCGAAATTTGAGGAGACTTGTTATTTGTAAGTTCGTGATTGCAAGGTTGGACCAGAATTCATTGGATAGTTCATTGTCTATATTAGGGTTCAATGTCCATTTACTAATGTTGGGAAATTGTTCTGCGATGATTTCTAAATTATTTTTTTGGTCATATTTAGTGATGTATGTTTCAAGACATCTCACATTGCCTTTTTCAGGTCGTTTTTTACGGCCAGGCCATAGATATTTTTGGAAGTAGTATAGTGTAGTATGTGCAAATTCATATAATTTGGCAGCAAATCGGTATTCTTTTTTTGTGCCATCTTTTGCAAGTTTGTTTGCTTGTTCATCTCTGTCGATGTTGGCATGTGCTTTAACTTTATATAATGTGGTGGGTTGTGTTCTGATTTTTAGCATTTCTACTATGGATGTTAATATGATTTAGTCAACGTGATTGTTGTGTAGGGTTGAGTGTTTGTTAATTACATATAGGCAATTGAGGCAATCTGTAAATATGTGTACGGGTTCATTTGTGTAAATGGTAGTGAGTAGTTTGAGTGTTTTATGTATGGCCATTAGTTCGGCTCTAAAGCTAGTTTGTAGGACATGCAATCTTTTTGATATTTGTACTTCTGCTTTTGTTGGGTTGTATATTCCATAACCAACTTTTTCTTGTTTCCAGTGGCCGTCATTAGCTTGTACAAGTAGTTTGAAGGACCCATCCATATAATAGCTATATTGTGGTGGGAATTTTAGTGTAGTGTGTACTTCGTAGTTTGGTAGTGGTGGTATGTTTGGGGTTGTCAGGTTGATGTGGGGTGGGTATATAAGTTTATTCCAATTAGTGCTTTTATTTACTGGTGTATTAGGGGTGTCGGTGGAGCAATTTGTGTATATAAATTGCCATCATCATCAGGGCATTTTGTTGAAAAACTGCAAGTTTTTGCAATGCCAAAATGCCCACAATGACATACTTTATGACCATAAAATCAAAAGTAGAACAAGACTGCGTTCCCTTTTAGAGTCCATGACTATAGAAGGTGAGAGGAAAGTTTCAGAAATTGGATGGATTGATGAGGAAAGAAATGGATAGAAGCTGGACAAATGGTGTGGGTTTGGACTTTGGGCGTGGCCTTCGGAGGCTTCACACTCAGGCCGTTCAAGTCAAGAGGTCGTGGGAGTTCATGCCCAAAGATTTGGACTTTGGGCTTGGCCTTTGGAGGCTTCACACTATGCTGGATCGAAGTCTCCAATTCCTCTATTTTATTGGCTATTTTCAGCCCATTTCTTTGGACTCCCAACAAAGTTTGGCTACTCAATCCCACGGCCTCTCGACTGGAACGGCCATAGTGTTAACCCTTAAACGTCAGGAGGGCCTGGGCGGGGCAGCCCGGAAGGCATCTAAATTTTCGGAGGGAAAAAAAAACGAAAAAAAATGCAAAAACGACTCTGCGGGACATTGCTAGCCAACACTGTAGCACTGTAGCACTGCGGCATCTCAGCTACCCCAACCTCAAAAACTTGTTCAATTTCATAACTTTGATTGCTTACCAACGATTCCACAATCTCTCAAATGAGGCGCAAATTTGCAATCTAGATCGCTTTTTCAGTAGCTTTCCAACGCACCAATCCACGCTTGATTTGGTTGAGAAAATCTACTTTTTTCTTGATTATTCTCTTTTAAATAAGCCCATGGGGCTTACCTTGACGTTTAAGGGATAAGCGGCCCTAAGTTATTTTTTTTGCAATTGAATTCGTTCGATTTGTGCCAAAAAGAAAAAAAAAGAAAAAAAAAGCGGCCCTAAGAAGGTTGAAGATTCAGCAATTGGATGTCATTGATTTCCTCACAGGAGGAACCAGTCGTAATAGAAGGCCGACCTGGCAACACAGAGAAGGGCGGCAGGCTGACTAACACCCCCATTAACAGTAATACCCCCATTAATAACAAACAATTAGCAGAAGCCCCATGGCATCACTTCACTATTATTAGGCCATCAGACATAGTGACTGACACACAGACAGACAAACACACACACATACACACACAAACAAGTGCAGAACCAGTGCAGCATCCATCGCCCTCGGAGCATCACAGCTCCGTTTCAATTCCTCCCCGCCCTTCAATGCATCATCATCGCTCATCACCGATCTCTCCATCATCATTCCTCACACCCCATTCTGCATCGTGTATGGTCCGCACTGCATTCCTGTCAGCCTTTTTTTCTTCTTATGAAACTTTACTTCCCCTGTCAGATTGCAGGGCGATTCTCAGCGTTTGGGGGTTGAATCGCCGCATTGTGCGATGATTCTTTTCTTTCTATTGAAATGATGTTTTGGGACCTTTTTTTGAGGATGCGTTGAATAATGGTATTCAGATTCCTGGTCTTGTGTGTGATCGAATAACGTTGTTGGTTTTGATTGGTTTGGTGCTTTGGTGTAGAACCAGGATTTAGGGTTTCGAAGACAATTTTGGATTTCTGTCGGTGGAAAAGTTTCGGAATCCGAAGGAAGAATTGATTCGAATGGCAGATTTTGATCGGAAACAGCTGCGAGTGGTTTTGTGGTCAAGTCGATTGACGGAAGCGGTTTAAGAGATGCAGAGTGACTGTAATCAACAGATGGATATGGAAATGACCTAATTTTGGCTTGATTGAAGCATGGTTACATAACAGGGTAGGGTTATGTGCGTTTGATTGCCGATCTCACGGATTTCAATAGAGTCGGAAGAAGAGGACAATGGCAGGGATGCCGAAAGGCGGGTCATCATCGGCTGGAGCTGAGCCACCCTTGATTGATTTCGGGAGTGATGACCAGAGCTCGGGAGCTTTCGTATGGCCAGACCGTGGCTCTCAGGATGTGGATCCGTTTAGTTGGACGACCGACGAGCTTTACATTTCAGCTACACCGAAAGATCCATTCGGATTCGAGGGACTGTTCACTGCATCTCCACCGGTAGCACCTTCAAATGTGGACCCGTTTGCAGGGAATGCCAACAGCACGGTTTATGGTTTTGCATCATCAGGGCAAGGGGGCGGAATGGATTTACTGACAGGTGTGGTGTCCAACCCGTTTGTGAATTCTTCTTCTGATGTGGGAGGTGCTGCCTGGGCGGGCATGGACACGAGATTGCCCGCGAGCTCCAGCGATGATACTTTTCTCTGCAATGACAACAGCAACCCCTTCAGTCAGGCCGAGCCTTCTACGAACCCTGCTCAACTGTGGTCGTCTTTCCACGAGGAAGGCTCGTTCAAGGATGCCCTTTCAGAGGATCTTCCCATCGCCGAATCACCGACTTCGGAGGATGCAACAAATGCAATAGATTGGTCATCCATTGCTTTTTCTGAAAGGACAGGATATGGGAATGAGGATCTAGGGTTTACCATCAGCAATGAGCAGGCTGGATATGCCAAAACAGGCGCAAGTGGGGAATCTAGCCTCGCATTCCCAGCCCCTTTCCAAAGCACCAATCCACCAGTTAGTGTGACGGAAAAGGATGCTTTGAGTTTGCCTCCCAAGAAGCCACCTCCACAGTTGCCTGAATCTGAGTCTTCTACATGGGCGAGTTCATCAAAGAGCGGAGGACAGATGTTTCTGGCTTCTGGAGGAGGCAGGGGTGTGTACCGAGCACCGTCTAGAGAGCTCTTCTATGCCGGGAATCCGGTAGCCCTGGAGCTTCGTCCTCGTCCACTGAAACTCAAGGAAGTGAATCAATCCATAAGGACAATCATGTGTACAGATACTTCTGTATGGGCAGCTTTTGACCACGGGCTGAAGGTCTGGGACATAGAAGCTGCTTGCAGTAGTTCCAGTGAAGGCGGTAATAATCCCCTGGGAGATGAGGACGCTGCTTGTTACACCGTTCTTCCCTCAGGGCCTACCCTATGTCTGGCTATGGACACCGGCAATCAGGTCGTCTGGACTGGACATAGAGATGGTAAGGTGAGAGCTTGGCCTCTCAACATTCGTGGTGGAGACTCGCAGAAAAGAGATCCAGTTGATCATGTCCTGGTCTGGGATGCACATCAGACACCAGTGACCGCAATCACAATCACGCCATATGGTGAGTGCAGTTGATTGGTCTTATTTTCGTAGACGTTGTCGATGAAATTCAAAAGCTTTTGTATTTTGTTGCAGAAATCTTCTGTTCAAGTTGCTCCTTTGTTAGGCAGGCAAGTGTGTCAGGATTTGGAAATAGTCTAGGGTCTTCAAATTCGTGTTGAATATTTAGGTGTTCCTTCATCGAAGGCAAGCAGAATTGATTTCGGGTCGATTTGCATGTCCTGGGTTTTCTGTGTGTAGGTGAGCTCTGGACGGGATCAGAGAATGGACAGGTTAAGGCTTGGCCTTGTGAAGTGACATCCCGTGCTTTGCAAAGAGCTGCCGAGGGCTATAATCATGAAGTTGGTGCTGCTTTAGCCAAATCGTCTATGCTCGTCCGTGGACCTTTGGGTGGTAACAATCCGTCTCAAACAGAAGTGCGCGTTCTTTTGGCTGAACATTCGGCTGGGCGGGTTTGGTCTGCAGGGATCTACTTCATAACACTCTGGTAACTGGGCGTCCTCCCTACGTATATATTTTCATAGGGTTTTGCCTTCGAACTGCTACTCATGACTTTTGCGGCTCTTTGTAAATTGAGGGTAAGTCTTGTTTTCGGTTTGCAGGGATGCAAGAACACGGGAAATGGTTTACTCTTTTGAAGCACAAACCAACCTACCAAGTCCAGAATTTTCACAGAGCACTGAATCCTTGTCAGAAGAAAGAATGTTGAGGAAAGAGAAGAGCATGGGCTGGTTGCAACGATCTAGAAATGCATTCATGGGTGCAGCTGACGCTGTTCGACGAGCAGCAGATAGATTGGGGCAAGAGGAAGCCAGACGTCTGGAAACATTAGCCGTCTCAGAAGATGGTACTGTTTGGGGTGGTTTTGGTAACGGTCAACTTGTACAGTGGAATAGTGAAGGCAAAAGCCTACGTGAAGTGTTAATTACCCCAGTGACAGTGAAGTGTTTGCTAGCTGTTGGAAGTCGGTTGTGGGTGGGATTTACCAATGGAAGGATTGAGGTGAGTCCTTTCAGATTCAGGGTTGTATTGCGTTGTTTTGTACTTATGTTTTGTACTTATGAATTATGGTTCTACGTTCTTATGATATTAAAGAACTGTTTGTGGACGTAAAGATTGATCGTGTTGTGAGTCAGGACTTTTGTTAATATACGGTGTGGACGAGCCTCTATGAATTTTTCGTAGTGCTTAATCGTCAGATGTGATTGAGGAGGTATTAAGTCATCGCTAGAACTCACGCTCCGAGCTTACCTCTATTGCAACGGCAGGTCCTTGCAACGACAGGTCAATGGAACGGCAGTTCCTTGGGATGTTGGAGTGCACGGACTACATCTCTTTCACACATGGCGAAGGGTGGAAACTATGTATTTACACTTTCAGCAGATGGTGGAATCTTAGGGTGGCATGTCAATTCCTTAAGTACTCTCGATACTCTTATCCAAGAGGAGCTCTTCAAACGATCTGATAAGTTCACACAGAAGCGCCACCTCAGGTATGGTTCTAATGCCATTGACCTGATCTTGCGACCGCATTTTTGAATTTTTAATGAAACGATATTTGGAAAGCATCCTCTTTAGTCTTTTCTAGATTTCTCATGTAGGGAGAGTGGTTAACAGTAGTGGCATCTAGAACTGAAATCTTCTTGTCATGTGGCCTCGCAAGGATCTTTGCTGGAACTTGGAATGTAAGTCAAGAGAAAGCTTCTCCTGAAGCTCTCCGGGTCTGGCTGGAGGGGCCAGCAGCTGGTGCCAGCTTGGTATGTATTGGACTGCAAGAGATGGAGATGGGAGCAGGTTCTATAGGCTTGGCTGCTGTGAAAGAGTCTGTGAGTTTACGTCTCCCAGTATCTTGCACATTCAGTCATTCTTTTTTCTTGATGCTATTTGCCTCGCTCTTGATCACTATCAGACACAGGTGAATTTTTTAAAATTCTTACTACCTAGTGAGTGCATCAATGAACAGTTTAAGTGTTCTATGTAGGTGGGGGTTGGACTTCTGGATAAGGGAAGTGCAAACGGGCAATGGTGGCTGGATAATATCGGGTCTGTCATTGGCGAGGGCAAAGATTTTGAGCGGGTTGGGGACCGACAGCTGGCTGGACTTCTTATAGGAGTTTGGTGAGTCCTTTACTTTGAAATTTTTTGACTCCAATTTCATTATCAAGCCCGAAAGAATTGATTGATAAGAAAATGTGTGGAATTATTTTGAACACTTTTGATTTTCTCGATTCTCTACCTGCTGGGATGCAATGTAGTAATAGCAATAACCTCTCTCTGGGTATTCAGGTTTCGTCTTTTAGTTCATGGCATTTTCTTGATAACAGTACAAGTTAGTTATAGACCTGATTTTCGCGAATTTGGCTTCGTTGTACAGGGTGAAGAGGAATATTCGGCAGTTTGTTGGAGACGTGGATGCTGCAGCTGTTCCTTGCGGGTTTGGGCGTACTTTTGGTAACAAGGTACATTTTTTTGGTATTTCACGCTGTTTTTCTAGAAGTCATTAATCCGTAGCTATAAGTTACGGGTTCATGTAGATCGTATTGGTTTAATTCATGTTGGAAGTTACTATTTCCAAGTTTAGGTTGCATGTAGAGTCTGGAAAATTTCTGATTAAGAGATGTTTGTTTGTGTGTTAATCAGGGAGCAGTTGGTGTCAAACTCTCTGCATTTCGGAGGACAATTTGCCTTGTGAATAGTCATTTTGCTGCACACATGGAGAAAGTTTCGAGTAGAAACTCGGATTTTGATTACTGTTATAATCAGATGACCTTTGGGCCTAAACCGAGCACTGTGGCGTTTAGTGGTGGAGGTGCGCACAAAATTTCTTTAGAATCTAGTTGTTTACACCTTTCTTATGTTATTTATTGTGTTTTTCAGTAACTAATACAATCTGCTGTTTCTCTTGACGGATATGCTTTCTGGAGCTCTAATTTTGATCTTTGTGAATGAGGCAGGCTCAATGTCGGTTCGTGGTCATACTCGAAAATTCTCGCACAACGCAGACAGCCAAGAAAGCATGGTAGAAGGAGATATGACTTTGTATACGGTAAAGATCGAGATGACTGTCATAATCTACTTCAAAGTTTATTACATTTTTTGTTGCAGGAAGGTTGAAACTGCAAAGCTTTTGTGCAGGAACAAGAGTTCACACCTGAGGTGGCAATGCCAGAGCTGTCAGATACAGACGTTCTCATCTGGTTTGGAGACTTCAATTACAGAATTGACGCGACATATGATCAAGCTATTAAGTGCATCAATGAAAAACGCTACGATATGCTTCTCATAAGGGATCAGTTGAGGATTGAAATGACCAGTGGTAGGACCTTTCCTGGCATGCGTGAAGCTGACATATCATTTCCTCCGACATACAAATTTGATCGTGGAACTCAAGGTGAGTTTTGAAACCGTTCTTGTGGGTGATAATGCCTCTATTGAGTTCAATGGTATGGTTTGCTGGATTTTGTTGTACTTATTAGCAAGTGTGTAAACATGACTTGGCTAAATTTCTATGGCCATCCATCTTTGAATGGCTGCAAGGTTACCTAAATAGAAGATGGTTAATGTTAGATGTATCACAAGTAATTAAGAAACTGAACTAATTTATCTTCCTAGATGTGACGATACTAAACTTTGATTTTTTGATTGTTGGCATGGCAGTGTACGATACAAGTGAGAAAAAGAGAGTGCCAGCTTATTGTGACCGAGTTGTCTTTCGTGACAGCTTTGATGGTAGTGTAAGTGCGACATCCACTTCGTTAACCCATCCTGCTCAAGTAACAGTTGTAAGGTAAGCGGGTCAAATGTGTGTACTTTCAACATACACTCATTGTTGTTTATATGATTGATAGCAGTAGACATTATGCAACGAACATCAGTCTACAAAATGTCCAGAAATGTCTCATCTTTTCTAATTGATGTTTCTGTTTTCTTGTCATGCAGATACGATGCGTGCATGGAGGCACTAGATAGTGATCATAAGCCTGTGCAGTGTCTCCTTGGTGTAGATTTAGCAAACTTGGATGAGGCAGCAAGGCGGCGTGAATATGGTGACATCATGATGAATGACCAAAAAGTGCTAGGTTATTTGGAGCAATCCAATGTCATGCCTCAAACTAGAGTAAACAGGAATTCTATTGTGTTCGAGAATTCAAAAGCAGATCTCATTGTCACCAATGATAGCAAGCTGTCAAATACAACCTTCATGGTTCGTTGTGACGGACTGTATATTGGCGAGGACTGCCCTTGTGGAAATCATAGGTCTAACAAGACCTCGACAAACAAAGCAAATATCTTGAGAGGTGGCAATGGGTTCCCCCAGTGGCTTCAGGTGGGTGTTTCTTACATGAGAGTTTCTTTCTATCTACTTGTGATTCCATATAGACTAAGAATTCAGGAAACAAAGACCGACATCAACCTGAGATTTTACCAGACAAAGTGAACTAGATTCTTGAAGCACCTCAGAGCAAAGCGTACTTGATATTTCTGAGTATTTAATGTTGCAAAATCATGCAGGTTTCGCCAGCAGCTGGAGTAATAGGTCCCAATAAGAGTGTAACGATTACTATGCAGTATAAGGCGCCAGTTGCACAGAATGATCCTAGCTGGAAGTCGTCTGAGGTGCAGCCACGTTGGTGGAGTGACTGTCAGAAGGATGAATGCTTAAAATTGGTCCTGACTATGTCAAGTTCGCCGTTGACAAAAGTAAACCAACATCAGATATGTGTGAGAAGGAAACGGTAATATGACTAAACACGGTAAGTTTAAATAGGGCTCATGAGTGCTGGTGTGTTGCAGTTTTTCAGAGGTCAAGTTTCTTCTCGAGGCTATTTGAGGCACAGAAAAAACCAAGGTTTTTTAAAGATTTTGGCACTTCTGAAATGACTTGTGGTATGTGCTGTGCAGAGAAGACACAGAGTGAGCATGTTGACTTCTGCCTGCACTCGTATGAGTAATCCATTTTTTCGCCACCATTTCGGCGTCATATCAAATTCAAACCTGCAAGAATGCTGGGAACAAGGTGCAGCATCATGTTGATAGATAGCAGTATTATTTTTTCTCAGGTTTTTATTGATTATATTCCCTCAATCTATGAAGCTTCAGAATGGTGAGTTGACTCCATACCAGAAGGATGAGCTTCATAAACCAGTGAAGGAGGACCTTAATAGGAGTGTAAACTTTGCTTGAAGAATCAGGGAACGAAGTATGCCTGTGATGGGCTATCATGGTGAAGAATGCAATACCAAAGAACGTGACTGGAGTAGATTCCTTCAAGATCATTGCAACTTCATGGTGGGTTCCCATACATTCCATTGAACTAACCGGTGCTGTTGGTCCTTATTTCTTTAGAGGCTCGTGTTTCCTAAGTTAAATAGGTAGTTTCTAGTTACTCTAAACCCTAATTGGGATGCTGGACCAAATTGGTTCCTCGGTGAAGTTTGTTCTGGAGTTTTTGTGTATCGATCCACATTATTTGGATGTCTACGGCAAGAATTGAATTTGAATGTAATCAATCAATTTCCCTCCCTACTACATGGATTCTATGGGCTTCTAAAGAGGCATGTTTATGGATTATGTGGTCATCCATGCCTTGCCCACAATTATGTGTCTATTTGTATGGGAGCAGTTGGTGACAATCAGTGATGGCCCAGGTATTGTCCAGTGAAATCTAGACCTCTCCTAGATTTCAGATACTGTGTCTTTAGACAAGGGTAGCTGAAATCTAGGAGTTGTCTAAATTCAAGCTTTCCTGCCATTAGCTGGCTCATCATTTGTCATCGTTGCTTGGACATGACATAGGTCCCAAAATGGTCAAAATGAATTAGATATTTCTTGTTAAATAGCCAAAAATTTCTATCAATTTTCAAAATTCCAATTTTCAAATAACAAATGCACCACATCATAATAGAGCAGTGCAATGGATGGAGCACCCTTTTGAAAACTGGATCGAAAGGTAATCTTCATTTAGATTCACTTTTCTAAGTAATGAAGGAATGCCATTTGTATTCCATGAATTGGGACTACGATATCATTGCCATGTAAACTTAGTTTTTAATTGTAACTAGATTGCACTAGTAGAAAATGTGGTGCTCTCCAGGGAGATATTCAGGCAAGTGGTGCCTGATTCCACGCATGCACAGTGATTTTGCTTGGACATCTCCCTGGAGAGCGCCACCTTTTCCACTAGTGCTGTGAGTGGTCCCATTGCAAAAGAGTGATGGCTCCATTGCTCTATTATGCTATGACCTCCGGGACGGGGCCGGTTGGTTGTTACAACTTTCCTGCCTATGATAACTCACTAGTAGCACCAAATCATGTATATCACAATACTGCTCAGACAGACTCAACGGGAATCGAACCTGGACCATATAATTGTAATACAACGTCCTTCACCAACCAACCTAGGAACCATGACTTGGCGACCCCCAACAAAACAAACACCAAATTATACCCTTACAAGATCTAACCACTCATTGTTACTATTGTTATTAGTACTTGTTACTGGCCGCTAAAGTGTTTATTCTCGAAAGAGGAGAGTAGTCTTGCACCGATGGCCCTTTGTCCGATGGGCACTGGCTTATTGTCAAGACGAATAGACACTTTATTCACGCCGGCCTCGAAAGAGGTCCGGAGTTTCTATTATTATTATGCTATGGCCTCCCTAGCAAAGACGAAAAAAAGATCACTGGCTGGGTTTAAGGAAAAAGTTTGAGAGTCTAAAAGTCAAAGCACGGTTGCCTTTTACTTTTTCGCAAGGAGAGAGAGACGCAAGCACGTCTGTGTGTTTCACGAGGAACGTGTTGCAGAGAATGCAACCTCGAAACGCCATAGCCAGAGTCACTCGAACCTCTCATCACACTCACCCTAAACCCTAAACCTGTGCCCTTCCAATTGTCAAAAGCTTCTCCAGTTCTTCTCGTTGCATTTTGCGTTTATTTGAGCCTCGACCATCGCAGCAACCATGAAGCTGTCAACTATGGAGCTTCCGTCGGCGATGACGGTGTTCATGATCGTGCTGCTCACATACTTCCTGGTGATTTCGGGCTTCGTGTACGACGTGATCGTGGAGCCGCCGGGGATCGGCAGCAAGCAGGACCCCGTGACGGGCGCGGTGCAGCCTGTGGTGTTCCTTCCCGGGCGCGTGAACGGGCAGTATATCATCGAGGGGCTGTCGGCCGGGTTCATGTTCGTGCTGGGCGGCTTGGGGTTGATCATGATGGACCTCGCCAGTGAGAAAGCAAGAGCACGCAATGTGCGCCTCTCGTTCATGGGCGCTGGCGTCGGCTGCGTCTTCGTTTCTTACATGATGAGCATGCTCTTCTTGCACATCAAGATCCCTTCCTACATGCGGTGATCGGTAGAATTGATACATTTACGTTAGTGTTGCAACATTCGGTTTTGCACTGAAACCCTAATTGCCATATTATCAGAGTACGGAACCCTATTTTATCATGTAAACCTTTTTGTTCCTTTTATAATATAGATGAGCATCTTGCATTCGTGAGCATCTTGCGTTCGTGAGTCACTTGCTTTTTGTTTGTTCTCATGAGTCCAGAAAGATCTTAGTCTTGTAAGGTAGAGGATACTCTTTAGCCCCTCAGCGTCCACTGTGTATATTTTCTGTAGTGTAGGAAAATTGGACCCCCTGCTGCAAATCATCTGTTTGTGTGAAAATGACTTCAATTTGACACGATCGACACTGGCGATCTTGTAGTAAAGAATAAGAGCTTTGAAATGATGTATTGGAATGAGAAAACCGAGGTAAAATGAGAAAATGCCAGTTCAGTGATGCAGATGGCCCTATTGGGCGTTTTTGACGCTTAGGGTTAACCAATATGTAGGAGTGTGCTTTCATTTGGCAGATCACTCAATAGAGAGATCACTCTGGGTACCAGAAGAGCCAAATTCGTTTTTCTCACTCAATGTAAGAATTTCTTATGCAATTATTCAAAGGGATAGTACAGAACTCTGTTAACGTTTAACCAAGTCATGCTGACACCATCTTGCTCATTGAAGGCGAAACAATTGTATTGGAAGAGATGAGTTGCTGTTGGTCAGTAAAAGAGACAGGATTAGGTCTCTAAAGGATTTAGTATCCTCTACCTTACAGTGTAGTCCTGAAATCTTTCAATTCAGAAGTCTATTATGGCTATGTTTGAGCTTTGTAGTCATGCAGGTTTATGGCATCTCATGCTCTGCAAAGTTGTCTTCAAGGTCACATTAGAAGTTCTTAGAGGATTCTCTTGCGATTTTCTATGCAGTTCTATGGTACCAGACTGCAATGAGCTAATGGAGAGAACTTGTTCTTTTGGTTATTTAATTCGGTTCACTAACCTTGGTGCACTTGTAGTATTGTGACTATTCATGTATGTGAAATGTGCTCCTAACATGGTTCCAGGACATGACAACGGTTTCAAGTGTTCTTCAGCATCTGAGGGACTATTTACGCTTACCAATGGATATCCATTACCGATGTTGCTGGAGAGGTAGTAGGTTGATCAAGTTGCAGTAGTGAGAGGAGACAGAGGGAGCTCTCCAACTCTCTCAACGATCTCAAACCTTTTAGGGTTCTTCTCAGGACTTTGTGGGACGGAATGAGTCTGGAAGAAATCAATATTCGACACAGGCTTTCCAGAATTGACCGTTTCTGTGGATCAATTAAGATTATCGAGCGCTCTTGACACCTTACTTTGACTGAAGATCTTCTACCTCGTGGTTCTGATTTGCATCACTATGGAGACGGATGCATCAATTTTTGGTTTTTGTTCAGGATTTTGACAGATATGTCTGATTCATGATGTTACCATTTATGAACTACTGGCATTGGAGATATGAAAGGTGAATCACGGAATAAGAAGACCTTGAAGAAGTTTTGCAATTGACATGGAGTGTGTCGAATTAGTGACTGTTGACATGAGTGTAGTTATAGCGGTTGAGTTTAATCACCTTTTTTTTAGTGTTGAAGACAATTTCTTTTGGAAGTAACGACAATATGATCAAATTTTCCTTCACCTTCATGTTGTCCGCTTCTTGATTCATAGTTTTTGAACCATGGTCATGGATATAGCAAATTTGAGTATGTAGAGAACAAGCTCATGGCAACAACGAGGGCTATTCTCCAACATTTCGAAACTTGGGAGAAGGCACAGCATGACTTTCTCGAATCTGTTGCTGAGTTAATCAAATTACCTTTGGTATGTATATCACAATGACTTTGATGTCCCTTGATATAACAAACTTTTCCCGTATAAAATAACCTCTGATGGCCGGAACCTGTAAAAAAGTTGTTTGTTAGGGTTAGTCACTGTAGATTCAAAATGTCTTGTAACGAAACAATGCCTTCTAAGGGAACGCAGAATGTTGACATCCTTGTTAATGCGGGAGTAATGGAGCTTATTAGACCTTTATTGCTTCACAACACGAAAAGGATTCAACAGCTAGCTTGTGCGAATTTGAGCCGTTTAGCAGCTTGGGATGACAGGCTTGCCCAATGTATGATTTCGGAAGGGATACTTGTTCAACTTCTGTATTCACTCAGGTACGAAGCCTTGTACATTGGACATGTGAAGGACATAGAATAGCAACGTTGGTATAGTCACTGGATATGTCTTTCATCTAAGACATCATAAGTCACTAAGGCCGGTGATTGGGACTTACTCCTTCAAATTTCAAAAATCCTAAACTTGTTCATATGGTATCCAAATAATACATATTTTAGTCCGTTGGAAACCTCTCAAAGATAGGGGACAAGACACAAAAATTAAATTTCCACTCAAAACAGCTGAAATCCACAGGAATGGGTTCTGGCATACACGCTCTTGGACTTTTGTGATTTTGTGATTTCTATTGTAAAACTGAGTAGATTCTTACTTGGACTTGAATTTATATGTCTGTAAAAATCAAAAGGGTCTGCAGTGCATCTACAGAAAAGGTGGATAATTTTGTGAATAACGTTCATTTTCTATCTGCAGGGAAGCTCATCGGCTAAGTAAGAGAGCGACAACACATGTGCTGAGGGCTATCTCTAAGCATTCAGCTCAATATTCGCAAGCTATTGTGGATCAAGGAGGCGTTGAACTCATTATACCAGTGCTTTTGGAGTTCGACCCCGCTGTGAAGGAGATTGCTTCTGGAACAATAGGCAACATTGCACGCCATACCCCAGCTCTGGCTCAGATTACGGTGGATCGTGGTGCTGTAGAATCATTAGCTGATTTGATCAATGTAAGTTAAGTCAGTTATTGTGAACATCGCCTTCATGCAATGTGCCAACCAATTTTGCGCTTTAAAAAATAAAATTGCGAAAATGGCACGATAAGGAGATTGATGATCGCTAATCCCCTGCAATGCATAACGTAAACTTCAAAGACTGCATGATAAGAGGGTTGGCGATCACCAACCCATGAAATTCACAGTCCAAATTCATAATCTTAATGCACTTTTTACGATGCATGTGCACTTTTGACGGAAGTGGTGTTTGCGTAGATTTGTATTCATGTCATTGTTTACACATCATGACTTCTGTGATGACTCAAATTTTGAAATTATTTGCATCAGGATAAAGACCTACCGTTGAGACGGACGCTGTGTACTTCATTAGCAGCTATTGCAAAACATACACCTGAACTGGGCGCCAAGGTGGCTGAATCGGGTGTCTTACCCCATGTGTCAGCGTTTCTGGAAGTTGAACAACCTGATGCTAAACTCAAGGCAGAGGTAAAAGATTTGATTCAGTTGTCAATTTATGTGACGATGTTGTCAAGAGTATCCATGATTCTTGAAACGATCATTAGTCTTATAGAGTTATCCTGAAAGTCATTGAAAGTGGGGGTGCTAACCTTGTTTCATTGAAAAAGTACGAGTTAATCTAATGAATACTGCTGTGAATAGCTATTATTTCGGTGGCTCAATCATGAATTTGAAGTACACTAAATGGTGTATTTAGTGTCCCTGGACACTATTTTTAAACCCGGATATAGTGTGCTTGTAAGAAAAAACATGAATGTAGTGTCCAATGACATATGGCAACTTTATAATAAATATGGCATGCCATCTCATGTCACTCTCATTACTTGGAAAGAACATGGCACTCGCAATGAAAGTGGGAATGACAAGTGGCTAACTCCTATGTAGTGTCAAGGGACACTATTTCTCTGCACCTTTAAACGAATTGTGGTAAAAGACATCAATTCTCCTCAGACATTAAATATGCCATTCTGTGTAGTGTTGAAAACTCTATTGTATTTTACTTTTGTTGAGTATTAGGCTCCATGATGTGAAGAATAGGCTTTACGACATATACAGTGATTGAGGCACTGTCCCATTGGCTAGTCAAAATAGATTAGAATAGTTCTCATTCTCAGCCTTTAGATCAACCCAAAAGTATAGTTCTGGACATTCTCGATTGAGGAGAATGCCTTTAGATCTACCAAAAAGTAAAGATCTGGACGAGAATGACTTGGCTTTTATGTCTGCTTTTGAGCATTATCTAACCCATAGCAGTGTTGGAGTGGTATACCATCTTTCTACTGTGAAACTTTCGACAATGATTCAGTCTAAATATCCGTTTGAGGTCCACTAGTTCTCATGATGATTTATTCATTTCACTGAGAACCGTGTAGTATCAGTACAACACTGGTCCACAGCAGTGGTGGGCATGTATGACATCTTCTGCATGAAATGAACCAACCTGAACAATGTTCTATTGTGTACTGTACTTCCAGATGAACATTCGTTTATTATTACTTATTTATATTAGATATACGCCCAACTATGGTCCACAACATTTAACTTTGAAAGAACTTGAATGCAGGGATGTGCAGTTTTGCATAGTGTTGCAAGGCATACAGAGCAATTAGCCCAGGTATAATACACAATGATAACTTTTTAATTTATAAACATTTGCTTGATCTTACAAAAAGCTGCTTCTGGTACACCTGAGTACTTTCCATGCGTACTCCACCACCGGTGCCCACTTTTCCTAGTGATTTGGTACTCTCAAGGGGTACCGTACTACAGTAGTGCATACAATATCATGGACATACATCTGTGGTTAGATTTGTATTCCTTTATCAGTATTGGCAGTTGTTGGATTGCTCTACGTTGGGATGTTTGATTTGGTATTGTTTCCAGGTTGTGTACTCGACAAACATTTTCCCCAACGTAATCTTACTCCTGAAGAATGTGGAACCACGGTGTAGACGAAATGCAGCTCTGGTCATTTG
This sequence comes from Pohlia nutans, assembly GCA_022496805.1. NCBI lineage: Eukaryota > Viridiplantae > Streptophyta > Bryopsida > Bryales > Mniaceae > Pohlia > Pohlia nutans. The sequence goes on from CM040088.1 coordinate 41,044,817, forward strand.
TGAGGTTTGCAAACACACACCAGAGCTTGCGCAATTAGTTCTCAATGCAGGAAGCGCCCCTGCTCTTGTTGACAACATCGCTGACGTTCACAGCCATGAGCGCTTGCCGGGTTTGCTCTTTGTAATCAAAATATTGCAATTTCTGCACAAAAATATACTTAAACACAAAATATCAATACAGTTACAGTTTAGAACAAAACCATATCGGTAGTCTGATTAACAATAGAATAGAAAAATTGGGTGATTTGTTTCGGTTTTTCAACTCACGAACTGGGGTTATGGATTGGATGTGCAGGTATAATGGCGCTGGGGTATTTAGCCTCGTTTTCACCGGAGTTATCGACTGCTGTGATTTGTTCGAATGCTTTACCTCCTTTAGTCGAGGCACTGGAGCATGAACCGGAAGATCATCTCAAAGGGGCAAGTGCCTGGTCTCTGGGACAAATCGGTAAACACACTCCCGTTCACGCCAAAGAAGTGGCTCTGGTGGGCGCGATGCTGCACTTGGTGATGTGTGTCAAAGCCAAACGCAGCAGTGCAGACCTGCAGAAGAAGTGTGAGCTTTCCATCAAGATCATTGTCAATCGCCTCGACTACTCTCCAGCTCTTGACTCTTTGTTAAATGTACGTCACACTCCTCTCATAACTTTCTTTGTGGCCTCCCTTTTGTCTCCCAAAACATCAGGTCCCCATGACAATGAGATTGTGGAGTGATCATCAAGTGTTACGATTTCAATTATATTTTCTAAGAGCATGCGCACCCTTCTCCCTTCAATTCACCCCACTCTAGAATAATAACATCTAAGATTTGGAGTCAAAAGCCATCCTCTCCACACCCTTGAACTGCTATAATCACCTTCTATCGAGTGCGTGAACCAATCACAATCACTATATATGGGTAATCATTATTGCCAGGATACCAATCCCTTCCTTGAATTAGCTAGAAGCATCACTATATTTGGCCCAAATGGCGTGGCTCTGTCACTGCCCTGCAAAAATCAGCATTAAATACAAGGATATTACATCCAATTTCTAGAGTCAAGGGTGGATACAAGCGTAGGGTGCGCATGCTCTAAGTTGGAAGGATTTTCGACTGGTGCTGACGTGGCAGGGAGAAAGTTTTGGCGTTGTAAAATGTTAAGCATTGAATTGTCTATATACATATCTACTAATCTCTCAACTGATTATGTATCCTCACTTGATTCTTACCACGTTTTGTTCAGGGTCCACTAATGCCGGAGCAGTGCTTGAAGCACGTGCTGGCCCAAATTGCGAAGCTGGTGCCGACGGACGTGGAGCTTCGGACCAAGCTCCTTCTGTCGGGCTCATTTGCGAGGATGCAGGAGCTTCAATTCGGGGCAGCCGAACCGATCCAGGAGTTGATAGTGCAGATCACCAGTGCGTATCCGGAGGAGATCAGGTCTTTCTACCACAAGAGCAAATACAAAGTGTTTGAGTGCAAGCCTGACCCTCGGTACACACTCCGTGACCCCATCCACAATTTTTACTCCAGCATCTCCAAGTATCCTATTCCAGAACTCTAATCAGTACAACAATAACCCTTTCAATTCATTTCCAATGTACTGTCATATTCAGCCTTTCAACAACACTCGTCTTAGAGTTTCAAAATTACCACATCTTTTGAACATAGTTGAGAAGAAAGGCAGCTAATCATTCGGTAAATGGCATTATTATTATTACCTGATGATCTTGATTCGGTATGTTGGCTGCCAAGGTGATGGATATTCTCCAGCGAGCTTCAACCATTTTGCTTCATTTCCAATGTACTGTCAGATTCAGTCTTTCAACAATACTCGTGTTACCTGCTTGAGAGTTTCACAATTACCTTGATCAGAGTTCAGAAAGTTGAGAAAAAAAAAGGCAGTAAATGGTAATATTATTAGTACCTGATGATCTTGATTCGGTAGGCTGGCTGCCAAGGTGATGGATGTGCTCCAGCGAAAAGTTGTTGCATTAAGGCGTTTGTTTCTCCCTCTCCCTCAAAGGCTTCTAACGAGGCTGAGGCACCTGTCGTTGGAAGCCTTTGAGGGAGAGGAAAAAACAAGTGCCCTCGGTCGAAACACCAACGAATGATGAGAAATGGAAGTGGTAAGTGTGTTTGTGAGTCCCAGAGGTGGCTGCCGGGAGGGGGTATTTATGAGGAACTGACATACACTTGGCAAAATCCTAACTGGCGAGTGGCAGATGGCAATGAGCAAGTAAGGGAAGAATTTAAGCGCCCACTTTTCAAAGCATGTTCCTTGTGATTGAATTCTGTACATACAGCCATCCGTTAAAAAGGCTTCTATCATTGCAGGATAAGGTAGGGGCTGGGCTGGGCTGGGCTGGCTGTGTGTTCCAGCCTTTCGGAGCCGTAGTGAATTCCATCTGGCCCCCTCTTTTTCCAGGTATTATTATTATTGTTGTTGTATCATCAATAGCAGGAACTCAGGTTCCGACCAAGCTATGATATTTTTCCAAGGTGTGGAAAGCGTTAGAATGGACGTATTGAAGGGAGCTGGTGTTGTTTTGTGTTTTTCAATCATTTTTCATTTTTTCTTTTTGGCTGGGGTGGCTCTAAAGGTGGCTCTAAAGTTTGGTAAGGTAACCGAAATACTTGTCCTGATCCCACTTTGTGAGTGAGGGGTAGTCTACGATTTTTTTTATTGTCTGTGCCCCACTAAGGGAGAGACTACGAAAACACTTTGTTTTCAAGGAGTTACATGGCTGAACAAGTTGTAAAAGTAAATCTAGGGTAAATACTAAGGCAAAGACTAGCCGCTTGTTTATTTTTGAGTCAAAGGGGTAGTCTACGATTTGAAATGAGTGTGCTAACAAGTGGAGATGAATCACAAAACAAGTTAGTGTATATTTTTTTTGACACTTCAATAACTTTTTATGAATTTTTGAAGTTGGGATCATAAACGAATATACTAGATTACATTTAATCGAAAAACCTTAGTTGTTGCAAAAAAACTCTTTAATTCTCATCTAAAAACTATTGTTGAAATTAGGGACTGTAGATATTGTTTTTAGTGTTAAATGTTGATGTCGCATTAAAGATGGTGTCTCTTAAATTTGGTTACATTTTGCGTATTTTTCTCGTAGTTTAGTAGGTACATTACAAAGTTGGGTTAATAAACTTTTTGTTGTAGAAAATGTGACTAAATGATTGCAGTTTCTTCCTATAGACTTGGAGCTAGTGAATGAGATTCCAAAAACATTCCAAAAAACAAGTGGATGGGAGAGGTTTAGAGGGGAATCTCTTTGGAGAATAGATTCTCTACTGCACTGGGCTCATGATTCGTGGGAAAATGAATGGAGCAGCAGGAAGGGCTGGGTTTTGTTGACCACTCTGTCAAGGATTGCAATAGCTGGTAACTTATAAGGCAGCTGAGGTAATAATTTATCCCCTACCCACCCAAATTTTACTTTCGTTAAATTTTTACCTGATTTTGGGAGTGGTTTCGACTGCGCCAAAAAAAGAAAAAAATGGGAAAAAATGATGAAGCCTTCTCAAAAAATACTAAAATTGTCAGTATTTGAATGAAAATGTCTTATAATACGAATGAACATTGGTTGACACAACCTGAGTGGAAATTGGCTGGGAGATTTTTAAATAAAAAGTTGATGTAAAGTATTGGCTTGGGAGTATCTGGGTTTTTTGAAGTTAAAAATAAAACTGGCTGTGGAAATATCTGTGCTCAGGATATTTACGCTCTGTTTTTTCTTCTGTGGTTTTACGGATAGTGCTGCCATGATGGTGATATAAAGGTTTCTCTTGACCAGTAAGCCCCTCCCCATGAGGTACTCGGGCAGTCCTAGGGTTTGCGTTCAATCTCCTCTAATAAAAGTTAGGTCGGGTCCCGTGAAAGACATTGGCCATGTAACGATGGCGCATTCACATACACCAATGTTGCCGCATGCTTGCACGTGTCTGGTAATTTTGAGAGAATTTGTTGTCAACCAAGAAATATAAAATATGCAATTAGAAATTACTCTAACGCATGACAGAAAGGAACGCAACGCAAAAAAGGAGCATGGCTCTACTTGCGGCACTGTAATGTAGTTGCACAATGCTTGAACAGTAGTTGCAATAAGAAAAGACAAGGTTTTGAATGTTTTTTTTGTTTCTCGGTTTTACCTTCATTTCGGGAACGCAGATGCAAGTGCGGCAAGGGCTTGGTGTGAAGGGCCATGAGGAAGCTACAAGCTTGTTCAATCAGTCAAGCAACTGTCTTCATATTCAAAACAAGAACTAAAATAAGTTCACATGGGGTGGAGCCCAGCTTGTGATAGCGAGTAGGGGTGACTGATGGGGTGCTACTCTAAGGACTCTGGTTCCACACTAAACGTGTTAGATCCAACATTTTCTTTTATTGGAAAAACCACAACCACTTATATCCCTTTATATTGGAGGCTATCCTCCCACAGTGGTTTTCTTGTAGTTTGTTTCGCCAATAAAAAAAACGCTAGTAAGTCTTGCAATTCTTGCTCTATGATTTACAGGTATGTAATAATGTTGGATTGGTAGTTAGAAAATACACTGTGAAGTGTTGACCTTATTGCATGTGAGGGTCATTCAAACAATTTATGTCATCATAAACCAATCACAAGATGATATGTGGGCATTTTTTGACAAAAGTTATTTAATTTATATTGAAACTGACGGTGGCGTAGGGTATGTGCATTTTAAATATCCAGTTTAGGATTACAAGGTGTCAAAATAAACCACTTCCAACATTGGTTTGTAACTAGATTGGGCATATTAATACAATCTAGAATGCTCATCATTAATTTTGGATTGATCTTTATTTGTACATAAGGTGTTAGAAGTACATTTACCGTGTTAATAATTCCTATTAGAACATGTGTTAGTTATGTACTTTGACAAAGTTGTTAGTTAACAACTTGTAGGCGGCGTAGCCGTAGTTGTCGTAGTAGCCGTCATAATCGTCATAGCCGTTTTGGCGGTAATAGCCGTAGTCTTGTAGGTAATTGACTACGTGTGTTCACACTTGGTGTGAATGGTCTAAGTCACTTAGACCAGTGTATAAGAGCTCGGGGGTGAGGCTCTTGATCATATCTTGATCATACCTCTACGGTTGGGTGGAGAGCTCCAATTTCATTTGCATTAGTAAAACTCCTATCTTTATAAACACCTCTTGTTTTTCTACATGGTATTAGAGCCTGGTGCTCATGTTTGCCCTTCGCGGGTTGAGTAGATTTCTTGTGAGGTTGTTTTGGAAGACTTGATCAGTCGATCAACTTGAGGGAGTTGTTTTGTGTGATTTTACTTGTGAGAACTTAAATCCAAAATTTAGAATCCTCGGTAGCTCTTGAAGATGCAACGTGCGATTTTTATAGTGGCAGTAGCAGTAGCAAGAAGAGCAGCCATTTGCAGTTGCATAGACCAGTTGCAGTGGCGCAGCAGTTGCAGTCCGGAGCAGCAGTTGCAGTCGGGCAGCAGTAGCTGCAGTTGGGCAGTAAACACTGTCGGGCAGCCCCCTCGGGAACGCGTATCGGGAACACGGCACTACGGGAACGCGGCAATTTTCAACTCCAGCAACTCCAGGGAGTGAAAAAAATCAAGAAAGGCGTGAGTTTTTTCATTTCTATTGGACATGCCTTGATTTAGATTGCTGTAACTTCTAGAAAATTGGGAGTTTAAAGTTGAAATTTTTTGAGGATTTTTTTGAGAATTTTTTTTTGGTATCTTGGAAATATTTTAGAATTCCTATAAATATCCAAAGTTACCCATAGTTTGGAGTTTGTTTTACCTAGACTTCATTTCTATCCCTCTGTTATTTTCTTCCATATATTTTTTTTCTATTTTGGTACTTTCATTGAAAAATGGCTACCGAATACCGCATGATAGAGAAGTTTGACGGAGAAAATTGGCACATTTGGAAACTTAAAATTAAGTTCATCCTTATAGACAAGGGCCTTTGGAAAATTGTTTCCGGAAGAGTGCAAAAACCTTTTGGACCTGGAGTGACTCCAGAAGATGTCGAGAAATGGGAGGATCTAGATGAGAGGGCATTGTCATGTATTTGCTTACACATGAAAGATCCACAACTTCTTAATGTTAGCAAAGCCGAAAGCTCTGCTGAGGCTTGGGAGTCTTTAGAGACTTTGTATGAACACAAAAATGCGGACAATCTTTTATTTCTTTTGCAACAATTTTTCACCATTAAGATGAGCGAAGGAGATAGCATCGCGGCCCACATCAACAAAGTTCGGGAACTTGCCGAGCAACTTGCATCAATCGGGGAGAAGGTTTTGGACCTTTGGATGATTATGACGTTGTTGGGGAGTCTTCCGGAATCATACCAAACACTGGTGGTGACACTCGGGACAAAGGAGCCCAGTGCTTTGACAATGGAGATGGTAACTGCACAGTTACAACAAGAAAAATCGTGACATCAAGGGAGCGGTTCATCCTCGGAGGCGGCACTTATAGTGACGAAAAAAGATAAGTCGTAAAACCATAGCCATGGTGAAAGTAAATCCTCTCATGATCACAAAAAGAATGCCAAGTGTAGATATTGTGGTAAGAAAGGACATTACGAAAAGGAGTGTCGGACCAAAGAGAGAGACTTTAAGTCTGGAAAACTGAAGAAATTTTTTCAAAAGAACCAAGCTAATACTGTTAAAACCGAAGAAGATGACACGGCTTTTGTAGCTGTTTTATCTGCGTCAGTGTCAAGTGACATGTGGTACCTTGACTCGGGTGCTTCTCAGCACATGACATGATGTAGAGCATGGTTTTCTAAGTACGAAAACCTATCACTAAGTCGGACTGTCACTTTAGGAGATGATAGAGACTTGGTTATCAAAGGGAAGGGTTCGATCCCCTTTCAATTTCTACATGGTGATTGTATGGATGTACAAGACATCCTACATGTTGAAGGTTTACGTAGAAACCTTATTTCCTTGAGCAAGTTGAGGGATCAAAGATACCGCATTACATTTGATGATGTAGCAAATATCTTCACGTTCACGAAGGACGACATTTCATTCTCTGCAGTTCGTTCGGGGACTTTGTACTTGTTACAAGGATCGGTGCAGAAATCATCGAAGACACATTTATCATTGGTAAAGCATGGCTTAGGGAAGGCCGACCTTTGGCATCAACGATATGGACACTTGTGCATCACCAACTTGAAGAAACTCAAAGAAGACAACCATGTGCGTGATTTTGACATGGGTAAGAATTCAAAACTTGAATTTTGTGAAGGGTGTGTTTATGGCAAACAACATCGAGACAAATTTCCTAAAGATGGCGGTACGAGGGCTACGCGCATCCTCGAATTGGTACATAGCGATGTCAATAGACCAATGAAAACACCGACGCACGGAGGAGCTAAGTACTTTGTCCTTTTCATTGATGATTTCATCAGAAAAACCTTTGTGGATTTTTTAACACAAAAGTCGCAAGTCCTTGAGAAATTCAAGGAATTCAAGGCATTTGTGGAGAACGAGACGGGGTGTCAAATCCAAACACTTCGGTCTGATAACGGGGGTGAGTATACATCAAAGGCTTTCAATGATTTTTGCCGAGAACATGGCATTCAACGTCAGTTTAGCACGCCCTACACTCCGCAACAGAATGGAGTTAAGGCCATATTCGTTATATTGAGACTTTTCGCAGTCTCATTTTTATCGTCGACTCGAGGATAAACCATTATAACTGTTGAGGTTTGCGACTATTCGGTAATTTGAGACTTTAATATATTAATATATATAAAAACCTTTGATTGCCCAAAGGTTACAGTCTCATCTTATCGTCGACTCGACGATAAATGACTATAATTGTTTTAGGGTTGAAGTCTCAAAATGACCATTTTGTCTCAATTTAACGAATAAGGCCTTAGTTACAGAACGCAAGAACCGGACACTTGTTGAAAGTGCACGGTGTATGCTTTAACATGCAGGGCTTTCTAATGTATTTTGGGCTGAGGCGATCAGTACGCCAGTATATGTGCTTAATCGAGCACCTACATCAACTGTGAAAGGCAAGACTCCACAAGAAGTTTGGTCTGGTAAGAAACCAACCGTTGAACACTTTCGAGTCTTTGGATGTGATGCATATGCTCACGTTTCAGATGAGAAACGTATCAAACTGGACTTGAAGAGTGTTAAATGTATTTTCTTGGGATATTATGAGGGATCCAAATGCTACAGACTTTTTAATCCTGAGAAGAAGACAATTGTCAAGAGTCGGGATGTCAAGTTTGTAGAGTTGAGAGAAACTAAGGAAAAGGAAGGGATAGTTGAGGTTAGTAATGAACCTCTAGAACGTATCATCAAAGTTGAAAATTTTGTTGAATCTGAGGACTCTTCATCCGAATCGGAGAATGAAGGTGAGTAAAAGGTGGGAGATTTAGTTGGTTCAACTGGTCAACGTCCACTTTCTGTCAAACAAATTCGTTCGGAGGCACATAAAGTTTCACAAACTCAAAAGTTAGAGTCCACCTATCCTCCTCCACCTTCCCCTAGAATTACTCGTTCACGAGCTCGAGAGATTGCACGTGCACAAGCGGAGTCAGCTTCAAGTGCTTCAATTCCTATCACGACTATCATAGATTCAGTATGTATGGCTCATGCTTTTCATACAAGCATCGATGAACCATTAACCATATTTGAAGCTATGGGAAGGGATGATTCATCAAAATGGAAGGAGGCAATGGAATTAGAATTTCAAAGTCTCATTGACAACAAGACTTGGAAGCTTGTGCCATTACCAAAGGATCACAAATCTATTGGTTGCAAATGGATTTACAAGATCAAGTACAACGCGGATGGATCGGTGGAGCACTACAAGGCGAGACTCGTAGCGTTGGGATACCTCCGAAAAGAAGGTATAGACTATACCGAGACCTTTGCTCCAGTTGCAAAGATGACTTCAATTCGCACTCTTTTAGCACTTGCTGCTATAGACGATGCCGAAATTCACCAAATGGATGTCAAGACGGCGTTTCTAAATGGAGACCTTGAAGAGGAAATTTACATGGATCAACCAAAAGGTTTTTCATCCAAAGGCAAAGAAGACATGGTATGTAAACTTTCCAAAACCATCTATGGACTCAAGCAATCACCAAGGGCTTGGTACAAGAAAATTGACCAATACTTTGAATTGATTGGTTTGAAGAAGAGTCATGCAGATCCTAACATTTATGTGTTGAGGAATGTAACACTTTATCTTATCATTGCACTATATGTCGATGATTTGATCATGGTTTGTAATGACTTGAGTTTTCTTTTGAAAACCAAAGTTGATCTTTCCAAAGTGTTTGACATGAAGGATCTTGGAGTGATCTTCTACATTTTGGGCCTGCAGATCACTCGGGATCGGACACATCGCATGATTCACATCAGTCAGACGAAGTACATTCAATCCATCCTGAAACGATACGGTATGGAAGACTGCAAATCTTTAGCCACTCCTTTAGACGCCAACAGTAAATTGTCAAAGGACATGGGTCCACTAACTAGTGAAGATATAAACTCAATGGCGAGTATTCCTTATCAGAGTGCAGTGGGTAGTTTGGTTTATGCAATGATTGGCACTCGAGCTGATATTGCATATGCAGTGGGAGTGGTTAGTCAATACATGACGAATCCGGGACCATTGCATTGGACTGCAGTCAAACCGATCTTTTGCTATCTCTAGGGTATGATGGATCATGGACTTAGCTACGGTGGGAGTCCAATTTCACAAGTGGTTGGATATTGTGATGCGGACTATACGGGAGACATTGACACCCGCAAATCTACTACCGAATACACATTCTTATTGTACGGTTGTATTATCAGTTGGAACAGCAAGAAGCAACCAACAATTGCTTTATCAACCACCGAAGCCGAATACATAGCAGCTACACATGCTGCTAAAGAGGCAATTTGGCTTCAACGATTTTTCAGAGACACTTGATTTCTGTAAGATGTTCCTATGACCATTTACAGCAACAATCAAAGTTGCATCTCTCTTTCAAAGAATCCTACATTCCACTCTCGAACGAAACATGTTGAAATTCATCATCATTTTGTTCGTGAGAAGATTGAAAAGGGTAAGATTGACTTAGTTTTTTGTGGGACTCAGGATATGGTTGCAGATGTTTTGACCAAAGGATTTACACGTGAGAAACATAGTCGGTTCAAGGAAATGATGGGGATCATTAAATTGAACTAGTATCTAATATGTCATTAAGTGGGAGTGTTAGAAGTACATTTACCGTGTTAATAATTCCTATTAGAACATGTGTTAGTTATGTACTTTGACAAAGTTGTTAGTTAACAACTTGTAGGCGGCGTAGCCGTAGTTGTCGTAGTAGCCGTCATAATCGTCATAGCCGTTTTGGCGGTAATAGCCGTTATGGCGGTAATAGCCGTAGTCTTGTAGGTAATTGACTACGTGTGTTCACACTTGGTGTGAATGGTCTAAGTCACTTAGACCAGTGTATATGAGCTCGGGGGTGAGGCTCTTGATCATATCTTGATCATACTTCTACGGTTGGGTGGAGAGCTCCAATTTCATTTGCATTAGTAAAACTCCTATCTTCATAAACACCTCTTGTTTTTCTACATAAGGGAGGGTAAGGCAACAATGTGACGCGAGTAGGTTGAGAATTATGGTTGCACCTTCTATTGCGTTTGTGGACAAAAACCATTGTAGTACATTAATAAAAGATTGCTTGTAAATGTGGAGAAATTCATGTGGATATTGCAGCTCCACTTGCACTTGAATTTAGTAGTGTAGATTACAAGCACTATAATCTTTTGCATTTGACTCGTAACGAGCATAATGTGCAACAATTATAGATCACATTATAGATTTAAAAAGTCTTGTTTTTTTAATTCCTTTTACAAATGTTAGTAATCTTCCAAGGTGGACATTAATGCGATTCTTCATTCTTCAAAGCCATTGGTCTCTTTGTAGCTTTGAAAACTTCTAGGATGTAATTATAAAATTGTGTTTTTCAATATGCCATCTTTGAACCCTTCTACTACATTATTTTATCTAAAATAAGATGGATACCCTATCTATTTTTTAATCATAGAATTGTCAATAGTGTTGTCATTAAGCCATTAGATTTTATTTACTAGGTACTAAGTATATTCTATATATGGCTTACTAGGCAAGATGAATAGTGCAGTATAAAATCTCTAGAAATAAAGTGACCTACACTAATTACAAGGGGTCTAGTAAGAATTTAGCTACAAGAAGGTGAAATTATGTGAGATGGCATACTGTAGACTTCAATGCAAGATTGCTTGGGAGAATGTGATTAACCCCTAAATGCCTAGAGCCCTCTCCAAATTTGGCAGTTTTGCAAAGATGCATTATAAAATGCAACTTAGAGGGATATTTTGAACTTGATATATGAATAAAAGTTGTACATTATGAATTTTAGATTCTATCCGTACAATTAGATCTATGATTGCTATTACCAACAATTTTCTACAAAATTTGAAACGTGAAATTCAAAATTATTTTGTAATTCAATTACGAATAAGATATTGACAATCTACAGATGAATTTTTTTGTGATTGGTTGAAATGTAATACTCTAAGTGTAGTGGTTTTTGGAGATTTTCTGGTTGCTTAATATTATGGGTTGACTTTTCTTAGAGCACTTTTACACTAAAATCTTCAAAATTTTGGATGAATCACTACAACATGAAATGAGGCATAATTTTTTCACAAATCATCCCCTTCTAATCGGATCACATATGCATGAAGCTAACTTCCCATTAAATCTACAGTAAAAATTCCACACTGCAAAAAGTGCATGACAAATGAGAAATTGTGGATGAAATTTGTACATCGTCCAAAAAATGGACGCTCAGACAGTTAAGGGTTAAACAGTTTGTAAGGAAGCCTGAAAAAGGGCCTCAACTGCTCAAACAATCCTGATGACCAATCCTGATGGCACTTGTAGAAAAGGTGGCTCTCCCCATGAACATGCGTAGGCAAAATCACTGTGCATGTAAGGAATTGGGCACTACTTGCCTGGGCATCTCCCTCAGCAGTGCCACCTTTTCTACTAGTGCGGCGATCGTGGTTGAGTAGGAAAGTTTTTGGAAGTCATAAGAGCATGGCCACCCATGCCCTCCCAAACTCTCTCACACTCAAGAACTGGATGAAAAGTGCCAAGGGCCTTTCAAAAATGCCTTGCTCTAACCCCTAAAGGACCAAGCGTCTTAACTAGGACATGTCAATGTTCGGGTAGGTTCCCATGGTGTCAATTTTTATTTTTATTTTTTGAAATAAATTATGTGAATTTGGTATATCAATACAAAAATGGGGATTTAATTTTTTTTATTCCGACTTTTTAAGTGGAAGTTATGGAGCACAGGGGGTATTTTTGGGGAGAATGGGCAGTGTGGGCAGGGCTCAAAATAAACTTTAGAAATTAATATTTTTCAACTCTAACTGCAGGATCTTGTTTTAGATTACCAGGAGAGCGCACAGTAAAATTGTCATAGAATTTGACAGTACAAATTGCATGATTATAGCGTTTGAAGTGAAAAGATGAAATTGCAGTCATTTTGATATTTTTTAACCATCTTTGAAGACATGGGAATTTTTTTAAATTGGTCAAAAAATTCTTAAATTTTATTTAAATGTTTAATTTGGTATTTTCTATCAAGAGAAAAAAACATATTCACAAGAAAATGAATAGAAAGACGTGAAAATGATGCTCTAAAACAGGAAAAACCCACGGTCCTTTAGGGGCTAAGGATGTGAGGGTGGTTTGACACAAGCCTCCCGAGACAAAGGTCTCATAATTCAAACTGTAGTTGTAGATTTCTATTGAATCTTGCTTTTGTTTGTTCTAGCCTCTTCAATCTTAGGTTGAATTGTAATTTTCTTTTTAACCCCTAAATGCCTACAACCCAATCGAGATTTGGAGAATTATAAAGATGCATCATAAAATGCAACTAAAAGGGATATTTTGAATTTGATATATGAATAAAAGTTGTACAATACAAATTTTAGATTCTATCCATATAGTTAAATCTATGATTGCAATTACCAATATTTTTGTATAAATTTTGAAACACAAAATTCAAAATTCTTTTGTAATTCGATTACAAATAAGATGTTGATAATTTATGGATGAAATTTGTTGTGATGGGTTGAAATGTAATACTCTTAATTCCTAAATGACAGAGGGGGTAAGGACAAATCCTAAATTTGTTATACAATGTTACTTTTGCAACTTTGATGAAGTTTGGTCCCTCGGTTTGGTCCAAAAGAGAAAATGAGAAGCATGATGTTTAGTAATTACTAATAAAATCTATAGTAAAAAATTCTTTCGTAATTCGATGTTTAGTAATTATCCGTACAGTCACACTTCCAAAAATAGTTTTAGATGCTCATTTAATGAAATTAGAAGCATTTATCATTTCAAAATTCACTAAAATTACAAATTTTAGTTTTAGAATTTGAATTTTGGTATGATTCGTTAAAACAGACAGTCTTTTCTAAAATTTTAAGAGGAAATTTTTTCAAATGTAAGAACATCATTAGTTTCCTGAAGTAGTAAATTTTATAACACTAGGACAATATTGAGGTCTTGGTCTTTGAAAAATTCCTTAGTAAACTTGAATATTGCAAATGAAATATATCAAAAAACACTAGAACATGATCTCTACTCCCAATTTCGACAAAAATTCAAAACTTGAAAAATGTCATTTCTAGACCATTTGCTGTCACTGCTATTTGGGCTTAGACCAAAAAATGGTCGATCGGTCACTTAGGTATTAAGTGTAGTGATTTTTAGAGATTATTTGGTTGATTAATCCTTAATTGCATGAACATTCATTTTTTGGGCGATGTACAGATTTCATCCATGTTTTCTCATCCGTCATGCACTTTATGCACTGTGGATTATTTACTATAGATTTTATAGGAAGTTAGCTTCATGCATATGTGAACCAATTAGAAAGGGGGTGATTTGTGAAATTTTTATGCCTTGTTTCATGTTGGAGTGATTCAACAAAACATTTGACGATCTTAGTTTAGAAAGAATCAAAAGTGCACTTGGAAAAGACAACTCATAAATTGAGCAACCAAAAAATCTCCGAAAATCACTACACTTAGAGTATTACATTTCAATTAATCACAACAAATTTCATCCATAGATTGTCAATATCTTATTCGCAATCAAATTACAAAAGAATTTCGAATTTTGAGTTTCAAATTTTATACAAAATATTAGTAATAGCAATCATAAATCTAACCGTATGGATAGAATCTAAAATTTATAATGTGCAACTTTTATTCATACATCAAGTTCAAATTATCCGTCTTAGTTGCATTTTATAATGCATCTTTGCAAACTGCCAAATTTGGAGAGGACTTTAGGCATTTAGGGGTTAGCCCTAAAGGACTGGAATTATTTTGCTCAAAAAACACTACAATGCTACCATTTCTAATCCTTAGGGCACAATTTCAATCTTTTATTTTATTTTTATTTTTTCACAATCCAACCGTAGAAACTTGTCCTTTAAAACCAAAGGAATGTGCACAAAAAATTTCACAATCTTTGATCATATAGATTAGAAGATATATACGTTTGAAGTGAGAATGTGTGAGAAAAATAATGCCTGCCCAAAATTTTTCAGTTGCGTATTTTTCACTTCTTATTTAGAGAATGTTCCACTATGAAAACTTGTTGCTCTTCACTTTCACAATCTACGCAATGTTGGTTAATTGTATACCAAATTTGGGAAGTAGGAGAATGATTTAACATATTGAAAACAATACTGCAAGTGGGGGAGGTCCAAACTATTGCCAAACACATTTAAGTTTATTTTGAGCTTGGTTTTGTTTAATATCTCAATCCAAATGGTAAAGACAAAGATTCTTGTCTCCTTTTGAAGTAGAATAAAAAATCACAAAAAATCGTAAAATCTCTAATTTTTATCTCTAAAAGAAGTTAATTTTTTCCACCTTCTCGACCATACAGAATAATATCATGTCACTGGCTTTCATATCAAAATTTAGAGGTTTTGGAGTAGATTAGCATTTTGCCCAAGCTGCCCGGCTTCGCAAAAAAAGGCTTTGGGCAACATAACCTTTTCTATTGATGTCCGGTGGGAAAAAATAAAAATAAATTCCCACGAAACTCTTGAAATTACTCATGTTCACTAAAAATCTCAGAATTATAGGTTCAAAGTTGACATCATGAAAACTTGCCCGGGTTTGTAAATGTCCTAAGTAGGACACTTGGTCTTTTAGGGGTTAATTTTGTGAGCTGATTTTTTCAAGAGCACTTTTGATTCATTTTGAACTATGATCTTAGAAACTTTTGGTGAATCACTTTGACATGAAATGAGGCATAAAATTTTCACCAATCATCCCCTTTCTAATTAGAAGCTATCATTACAAACGCTTTGAGGCTTCCAAAGGGCTGTGAATTTGGCCAAAGATGCTATGCAAAAAAATTATTAAAAATTCAAGAAATAATTAAAATTTTCAATTAAAAAAATCAAATCCAACGTGGCCCAAATTTGGCCATGTCAGATTTGGATATATTATTTTTAAAATATTTTAACTAATTATTTTAAATAATAATAATTAAAAATGGTTTAATAATATATTTTTAATATATTTAAAATTATATGTGTATACATATATATTTTTCCCATAACTACTTCTTTTATTATATGTATTTCTGTGCATGAGGGTGCTCGTTACACTCACGGCCCTTTGGAGACCTCAAAATCTTTCTAAGGCTTGCCATAGATTTTTGTAGTATTTTTTTTACTTGCATAAAGTGCATGACAGATGAGAAATCAAAATTCAATTATGTACATCAAGCAAAAAACGTGGACTTAGGCAGTTAGGGGTTAAACATTGGAATCACTCGTTTTGTTCCAAATTTGTATATGTATCTGCCTTCAACTACACTTTATTTAGAAGTTTCACTTTCACCTTAACCCCTAAAGGTCCCTAGCTTTTTTGGGCTTAAAATCATCATTGCTTTTGATGTGTTATAGGTCTAAATGTAAGTGAGGTATAGAAATCTCAACCGTACAATCTTGTAACATACATGTTGTAGATCATGTGGATCAATTTTGGGGTCATTTGACCATATAGATTGCAAGATCATAGTTTTTTAGTGCTAAAAAAGGATGCTGAAATTTTCCTAGCAACACAGTTAGAGGTGAAATTCGTTCTCAAAATTACTCAAATGAAAAAACGTTGAACTAAAAAGTTGTTCAAAATCATCATATAAACACATTAGTACCAAAAAAGCCTCATGAAAAAAAATTAATGTGCCCTAAAATGGCCTTGCAATGTCAAAAAGTAGCCCGAAAAGTGACCCATTTGAACCAAAAAGCAAAAAGTGTCCAAACTAGACCCGTGCACTAAAATGACTCCCAAACATTCATAACAACATGGATTGACCTGAAAATTTTACCATGATAACTAGACTTCAAGGGGAATTCAACCCAACAAGTTTTATTGAAAACAAACTTAGGATGAAGGAGATACAAGCCCCCGAAGTTACTGCCATCAAAATTCACAGAACTGTCCAAAAAAAAAACATACCTACTTTCAAATGATCACCAAAAATCCAATTCATCTTGGATTGATCTGAAATTTTTACCACACATTCCATACATCATCCGGGGAGTTTTTCCAAAATTTCAGCAAAATCGGACACGTTTTGCAAAAGTTACAGCTCTTCGAAGGTGACTGTACCCCCAAAAACGTCCATAATATGGACGCCGGGACGCTTAGGGGTTAAATTCCTTGGATTGTAGAAGTGCAATATAAAACTTTGTAGGTAGAACTTGGAGCTTTATAGATAGGAGGTTAAACTCTCAACTTGCCAAAGTTTGAGGTTTCATAGCACTTGCCAAGTCCCAAGCCTTTTTTCAGCCTCTTCATTTGTTTTAAATTTACTTTGAATGTTTTAGCCATAGATCCAAGAAGAGAATGCATTCCTATTTAACACAGTTTTGATGATTTAATACAATCCTTTAGTAATCATAATGTAATGACCACAAAAATGAACCAGACAATAGAGTTATACTGGAAGTGAAGGCAAGCTAGGCTGTGTTTTGTTTGGTTTTTTTTGTTTAGAAATAGATTTCCAGTCTGACGTGGCCGAAATATTGCCATGTCAAATTTTATTTTTTAAATATTTTTTGTGAAAATATTATTATTTTAAAATATCATTATATTATTATTTTTGCATGGCAGTTTTACTGAGTTAGCAGCCTTATGAAGGTTGGAATATTTTTGTAATGAGCCGGAGTCCCGGGGAGTGCACTTAGTGTTAAAAGCCAGGTATAACGTGCGTGCGTCACCTCCAAATTAATACCCCTATATACGATTTTTCTTTCATTAAAATAAATGATATACATACATACATATAACAAAATAGAAGCCTAATGTATGTATGCATGTTCAAAGTAAATTAAAAAAACAAAAGCCTAACATATGTATACAATGAAAAACATGGCCTAAAAAATAGGCCTAAATTTTTTCCACTACAAAAGCACTTATTTATCATTGATAAAATCATTGAACACTTCTTTATCTGTAGGATGTAACTCATTCAAGTTTTTTCTTACTACAAAAGTTACTGAAGCTATTGCAATAATATTTTTTAAGTCTACTATGATATGATTTGTCAAGTCATAAGTTTATAGTGATCCATGATCTTTTTTGTACCAATACAATCCAATCTCCATATGAGATGATCGATCCAACAAATCAATTGGTTCTCTATATTCAACCCACCTATTAGTGATTTTTCTAGGCATTCTAAAAACCCTTCCTAAATACCAAGTTTGAGTGAATGGTCCTATATGTAAATTTACAATTTTTATCACATTAAAAATGAGCTATGTATATTTACAAAATTGAAAAATGTAATACCCTAAGCATATGTATATTTTGTAAGCCCACCCCACAACTAATACCCCTTTTGTTCACTCACGTAGTTCCATACTGGATGTTGTAGTGCACTCCCCGGGGCCGGAGTGGGTGCACTTGGAGATTACTCTATGGGAATTTCAATATGGTTTGGGAGAGTTTCTCTTGCATTGGAAAGGTTGAGGGTTTGAATCTCTTTAACAATGCAAAGTGTTGTGATTGTTCAAAAAAAATAGTAGGCAAAACTCGTTTTCAGTGCCTTTGAAGCTAAAATACCAGTTCTGCCTTGTCTGCCCTCTTCAAGTAAAATTTTGCTCAACTTTATAGATAACTCTAATGAGGGAAGAAACAAAGACCTCACTATTTTCAATCTAATGTTATCAAATTTTGAATATTTGATGCCAGAAAATAATTGGAACTTTGTTCTCTAATTAGAGTTCTAATTTCAATTAGAGTAGTTCAACTTTTGAACTTTGAAGGTTGGGTTAAAGTTTGCTTGGTAAAGAAGTTGAAGAGAAAAAGTTCTTCATCTCTAATTTTTCTTTGCCTTCACGTCCTAGGGTATCATCACGATTGCTAAATCTTTGGATGATTTTATGATAGCTTCAAGGCAACTCATTCAATATAAATTCTATCACTTGGCAAATACAACCAGATGCTTCAACATGGAGGATTTGAACAATTTATGAAGAGACCTCCCCATGAACAGGGTATTTAAAAGCATCCTAAGAAATAAAAGTAATTCTTACTATAATTAGTGATATTTCAAGAATATTCTCATTTTATTTTTGAAATCAATTTTGAATATCCTATATTAATGTAATTCATTTATAAAAATTTCCTTCAAAGATTTATTTGGACCTTATATTTTTTTATGCTCGTCGATTGTAATTTCTTGAAAGTGGCTTCACTGAGGGTTCACCAATGGCCTCTATTTGATGCTTGTATCTACTTGCAAGACATTTATATCACTATTTATTATATAACGCATGATGGTGAATGTAAGCATGCACACTCCTCGTGACGGTTCTATTGTCGGTACAATTGTGCCCATCTGGTTTTAGACATTTCATTCATAATTTTTCAACAATTTCAATGAAGTGAATAGAAATGTCTTTTTTTATAATTTACTTGCTTAATTACCACCTCTTCCTTGCACATCCCTCCAAAACTAAGAAGAATAAGAATGATATTAGTTCTAGGACCATTACACCATAGTCACAAGGTACGATGATATTCAAACATATCCTAGGCTAAAATCTACCATGTGGATAGATTTTAGCTTTAGATATGCTGGAGTACCAATGTGTCTTGTGACTATGCATTGTACATAAAGAGTGGAATAGTTATACTAGCCATGCCTCATAGACGTGCATACCATATCTTCTAAGCAACTTTGTCTTTAAATAATTCAAAAAAACAAGACAATTTTTTTTGGAAATTACAAGTAGTTTTGCTGAATTTCATATGAATTGTTTTTTGTAATAGTCAAAATGTTGAAATATTAACATTTTCTCACACTTCTTAATATTTTTTGTATAAACAAGTGTGAGTTGTAGGAGAAGAATGGGTTGAGCTTGTAGTCAAATTCATTCCAAGTCACTCCCAAATGATATCATCACAAACTTGGCAAGTCATGTTTTTGCAATGTTTTATGTAGTTGAGATGAACAGGGGTGATTACGTTCGACATACGTTTTACGT
Source organism: Pohlia nutans (assembly GCA_022496805.1). Classification (NCBI taxonomy): domain Eukaryota; kingdom Viridiplantae; phylum Streptophyta; class Bryopsida; order Bryales; family Mniaceae; genus Pohlia; species Pohlia nutans. Next base: position 41,064,424 of record CM040088.1, read on the forward strand.
ATGTTTATTGTATAAAAAACGTACGAACGACATATTAGTAAAGGAGTTTAACCGGTGATTAAAAGAGAACAAGCGGGAGAACAAGAAGTGAGAGTTCTACATATCCCACATTCATTGTTGGCACTAGTGCCTTGAATCAGCACAAGGCTTTACGCCACTAGGTCAAGTAAGTGAAGTTGTCCATATACTTGTATTAACTTATGAGATTCCTTTGGATGAATGGCGAATATACAATTTATGTTTTTTTTTTTTAAAAACGAATTTGAAAAAATTATAAAAGTGGTTGACAAACATGACTTTTTGAAAAATATTATATATTTGTCGGAAGCGTAAGAAAGTTGCTTGAAAGGTACAGTAGTAAGAAACATTTTTCCATAGATACCAAAACTTTTAGTTTTATTAGAGTTATCCATAAAGTCCATCAAAGGTTGAAGAAGATACCATGAATTTTGCTTTATTATACTCTTATTTGTTCACTCTAAATAGTTAAAAGGTGTGGAAGATCTTGGTGGTCTATCATTATTAAGTGTGTAAGAGGTGTGTAAGAGCTTGGTGATCTTCAAAAGTTTTTTAGCTCCTTTCTTGGTGCTAAAAAACTTTTGAAGACCACCAAGCTCTTACACATCTCTTACTCATATAATAATGATAAACCACCAAGATCTTCTACACCTTTTAACTATTTGGAATGAACAAATAAGAGTAAAATAAAGCAAAATTCATTGAAGATTCTTCAAATTCAAGGTGACTTTACGAATAACTCAATTGAAACTTTTAGTTTTATTTAGTGTAGCATGTATTGACTTCAACTTTCTGTTGTAAAATCATATAGTATGTTTTTATTGAAAACAATTTCCTTACATTTCAAGCATTAAAAAATGAAAGCCCGGACATTCATGCCACTTGCCGACATGAATGACGACACAATTGATGACGTCATACTCTATTATCAGAAAGCGTGAGTTCCAATATAAAACCTTGGCCCCTGCACTTCCTAGTGGGGTAATCAAGGCCGCTTCACACTATGGCGGAAGGTCAAGAGGCCGTCGATTTCCACCAATCGGATTGCAAGAAACCAAGAATTCGGCCACTCGACCCTTCACACTAGAGGCCAAAGTCCAAAGGCCATCACCCTCCAAAATGCCTACATGGCAACACTTTTTGACCAAGGCGACAGCCTCTCGAAAGGAAGTTTGGGTCAGACGGGAATGGAAACCCAAACTATGGTCGAGAGGCCGTCGATTTCTTTTCATAAAAAATGAAAACTATATTTTATTACCTATTTTCAGCCCATTTCTTTGGACTCTCAACAAAGTTTGGCCGCTCAATCCCACGGCCTCTCAACTTGGACAGCCATAGTGTGAAGCAGCACTCAGTACGTGACTACCTCCACCGTTCAAGTCCAGAAAAAGTGGTTCTCTATCGTTTCTGTTCAAAAGTTTGAGAGGACAAAGGAGAGATACAGAACGCTTGAGAGCACAAAGGAAAGTTGGAGAGGATAAAGCAGAGAGATTGAAAGTTTGAGAGCACAAAGGAGGGAGCTAGAAAGTTTGAGAGGGTAAAGGAGGGAGATTGAAAGTATTACATTCTACTAGGAGTAGATTCTGGCACCTTTTTCGGTCCGAGCACCAACGAATTCCTGCGCGCTTTCTGCAAGAAACATATCCTCGAAGATATTTGATTTGATTAGGAGACTACTCCCTTACAAAATAATGGTCATTGATTCCAGGATCTGATTTATTGATGATTTCCAACAAATCATATGTCGATCATTGCACTCTTATCATGACTACAGAAGCCAAAAATAAAGAAGTCAACATGATAAATTTCTGAAAAGAATGGCGGAACAATATTTGTGCAGTGTCTTGTCTCTTCCGATCTATCACCAATGATAATTCCAACAATCTATCTACGAGGATGGAATTGTGGAAAATGTTATACTGAGGGCAAAGACTGTTTTGCAGCCCTGATCAAGTCCTCATTTGAGTGCTGACCAGGAAGCTCCCCATCACCGGCGTTGACACAGAATTTCTGCAACCATCGATCCATCTCCCACAGGCAATGCATCACACTCTCACGTCCAGAGTAACCGTGGCTTTCAAGAGGGAGAAGCACCAGCCGGCAAAGTGCCCCGTTTCCTTTAAGAGCAGCATAGAATCGCTCAGACTGCGCCATTTCCAACAAGTACAGATAAATCAGAGAGGAAAAAATACCTCAGCTAATATCAAATGTACCCCACCTCACTGCAAAAATCGACTTTGAAACGTTGTTAGAGTAATAAAGCTCACCTGCATAGTAAGAGTTCCAGCGTTATTGTCCTCTTCACCGTGGATCAACAAAATTGGTTTCTTTACTTTATCCGCCAACATGAATGGACTCATCTCAACGTACGTCTTTTGCGCCTCCCATAGAGTTCTCTCCTCCGACTACACGTTACACAACACCAATGGATTACTGAGTAGCACAAGAATAGAAAACAGAAATAAATAATTTGGTCAATGTTAATAACTTGTGGATCTGTTACATGGGTACTCATATTTCGGTGGCACGGCACAAGTCATCAGATGAGTTCGAGTTTTAATGAGAAGAGTTGAAAAAGTAGAATTTATCAATTTCAATGAATCTATAAAACTCAAATAGTACCTGGAAACCGAAGGGAGTAAGTGTGCGATTGTAGGCACCAGACCGACTAATACCACAACAGAACAAATGCGGTGCGTGTATGAGTAAGTTGGCTGTCATGAATGCCCCATACGAGTGTCCGCCTACAGCTATCTTCGTTGGATCAGCCACCTGCAACTCTCATAATCAACAATAAGAAAATCCTTCTCAAAAAACTTAGGCAGCTTTCCGTTTCTGAAAATGTGAACATCCATCATCTTTAACCCCTAAAGGACCAAGGATTCACAGTTTTAAAATGACAAATTCAATTGATTGTATTGTGAAAAATATAATTCAGATGGGACCAAATTCTATAACACCAGAAGTAGTGAAGATCATTGCATGTGTAGTTCAAAAATTAAATAAATTTGAACTAGAGGAAATCCAAATAGGACCTACTCAAAACTCTCATAAAAAACATGGAATAAAAAACCAATTTGGGCTTCTTGGTCCTTTAGGGGTTAATTAGCCTGTCAGTTCCCGGCAACGTGATCTATGTCCCCTGGTACTTACATAGGATACGTACTACATCTAGTCTACCAAGAGGGAGGGAACATCTAGACAGAAGAAGAAATACGTACCCCACGTCTGACAACTTCATCGACAGCTGCCTGTGCACTGGCTACAAGTTGCTCCACGTATCTGGAAGGAAAGCAATGTGTTAAGAACAAGTAAATGTCTGTGTCACTAAACCGAAACCTGCTTTTGAAAAAAATAAAAAATTCAAAATCATTGATGCACAAAAAGATTTCTCAGTACAGGCTATTGGAAGAGTTTGCAGTACCGATCATTGGCTTCCTCTTCACCTTCTCCAATTATCGGCATGGTGGGTCCATCGAGAACAGCAAATCTGAGAAATTGATACAACCAAAAATTGTGAGCGGAATAAAAATTGCAGTACACAAGAGTTCTGAGACCAAATCGCACCAATAGACGAAGGCACAATTTTGATGATGTCATTGAATTTGCGATAAGACGAAAACATTGGCCATCACTCCAGCATTACACCACTTCGAAACTCCCCCATTCCATTATCTGGCAGTCACTTACCCTTTGACTAACCACAACAAAGCAGAAGTAGATCCAATGCCAGCAAATGTGTTTGGAGATCCCCGCATCTGCCCAGCATTGTCTTTGCTAATAAACTCGCGAGGGTAAGCCCACATAAGCATAGGTAACGGACCGTCCCTGGAAGGGTCATAACCAGGTGGTAGATAGAGAGTTGCCATCAGTTGGACGCCATCATTCCTCTCGTACTTGATGATTTCTTTTTTCAAGTTTCGTAACTGGGGGTAAGGGTGAGGGAAATCAGTCACTTGCGTAACTGTTTGTGCAGGCCAAGTCCGCAAATAATATTGAGGCGGGTCCTCTTGTGACTCCTTGGATATCAGAAGTTTGAGATTCTCAATAGACAAGTCGGCGTCCACTTGATCTGACATTAGTGCGGCTACATCTTCAAAATATTTGTCCTTGTCACTTTCCCATATCCTTTCTTTCTGGCCGGTCTCCCTGCCACGAAGCAATTCAGGCATACTTAGCACAGAAGCATGCAAAGGACCAATGATTCATAGTTTTCAAATGACAAATTCAATCAATCATATTGTGAAAGATATAATTAAGATACGACAGGATTTTATATCACTGGAATCAATGAAGAACATTGCATGTGTTGATCAAAAAAAAAAAAAAATTTGCATAAAAGGAAGTCTACATAGGACCTATTCAAAACTGCTATAAAAAACATGTGGGCTTCTTGGGTCCTTTTAAGGGTTAACGTTGTGGATGCCCACAATTAAAGTTTTGAATGAGCTGAAACTTTTTACAGACGAGCTTAGAGAAGCAAGTAGATGATGAGGTGGCTTACGTATCGAAGATGTCCAAAAAAGGAACATAGCCATCAGGTGAGGCGCCACTGCCATTCAGCAACAAACATCTTTTCCCTTCGCTGTTTTTGAGTTGAGCTAAAACGTAAGTCCCGAGGGCTGTTCGGCGCATCATTGGAGATCCAGGGTCGGAATACACATCTTCTGACGAGCGATCAAACAGGATGCGAGGCTCCATCTTCGTGTCTCCAGGGGCCATAATCCAAGTCCGAATTCGGCGAGTCTTGTACCATGACTCATAAACTAATGCCAAGGATTCATCACCCCATACTATGCCCCTGCTCACCAAAAACAAGCATGGATGTGTTAACCCAAGGATTAAAATGACAAATTTAAACGATCATATTGTGAAAAATATAATTTAAATGAGACCAAATTTTATATCACTGGAATTAGTGAAGACTATTACATATGTTGAATAAAAAGTAAATAAATTTGAACAAAAGAAAATCTTACATAAAACCTACTCACAACTACTAAAAAAACATGAATTCCCTTGGGGGCCTTATGGTTCTTTAGGGGTTAAATCTAATGTACAAAACTTTCGACACATCGTACTGCACCATCTTATAACTTGGAAATTACAATCAAATGCATGACATATGTAAGAGTGAGGTAATGTTAGAAGACATCTTGGAGTAGCAATGTCATTCTGTCTACATTGGCCCCATGGATGATTTTAATTCTCACAATAAGAATGTCAAGCAGGACAGCACTGAAACAAATATAGGTAATAAAAGGAAAAAAGAAAAGGCAAATAAAATACCCGTATCGGAGATCTGTTTGAGCTATGATTTGTGGCACAGAGTTCGCCACAGGCTCAGCAAGTTCAGTGTATACAATATCACGGGGAGAGGCATCAACTTTAGGATCGCCTCCGTCCTGTGCTTCTACCCTGGTTTTGATCACAGAGAGAAACATTAGAACGTCCAGACTGAAATTAAAAAATTGCTTTGTTATGAATATAATAGATTCTGATATGAGCAGAAATGATAAAACACCGTGAAAAGAAGCAGGACATTTATTAACTCACTACATTATCTTGTTTCACATACTCCATAAATGCTTTTAAATAAACAACAGATGTAAAATCTTAGTGCACATCAATCATGAAAAAAAATATGTAGCTGAAAATTAGTCCGCACCAGTACAAGGAGGACGGTTTATCCGAACGCCAATTGATTCCTCGGCGGCCCTTTCGTGTACTGTTGGAAGCTATGGGTATGTCTTCAGCAAGGGGTAGATCACAAATCTCCCTCACAAATTCGCCATTCTTGCGCCACACCTCAACTTTTATAGGAAAACGACCACAAGGTACAATAAACGAATAAGGTCTGTGGAGGTATTCAACGAGAAGAAAATTGCAGTCAGGTGATGCTTCAACAGATGTGTAAATGGCCGGTTGTCCTATAGGCTGGCATTTCCCATCTAAAGTTACTAACACTAGCTGTGCAGTGGTGTAGTAATCAAAGAGGTCTTCATCGTGCTTGTCCTTCAAAAGGTCTTGGTAAGTACGATTCTGAACAACAAGTTTCTGCTCATTGGACTGGATTTTCGGGCCTGCTGGAGTCAGAGGCTTCTTCGGAGGTGCTCCACGTGAGGCAGGGATAGTGCTTACTACTAATGTCTCATCGTCAACCCAAGAATACCTGTAAAACGTACACCAATTAACCCTTAATGGACATGGCTTTCCTGATTCCCACACCCAAATTCTATTTTAAGCATGATTATCGTTTTAATTTACTTTGGTTCTATTCTAAAGAAGTATAGATCCCTCAAATATGCTCGGTTTGGCATTTAAAAACCACCATTTGGTTCAACGGAGTAGAAGTTATGAGCGAGATTCTCCCAAAAAAAAGTAAACCCGTGGGGCTTAGTATGTCCTTTAAGGTTAAGCATGAGGTTAAGTTCAAGTAATTTGTCTTGGGCACTAACTGAACTAAATGAAATTCTCCCTGAACCAGCAAGCAAGTCTTCCATTTCCCATACAACAACACAATTTTCTAGTCACTTGCTAAGGTAATAAACAAAAAAACCAGCACTTACGAATCAAAGATAGTATTAAGACAAAGCTCCGGAGGTCCAATAAGCCTCCGGCCTTGCCCCGTCTTCACGTCCGCAATCCATAGACTCAGCAATGAGGGAACGCTATCCTCCTGTGTACCATCAAGCAAGCATTAGTAGAAATAGAAATGTACCCCTTTTCATAGAATCAAGCAAAATGACAGCTAAGTACAACAATACGAGCACTGTTGTTTTTAAACTGAAAAACCTCGGTACTGTACGTAGTGAAAAGTTTAACAACACCTTAAAGCCAACACACACGACCCTCCCAGAAGACTGATACCTGAATCCATTTATAGCAAAAAACAAATACTCCTAGCTACCAGGTCTCGTGCCACAACTAATACATGCATTCCAATGGCATAATAGAAAGCCCACTAGTACCTCTTCACCACCACGGACACTGAATGCTAAATGCTGGCCGTCTGGCGACCTTAACAAAACAGTACAAAACTTCAGAAACACACAAAAGAACCACAACTTTTAGACATTAAAAAAATTTGGATGCAGTTCAAAATTGAACTGAAATCAGACGCATCAGAGTCCACAATATAGAGTACATGATGAACACGATGGCAGAGGCCAATATATACACTTACCAGCTGACGAAGTTGATCTTAGCATCTTCGGGAAGGCTGCTAACAAACCGCTCAGAATCTAAAATCCCCTCGTCAAGCAACTTGCGGATACTGATTCCTGTGTAGAAGGACCTGAACACAAGCTTTATCGCATCCGCACACGCTGCACTTATCAGACACTCTTCACTACCAAGCATTGCTTATTTCTTTGAAAGAATCCCGCAAACAACATAAAACACTGTAACAGCACGTTGTCCACCACAACCAGCTTAAGATTACATGAGATACAAGTTAGGGCACAGAGAGAAAAATGAAGCTTACATCCTGCTCCCTGCATTATAATCAGGGTCAATCCGCAGGCCAGCAAGCTTGAGCTCCGGCTTGGCATATTCCGCCACAGGAGGCAGCGACCGTCGCTGTAAGAATAGAATCTCATCTCGCTGAGGGGAGAATGACAGAGCAGGTACCGGCGGTGCGTCCACTATCTCCCTGATTTCCTTTGGCGGAAGTTGATACCCCGACACCGCTTCTATACAGGACACAATGTTCTTGAAACCTCCGTGCAATATGCTCAAAAACATTCAAGAATACTTTACCAAATTAACACAACAGACAGAGGATGAGTACCAAGGCCATACCATCAGTATTTGTAGAGCCATTTCCTGTCGATGCGGCCACTAAGCCTCTCCTGACAGTCAGCTGCGCCGGCGAAATTCGAAGCGATGGGAAGGGTTTAGAGGAGCGTAGGGGCACACCTACAAGCCAATTGGACTTGAAGCTTTGGTAGTGATTCTGGTGCTGCAGCGGCAGCCTTGTTGCTGCCAAATGGTAAACCCATTTCCGATACGAGGAGAACGTACTCAATAAGCAGGATCCTGAAGAAGAGCCGAGCTTACTCGTGGCGCCATACATCGCTCGCTACCCTAAGTTATCTCCTCCCTGTCAGCACCCCCGAATTCGATTTCTTCACCCACTATATAAACAATTGTTTGCACCTTGCAAAATTCTACATATAGATTGGAAGAGCACGTTGCTTCCTAGAAAATTTAAAACCCTAGTTACAGCGATTGAATAACGACACGAATGCCGCGCAGGTAGTAAGAAACTAAGAATCCTGCAAAAGTACCGGGCTCTACTGATAGTGCTCTAGTTCATGCGGATGAACGACGTCACCCCTTTAATTAGTCTGGCGTAGGTTTCGTTGCATTTCTCGAGAGTTTAGGGTTTTGCCAAGCTGTGACTAGCAATTTCTATTTTTCCACGCAACACTTGTAGCCAGCATAGGAATGCAACTTCACCCAATATGTTTAAGGATCGTGAAAGTTACAGTCGCAGAGTATTACGCAATAAAGGCAAGCATCTGAGGGCATACTCTGCTTGTAATCGCTGAGTTGTGAATGGAATTTTTCAAATGAGATAAGAGTACATGCGTGCACTTGAATCACCATGAATGAAGTGATCAGCTGCGCAACGATGGCAATGGCACCTCCACCAAAACTTAACAATACACTAACAACCTCACCAGTTTTGAACCCTAAGATCACTATCATCAGACGAGTGGTCAGGAAATTTCTTAATTCAAACGACCGCTAATGCGGTAACAAAAATCGTTGCTACAAATTCATGGTTCCATACCTTGGCTATGTTGTTCTCCTATGCCAAGGCTTCCGAGATCGTTCCCATGACTTCGAGAGCAAATGCAAACCGATGAATACAAAGAGGTAAGTTAATTCCTGCACCCACATTATGACGAAAAAACAGAGTATCAAATTAACTTAAGCACAGGATTCCTGTTTTGATATGTCGCAAGCACGTAACGTCAACGTCTAACATGCCTGATGCGAAGGCTGTCAATAGTTTCACAAAGAGTGCTGCAGCTCTTACATGAGGCATGGGTGCCATTCGCAAAGACTGTCAATAGAAGAAATGCCATCAGCATTGCGCTATGCACACAAAAATTGCTGACGTAATTCTGTGTACTCTACAACCAGATATGTGCTTACAAAATTGGGTCAAAATGTTCTTCTACATCACCAAACCTCATATAGTGGTTGTATAGTGCCATCACCACCAAATACCCATGACAATTCTGCTACATTGCTAGTACGCTCACGGTACCTAGTTCTCTTGAATTACCTGTGACTCGATCTCAATGAAATTCCAGGTTTGAGGCTCGATTTTACTTCACAGATTTACAGTATCATGAAGTTTGACAGCAATTTTGTAAGAGTGATTCCATTCAATAAATTTTGAGAAACTTGAGAGTTTTACTTTATCTTTGCATCACGTTCAATGGCGTAGAAGATAGACCACCGGTACATGACATTCCTTTATTTAACCTTAGAACCTGGATTGACCACATGCATTCAGACTATTGTTTTCTTGCAATGAAAGACTCTTCTGTACATATTAGTTTCCCGGTATTAACAAGTGATTGATCGCCATTATCGCCTATGCAGTTTTCGAATCTCTGGAGGCTCATGATATGTGATGTTCTATTGTCTATTATCTTGTTGAATCTAGTTACAGTGCTAGTGTTTAGAAATGAACATGCTTACATGCTCGCTCATATGTATAAAATTTGGTGCACTAACCTGGAGTTGCAAATAGCTCCAGTCGAATTTTATTCCAGCAGCAACTCAGTCTGCTTTCTGGTCGCCGTCGTAGGACTCGGGATGCGGGTTCACTTGGCCATATTGGCGTGGATCCACATGGAGTCGTTGCCTTGTCTGCAACACTAGGGCCTCAAAAGTCTATGGAAACACGGAAACAGAGGCATATTCCGTTACTATTCACCGTGTGGACCGAGGACAGTCGGAGGCTCCGACACCCAGCTAGCACTTCCGCCCTTCACTCCTTCACCACGGTTTGCAGTTCGCACCTCGTATATAGAGTCTACGCTCTCTTGCTTTCGTTCTTGGGAAGGGCTGTGTAGGAGGTAGGATTGTGGGCGTTGCCGTTGATACTCCCGATCTGCTCACGACATCGATCACCCTGCGGATTCATGCTTGTTCACTTCTTCATGCTGTTGTTGTGATCCTGTTGAACGTTGAGCATATTGTTCTTCTCTGGAGCCGTCCTTGAATGTTGAGTGTTTCGCACACTTACGTAGTCCATGATCGAGTTGGTATAGTCTCAGATTGTGCATGTGGCTTTCTTTGATAGCATTGGCTTTGTGCTTTCCAATTCGTAATGGTTTTTGGGAGCAAATCCCTACCTTACCGTTCTAGCACCGCGTCTTTTTTCTACAGAGTGATTGGCAAAGTGACTTGAGGAGTTGAAGTAGTGAAGCACTTCTTGAATAGCGATGGCAAGTACAAGTGGATGCTCACACCAACTCAAAGATTTGCGATTGTCCGATACTTCTTCTATGATGGGTGATTCAAGTGAGAAGCCAGATGTTGCCACTGCGACGCCTACGAGTGGAGTTAACCATGCAACTCCATCGACTTGCTATTTTTTAACTGTGGAAGAGCAAATTGAGCAGTCAAAGGCTCATTGGAGCACGTTGGTGGATCGCTCGGATTACACAGATGAAGAAGTGGACTTTGAAGTGAGCAACAAGCAAGAGTTCCAGGCTCTTCAAAGGCATCCCACTTGGGGTGGTTTCTTCAGAAATTTCACTGGGGATGCAATATCGACGGGTTTTCATTATGTTGATGACGGTGAGTTGGTGGTAGGGAAGAAGATTGCAGAGGGTGGTCAAGCTGAGCTTTATGAAGCCCAGATTAACTGGTTTAATCCAAAGAAAATTGAGACTGATCGGAGATTGGGACGTGAATATGTGCTGAAGGTTCTCAAAGAGAGAATTCTCTTAAAATATGTGAAGTCCCAATTGCCCATAGGATTGCTACAATTCTATGCCGATGAGTTGGAAAATATAATGTCTTCTACACCTAAGGTGCTTCCACAATATTTTTCGGGGGTATACGGTGGGATATTGTTGAAGGATGGAAGGTTTGCTTTCCTCATTCAAAAGCATCATTGTGATTTGCGTACTTTGATTGAATGCAATATGAAAGTGAGAAGTGGTGCAGATTGTGGACCATTTTCAAAAGAAGAAGCTGAATTGATAATGTATTATATTGCTTTGGGGGTGGATTGGCTGCACAATCATAACATCGTGCATAGAGACTTGAAAGCATCAAATGTTCTTGTATATGAATATGAAAGTGGTTGGCCGAGATGGGGTTGTTATGTGGCTGACTATGAATGCTCTATTGGAGTTGTTGGCACCAATTTTTTTAGAGCACCCGAGATATTACAAGCATGCAAAGATGGAAATGTTAATGAGAGGCCCGAGGTATTTTCAAGAGCAGCAGATGTTTATTGCTATGGAATGACTTGTTATAAAATCTTAACAGGGAAGCTTCCGTTTGAAAATCATCCATTGAGGTATAGCTATGTATTGAATGATCTTGTGATCAATCAACACCTCCGCCCAGAGATACCAAATTATATTGAAGATTGGACACGTGAACTATTGGGTGGATGTTGGCAAGTTGATGCTCTAGGAAGACCTAGAATTGAAGAAATATTGAATGTACTTTCAACGAATTCATCAGAAGTTAAAAGATATGAAGGATTCTTGAAGAAGAAATTTGGCGAAAATTTTAGAAGTTAGAATTACGTTGAAGTGTTGAAAATGTTCTATGTTGAAATGTTAGAATTTCGTTGTAGATTTGTAGATATGTGTATTTTACAAACTTAAATATATATTATAGGTTTTTTGTCCCACTAAGAAAGATGCATTCCTCCCACCATGTATACAATTATTTTTTGTAATGTTAAATATAATCGTTTTTATGATTGGTATTCCCAAATTTCACATAGGTAATATTCTTCATCTATACATTGATTCATTGAGAAACTTGGGAGTGTGAGTTTATTGTTGCATCAGGTTCAATGGCATGAAAGAGACACATTGCACATGACATACCTATAATAGCACGGACATATAGGATGGTTGTATGAACAATGGCTATACATCCTAAAGCAAACCATTATTGCATAGGGTTCTTCAACAACTAGTGGCCCTACTTCTTTTCATGAAAGATTGACAAGTTTTAAGTTGCAATGAAAGTTTTTAAAGCTAAGTTGTGCCAAGAAGATTATCTGTAGAGAAGGTTGTAGCAATGTTGGAGACAATAATACTCTACCAGCACATAGTTATCAACGGAAGTTAGAAGGAGGTTGCAACTCAAACCTCACATCAAGTTATGACTAGTTCACTCTAGATTGTGTCACAAATTGATCTGCTTTGAAGGTACATATTTTCTTTACTAGTTAGGCATTACACAACCAAAATGATAAGATGTCTTGAAACCATAATTTATAACAAGATTTGATGCGTATATGTTTTCTTTATGCATGTTGCTCTTCGGCATCCCTTATACAAGATTTGATGCGTGTCTGTTTTCTTTATGCGTGTTGCACTTTGGCATCTTTTATTTATGTTTTGGATCTCTTTGTTTGGTTAAACTATTGGAAGGGGCAAGTAAGCGACTTCAAAGACCCATTAAAACTCTACAATGCAGGTTGTTGTTTTTTTCCTTTTTGATTTAAGATAAGAAACTAAGATGTGTTGCTGGGATTTTGCATACAATGTAGGCATGTTGCCAATACGTGACAAATTTTTTAATGTTGCAGTCAAAAATTTTAATTTGGAATAAATTTAAAGTTATTGAAAATTGGAATAAATTTAAGTTATTTATATTTAGAAACTAAAATTAAAAATTTGGATGGTTTTTTTTGGTGTATTGACAATTCTGGGATTTTAAAGTTGCAGTAATTGCCACACGTCACTCCTCCCCCAAACGAGCCCCCAAAAAAGTAGACAGATTTTTTCTTCCATTCTTTTGGAACACAAGCCACACTTTCTACAGGCTCCTCAGAAATGTTGACCATTGAACTCCAAAAACAATTGTAGGAAAAACGCTAATGAGGATGGAGCTTGAAATTGCAAAGTCCTCATGGAATATTAACCCTTAAACGTCAAAAAAGCCCCATGGGCTTGTTTATGAGAGAATAATGGAGAAAAAAGTGGATTTTCTCAACCAAAATTGAAATGGATTGGTGCTTTGGAAAGGTGATGAAAAAATGAGCCTAGATTCCCAACTTGCGCCTAAATTAAACAACTGTGGAACAATCCGCAATCAAATGAAGGAATTAGAGGAAGGAGGGACTTATGAGCGATCAGCAACCGTGGAGAGAGACAAAACAATTTTTTAATAAAAAAAACAGCAAAAATGTTGACCGGCGTCGATTCACAACAAGCTGGCCGTTTTTTCTTTTCTTTTTTTTTCTTTTTTTCAGCATTAGCTACTGTAGACTTTTGGAGATGCTCTTTGGGTTGCCCTCCAAGGACCCTCTTGACATTTAAGGGTGAAGGTGCGGAGAAATTTGGCGATCAATAAACAACTAAACATCGACCTCATGGAAGTCAGGTTGTCAGAACCTTCACAAATACAAATATAGTTGTATGCAATCAATGTCAATGTCAATTTAAGAATTTCAAATTATTCATGATTATTCACTCTTCTTGTCATTTATCCCTTTAACGTCCCGATTCATCACTGATTTCATAGATCCGTTATAAAATGTTTGATGAATACCAAAAATGGAGTTGATGTACAAAGCAAAGTTGTAAATGTCAATGTTTAGATCACATCTGTATGGTTGGATTTATCATATTTTTTAGTAATTTTTTTAAATTATTTTTTCAAGGTTTTCTTTTGAAATTCAATTAAAAATCCCAAAGTAACACAAAAAAATTAAAAATTGTTGTAATGAATTTGAAATAACATGCACTACGAGATGGTATGCTTTCCATTATTTGATTCTACTTATTTTGGAAAATCATGCTGAAGGTCTCACTTTTTGAACTAAGAATGAAACTTGATATCAACCACTATTGTTATTTTTCAAAAAATCACAATATCTTATTTTGAAGATCCATACCGTACAAATGGTAGTCAACTAGCACAAGAACCAAGGAAAATTTGGATGGATGAAAAATTGTACAGGATGTCGTAAAGAGAAGGATTTCAATCTGTTCGTCGTCCATTATATGGACACAGGCGCGTTAAAGGGTTATATGGAACAGAGCGCTTTAGAGTGCCAAATTTACAACTTCAAATGCCCAGATGTCTGAAGCTTAAGACAAGTAAAGATCTGAAGTTTCACTCAGGCAATAGAAACTATCAGCTATGATGCCCTACAAGTACTATAAAGACTTGTAACTATGCATGAGAATAAATTGAAGTACTTTAAAATAATTATATTGTTTGATGTATGAATATGGAAGTGCTAACCCTGTCTAAGGTGGTTACCCCATTCCCAACTGAATAAGAAATATGGATTTGAGACATTGATATTATTTAGTATTATTATTATTTTAAATTAGGCAAGAAGGAATAGATTTCAACACAAGTTGAAACATAATTTTTGGATGAAGAATGAATTAGTTATAAATTTTCAAAGTTGAAGCCTGACACATCCCATTCATGTCACATAGGTAGAGTTGTTTCTGTTTAAAGAAGATTTGTATTGCACACACTAAAAATGCTTAAACCAACAACAACGAATCCATAACCACACTTACATATACTAAAACCAACAAGAGAGAACCCATTACCAACAATAACTCATGCTAAAACCAACATCATTGCAGCATTGATTGTGGAAAATGCCCCTAGCTGTTGGTTTAAGGCGCCAGTTGGTAAAGGGGTAACCACCTTACATGAACGCAGATTGTACGATGATGTTGGAACATTGAAGTTTCTCAATGCAGCACCAAACCACATACCTTGCTCAACTGCTGCAATGGCTACTTGAAGTGCAGCATCACTATAGTTGCCATTGCCATCACTACAAGGAAACTGGTCGTTTCTCATTACCTGAAATCAAGAAAACCCTTGTATTATGTGACCATTTGCACTCCCCAACTCCTGATTGGCTCAAAATAGCAGTGAGAAAAGACACTCTGTAGAGTGCAAGGGGGCTCAAAATTATAAACCCCCAAAATAGTTGTCAACCTTGATTATTATAAATTTTTAGAAACCCCCATGGACCTACAAAGCTCTATTTTGCATTGAAAGTTATAAATTATAAGCATGTAATATTTTGTTAAATTTTTAATTTATATTATAAATCCAAAAAAAGTCCAGGACCTGAATGAGCGCTTTAGAGTTGCCACCCCGGGAGACCAGTTTCCTTGTAGTGCGTCCACAAGCTAATATTCATGCAGCACATACAGTAACCTCAGTTGCAGGCTGTGAATCTCCACCTAGTAGTTCAAATCCATGCAAAAATTGTGAGTGTACTCTAACATAATTTTAACAATCCCAAATAATTAAACACATCATGATCGAGACTACATGACATTCCTCTATTTAACCTTAGAACCTAGTTTGATCACATGCATTCAGATCGACTACGATTTTCTTGCAATGAAAGACTCTTCTCTACTTATAAGTTTCCCAGTATTAACAAGTGATTGATCAGCATTATTGCCTGTGCAACTTTATATACTCTGGAACCTCATATCTGCAGATACAGCTTAAATTGCCTTGTGGGCATCGTCATCTCTTCCAGCTCTGTTAATTAGAGCTGTATTTCATGTTATTACAATTGCCCACTGGATCTATGCGAGTTGTGGATTTCAAAAAGTCCCAATATAGTGGAAAAGTCCCAACTAAACGAATATTGCCATTTGGGTTTGATTGACACAACCTGCAAGGTGACTCTGGAAAATGAATATTAGGAAATGTTTACTTCAATTGAATACTTTCCAATAAAAGGCAGTAAAATGAATGTTTGCCCGCTTGATCTATAATCATGTGTTGGTGAACTGGTATCAATGTGGATTGTCTCACGTGAATTTCATAGCAATATTATTGTATAAAATTTGAAACTTAAAATTCAAAATTCTTTTGTAATTTGGTTACGAATAAGTTACCATACTACATGATCGACTTTGGCATTAATTCTATTGTTTTAATGAGGGCCAAATTGTTAGGAAATATTTTTTCACTTTTTTTTCAAATTTGAAGAAGAAAATTATCAAAAAGTATAAGTGCCAAATCTATTTTTAGAAAATTAATTAAATATTTGGCACCCTTAATTGTTGAATTCAATCGTGTACTACGGTATTGACAATCTCTGGATGAAATTTGTTGTGATGGGTTGAAATGTAACACTCTACGTGTAGTGATTTTTGGAGAGTTTTTGGTTGCTTAATTTTATGAGTTGACTTTATCAAGAGCACTTTTAACCCTTAAACGCTCAAACAACCATTTTTTGGTCGCTCCCCAAATCTAACAGGCTGCTCCCGGGGGGTGCACTTAGTGTTAAAAACCAAGTATAATGTGCGTGCGTCACCTCTAAAATAATATTCTTATATACGGTTTTTCTTTCATTAAAAAAATGATATACATACATACATATAACAAAATAGAAGCCTAATGTATGTATGCATGTTCAAAGTAAATTTAAAAAGCAAAAGCCTAACATATGTATACAATGAAAACATTTCCTAAAAAATAGGCCTAATTTTTTTTCACTACAAAGGTATTTATTTATCATTGATAAAATCATTAAAGAAAAATTATCTATAGGATGTAACTCATACAAGTTTTTTTTACTACAAAAGTTATTGAAAGTAGTGCAATAATAGTTTCTAAGTCTACCATGATATGATTTGCCAAGTCATAAGTCCATAGTGATTTATGATCCTTTTTGTACCAATACAATCCAATCTCCATATGAGATGGTCAATCCAACAAATCAATTGGTTTTCTATATTCAATCCACCTATTAGTGATTTTTCTACGCATTCTTTAAACCCTTCCTAAATACCAAATTTGAGTGGATGCCCCTATATGTAAATTTACAATTTTTATCACATTAAAAATGGGCTATGTATATTTACGAAATTGAACAAAGTAATACCCTAAGCTTATGTATATTTTGTAAGCCCACTCCACAATTAACCCCTAAACGCTCAACCATGCATTTTTTGCATGATGTACAGAAAGTTTTCCCGTTTTCTCATCCATAAAGGACAATTTGCAGCATGAATTTTTTATGGTGAATTTTACATGTAGTAAGGTTCACGGAGGCACAAGTAACATGCTGAAATACTCAATTGTCAAATCACCACATTTTTTATTCTCGTGTACTCTTCCATTCTCTTTGAAATTTTTGATGCAAAGTGGAAGATTCTGGTTGCCCTCAGTTGGATGGCCGAGAATAGAAGTGGATGGATGTAGCTCATACAAATGATGAAGTTCGTTGGAATATGGAACTTTGAGGGCCCTGCCCATGCGAAAGCACTGAACAGGCTAACACCAATCTGCAGTGAGTATTCCAAGCGATTTTCATAGGGATTTACACCTCATCCAGGTGTCACGCATAATTCGAAATTATTCATTCAAAGTTTCAACGGTCCTTGTGGACCAGCATCACACCAAACAGAACCGGCGCTGTCACATTGGAATGGTGGATCTGCCTAAGTGTGCATTCAATTCCGGATCTCATGAATCAATCACGATTGCCTAGCCGATGAGCATCTACAAGCTTCCAGTGACCAAAGCTGCGGCCATTGATGAGCTACTCACTAAATGGAGATCCAAGATCCAAAGAAAAAAATTGGGCTGCCTCAAGTAGATCTATAAATTCTCGTAACGATTGAACTCAAACCAGAGTCTCACCGTGCAAGCACCAACGTTTACTATGTCGAGTGAGGAGGACTGTGACCGCATCAGATTGGACGTTGGGAAGCGCATCATTGTTTAGTGGTGTGCAGAGAAAGGTTACTCTGACGCACAAGCGTGCCACCTTGTGCGCTTACTCGACGTCCCTTTCCTGCTCCAACTGCCACTGAAAGCGCCACTCACAAAGAAGACGACACCAGTCGGTTTATGTTTCCTGTGGCGCCACCATGCTAGCCACGCCCTTGGATGGAAGGGCCGAAGATGCGAGGGAGACCCGGACGGCTTCAGCAGCTCAATCAACTCCTAGTTGCGATATGAGTGGTGGACTGATGCACTGCCCAATACAAACGCTGAGGCAAACACCGCTACAGAACAGAGCTGTGGTAGCAAGAGAACCGTCGATGGCGCATGCAGTAGTGCCGATCCACATCCACAACGCCAACGTCTTGGACCTGCACCGTGATCAACAATTCGACGGGGATCAAGAAAGTTCAGAAGATGACGATGACATACTAGAAGGAGGACAAGAAGACTCCATTCATGGGCTGAGCGAAGGAGATTCAGATACAGACCTGGACGAGTAGATGCGTCGAGAGGGCGGAGCCGGAAGTGACGAGGAGAGCAGTACTAGGACAGAAGATGGAGAAGATGCAAGGCTTCAGACACGCGGCGAGACATCAGTAAGCGGAGCAAAGAGGATGAAGAACACGACGATGCTAGTGGGCGGTTTGAATGCAGCTGCGGAGGAGTTGCTGTCTCACAACAATCTG
Source organism: Pohlia nutans (assembly GCA_022496805.1). Lineage (NCBI taxonomy): Eukaryota > Viridiplantae > Streptophyta > Bryopsida > Bryales > Mniaceae > Pohlia > Pohlia nutans. Next base: position 41,083,092 of record CM040088.1, read on the forward strand.
GGTCGTGGCAACAGTAGTCGCGGAGGACGTGGGCGTGGACGGGGAAGGCGACAGTCTGGAGATTCTAGTGCAGCAGTCGGCACAAAGGGTGGGTCGGAGCACGACGTGGGTGCCAGCATGCGTGGGCGGAATGGGCGGGGCGGAGTGCTGCGTGGCAACTAGCAACTTACGGTTTCACTGCCAGATCCCGATGTTCAGGACCAGCTACCACAGCAAGCAAGCCGGGGCCGGGGTCGTGCTCGTGGGCGGACCAGTACGGGGAGGGGCCGTGGAACAGCCGAGGCGAGCGCTGCTCAAGCAGAAAAATGAAGCCGGGCACAAGCCAATGCACGTAAAAAGATGAATGACGTGGATAAGCTGTGGACGCAAGAGCAACAGTCATACACGCACGAGTCCTTTGTGTTTCGAGGTAAGACACCCGGTCATACACACATATTTCGGGATTGTCCAAGTGCCTTTGGTATCTTTCAGACATTCTTCACGCCAAGGATCATGGCCAGAATTGTAAATGAAACAAATAGATATGCCAACACGGTCAATGAGAAGGGGAAGGTTCGTGGTGGGAAGGGGTGGTGGAAGATATCCATTGATGAGCTACACGCGTACCTCGGGATTTGCATTTTGATGGGGGTGAAGGTATTACCAAGCCATCGATCATATTGGCAATCGTCAGTCCCCTTTTTACATTGTCGTGTCATTTCGTCGTGTATGTCACGACATAGATTTGAACGTATAATGGCATGTTTACATGTTGTAGAAGATCGTGGATTGCCTCCTCGTGGTGATCCCAACCATGACAAATTGACAAAGCTACGTTGGTTGTTGAGTGATATTCGTAGGAGGTGTGTTGAGAATTGGAATCTCGGTCAATTCGTAACGATTGATGAGATGATGGTGCGTTACAAGGGTAAATATTGTCCTATTCGACAATACTTACCCAAAAAGCCATGTAAATGGGGCATCAAGGTTTGGTGTGTCGCGGATAGTTCAAAAAAGTACGTGTGGGACTTTGAAGTTTACACGGGCTCTTCAATTTGTGATTCTTTGCGGACGGCTAAACATGGGGAGGCTAAAACCGGCCATGAAGTTGTCACCAACTTGATGTCTAGTCTACATGGAAGGCGCCATATGCTTTTTATCGATAATTTTTTTACGTGCGTGAAGTTATTGGTGGAACTGGCGGATCTGGGCACTTTTTGCATCGAGACTGTTCGTTCTGATAGAGTGGGGTTACCGTCAGCTCTAACGGATAAGAAAAGATGGAGTAAGGAGCCACAAGGAAGCCTTGGATGACGAATGCACGTCAATGGTAAAATATGTTGTGTCACTTGGGTGGATAAAAAACCTGTGATTCTTTTGTCGTCTCACGCAAATCCTCTACCGCGGGACCCACTACATCCAGATACTGTTCCAAGAACTGTGTGCGGACGGAAGATCCATGTTCCCACTTCGCCAGTCCATTTAGCCTACACCACGTGGATGCGCGGCGTTGACGTTTCGGACCAACTACGTGGAGAATATTCTTGCCAAGTGCGAAGCCACAAGTGGTGGCATCGCTTGTTCTTTTTCATGGTTGATACATGTCGAGTGAACTCCTAGATCATTCACAAGTCGTGGTGCAAGAGTGCCGGCAAGCGGCCATTGGATCATCTAGAGTTCACGATGAAATTGGCAGAAATGCTTATGGAGAATTGGGGACAACGACGTGGAGTGTGCTCCACATTCAACCGACGTCCTTGCGTGCATTCTCTTGTGAAGACCAAGAACCGTCGTGTATGCCGTTATTGTCACTCTTCAACTTTGACTAACTTAGCATGTCCTCAGTGTGGCGACGTTAGCCTTCACCTTGGCAATTGTTTCATGAAGACTCATTTCCCAATCCGCAGGTATGAGAGCCCTGCCCCATTTGTGTTAGTAGGCGCATGTGATTGGTAGAATTTGTTTGCTTGTAATAGAAACTCATAAACCCTTTTTTTTTGGAAATTAGGTCTCGCTTCGTACATCACTTGTGGGATTTGTACTATCGAAACATGGATTGACGGGCTAAATTCACATCTCTTGCAGATAAATCATGGTTTGCTCCATGATAAATCATGGTTTGGCCCATGTGGAAGCCCATCTGTTTTTCCTTTTTTGTCACTGTAGAGCTCTCTGTAGAGCTGTCGCCAGCGCATGGGCATTTTTCTAGGACTCCAGGGCCACCACAGCATGTTGCCCCAACGACCACTTCCAAAGGCGGGCCCGAGGCGAGCAACACAGCAGGTTCTCCACAGCTTCCGGCATGGTGCAAGCAGGTTCTCCAGCAGCTTCCGGCAGGTGCGAGCAGGGCCGGTGGCATCGCTGGTGTTCTCCAGCATAACTGACGGCTTCAGCTGCGGCCCACGCCCTTCATGTTGCAGCTCCACCAGGACGCCGTTGTTGTCCTTCGTTTTGCACCTGGCCGTGTTGTTCTTGGCTTCAGCACCTGGCCGTGTTGTTCTTCGTTTTGCACCTGGCGCTTGATGTTGCTGCTGCTCCCACCAACATTCACTCATTCACAGAGGCAGCTGTGCAACTTCGAGGACTTAGGTAGCACGTCTCCACGACAATAGATTAGCAATCCTGTACAGTCAGTTCTGTAATTTGAATCCAGCGCTTCCCATGATCTTGCTTTCTGCTCTTGTACAGGCTCACTAAATTCCTGGTTGCATTGTACATCGTTGGTTTGTTCAGTGCACGCATAGTTGAGGACCAACAGGTTTTGATTGCAGTACCCATGGTCAATCCTCATGTAGCTGTACAAATGATTTCAGTACTCCATGCACATTTCTGATTTTGTGTTTCACTGTTGTTTTTCTTCCACTCCGGCGTTTTCGTTTTTCCCAACAACCACTTTATTCAGTTCTTGCAGTGTTTAGTGGTTGGCAAAGGGAGTTGATTAGACCAAGTTCTGCATGGGCGGTCAAAGCTGCGCGCAAGTAGTTCAGTCGTCGTGATAGACAAGCGTCGGAGCTGGCGTCCGCCGTTTCGTTTTGATCACTCCTGGCTGCGTTCCTGGCAGTGAGGCCGAACTTTTTGGTTGTCATTGCCCGTAGCTGAGTTGGATCTATATGTCAGGCCTGCCCTTGCAAAAAAATAAAATTCGGTCAACTGCATTTATTGATCCTCTGTCATTCCACTTCATTCTTCCCACAGACACGGGCACCATCGTGTAAACGTCGCAGCAGATAGAAGTTTTGAAGGACTGTGTGTTGCAAGCCTTCCAACTTCTTTGAAATGAATCGTGATTTTTGCACAATCATGCACCACTATCCAATGCTTCGCAAAGATATGAAACTCCATTTTTTTGCTATTTTAGGTGCATAAATTAGTGTTATTTCCTCTGTTATGTGCAAAAAAGCAGCACTGCCCGTCCTTTTTGATCCCCTTAATCGCGCTCAGATCTGCCAAAATCTTTTGATCCAAGCGGTGGATCCTCACAAAAAATTGCATACGTCAAGAAGAATCCATGCTCTACAAGATCATGCAGACAGATCTTGAAAAAATGTAAACACCGCCTTCTCACATCAGATTGAAATTTCACTCAAAAAGTGCGAAAAAAAAACTCCAGAAAAGGTGAGGACGTTTAGGGGTTAATACCCCTTTGTTCACTCACGTAGTTCCATACTGGATATTGTAGTGCACCCCTCGGGTGCTGCCCAAAAAAAAAAAAAAAAACGTTTTTGAAAAAAAAAATTAAAATTAAAATACTACACCAAGTCTACTTTCCAAGTGCAATTTGAATTGTATCAATCCGAGTTAACTAACTTCACCCGGGAGAATTTTTCAAAGTGGAACACCTCAACATTGTCTTAGTGTTATAAAAATTGCTATTGGGGAAAGTAATGATGTTCCCTCCGTGATTTCTTTTGCTTTTCTAAAGTTTACAATAGATAATCCAACTTTAATCAATCATACTAGATTTTAAACTCTAAAAGTGAAATTTATAATTTATACAATTTTTCAAAGATTAATGCTTTCAAATTCATTAAAAATATATCTAAAGTTATTTTTGGAAGTTTGACCATACAGATAATTTGCAGAGATGATGCCCTACATTTTGTTTATTGAACCAAACTTCATGAAACATATGGAAGGCACATATTACAACACATTTATGTTTTGTCCAATACCCCGCGGGCTTTTAGGAGTTAAACTATTTTGAACTAATATTTTAGAATTTTTTGGTGAACCACTACAACATCAAATGAGGCATAAAAATTTCACAAATCATCCCCTTTCTAATTGGTTCACACATGCATGAAGCTAACTTCCCATTAAAAATATAGTAAAGAATCCACACTACAAAAAGAGTATGACAAATGAGAAAAAATGGATGAAATTTGTATATCGTTCAAAAAATGGACTCTTGGGTTAAACAATGCTACCCAAGTGAGTCTCTATTGTTAAGCATATATAGTTGAAGGATCCCGACAAACTTTGTATTTGACTAACCATACCCTGGGGAAGTCACTGTCAAAAATTTAAATAACCATGAGAGAACAAATATAGGGTGTCTTATTTATATGAGAAAAAATTTATAAATTTTTACAAGTAATATAGGGTGTTTTAAAGAGTATTATATGAATGTTCCTAAAATATACTATGAATATATCCTAAATATACTATAAATATTAAAATATTCCAATTATTTCATATCCCCCTATTAAATACCCTATGTTCGCTCATATACACTAAAATTTACACTAAGTGACTTCCCTAAGAACGTTATCATAAAATCATCATTACCAGAAAAACATCATAATATTCATTTAATACTAAAATAATGTTGCACACTTTGTATTCTTTTCTTTATAAAAAAAAAGTAAAAAATATAAATATAAATTTATAATCACCTATACCATAAATAAAAATCCATTTCACTATCCATAAAATTAAAATTATATATAAAAAAACATTACTCCCAAAAACACTGCCCAACCATATAGGTTATGTGATCAGTTCCAGTTTCACTAACCCCAACCCAACATCTACCCTTCAAGAAACACACATCTACGAATCAAAACCCGAACATCTCCAAAATATACCAAAAAGCGAACATTTTTGAAATCTACAAAACACGGAACATTTTCAATCTCTACCTAGAGCCGAACATCTCCTAAATCTACCAAAATTTCGTAAAATCAACAAAGTCAGCCATTTCGGCCGAAGCGCAGGACGACGACGAAGGCCTCTCTACACTGACGACGAAGGGGCTCCGCAATTGAGACCATCGGAACATGTCCCGGGCTCATAATTCTCGGGGATGCTGCAAATGCACTGAGCTTTATTAGGTCTACTACATTTTCCAATGTGGTTCCGTTCTTGACCAAAGTTTCATACCGCGTAGCAAATTGTGTCGCCAGATCGGAGCTTCTTCAGGGTTCGAGATGAGCTCCGGTGGATCTGATGAGGAAGACTTTACAAGCTTCTGTGTGTGTTAGAGTAGCGCTTTTTGAGATGTGATGAAACGGCGTTTATTAGATCGGGTTTGATTGAATTTCAATTAAACAGCGTTTATTCGATTTGAATTTTTTGTGTGAGAGATGGCGGAAGAGGATGAGCGAGACGCAGCTGCAGCTGAGGGGATTGAAATGACGACGGTGGATCTGTCGTCGCCGCTCCCGCCCCGGGTTGACTCTCCTCCCGTCAGTCCTCCTGCTCCCGTGAGGTAAGTAGGTTTTACTTTTGAATTTGGAACGCACGAATTTTTTGGAAAGCAAATGCAGGATTTCGGAGTTGTTTTTGAATTAATTTTTTTTGTTTCGGAGATCTTAAGGCAGTGAGAAAATTCTTGATAATAGGTCACAAGAAAATGGAGGGGAGCAACCTCCAAGGCCGTCGTCTCCAAGCAAGGCTATCTTTGAGCGAAATGAGCGTGAGTCCAAGTTGGAGCTTTTTGAAATCGACCCGCTTGTTAATGTCCGCGGCCTCAAAAGGTTTGATCGATTTCACATTTTTTCGCTAGCCTCGTTAATTACAAACCCTACTTTTCAAAAATGGCAAGTTTATTAGTGAGTTTTCTCATTGATTTGTGAATATATGATGTTTTGTATAGTATGGGAGGTCAGCAGCATACACCTCAAAGTCCTCTCGGAGAAGTTGCAGTCTCGGTTGAGCCACGCCAAGATCCTGCCCAGCAACCATTTTTCCAGGTAGTCACTTGTGTTTAGGCTTGAACTCTGTAAGATTGGAATATCTGAGATCGAAAAGCTTTTCTATGTTTTTTTCATTCGTGATACTCTTTTTTTGGCATCGATTATTCTGGGAATTGAGGTTGTTTCAACTTCTCTATTATTGTTTGGGAGGCATAAGAAATGGGCTTGCTTGCAGGCGAAGAGTGCAAATCTGGGGACAATGATGGGCGTCTTCATTCCTTGCCTTCAGAATATTCTCGGCATTATATTTTACATTCGGTTTTCATGGTGAGTGACGTTTGTCTAGATATGCTGTGATCCGGAGCTGCAATTCCCGATGAAATTTTTCACACGCTTCTTTAGTTTGTTATTCAATTTTATCTTACAGCAAGCCAAAACAAGTACAAGTCCATTGTTCTTGGCACTTTGTGATGCTGCGCTAGGAGCTGTGCCTGTTGCGGCATAATCGATTGTGTGCTCCTGCAAGTAATGTCAGAGAGTTTTGCATATTCCTTTTAGGTTTACGTAGCTGATCACATCTGTGTACTGCTGCCTTGGCTCGAGATCTTTACCCTGATTTTTGCTCACTATCTGACTATTAAAACAATTTTGCAGGATTGTTGGTATAGCAGGCATCTGGCATAGCTTGGTGCTGGTGTCTATTTGCTGCGCTTGTACATTTATAACTGGCTTATCTCTCAGTGCCATTGCCACTAACGGAGCCATGAAGGTGAGAGTCATATTTCCCTTTGCAACAATGGCTGGTCTAGACGCTCTTCCAGAATTAGTATCGAATGTCTTAGTTGTTTTCGATTGGACCACCGTCGTCAGAATTCCTGTACCTTCTACTCATAATCGATACAACTTCTATTGACTGCAGTGATAGGTCTGAAGTTAGTTTTCGTTCTGGCCAGAGGATTGAACTTGGTCCCATACCTAGGAGTCGATCTTCGGTTACTGGAGAGGCTCAGGAGTATCATATTGCTGACATATCTTTCTGTAGTCTGTCAATGATGTTGTAACATCATACCAGTCCTTCGTCTGACGATTCGTCCAAGATCCTGATTCAGTGTACCGTCATGCATTCTGTTCTGGTTGCAGGGTGGAGGTCCTTATTATCTTATAGGCAGAGCGCTGGGTCCTGAAGTTGGAGTCAGCATTGGACTCTGCTTTTTCCTGGGGAATGCTGTGGCAGGGTCTTTGTAAGTGACTGGTTCGGTTCAACATCTTTTTCATTCTATATTCTTCTCAATATTAAAGTTACTCTTTAGATATTTCATCCCTATTTCATGAAATGGTAAAAACAACGAAAATAGGCTTACCAGCACCCACAGATTCAATCAGGGTCATCAATTTGTTGGACAATTTGAAATCGATCCCTACTTTTTAAAATTTAAAATTTCTTTAATTTGAATACATTAAGGAAAATGGTTTCTTTGTTTTGTTTTGTTTGTATGTTATGTTGAGATCTCCCGGACTGTGCCCCTGTTGGGCACGTTCTTGGTATCGTTGGAAAGCTCTTGATGAGAAGAGGTGCACCAAAGTCATTTTGTGGCATTTGGACCTACAATGTGGAAGTTATGGATTTTTAATCAAATTTTGTCAGCATAAATTGAATTAAATTATGGATAATTTATTCTAAAAATTTATGGATAATTTATGGATAATTTATTATGGATAATTTATGGATAACTATGGATAATTTATTCTAAAAATAAAATAAAAAGTAAAAGCATGGCTAAATCACGGGGAACACTAGGCCAACAGCACATGTCCACACTAGAATTAAATTAAATAAACAAGGTCAGCACCCGCACTTTGACACAATTAATGGATAACCGTCTTATGTAACAGAGGGATTAACGAAGGGGCGGAGGAATTTCGTTTAGTAACTTATTTTGTTACTCCATGGTGCAAACTTCGTAGTTACAGAAATATTCAAGGGTGAACAATGGATTCTTCTCTGACTGTTCAATTTTTGTTTACCTTTTCTCTACAGGTATGTGCTTGGTGCTGTGGAAACATTTCTTGATGCCATTCCCGCGGCAGGCATATTCAAGCGTAAGTTGTTGACGTGGGCTCAAGTCCGGCTTATGTCGCATGCTCGCTGTATGGATGGACATAAACTTAAAAAATAAAATAGAGAGACTGCATGGGAGAACTGACTGAAGATTTGAGCTTGAAGCCTGAGTCCATTGCAGTGTCACCAATTCAAATGTATTTCTTGTCAGATACCATGAAGAAAAAGTGAATACATGTCATTGAGAACAAGTTTGTTGCATTGACAGAAACCGTAACCATTACGGACTTGGTTCCTGGAGTTCCATCAGCATCAGCAGCACCTGATGTACTGAAGACCACAAACATACACGACCTACAGGTGTACTCGGTAATACTTACAGTATTGCTATGCCTTATTGTCTTTGGAGGCGTCAAAATCATCAACAAGGTTGCCCCCGCCTTTCTTTTCCCGGTGCTGTTATCGGTGCTACTCATCTTTATCGGTATTTTAGCTGCTCCTCGCAGCAAAGATCCGCGTAAGTGCTCTAATCCTGAGCTTCTCTCTCATGCGTTTTTCTCATGGAATCTGTATGACATCACTGCCTTCAAATCAAACTCACGAAGTGAAGGCATCAGACTGTTACGAAATATGCTTGAAAGTGTATAAGTGACCTCTTGGTTTGGTGAAATGCAGCGGGAGTCACAGGATTAAGGTGGCACACACTGACTTCCAATTGGGATTCTGCTTATCAACGAACCAATCATGCTGGCATACCAACTCCTGATGGAGACATATACTGGAGTTTCTAGTGAGTAGTTCAAAGCAAGCACGAGTCTTTTTTCAACGATTAGGTTCCAGGATTGATTCTACCGAATACCATGACATCACTTAATGTAGTGGATCGAATGTGTATGAGCTGTGAAACTTTCGCGGTTGTTCTTGGTAGTTATTTACTCCGTAATAACTTCTTCCTCCATTGGATTACTTAGTATTCTCGTTAATTTATTCTGTCAAAGTATGTTCATTCCAAGTCCATTCTAGTTATTCGTCGGCAGATTTTCGGAGCTCAGTATTGGTCTACACCTGTTTCATGCTAATGACCGATTTTTTGTGCTTTGGAATTGTATGCAGTTCATTATTGGGGCTTTTCTTCCCAGCTGTCACGGGTATTATGGCAGGTTCAAATCGTTCAGCATCTTTGAAAGACACACAAAAGTCGATCCCCGTGGGCACATTATCAGCTATTGGCACCACTACTGTTTTGTATTTGGTGTCTGTGTTCATGTTTGGGGCAGTGGCCACCAGAGAGCAGCTGCTAACGGACAGGTATAGCTTTTCATAACGTTTCTTTAAATAAATATATGCATACATTTATTCAGAATTTGAATTCCCAGTTTAAAAGGATCGTCCTCATGCATTTCCTTATCTTATGTATGATATTCTGAATTGGACGCTTTTCTAGAGCTTGTAATTCGTTTGAGAAATTCTTGTATAATACTTCATGTTTTAGCAAAAGAGTTCCTACAGATGTAAAGTGTAAGTGTATATGTCCAAGAATGACGTACAAGTTTGTAATTTGTGAACAGATTGTTAACAGCGACAGTGGCATGGCCAGTAGCTTGGGTGGTGCAAGTAGGAGTGATCTTGTCAACGCTTGGTGCTGCTCTGCAGAGTTTAACAGGAGCTCCAAGGCTTTTGGCGGCCATTGCCAATGACGACATTCTTCCAGTACTGAAATATTTCAAGGCCCCAGATGGTGTGGAGCCCCACTTAGCAACGCTGGCTACCATGTTCATCTGCTCAAGCTGTGTGGTTATTGGAAACCTTGACCTTATCACTCCAGTTATAACCATGTTCTTTCTCATGTGCTATGGAGGTGTCAATTTATCTTGTCTTTTGCTTGAGCTTCTGGACGCACCCAGCTGGCGCCCTCGCTGGAAGTATCATCACTGGAGCTTTTCACTTGTAGGTGCTGTACTTTGCATCGGTGAGTATCAGGTCTCCGCACTTTTTGTTTCTTCATGGTCTACCTTAATAAGACTCTATAGTAGCGCTATGATCTTTTAGCATTTATTAAGCAGCTTTGAATGTAGTTCTGCCTTTTAGAGGTTATTACGGTTCAGCATAGATATTTTTTCTCTCATAATTTATCGCCATTATTTAATGCTTTATTGCCGTGTGGTCTTTGTAAGAGCCATGACGAGGTTGTTTATATGTGCGCAACTGTACTGTGGATGCAGTCATCATGTTCGTAATTTCATGGTTATTTACCGTGGTCTCATTGGCATTGGCGAGTTTGCTTTATTGGTATGTTAGCATCAAAGGCAAAGGTGGTGACTGGGGGGATGGATTTAAAAGTGCCTACTTTCAACTTGCCTTGCGAAGTCTACGCTCTCTTGGAGGTGCTCTTACACTAAACAGACGTGCTTTTTTGAAGTTATGCATTGAATTCTTGATACATCCAAGTATATTTGCTGTAGAATATGTAGACATTGCGTAGTAGAACCAGAACTAAAATGTAGATTGTATTTTCCTGCAGCAACCCAAGTACATCCCAAAAACTGGTATCCCATTCCTCTCATCTTCTGCAAGCCATGGGGCATCCTTCCGAATGATGCGCCTTGCCATCCAAAGCTGGCGGACTTCGCAAATTGCATGAAAAAGAAGGGCCGTGGAATGTCCATTTTCATGTCCATCTTAGAAGGAGATTACAAGATCAGGAGTGAAGATGCTCGTCAGGTACCTTAACATATCTAGATTATTACTTAGGATTCATGGTTATAAAACGATCAATTTGATTGAGCATATCGTGAAAAATAAATTTCAGATAGAGCCAAATTTTGTAACGCTAGAATCAGTGAAGAACATTTCATGTGTCGTTCAAAAATAAATAAAATTGAACAATAGAAAGTCCCCATAAGACCTACTTTTAAATTGCCAAAAAAAAGAGAGGCCCAATTTTGGGTTTCTCGGTCCTTTAGGGGTTAAGGAGTATTGCACAAGAACTTTTCTGCGCAGTTATTACCGTATATGAAGCATGAATAATGCAATAAGGTTTTGTTCGACTTAGTAACACAGCTATGGTTTTCAGGCTAGCAAGCTGTTGGGTACATACATTCAAGAGAAGAAATGTGAAGGGGTCACGGAGGTCATTGTGGCAAGAAGACTTCTGGATGGATTTCGGGGTGTGATTCAGACCATGGGGCTCGCCAATTTGAAACCAAACATTGTGTGCATGCGGTATCCTGAGATATGGAGGGATGAATCCCACAGCGAAGTGCCGAATAATTTCTACAGCATTATCAATGACTGCTCCACTGCAAATAAAGCCGTTGTCTTAGTGAAGGGTCTGGATGAGTGGCCCGGTGAATATGACAGGCAATATGGTACAATTGACTTGTACTGGATTGTTCGTGATGGTGGCCTCATGTTACTCTTGTCTCAGTTGCTTCGGGCAAAAGAATGCTTTGATAGCTGCAAAATCCAGGTTTGTTACTCACCTTGAACTATTGGAATAGAGTCTTGAATGTTATGGAACGATAAGATATATTGCATCTTTTCAACCTGGATATTTTACTTCACGCAATGGAGGCAAACGAGGTATTGGTGCTGACTAGCTTCCTTTGTCATCACAGGTGTTTTGCATCTCCGAGGAAGAAACAGAGGCTGAAGAACTAAAAGCCGATGTGAAAAAGTTTTTGTACGACTTGCGGATGCAAGCGGAAGTGATTGTTGTCACCATGAAGTCGTGGGAGGATCACCATCAGGACAACAATATAGTCGCCCGTGATGGTGCCATGGACGCTTTCTCCAAAGCTCGTAAGCGAATCTCAGTTCGTGTCGAGGAAATGAAGCAAGGAGTTGATGGTAGTGCTAAGTTTGAGGCTGATTACAGTTCTTTCAACGATCAACAGGTGAGTAAAGTTGTTGACATATTTCCTGCTGTTCTACATTATCTGTCTTGAAGTTGGACACGTTGCTGATCTTTTGAGGAAGCAAAACCTCCTGGACATTTAATATTCACCAGGAATGGGCTTAGTTAGAACGCTTATTGGCTTTGATGGCTTGTGCCCATTTCGGTACTATTTTAACCCCATGGTTTTGAAATGACAAATGCAATCAACTATATTGGTTTTCTACAAACAAGTCATATTCCAATTAAAGAGGGTCCAGTGTCCTGGTGTGGTGCTGGACTTTTGTTACATTTGTTACTTATGTTCTCGTTTGGTGGATATATCAGGTGAACAAATTTTTGTATACGACATTAAAACTCAATTCTATCATTTTACGGTACTCAAGGGCGGCAGCGGTAGTTCTAGTTAGCCTGCCTCCACCACCTCCTCGGCACCCTGCTTTCTGCTACATGGAGTACATCGACTTACTAGTGGCGAACGTCCCCAGACTATTAATGGTGCGAGGTTATAGACGAGACGTCATCACCATCTTTACGTAGGAGTGTTCTTCCTGCATCATTAGGTACTGTACACAACCATGACCATTTGGTTAGGTCGGTCAGCATTGATGTCTGCTGTTAAAAATGGTGGCAGCTAGTTTAGTTAGTAGATGGTCCTGTTCCTTGACGAGGTTCCTGCTTCCCTGCAAGAAAACTGCAGAAAATGTCTTGCAACGGCGGTGGAGATCAGTAAGGAATCAATCAGCACTCCACTGGTGGTGTCGACAAAGTAAACTGATTAGGGATTAGGGATTAATTCTTTTCCACCACGAGCACAGAAGACTTTACAATGAGCAATCCTAATGTATCACTTTCATTTCTCATGTGGCTGTTTCCAAGTTTGAGTTAAACCAGTCTAGACTGGTCCGTAGCATTAGAAGCGCCTTAAACCGTAAAATGTAGGACTAATACAAAGATATGAACAGTGGCAGTTTTTCAAAGGGTGTTAGATTTGGGGTCTTCACTTTTGCAATGAGAATGCTGTTTGTAACGAGCTTCTTGTATAGAACAGGTATTGGTGGTGCCAATTTTTCCAATCACGTATTTCTCAGTCTAAGAATCTCACGAATGGATCAACGCTGCCTGGACTAACAACTTTAAACTAGGGTTTTTTTTCTTGCACTGTAGCAGTGCTTCATGCATGCAATGGAGGGTGGTCCCTCCAGATTTAGACCATTGTGACTGTGCCACAACATTGGAGTCTGGCTCCAATGCTTTAAACCCAGGGAGGGGTCTCTAGGATTCATGAATGGGGATGAAGTTGGGGATGAAGTACAAATTTGAATCAAGAAACACTAAAAGAAATGTGGGATTCTACGACTTTAAGTATGTGACTCAAACTGGTCCGTAATGACTAGTACTAGTCATTGCGGAGTAGTTTTTGAACTATTTGAGTCATATACTTGTAGTTGTGGAATCCCACATTTTTTCTAGTCAAAAAAGAATAAAATTTGATGTTTTCAACAACCCAAACACATCCTGAATTTGGCTTGGTCAAAGTTTCACCATAACGAGTAAGTGTTTGTAAACTGTTTATTTAAGATCTTTCAAATGATCCCAGAGCTTGTCACAATGGAAAGAATGAGCAAAAAAGTGGATGAAATTGCCTAAGTCAACAAAGTGTTACTCACACTAATTGAGAATTTTCACTGAGTAGTGAGGATTGTGTGTAAAGTCTCACACTGATTTAAGATTGGTGGGAAATCTCACACTAATTCTGTGACTTACAATAATTGCAATAATCGGTGTACATTACAGGGTGCGTGTCGCTCTACCCTTGGGAATATATAATTAAAAATGGCTACCCCAGGCAAAGATCTTCCCTTATGGATAGATTTCATCCCCAATTCATCCCCAAAGTACGCGCGGCACCTGAACTCTAGACCGGGTTGGGCGCCCTCATGCGAACAGCCTTCTCTTGGCACCCGTGCTGGCTGGCCTTCCTCCGCATGCCGAATGAATGGGTGGGTGAATAGATGAATGATTGTACATAGAGATTACTGCAGGTGAGCAGGTCAATCTGGAAGAATCCCTTGACAGAGTCCACAAATTTAGACACCAGCCTCTGCACTAAGAGCATGCCCAGCAGCATGTGTTTTGGAGGGACCAACGCCAAGATTTGGTGTAGTTATCTTCACTTGCTTCGAAGTTTGGCCGAGCAACTACCCACCAACACTAAATAATAGTTTTTGGAGCCAAAGTTTGAGGTTTCCCTGCCATCCAGAGAAGCTTTGGCGCAAGCAAATTTCTCACACCAAGCAAGCAAAGATGCTCAATCAACAATTAAATAACAAGCTTGAAGAGTATTCACGGCCAGTACTTCAAGGTCATCAAGTAACTTTATATAAAATCTTCATTTTATAAGTTGCCTTGGTGTTCGCTCCAGGAATGCTGTTGGGGTACTTCATGTATTACATTCCTCCATATTAAAAATGGCCTTCAAATTGATGCTTGGCGGAAATTTTTCTCTGGAACTGCTGGGCTTGCTCTAAGTACACGACCTGACCTTGGAGGCTGTGACAGTCCTGAGCATAGTGTATTATAATATTTAATAATACTAATAAGTATCTGTATCATTCTGTGCTTGGAGTAAGTTAATATCATCCAGAAATAGAGTTGTTGGGTGGAGAACGACTGTTGTTTGCCATACTCTTACCTGCACCTGAATTTCCATGACACCTTCATCTCTCTAATTACTCCTTTGTCCCACTAAAAAGTTGTGATTTCATTGAAACTTTGTGATGAAGCCCCCATGTAGTAACAGAGGCAATTGGTGCGCAACAACAAAATAAATAAGAAAAAAGAAAAAAAGAAGGGTAGCACAAAATGTTAACGTTCACATGCTAGTATTCCGGCCTTCATTCAATTGATACTCATTCATACTAATCACCTAGGATGTGATCCACCAAGTCAATCTAGTAATGGTCATACAACATATCAATAGAAATCACGACTTTAATTTGGGACAAATCTTAAGTCCAAATCATGATTTTTAAGAGGAATAGAGGAAGTACACCTTGACTCACCTTCCCATCAATTATTATAACTTACCCTCGTTTTGTTCTTCATCCTTAATGAACCTTCATTTGATGATTTTATGCTAAGATAAAAACCACCCTATTTATGCCACAATTGGGAAGTCACCCTAGTTGTGAGACTACGTACTAGAGTAGCAGTGTACATATCCAAATTTCAAATGTAAGATGTTGATACAACGGCACAAATAGGGTGGCCGGTTTACTTTCTGCTTGAGTGGTTTTCTACACTTAAATCAAACCAATTAAGTACACTTTGAAATTGTTAAGGTGGACATACCTAAAACTACCTAAGACCCAATTCCACACTCTAACATATTAATTCTACTTCACTTCACGTGAATACTAAATGCAGTAACTCTCAAGTGAAATTGGGTTTTTTTATTAGAGCGGTTCTAGGTACTTAGATGAATGAAATGAGATCACATTGTGATAATTAAATAATTAAGACAATGAAGGAAGCAATTGGGCACCGTGATCAAGTAAATTCCTTGGATGTAAATGGGACGGGGTTTGAGGTAACTTCTCTATCAACTATGAGCTCATTTCAAATGATTCTAGAGCATTTTTAGGATGCTCATGGCCTCCACCTAGGGACAATCTTGTATTTTCAAAGCAAATCACTTCGAAAATTCATAGAAATTACAAATTTTATTGAAAAAAGATGATTTCACTTGGATTCAACTCCACTAAGACTCATCTTTCCTTGATACACTTGATATGTCCTCCAAGATGTTCAGAATGCTCAAATGGATGGTAGTAGTTACTTGCACCTTATCAAAGGGTTGATATAGAAAAGAGTTCTAAGTGTACGTGACCTAATTCGGTGACACAATGGGCTGATCAGTCGGGACTATTTGAACGCACCTTGCAACTGGAGTATGTAAATCCTTACAGACACACAGCTAATGAACCCCTAAAGGACCAAGGCTGATTTTCCAAGTTCGGTCAGCTCAGTATAGAATGAGTATTGATCCTCAATTATTGAGATTTTTTGTGGTGATTCTACTCTTTGTAACGAAGATAGGATGGTAATTTGCGTATGTAGATGATGTATAGATCAAAAGATACAATCATGCAAAGGTGAAATACCTAATTGCGGGCAACTCCTGAAATTTTTTATACAATGAGCTATGCATCTGAATTTTTGTACACAATGAGCTAACGCCCCCATATACACAACTACCAAATTCATTTTACCAAATCTGAGACTAAACTTTGCATTTTGGGCATTTTTAGAAAGTTTCAAACTTGGGCATCAAGCCAAAAAAAAAACGCAACCAACTTTGAAGCTTATAATCTTACTATTGAAGAACCCTGAACGGTTGAGATTTTTTAGGTTGTAATAAACTCAATTTGGTTGAAATATCCTACGGTTGAATCGGTCAAAAAGGTTTTAGATCAAAAACTATTTGTCTTTTTATGAGAAAGGATACTTTGGAATGTTTGGAGAGAAACATAGTTATGGTCCTTTAGGGGTTAAATTACCAATTCTAGGATCGTGCTGGCAATTCAGATATCTCTATCTGTGCCTGTGTTTACAATACCATCCAGTTGTTAATGGCAGCCCACACATTTGTAGCGGTTCATGTCACTCTCCACACGCGCTTTGACAATGAGCATCCCTAAACCCTAAACCCTGGTAAACCATCGCAGAGGAGAATCAGTTATACGCTTATTAGTGTGGGTTTAAAGCTTGCAGTGGTTCCATTGAGGAGCAAGAATTAATTATCCCTGAAACGCCGGGCCCTTGGCCGTGGAAAGATTGGGGTCTGTGACCTAAGACCGTGGGATGGTGTGTGCACACGGATTTGGTAGGCGTGTACTGATGTACTGTGTTGACCGGCGGTAGATGAGGGTCCTGAGTGTAGTTAGGATGAGGTTGCAGCAGTAAAAATGCAGAATTGCAGGTGTAATGGCCGAGAATTGAGCGCATGAATGGAATCAACTGTTGAAAACAGAATGTGGGCAGGTGCATGAATAGTACTCCATGGAAATTTGGAAGCTTGAGACGGTTTGTGATTGATTTTGCATATACTAATGTGGGACTTGCAAAGTGGAATCCAATTTGAAGTGGTTAGAAAAGAGATCAAAATGATGACAAACTGCCTTGCATTGGCAGGAGGTTCAAAAAAAGGAGGTCCACAATATTATATGTAAGAGTTTGTATATAGTAGGAATGAGAATATATATTGAAGACAAGTCGTCCCTACATCGTGCCTACTAGAAAAAGATCCCTGCAGAAATCGAACCTCCAGATGCATGGCCCCAACACCGAAATTAGCAGAGATTTGACGTGGTTCCTGTGAGCAAGGGAAGAGTGCAGGCAGGCAGGGAGAATGAACATGCGGCTCACGTTCAAAGTCCGGTGGCCGTGCAGCCCGGCATCAAAATTGGGCAGGGTCTTGGTGCCCGTAAAAATGAACAGACCCTCGGTGACCACTGCAGTGCTGCCAGCTTGCATGAGATCCCAACCGCTAGGAGGGCCCGGCCAGTTCTGACGTCGTCATGCGAGCTCCCATCCCAACTCCCCTGGTCCATGTCATCACAGCTTCCATCGCCCATGCTCCCATTCCATGTCGCCATGTCACTTGAATTACCCGCCCGGCAGAGGGAGCCTGTCCCTTGCAGCATCCATAGTAGTCCTTGGAACAAGGGCATTTTCAATGTTTGGGATTCAGTTGAATTTTTCCCAGCTCCCCAGTTATTTTGAACACCCTCAACACATATATAAAACTAGGATCACAGATTTATGTCATAGCACGTGATACCGGATACTCCCCTAGAACGCACTTTTTCGTATTAAGAACGCTCGTAGAGGTGATTTCCGGGTTATCGTTCCACAGAGTTCTGCAAAGTGGGAGGTTTCCGGAGATGGTCCCGGGCTGGTGATCTCTCTCTCTCTATCACCAGCTGAATTCCTCTTTCCTACTGAACCGGGTCTTCTCCTACTGACTGACCCGGTTGCGACTAGATCCGGTATCCTTCCGAGGAGGATTCCTCACTAACCTTCCTCTCCCCGGTCCACCTTTGTGACCTGATCCGGTTTCATTTAACCTCTGTTTCCCCTCAGAGGGTTCTCATTCACATTAGTGGTGCTGGATTGAAAGACACACCCCTCCCTACTGAT
Organism: Pohlia nutans; assembly: GCA_022496805.1. NCBI lineage: Eukaryota > Viridiplantae > Streptophyta > Bryopsida > Bryales > Mniaceae > Pohlia > Pohlia nutans. The sequence goes on from CM040088.1 coordinate 41,101,366, forward strand.
TCAAGTGATGGGAACTTCACTACCTTCCGGTTTAACTCACAAAACTCCTAATCCCGGGTACTTACCGTACTGCCCTTCAACTGCTAGTTTTACCCAACTGGCAGCCGTGTCACGCAAGCGCAACCCGGTTTCCCCTTTCTCCCCAATTACTACAACGACTTTCTAACCGGAATAGACACTATCCGGTGAGTCCGAAACTAATATTCAGGAATTCTAGCGCCCTGTCTTACTCTCGTGATCCTGTATTTCCCTTCGCCTGGACCTTCCAAGTGCTGGCACTTCAACCGGACTACCCGTCCAGGAGTTCTGTGCAACCCGGAGTACACCCTCCTACCTGCCCAACCACTAACCCGGATTACCTAGCGTACGGAACTTGGAAACCACTATTTCAAACAGTCCTCAAATCACCCAAAAACCCGTATCCAGACTTCAAAACCCGAATCACTCGAGGACCCGGCTTGCCTACCCGGTTACCAAGGGACTCTTGACCACTGTACCATTCCACAAACAACCACACAACACATACACAATTTCCGGATAATGCTCTACAGCAGTTTGCTTTCAAGGAAACAGTAATACAAAAAGACCCCAAGAATGCCAAGCGTTCCTGGGCAAGTAGTGATCCCCAACCACCGGACCGGATTTCCCGCCCAGATCCTACAAACCCGGGATCCGGAAATCAAGGGAAATCACAAAAAGGCCCAAAACCTATCCTACTGGCAAAAGCGTCTAACCTACCACACACAAAAGTCCTATGTACACGCGGGCTAGTCTACCTAGCCTAAGTGCCTACCACCTAGCCTGATCCGGTTCACATTGCAACCCGGATCCTACTAATCCTCCTGCCCCTCCGGGCTATTGACCCGATCGCCGTCAGAGCCCTCTTCCTGTTTCGAGTTGGACTTCGGAGAAGCATCCTCCTTATTCTTTGACCGGCGCTCCCGGACTTCTTCCTGGTCGCCTTCCCCCTCGGACTCCGGTTGGCTCCCGTTCGGCTCGTCCTCCTGGGTCTCATGCTCCTCCGGTTTGCCCACATCCACTTCGCACTCCTCTGGCTCACCGGCGTCCGTTCTGCCTTCCTGGCCACTTGTATCCGGTTGGCCGTCCACCTCTTGGTCTTCCCCGGATCCTAACTCCCTACCCGGGGTGGTTCCGGTCTCCGCCAAATCAGCAGCCTGGTCTGCCAAATTGGCCAGGCTGGCCTCTGACTGGTCTCCTCCAAGACTGACATCCGGATTCCCCCGCGGCATACTCACCACCGGACTCGCAGCCGGTCTTGAAGTCTGTTCCGGAGTAGATTGGCCCCCGGCCATCATCCTATCCATCTCCTCCATTCCGGGTGCATCCTGTGATACATGGAATGGGGCCAACAATTCACTACTGGCTAGGGGTGCATTCGTACCTCTCTAATTTGCCACCCTCTCATCCGGTCCGGACCCGGATGGAGATCTCGCCTGATTCTCCGCCAGCAGTTTCCGGAATTCCGCCAACCCTGCCTCGACCCTTGCGGCGTACTTCTTTACCACATTCGTCACTCGAGCAGCACCATCCAATCCGGCTTCTACCACCTTCTCCTGGTACAACCTGGCCTCCGTCTGGGCCTCCCCATCCGGTTTGAATAGTGACTCGAGGAGCTGGTAAGTGGGCGACTTCTGCCTCTCCAGAATCCGGATCTCATCCTGTAGCCTTAGCAGTACCAGGCTCCTCTCCGAAGCTTCCTTCCGGAGCTTCTCTACCTCCTTCATCTTCCGGACGATCCCCGGGTACCTCTCCACCTGTGTACTCCGGATGACATTCCCAACTTCCTTCATCGAAGTATAGATGGGATGGTACTTCCCTTCTACCTTCTCTAACGCCTCCCTGACCGGCTTGAAGAAGTCCTCCTCTGATTCTCGTAGGGGGATGTCCTCCAGTTCCGGTTCTGTACTCCGGGGAGCCCGCTCATAAGTCCGGATCTCCTCCTTGTACTCCTCTTCGTCCTGCACCGGTTTCGAGCCTCGCGCCCTCTTGGTTTTAACCTTGACGTTCCTCTGACGTCCGCTCGACTCCGGTGCCCGTCCCCTCGTTCCCCGGCTATCCACCGGTGTTGTCTTCCTGTGCTTCTTCTTTGGAGGAACCCTAAAACCGGTCACAATCGTGTCTTGATTCTCGTCCTCTTCTTCCTCCTCTTCTTCTGGAATCCTCAAGCGCCTCTTCACCTGCCCTCGGGGCGGTGCTGTAGAGGTATTCGCCTCGTCCGGTGTCTCCTGGTCCGGTTCATCCTCGGACTCCGATTCGTCCGGACTCTCCCGGAGTTTCTTGAGTTGGCCTCGGGTGCGCGCCCTAAAGGCGATTGTCTCCACCGGTGTACCCTGGTCCGGTTCCTCCTCTGCTTGGGTCTCCGAGGGCCCCGGTTGGCCTTCTTCTGCATCCGGATCGGCCGCTACTGGTTCCTCCACTCCTCTTACTTCCTGCTCTTCCTGTTCTTCCTCGTCCGGGCTGTCCTCGTCCTCGCTCTCCTCCGGATTCCCCTCCCGGGTCCTTGGCGGCTGCCGGTCTACGATCCTCCGGCTGCTCTCCCATTGGTCTCTTTCTCTGGCGTGAGGAGTCCGTGTTGTGCATACAAATGATAAACAAAAGGGGTTAGAGGACATCCCTTTTTGTTTCCAATTTTGAGCGCTTCCCGGCCTACCAACTCGTGTACGATGAGTCCCCACCCGGTTTTCCGGTTGTTTAGGTAGGCCTCGTAAATGGCCTTCATCAGTTTGATCGTGCAGGTAGTGGGTTTGTCCGGGCTCAAGATGGGCACCAAAAACCGCAGCAGGCGCCTCTCCCGGTCGTCACTGCAATCCTCCACTCGGAAACCGTCCTTCTCAGAAACCGGTTTAGTAAACCTCGCCTTCACCCATCCGGAATCCTGCTTGCTCTTGTCGTATCCAAACAGGCTGTTAGGAAACTTGTACGTCACACGCCAAAGCTTCGAGTTCCATTTCCTCCACTGCCCCCGGATTTCGCTGTCCCGGAATTCAGCCACCACCCGGCCTCCTCCTAACTCCTGCAACATAGTATCATTGTGGAGGTCCCATGGTAGGTACAGAAACTCCTCGCACCCAATTCTGCGTAAATCCCTCCGCAGCTGCTCCCTATGTCCCGTATTGGTCGGGATAACCGGGCGCACCAACTTCTCCGGAACTGGCAGTCCGAGTCTCCAATCGTCTTTCCGTCCCATCGCTGCTGGCTCCAAAACTTCCTTCCCTTGATTGCGCGCGCTCCGCCTAAGCTCCCGGAATACTTGCTCGCCGCCCGGTCGCTCTTCCTCCTCTCTCACAGCATCCGGAAACACAAAAATCTGGCGCAGGGGTGGACTGGAAACACTATGCGAAAATGAACAGTGAACCGCCCTAATTAAAGCCGCCCATTTCAAGGCGCGAAACGTGGCCGGGTCCATCCGTGACCCGTCCATTCCTACCCGGTTTCCAGTCCGGATCCCGTGCCCAATCCGGATACCTGCCGTCAAAACCGGACCCTAGCAATAACTCTACCATGCGCGCGCGCGCCTCTTCTACATAAATAACTAAATGTGCCATTATGGTCGCTCCCACACTCATTTATGGAGATTCAGGCTACTCCTAGCTACCCTAAAACCCTAACTCTCTACTTCTAAATCGAACGAGGTTCGACAATTTACATAGCACAAAAGGGGAATGGAAGAATAAAGTTTTGAAAATAGAACCTACCACAATATGGAAACATGAAAGAAAAAACATAAGAGCATTGACGGGTAGAAAAATGGTATTATAGCCTAAAAACCAGGAAATCTAAATACATGAAATGAAAAAACAGGAAATTATATAAGATCGACATCCAGTACCTATCACTATGTACATATTTCACAATCTACCAATGGTGTGCCCAATAACAAGGAAACATGCACATTGGTGCCCCTGCACATCCAGGACATTGATATGAACATTTATGTCGACATATCCCACATTCCGACATAGTTTCCGCTTCTTTCCAAGTGGCCATGGTCCATGAATCCCAGGGAAAAGTGGGGCAATTGTGGAGTAGCACATTTTCCTATTGCCCCACTTCTCTGTCAACTCCCCTGCCAACTTCATGTGAAACTGGAGGTGAGTTAGAGGCTCCCCAAGTGCCCTAAAAACCAAATTCGAGTATATAATCCAAGAGTTCACAAGGCATGTGTCCAATAGGTAAAAAAATACTCTATGCCACCAATTTTTGCTCCTTGTCAAACATGTATAGTTGCCCATAATTTGGGCCGCCGTATCTACCCCGCGCATATTGTTTTGGTATTGCACATGTATAGGGCCCGTTCCCACCTTTTCGGGTCCTAATTTCCCATTTCTAAGCACCTCCATTGTCTCTCCTACCGGTGGTATAGGTTCCGCATGAGTAGATAAGAGAAGGACGGGTTTTTTGTCCTTCCAAACCATACAACAAATTTTTTTACTCTCATGCATGCGTCAATCAATCCATCCTAAACCTTTACTTTTTGTCACCGACTTGCTCCACATTTCTCTTGGTAGGTATTTCCTATCCGCTCTAAGGGTCCCCGTTGCCATGAACCCATCTCCTAATAAGTCTATGAATAGTGGGACCGACGTGAAAAAATTGTCGGTTGTGATTATATGCCCAAGTTCATGTAGCCTCCTAGTCAAATCTTTGACCACATTGCGGCCTTGTAAGCCAACCCCCCTTCCACTACGTTCCTCAAGTGCTTCTTCACCATCAACTTCCATGTCACTTCCACCATCATGATTGGCACCTCCTTTTCCACAATATACAGGAAAAGTCCACACGTATTTAGAAACTGCATCTGCTAAAGTCCACGCCTTGATACCAAACCTCACAGGCTTTTTTGGCATGTATTGTCGGATAGGACAATACTTACCTTTATATCGCACCATGCTTTCATCAACCGTAATTTGTTGATTCAAGTTCCACATCTCTTCACAACGGCTCCGCACACTATCATGTAACCAACGAATTTTGTGAATTTTGTCATATGTAGGACTATCGCGCTCTACCATATAGTCATGTGGATTTGCCACATGTAGGCATCTAGTAATAGCCTCAAAACAGTCACGTGTCATGATCTTCGAGATAGAAGGGCACTGGAAGAATGTCTCCTTTTTTGACCAATATAAGCGTCGGTGGGGTACAAGTTTCACACCCATGTACATAGAGATGGCTAAGTATACATGCCACTCATCATACTCCAATGGAGTCCAATCAAGCCCCCCCCCCCCCCCCCCCCCCCCCCCCCCCGCGTGTAGTCCCGACATTGTCTATGACCGCCGAAGCATGCCTATTTGTCTCTCTAACAATGCGGCATTGCATAAGAGGTGTCCAAAACTTTTGGAACAACCCCAACGTTGAAGGCACCCTCCCGTACGGATGGCGACATCCCGGAATGGGCCCTGTAAACGGAATAGGAGGTTCTTGGAATGAGGAACTCTCCTTTTTCCACGTGGCAGTGCCAAATTTAGTCTGCAAGTGGTCAATTCTTTTGGTTACGCCAGCTGAACGTCCTCGACGGTTAGCCTGTAGTAACCCTTGTCTCCCTACCCGCCGAGCTCGTGTGCAAAGAACTGTGGTTTCCAACACTGCCTCACTGTCTCCGGCCCTTGCATCAGCAGTCAATCTGTCAGATAGGACTCCGCGCGGTGGAACATTAGGGCTCCCAGTGCGCTGGCCCGCTACTCGCAGCCGAGGCGCAGTAGACACTTTTCTTTTTCGGCCCCTCTATCCACTGCCTCGCCGATGAACGCGGGCAATTGGTCAGCGCCGCATGTGCTGCACACTTCTGCAGATCCGCTCACATCCAGTGGGTGCCGTTGAGTCTGCATGACTCGGCGCGCGCCACCCCGTCCCGTCCGGCCTCGCCCACGCGAACCGCGTTGGAAGGCAGCAGACGCCCACCCTCCACTCAAGTACAGCATCATTCTCATTTTCATCGCTCTCCGTGGCAGACGAGTCCTTCTGTGATACCCTAGGCATTTCTGTGCTGCGTCGCTGCTTCTCTCCCACGGCGCGAGCAACATTGTCGTCAGTGTCAGTAGAGGACGAGCTTGGCCATGGCTGCCATGGCGACTCGGCTGTAGTTGGAGCGCAAGTGTCGCTGTCTGAGGACGTCGACCCTCCTGAGGAGCTTTCATACAAGTCTCCATCTGATGAGTGTGCAGAGAGGGGGTGCGGGACTGCAGTTGCGGCGTTGGAGGTCCTAGCAGCCAGGTTTGCAGCGGCAGATCTTCCACTCAAGGTAAGTGCCACATTTTCCTTCTCCCTTTGTAATTTTAGTCTCTGATTGAGAAGTGGTCTATGAGCGCAACCTTCCCAAATCTCTTCTTGGCTCCCATCCGCAAAACGAACTAGCAATTTGCTTTCACGTGAATTCAGATCTACATATTCGCTAAAGACATGCGCTGTTGTCCATTGTCCTAGTACTTCCGGATCCACAACTGTGTTTTCTTGTAGCATGGATCTTTGCACCCTGATAACCTCTAACCCCATTGCTAATTGCTCATTTATTAAATGTGAAGGTAGTTGGAGGCAGGGTGAAGCACTTACGGGAATTTCACTTGTTTTGGAGGCCACAACTGTCGCGGCAGATGCTCCTTGCTGCTCCTCCATCCCCTGCGGCGTTCGTGCTTGCTCCATCCTTTGCTGCGGATCCAACTACTGCATCACCCGCGGTGGTCTTGATTTTCTTGCAGATTGCTTCATCATCTGAGTTTTGGGTACATTCACGGTAACACGACCCAAGGAAACTGTAACTAGTGATTAATTTAACGGATTGTTAAGCAATAATCTTATCATATGAATTGATAATGCAATATAAATTAGTAACTACATATAATATATGTCATTATACAATATACTAAAGTTTGACAATGTTTGGGAAGTTATTGGTACTCCAAAACGACTAAAATATGATCGTAACCAGTTGTTAATAACGACTAAAATGTGCTAAAATGTTCAAAATATGTCGCAAAATGTCCTTAAATTTTTCTAATATCTACATAAATTGAAGATATTATTTTCTAAGCACTCATCAAGAGTCGTTATAACTGGGCGGGGTTGGCTCGTTTTATTGTGAATGCACCCTGTTTTCCCGCAGTTGGGGAGTGACTGTTGATCGACCTCGTTTCAGCGGACTCAGTGCCAGTTTCGGCCCACAGTCCAACGCCGCTGCCTCCAGTAATCGACTTGCGCACTGCGAACTCTCCCCCATGGCACATTTTCCTTTTCCCTTTGCTTGTTGAGTTGTCATTGGGAATCTGGGTCGGCACAGTCTTTTCCTTCAAGCTCTGAGTGCTGGTCAGTGCGGTACCCGCCCAGCAGGGGATGGAGTAGCCTTCGTCAACCTCAGCATGCGAAAATACGACTTCTTCAAGCTGTTTGTAACACCAACTTGGTAATATTCTTCTAGCCTTGGCAGTCAATCTTGTGCTATTCGGTGTATTCACATAGCCCTCTTGCACAGCTAGATCTACGAAGTGTTCACATGTGACAGGCTCGGTGTGTTGGGTTTGTGGCACCAGGGCGGGAGCGCTGGCTTCTGCAGCAGCTAAACTGTTCAATGGACATTGTTGTGACCTCAAGCTCCGCTGTGTTGTGTTGCTTCTAGGACTTGTTAGAGTTTGGACCTTGTAAACCTCACGTTCTCTCTCAATCTTTGGAAAAGGAAATATTTTTTCTCTTATGATGCAGTACACTTCTGCAGAAAAACCGCGCGCATGCCCTTCCACCCTTCGCTCTTTCCATCCAAACAGTTTTGCTACCCAAGAATACCACATCCACCTCAAGTGCTCAGGAGTGCGATCTAAGGAATTTCTCTTGTCTCCTCGCAGCTTAGGCAAACTCACTAAATAGTGTTCACTTAGCATTCCTAGAATGTATTCAATTTTCTCTCATCTGCACTATGAATGTCACGCAAATGTGCGGTTATTGTCGCTGTTTCAGAAGTTGCCCATCCAGGGACCAGAGGTGGGTCTGGTAGATTACGTAGAGATCTGCATTGTGGCATATTATTGTGTTCGACTAGCTAATGACAATTCAAAGACAACATTTTCTATCTTCTCAAACGCTTGCATACGTGAAATTGTGAATTAGCTCTGCACACTTCTTGATGTAGTGCTTGGGAGATTTCTTTGGCGTGTTTACATTGTGCATTGTTGGTAGATTTGTGGCTATTGTGCATTGTTGGTAGATTCATGCCCTTGTGCTTTTATGGCTATGAAAATTGACGGTTTGCTTCACCTCGGCCACTACACCCTTCCAACTGCCAGCCCCACTGCCAGGCATTCTCACTCCCATGACACTGCCCGTTCTATGACGTGGATAGCTACCCATTTGAATTAATTTGTAATGTCAGTGCTGCCCACATGTAAGGGTCTGCCACGAAATAACTAAAGAGGACTAAAAAATTTCAGTTCATGGCCATGACGGCGTGGAACTAATGAGCCATGTTTTGGGCCTAAACTTTTCCATAAATGCACTGGACTCCTTGATGACGTGAATTTTTATGCATGAATGTACAAGAGGATTTTATGTGTCTTCACAAAAATCTACGGATGAAAAAACCCTAAACTCCGTTCTCCAGGTCGGATGAAAATCGTCGATCGGACTCTGAGTGTCCCCGCCGGCGCATCAGGGTTAAATTAAGTCTACCCATGGGGCTCTCTCTCTCTCCACGTAGTAAACTTAGACGACTCACTGCATAATTACGCCGTTTGCAGGGACTGAATGATACGTGCCTGGCTCGTATAGTTTTATGCAGCTTGCAATTTGCTCAATCCTAAGAGTGAACCACTGTGTATCCTAAACCATTGTTTCTACACGGATATATTAGCTATCAATAGTATAGTATTTAATGCCTGCAATTTGCTCAGAAGAATCCTAAGACTAGTGTTCAATAGTGTGCAATAGCTTAGTTCGGCGTCGACTGTTTCTACATAGCTACTGTAGACTATTACTTCGAATTCTGCAGGCATGTGAAGAGCTAGTATAGTGCTTGCATGCAGAAGAGTATTGAAAACACTGTCGGTAGATAATACCTGCCATTTGAGGATTTTGAGTGACGACTGTGTCTTGATACCTAGACTATCACAGGAACCTTGACTGATTCACTGCCAAGTAAATGGTACAATAATGATGGTGAATTCGTGGTGAACACTTGCTAAATTGAGCAACCACTTCAATTTAGCAAGTGTTCACCACGAATTCACCATCATTTTTGTACCATTCACTACCTGGTGAGTGTGTCAAGGTGCCTGTGTATTGCTTCGAATTCTGCAGGCATGTGTGAGGAGCTAGTATAGTGCAATGCTTGCAATCTAAGTGTTCAAAACACTGTGTAGATATATATTTCCTCCCATTCAAGCTGCTTAGTTTCTTCGAGCATCGTTTCTGCAGAACCTTGGTAGATCGAGTAAGGGATCCCGGAGTTTCCAAGGAGCTTGTCGTTTTGAATTTTGAGCTTTAGGATGCACCCGTACCGAAACACGGTCTACGGGCATCCGGAATGGGCGAGTCACAAATCCTCGTGGCGTCATGGGCGGCACTTGGTAAGCATCGCGTCGTCCGGCGTGATCGGCGGCATCGGGCCGCCCGTGCTGCTCTCCACGCTGTCCGCGGTCTTCGTGACGCTGATCAACTTCGGCGTGCAAAACAACAAGTTCGCCACTTGGGTGCCGTTCCTGCAAATCGCCATCACGCCGTTCACGCTCATCGCGCCCGTGCTGGCGTTCCTGCTCGTCTTCCGCACGAACTCGTCGTACCAGCGCTTCGACGAGGCCCGGAAAGCCTGGGACTCAAATGTCAACAGAACTCGCGATCTGGCTCGCCAAGCTCTCACGTGGATCCGATCCCCGGAGGATAAATGCAAGCTCGACATCATCCTCAGGTATAGTGATTCTTTTTTCAAGAGCCAGCAATCCAGGCTCCTTGGATGCTCTTTTCACATGTGTGCTACTTAGGCAATGCCTGGGTGATACAAAGAGGTTACACATCTTGACTCCATGTAGAAAAGCTGGGTATTATTCCTTAAAAATCCTTTGCATCAATTAGCCAGCCCAAGTTTTATGTAGCAAGTTGGCTAAAAGTAGCAACAACAAAAATCACTGCTCAGGTACATCAAAGCGTATCCGTATTTCCTCAAGCATCATCTTACGAAGCCGTTGGATGGGTCGAATTCGATCAGTGAGGTCATGACGCTGTTGCACCATAACGAGATTGAGACGATTCGGCACACGCAGAACCGCCCCATTTACATTCTGCAGGTCAGTAATATATATATTTTTGGTCAGGAGACAGTTTAGCAATTTTGCTACTTTGAAGAGCAATTCAGGCTCCTTGGATGCTCTTTTCATATTAATAAGTAGGGTAATACACAAGTGCTACTTAGGGTAGGCTTCCATGTGAAAATCAGGCCGGTGAAAGTCGCTAGAAGACAAGAAATGAGGTCTGAAGAATCACCCATTTTGGTAAGAATGGAAAACAAACTCTTGGGCTCACCCATTTTGGTGGTGAATTGGTAGCTTCCAAGTTTTCAGTACCCACCATCGATACATGGAAGCCTGGCCTTATGTGATACCTAGGTTTAAAGAGGCTACACATCTTGAATCCATGTAGGAAATATGGCTATTATTCCTTTCAAAAACACTTTGTATCAATTAGCCAGCCCAAATTTTATGCAGGAATTTGGCTAAAAACAATCACTGGTGCAGGTGATAAGCCAAGTGATCAATCAATGTAAGCTGGAGAATTACGAGCGCGTGAGGATGGACTTGAACTTGACGCAGTTCCACGACAACGTGGGCGCGTGCGAGCGGATCTTCAAGACGCCCATTCCCGTGGCGTACACGCGGTTGACGTCGCGGATGATGATCCTGTGGCACTTGGCGTTGCCGTACGGGTTGTGGCAGGGGTGCGGGTGGCTAACAATTCCGGCCACGGCCATGAGTGCCGCGGCGCTGTTCTACATTGAGCAGGTAGGCAGCGAATTTCTTTGTGGCTATATATCGTCAACTTGCTATTTGAAAAATGGGCTTGCTATGTTGTTATAAGAAAAATTGGGTTAAAAAATAGAGTATATCGTCATGATCTTCCTTTATCATTGGTATGTATCATAACATTCAGTAGCCTTCATGTGCTCTGCCTTTCCTTCATGCACTGTGCTCATATCACCTTGGGACTCCACCTGTCCAGTGAAGTTCTTTTGGGTGTGGAATATGTTACACCATCTACTGAGGGGCAAGGCAGAGTCACTGCATGCTAGTGAATGTTATGATAGCCAACAATTCTATAGAAAGCTATGTATTTGTAGTAAAAACAAATTGTAAATCGCCAAAAATTGCTTTCTAGTTTCCAAGTTTCAATTTTCAAATTGCCAATGGGACTAAATGAAAAAAAAATCACTGCAGGTGGGCGTGCTGATTGAGGAGCCGTTCTGGATCCTGGCGCTGGACTCCATCTGTGGGGGGATCACGGGCGCGGTGGACGGGCTGTGCAACGCGCATGAGGACGCGCTAGTGGTGGCAAGGGGGGCTCTGCACGAGGTGAGTGGCCACTTGGAGCAGATCGATGAGAAGGAGCCCATTTCGCCGGATCTTGTGAATGAGGAAGCGCCGCTCGTCGGCACTGCAAAAGACGATCACGTCGTCGTCACCTTTGAGAGATCCCGCACGCATCATCACCATGGAACCCGCCCCACTTATGGCGACCCCAATGTTGTCTTCTCCAGATTGAATTCTGTGTCGTAATGACGCCATAGATGATGCATTCTTGCACCCGTGTTTTGGCTTGCAATGAGCTTTCCAGCAAGGACGTGGCCCATGTCTCCTTAATGGTGGCGGCACAACTTCATTTGTGAGAGGAAAGTAATTCTGAGAGACTCGCGATTATGAGTGTGGATTGCAGGAGGCACCACATAGGAGAGTCTCACCTCCAAAGCTCTACTGCCAAGTTGTTTTACTCAATGTACCATACGTGGAAGGCAGGGTCGGCACTTTCGTGTCGAATAATTAATTAAAGTTAAAACAGTGGAGGTCGGCACTTTCAAAAGTAATTATTAAGAAATCGGCTATTAATAGCTAACATTAATAAAATTCTGCCAACTAAATGTTTTATTTTATTTTCTGTCTACGATTTTCCTTGAGTGTTATGTTTTTTTTTTTTTTTTTTTTTTGGCTTTTTGTTGCCTTTATTTTTGTTGATTTCGACAAAATACTTAACAAATTTATTTATTTTTTCGGCATTTTTTTGGGGAATTATTTTCTGCCGACCTTGCCTTCCACGTACGGTAGTCAGAATGTTTAAATTTGTACTTTTTGGTAGATTTTATGAGCTTAGAGCTTCCTGATTGGGACATTGGTGAGGCTATGACACACGGACAAACGGATGAAAAAGCATGTAATTTTGGGCTCCTTTGGAATGTGCTTGGAGAGGGCACGGGCAATAAGGAAAATATAGAGAGCCTTCTCAACTCCACGGAAATACTAAGTTTAAAAAAAACTTTGTTTGGATAATGTTGTCACTCTACTTTTTTAGCTTCCAGTGCACATGTAGTTACTTGTGAGTGGTTCATCATCTTGTGAAGGGTGTGTGGGTGCGGGAGTGTGGGAGTGCAATTTCGAAGGTCTTTGTTTTGGATTTAGGAAAAGCTATTGGTAGTTGCTCGTGTCGTGGTAGAGATGCTCTTAAAGTGAGAAGGATTATGAAAAACATCCAAATTTGTACTTTTTGGTTGACCTACGGGCTTAAAATGAGAAAGATTATGAACGTCCAAATTTGTACTTTTTGGTGTATCCATGGGCTTGAAAAAAGAAGGAATGTGAAGATTCAGTGAGGATTGTGAGTGAGGTTTAGCATGGGGATAAAACAATGGTGCTAAGAGGGGCTAATGTGGAGTTAACAATGAGTTTTCTAAGATTAGTTTGGACTAATTGTTGTAGTCTTTTCAGTAAATGTTTACATCCATACTTTTTGATTGATCAAAGGATTTAGAATGAGAATATATATGGATTAGTGAGGATTAGCTACGCAGTTGTATTTGACATTATGTTTACAATGTGCATATCCAAGTGCAAAAGTGTGACATGGCTAATTACAACATTTTGGTTATTGAAAGGACATGCCTATCATTATGTTCATTAAGGACTACACTACTTTTTGCTAATAGTGCCACCTACACTAATTGATTTTAAACGCTATAACTTTTTATGCAACATGAATATTTTTACCAACTATGTTTACAAAGTTCTTTCTACATGTATATTTTCAATATCTTTTCTCTTGGTAAAAATATTCATGTTGTGTAAAAAGTTATATCCTCAAGTAAATAGTTAGTGTGGATGGTATTAGTAAAAAGTAGTGTAGTAAACTTGTGACCATTTAGGATAGTGAATAGAAATCATCCAACAAGAAAAATGTCAAACATTTTCTTGTTGCCTCTATGACCTAACTGCGTTAAGGTCCACTAATCATACAAGGAGCCCCATGGGGCCAAGTTTGATCGTTTTTCAGTTAAACGTTGAATTTCACCTAGTTCTTAATTTCAAATGAAAATGATTCCAACTAAGAAAGTGTGGAGGTTATCTTCTACTTTGTAGTCCAATTTACCATTCTTCAAAATTGTTGAAATTGCATTTTTTTATTGCACTTTAAAGCTCAAAACCTTACACTTCCAATTTACATTGCAGAAAACGCTTTTCTATCGAATTTCTTTTTTATATAAGCTCAAGAAGCATGCCACGTACACCTCAATGTTCATCACTATTATTTACATTTTTTCTAAAGTTTTCCGATCATTCTGAGCGTTTTTGTAATTACTATGATTTTTACAAGGAAAAAACTTTGAAAAATCTTATAATTTTTTTATTTATTTAAATAATTATGAAAAAAATTAGGGTTAATCGGTTAAACTATACCTTATATGAGAAAAATACAAGAAAAATCTAATATATTTGAAAATGTGAGGAATTAATGAAGTTTGACATGGTAATTGGAGTGTGGACGCTTAAGGGTTAATGTATGAAGTTGTGCATTAGAGTTATCCGTAAAGTCACCCAAGATATGCTCAATTTTGGTGCTTGATACCTCCTCTTTTCAACCTTGAATTAACATGCACTATCAAAGTTACCACATTTACAATCACGTCTACGCTAGACATTGTCCCCTTCTCATTTCTCAAGCATGGAGGAGTGCCTTCTAGGATTGGATGAGCGTAGAGAACTTGGTGTCAAAGGCTTGCTTTAGATGGTATTTGGTTGTCTCTCAACATTGGCTGTTAGAACTAGTTTTTGAGCTTTCTTGGTTGTAAGAGGAGTTTTGCCCTGGGTTTTAGAATCCTTTCCTCTTTGGGCTGCTTTTACCAATAACTCCATTATAAAAGAAAATTGATGTAATTTTTTTTTAAAAACATTGTAGATTTAGGTTGTATTTGTTTGGTTCAATGACATTTGATTGATATGCATGGTATTAGTCGCCATGGTTTAGGATGTATGAGATTGTTCCCTTAAGTAGATAGGGAAGTTTGTAGACATATTAGAGTTATCCGTAAAGAGAGAACTAGGTAGCCTGTCTGGCACAGGGTGTTTTCAATCTTGATATAGAATTATTTGACACCTTCTCACACAAGCCACCAAGCTCCTTCCTTTGGGAGAGCATGGAGTTGGAGTAGGGGCACGTGGAGATTCCTCCTTGAGAACTCAAGTTAGGTTTGGGGGAGCTTCTCTTGCATTGGGGAGGTTCAAGGTTCTAATCTCTCTGACAACGCAATGTGTTGTGATTGGTCGAAAAAAAAAGGGGCCAAGAATCATTTTCGCCGCCTTTCAAGCTTAAAGAACTAGTTCTACCTTGTCTTTCCTCTTGTGGAAATTTTTTGCTCAACTTTACCAATAACTCTATTATGTTAGAATCTTAAACATTGAAACTTTGAATTAAAGTACTAAAATGGAAAGAAAATAAAAATAAAAACAAAAAAATTGAATATTGCTTCTTTGTAATTTGTAAATGCATCCAAGTATTGAATTTTGATATTGCAATTTGGAGTAGGGGTTTGAATGTACTAGGAACAAATGATATTGAAAATATACACAAATCAACGATATTGGTAAGGTGGCTGGCTTCAAGTCATCCAAATAAGCATCCAAACATAGTTCCCAATAAATCGTTGAATCTTATTGACAGTTGGAAAATGATTGACTAGTATTATCCCTTTAACGTCCCGATTCAACACTGTTTTCAAAGATTCATTATAAAATGTTTGATGAAAAATAAAAATGGAGTTGATGGACAAAGCAAAGTTGTAAATGTCAATGTGAAGATAACATATGTACAGTTGGACTCATCATATTTATTATTAATATTTTTTAATTAATTTTGCAAGGTTTTCTCTTGAAATTCAATTAAAAATCCAAAATTAACCCCAAAAAATTAAAAAATATTGTAATGAAATTGGAATAACATGCACTACAAGATGGTATGGTTTCCATTATTTGATTCTACTTATTATGGAAAATCATGTTTGAGGTCTCACTTTTTGAACTAAGAATGAAATTTGACAAAAACCACTTTCGTTATTTTTTAAAAACTCACATTATCTTATTTTGAAGATTCATACCGTACAAATGGTAGTTAAGAGAATTTTGAATGGATGAAAAACATCACCGTATGTGGTGGAGGGACGCGTCAGAAATCATCCAACGTCCAGAATATGGACAGTGGCGCGTCAAAGGGTTATATTCTTTTGCAAACATTAAATGTATCCCAGAGTTCAAAGAGTGTAAGTAGTATATTTCACTTCTAAAACTTACTTTTTTCATTTCTTAAAATGGGTATTCAAAGTGACTCCAATAGTCCAATCAATAAGTACTATAAGAATCTCTTAAAGAAATCACCATAGTTAAAATTTTAGATTTTAATCTCGTAGCAAGACAAATCTTCAGAAAATCACTAATATTTAATTCACAATTAATTTATATTTTTAATACCTAATTTTGTAAATGAATATTGGTTAACCTCTAAACGTCCTCACCTTCCCCAAATTTGGCAGTTTTGCAAAGATGCATTATAAAATACAACTAAGAGGGATATTTGAAACTTAATGTATGAATAAAAATTGTGAAGTTTATGAATTTTAGATTCTATCCATACAGCTCGAGGGGGCACTCCCTCTATTATTTTGCATACACGTGCGCTCAAGACCTATTTATCGGGGATATTTACTTTGCAAAAAAGATTATAAGGTATGGTATTTTTCAATATAAAGGTAAATGCTTGTATTTTAATACACCCTATCAGTAATTATAAAGTTTTGAGAATCATTTAAAAATACCCTAGTTTACTTATACTGCATTTTTTCCTTATAACCCAAGTAACCAATTCTTTTGACTATTAATACCCCATTTTTTTTTCTGTGAGCCCAACTGTTGTCCATTTTTTTCTTACACCGCATTTTGTTTCTTACACCCCATTTTTTCCCTCCCGGCATGTAGGTAGAGAAAATTAACTCCACATTGGATACGTTGGTTCAGTAACGTTCAAACCAGCTAGCCTGCAAAGTCATCCATCCAAGCTTTTTCAACAGAAAACTACCTCTTTTCATCCACTAGTACAGACCCTATCCTAAACCCGCTACTCCAAGTAATTGTTTCCACACTATTTTACATGTACTGACTAGATAAAAGAGGCCATTATATGTGATGGTATTTTATATGTAACATGTTTCACTATTTTAAAACCCCCTATATTACATGTACGTTTTTTGCAAAATTTATTTACGATAAATATATTTGACCCTATTTTATATCGCACGTTGTTTCTACGATTTTCGCCAGTGCCTCCCTTGAGCCATACAGATAGATCTATGATTGCTATCACGAATATTTTTGTATAGAATTTGAAACTCAAAATTCCAAATTCTTTTGTAATTTGATTACAAATAAGATATTGACAATCTAAGAAATCAATGAAATTTGTTGTGATGAATGGAAATGTAATACTCTAACTGTAGTGATTTTTGGAGATTTTTTTGTTGCTTGATTTTATGAGTTGACTTTTTCAAGAGCACTTTTACAGTGAAAGTCTGAAATCTTTAAAAAAATTGGTGAAACAATGTGACATGAAAGGAGGCATAAAATTTTCACAAATCATCCCCTTTCTAATCGGATCACACATGCATGAAGCTAACTTCCCATAAAAAATTCAGTAAAAATTCTACATTGCAAATAGTGCATGATGGATGAAAACCGGAGTTCAAATTTGTCCATCGTCCAAAATCTGGACGGTTGGACGTTTAGGGGTTAATACAATAGAAAATTCAACTAGATGGATACAAGCATTAGAGGATATTTGGACTCTCAAGAGGGCCTCCAAAGGAGGGGGTTGGAGGGCCTCTTTTGCATTGATATTTGTACTTCCAAAATATAGTACCAAGAGTAATGGGCTACATTCTGGAAAATGTGATGATGGGGAAGAGGATTGTGATTGGCCGGGTTAGAAGGCACTCATGTTGCCCGAGAAGAGAATGGTACAGGTTAATATTTGTTTATTGGGGAATGTGATGTAATGGGGCTATCACTTGTACTCGAGGTGGAGGACGGTTAATAATATACAATTCCAGGTTCTCCTTATTCTCTAGTCGATACTACAGTCCAAACTTTTGAAAGACACTTTGAACATTCTGCAACATGTATATATGCAACAGTGTGACTTTGAGAGCAATTAATATTCTCTGTGTCTCGCATCATTGCAAAACCATTGCAACACGCCTTCAATATCTTTACAAGTTACGGGCCCTCCTCTAATAGTGTATTAATACAGTTAAAGTTTATATGGTAAACAGTGACTGCATGTATGTCAAATGATACCTGCAGGTTTGGTGAATTTTCTGTACAGAAAGAATCACTAATTTCCTTAACATCTTATCTGCCGGGGTTTCGGTGAGAAAGAGAGGATTATAAACGGGTTCACACTTGCAACAAAGTTTGCATGTATACTCTGAAGTTGTTAGATCACACTCTCCAATGTCACGTACCAGTATTTGCAGAGAGTAACTAATATTCGTTATTGGAATGTGTAAATATGTGATTGGATACTTTGCACATGGGATGCTCTGAACTTATGTTGGTACCAAAGGGGTGATATAAGAGAGTTCTGAGTGTACATTTATTCCGTGGGATTTTAAACAATGTGTGATAATTAGAAAGGTCCACACTAATTATACTTAAAATCTAAAATAATGTGGATTTTTTAATTAGTGTGAATTCATGTTTTTTTATTTAGTGTTGATAAACTTGCAAGAATTGGTTTTTACATAATTATATGTAAAATAGTAAGAATGTTTGAAGTAGCTTAAACAATATAGATTTCTTAATTGAAGTGGTCTATGTTAATAATGTAATGTAAATAATGTAAATTTGCTCTAAATAATGTGGCCCACACTATGTAGGGGTGATGGCTTGATTTGGGTACACCCTTCAAAAATAGTGTGATTTTTGAGAAATATCTTTTTGGTAAGAAAAAACATTGGAAAATTACAAAAATTAGAGGGTGTTATAGGCACCATGGCTTCAACTATATACATACTATTAAAGACAAAATTTCTAGCATACATAAAATGAGTTTGACATAAGTCACACTATGTGAGACGCGTAAAAGTGGTACCCATATCAGACCATTCTCCGTAGAATAAACACTATAGTGATCTCCATTCTCAACTCGATCAGTACTTAAAAGTAAGACACTGTATAAATATTGGTTAAAAGGCCATATTCGTTATATTGAGACTTTCAAAATATCACATTGATACTGTGGTGTGAAAGTGTGAAAATGTATTGAGCAAGACCCCATTCTGTATTACTTTCAAGTCTTTGTAATAGAAACAGTGAAGAATCTCAACTCGTAAAAAAAAACAGGATCGGCATATCCTGCAGCCTGCTTCAAACTCACAACAAAATATTTAATAGTTTCTCAATCCTAGGGATGATGTCGGGCTCCTCCCACTAGTATAGTGACCTTTGACACAAAGGATTATAAAACTTCAAAAGGAGTACAAGCAAGGGAAGGTACTTCACACAAGATGGGGACTTCTATCTAGGTACCGCCCCTAAGTGAGCCTACTCCAATTAATTCCAATTCGTGTCAAACTTTGGGGGCCCTCTTGAGAGTCCAAATATCCTCTAATGTAGAGCTTTGTGAGTCATAGTTCACAACTTGTGTTCAAAAGCCATCATTTTTTCTAAGTTGCACTTTATAACACATCTTCACATTTTTGAGGAATTTGGACCTCTACCACCTCAAGGACCATTAGGGATTAAGTGCACATCACTCCAAACTAAAAAAAACCAAATTGATAATCGGAAATGTATATCCATTTACTAAATTGCACCACGTAAGTTTTGTTTGTGTATAATACCTCAATCAAAGTTGATGAAGTCCAATAGTTTTTGCCGGTTGGCTATCTGCATAACATAATAGATCAGTGCAATAGAGCACCTTTTTGAAAACTAGATCGAAAGATAATCTTCACTTAGATCCACTTTTCTAAGTTATGAAGGAATGTCATTTGTATTCCATGAATTTTGGGACTACTGTGTCATTTCCACGTAAACTTAATTTCTAATTGTAACTAGACTGTGATCCCATTGCAAAAGGGTATTGGCTTCATTGCTCTATTCTGCTATGTGGTTGGAATAACCACAAAATTCCTTGAGAATAATTGCCAAATTTTGCTATGCAACATAAGTCTAGAGCCATTGTATAATACATGAGTATCAGAAATTAGCCTTCTTGGCTACTCAAGATAGAGTAGCTTAGTTATTTTTGCTACTTTTCAAAAACCCTACCAACTCTTACCACATACAGTGGATGGCCCATAAACCAACACTTTAAGCTTTTCACGCAAATCTAGTACTGGTGTAGAATCATAAGTTTTCAATGAACACCTGTTGGAGATATTGTTGGTTTAAAGTACACGTCGGTTATTGGATCATCCACAAGGTTCTTTTTCCAATTTCCTATCACACTTCTAAAAGTAAAAAAAGTAACCATATGTACATATTGCTGAAATATGTAAAATTGGGAACAATTGGCTCCATTATATATCACACTAGATAACCTTTGGTTCAAGAAGGTTATCAAACATAATGCCAAGTCATTTTAGTAAATCAAGAATATCTATATATATGTACTTTTTACCTTGAGGATTATGAGGTATAACCCTCTTCTGACCAGCCAATGAGAGAGTGACACAGTTGACTTAAAAATGCTTGGCATTATGTTATGTTAGGATTTGTCCCCATTTTAGTTATTACTCGCGTCTTCGTCTTTCAGTCTTTCTGCTGAAATGGGAAAATCAATTGGTCTTGTTGCCTCCACTGGGCCTTCAGCTCATTGATTGCCTTGCTTGCAGCTGCTGCCACATTAGGGTTGGAGTCCATAGATAACCTCTGCCAATTGCCAAACACCATTTCATTATGTTTAATAATAATCATAACGATGGCCTAAATTGTGAATAAAGACTCACTAGTACGAAATGCGTTGTTTTTCACTTACTGTAAATGAAAAAGGAATGAAATCGCGCCAAGCACATGGGTTGTGTCAGTGCTGGTGAGTGGTTTTGGTCACAAGAAGACAGAAATATAAGCATAATATTCCACCATCGTTCACTGTTCCTACGAAGTGGGGAATAAAAAACGACAGGTCTGCTACTAGTGACTACAAAGGGCCTTTCAGAGAGTAATAATAAGAATCATAATGTTGGCCTAAAGATTATCATGATTAAAGACTACCAAATGGTCAAAGATCAATAATCATCGATTCATTGTAACGCTGGCCCCAAGACCGTTGTGATTATGAGCTTGTTGGGGGTAAGTCTTGGTTATTGCTTTTTGAAAATTCTTGGTTTGTGGGCTAACTTGGTTGTAATTGTGTAGGCAGCCCCTCATTGGTGCAAGTCTAGAGGGACCATAAAAGTTTGGAGACTGCTAGTGTCTTGCTTTGAAGGTAGGACATTAGGAATCTCCAAAATTTTGTGGGCCTTTCAGACTTGCACCAATGAGAGACCGCCTACACAAATGTCACAAATTTAGCCTACAAAGAACGTTTTGAAAAATAATAACCAAAAACTGGAATCTTTAACCTCTATTGCATTAATCCACTATTGTCACTTATAGTGGTTTACAACCTTTCACTTTGAAATTCCATAAGAAATAGTAAATGAATAGTCTTCTCAAGCGGATTTAATATCTCTCCACAACTATATAAATCTTCCAAAAGTTAGAGTCCTATGTATGTTAAAATGCTTTAAGTGACACAAAAAATATTCTCTACCTTACATACATACATATGTGAAAAAAATGAATTGTACCTGAAGTGCACCCATGCCTGCATTCCCAAGCGTCCACAGTGACGGCACATCAGCGAGTGCATCTGCCAATGCAAGACTGCACAACGCACAAGCTCTTTACAAACCATACTTCCCTACATCATCCACTAGTAAGAAATGTGTCGTTTTTCACTTAACTATAATTGAAAAAGGAATGAAATCGCGCCGGACACATGGGTTGTGTCAGTGCTGGTGCGTGGTTTCGATCATAAGATGATAGAAATATAAGCATAATATTTAGCCATTGTTCACTATTCCCACAAAAGAGGGAATGAAAAATGACATATCTGCTACTAGTGATGGTCAGTTTTGACAAAAGATTTGGGCTTCTCTTCTTATAATTATTTTTTGCCGATCCTAACAACCGGCTACGGTAAACTCATCGCGTAGCAACATCAGGGGAGCTTGCACTCTCGGTCACTAACGACGCACCCCCTCCGCCATCCACCTCCTCCATGTCCAGCAATGCAGCCACAATGAACTCAAGCTGAATATTCATCAAACAGAAAAAATATTCTCAATACATTGCACTGACTGCATCAAAGAACTAATCACAAGGATTTTGGTAAAATTAGATTGTTTCAAGAACTATCAGATAACATCTTAAAGAGAATCTTTTCCATTTTTGTTCTTGTTTCACAAGAATGATTGTTGAAAAAATCTCGTATGATCACTTCAACCATAGAAAACTTCTTCATGAATTACACAGAAGATTCCTTTTTGTAATGTCATCTAAAAGTTCTTGAAACAATCTAATTTTACTGAAAATGTGTATAAAAGTACAAACTAATAACAAGGATCTCAATAAAATTAGACAGATTTAGGAACCTTTCAAATAGAGAATCTTCCCCATGATTCAAGAAGAGATCTCCATATGACATATATAGAGGCCTCCCTTTGTATCATACAAAGGTTTTTATATGATCACTTCAACCACGAGGAGAGCTTTCCATGAATCATAGAACACTAGTGGAAAAGGTGTATTTGCCAAGGCAAATGGGCAGCACTTGCCTAGAACTGAGCAACGTTGCCTTAGCATCTCCCTTGGCACAAGCACCTTTTCTACTAGTGGACAAGCTTCTCTTCAAATGTTGTCTAAAAGTTCTTGAAACAATCTGATTTTACTGAGGTGTATAAATTACAAACTAGTAACAAGGGTCTCAATCAAATAAGATAATGGTAGGAACTTTCAAATAACGTCATATAGAGAATCTTCCCCATGATTCATGAAGAGATCTCTATATAGAGGCCTCCTTCTGTATCATACAAAGGTTTTTATATGATCACTTCAACCATAAGGAGACCTTTGCATGAATTGTAGAAAAGCTTCTCTTCGATTCATGGAAAGAGTGTCTCAAAGTGGAAACTCACCTCATACTCACCTTCAACTCGGTTTCAGTTCACAAAGACGGCAAACCTAATCTATGGTGAGTTGAAGAATATTCTAAAGCAAGCCCCTGCACCGCCCATGGAAGTGGAACTCATGACCTTCCCAATGCTAGAGGGGAGTTCCCACAAGTTCACCCAAGCCTATGGCTCTATTCATGAAGGGACCAAGGGACTATTCAAGTGTAAAATGTGTCAGAAATTGCTTATATAAGATTGCTTATAAGACTCTGTACAGAGCCCTTCTTGTTTTCAATTAACTCAAATGTTGTCTAAAAGTTCTAACTCAAATGTTGTCTAAAAGTCCTAGAAACAATTCAATTTTTTACTGAAAATGTGGAAGTTCAGGATAACCACATACTTCATCAGGATCGGTACACTCCATGCCTTCTGCCTCTACCAATGCTGCCGCCATCTTAAAGCATGCATCCTGAAAAAAAGGTCACTCGTATTCTCAATGACCATATACATTCTACTCACTTGCTTTGTAAATAAGTGTTCAATTTGGAAATTTGTGCTAGAATAGCAAGATCTTTGACTTTAGCAGAAAGGGCTAGTGACTCATAAGGGACCACAAAATATTTTTTAAATTTATGGAAGACGTTACTCTTTCCAAGCTTGAAAATCCGGTGCACAAACATCGAGAACTGGAGAACTAAACTTCACATCACTAATTTGATTACTGTTGTGAGAAACACAAAAAAATATTGTTGGCATTTGGAAAAGGATTCCAACATACCAAAGAATGTGTTGTTTGAATATACATGCAAAAGGTCAAATTTTTAGTGACTAGTGTAATTAGTAGATGTACCACATTGATAAATGACACAATTCATTCACTATTTCTGACACATATTTTTGGACGGAGGGAGTGTTAGATTGAAACTCCGGTTCTCTTTCAAGGCCAACATGAATAAAGTGTATGTTCGTAATGTTCATGACTCAGCGCCCATCGAACAAAGGGCCATTGGAACAAAACTACTCTCCTTTGCGGAGAATAGACACTTTAGTGAGCAATAACCAATAAAAGTAACCATAAACTATTGGTTGGGTAATTGTTTGAGTATAAGTTGATTTTTGGTATGGTGTAAGATCACCAAGTCATGAGTTCTACAATTGGTTGGTGAAGGGCCAAGGCAGTGATACATTTTTAATAGAAAGAAAATGGGGTGTCTACAAAAACCAATTTCAGCAATTGATGAGAGTGTTGTTTGTGTGTCTCACCTGAATGGTTGTCAGACGATCCGGCATTGGGTCGCTACTTGGCAGGTAGCTTCTAAGGGCCGGTTTACACTACGGTGGAGAAGGCCTCCGGTCGGTCAAGAATGCTTGGCCAAGACATGGTTATATAAGGCAAATGGTGGATGTGCCGGAGAAGAATTAAAGGCAATAAAATATTTCTATTGAGTTAGGCTTCTCCGGAGGAGTTTCTTGTCCGGCCTCTTGAGGCCGGACAAGAAACTCCTCCTCCGGAGAAGCCCAACTCCAAAAAGTGCCGCCACGTAGGGCGGCCATGTCATTTTATCATCCATGAGAAAAGTTCACCACCATTGTTTTCTTCACCTAGTGTAAACACCCACCGGTCAAGAGTTGCATTTTCGACCAATCACAATTGAGAAACGCCCTTTTTTTCATGACCGGTGGACTTCTCCACCGTAGTGTAAACCGGCCCTAAAGCCTTTGGCTGCAACGCCATCCTTTCTATCATTTAGCTGCGCATGCTTCTTTGACCTGCACTTTCTGGATTAAAAAAAAAACACTTTCATTTACTCAAATAGCCAAAATCCATAACCATGCAAACCCATCGCTTTTCACAGACTAAAATCGCAAAAAAAGGTATCTATTCCACTGCTCGGGAAGAACAGGCAGTTAGTTACAAATCAGCTGGTTGACTTTTCAAAATAACTGGTTGAATCTCAAGAATAGAAGCAAAAGACTGGACTAAATGACTAAAAATTAATTATATTTAGTATATATAGACGAAATATACAAGGTATATTCTTAAAAAACCAATTGGTTTGGGGAAATAAAGGAAATTGACTGGTTGGCTCAAAAAGTATCTTGAACACTGATCTATTCCTTGTCTTATGTGACCAAAAGTACTCACCAACTTTGGAATGGCTCAAAATAGCAGTGAGAAGCGACCAGTTTCTTGTAGTGTTGAGAAACAAGATGATTAGCCTCATAACTAGCCAAAAAAAATTGAAATTTTTTTGCCAAAATCTTACCTGATTTTGGGAGTGGCTACTATTATACTAAGAAAAAATGGACAAAAAAGGTGGACGAAATTGTCAAGAGTCTTCTAAAATCGTCACTATTTGACAGACAAGGGGTCTACTAGACGTCTTGAACACTTTGTCTAGTGGTCAAGTAAGACAACCTTGGGTTAAAATGGTGGAAAGAGAATCCCACAGCGGAGTGCCGAATAATTTCTACAGCATTATCAATGACTGCTCCACTGCAAATAAAGCCGTTGTCTTAGTGAAGGGTCTGGATGAGTGGCCCGGTGAATATGACAGGCAATATGGTACAATTGACTTGTACTGGATTGTTCGTGATGGTGGCCTCATGTTACTCTTGTCTCAGTTGCTTCGGGCAAAAGAATGCTTTGATAGCTGCAAAATCCAGGTTTGTTACTCACCTTGAACTATTGGAATAGAGTCTTGAATGTTATGGAACGATAAGATATATTGCATCTTTTCAACCTGGATATTTTACTTCACGCAATGGAGGCAAACGAGGTATTGGTGCTGACTAGCTTCCTTTGTCATCACAGGTGTTTTGCATCTCCGAGGAAGAAACAGAGGCTGAAGAACTAAAAGCCGATGTGAAAAAGTTTTTGTACGACTTGCGGATGCAAGCGGAAGTGATTGTTGTCACCATGAAGTCGTGGGAGGATCACCATCAGGACAACAATATAGTCGCCCGTGATGGTGCCATGGACGCTTTCTCCAAAGCTCGTAAGCGAATCTCAGTTCGTGTCGAGGAAATGAAGCAAGGAGTTGATGGTAGTGCTAAGTTTGAGGCTGATTACAGTTCTTTCAACGATCAACAGGTGAGTAAAGTTGTTGACATATTTCCTGCTGTTCTACATTATCTGTCTTGAAGTTGGACACGTTGCTGATCTTTTGAGGAAGCAAAACCTCCTGGACATTTAATATTCACCAGGAATGGGCTTAGTTAGAACGCTTATTGGCTTTGATGGCTTGTGCCCATTTCGGTACTATTTTAACCCCATGGTTTTGAAATGACAAATGCAATCAACTATATTGGTTTTCTACTAGTGTTTCAAACAAGTCACATTCCAATCAACGAGGGTCCAGTGTCCTGGTGTGGTGCTGGACTTTGTTACATTTGTTACTTATGTTCCCGTTTGGTGGATGTATCAGGTGAACAAATTTTTGTATACGACATTAAAACTCAATTCTATCATTTTACGGTACTCAAGGGCGGCAGCGGTAGTTCTAGTTAGCCTGCCTCCACCACCTCCTCGGCACCCTGCTTTCTGCTACATGGAGTACATCGACTTACTAGTGGCGAACGTCCCCAGACTATTAATGGTGCGAGGTTATAGACGAGACGTCATCACCATCTTTACGTAGGAGCGTTCTTCTTGCATCATTAGGTACTGTACACAACCATGACCATTTGGTTAGGTCGGTCAGCATTGATGTCTGCTGTTAAAAATGGTGGCAGCTAGTTTAGTTAGTAGATGCACTAGTAGCAAATGTGTCGTTTTTCATTCCAGAAGAGGGGGAACAGTGACTCAAATTGTGGAATCCTGTCGCTTCTCACTGGTGGCATGTGAATAAGCGCTGCAAGCAAACTTTGTGGTGCTGAAAATACGCCGGAAGAGCCTGGAGATGAGGGAGCCAATCACTGAGAGCTCTGTTGCCAAAATTTTAGTAGCATATGTCAGTGCAAACCATGTTACTCAAAAGTTACTCATTTCGTCTCAGACCATGTCAAACAAGTTAGTTCTCACCGTACTCGTCAAGCAGTGACTCATTTCAGCGCCGGGAATCATCGTAGGAGCTTACCACAAGAAGTTTAGATTCATTCTTCCAGCCCTTTGTGTCAACAGCACCTGTGACTAGTGATTCTTTTGGCAATTTACAAAAAAACATTACTACAATTACATAGCTTTTTATAGAGTTCTTGGGTATAATACATAGCAATGATCGATAAGGGAAGAATATGGTTTTTACCCATTTTTTTCTTATAGCAAAATAGCAAGCCCGTTTTTCAAATAGCAAGTTAGCCACAATTTTTTTTGCTGCCTGTGACTCCTACTGTACATGTATTCAGCCAGTTGTGAAAACATATTCATAGTATTTATATATGTCAGAAGACTATTTATATACTCAAAATCCGTTAAGGGTGTGGATCCATTCCAAATACAACCAAAATACACCGTATTCTACTGGTCGCCATGGCATGTTCAGACGTTTAGGGGTTGAGCTTGCAAAGAGCCCCATGGGGCCATGCTTGGTTGTTTTTCAGTCAAACGTTGGTTTTCACCTAGTTCCTAGTTTCAAATGAAAATAATCAGAACTAAGAAAGTGTGGAAGCCATCTTCTACTTTCTAGTCCAATTTACGATTCTTCAAAATTGTTAAAATTGCATTTTTTTCAGCACTTTAAAGCTCAAAGCCCTTATATTCCAATATACACTGTAGAAAAAGTTTTTCTATCAAATTTCTTTTTATGTAAGCTCAAGAAACATGCCACATACACTTTATTGTTCATCACTATTATTTATGTTTATCCTATAAATTTCATAATATTTAAAGCATTTTTTGAATTACTATGATTTTTCTAAGAAAAGAGCCTTGAAAAATCATATAAAATCCATTTTTATTTACATAATTATGAAAAAATCAGGGTAAATTGGTTTAACAATACCTTGTAAGAGAAAAATACCAATAAATATAATATACTAAAAAATGTAAAGAATTGATAAGGTTTGACCGGGTAAGTGTAGTGTGAACGCTTAAGAGTTAAATTCAAATGCAATAAAACTCATTTTCATGGTCTACATTTATTTTAAGCATTCAAAGGAAATAAAATCCAAAATACACTACATGGTGAACTGTTTTTACGACTCTTTTTGTAGTTGGGACCTCATGTAATAATTTAAAATAGCTTGAATGACCTAAATTTATTTCAAAGAGGTGGCATGACTATACAAAATCCTTCACAAAAAGAATTGGATGGAGATCATCCATGTAGCACTTGGAATTTAATAGTTACATTCATAAGCCAGATTTTGGCCTCAAATGCATTTAGGGGTTAATCCTATCTACCAGAGTGTCCAAAATGAACTAGATGATGACCAGATTTCAACTTACACTACGTTTTCATCACTTGGATGAAAGTCATGAATCCATTTTTGTACATACTTCATCATGTTCTTACCCTATCCAACGGTTGAATTTGATGTTACTAATGTACAAATTTCTCTAAATTCACAAATTTACAAATATTTCAAGTTGTAAACCAAGGCAAAATTGCATAGACTTTAGTTCAAAAGTGGCCTTGAAAAAATTAGGTCATAGATTTAATTAGTGCAAAAAATTCATGGACTCACCAATTTCAAAGTATCTCATTTCAAATCCATCCCAATAAAATAGTACTCCAAAAATGATAATTTCTCATTTGTCATCAAATTTGGAAGTAATTTTAATTTTTAACTTTCGGATTTTATTCTAAAATATTGTTGCTAGTATTGGTGAATTGAACCGTGCGGACGGAACCAAAAATTCAAAATCTACAACTTCCATTTGTACATACAATCCATAATATTCTTCCCAATAGTATTTTTTGATGATTTTTCTCAAATCGTCAATTTCATCGACACCTTGTGACGGTAACGAGTTAACCCCTGAAGAACCAAGCATTCATGGTTTTAAGATGACATATTTCAATGATCAGATTCCGACAAATATAATTCAAATGGCGATCAAATTCAATATTAAAACTTTCACCCTCTGATGATCAAATCAAATTTAGTTAACATTTCATGACATTGAACCAAACATCTCATTATCACGTACAACCAGTTTGCTGGTCAATTTTTATTTTCATTTTTAATTTCCTCCAAGCAAATACAAAGTCAACCAATGACTCTGTAGAACTGGAACTATGCATTTCATACATCATCTAGTCCGGCTACTACAACACGAGGATGGAGGTCCTCTGGGATGGCATTCGGGTGGTCATTCTCTTGTTCCTCTTCATCCTCATAGTCGACATCCTCATGGGCTGCGTCGTCATCGTCACACTCCTGGTGTGCAAAAACGTGCTCCACATCTACACCTAAGACCGCTTCTCCTTCTGGGACGATTTCTTCTTCTTCTGGAATAGGTTCAGCAGGGAATCTCCGAGTTGCATCCACAGGACCAGGTGCGCTTAGGCTCTCATCCCGAGTGATGTTGGTCACACGTCTTGACCGTGGATCCTTGTGCACCACCACTCTCCAATGGGGATTTCTCAGGTCGTCCACAAAATACACCTGCACTTGTAGACAATATCGACATTTCTAACATGAGCCAAACATAGGGCAAGTTCTTGATCAGGGTATTCCTTCCCGGACTCTCCAAACATTATAAATGTCATTTTGGAAGCGAAACACATATTGGAAAATACAAAACATACAAAGTGTTATAGACGGCATGTTGGTACACAACAATCTTGTGCTACATACGTTAAATTTAATAATTGAAATTTATCCTAATTTAACATATTCAGCATCTGGTCACATTACAGTAGTGCAAAGACTATGTATTTAAAGTTCTCTATAAATAAATAAAAAGGTCGTGCACTTTATTAAATTTGTACAAAAGTATATCATACAATTCTATGACAAATATTATGTAATCATAGTCCTTTTAGAATATAAGTTTTTTCAAAGTTTTCAAGAATAAGGAAAATATAGTAATATGTCAATTTAAGAGTTGAAATTAAACATGGATATGAATCAAACATTATTTTGGCCGCACTTCATGTTTATGAACTACTTCACTATAAAATGGTATTCCACATTGTTTTTTCCTCTCAAACCTAGAGCTAAGAAAGTTCAAATTTGATTTACAAAGGAATGAAAACGAATATCAAAATTGTTTAAGTTTTTTTCCCAATAGTATTTTCGATGGAATATTGCAACTTTCTCATGCATTTGTCATTAAATTCATGTAACTTGACAATGTGTAATTTCTAGCACACATTAACTATGTTATGAAATGATGGTGTTTTTGTAAGATAGTCCTGAATAGAACCCATACCAGATTATCGCCACATAGTACATGTACGACTATGAAGTCTATATAACTTCACTGTAAAACATTTAATAGGTCGGTAACTTGCCTGATCAGCGTGGCTTGGTAGAATGAATGGCTCACACTCCGGAATCTGTCTCGCATCAAAATTCACCGACCAGAATCCATGCTCATCCTGTGATATGGTTGGTGTCTCCTGTAAATCTGGCCTTATCCAGGAGCACCTCATAACGTTGAACTTTATGTAACCATAATCAAATTGGTAGATGCCCTTCACGATACCTACATATTTGAATAGCGCCTCTACGGGATGGCGATCGGCCCTTGAAGATCGACAAACTTGAGTAATCATGGCCGCCACTCCCGAGTCGTTGCTAATATGACTTTCACCAACCTCATCATCCACGCGGTAGTGGTTGCCATATGCCCACATGGACCGGTATTCACGAACAACAGCTGATGGAAGCTTTGACAAGTTCACAAGGTCCAAGGAGGGTGCTTCGCCATCATCCACCATCTTCTGTACTTTTTCCTTGATCCACGTCCCGAAAGATTGAAATCTGCGGTGTCTCCGGGCCTCGAACCTCCTCTTCTCGACCTTGTACGCCCTGCAGACATAGGACATCGAAAATGCAGTTAGTCATGCTCATGGTCTATCCCAAATGCAAATGTCTCAAACATAGACTCCATTTTACCAGTCAAAGTAACATCTGATCCAATGTCTTAATATCAAAGGAAATACTTTGTTTGGCAACAACAAGCCGCATCATTGTTTACCAATACACACTAGTGTAGCAACTACTAACTGCCGCAGTCTCCCTTTTCCTGCACAAAGCATAGCCCATCAAAGTTAGTTTCCACAAGTTCAAAATAAGAAAAAGGATACTAAAATGGGGTTGTCTAATATCCCTTCAATAGAGGTCTACAACCTCTCTTTTGACCGGGGACATCGTAAATTCATACATGGTGCTAACAATTTGATCTCAAAAGAGTTTGGCTATTGTAGTACCCAAAGTTCTCTCTATAGTGCTCTCCCACTAAAAAGCACACTCCTACATATGGGTTAAAATGCTCAAAGTGACATAGAGTATCCTCCATGTAGATGTAAATGTTGCACCCATTTAAACATAAACAAGCAACTCAATCCAGCTAAGACACAATTGGCTCTTGTACCCAAAGATCTCTCCATCCTAATCCCTCTATAATGATCTCCCAAAAAACATCCTGCATGTCAAAATGCTTCAACTGTCCTCTACCTTAACCCTTACAAGACCAAGGATTCATGGTTTTAAAATGACAAATTCAATCAATCATATTGTAAAATACACATTTCAAATGGGACCAAATTTTATATTAGTACTATCAATGAAGATCATCGTATTTACTAGCCAAAGAAAAAACAAATTGTAAAAATAATAATTCTATATGGTCATATTCGTTATATTGAGACTTTTCGCAGATTTTGAGACAGAATGCTAGTTATTCAAAAATTCATTTAGAAAATAATAATTGAAACCAAAAAAGAATTAATGTTCAAATAGTGATTCTATAATGAAATTCTAAAAGTTGGTGTTGTTAAATATTTATAAAAAAATACTAGTTAAGAGATAAAACGGTTTATCTTCGAGGTTTATCTTCGAAAAGTCTCAATATAACGAATGACCTTCTATATAAAACATACTCAAAAATGCTAAAAGAAACATCAGGCCCAATTCGGGCTTTTTGGTCCTTTGCGAGTTAAGTTTTGCATTTCAAATGCAAGATGGAAGCTCCTAATATTGCACCCATTCAAACCCAAATAAATGGTTCAATCACACCCAATCATAGACAGCAGGAAAAACAACGACCTTCTGTAATATTGGAAAGTCAGAGGCGGTGACTTACCCTCATGATATTACAGATTTGAAGAACTTCGTCCTAGGGCGCCCAAGAATACCTTGCTCATCTTACCCATCATGACTGAAATGTATATAAACACATTAGATAAAGTTCTCAACTAAAGATAATGACCTGCATTAATATTAAACCACGCTAATGTACACTTACCCGAGATAGGGCTCAGTTACAGTAGAGTGTTTGATGACATGTTCATGCACCTCTATGAGGTCCTCCTCATGCCACTCCACTTCATGGGGTATGCCTTCCATTTTCTCCCCGGAATCACATTCGTCTTCTTCAACGTCCCAAATAGCTCTTGCTGTGATTGGATACAGACGAAAGTGTTCCGTGACAAACCCCAACGCCTCCTCGTACATATATCCCATGGCTATGCTGCCTTCTGGCCGGTTTTTATTTCGTACAAAGGATTTTAAAACTCCTAGGTATTGCTCTACACTGTACATCCACCTTGACTGCACCGGCCCACACCAATATAATTCTCTAGGGAGGTGGAGTACAAGGTGCGGCGTAATGTCCCAGAAACCATTGGGGAAGTGGATCTCAAGGAGCGCCATAGTCTCTGCAATGTAATTTTGCAGAGCTGGTAGATCGCTCCGTTTTATGACCTTCGCGCATATTCGCTTAAAGCAATGGCCCAATCTAATGATTGCAAGACGAGGTCATTCTTGAAGGCATCCCCTGATCAGAGCTGGCAGAATCTCCTCCATGAAGATATGATAATCATGGCTCTTCATGCCATAAAGTTTCAGTTTCACCATGTCCACTTTCGTCTGGAAGTTGCCACAATGTCCTCCAAGGGTCCTTAATCTGCTTAGACTCTCAAAGAACTTCATCTTCTCCTCCTCAGTCAAAACATATGGGGCGTGTGGTTTGAAGTAATTGTTGGAGTTCCCTTGTTGCTGGAGGTACAAATCTGGCATCACCCGCATGTCTGCCAAATCCTTGCGAACAGCAATGGTATCTTTGTCCCCCGTTACAAATCCAAATAAGTTTGATGTCACATTCTTCTCTATGTGCATTACATCCAACGTGTGCCTCACTGGAAGGTGCTACAAGATCACGACCAATGAAAAACTATTTAGGAATGGCGCGCAGCAAAGACACTCTCCATTTGGCAGTGCAATGCAGCCTCCGGAAGTCAACCAAAGACCAGGTCTTCATTCATTCAAAAACATAAAAAGTGCAATATACATGACCTAATCAGAACTGATACTAATTGCATGTAGCTAGGCATTTATATGATTATATTTAACAGATACCAAGGAAATTTCTACTCGTTGGCAGCAACCATATTTAATCGGAACTCACAGCAATTTTAAAGTTTACCTTCCAATACGGGAGACGGAACAATGATGATGTCCTCTTGATCCCGTTTTTCCTGACTGGATCGTTCTCTATTGGCACTCCTTCTCGCAACCACCTATATCGTTCCTCTCCCCAGTCATAGGCTTGTTCTGCAGTCACTGGAGGTGGCGCGCTTCTATGCTCTTCGCTACCAAAATGGGCAACATCATACCGGAGATGGTGGTCTGGTTCCAAAAACCTTCGGGTGCTTCCACAAAACACATTTTTGTGTAACGCCTTTGATCTCCGTGATTCAGTGTTTGGGCCACAAATGGGGCAACCCATATAGCCCTTTGTCACGCAACCTGCAATCATCCCATATGCTGGAAAATCTCCAATGGTCCAAATCAACATTGCCTTCATGATGAAATGTGACTCGTCCTTGTAACGGCCTGCATCTTGTACGTAAACTCCTAGAGTCTACAGCTGCAAGAGTTCTTCCATCAAAGGTTCTAAGAACACATCAAAGTGCTCTCCTGTGACAGACTTAGGGCCAGGTATCAAAATCGCAAGCATCATGAAGTATCGCTTGGTAGTTAGCCACGGTGGAATATTGTAATTTAGCAACAACACAGGCCATAGGGAGTACGTACTACGTTTATCAGAGTGTGGATTGATGCCATCAGCCACCAAAGCCAAACGAACATTTCGATCCTCATGTGCAAACTCATCATTGAATTTTTCATTGATGAATTCCCACTGCCGTGAATCGGCTGGACACTTCATTACGTCCCCATCTCCCCTGTTTGTTGCATGCCATGTCATTAGTGCTGCTTGAACTGGACTTTTGTACATCCTCTTTAGCCTTGGAATGAGGGGAAAATGCCTGACTACCTTCTGGGGTACCATTGAGTTTCCGACTCGTTTCTTCCTAGGAGTACAACATTTAGGGCAAACCCGAGCATCTTTGAATGCCCCTCTAAATAGTATACAATTGCGGATGCATGCATCATAAGTCTTGAAAGAATGCCCTAGCCGCTTCAAATATCGTGACGCTTCATATTCTGACGAAGGAAGTGTATTCTGGGTAGGCAAAATAGATGTCGAAAGGGTTCGGAACAACTCGTCAATGTATGCATTGGGACATTTGTATAGTCTGGCTGAGCTTAGAAGGATGTAAATAGCGCCCATGCAGGAATGTTCGGAGTGCGCAAACAGAGGAATTGCTGCTGCCTCCTCCAACACCTCAATATCAGCCTCATTTTTTCTTCCTGGTTCTCCCCAATCCAAGTATTCATCGTCGGAGCTACTGTCTAAATTGAAGGCAAACTCATCCGCACGGCGAGGGGAATGAGGGCTTATACATACTTCCTCTTCAAAGCCCAAGTCAAATTCACTCAGAGTAGGAGACAAATTTGGAGACACAGCTGCTTCTTCTTCTGGTGGCTCACGACAACATCCCTCGTCAGGATCAAGATTTGGTGACACATGAGCAGTGCCCTGCTGGACATTTACACCCAGAGCCCCTACATCATTGACATTGTAAGGATGTTCGAAACCATTGTTCCTCTCCCCTGTGGGTGCTTGAGCATCTCCTCCACCTTGCTCTGGTTGCGGGGGATTCTCCTGAGGCCCCTCTCTGCTCTAGCTGCCACACGGATCCTATCAGCAATGTCCAAACTCTGTATGGCCATGTCCACAAGATCCATGCCCGTATCTAAGCGTCGCAAAGGCGGTGCTTCAAATGCTTGAGCGCCGTACTTCCACCTAATGTGCTCGTCCCATTCATCATCGGATTCATCGGGATCAAACCCCTGCGTCATAACCCAAAACATTCAGGTGAATTGCTGAAACTCTAAACGAAATTAACATTTTTGAAACTCTCAATGCGCTAGGGGTGGACATGAACTCAATTAGAAGTACGAAAATAGTCTTATGAATGTCCACATGACTTATTTTATATTTTATAAATAAGGACTTTGTAGAGAGCGGGTATAAAGGTGAAGGCGTCACCTGCGATCTCCCTCGGAACCACGGACAACGACCATTTCTCCTTAGACACCGCTTGTAACTGCGTGGAATGAGACCTGCTCTATTTTCTCTTAAGCACAACGTGCTAGGGCAGGACAAGAAATGCCAACCCTGGGCCGCCGCGTACTCAAGCTCCCTCTCCAGCAGTTTTTGGTCCCTCCCTCTCTTTCGCTGCAGAGTCGGCTCCCGGAGCCGAACGCTGGTGTCCATCTACCTGAAGGAACATACGGTACCAATGTAATGTACATTAAAACCAGTGACTGCCGCAACTTTAGTATATACAAAACCGTGCTCAAGTAAAATAATTGGTTGAAAAAATTAGTGCACGACTTCACTCTCAGTAATTCAATACACCCGGCAGCACACAACATCGCCTTTGAGGACGCATTGAACGGACACATTGCAAACTATTATGCTCAGTTAGTAGATAAATGCTCAGTTAGTATGTGCAGCTGAAGATCCATAGTTTCAGTACTAATGGTTATCTATATCATGCACTCAAATTAGGGCACAATTTGACAGAAGCGAGGAAGCATAGAATTTGACAGAAGCATTGCACTCACCGAAGTTGTTTCAGCTTGGTGCATGTTTCAGCTCGCAAGAAGCGGTCACTCTCGACGACTCCGTTCACCTCCATTAACGTCGATTGGGCTCCATGAACGTGTTGCGGCGCATAATTGCTTCACCGTGATCGCAGCACCATCCGGCATCTCCCCGACCACGGTTGTCACCGTCCGCCCCGTGTAATCCTACAACACCTTTGAATTCACCATCGGTCGAGGATTCGATATGTCCGCCATCGCTTCCAATTCCTCCTCAACTGGAGCTTCAATCAACACAACTTCCCCAATTCTAGACTCCACGAGACGAACTAAACGTAAAAACAAACAGCACGAAACAAGCCATAAATCAAAACGAGGCTTGAAAATCCTAAACCCCAGCAAGCGTAATCCTTCACGAAGATCGGCTGCCAACAACGTTCTGAAAATCGAGAAGACGAGGAATTGGAAGAAGAAAGGGAACATGGGAACCAGTTGAACGCCGAAGTTCCCGTCAGGGGAGCGTAAGTGTGAAGCGGGCCTACGGGTCTCTCTGTTGATTTAATGTGTACTGTACTTCGTTTTCTCTGAAATGGAATATTGGTATCATTTATTTAAAAATAAAAAATAACTCCTATGTTTTACAGAACAAGATATCTGCAATAATTTTACGTTGCATCATCTGTCACTTACCAAAGAAACTGCGATAGCCTCCAGGTAAGCAGCCATTGTACAATCCGGTACAAGACGATGGCCATCGAAAAAGTTGGGCCAGACTATTTTGGTGCCATTTTGACACCAAAGGTCGCATATTGGTTAATATAGTGTCATTTTATCCATACTAGGTTGGTATGGAGGTTGGCATCAAATTATCTTAATTGCATTTCAATGCATCATCATGGCACCATGTTCACATGCCTTGAAGTTCCCAACGTGATTACGAATTTTGAATCGAGTTGAGATTTGTGGGGACTTTGGAAGGCCCCATGTATGCTCAAAAATGAACGGAATTTCAAATTGTAATTTGCATTGGAATCACACTAAAGTCTACTTTATCATCATTACAAATACACATATGTACTTGAAAATCATACAAAAAATCTGATGTTTTCTATATACTATCTACCATTTAATGCTGCCACCATTTGTGAAAGTTACAACTTGTATTTGATGGTACATACTAAAAATGAACCTTCACAATTGCTTTAGAGATACTTAATCCCACACCACTTGAACTACTTGTATGATTTCTTACTTGTTCTTTACCTTAATGCAAAAAATCTTTGACTATCTTCCACAGGTTCACTATGAAATGATAGATAGTGTATAAAAGAAATCCAAATTGTTGTATTATTTTAAATAATTCTTTTTTCACTTACTATGAAGTTGAAGCACGCTTCATTGCAATTCCAATGCAATTTTTGGTTTCAAAATTGGTTCATTTGTGAGCATGCTAGAGCTTCCTAAAATTATTGAACTTTTTAATGAAACTAATTGAAAAATTCAATCATCTTGTACCCGACTATACAATACAGTGACTGTCAAAACTGAGTACGAAATAGCTTAGTCTACCTTTAGCCATTCATATTTTATAATTTACTGCATTTAATGCCAAATCAGTTGACGGCACAAGTATACATTCAAGTAAATGATGTGGCTACCAAATTACAAGTCCAGCAATGCAAAATGATTTGAGAAAGATATAGATCAAAGTAAATTAGCTCTAAAACTCAGTTATGCTCACACTTGGATTACGCGGTGAATGCTACAAATTTGACATGCACAAGTGGTTTTCTGGGTCTATTTTTTTGGATGGGCATGTTCTTGGCCTTCACATTTATAATTGTGTCCCTATTCAGTGCACATCATGTATGCAAATTGAGCAAAATGGTTTCATTAAGGTCTCTCTCTGTTGTTGATAGAAAGCAGATAGAAGAAGCTACTTTAGAAAAGTTGAGGAGGGGTGAAAGTACTAGAAATGTTGCTAGAGACTTACAAGTATCCCAAAGTTGGGTTGCACAATTTCGTAAGCAACATTTGAGTGAGTTGAGTGATGTGAATCGCAGTTTTGGTGGCAGGCCATAGGTGTACAGTGCAGCTGATCGCAGGGCTTGTGTGAGAGAAATCACTATAGGTGGCTTAGAAACTGCACACAAAGTTGGAAATTACTTGAGAGGAGCTTCATGTTGGTATAAGTGATAGTACTGTGAGGAGAATGTTACGAAAAGCAGGTTTGAAATGTGAAGTGAAGCAAAAGAAACCAAAGCTCACACTTCTTCAAATTAAAGGACAATTAGAATTTGCTAGACGTCATTGCCATTGGACTGATGATGATTGGGATTGTGTAGTATTTTCTGATGAAACAAAAATCAACCGATTTTACTCTGATGGTCGCAGTTGGTGTTGGTTTCGTGATGGACAGAGTAGAAGTGCTGGAATGGTGCAACAAACTGTCAACTTTGGAGGTGGGGGAGTGATGATGTGGGGTTGCATGACTCCGAGTGGCCTTGGTATGATGTGTAGGATTGAGGGAAGAATGGATCAGTACATGTATAGAGAAATTTTAGAGCGAGAACTGGTTCATACACTGCATACATACAATCTAGATCCTGCCAATTTGATTTTTCAACAGGATAATGACCCAAAGCATACATCCAAGAGTGCGCCGTTGGCTGAGTTCGCAAGAATTCACTCTTTTGAAGTGGCCGGCGCAATCTCCAGACTTGAATCCGATCGAACATTTGTGGGCAACTTTAAAACGTCGACTCAACCAATATGAGAGACCTCCCAAAGGAATGTTAGAATTGTGGGAGCGTGTTGAGGATTGTTGGGCTTCAATTACTCCCAGTGAGTGTAAGAACTTGTATAAAAGCATGCTTAAGCGCATTGCAGCTGTTATAGTTGCTAAGGGTAGGTGGACAAATTTTTAACTTTGTTCCAGCTAATGTGAGCAAAACTGAGTTTTGGACTGAACTTCACTTTACTTTTTTTTTAACATGCATACATGTGTGTAATAGACCTCAATCCCCATGGAAGTATGACTGATTGCAATGGTAATCCTGTGCAATTTATGGTTTCATTTTTGACACATCCAATTTCCCTACATTGTTTGTTAAATTTCAGTAAGCTGTGTTCGTACTCAGTTTTGGCAGTCACTGTATATATCTCTGAAAGTGGTATTTCTCTTACTACTGCTATGCCTTAACCTTTATGTGCCCAATCAACCATATTATACTTGATTTTTGGTCCAACGCCCAAAAAATCAAGTGTTTTAGTTTTATTGAAGTTGGTGTTTGCATTAGATGTTTAAGTTGAGTTATGATACATCTTTGATAGTTGGGATTAGATAATAGACTTCATTTGAAAATTTTACACCGTCAAGAAATTTGAAATTTGAGTGTCCAAAATATAAAGGGCTTTCCAAAGATGCTTCAGTCATGCGTCTCTTTTAATTTCTTGACTCTTGTTTTTTAACCACTTGTAAATACAACATTTATTAGAGTTATCCGTAAAGTCACCTTGAATTTGATGAATCTACAAAGAATCTTGCTTTATTATACTCTTATTTGTTCACTCCAAATAGTTAAAAGGTATGGAAGATTTTGGTGGTCTATCATTATTAGGTGTGTAAGAGATGTGTAAGAGTTTGGTGGTCTTCAAAAGTTTTTTAACTCCTTTCTTGGTACTAAAAAACTTTCGAAAACTACCAAGCTCTTACACACCTCTTACACACCTAATAATGATAAACTACCAAGATCTTCCACACCTTTTAACTATTTGGAGTGAACATATAAGAGTATAATAAAGCAAAATTCTTTGTAGATTCTTCAAAATTTGATGGACTTTATGGATAACTCTATTTACTTCAAATATAATTTTTGATATTAAAGATGTCAAAAATATATTTATTTAGAATTTTTATCATGTTTACCTAATAAAATTTGTATGCATTTCAAATATCTTTCAATTATCTTGAAATTTTTGTCATATCTCTGTATGAAAATTTTCAGGAGTTGTCCGCAATTAGGTTTTTCACCTTTACATGATTGTATCTTTTGATCTATACATCATCTACGTACGCAAATGACCATCCCATCTTTGTTACAAAGAGTATAATCACCACAAAAAATCTCAATAATTGACGATCAATACTCATTCTATATTGAGCTGACCAAATTTAGAAAATTAGCCTTGTTCCTTTAGGAGTTAAAGTAGAAGCATTAGAAACTATACGGGACCAATTCTAGTCACCTATGCAAGCACATGTATCAACTTCATGTGTTCCCAATCAAGTTATCACAACCATTAATTGTAGCACTTTAGTGATCAACTGTGAATATCAAGTTAGCAAACTGATTGTACAAGAAATGAAAGACGAATATTAGTTCACCTACTAACATCAATAGTGGTCTATGCACATTAAGTTTGAAAATTAATTAAAAATTGGGCTTAGTTATTTAACCCAAAGTTTTATATGTTGCAATTTTTTATCATTGAAAACCATCCTTCCATATAGGTTGAAATGCTTGACTTCTAAACGTCACAGCGTCCAGAAACTAGACGACTTACAGATTCAAACCCTTTACACGTTCTCATCAATGCTTGGATGAAAGTCATCCAATTTTTTGGAGATTCTTCACCAAGTTGTGAATTATTGGTACCTTCGCAAAGTCTCCTTATACACCATTTTATTGGATTTTGGATTCTTTTGTTTGTAGTGAATTTTGAAACTTACAAGACTAAATTGTATTAATTCACAAATTTTAGTACATTTAGGTACTAGACTATTCTTGCTACATCATAAATATCATCACAAACTTAACAAGTCATGTTTTTGCAATGTTTTTTGGCAAATCATGTTTTTTGCCAATGTGAATTTTGGGAGAGACACTACCTTGTGAAAGGTGAATACACCTCCAAACACCATGTATTAGTTGGGGGACTATTTATCTACATGACTCGAATTTTCACCACACTATGTTTATGTAAATTCCTAAAGTCTCCTATTTTTTCCAATCCTATATGTAGTCATAATTTTGTAGTCTCTTTAATATTAAACCAATGCTTATGTTATTTATATATTTTCATAAGGTGTATGAAAATGCAGATTTTGGCAATTCAAAATCCAAGGAGGGTGAGCTTGGCAATTACAAGTTAAACTACTTCAATGAAAACATCAATTCTAAAAAAATTCCCAGTGTCCCCCCCCCCAAGGAGCAAACAAAGAGTGTATTCTACTTGACAATGAGTTAATGCGCACTTGACAAAGAGCCGTCACTGCAAGACTACTCTCTCCTTCTGAGAATAAACACTGTAGTATACAATAACGAGTAGTTATCACTATAGAGGTTCATGTCTAAGAACAAAAGGTTTATAAAGAGGTGTATGAATTGAAGAGGTTCATGAAGGACATTTATCACGAAAGAATTCTTAAGTCTAAATTTAAATATAAGCATTTATTAAAAAATCATGTTTAAAAAGATAGATAGGTAGAAACTCAGAACCCCTTTAAAGTGACTGTTCGTCTTAACAATGAGCTAGTGCCTACCTGAAAAAGGGCCATTGACATTACATGTTGAAAAACAATCACGTATCTAACATCTATCAACATCGTAAAGCTATAGTGAATTTGATATTTGATTTAAAATACCATCAAAGTACATTTAAAAACGCTTGTTGTAGAACATATTGTCAAACAAACCATGTATTTTCATATGGAAGTGTTTATACCTTTCACAACTTTACTATTACTTGTTATCTCTAAGTTGTAATTCATATCTATTATACAATGCAGGACGCTTTGTCTCACTCGACCGTTCCGCGCTGGAATCCGGCGAGGAGACAAAGCGACCTGTCGTCATGTTCTGGTTGGCGGTCGTCTGCAGCAGCTTGGTTCTCCTGCACTTTCTTTTGCTGTTGTTCTTGCGCTTGTTTCCTCCTCATCAATCAATCGGCACTGACCATGGTGCTCCCACATTGATTGATCTGTAGGTTTTTTCTCGTCACTTAGATCTGCTGTTTTCAACGCCTGCCATGCCGCCTCAACACAATAATATTAATAATGCGGACAACGCCACCTTCGCAGGGCTGCCTGACGCTGCCACCAAGTTCGTTTCGTTCCCCCCCTCTCTCTCGCCCTTTGCATTTGGGTGGTCGCAATTGATCGATTGGAGTTTGGAAATGGTTGTGATGTTTGAATTAGGGTTTTATTGAGGAGGAGTTAGAGTTGTTGTGGACTTGTGGTAATGTGGTGTTGGAGCTTTGTCAAAAAGTTGGATCGAATGTTTAAGATTTGAGGATTTGAGGGTTTGGTTTTTGAATTAGGGTTTGAGGAGTAGTTCGAGTTCTTGTGGTAATGTGGGGGTCAGAGTTAACCTTTAGTGTTCAACAACCAGGGTAGGTGCACTCAAACTGAGATCGCGTGCTCATTTGTGAACCAACTGTTGTGAGTGATATCTTATTGGAAAGATTCTGAAAATCTGCTTGAAGTATTGAGATTACAGCAAGTGAATATGACAGTAGACAACAGAGAGAGATGACAAGCAGTTCGTGTTTTCGATGCTCATCTCTGGGGCAAGTCAGTTTTGTTGGAAAGCTATGAACAATGTGGTTCTAACAATGTTTTGAGTTTCAGAATATTTGTGATTGAAGATTGCGGGTTAGGGTTTTAACAAGGCTTTTATGTACTAGGCACTCAAACCGAGATTGCGTGCTTATTTCTGAACCAATTGTTGTGAGTGATATCTTACTGGAAAGACTCTGAAAATGTGCTTTTAACGAGCTATAATAATACGCCTCCTAACTTGAAGTATTGAAATTACAGCAAGTGAATATGACAGTAGACAATAGAGAGAGACGACAAGTGAATACGACAGTTCGTGATCATTTCTGAGGGAAGTCAGTTTTGTTGGAAAGCTATGAACAATGTGG
Source organism: Pohlia nutans (assembly GCA_022496805.1). Lineage (NCBI taxonomy): Eukaryota > Viridiplantae > Streptophyta > Bryopsida > Bryales > Mniaceae > Pohlia > Pohlia nutans. The sequence goes on from CM040088.1 coordinate 41,144,105, forward strand.
TTCTAACAATGTTCTGATTTGTCATGGAAGATTACTAGTTAGGGTTTCAACAAGGCTTTTGTGTACTAAAGATTACAGCAGGGTGCGCAGAGAATATGACAGTAGACAATAGAGAGAGATGACAAGCAGTTGGTGTTTTCGATGCTCATTTCCGGGGCAAGTCAGTTTTTTTTGGAAAGCTATGAACAATGTGATTCTAACAATGTTTGTGATTGAAGATTGCTGGTTAGGGTTTCAACAGAGAGGGCTTTTTGTATGTATAGTGGACGTTGTGGTTCTGAGCCTGAGATGGTTGGTTGGTTGCAGGATGGCACCCATGCATGCAATTCACATAGTGGGGCGCTGTCTGCGGCTGGTGTCCGTGTATGCAGCGTACCATTACGTGATTGCGCGAAGCGTGTCGCTCACGTTTTTCTGCTTCGTCTGCTTGTTGGGCTCAGCGGCCATGTTTTCCACCCTCCAGACTCCATGGCGAGGCTGTCCTCTGCCCAACAGCCTGGTACTATTTATTCCTTTTATTTTTCAAAAATTTCTTAGCGAGCACAAATTTTATGTAGCAATGTGATTAAAATTAGCAACCAAAAAAACCGCTGGTGTATAGGATTCAAATAGACGAGATCTCTGAGTAATCCAGCAGCCAATGATTTATGTCTTTGCACTTCATATTCCTAATTGTTTTGTGAAGATGTTAACGGTTGGTTGATTAGCAGAAATTAATTGTTTTTAGGCAGTATGGAAGAGAAAATTTTAGGTTTTCTGTTGTGGTTTCAAATTATTCTTGTTGATTTCAGGGTGGTTCTTGATCATTTCGTATAATTTTTGCAGATTCTCAGGGAGCAGAGCAATTGAGTGGAGGACCGGTTGTCATACAATACAATTGACTTGAAAGGCAGCAGGTAAGGGAGGGATGCCTCGATCAATATCCAGGTCGTAATGAGAGGGCGGCTACCGTGGGAGCCTTTGACTGAAGAGCGGTGAGCGGAGAGCAGAGATGGTGCGAGCGGAGAGCGGAAAATGGTCAGACCTATACTAAATATAGCATAATATCCGAATATTCTGAAGGTAAATTCATGTCAAACTATGATTTTTTACCACAGTAAAAATTTAAATTGAATCATTTATGAGATATTTACCGTGGTAAATTTGAATTTCCTGGTCGAAAGCATCATTTACAGAGGTGAGAAACAAACTTTTCAAATGCATCTCTTTATTAAAAGTTGAAGTACACGTTGTCTAACCTCACAGGGCAAGTCTGATTTTGCGATCAACCGAATGGTCTACGTGTTTTATTTGCATTCCGGTTGTATGAGTCTATCAGCCTAACCGTCGACATTTTTCCAAACGAAAAATCCCTACTGAACGGTCGTGGCACAGTAGGATCAGACTTGTGTGCCAGAAAGTCCCTGGAATATGTACCAGGAGGAATGTGTCCAACCTTGGAGTATGCATGATGGACAATGCATGCATTGTCATTGTGATCTGAATCAAACGCAACCTTTGGTTCATCACACTCAATCACTTTCGCACCTTGCTTGCTGCAGTCAACCACGGTAGAGCGGTGCTCGCTTGGCCCATCTATCTCCACTTGAATAGTAGGCTGAAATGGTATAACGTCATCGCTAACACTAATGATGTCGACCTCCTCGTCTAACAAGCTCTCCATGTTACAGCAGACCCACCGTAGACGCCGCGCCCAAAGGACGTCTACCAATATGACAAAGTCTCCCGAACCGACGTATATGTTTGCGGGTCTGTCAAAGGGCTTAGACTATGAAAATGCTTACGGAACTGACATCAAGATGTGTAGCCAGAAAAAGACTCTGGTTTGACAGAAAGGTCGACGGCCGTTCTATCTTACATAATAGATTCTTCAAATGCAAGGTCGCATTTTTATATAGAAAGCGCCGCATAGTTACATCATGGGCAATCAAGTTGCATACAGCCAAAAACGCCAGATAATCGAGGTATGCTTGCCATTTGAATTTCGGTTTAGGGTGCATTAAGAAGTCTAATCTGAGCCGTGGTTCTGACAATGTATAAGATTGCGGCTATGAGTATTTCTCATTGAACGCCGCAATTGCTATTCGTTAAAGTTACTGCTGGCATAGTCCATGTGACTACCAAAGATTGCAAATGCATATAGATATACAGTCCAAAGGGTATGCATTTCCCTAACTTGCTGGCGATCTCAATCACGATCCATTAGCTGCTGCAGTTGTCGACTTTCCGTTTGTCTCCATGGCCCGCATCTACGTTACGGGTCACGATGTTCCTATGGTAGTTGAAATGGGTTGGGATAAGTACGTACGCTCGAGTTTCGGCCCTAGATCTCGGAGTTCGTTTTGGCTTAGTAGCATCATCAATAATGGTGGAGCTAGAAGTCCGTGGTAGGGACGGGTCCGTGGAATTAGGTATGCTACAGACGAGGGGGGACGACCCGGAAGGATACTACTGGATGCTTTCTGCTGGTCAGTACAGAGCTTACGGCTTGTTGAACTCATCACATCAAGTTCGTCAGATTGACGATTGTTTGTCAGACAATGAATGGGAAGGGTTGGGCGGTAGGGACAAATCAGTGTATTCCGAAGTCACTAGGAATGGGTTCACATTCCAGATGAAGTACGCTATTGCCTCAGTCGAGGGTGTAGTGGAATTGTGGCTGTGGGAATTTCCACATTGCAAAACTCATTGGATAGATTTGGCTGTCATGCTATTGGACAAAGATGTTCTAGACAGGTATGGAGTACCGTGTAATATCTGGGACGACTCTCCTAGGGACCCGATGGTGTGGCGGCTGATGTGGTCACACTACATATGTGAGTTGCTAGGCCTACCGGACCCTTGCAACATGGAGGTGAACGAGGTGATTCCGAAGGAGTTATCGATTGCACTGCAGGAACACTTCGATGATGCGGACAAGCCTCCGTTTTGGGACTCGATTGAAGATAGCGACAGTTTCAAATTCTAATATGTAGATGATCTTAGAGTATTGGAAGCTCAGTAGGGCAATCATACTACGTAGCTTTTGTTGCAAACATGAATGTGATACAACATACTATAATAAATTTTGGGAGGTCAGACAGTAGTCTGTAATGCCATCATTCACAGAGAACTTTGAACAAGTCTACCATTAGAGTGTTGAAGAACACTCTAAAAGGAAATTCACAATAACAGTCTCTATGTGTAGGAATTAAGCAATCCAAATTTCGTTTTACACTACAACAGATGCATCATAGTCGTCACTGCTGCTAGCACATAACATCAAAGCGCAGCCTCACTCAACAAAGTATTAACTCCCCTGATTCTAGACACAACCTCCATAGTATCAAACGGAGCAGAGAGTAAAGGCTTGGGGAGATAGAAATAGAACTCCTCGGCCCATGCCCATTATGACATAGTCATCAAGGATATTAGAGTGGATGGTCTAAGACTAGGAGGAATTGGTCCCTGGGCCCAAAAATGCGCAAAATCCAGATTAATAAAATTCCTAGAGATCAATGATTATCATTGCAACCGGGAAACGGTCCACTCGTGACTATTGATAATCAAATGTGGATTACGTCCATATACTAAATCAAATGCCTATGATTTAGAACTGGTCAATATTCCACTTTCGAGAAGGAGCTTAATTTCGTTGAAGCTGAAAGTTGGAGCATGCATGAAAAGGTCGACTTTGGGGTCACGCTTGCACACATTTATGAAGACGTAATAAATGTGCTTGCAGTAGTTGAAATACCCACCTTTCTTACTGAACTTGACCATGGTTTGTTTGAATGCAGGACACGTGCATGCAGGTTCCGAGCTCACTGTAATCTGGTATTGTGTCACAGCAGGTGGAGTTCCAGAGTCCAGAGCAATGATGCACCCATGGCCTGGATGTGGTACCATCGTAACGCCCTGGATTTTAGCCTTCAAAATCTTGGATGAATCGATGTTGAGACACTGCTTGAAAGTGGGAACGTTGGCTTGACGGCGAACTTTCTTCGACTTCCGCTTTCCACGATATCGGTCCGCATCACATGGCACTGGGACAGCGGACATATCTGAAGGGAGTGGTGCATTGGAGAATAGCCTCCTGGGAGACACTTGAATTTTTTGTGGGAGTTGAAATCCTGCAGCTTCGAGCGCCTGAATCTCCTTGAGCTTGAGGTTCGTTCCTAGCTTCACGGGCCACACGTCGGGAATTGGCGGCCTTGGTTCCGTGGGCGAAAAGTGAGTCACCCACTTGCGTCGAGTGCCCTTCACGCACCTCGCAATATCATCAGGACAAAAGAAGAATTGAATCGTCGTCTCCCTGCCCAACCTCACGTTCAGCCATTCACCAGTGTACGTTGGAGCGGGGGTGCTAGTCGAATTCCGGACAATTTTTGCATCACACTTCTTCTTAGTTACTGCTCTCATTGCCCAACATGACTTGGCAATAAGGAGAGATTTGATAGAACTCATCGGTTGAGGACCAAAAATATTGAAGAAGGGGATTGGGTTTTAGTGTTTGATAGCACTTTGGAGCATCAACACAGTACACTGAGGAAGTTTGCTAAACGGTGGTTTGGACCTTATGTGGTAATAAAAGTGCATGATAACGCCACTTATTCACTTCGAGAATTAGATGGTACTCCTTGTAGGATACCAGTGGCGGGCAAACGGATCAAAGCTTTTCGACGGAGAGATGGAAGATTTAATGAAGAAGACTTAAATGTAATATTGCCTGCATTGCAAGATCACGAAGTTGATGAAGATGAAGAAATTAATGAAGATCAACTCGGGAGTGAAGATGATCAAGAAGATGACTGAGTTTGGCACATACCGGAGGATGTGCAGGTTTAGAGGGGGTGAATGTCGCGATGCAAATGCGCATATAGTGTAAAAACTTATAGTATTGTTATTTTGATGAGTTTTAAGATATCTCATTTAAAGAAGAAATGAATAGGGAATATTTGAGAAAGATTATGAATTGATTCATAATCTGTACAAGGTTTTAATTGCCTTGTGTTTTGACTAATAAGAGTCAAACTTTACATTTATCTTCTTAGAATGAGTTTTGATATTTAATTTGAGTTTTGATAGTTGTTGAAAAGAAAGGTGAAGATTGTTTTACCTTTCTTTTAGTTTTTTGTGAGTTTATCATTAAAATAAGCGAATGGATAGAGGTATGGGAGACTTTTGGGTCACCCAATTAGTTTTAGGGTGCCCATGTGGCTAGGTATGGGCTGATGTGTTCCCCCTTGTGGCTTGATAAGGGGGGCCTTCTTCTCCCGAACCTCATTCTTCTTGTGTTCATGTTTTAGTTTTTTAGTTTTGTGCCGTGTGTTTGAGGACAAGTGACTTACTGTGTATAGCTCGGATTTCAATGAAATTTTGAGAGCACGTTCCTCTTCTTGTTGTGATTCCAATGGTGTGTGGCGCTTGTCATTTGGAGTTAGTATGAGAAAGTTATGCCTTGAGAAGTGAAAGAGGGTTTAGTGCCGTCGAAATTCAAAGGCAGTCGCTTTAAACTCTTGTAGAAATTTGTATAATGATCGATTAGTTTTGAAATTTTGTGAGCACATGTGTTATGTTGATAGCTTTCTAAAAAGCTATTAAACTCTTGTTTTGGAGTTAGGACGTGAAAGTTATGCTTGTAGAAGTTTGAGGGTGTGAAACTGCCGCTCAATATAGAAGTTCCATTTTTGACGAAGTATAGAAAACGGACAGTATGATATTTTAAGCTAAGATTTACAGGCAACGTAGATGGTGATGTTAGCTTTCTAAAAAATTATGGCATCATGTATTTGGAGCTTTTATGAAGATGATATGCGTCCCGAAGTGGAGAGATGTACAGCTGCCGTGAATATTTGGAGTCTCAACTTCAGCACGCTATAAATATTGAATGGTAAATCATTTTCTCTTGAAATTTTTACAGATTGTGTAGCTTTGTGTTAGCTTTCCAGAAAGTTATAGCACACTTGATTTGGAGCAAGTATGTGTCTGTGGCATTCATTTGAATGCTGACAGTGTTTTTAAAGGTTTAAGCCTTTACACGGTTTGCTATTTTGCAAAATAAAACATAGATTTGGGTTTTTAATGGTATAAACAATAAATTACACTATCATATTTCCCCATACCTTGAATTCAAACTAGTTGCAGCTAGAAACCCCGCGTTTTCCCAGAGCAAAACCCTCTCTACCCGACATTTGGTGCTTCCACTGAGAGACGCTTTGGGGCAATTAGTTTTAGTTAAAGAATGACGGGGGATCATGATGGGGCTTCCGGAGGGGGCCAAATGAATATGGAGAATATTTTGGGGGCATTGGCCCTGTATATGGAGCATCATAGAGCAAACTCTGGTGGGCATGAGGCTACCAAAGCATTGAAGGGTGTTGTGGACAAAATTGGGAGATTTGATGGGAAGAATATCACAAACTTTTTGAGGGTATATGTTTGTGAAATGGAAGTGCATCAAGTATCTGAGGATCGTATGATGTTGACTTTTGACTTGGCTGTGGTTCCCGAAATTCGTGAGAGGGTGCAAGAAATTCGGGAAGATGTGTATGTGACTTCATGGGCCACATTTGATGAGAGATTGAGGGATGAGTATTTTGATGAAGATACGGAGAGGATGACTAAGAGGTCTTTCCTTGATTGGGTGGAGCAACAACCCGGGAATGATATGGGCCCAAATGAGCTGCTCAGAGAATTTGAGAAGAAATATAATCAGTTGCCTTTAGCAGAAAGGCGCCTTCTTGATACAAGAAAGGCAGAGATGTTTTTGCAGGCAGCCGATGATGCATTAGAGGATAGACTCCTCTTGCTTCTTGGGGATAGGACCACTGAAGGTGGTTTTACTAATGATTGGAGGAGGGTGGAAGAAACGGTGACTCTTGTGGCCAAACAACGACGGGTGAGGTCTAGAGGTATTATTTCACGGACTGATGCAAACCCCATGATGGTTCCAAGGGCTCCAAAATTATCATTGGCTCCTACAACTCTTGGTGAGACATCAAAAACAAGCAAGAGAGTTGAAGAAGACAGTATTGAAGAGCTTATCAAAGGTATCAGAGATTTGAGGGTGGAGATGAGTGAATTGAAGAAGGCACGAGGAGCAAGTTCTTCTCAATCATCAGATGGTGCAAAGTCATTTGTGAAGAGATGCATATGGTGTGATGTCATAGACCACACTCTTCGTGGTTGCACTGATTATGATGGTGCACTTAAAGAAGGTATAGTTTCTTTCAAGGATGGGAGGATTCGTGATGCATCCACTGACCTGCCTATGGACACTAATTTTGGCAAAGGTGGAATGAAGAAAATAATGGATGAGAAGAGGGGGAAGTCGAGTGCTTTGCGTGCTAAGGGAGTTGAGTCATATCATATTGAGGTGGACCATCATACTATTGAGGCCTCTTCTACTCCAGCAAGAGAGATTATGATCAGAGGAGCACAAGCTATCAGAAAGGCAACCGGTTGGGAGGATCCTGTTGATGCAGTTAGCATCAAAGCATTTTTGGGTGAGGTGCAAAATGACATTGAGAATCATGATGCATCTGTTGAAGTAAAACGGGGTAGACCTACAGAAGAAGATGATGCTGATGAGCCAACATTAAAGAAGAAAAATCAAGGGCTTAAAGAGGCTGCAAAGGGTGATGGACCTGGTTTTCACACACGCCAAAGGCCTGAGAAATCACCTTCTATTAATCATCCTGGAGATGCACCACTTCCAGAGAAGATATGGGAAGATTCAAGCACCAGCAAGAAGGGCAAAGAGAAGGAAGATTCTGGCAAAGGTAAAACTAAAGGGCCAGCTTACAAGCTTCAATCTGATATCGAGACTTCTATTGACATGAAGGGGATATTGGAGGAGAGGGTTTTGGATGCCAAGATTGAGTTTACATTGAGAGAGGCTCTTGGTATTGCCAAGAAAGATTTTCATGACCTTATCATTGATGTTATCAAGAGAAAAAGGCAAATGACAGCTGAGACAGTCATGATGCATGCATTGGATACTCATATGACAAAGGATGAGGAGATTGAAATCGGGCAAGTATTTAATATGATGTGTGATGCAAAGGGTGATGAAGAGAAGATTATGAACATGAATATCGAGGCATTAGAAGAGCAGAAAGATCAAACTGAAGAGATAAAGGATTATCTTACTGATGAAGAAGAAGATGATATTTTGAAGATGTTTGCTGCAGAATGTATGATTGACATCAAAAGAGATGTTACCAAAACTGAGCATTCTATTGAAGGTTTGAGCATGAAGGGATATGAGTTGATGGAAGTGAAGAGCTCAAAGAAAGAAGCCCATTCCATACTAACTCAAGATGAGGGAAAAGAAATGGTGGATGGAATGACTACTGAGGTGGCATATGAAGAAAGATTTGAGGTGGAGGCAAATGTCTTTGATTGTGGAATTGTTGATGAAATTGATCGTGAAAGAGGAGGAAAGTTGAATTATTATCAACCATTTTGGGCAAGGGCCACTACGGAGACACGAGTGAGACTTGGTGAGTTGGATGATTCTATCTTGGCACTTGTGGACCATGGCTCTGAAATAAATATCATGTCAAGGAGAATTTATGAGAAAGGCAAGTGGCCGATTGATACTCATCACGGTTGGGTCATGAGGGCTGCAAACAATGGAAGAGGAGAATTATATGGGGCTTGTCCGGCTGTATGTGCAAAAATTGGCGATGTTGAAGTTGAGCAAAACTTTTTTGTTCAAAACTATGGGACATATCCTATAATACTTGGACAACCATATATCACAGCAGCTAGAATGGAGACCAAGGTCTTGGATGATGGGTCTCATTATGCACGTATTCGGAGTCGTGATGGCAAGAGGTCTCTGCAATTTTTAACGGTGAGACCTGATCATGAAAGAAACAGAATCCAGCTTAGGGATGCACCTCTAAGATCTGGTGAAGACTTTCAGGATTTCTAAAATGCACACGTGGAGTTCGGGGATCCACGGGTGCAGATGCATCTGAAATTACTATGTCCCCAAATGTACAAAATATTGATTGTGGTTTTGTAAGTGTGACGGAGTGTGGATTTTTGAGTTTTAAGAGTATTAAAGATTTGGACCCTATTTGCAGAAGGGTCGTTAAAAAAGCAGAAAAGAAATTTAAAAAAGTGAAGGCATTATTGGATGATGAATATATCAATGGTGTCTTTGAAGAAGAAGGCTTTGGAGATGATGTACTCCATGTTTTGAAGAAGTTGCAAGAAAGTGAGATCAATGGTGATATTTATGATGCTACAATTGAAGTTCATTCACGGGCATTATATGATGAAGTATTGAAGGCGGTTACAAGTTTTGATGTTTGTAACAGTTATGGATTGAAGCATGGAGTGATGGTACATACAAAGTATAAGACGGTGGCAAAGAAGGTTAAACCAGTAGCAACTCAGTTATCATCTGATACTGATGAGCATATCAAAGAAGCAGAGAAAGAACCTGGTTTGAGAGAAGCAAGAAATATTGGACACAAATTTACAAAAGAGACACTCGCAAATATGAAGATTGGAGGGGGTGAATTCTTGACTGAACCAGAGAAGAAGAAGTTTCAAGACATGCTTCTCAAACATGGTAAAGCCTTTGCTTCTTCATCAGATGAGATTGGGTGTGTGCATCCTTGTGTGGTTGCACCTATGGTGATTTTCACGGTACCACATGTGCCATGGGATTTGAAGCCTATACCAGTACCTCGGGCATTGCTTCCGAAATTGGTAGGGTTATTGAAAGAAAAGATGCAAATGGGTATACTTGAACCTTCTATGGCTCCGTATTCGAATCGTTGGTTTACTGTACCAAAGAAATCAGGAGCTTTGAGATTTATTCAAGATATGCAACCGGCTAATAAAGTGACAATCAGAAACAAAGGATCTGGACCTATTGTTGATGAAGTAGCTGAGGCATTTGCTGGGCATGCAATTTATTCTATAGGGGACTTGTACTCTGGTTATGATCAATTTCAGCTAGCCAATGAAAGTAGAGACTTGACAACCATGAAGACTCCTCTTGGACTTGTACGAATGTGTACCTTGCCTCAAGGTGCTACTAATTCGGTAGCACACATGCAAAATGCTATGAATCAAATTTTACGAGAGTTCGTGCCTGAAAAGACTATACCTTTTGTTGATGATATTCCTATCAAAGGTTGCAAGGAGGATGATAAAAATTTGAGTGTCCAAGATGATGGTTGCAGAATATTTGTGAATGAGCATATTGATGATGTTTCCAATATTTTGAAGAGACTTGAAGAAATAAACTTGACTCTTTCGATTGACAAGTCAAAATTTGGAGTTGATGAAATTTTGGTAGTTGGACATTTATGTGGGTGGTATGGAAGAAAACCTAATCCTGAGAAGGTTGATGCTATCGGGAGAATGAAAGCTTGTAGCACCATTACTGAAGTAAGGAGGTTTTTGGGAGCATGTGTCTTTTATCAAATTTGGATACCACATTTTGCACATATGTCTGAACCTTTATACAAATTATTGAGAAAGAGGAACAAGTTTTCTTGGGAACATGATCAAGATTTAGCTATGGACGGGTTGAAAAATATTTTGAAGTCACCACCAATTCTAAAGCAAGTTGATTATGAATGTGGAAGACCGGTGATTGTGACAGTTGACACTAGTCCAATAGCTATTGGTTGGGCTGTGGGACAAGATGATGCAGAAGGGAGACGATTTGCTATAAGATTTGGGGCAAGAATTCTCACAGAGCGTCAAAGAGCATATCCACAAGTGAAGAGAGAACTATGGGGTGCACTTACTGCTCTTAAAGCAGATAGAAATTATTTGATAGGAGCAAATGTGGTGTTGGAGACCGATTGTTTGCCTTTACTTGGTATGATAGCAAATTGTTCTTCACCTGATATTGCGATGCTACGTTGGATAGCCTACATCAAATCACTTAATCCGGTATTGATACATATTGCTGGTAACAAGAATCCAGTGGCAGATATGTTATCAAGAGCCCGGTATTTTCACGAAGAAGAAATGATGGCGTTTGAAGGAAGTGAAGAATTTTCTGATGAAGTATATATATCAATTACAAATGGAGAAAATTCAAGCGATGAAGTCTTGCCATTTAAAGCAGAATTATATGAAGGAAGATTGAAAGATATTGGCTTTTATTTGAGCACTTTAAAGAGACATAAAGATTGGTCAGAGAAGACTTTCAAGGATATTAGACATCGTGCTTATGATTATCTTTTGCGAGATGGTTTTCTCTGGAAGAGGGCAAAAAGGGGTGATGGTATGCCATTGAGAGTAGTGGACGATTCTGAGACTAAAACCCAAGTTCTTAAAGAATTTCATGATACACTTTGGGCCGGTCATAGAGGAATTTGGGCCACTTATACTAAAATCAAAGAGCGTTATTGGTGGAAAGGATTATATAAAGATGTTGAAGAATTTGTGGCTTCATGTGTTGTTTGTCAATTGCAATCTAAAGTGAGGTTTAGGGATGAACTACATCCCACTTATCCTCTTGCCATCCATTTTCAATGGATGATTGACTTAGTTGCAATGCCACTTGGACTTTGGGGTATGAAATATCTTGTTTTGGCAAGAGAAGAACTCTCAAACTTTGTTGAAGGTAGAGCTCTTCGAACCAAAGCAACGGAGGGGATTTGCAAATTTATACTTGAAGATATTTTCAGTCGATATAGGAGCATTGGCAAGATGAGGGCTGACAGAGGAGAATTGGATGCAGCTGAAGCAAGAGAATTTTTCAACCGATACGGTGTGCAGTTAAGGCTAACAACTGCATATAATCCTGAGGCTAATGGAAAGATTGAGAGAGGTCATCCACCCATTGTTCAAGCATTGGTTAAGGCTTGCAAAGGAAAACTAAACTTCTGGCCTAAGTTACTTCCATTTGCTTTATGGGCTGACAGAACTACCCATAGCACTGTTACTGGTTACATGCCTGTGGAGCTTATGTATGGACAAAAACCTTTAATGCCTGTTGAGGAGTCTATTCCTACATGGGTATTTTTGTCATGGGAAGATGGTATTACACGAGAAAAACTCTTAGAGCTCCGTATTAGACAGCTTGGAAAATTACCCGAGGATCAACAAATGGCATTAGAAAAACTTAAAGCTGCGAGACTGAGCAATAAGGAGAGATTTGATAGAACTCATCGGTTGAGGACCAAAAATATTGAAGAAGGGGATTGGGTTTTAGTGTTTGATAGCACTTTGGAGCATCAACACAGTACACTGAGGAAGTTTGCTAAACGGTGGTTTGGACCTTATGTGGTAATAAAAGTGCATGATAACGCCACTTATTCACTTCGAGAATTAGATGGTACTCCTTGTAGGATACCAGTGGCGGGCAAACGGATCAAAGCTTTTCGACGGAGAGATGGAAGATTTAATGAAGAAGACTTAAATGTAATATTGCCTGCATTGCAAGATCACGAAGTTGATGAAGATGAAGAAATTAATGAAGATCAACTCGGGAGTGAAGATGATCAAGAAGATGACTGAGTTTGGCACATACCGGAGGATGTGCAGGTTTAGAGGGGGTGAATGTCGCGATGCAAATGCGCATATAGTGTAAAAACTTATAGTATTGTTATTTTGATGAGTTTTAAGATATCTCATTTAAAGAAGAAATGAATAGGGAATATTTGAGAAAGATTATGAATTGATTCATAATCTGTACAAGGTTTTAATTGCCTTGTGTTTTGACTAATAAGAGTCAAACTTTACATTTATCTTCTTAGAATGAGTTTTGATATTTAATTTGAGTTTTGATAGTTGTTGAAAAGAAAGGTGAAGATTGTTTTACCTTTCTTTTAGTTTTTTGTGAGTTTATCATTAAAATAAGCGAATGGATAGAGGTATGGGAGACTTTTGGGTCACCCAATTAGTTTTAGGGTGCCCATGTGGCTAGGTATGGGCTGATGTGTTCCCCCTTGTGGCTTGATAAGGGGGGCCTTCTTCTCCCGAACCTCATTCTTCTTGTGTTCATGTTTTAGTTTTTTAGTTTTGTGCCGTGTGTTTGAGGACAAGTGACTTACTGTGTATAGCTCGGATTTCAATGAAATTTTGAGAGCACGTTCCTCTTCTTGTTGTGATTCCAATGGTGTGTGGCGCTTGTCATTTGGAGTTAGTATGAGAAAGTTATGCCTTGAGAAGTGAAAGAGGGTTTAGTGCCGTCGAAATTCAAAGGCAGTCGCTTTAAACTCTTGTAGAAATTTGTATAATGATCGATTAGTTTTGAAATTTTGTGAGCACATGTGTTATGTTGATAGCTTTCTAAAAAGCTATTAAACTCTTGTTTTGGAGTTAGGACGTGAAAGTTATGCTTGTAGAAGTTTGAGGGTGTGAAACTGCCGCTCAATATAGAAGTTCCATTTTTGACGAAGTATAGAAAACGGACAGTATGATATTTTAAGCTAAGATTTACAGGCAACGTAGATGGTGATGTTAGCTTTCTAAAAAATTATGGCATCATGTATTTGGAGCTTTTATGAAGATGATATGCGTCCCGAAGTGGAGAGATGTACAGCTGCCGTGAATATTTGGAGTCTCAACTTCAGCACGCTATAAATATTGAATGGTAAATCATTTTCTCTTGAAATTTTTACAGATTGTGTAGCTTTGTGTTAGCTTTCCAGAAAGTTATAGCACACTTGATTTGGAGCAAGTATGTGTCTGTGGCATTCATTTGAATGCTGACAGTGTTTTTAAAGGTTTAAGCCTTTACACGGTTTGCTATTTTGCAAAATAAAACATAGATTTGGGTTTTTAATGGTATAAACAATAAATTACACTATCATATTTCCCCATACCTTGAATTCAAACTAGTTGCAGCTAGAAACCCCGCGTTTTCCCAGAGCAAAACCCTCTCTACCCGACATTTGGTGCTTCCACTGAGAGACGCTTTGGGGCAATTAGTTTTAGTTAAAGAATGACGGGGGATCATGATGGGGCTTCCGGAGGGGGCCAAATGAATATGGAGAATATTTTGGGGGCATTGGCCCTGTATATGGAGCATCATAGAGCAAACTCTGGTGGGCATGAGGCTACCAAAGCATTGAAGGGTGTTGTGGACAAAATTGGGAGATTTGATGGGAAGAATATCACAAACTTTTTGAGGGTATATGTTTGTGAAATGGAAGTGCATCAAGTATCTGAGGATCGTATGATGTTGACTTTTGACTTGGCTGTGGTTCCCGAAATTCGTGAGAGGGTGCAAGAAATTCGGGAAGATGTGTATGTGACTTCATGGGCCACATTTGATGAGAGATTGAGGGATGAGTATTTTGATGAAGATACGGAGAGGATGACTAAGAGGTCTTTCCTTGATTGGGTGGAGCAACAACCCGGGAATGATATGGGCCCAAATGAGCTGCTCAGAGAATTTGAGAAGAAATATAATCAGTTGCCTTTAGCAGAAAGGCGCCTTCTTGATACAAGAAAGGCAGAGATGTTTTTGCAGGCAGCCGATGATGCATTAGAGGATAGACTCCTCTTGCTTCTTGGGGATAGGACCACTGAAGGTGGTTTTACTAATGATTGGAGGAGGGTGGAAGAAACGGTGACTCTTGTGGCCAAACAACGACGGGTGAGGTCTAGAGGTATTATTTCACGGACTGATGCAAACCCCATGATGGTTCCAAGGGCTCCAAAATTATCATTGGCTCCTACAACTCTTGGTGAGACATCAAAAACAAGCAAGAGAGTTGAAGAAGACAGTATTGAAGAGCTTATCAAAGGTATCAGAGATTTGAGGGTGGAGATGAGTGAATTGAAGAAGGCACGAGGAGCAAGTTCTTCTCAATCATCAGATGGTGCAAAGTCATTTGTGAAGAGATGCATATGGTGTGATGTCATAGACCACACTCTTCGTGGTTGCACTGATTATGATGGTGCACTTAAAGAAGGTATAGTTTCTTTCAAGGATGGGAGGATTCGTGATGCATCCACTGACCTGCCTATGGACACTAATTTTGGCAAAGGTGGAATGAAGAAAATAATGGATGAGAAGAGGGGGAAGTCGAGTGCTTTGCGTGCTAAGGGAGTTGAGTCATATCATATTGAGGTGGACCATCATACTATTGAGGCCTCTTCTACTCCAGCAAGAGAGATTATGATCAGAGGAGCACAAGCTATCAGAAAGGCAACCGGTTGGGAGGATCCTGTTGATGCAGTTAGCATCAAAGCATTTTTGGGTGAGGTGCAAAATGACATTGAGAATCATGATGCATCTGTTGAAGTAAAACGGGGTAGACCTACAGAAGAAGATGATGCTGATGAGCCAACATTAAAGAAGAAAAATCAAGGGCTTAAAGAGGCTGCAAAGGGTGATGGACCTGGTTTTCACACACGCCAAAGGCCTGAGAAATCACCTTCTATTAATCATCCTGGAGATGCACCACTTCCAGAGAAGATATGGGAAGATTCAAGCACCAGCAAGAAGGGCAAAGAGAAGGAAGATTCTGGCAAAGGTAAAACTAAAGGGCCAGCTTACAAGCTTCAATCTGATATCGAGACTTCTATTGACATGAAGGGGATATTGGAGGAGAGGGTTTTGGATGCCAAGATTGAGTTTACATTGAGAGAGGCTCTTGGTATTGCCAAGAAAGATTTTCATGACCTTATCATTGATGTTATCAAGAGAAAAAGGCAAATGACAGCTGAGACAGTCATGATGCATGCATTGGATACTCATATGACAAAGGATGAGGAGATTGAAATCGGGCAAGTATTTAATATGATGTGTGATGCAAAGGGTGATGAAGAGAAGATTATGAACATGAATATCGAGGCATTAGAAGAGCAGAAAGATCAAACTGAAGAGATAAAGGATTATCTTACTGATGAAGAAGAAGATGATATTTTGAAGATGTTTGCTGCAGAATGTATGATTGACATCAAAAGAGATGTTACCAAAACTGAGCATTCTATTGAAGGTTTGAGCATGAAGGGATATGAGTTGATGGAAGTGAAGAGCTCAAAGAAAGAAGCCCATTCCATACTAACTCAAGATGAGGGAAAAGAAATGGTGGATGGAATGACTACTGAGGTGGCATATGAAGAAAGATTTGAGGTGGAGGCAAATGTCTTTGATTGTGGAATTGTTGATGAAATTGATCGTGAAAGAGGAGGAAAGTTGAATTATTATCAACCATTTTGGGCAAGGGCCACTACGGAGACACGAGTGAGACTTGGTGAGTTGGATGATTCTATCTTGGCACTTGTGGACCATGGCTCTGAAATAAATATCATGTCAAGGAGAATTTATGAGAAAGGCAAGTGGCCGATTGATACTCATCACGGTTGGGTCATGAGGGCTGCAAACAATGGAAGAGGAGAATTATATGGGGCTTGTCCGGCTGTATGTGCAAAAATTGGCGATGTTGAAGTTGAGCAAAACTTTTTTGTTCAAAACTATGGGACATATCCTATAATACTTGGACAACCATATATCACAGCAGCTAGAATGGAGACCAAGGTCTTGGATGATGGGTCTCATTATGCACGTATTCGGAGTCGTGATGGCAAGAGGTCTCTGCAATTTTTAACGGTGAGACCTGATCATGAAAGAAACAGAATCCAGCTTAGGGATGCACCTCTAAGATCTGGTGAAGACTTTCAGGATTTCTAAAATGCACACGTGGAGTTCGGGGATCCACGGGTGCAGATGCATCTGAAATTACTATGTCCCCAAATGTACAAAATATTGATTGTGGTTTTGTAAGTGTGACGGAGTGTGGATTTTTGAGTTTTAAGAGTATTAAAGATTTGGACCCTATTTGCAGAAGGGTCGTTAAAAAAGCAGAAAAGAAATTAAAAAAAGTGAAGGCATTATTGGATGATGAATATATCAATGGTGTCTTTGAAGAAGAAGGCTTTGGAGATGATGTACTCCATGTTTTGAAGAAGTTGCAAGAAAGTGAGATCAATGGTGATATTTATGATGCTACAATTGAAGTTCATTCACGGGCATTATATGATGAAGTATTGAAGGCGGTTACAAGTTTTGATGTTTGTAACAGTTATGGATTGAAGCATGGAGTGATGGTACATACAAAGTATAAGACGGTGGCAAAGAAGGTTAAACCAGTAGCAACTCAGTTATCATCTGATACTGATGAGCATATCAAAGAAGCAGAGAAAGAACCTGGTTTGAGAGAAGCAAGAAATATTGGACACAAATTTACAAAAGAGACACTCGCAAATATGAAGATTGGAGGGGGTGAATTCTTGACTGAACCAGAGAAGAAGAAGTTTCAAGACATGCTTCTCAAACATGGTAAAGCCTTTGCTTCTTCATCAGATGAGATTGGGTGTGTGCATCCTTGTGTGGTTGCACCTATGGTGATTTTCACGGTACCACATGTGCCATGGGATTTGAAGCCTATACCAGTACCTCGGGCATTGCTTCCGAAATTGGTAGGGTTATTGAAAGAAAAGATGCAAATGGGTATACTTGAACCTTCTATGGCTCCGTATTCGAATCGTTGGTTTACTGTACCAAAGAAATCAGGAGCTTTGAGATTTATTCAAGATATGCAACCGGCTAATAAAGTGACAATCAGAAACAAAGGATCTGGACCTATTGTTGATGAAGTAGCTGAGGCATTTGCTGGGCATGCAATTTATTCTATAGGGGACTTGTACTCTGGTTATGATCAATTTCAGCTAGCCAATGAAAGTAGAGACTTGACAACCATGAAGACTCCTCTTGGACTTGTACGAATGTGTACCTTGCCTCAAGGTGCTACTAATTCGGTAGCACACATGCAAAATGCTATGAATCAAATTTTACGAGAGTTCGTGCCTGAAAAGACTATACCTTTTGTTGATGATATTCCTATCAAAGGTTGCAAGGAGGATGATAAAAATTTGAGTGTCCAAGATGATGGTTGCAGAATATTTGTGAATGAGCATATTGATGATGTTTCCAATATTTTGAAGAGACTTGAAGAAATAAACTTGACTCTTTCGATTGACAAGTCAAAATTTGGAGTTGATGAAATTTTGGTAGTTGGACATTTATGTGGGTGGTATGGAAGAAAACCTAATCCTGAGAAGGTTGATGCTATCGGGAGAATGAAAGCTTGTAGCACCATTACTGAAGTAAGGAGGTTTTTGGGAGCATGTGTCTTTTATCAAATTTGGATACCACATTTTGCACATATGTCTGAACCTTTATACAAATTATTGAGAAAGAGGAACAAGTTTTCTTGGGAACATGATCAAGATTTAGCTATGGACGGGTTGAAAAATATTTTGAAGTCACCACCAATTCTAAAGCAAGTTGATTATGAATGTGGAAGACCGGTGATTGTGACAGTTGACACTAGTCCAATAGCTATTGGTTGGGCTGTGGGACAAGATGATGCAGAAGGGAGACGATTTGCTATAAGATTTGGGGCAAGAATTCTCACAGAGCGTCAAAGAGCATATCCACAAGTGAAGAGAGAACTATGGGGTGCACTTACTGCTCTTAAAGCAGATAGAAATTATTTGATAGGAGCAAATGTGGTGTTGGAGACCGATTGTTTGCCTTTACTTGGTATGATAGCAAATTGTTCTTCACCTGATATTGCGATGCTACGTTGGATAGCCTACATCAAATCACTTAATCCGGTATTGATACATATTGCTGGTAACAAGAATCCAGTGGCAGATATGTTATCAAGAGCCCGGTATTTTCACGAAGAAGAAATGATGGCGTTTGAAGGAAGTGAAGAATTTTCTGATGAAGTATATATATATCAATTACAAATGGAGAAAATTCAAGCGATGAAGTCTTGCCATTTAAAGCAGAATTATATGAAGGAAGATTGAAAGATATTGGCTTTTATTTGAGCACTTTAAAGAGACATAAAGATTGGTCAGAGAAGACTTTCAAGGATATTAGACATCGTGCTTATGATTATCTTTTGCGAGATGGTTTTCTCTGGAAGAGGGCAAAAAGGGGTGATGGTATGCCATTGAGAGTAGTGGACGATTCTGAGACTAAAACCCAAGTTCTTAAAGAATTTCATGATACACTTTGGGCCGGTCATAGAGGAATTTGGGCCACTTATACTAAAATCAAAGAGCGTTATTGGTGGAAAGGATTATATAAAGATGTTGAAGAATTTGTGGCTTCATGTGTTGTTTGTCAATTGCAATCTAAAGTGAGGTTTAGGGATGAACTACATCCCACTTATCCTCTTGCCATCCATTTTCAATGGATGATTGACTTAGTTGCAATGCCACTTGGACTTTGGGGTATGAAATATCTTGTTTTGGCAAGAGAAGAACTCTCAAACTTTGTTGAAGGTAGAGCTCTTCGAACCAAAGCAACGGAGGGGATTTGCAAATTTATACTTGAAGATATTTTCAGTCGATATAGGAGCATTGGCAAGATGAGGGCTGACAGAGGAGAATTGGATGCAGCTGAAGCAAGAGAATTTTTCAACCGATACGGTGTGCAGTTAAGGCTAACAACTGCATATAATCCTGAGGCTAATGGAAAGATTGAGAGAGGTCATCCACCCATTGTTCAAGCATTGGTTAAGGCTTGCAAAGGAAAACTAAAGTTCTGGCCTAAGTTACTTCCATTTGCTTTATGGGCTGACAGAACTACCCATAGCACTGTTACTGGTTACATGCCTGTGGAGCTTATGTATGGACAAAAACCTTTAATGCCTGTTGAGGAGTCTATTCCTACATGGGTATTTTTGTCATGGGAAGATGGTATTACACGAGAAAAACTCTTAGAGCTCCGTATTAGACAGCTTGGAAAATTACCCGAGGATCAACAAATGGCATTAGAAAAACTTAAAGCTGCGAGACTGAGCAATAAGGAGAGATTTGATAGAACTCATCGGTTGAGGACCAAAAATATTGAAGAAGGGGATTGGGTTTTAGTGTTTGATAGCACTTTGGAGCATCAACACAGTACACTGAGGAAGTTTGCTAAACGGTGGTTTGGACCTTATGTGGTAATAAAAGTGCATGATAACGCCACTTATTCACTTCGAGAATTAGATGGTACTCCTTGTAGGATACCAGTGGCGGGCAAACGGATCAAAGCTTTTCGACGGAGAGATGGAAGATTTAATGAAGAAGACTTAAATGTAATATTGCCTGCATTGCAAGATCACGAAGTTGATGAAGATGAAGAAATTAATGAAGATCAACTCGGGAGTGAAGATGATCAAGAAGATGACTGAGTTTGGCACATACCGGAGGATGTGCAGGTTTAGAGGGGGTGAATGTCGCGATGCAAATGCGCATATAGTGTAAAAACTTATAGTATTGTTATTTTGATGAGTTTTAAGATATCTCATTTAAAGAAGAAATGAATAGGGAATATTTGAGAAAGATTATGAATTGATTCATAATCTGTACAAGGTTTTAATTGCCTTGTGTTTTGACTAATAAGAGTCAAACTTTACATTTATCTTCTTAGAATGAGTTTTGATATTTAATTTGAGTTTTGATAGTTGTTGAAAAGAAAGGTGAAGATTGTTTTACCTTTCTTTTAGTTTTTTGTGAGTTTATCATTAAAATAAGCGAATGGATAGAGGTATGGGAGACTTTTGGGTCACCCAATTAGTTTTAGGGTGCCCATGTGGCTAGGTATGGGCTGATGTGTTCCCCCTTGTGGCTTGATAAGGGGGGCCTTCTTCTCCCGAACCTCATTCTTCTTGTGTTCATGTTTTAGTTTTTTAGTTTTGTGCCGTGTGTTTGAGGACAAGTGACTTACTGTGTATAGCTCGGATTTCAATGAAATTTTGAGAGCACGTTCCTCTTCTTGTTGTGATTCCAATGGTGTGTGGCGCTTGTCATTTGGAGTTAGTATGAGAAAGTTATGCCTTGAGAAGTGAAAGAGGGTTTAGTGCCGTCGAAATTCAAAGGCAGTCGCTTTAAACTCTTGTAGAAATTTGTATAATGATCGATTAGTTTTGAAATTTTGTGAGCACATGTGTTATGTTGATAGCTTTCTAAAAAGCTATTAAACTCTTGTTTTGGAGTTAGGACGTGAAAGTTATGCTTGTAGAAGTTTGAGGGTGTGAAACTGCCGCTCAATATAGAAGTTCCATTTTTGACGAAGTATAGAAAACGGACAGTATGATATTTTAAGCTAAGATTTACAGGCAACGTAGATGGTGATGTTAGCTTTCTAAAAAATTATGGCATCATGTATTTGGAGCTTTTATGAAGATGATATGCGTCCCGAAGTGGAGAGATGTACAGCTGCCGTGAATATTTGGAGTCTCAACTTCAGCACGCTATAAATATTGAATGGTAAATCATTTTCTCTTGAAATTTTTACAGATTGTGTAGCTTTGTGTTAGCTTTCCAGAAAGTTATAGCACACTTGATTTGGAGCAAGTATGTGTCTGTGGCATTCATTTGAATGCTGACAGTGTTTTTAAAGGTTTAAGCCTTTACACGGTTTGCTATTTTGCAAAATAAAACATAGATTTGGGTTTTTAATGGTATAAACAATAAATTACACTATCATATTTCCCCATACCTTGAATTCAAACTAGTTGCAGCTAGAAACCCCGCGTTTTCCCAGAGCAAAACCCTCTCTACCCGACATTTGGTGCTTCCACTGAGAGACGCTTTGGGGCAATTAGTTTTAGTTAAAGAATGACGGGGGATCATGATGGGGCTTCCGGAGGGGGCCAAATGAATATGGAGAATATTTTGGGGGCATTGGCCCTGTATATGGAGCATCATAGAGCAAACTCTGGTGGGCATGAGGCTACCAAAGCATTGAAGGGTGTTGTGGACAAAATTGGGAGATTTGATGGGAAGAATATCACAAACTTTTTGAGGGTATATGTTTGTGAAATGGAAGTGCATCAAGTATCTGAGGATCGTATGATGTTGACTTTTGACTTGGCTGTGGTTCCCGAAATTCGTGAGAGGGTGCAAGAAATTCGGGAAGATGTGTATGTGACTTCATGGGCCACATTTGATGAGAGATTGAGGGATGAGTATTTTGATGAAGATACGGAGAGGATGACTAAGAGGTCTTTCCTTGATTGGGTGGAGCAACAACCCGGGAATGATATGGGCCCAAATGAGCTGCTCAGAGAATTTGAGAAGAAATATAATCAGTTGCCTTTAGCAGAAAGGCGCCTTCTTGATACAAGAAAGGCAGAGATGTTTTTGCAGGCAGCCGATGATGCATTAGAGGATAGACTCCTCTTGCTTCTTGGGGATAGGACCACTGAAGGTGGTTTTACTAATGATTGGAGGAGGGTGGAAGAAACGGTGACTCTTGTGGCCAAACAACGACGGGTGAGGTCTAGAGGTATTATGCAAACCCCATGATGGTTCCAAGGGCTCCAAAATTATCATTGGCTCCTACAACTCTTGGTGAGACATCAAAAACAAGCAAGAGAGTTGAAGAAGACAGTATTGAAGAGCTTATCAAAGGTATCAGAGATTTGAGGGTGGAGATGAGTGAATTGAAGAAGGCACGAGGAGCAAGTTCTTCTCAATCATCAGATGGTGCAAAGTCATTTGTGAAGAGATGCATATGTGTGATGTCATAGACCACACTCTTCGTGGTTGCACTGATTATGATGGTGCACTTAAAGAAGGTATAGTTTCTTTCAAGGATGGGAGGATTCGTGATGCATCCACTGACCTGCCTATGGACACTAATTTTGGCAAAGGTGGAATGAAGAAAAATAATGGATGAGAAGAGGGGGAAGTCGAGTGCTTTGCGTGCTAAGGGAGTTGAGTCATATCATATTGAGGTGGACCATCATACTATTGAGGCCTCTTCTACTCCAGCAAGAGAGATTATGATCAGAGGAGCACAAGCTATCAGAAAGGCAACCGGTTGGGAGGATCCTGTTTGATGCAGTTAGCATCAAAGCATTTTTGGGTGAGGTGCAAAATGACATTGAGAATCATGATGCATCTGTTGAAGTAAAAACGGGGTAGACCTACAGAAGAAGATGATGCTGATGAGCCAACATTAAAGAAGAAAAATCAAGGGCTTAAAGAGGCTGCAAAGGGTGATGGACCTGGTTTTCACACACGCCAAAGGCCTGAGAAATCACCTTCTATTAATCATCCTGGAGATGCACCACTTCCAGAGAAGATATGGGAAGATTCAAGCACCAGCAAGAAGGGCAAAGAGAAGGAAGATTCTGGCAAAGGTAAAACTAAAGGCCAGCTTACAAGCTTCAATCTGATATCGAGACTTCTATTGACATGAAGGGGATATTGGAGGAGAGGGTTTTGGATGCCAAGATTGAGTTTACATTGAGAGAGGCTCTTGGTATTGCCAAGAAAGATTTTCATGACCTTATCATTGATGTTATCAAGAGAAAAAGGCAAATGACAGCTGAGACAGTCATGATGCATGCATTGGATACTCATATGACAAAGGATGAGGAGATTGAAATCGGGCAAGTATTTAATATGATGTGTGATGCAAAGGGTGATGAAGAGAAGATTATGAACATGAATATCGAGGCATTAGAAGAGCAGAAAGATCAAACTGAAGAGATAAAGGATTATCTTACTGATGAAGAAGAAGATGATATTTTGAAGATGTTTGCTGCAGAATGTATGATTGACATCAAAAGAGATGTTACCAAAACTGAGCATTCTATTGAAGGTTTGAGCATGAAGGGGATATGAGTTGATGGAAGTGAAGAGCTCAAAGAAAGAAGCCCATTCCATACTAACTCAAGATGAGGGAAAAGAAATGGTGGATGGAATGACTACTGAGGTGGCATATGAAGAAAGATTTGAGGTGGAGGCAAATGTCTTTGATTGTGGAATTGTTGATGAAATTGATCGTGAAAGAGGAGGAAAGTTGAATTATTATCAACCATTTTGGGCAAGGGCACTACGGAGACACGAGTGAGACTTGGTGAGTTGGATGATTCTATCTTGGCACTTGTGGACCATGGCTCTGAAATAAATATCATGTCAAGGAGAATTTATGAGAAAGGCAAGTGGCCGATTGATACTCATCACGGTTGGGTCATGAGGGGCTGCAAACAATGGAAGAGGAGAATTATATGGGGCTTGTCCGGCTGTATGTGCAAAATTGGCGATGTTGAAGTTGAGCAAAAACTTTTTTGTTCAAAACTATGGGACATATCCTATAATACTTGGACAACCATATATCACAGCAGCTAGAATGGAGACCAAGGTCTTGGATGATGGGTCTCATTATGCACGTATTCGGAGTCGTGATGGCAAGAGGTCTCTGCAATTTTTAACGGTGAGACCTGATCATGAAAGAAACAGAATCCAGCTTAGGGATGCACCTCTAAGATCTGGTGAAGACTTTCAGGATTTCTAAAATGCACACGTGGAGTTCGGGGATCCACGGGTGCAAGATGCATCTGAAATTACTATGTCCCCCAAATGTACAAAATATTGATTGTGGTTTTGTAAGTGTGACGGAGTGTGGATTTTTGAGTTTTAAGAGTATTAAAGATTTGGACCCTATTTGCAGAAGGGTCCGTTAAAAAAGCAGAAAAGAAATTAAAAAAAGTGAAGGCATTATTGGATGATGAATATATCAATGGTGTCTTTGAAGAAGAAGGCTTTGGAGATGATGTACTCCATGTTTTGAAGAAGTTGCAAGAAAGTGAGATCAATGGTGATATTTATGATGCTACAATTGAAGTTCATTCACGGGCATTATATGATGAAGTATTGAAGGCGGTTACAAGTTTTGATGTTTGTAACAGTTATGGATTGAAGCATGGAGTGATGGTACATACAAAGTATAAGACGGTGGCAAAGAAGGTTAAACCAGTAGCAACTCAGTTATCATCTGATTACTGATGAGCATATCAAAGAAGCAGAGAAAGAACCTGGTTTGAGAGAAGCAAGAAATATTGGACACAAATTTACAAAAGAGACACTCGCAAATATGAAGATTGGAGGGGGTGAATTCTTGACTGAACCAGAGAAGAAGAAGTTTCAAGACATGCTTCTCAAACATGGTAAAGCCTTTGCTTCTTCATCAGATGAGATTGGGTGTGTGCATCCTTGTGTGGTTGCACCTATGGTGATTTTCACGGTACCACAATGTGCCATGGGATTTGAAGCCTATACCAGTACCTCGGGCATTGCTTCCGAAATTGGTAGGGTTATTGAAAGAAAAGATGCAAATGGGGTATACTTGAACCTTCTATGGCTCGTATTCGAATCGTTGGTTTACTGTACCAAAGAAATCAGGAGCTTTGAGATTTATTCAAGATATGCAACCGGCTAATAAAGTGACAATCAGAAACAAAGGATCTGGACCTATTGTTGATGAAGTAGCTGAGGCATTTGCTGGGCATGCCAATTTATTTCTATAGGGGACTTGTACTCTGGTTATGATCAATTTCAGCTAGCCAATGAAAGTAGAGACTTGACAACCATGAAGACTCCTCTTGGACTTGTACGAATGTGTACCTTGCCTCAAGGTGCTACTAATTCGGTAGCACACATGCAAAATGCTATGAATCAAATTTTACGAGAGTTCGTGCCTGAAAAGACTATACCTTTTGTTGATGATATTCCTATCAAAGGTTGCAAGGAGGATGATAAAAATTTGAGTGTCCAAGATGATGTTGCAGAATATTTGTGAATGAGCATATTGATGATGTTTCCAATATTTTGAAGAGACTTGAAGAAATAAACTTGACTCTTTCG
Organism: Pohlia nutans; assembly: GCA_022496805.1. Classification (NCBI taxonomy): domain Eukaryota; kingdom Viridiplantae; phylum Streptophyta; class Bryopsida; order Bryales; family Mniaceae; genus Pohlia; species Pohlia nutans. Next base: position 41,169,752 of record CM040088.1, read on the forward strand.
ATTGACAAGTCAAAATTTGGAGTTGATGAAATTTTGGTAGTTGGACATTTATGTGGGTGGTATGGAAGAAAACCTAATCCTGAGAAGGTTGATGCTATCGGAGAATGAAAGCTTGTAGCACCATTACTGAAGTAAGGAGGTTTTGGGAGCATGTGTCTTTTATCAAATTTGGATACCACATTTTGCACATATGTCTGAACCTTTATACAAATTATTGAGAAAGAGGAACAAGTTTTCTTGGGAACATGATCAAGATTTAGCTATGGACGGGTTGAAAAATATTTTGAAGTCACCACCAATTCTAAAGCAAGTTGATTATGAATGTGGAAGACCGGTGATTGTGACAGTTGACACTAGTCCAATAGCTATTGGGTTGGGCTGTGGGGACAAGATGATGCAGAAGGGAGACGATTTGCTATAAGATTTGGGGCAAGAATTCTCACAGAGCGTCAAAGAGCATATCCACAAGTGAAGAGAGAACTATGGGGTGCACTTACTGCTCTTAAAGCAGATAGAAATTATTTGATAGGAGCAAATGTGGTGTTGGAGACCGATTGTTTGCCTTTACTTGGTATGATAGCAAATTGTTCTTCACCTGATATTGCGATGCTACGTTGGATAGCCTACATCAAATCACTTAATCCGGTATTGATACATATTGCTGGTAACAAGAATCCAGTGGGCAGATATGTTATCAAGAGCCCGGTATTTTCACGAAGAAGAAATGATGGCGTTTGAAGGAAGTGAAGAATTTTCTGATGAAGTATATATATCAATTACAAATGGAGAAAAATTCAAGCGATGAAGTCTTGCCATTTAAAGCAGAATTATATGAAGGAAGATTGAAAGATATTGGCTTTTATTTGAGCACTTTAAAGAGACATAAAGATTGGTCAGAGAAGACTTTCAAGGATATTAGACATCGTGCTTATGATTATCTTTTGCGAGATGGTTTTCTCTGGAAGAGGGCAAAAAGGGGTGATGGTATGCCATTGAGAGTAGTGGACGATTCTGAGACTAAAACCCAAGTTCTTAAAGAATTTCATGATACACTTTGGGCCGGTCATAGAGGAATTTGGGCCACTTATACTAAAATCAAAGAGCGTTATTGGTGGAAAGGATTATATAAAGATGTTGAAGAATTTGTGGCTTCATGTGTTGTTTGTCAATTGCAATCTAAAGTGAGGTTTAGGGATGAACTACATCCCACTTATCCTCTTGCCATCCATTTTCAATGGATGATTGACTTAGTTGCAATGCCACTTGGACTTTGGGGTATGAAATATCTTGTTTTGGCAAGAGAAGAACTCTCAAACTTTGTTGAAGGTAGAGCTCTTCGAACCAAAGCAACGGAGGGGATTTGCAAATTTATACTTGAAGATATTTTCAGTCGATATAGGAGCATTGGCAAGATGAGGCTGACAGAGGAGAATTGGATGCAGCTGAAGCAAGAGAATTTTTCAACCGATACGGTGTGCAGTTAAGGCTAACAACTGCATATAATCCTGAGGCTAATGGAAAGATTGAGAGAGGTCATCCACCCATTGTTCAAGCATTGGTTAAGGCTTGCAAAGGAAAACTAAAGGTTCTGGCCTAAGTTACTTCCATTTGCTTTATGGGCTGACAGAACTACCCATAGCACTGTTACTGGTTACATGCCTGTGGAGCTTATGTATGGACAAAAACCTTTAATGCCTGTTGAGGAGTCTATTCCTACATGGGTATTTTTGTCATGGGAAGATGGTATTACACGAGAAAAAACTCTTAGAGCTCCGTATTAGACAGCTTGGAAAATTACCCGAGGATCAACAAATGGCATTAGAAAAACTTAAAGCTGCGAGACTGAGCAATAAGGAGAGATTTGATAGAACTCATCGGTTGAGGACCAAAAATATTGAAGAAGGGGATTGGGTTTTAGTGTTTGATAGCACTTTGGAGCATCAACACAGTACACTGAGGAAGTTTGCTAAACGGTGGTTTGGACCTTATGTGGTAATAAAAGTGCATGATAACGCCACTTATTCACTTCGAGAATTAGATGGTACTCCTTGTAGGATACCAGTGGCGGGCAAACGGATCAAAGCTTTTCGACGGAGAGATGGAAGATTTAATGAAGAAGACTTAAATGTAATATTGCCTGCATTGCAAGATCACGAAGTTGATGAAGATGAAGAAATTAATGAAGATCAACTCGGGAGTGAAGATGATCAAGAAGATGACTGAGTTTGGCACATACCGGAGGTGTGCAGGTTTAGAGGGGGTGAATGTCGCGATGCAAATGCGCATATAGTGTAAAAACTTATAGTATTGTTATTTTGATGAGTTTTAAGATATCTCATTTAAAGAAGAAATGAATAGGGAATATTTGAGAAAGATTATGAATTGATTCATAATCTGTACAAGGTTTTAATTGCCTTGTGTTTTGACTAATAAGAGTCAAACTTTACATTTATCTTCTTAGAATGAGTTTTGATATTTAATTTGAGTTTTGATAGTTGTTGAAAAGAAAGGTGAAGATTGTTTTACCTTTCTTTTAGTTTTTTGTGAGTTTATCATTAAAATAAGCGAATGGATAGAGGTATGGGAGACTTTTGGGTCACCCAATTAGTTTTAGGGTGCCCATGTGGCTAGGTATGGGCTGATGTGTTCCCCCCTTGTGGCTTGATAAGGGGGGCCTTCTTCTCCCGAACCTCATTCTTCTTGTGTTCATGTTTTAGTTTTTTAGTTTTGTGCCGTGTGTTTGAGGACAAGTGACTTACTGTGTATAGCTCGGATTTCAATGAAATTTTGAGAGCACGTTCCTCTTCTTGTTGTGATTCCAATGGTGTGTGGCGCTTGTCATTTGGAGTTAGTATGAGAAAGGTTATGCCTTGAGAAGTGAAAGAGGGTTTAGTGCCGTCGAAATTCAAAGGCAGTCGCTTTAAACTCTTGTAGAAATTTGTATAATGATCGATTAGTTTTGAAATTTTGTGAGCACATGTGTTATGTTGATAGCTTTCTAAAAAGCTATTAAACTCTTGTTTTGGAGTTAGGACGTGAAAGTTATGCTTGTAGAAGTTTGAGGGTGTGAAACTGCCGCTCAATATAGAAGTTCCATTTTGACGAAGTATAGAAAACGGACAGTATGATATTTTAAGCTAAGATTTACAGGCAACGTAGATGGTGATGTTTAGCTTTCTAAAAAATTATGGCATCATGTATTTGGAGCTTTTATGAAGATGATATGCGTCCCCGAAGTGGAGAGATGTTACAGCTGCCGTGAATATTTGGAGTCTCAACTTCAGCACGCTATAAATATTGAATGGTAAATCATTTTTCTCTTGAAATTTTTACAGATTGTGTAGCTTTGTGTTAGCTTTCCAGAAAGTTATAGCACACTTGATTTGGAGCAAGTATGTGTCTGTGGCATTCATTTGAATGCTGACAGTGTTTTTAAAGGTTTAAGCCTTTACAACGGTTTGCTATTTTGCAAAATAAAACATAGATTTGGGTTTTTAATGGTATAAACAATAAATTACACTATCATATTTCCCCATACCTTGAATTCAAAACTAGTTGCAGCTAGAAACCCCGCGTTTTCCCAGAGCAAAACCCTCTCTACCCGACATTTGGTGCTTCCACTGAGAGACGCTTTGGGGCAATTAGTTTTAGTTAAAGAATGACGGGGGATCATGATGGGGCTTCCGGAGGGGGCCAAATGAATATGGAGAATATTTTGGGGGCATTGGCCCTGTATATGGAGCATCATAGAGCAAACTCTGGTGGGCATGAGGCTACCAAAGCATTGAAGGGTGTTGTGGACAAAATTGGGAGATTTGATGGGAAGAATATCACAAACTTTTTGAGGGTATATGTTTGTGAAATGGAAGTGCATCAAGTATCTGAGGATCGTATGATGTTGACTTTTGACTTGGCTGTGGTTCCCGAAATTCGTGAGGAGGGTGCAAGAAATTCGGGAAGATGTGTATGTGACTTCATGGGCCACATTTGATGAGAGATTGAGGGATGAGTATTTTGATGAAGATACGGAGAGGATGACTAAGAGGTCTTTCCTTGATTGGGTGGAGCAACAACCCGGGAATGATATGGGCCCAAATGAGCTGCTCAGAGAATTTGAGAAGAAAATATAATCAGTTGCCTTTAGCAGAAAGGCGCCTTCTTGATACAAGAAAGGCAGAGATGTTTTTGCAGGCAGCCGATGATGCATTAGAGGATAGACTCCTCTTGCTTCTTGGGGATAGGACCACTGAAGGTGGTTTTACTAATGATTGGAGGAGGGTGGAAGAAACGGTGACTCTTGTGGCCAAACAACGACGGGTGAGGTCTAGAGGTATTATTTCACGGACTGATGCAAACCCCATGATGGTTCCAAGGGCTCCAAAATTATCATTGGCTCCTACAACTCTTGGTGAGACATCAAAAACAAGCAAGAGAGTTGAAGAAGACAGTATTGAAGAGCTTATCAAAGGTATCAGAGATTTGAGGGTGGAGATGAGTGAATTGAAGAAGGCACGAGGAGCAAGTTCTTCTCAATCATCAGATGGTGCAAAGTCATTTGTGAAGAGATGCATATGGTGTGATGTCATAGACCACACTCTTCGTGGTTGCACTGATTATGATGGTGCACTTAAAGAAGGTATAGTTTCTTTCAAGGATGGGAGGATTCGTGATGCATCCACTGACCTGCCTATGGACACTAATTTTGGCAAAGGTGGAATGAAGAAAATAATGGATGAGAAGAGGGGGAAGTCGAGTGCTTTGCGTGCTAAGGGAGTTGAGTCATATCATATTGAGGTGGACCATCATACTATTGAGGGCCTCTTCTACTCCAGCAAGAGAGATTATGATCAGAGGAGCACAAGCTATCAGAAAGGCAACCGGTTGGGAGGATCCTGTTGATGCAGTTAGCATCAAAGCATTTTTGGGTGAGGTGCAAAATGACATTGAGAATCATGATGCATCTGTTGAAGTAAAACGGGGTAGAACCCTACAGAAGAAGATGATGCTGATGAGCCAACATTAAAGAAGAAAAATCAAGGGCTTAAAGAGGCTGCAAAGGGTGATGGACCTGGTTTTCACACACGCCAAAGGCCTGAGAAATCACCTTCTATTAATCATCCTGGAGATGCACCACTTCCAGAGAAGATATGGGAAGATTCAAGCACCAGCAAGAAGGGCAAAGAGAAGGAAGATTCTGGCAAAGGTAAAACTAAAGGGCCAGCTTACAAGCTTCAATCTGATATCGAGACTTCTATTGACATGAAGGGGATATTGGAGGAGAGGGTTTTGGATGCCAAGATTGAGTTTACATTGAGAGAGGCTCTTGGTATTGCCAAGAAAGATTTTCATGACCTTATCATTGATGTTATCAAGAGAAAAAGGCAAATGGACAGCTGAGACAGTCATGATGCATGCATTGGATACTCATATGACAAAGGATGAGGAGATTGAAATCGGGCAAGTATTTAATATGATGTGTGATGCAAAGGGTGATGAAGAGAAGATTATGAACATGAATATCGAGGCATTAGAAGAGCAGAAAGATCAAACTGAAGAGATAAAGGATTATCTTACTGATGAAGAAGAAGATGATATTTTGAAGATGTTTGCTGCAGAATGTATGATTGACATCAAAAGAGATGTTACCAAAACTGAGCATTCTATTGAAGGTTTGAGCATGAAGGGATATGAGTTGATGGAAGTGAAGAGCTCAAAGAAAGAAGCCCATTCCATACTAACTCAAGATGAGGGGAAAAGAAATGGTGGATGGAATGACTACTGAGGTGGCATATGAAGAAAGATTTGAGGTGGAGGCAAATGTCTTTGATTGTGGAATTGTTGATGAAATTGATCGTGAAAGAGGAGGAAAGTTGAATTATTATCAACCATTTTGGGCAAGGGCCACTACGGAGACACGAGTGAGACTTGGTGAGTTGGATGATTCTATCTTGGCACTTGTGGACCATGGCTCTGAAATAAATATCATGTCAAGGAGAATTTATGAGAAAGGCAAGTGGCCGATTGATACTCATCACGGTTGGGTCATGAGGGCTGCAAACAATGGAAGAGGAGAATTATATGGGGCTTGTCCGGCTGTATGTGCAAAAATTGGCGATGTTGAAGTTGAGCAAAACTTTTTTGTTCAAAACTATGGGACATATCCTATAATACTTGGACAACCATATATCACAGCAGCTAGAATGGAGACCAAGGTCTTGGATGATGGGTCTCATTATGCACGTATTCGGAGTCGTGATGGCAAGAGGTCTCTGCAATTTTTAACGGTGAGACCTGATCATGAAAGAAACAGAATCCAGCTTAGGGATGCACCTCTAAGATCTGGTGAAGACTTTCAGGATTTCTAAAATGCACACGTGGAGTTCGGGGATCCACGGGTGCAGATGCATCTGAAATTACTATGTCCCCAAATGTACAAAATATTGATTGTGGTTTTGTAAGTGTGACGGAGTGTGGATTTTTGAGTTTTAAGAGTATTAAAGATTTGGACCCTATTTGCAGAAGGGTCGTTAAAAAAGCAGAAAAGAAATTAAAAAAAGTGAAGGCATTATTGGATGATGAATATATCAATGGTGTCTTTGAAGAAGAAGGCTTTGGAGATGATGTACTCCATGTTTTGAAGAAGTTGCAAGAAAGTGAGATCAATGGTGATATTTATGATGCTACAATTGAAGTTCATTCACGGGCATTATATGATGAAGTATTGAAGGCGGTTACAAGTTTTGATGTTTGTAACAGTTATGGATTGAAGCATGGAGTGATGGTACATACAAAGTATAAGACGGTGGCAAAGAAGGTTAAACCAGTAGCAACTCAGTTATCATCTGATACTGATGAGCATATCAAAGAAGCAGAGAAAGAACCTGGTTTGAGAGAAGCAAGAAATATTGGACACAAATTTACAAAAGAGACACTCGCAAATATGAAGATTGGAGGGGGTGGAATTCTTGACTGAACCAGAGAAGAAGAAGTTTCAAGACATGCTTCTCAAACATGGTAAAGCCTTTGCTTCTTCATCAGATGAGATTGGGTGTGTGCATCCTTGTGTGGTTGCACCTATGGTGATTTTCACGGTACCCACATGTGCCATGGGATTTGAAGCCTATACCAGTACCTCGGGCATTGCTTCCGAAATTGGTAGGGTTATTGAAAGAAAAGATGCAAATGGGTATACTTGAACCTTCTATGGCTCCGTATTCGAATCGTTGGTTTACTGTACCAAAGAAATCAGGAGCTTTGAGATTTATTCAAGATATGCAACCGGCTAATAAAGTGACAATCAGAAACAAAGGATCTGGACCTATTGTTGATGAAGTAGCTGAGGCATTTGCTGGGCATGCAATTTATTCTATAGGGGACTTGTACTCTGGTTATGATCAATTTCAGCTAGCCAATGAAAGTAGAGACTTGACAACCATGAAGACTCCTCTTGGACTTGTACGAATGTGTACCTTGCCTCAAGGTGCTACTAATTCGGTAGCACACATGCAAAATGCTATGAATCAAATTTTACGAGAGTTCGTGCCTGAAAAGACTATACCTTTTGTTGATGATATTCCTATCAAAGGTTGCAAGGGAGGATGATAAAAATTTGAGTGTCCAAGATGATGGTTGCAGAATATTTGTGAATGAGCATATTGATGATGTTTCCAATATTTTGAAGAGACTTGAAGAAATAAACTTGACTCTTTCGATTGACAAGTCAAAATTTGGAGTTGATGAAATTTTGGTAGTTGGACATTTATGTGGGTGGTATGGAAGAAAACCTAATCCTGAGAAGGTTGATGCTATCGGGAGAATGAAAGCTTGTAGCACCATTACTGAAGTAAGGAGGTTTTTGGGAGCATGTGTCTTTTATCAAATTTGGATACCACATTTTGCACATATGTCTGAACCTTTATACAAATTATTGAGAAAGAGGAACAAGTTTTCTTGGGAACATGATCAAGATTTAGCTATGGACGGGTTGAAAAATATTTTGAAGTCACCACCAATTCTAAAGCAAGTTGATTATGAATGTGGAAGACCGGTGATTGTGACAGTTGACACTAGTCCAATAGCTATTGGTTGGGCTGTGGGACAAGATGATGCAGAAGGGAGACGATTTGCTATAAGATTTGGGGCAAGAATTCTCACAGAGCGTCAAAGAGCATATCCACAAGTGAAGAGAGAACTATGGGGTGCACTTACTGCTCTTAAAGCAGATAGAAATTATTTGATAGGAGCAAATGTGGTGTTGGAGACCGATTGTTTGCCTTTACTTGGTATGATAGCAAATTGTTCTTCACCTGATATTGCGATGCTACGTTGGATAGCCTACATCAAATCACTTAATCCGGTATTGATACATATTGCTGGTAACAAGAATCCAGTGGCAGATATGTTATCAAGAGCCCGGTATTTTCACGAAGAAGAAATGATGGCGTTTGAAGGAAGTGAAGAATTTTCTGATGAAGTATATATATCAATTACAAATGGAGAAAATTCAAGCGATGAAGTCTTGCCATTTAAAGCAGAATTATATGAAGGAAGATTGAAAGATATTGGCTTTTATTTGAGCACTTTAAAGAGACATAAAGATTGGTCAGAGAAGACTTTCAAGGATATTAGACATCGTGCTTATGATTATCTTTTGCGAGATGGTTTTCTCTGGAAGAGGGCAAAAAGGGGTGATGGTATGCCATTGAGAGTAGTGG